>OZ020616.1:47654736-50054736 GCA_963971575.1 Liopterus haemorrhoidalis | reverse complement strand
ATATAAATAAGAATTCAAAGATATATTTATAGGCCAAGAACTAAATTTGATATAAAAAAGTGAAAATAATTATTTGTATTTTAATTATAATCACCTGTAATTTTTTTTTTCAATAAAATTTTCTATGACCATTTCATAAAAGTTGGATATTGAAAGCCATTCAAATACTTAACCACTTTCGGTTTCAGCGAAACTTTTTATCTAGCACAGGGAATCGGTACTTTCAATTTTTTTCTTGAAAGTACATTAAGTCAGCTTTACAATGATATCAAAATATCATACTTTAATTTTAACCATTTCAAAATGGCGACCATTTATTTACAAAATAATAAATAACATAAAAATCGTAGAAATTATAAGATATAACATTACGTAACTAGGAAAAACGATAAAACAAAATCTCACTTAAGTTCGTAATAAACTAAAGAAAATTTACAAATGTTCAATATGACCGCCGTTGTCATCCACACATTTTCTCATTCGTAATAAAAACTTCCATTACATTTAGAACGGTATACTTCTGAATTACCCTGATGGTTGTTCTTACCCTATGTTCTAAGTCTTCTAATCTTTACCTTCAGGATACCTTTCTTGGTACAGTTGCTGGGCCCTAACAGAATTAATTTGACATTCTCCGAATGTCAGAACCATATCTGTCATTTCTTCATTTGAATAACATACGTAAGCCATAATTACAAACGATCTGATGTTATCACCTTTAATATCAAACTCGTACTAATAGGCAAGAAAATTTGCAGGTTTTATTTAATTTTTTATATAACAAAATCATTTTTAAAGCTTGCTATGTTATTTATTATTTTGTAAATAAATGGTCGCCATTTTGAAATGGTTAAAATGAAAGTATGATATTTTGACATCCTAGTAAAGCTGATTTAATGTACTTTCAAAAAAAAAAAATAATAATAAAATAAATAAAGTACCGATTCCCTATGCTAGATAAAAAGTTGAACAATTCCATTGAAATCGGAAGTGATGCAGAATTCTTATTATAGTCCTTAAGTGGGCCCTTTTTCTAGTTTAACTTTTCTTCTGAAGAATTTTTTGTATCACTTAAAACGGGTGTTCAATTGTTTCAAACAAACACCCTGTATATAGGCTATTCAACGTCTAATTTCAATTGGGGAAAAATAATTTTAATCTCGTTAGCTTTTGCCTTCTACTATAATTTTCTCTTATACATACTTTTAAATCTACAGGTGTAACATTTGTTTCATCGTCTTGATCTGTGAGGAACTCCTGCATGGCATCAGACTCCGCTATCACTCGTACGGCGCACACCTTTTCCAAATACTGCTCCAAACCTCTTCGTCTGGAGTCTAACTGCTGCTCACTTAATGCAAACGGCCATTTGCCAGGTAACTTTGGGAATGTAAAACCTGGAAATAAAATTTAATCACTCTATTAAACGATATCATGAAATGGGGATTTATAGGAAGAGCAGGATCATAAGTGAGTAACTGAGCTGGACGATCGATTTATTGTATTCACGGTTCTCCGAGATCCGAAACCGCTCTGCCACAATAAAATCTTATTGCGCCGCCTATAAACCTCCTACTTCGAGCGATGAGTTGTTGACCTTGACTTAAGTTTTTAAAAAAATCAAAGTATATTTCATTTCGTCTACATATATACCAAGAAATTTAAGTGAATAATAGTATCTAAAATCTAATTATCTAAATCCAATATTTAGATATAATATAAAGCTACAACGAAATTCCTCACAATATGTTCGCACTTCATTGGTTATGATAAAATATGGTTTCTAGAATTTATATTTAATCAAGCGAGATAATATTTTAATCTTATCATTGTTAATTATCAATAATATATTAAAATAAATATTTTGCATTATAAAAGTATTTTTCCTAAATTTCTATTTTAATACGCGTTAATAAGGCTGTCCCTTCCAACCGGTCCTGTGGCGCAACGGATAACGCGTCTGACTACGGATCAGAAGATTCCAGGTTCGAATCCTGGCAGGATCGCATATTTTTTTTAAATCAATTTTTTAAATTACACAACTTTTAAAAACATTTAAATAATTTAAAAAAAATTACATAATTTTTAATAATATTAAACTATTTTTAAAATTAATTAATTAAGACAAAAATATTTTTAGATACAGCGTATTTTGATTTACTATTAAAATATTTTGGCTGCAGTTATTGGCTAAATTTACTTGTTTTTTAGACTCAACATCGTAGTAAAAAATAAAGTATTGCACGTTGTGCCATCTTGATAATATTTAAGTTGTTTTCTGAATAATAACTTGGATACATAACAAGAAATTAAATCACAAATTGCACAATCCAGAAATGTCAGTGAAAATTAAAGTATTTTTGCAATAAAACCCCAAAGTTCTGTTATTTTTTACCTGCCTCTCATTTAAGAGGATCCTACACTGTACACGTAATGATAATGTTGTTTGTAATCTTCCCTTACGATGAAGTTTTGCCTTATTAATGTCCGAAATCTTATAGAAATTCCCTTCTTTTCTTAACATGGTTGCTTCTAGACAAATTTGCAATGTTAGAAAAACATTATCAAGGGTTTGCATGTTTAATGCATTAAATGCATTTTGTACATATTCAATCAGTTCGTCGATTGTATACGGTGAAGCTGTATGTTGTAAGGATCGTATAGGGAAATAAATTTAAGATCGTAACGCTGCGGTGGTCAATTTTGAAACGTATGTAGAGGGTACTTAATGTTATTGTTACATAGCTGTGAAAGTAAAATTATAGGAATAAATATATTTTACAATATTTTGTGAACCTGTTTTACTATTTTATCAACAAGTAAGTATATACAAATGTTTATAAAGCCATTTTTTTGTATGACACTTCTCTAAAAAAATATAAAAACTATATCCGCGGTGCGTTTTTGGTTGAGAAACACTGATGTATACCATATTTTCGGACGGAGGGAGTATGTTTTTACATTATGTTAAATAATATATTGATTAAAGAGATTGCGCAATAAAATGTCTTATTCCATTTATACTATCGCAAAATTCAATCAGATAAATAAAATATATTATAATTAAGGAAAATAAATTAAATAATTACTTTTTTCTGTAAAAATTGCTAAGTGCTGGTAGGCTGTGTAAAACAATAGGCTACCAACACAAGCACGCTATTCAAAATATACATCTCGAGATCTCTCGCCATGAATATACTCAAAGCTCGACAATACCTGACAACAACTTCAAGTTGTGTACGCTTCAAAGCTCTCTAAGGGTGGAATAAAGTTTTATAAGAAAATGTACAACATAGAAAAAAATTTGGAAGAAAAATAGACGTCGAAAAACTATGTGAATTTTTAACAATTGTTAAATATGTTCTGCTATATACGAGGGTTACCTTATATGTTTTAACAAACGATCACTAGATGGCAATCTTAAAATGTGTCATTACTATATTGCGTAAAATTTGTTATTGTGAAATCAGTGGCAGCTTATAAATTGACCGACTAGTTTGTTGACAGTGAGCGTATAAAAAAAAATTGATGTGAAGTGTGTATTTTCACACATTTCTGGGTTTTGCAGGTATTTAGTAACTGAACGATGATTATTTGGGATGCCAAAACAAATTTTATGTCAAAATATTTTTTTATGAATTTTAATTCGAATGCCAATACCATTATTTAAGTTTCTAAATATATGCAGTATTTTTTTTATACAGCAAAGTTCATTAAGATTTTGAAAATTGCACCTATGGCTTCCATTGGTTGCTTACATCATAAGTCCCGCCCTTTGATTTCGTCAAACATAGAATTAAATTATAATTTCAACACTTTCCACTGGTTATTAAATTTACGCTTTTAAAAATTAAATGCAACATTTACCAAATATTACTAGAATTTTAACAAAATAGTTTAAACAAAATAAAAATGCAAAAAAAAACAAAAAAAAAATCAACAGGATTCGAACCCTAGTTTGCAAGTTAACTTATATTATTAAGCGTACGACAAATCCAACCACGCCACGAGAGCTACTGATCTGGTATTTTACACAACGTATTAAATAGTTAACATATTTTAGTTAAAAACACAAAAAATGCGTTATTTTCCGAAAACATAATCTGATCAAAAATTTCTGTTGTACTATTCCGGTTCACACCAATGTACATTACTTAGAATTTTTTCAGATTTTTAGTTTAAACCATCTGGGCTACAGGGTGTGGGACAAAAAATTTTTTGCACAATTTTGGCAAAAATCGCATCAATATAATTTATTTTGCAAAAACAAAATTTTGATCGTTAATCCACGTACTAAGTGCTTTCATTTGATACCCTACTCAGAATTTAAAAAAAAATATTTTTTTTTCGATGAGCACATATTTGTTTATATTTTTAGAGGGATATGTTTTTTAGATGTTTTAGTATTTTTCCTATGTGCGGGTCAAAGAGTTGTATAAGCATGCCAAATTTCAACTCTCTAGGTTTAGCCGTTTGGCTACAATTTTTACCGAACAGACAGACAGACAGACAGACAGACAGACGACAAAATGACGGTATAAGGGTTTTTTGGTCATACCTACAAAACCCTAAAAACAAGTTTGTGAAAAAATGGATATTACTCGTGAAGATTTTCGTTGGATGATTTTTTACGATTTTAGTAAAGGCCTAACTCAACAACAATGCATAGATTCGCATCGTTCAACTTTTGGAACGCCATCAGAAAAGACTGTTAACAATTGGTTTGAAGAATTTCGTCGTGGTCGTGCGTCCGTTAGTGATGAATCTCGTTAAGGTCAACCAAAATCGGTTATGATTCAAAAAAACATCGATGCTGTGCGCAAAATGATTGAAGAAGATCGGCATGTGACTTACCGTGAGATAGAGGCATCCTCTGGCATTGCAAACTGCAATACATTCGATTTTGCATGAACATTTAGCTGTGAAAAAGATCTGTTCCCGATGGATTCCGCATAATTTGACCGAAGCTCAAAATAAGGCACGTGTTGATTGGTGTAAATGCTAAAAAAATTCAACCTACGCACTACAAAATCCGTACACAACATGATTACAGGTGACTAAACTTGGATTTATTCATATGAACCGGAAACTAAGCAAGTATCCACTGTTTGGGTCTTCCAAGATGAACCGAAACCCACAAAAGTTGTTCGTTCAAGAAGCACTTTCAAGAAAATGATCGCTTGTTTCTTCAGTTGTACATGCGACCATTCTTTTAGAGCAGTGGTTCTCAACCAGGGTGCCGCAAGAACATGAAAAGGGTGCCGCGAGCTTTTCAAAATAAATTCGCCGCTATTCTCAGAATCGAAGACCGAAGACCTAATCGAAGAAATTTTCGAATGATCTTTAAATACATATTATGTAATTGTAATATTATTGTTTTTTTTCCAACATCACAATTATACTTTTGATTGATTATACTTTAAATTGACTAAATAGTGACATATTTAATAGTAGGGTTACGCGAAGATCTCACATTTTGCATAGGGGTGCCTTCACCTAAAAAAGGTTGAGAACCACTGCTTTAGAGGATCGAAGAGCAGTTAATGCTGAATGGTATACAACAAGTTGTTTGCCAGAAGTCATCGACAAAATGAGGAAAAACAATCAAAAACGTCGCATCATTCTTCATCATTACAATGCAAGCTCCCACACACCAAGTCAAACAATTGATTATTTGGAGAAAAACATCGAATTAATGTCTCATTGCCCGTATTCACCTGATTTATCCCCTAACGATTTTTTTTTTCCCTATGTCAAACAAAAATGCGTGGACAGCGATTTTCATCACCTCAAGAAGCTGTTGAAGCCTTCGAAATCCATGTTTTTGAGATACAAACTTCAGAGTGGAAAAAATGTTTCGAGAATTGGTTTGAACGCATGCAAAAGTGTATAAATCTTAAAGGCGAATATTTTGAAATGCAATAAAACAGTTTGTTCCATAAAAAAAATTCTTTCATAGTTTTTGTAAAAACTTAAAAGGTAGCCCTCATATATAAGAACCGTATAACGCGCGATCATTTGGGTGAGAGTTAATGAATGAGTCTTCATGGTGATATACCGAAGAGTTTTAGTAAAGTTTATCAGTGGTATAAGTGTAGCGCCTAGTAATATTGATTATTTAAGTATTATTGTTGTCAAATAATTAGTGTTTAGTACTTATACGCTAGTTCTGTTTGTTTTCTTTAACTCTAAACATGAAGCTCTGTATCCAGGCTTTTTTGGAGGGTTGGAATTGATGAGAGAGTCATGAGTTGCCAAATAAAAAAGCTCAAGCACCATTTTACAGCATCCTCCACCGTTATATAACGTACATTGCACACTGAAAGCTATTCAACTTATTTCTCAAGTATCTCTTGAAAATTTATACGTCTTTCAAGTGCTCGTTAAACAAAAATAAACAAATTATTTGTAAAAAAAAAAAAACACTAGCTTTGTTGTATTAAAGCAAGGCAGAAATAAGAGACAATTTTATTTGTTTTGAAAGTTTCAATCTGGGACAGACATCCAATCTCGTTGCAAATTAAATTTAACCGTGCAGAGAAGACGAAGACGTCAAATTTCAACTGTAGAACAGTCAGGTAAGTAAACAAGTAAGAATTTATTTATTTGACACAGTGCCGTACGTACCAGGTGACCCATTTAATCAGAAATGTGTGGGACCTCAAAAACTATAAGAGATACGGCGATTAAATTAGGCCAAATTATTACTATAACTGTAGTCTATTTTTAAACTATGAAGAGTAAACTCAAAAGTCATATTACACTGTAAACTACTAAGTTTTACATTAGTAGAAGTGATTAAGACTGATATATAGATTTGACAAGGGGCGCACACAGATTTTTGGCTTGGGGGGGTCCAATTATACATATTTTTTATAAACACAGGGCAAAATATCAATTTCAAGTGAAGAGCAAAAAAAAAAAGGTCCTCCCTTCTAAATATTAAGTGAAGAGCAAAAAAAATAAATAAAAGGTCCTCCCTTCTAAATTTTAAGTGAAGAGCAAAACAAAAAGGTCTTCCCTTCTAAATTTTATGTGAAGAGCAAAAAAAAGGTCCCATTTCTAAATTTTAAGTGAAAAGCAAAAAAAAGGTTCTCACTTCTAAGTTTTAAGTGAAGAGCAAAAAAAAGTCCTCACTTCTAAATTTTAAGTGAAGAGCAAAAAAATATAGTCCTCACTTCTCACAGTACGGGGGGGGGGGGTATCCGGATTTGTTTTGGCATCCTAAATAATCATCATTTACTTACTAAATACCTGCGAAATCCTGAAATGTGTGAAAATTCACACTTCACATCAATTTTTAGTTTTTGGATCCACGTGTAGGTTTTTGGATCCATATGTAAAGACGTATGTGTATGATTCTCCAAATGTTATTTCAATTGATATTGTTCCCGTTTTAGGAAAATTATGGAATGTTTAAGTGAGATTCTTCTTTATTCACGATTTACATTGCGGCACACTACAAAATTAATTGTTTTTTGCCATGATTCACAAAAATAAAACACAAAAAAAAAACAAACAAAATCACGTATTTCTCCATTGAACAAAACAAAACGATGTCATTCTCGTATCTTCCGAAAATCGCCACCAGATGTCAGGGCCAGGGCCGGCGCTAGGATTTGCGAGGACATGTGCGAGAAGAGCGGCGGGGCCTGCTGTTCAGATCCAAGTGAGGAGCAAAAAAAAAGGTCCTCATCTCCATGCGCGGGGCCTGTTGTTCAGATCCAAGTGAGGAGAAAAAAAAAAAAAGGTCCTCATCTCCATGCACGGGGTCTATTGTTGAACCTCGGGGTCTGCTGTTCAGATCCAAGTGAGGAGCAAAAAAAAAAGGTCCTCATCTTCATGCGTGGGGCGTATTGTTGAACCGCGGGGCCTGCTGTTCAGATCCAAGTGAGGAGCAAAAAAAAAGGTCCTCATCTCCATGCACGGGGTCTGCTGTTCAGATCCAAGTGAGAAGCAAAAAAAAAAGGTCCTCATCTTCATGCGTGGGGCGTATTGTTGAACCGCGGGGCCTGCTGTTCAGATCCAAGTGAGGAGCAAAAAAAAGGTCCTCATCTCCATGCACGGGGTCTATTGTTGAACTGCGGGGACATGTGCGGCTGCACATGCCTCGCGCTGGCCCTGGTCAGGGCGCTTAGGAAGTTTCCCCTAAACAATTTAAACTCTTCTCTCCGATGTAGACTGAGCTGAGATAGCCATTGTGTTTATATATCTGTCTCATTAAAACAACTCACTAATTATAAGTTTGGCAAACTATCGACAATCGACAACGTATAACGTTATAAATTTAGAGCTCTAAACGATTACTCGTGTTACCATATGACAAACTTGTAGTGACAATCAACAGTGCACAAGTCATAGCCTATAGTCGCCTAATTTAAGAGCTCTTCATATTTTAAGTGTAAATAAATTTTATCTTCTGCAAAATTCTGCGTTTTCGTTTTAAGCATCCGAACACGTTACAATATTTTATATTTAGGTGCTGTAACTGAACAAAGTTGAGAACGACTGTACTATGGTATTGACCAGAGAACACCAAACATTATTTTAATAACAATAGAACATCTGACGGTTAGAAACTTTGCTTATCGCATTTGCTAGCAGTTCTAGCGAACAAAGCTTCTGATAGTATTGTTATTTTTACTTACCAACGAACTCTTTTTTGAGGCTATTGTGTAGATTCGAGAACTCTCTGTACCTTCTGGAACATAGTTGTCGCCCCGCCATGTAGATATTGAACACAACATATCGCTCTCCACCGCGGTCGCAGTAATGATAGTCTGGAATAGAGATAGGAAGCGACCGTTTTTCACTGTAGTCGATGTATGAGTATCCTTGAGAATCGTCCGCAGGTTCCAGCCTTTCCGCCTCCTAAAAAAAAAATAATAAATAAATGAGACAAAAGTGCACTGCTGGACAAAACGCTTGTTTTTGACAATTTATTAGAATAAATTATGATACATTTTTAAATTGTTCTGTCTTGTAACATATTTTTACAGTTTTAAAGGATATCGTAGGTAGGTAGGATCAAGAATATGTGCCCTTATACGGTCCCTCATGTATCTCCCTGTACACTAGCGCCGGGAGCGTACCCTCCACTCGGATGCAACCATTACTTTGTCGCCCATAAATAACTGGCCTGATTAAAAAAAAAATTGATGTGAAGTGTGAATTTTCACACATTTCAGGGTTTCGCAGGTATTTATTAACTATGTGATGATTATTTGGGATGCCAAAACAAATTTTATGTCAAAATATTTTTTTATGAATTTTAATTCGAATGCCTAATACCATTATTTAAGTTTCTAAATATTTGCAGTATTTTTTTTTATATAGCAAGGTTCATTAATATTTTGAAAATTGCGCCTATGGCTTCCATTGGTTGCTTAAATCATAAGCCTCGCCCTCTGATACCTTCAAATATAGAATTAAATTATAATTTCAAAACTTCCCACTGGTTATTATTTACACTTTTAAAAATTAAATGCAACATTTACCAAAATATAACTAGAATTTTGACAAAATAATTTAAGCAAAATAAAAATGCAAAAAAAAACTGAAAAAATAATAATGACGGGATTCGAACACAGTTTCTTACTGTAGTTTCAACTCACTAAGCGACAATGCTACCACTGTGCTATACAGGATCACTCGTTTAGTATGTTAAATAGCGGATTAAATATATTACATATTTGACTTAAAAACACAAAAAATGCGATATTTTCCGAAAACATAATCTGATCAAAAATTCCTGTTGTACTATTCCGGTTCACACCAATGTACATTACTGAGAATTTTTTCAGATTTTTAGTTTAAACCATCTGGGCTACAAGGTGTGGGACAAAATTTTTTTTGCACAATTTTGGCTAAAATCGCCTCAAAATAATTTATTTTGCAAAAATAAAAATTTGATCGTTAATCCACGTACCAAGGGCTTTCATTTGATACCCTACACAGAATTGTAAAAAAATATATTTTCGATGAGCATATATTTGTTTATATTTTTAGGGGGATATGTTTTTTAGATGTTTTAGTATTTTTCCTATGTGCGGGTCAAAGAGTTGTATAAGCATGCCAAATTTCAACTCTCTAGGTTTAGCCGTTTGGCTACAATTTTTACCGAACAGACAGACAAACAGACAGACAGACAGATAGACGACAAAATGACGGTATAAGGGTTTTTTGGTCATACCTACAAAACCCTAAAAAAAGGAAAATAAAAGAAGGAAACATGAAAAAAAAAATGAATGCGTTCTTGTACATTAATGTAGTCAGTATTTAAAGTTTTTTTATTACTCTTATGCAGAGATGGGCGTCTAGCGTTTTTTTTTTTTTTTTTTTTTGTCTCCTTTGCAAGGAAACATCGCATAGATAATGTAATCTATGTAGTCTATGTCGAATATGTAGACAACAACAGTGGGGAGTTGAGTTTCATCGCAAAATCCGATCTTTAATAAGTTAATCGGTTTTAATTTTTTAATTTTTAAATTATATAACTTATTTGTGCCTTGGAAAATCATAGAATCGTTCTGTGTAACAAATTAGTGTACGGTTTTAATGTACTCGTTTTAATATTTTTCAGTTTCATGATTTTATGTATAATTTGTTTCTTTAAATCAGGCTTTTGACCATTTTGTTTAGCAAAATCCCAATTAAATCGTTAAAAAAAGTCAGCTCGTGACAACTTACAAAAATATAAATTCCTATTTGAAACTATTAATTTAAACTAATCACAAGCCTATTTTTCAGAAACACGATTTGAATAATCTCGTACAGAAAATGAAGTTATATATCTTAATTTCTGCTTAATTTCCATTTATTTAATTGGTAAATCCAGAGATGGCAACGCCCTGGCACTGGGGCAAGTGCCAGGGGCGCGAGGCTTGCGAAGGGGCGCCATTGTGTGCGTTTTTTGTTTTTCATCACTTGGATTTTAATAGTTTTTTTTATTTTTGTCATTACTTGTATTTTAGAAGTGAACACGTGAAGACCTTTTTGATCATCACTTTGTATTTCAGGAGAGGACGTTTTTTTTAGGTCATCACTTGAATTTTCACCTATTTATTTAATAAAATAAAAATAAAAATGGATAAAAAAGGCGCTATTTTAGGTTAAATTAATTTACAAGTGCCTACTTAAGTATTTACTCAGTATTTACCGAGGGCACTATTTTCTGGGTAAATCGGATACAGTCGATTCGCTTAATTGGGACACATCGGGACTTAGGCATTTTGGCCCAATTAAGTGGCTGCCCAAATTAAGCGAATTTCACATAAAATTAAACTATGCATATTTTTCTTTCAATAATTTTATTTTATAAACTCTTGGACAAAACTATAAATTACATATAACCAAAAAATATAAACTTTTAAGAAAAAATAATAATAAATTCCAAAATGAAATAATAAATAGGTACATACAATTTAATTCAATGCAAAAATGCGTCAAGTGTAGTCTGTCTTTTGTTTTTGTAACATTTCACTTCTACAAAATCAGCACAGGTTTTCAGTGCGGATGTAGAGCTCCCTTCATTTCCTTCCTGCATAAAATAACGCTGTAATATTAAATTCTTTGTACATTTTCTTGAGAATATGTGTAACATAATATGTACTGTGATCTTGCTGTCCCAATTAAGTGGAATGTTGTCCCAATTAAACATGTAAATTTACTGTTGGTTCCTTGGTTTGGTTTCTGTTCTTTGAGATTTGTCCCAAATAAGCGGCTGCCCCAATTAAGCGGTGGCCCAATTAAGCGGAATGTATATCTGAAAACTGCTGTGCGTTTCAAAAATAGTTAAAAATAGATTAGAGCTTTTTGAATGTCTGAATAGGCCTTTATGTTACAAAAAAAATATGACAGTGTTTGTGAAATTAAGAGGAACATTATGTATATATGTTTTAAATTTCATGAAGCAGTAGCGGACTGGCAAAATTGTCCAGCCCTGGAAAACTGGAATAATAGCGGCCTCATTGATTCAAGAATCAGCCTTATTGGGACCGGCTCATCAAGAAATTGCCCGGTGTCCCAGCGGGCTAGTTCGCCACTGTTATAAAGAGTATTAAATAAAAGCTCTTAGTACATAGATTAACAGACGCTAAATAAATTTCAAAATATTATTAATTTTGATGAGGTTGCAGTAAAAACTCTTGCTCCAGACAGACAGCATGCAAGCTCTTGTTGGCCATCACTTAATAAATACCTACAAACTCCTGAAAAGTGTGAAAATTCACAATTCACATCAATTTTTTCTACATTCATAGTAGTTAGAATTTATCAGAATTTTTAGGACAGAAGCTCTAGGGCACCGTAAATATATAACACATCTGTGAATTTGGGATTCAAATGTAATATAATTTATAGTTTATTCGGGTGTAGTATTTCTTCAAGACGTTTTTATTCGATGTGTTTAGGGTTTCACAGGGTTTCCGGTTATAACGTTCACGTGTTTAGGGCACACAAGAGCTTTTTATCCTGCAGATCGGAAGAGAAATCATACATCAGAAAAGGCACAAGAAAATTTCTTTTTTTGCACTTGGGAAATATTTCAATAAAATACAATATTCAAGGAAATTGAGAGAAATATAATTTTAGAATACAATAGAAAATATACCAAATACTGTATTCGAATTGTAAAGAAACAATATTTCGAACTACGTCATAAAATTTTAATACTGCGTTACTTGGATTTCACATTTTTAGATTAAGTTAGAATTTTACGGCAATGGTCTGGAATCGAAAAAATTGAGAAAAGCTGATATCTGTTGGTAGAAAATTCAAAATGTTTGGCCATAATATCTACCGTACACCTATACATTATACCTAAGAAACCAAAATTTGATCTAAAATTTAAACAAAAAATGTATTCTACCCTATCATAAAATCTCTATTTTAAATGTTCCCATTTACCAGCCTGTATTGAACAATAAAAAGAGCGTTATTACCGATTGTAATAGCCGATAAAATCCAATAGTTTTCCCGCTTATCTCATTGTCATCATGCATATTGCATTGCCTGTTCGCAGCACGTATTTCGTCCATGAAACTCGTATGTATTTTTCTAAGGTTAGGTCAGTTACTCGTGATACGCTTCGGGCGAAATCGAATTGTTCCCCAATAAAATTTAATGTATTTAGGTCCAACGTTACAAACGTAATATTGTATCTTGATTCAAGACACAACGAAATTGGATTGTTTACTGTGTAAGAGGGTTTGTAGTGAATTATTTTGACTTAACGGTACGTAAAACAACACCCGCATAGAATTGCATCAGTTTATTAGAATTAATAGGTATAGAAGCAGCTAGCATTGACGTTGAAATTTGAAACTACGCCACTGCGCATAACCCCCCAAATATTACAAGTTTCATATACAAAACTAACAATCTGAAATAAAATTAGAAATAATTTATGTATCAACATTTGCAATTACAGTAATACCCCGCCACTCGACGTTAATTCGTTCTGAAAAAGCGTCGAGTAGCGATTACGTCGAGTGGCGGATCGAATTTCTCCATAAGAAATAAAGGGAATCATATGTACATATATACATATACATATAAGGAAATACATATATGTATATGTTTTCCTTTTAGCTATGCTTGCATTTCTATCCTTTGGACCCATAATTATAAATATAAATCACTTATTTTAGCAAAAAACAAAAAGTTCATAGCTGCACTAAATCTGAGTTGTTGTCGTCAAGATTTGTAGGCGCGAACTGCTGGCCATGCGTTCATTTTGCTTTGTTTACCAAAATATGATCGGTACTCGATCACATGTCGGATAGCGATGCTCCATCGACTCTCACTCTCGACATTTAAGTCGAGTGGCGAAAACGTCGAGCTAAGAGGCAGTCGAGTAACGGGGTATTACTGTATTATTTTTTAAAAAGGGAAGGATATTTGAAAATTTTGGAAACTGACCTGCTGTGTGACTGATATGACTGTAAGCGTAAGAACATCTCCTCCAGATTTAATGAGGTCCACTACTTGTTTATGAGTTGCTCCTTCAACGTTCACTCCATTTCTGAAACAAAAAAACAACAACATTAGTTATTGTTCACAATAATTCCTAAACAAGAAAAAATAAATTTCTACGGATACCCGGTTCAGTTTCGGATACATCCAGGATCCGCATCCGCAGCCTTTGTAAATATATATCCGCATCCGCAGCCTTTTATCCGCACAATCGGATTTGCTGCCAGTTTGTAAATAACCAACATTTTTCGCCTTATTTGACATATGGCTACTCTAAAATACTACTGACAATTTTTGAATTTTATAATATTACATATTATTAGGTCCAGAATAGTATATTGTGCAACTAGCTCGAATTGCCATATATTCCGTACGAGAATGAAGTTTGCAAACGAGCCGCAGGCGAGTGAAGCAAATCATTCAAGTGCGGAATATGTATACTGCGCGTGTTGCTCACTATTCTTTTCTTCAGATTACTATTTTTCAATAAATAAATAATCAAGAAAATACAATATAAGTATGGTTAACAGCCATTAATGCGCTCGCAGCCAGTACGGGAATGAAAATTCTCGGAAACTGCACATGCGTATTGCTGCGAATTTATTCTTTCCCGCACAACGCACATGCGTATTGGGGCGCATATATCATTCCCGCATCGCCTGCGCGCGCATGATGGTAACATGTCAAATTAAGCTAATTTCCTGTCAACTAACAGTATCGATATGAGACAGTTCCATAGTAGTCGTAGGAAAAAATGTTTTCTATTTAATGTCGTACCGAGATTATATATATTAAAAAATAAGGATGTAAATTACAATTATTCGACACTGTCTTAAACCAAAATTATATAAAATGTAAAACTTTGAACAGCAATATCTCAGAAACTTTGTTTTTTAAGATAGCTCACTATTGCTTTAGAGCAGTGATATTTAGAAATTATTAAACAAATTAATTTACCACATTTATGACCACCAAATAACAAAGAAATACCTCTAGGATCAGCAAATAAAAAATTAAATTCTTAATAATAAAACTAAATTCTTAAATTCATCCTATTATTAAAAGTTGTATGACCATTTCAAGATATTTATGTTTTTTAAATTTGATTTGAGCTTCATATCGTTCTTATGAGGCGTCTAATAATACTAGAAGCAAAAATAATTATTAGTTAGAAGGGAAAAAAATATAAAAAAGTCAAAATTCTTAATTTTTTAGTGTTATTATTAAGTATAATATTTTAGATATTAAAAAAATTAATAATTTTAAGGCTAAAATTGTAGAGTTAGTAAGTTAGTAATTAAATTATAGAATTAAGAGCAGAATTGTATTTTTTACAAAATATTAGGTTAAGAAAGATTTATACAAAATTTTTAATTTATACAAATTTTTGTAAATTTTTATGTAGCAGATATGCTAAATAAAATTATTATTATTATTATTATAAATGTGGCAAATTACCATGATTAATTTTTACTAATATTTCCAAAAATGAAAAATAACGCTATGCATTACAAAATTATTTTTAAATTAATAAACTGGCAATAAATCCAAAGAAATTGTTGTATCTATGACTGCTATATAAACTCTACTATATTTAACTATTTAAGTAAGCGTAAAGTAGCTCTTTATGGGAAGAGTAAAAAAAGTAAAAAATGCCGTAACGTATCATTATTTCACTCTTGTCATAAGCACAATACAAATGCCAGCAAAACATACTTGGGGTTCTAAATGTGTCTTCCGTGGGATGAGGCGTCTAACCGAAGATTTTATGTTCACGCGGATATTGTGGATAAGCGGATATGATATATTATCCGCATCCGCACGATTTAAATGATAATTTATCCGATACTGCAGAAAAATGGCGGATATCCGCGGATTTACAGGGCTCTATCCATTAGCCCTATTATGCTTATGAAAAGAGTGACACAAAGATACGCTTAAGAGACCTTTTACATATTTTTAATAGTCATCATAAACACGCATTTTATACACAAAAACAAGTGATATATAGTACAGTTTTTTAACAGTCGTAGAAAAAATTACATAATTAATTATTCAAAACGGTCACATGCTTCTTCTACACAAATTTGAGAGAGCCATAATAAGAAATTAGTCGCATTTTCCAATGTGTGAGGTTTGTTCCAAATTTGGGTGGCACCATTCAAAATATGTTGGAAGTAGCTATTTTCGATTGTTACTTTTCTCCGCATAGACCAACAGTTTCATGTGCCCCCAAAGAACAGTTAATGTAATTTTAATATACCTCGAATACCACAATAGAGTAAGATAAAAGATTTGTGTGAAGGCTAAAAGTTCCGCCTAACAGTATCCAAGAAGGGAGTAACACATATGACGGTAATTACCGTAAAACTTACAGCGTGAATTGTACTCTGCGTTAAACATAAAATTTCATTAGCATACCATAAAGAGGAAAAGTAACTTTATAAATAATAGCACAAAAGCGCAGAAGACATATAATTTAATAAAATTAAATCCACATGTTACATGAGTTTCCCATCTACGATATCAACTAACATGCTCATAATTCCGACTAATTATATTAAGAATTACTTACTATTAAACATCGTGATACCTATATTTAAAGCAGATGATTGCTTTCAGGAAATTTAATAATATATTTTTATAATAAAATTGCAAAAATGATTTCTAAATATTATAATACAAATCTATTATTTCAATTGCAATGTTTTTAATTTTTCTTTCCTGCATTCTGAAAATTCCAGTGTTATATATGGTGTATTCTAATTATAATTTAATGTGCACAGCAAAACATTCATAAGTGTAAAAGTTCATACTCAGTTTGGTTAAAATTTTCGTGTTAAAATTTTCATTTAAAAGTTCAAAGTTCACTACTTTTTGTGAGAGTAGGTATGAGAAAAATATTAAAACTGAATTTTTATATGCTACATCTAAGTACATAAAAGTAGTAGTTTTATGGTCTTTTGACCCCATCCCGTGGCACCCCTAGGCGATCACCTAATGGTAAGACCATCCTGGTTGAAATTTTATGAAGTAATGCACAACTTGTTATTATTGAAGTTGAGGTATAACATTAAATTTGAAATTTGCTTGATACTACTTGATCTATAATAATCTGTATCGTGGGTTGGCAACCTTTTCTACGTCGCGGGCCGTATCCACTTTTATTTTTATTTTTTCGTCGCGGGACATTTTTTTTGCGGTTCATAGTTCCTTTTGTAATTTCTATTTATGACAAACTTAAGTTCTTGTTTACGCCGGTTTACCCGTATTTACGTCAGTTTACCTGTATTTACGTCGACATAAAAATGTGCAAAAAGCCTAAAGATGCGTTCAGAGCTCTTTAAATTAGTTGACTATGCACTGGGCATTGTGGATAAGATAAATTGTATTTACTTTTCGTCTTTGTAATTTTGTGCGAGATTTGTTGTAATGGGCGCGATGACATTTTGTTAGGTTATGTAAAGGCATACAATTTAAACGTTCTCTCCAATGTAGACAGATATAGCCAATGGGTTTATCTGTCTGTCTCATTCAAACAACTCACTAACTATAAGTTTGGAAAACTATCGACAACGTACAACGTATTAAATTTAGAGCTCGGAACGATTGCTCGCGTTACCATATGACAAACTTGTTAGTGACAATCAACAGTGCACAAGTCATAACGTATAGTTGACTAATTTAAGAGCTCTGAACGCAGCTTTATACGTGTTCACAGATCGACGCTAAAATCAATTAATTCGTGTTACAAAAAGGCTAATTCGTGCTTATCTGTAAAAATTTGTATGATTACAACTCCTCCCTCTACAAACGGAGTGGCCTAGCGCATTAAATCGTGCAATTTGGACTGGTGAAAAGTCTGTATTGTTAGATTGGTGGTTCGATTCTCCGTTGGTGATATTATTCTGGCGAGAATAATATGTTTACAATACTCTCATTTCACAATCATTCACCCCTCATCCAGGCGTAGGGGCTCGCCCCATGGCATCGGCGATTAACCTCGTTGCAGAAATAGGCCGATGTAAAATAAATAAATAAATAAATTTAAAAATTCCTCCCTCTCTACTTGTTACGGTCAGTAAAAAGTTGTGCGAAGGGTAATGACATTTCAATCAGCCTGTCTAGTAGATTATTCAATTTATTTTCTTATTATCCTTTAATCATTACTAGATCTACGGTCATCTCTTCTTCGTGACTTACGGGTCTAATTCACAATTTGCATTATAATTACAACAGGGTTGTATTGGGTGTATTCTCTATGTAAATCTGCTCAGTCTATGTAAATTGAACTTGTATTTAGATTGTAATAAAAGTTAATTAATGGTATGTTTATATAATCTTTGTTTTCTTCATCCTTGAGAAAACATCTAAATTAACACAGCAGTTCGTAAACTTTTAGATCAGTGAACATATTTAGATAAAAAAATTGATGTGAAGTGTGAATATTCACACATTTCAGGGTTTCGCAGGTATATAATAAGTGAAGGCGGCATGCTGAGTGTGTAGGACAAATTTTACTTTGTGGTAATCACGGCAAAATGAACGATATTTTTAAAATAATTTATCGTCTGTTAATCATATAATAACACAGGTTATTAAATTTACGCTCTTAAAAATTAAATGCAACATTTGTCAAAATATAACTAGAATTTTGACAAAATAATTTCAACATAATAAAAATGCAAAAAAAAAAAAAACTGAAAAAATTAAATTCACAGTACTCGAAACCATTCGTTTTCAGCGAGCTTTAGCTTACGACACCATTGCTCTAACCACTACGCTATCGTACGCCTTGCATGTGGGTGTCTTACATTGGTATAACTTTTGTACTTTGTGAACCAAAAAGCACAAAAAATGCGTTATTTTCCGAAAACATAATCTGATCAAAAATTCCTGTTGTACTATTTCGGTTCACACCAATATACATTACTTAGAATTTTTTTAGATTTTTAGTTTAAACCATCTAGGCTACAGGGTGTGGGACAAAATTTTTTTGCACAATTTTGGCAAAAATCTCCTCAAAATAATTTATTTTGCAAAAATTTAAATTTGATTGTTAATCCACGTACTAAGGGCTTTCATTTGATACCCTACTCAGAATTTAAAAAAAATATTTTTGTTTTCGATGAGCACATTTTTGTTTATATTTTTAGGGGGATATGTTTTTTAGATGTTTTAGTATTTTTCCTATGTGCGGGTCAAAGAGTTGTATAAGCATGCCAAATTTCAACTCTCTAGGTTTAGCAGTTTGGGTACAATTTTTACCGAACAGACAGACAGACAGACAGACGACAAAATGACGGTATAAGGGTTTTTTGGTCATACCTACAAAACCCTAACTAGGGTTGCACCGATAATCTTGTTGCATTATTGCACCCACATTGACCCCCCCCCTGCTAACGCCTCCACTGTATGCATGAAAAAAGGTACGAAAACTTCACAAATATTCGGTCTGGAAACGATGTACGACAATTTCCTTTGCGATATTAAATATTATTTGATAAGTCGGTGGGCGATAGCAATATGCGTTTAAATGGAAGGAGACGTTTGTTAGCAAAAGGTTGCGAAACACTGATTTACCTTTTTTACATACTTTAAATACTTAAGTTTTTAAACAGTTTTTAAAAAACGTATTTACCGATATAATCTATTTCTTGCTACCTTTTTAAAAAACTTTTTTCATTTTCCGTTTCTGGATAAATGTTTCTATCTTTGCTTCTACTTTTTCCTCTGTTAAAAAGTTAAATTCACTTTTAAATACTTCTTAGTATCTGTGGTAAATGAGACATTCAAGGTCGCTGTCTGGAATTCTTATGTATCCGTTGCGATCTACTTCTTCAGCTTGGGAAACTGGAAATTATTATAAAGAATACGAGTATGTTTCAGTGCATTTATAGACTCGTTAATATAAGCGCTAAGACAGGTAAATCCTTGATAAGTATGGGAAACGAAAGATATGTTAACAATATACTTTTGTTCAACGTTCTTAGGAAAGTACAATAATAATTGAAAAGGATCGGGTAAGAATCTGTTGAGTTGAATCTGCGAGGTCCTAAAGGGCCATAGGATTTATTATAAAACAACCCCCCCCCCCCCAGATATATAGACAAATATTTTTTTGATTTTATTTTTTTAAATATATTCATTTGGTCTTAGCAGCTATGGCCATGAACCAGGATACATTTGTTTTTATTTAATTATACAATTTTAAACCTTAAAACTACAAATACAACATCCATGCTACCACCGGGATTCGAACCCGAGCTACCCTGGTTTAACAGTTAGCACCCCAGTATATTAACCATTACACCAGAGTGAGCGGCATTGTGAAATGTTTTGAAAAAATCGTAAGGGGAACCTTTACCTTTTTCGATTTTTTACCATTTTTAAAGGTTTTGTTTAACGATTTGTATTTATTGTAAAAGTTGGCTTATTAAGGCCCCAATTTTTTTCTAGACTTAACAATATACGAAGATTTTAAAAATTCAAACCGCAGTTCTCTATTTTATTTGTTTTATTTTTCTTAAGCTAGGATTTTTTTAAATTTCAAATGTAATTGACAAATTACAAATTTTGCAAAGACATTTTTGGTTGGTAGTTACTTTGAAATGAGTCCTAAGGCCCTTTAAGACCTCAATATTTCAAAAATTTCAACTGCAGGTATCTAAAGTCCGTTCTACATTATACTTTTTTCAATACTATCCAACTCTGACGTTATTGCATACTACAGATATAGTGGAAAAAAAAAACAAGAGGCAGTGATACTTTCCATTTTTTTTTTACTTTGTGATACTCTTCACTGCCAACTTAAAAAATTCTAGGTTTAGGTAAACAGACAACAGTTTGGTTATAGAACCAATTCTAGTAACCAATTTAAAAATATTGTTTAATTGAGCTAAGTTTATATTTAATTATATGTTCTAAATAAACTTCTTATCAACTTAATAAACTTTTAGGGCCGGTTTCTGAAAGCTTAGTAAACTATAAGCAAATGGTCAACTACAGTTACAATATAACAATCCCATAAGTAACCATAGCAACCGTTTTCTAACAATTTGATTATAGTTAACTAAGCTTTCAGAAACCGGCCCCTAAAAGTTAAATTGTAAACAAAAACTAAAAATTTGGTAGTTGGTACGACTGAGAAGTATACAACTGTCACCCAAAAATTTGACCGGAGGTAGTTTTGAAAATAGTGTAGCATCGAAAGTTGGAAGGAAGTATTGTGTTTCACATTATACTTTTTACGTCAGTACTACGTAAAAATCTGTAGTGCTTCGCAAAAAAGTATATTGTAGAACGGACTTAACTTATGTAGATTTTGAGATACGGTCTTTCGAAAATGAAATATGAAAAATCCTAACTTATGAACAATAAAATATAGGAACTTGCGGTTTAAATTATTGAAATCTACAGATTAATTTCCATCAAAATAAAAACTGGGGTTGTCCCAAAGAGTTGCAGGATAGGTCCATTATCGGATAGGTCAATTCTTAAAATTCAGTTTTAATTTTTAGACGGTTGCCGGGCACAGCCCATAATGATGACAGTCCACCGAGGACGCCTGGTGCCCCAGTCCAACCCTGCTTTTATCTGAAATTTAAAATCTAGACTTTTATCCAGGGCTGGACTGGATACTGTACTTAGAGTTGAACGAAGCCTGCAGAGTACTAGTAACAACCGAAATTTAGTACGAACAGACACGTATAGAGCGAGCCACACTGCAATAAACGCAAAACCAGACACTAATAGTTGTTGCTTGATTCTGCTTACAATTATCTCTGCGTTGCGGAAAAACGTTCGTATCTGGAATTGGTCCGTAGTCATGAATAAGCTCATACTCGTTGAATTTTGGAGATATTTTTTTAGTAACTCCATGCAGTCGTCGATTCGTCGTAGCCACAATATGTTGGATATCACTGCTTTTATTTGCTGTTCTATATTCTCTCTGTAAGTACTTGTACTCCTAGTTCTCTAACTTATTCCTTTAATGGGCATTATTTAAAACTCCGCAGGGAATAATATTTAACCCGTAGCAGAAACTCCCTCTACCATTGATCGAGGAAACTAATTGGACTGTCCGTATTCAAGTTCTATGCATTATTTACTGGTTCAGCTCTTTCTACATCTTAATGAACTTAACTCAAATAAAAGTTGGAAATATTCAGACCTGAGTTTTACCTAACTATAGCAAAAGTTTCAATAATTGTATTTACATAAACTTATTTTTTCTACTGATCATTAAAATATCTCTATTAATGATAATTGTTACTCGCTATTAATGAATCGAAATATATTTGTAGGTTAGTGTGATTTAAAATGTGTTTTTTATATGGAAATATGAATTTTTGTTGCTTTTTACGTGAAATGTTTTAGTTATGACGCAAGGATATATATTTTATGAATTTTAAAATGCACTTGAAATGGAGACAAGACAGGTCGGTAATTTCATGAGAATATCATTTATTAGGATTCTGTAGGTATGACCAAAAAACCCTTATACCGTCATTTTGTCGTTTCTGTCTGTCTGTATGGTCGGTAAAAATTGTAGCCAAACGGCTAAACGGTGACATGATACTGTGCATGTGACTGTCGAGAAATTACAGAATGGACTGTACTACTGATGTGCCCTATCCAAAGGCAACTGATTTTCTTTTTAGTTATAAAGAATTTATAAACTTACCTTAAATTATCGTTTATAGGTAAAGATGATACAACTTGGCAGCTCAGCATCTTGACGAGAAATTAATCTATAAAATGACCTGCTTTGCTATCACCCAAAATTACTTATCAATGTCTTTTATCACTCCAACAAAAATTAACCTAAAATGACTTGAAATCTCAGACAATAGCGTACTTATAGAGTTGTTTAATAATTATCGCTTATTATAAAATGAATGCTTACGAAATTAGTTCATTGTTTAATTATTTAAAATTTTGTTTGCTTGTATTTCAAAACCATTATTTAAATTTTTAATTGAATTTGATGGAAATAAACAAAAATTTTAATAAAAATACTTAAAATATTAATTTGTTCGTAACACATTGTTGACGGTACGCTTTAAAATCTATATAGCGTGGGTTTTACACGGTTCAATTTATTGATCAATAAATTGAACAATTTATTTTGAAAATAGAACAAGCTCTAGAGGATTTTAGGTATATTTTATTTGTTTAGTTATTGCTAGGGTGACCAGATTTCAGTGAAGGGAAACCGGGACACAGGAAAAAAAAAGAAGGTCTTTGTTTCCTCCCAGATCCAAGTGAAGAGCAAAAAAAAAGGTCCTCACCTCTCAAATTCAAAGTGAAGAGCAAAAAAAAAGGTCCTCACCTCCCCAAATTCAAAGTGAAGAGAAAAAAAAAAAGGTCCTCACCTCCCCAAATTCAAAGTGAAGAGAAAAAAAAAAAAGGTCCTCACCTCCCCAAATTCAAAGTGAAGAGCAAACAAAAAAAAAAGGTCCTCACCTATCCAAATTCAAAGTGAAGAGCAAAGAGATTCAAAAACCGGGACAATCGGGCGTCCCGAGGACAGTCTTCGGGACACCGGGACAATTGATCGAAAACCGGGACAGATGGTCACCCTAGTTATTGCCAACTGTTTAGTTTTAGCATAACCAAGAAATGTATAGGATTACGTTTTACATTCGTGTTACGTTTTCAAATATGACAGAACCGCAAAAATTATATTTCACCATCATCTAGGTTATTTCTTTTGTTTTTGTTCATAGCTCGTAAATTTGTGAAGATTTTTTCAATATTTTCATTAAGTATGTCAACATGTTTTACAGTTGGTAATGTAAAAGTTTTCAAAAAAAATGATAAATAAATTGATGTGTGCAAAGTTTTTTTCAAGGTTATCAATAAATTGTCCAATTAATTGACAAAAATAATTGATGAATAAATTGAAATTATCATATAATATATCACCCCTTTTAAGAGTAAACAAAAATAGTTTGATGCAAAGGCCCCGACAACATTTTCAGGCAGGCTTGATCCGCTATTATTTGTTTTAATCTACTTCTTCTCTGTATTAAATAGACTTTCGTAACTTATTTAACATCAAGAAGCATTAATCAAATTTAGTTCAAACATCGCAATATTGTATATTTTAATAACATTAATTTTAAAGACAGAAACCGTGTCCATAAGAATTAAAAAACTATATCTGCTTTTTTCAAACTATTTCAAGGTCTACTACCACGTGAAATTAATTTGTGAGAGCTGTCATATAAAGGTCATCCGAAACCAATACATTAAGTAATAAACGGACCGCAGTAGTCTCATAGAGCCGTAGTGCTGACCACTACCAGTATAAAACACAAAATTACCTAACAACGCAATGCGTAAGTATAACTGAAAACACGATCGATTTTAAAAAGTTAATGCTGCATTCACAGATCTTAAATTAGTCGACTATAGACTATGCATTGTGGATAAAATTAGTAGATAGATTTAACATTTAACGAAAGCGTTTACAGCTCTGATATCTTCATTTCGTGATTTCCGAAATTTGTTGAAATATGACAGTATTTTTTAGGTTATGTAAAGTGAGATAGCTAATGTGTGTTTATATGTCTTTCTCATTAAAACAACGCACTAACTACAATCGACAAAGCATAATGCATTAAATTTAGAGCTCTGAAAGGGCGCTAGCGTTACCATATGACAAACTTGTTACTGACAATCAACAGTGCAAGTATACTCGACTAATTTAAGATCTGTGAACGCAGCCTAAAGCCTGGTTTATAATATATATGTTATGGATACATAAGCATAAAAATCACACTACTTTCTTTGTTCTGTTTATTATAAACAGATGTTTTGAAGGGTCAAATCTATTGTTCTTTAGGTATGCGTTATGTTATGGAGTTATTAAAAAATCAGGCTTAAGATTTAACTATGCTTAGGAGCGCTGCCAGCGGGCGTAATAATTTCAGTTATTATTCCGTATTACAATTAACGACAAAGAAATTATTGCAACAAAATCACAAATAATAAAATTGGATAGTGATATATTGTTTTTTCTTTTCTGATAAATCACGCGTACCGGCAGACGATGGCACGCGTACCGGCACCGATACGCGTAGAGCAGGGGTTCTTAAACATATGTAGTCCGAGGACCCCCTCTTTTTTAAACAACATTTTTTTTGCGGATCCCATCCCTACCCTAGGTATTTTACGTCGTTCTTGAGACTTAATTTCTGGCTCAGTAATCACATAGGTAGTACGTTATACATAATAAATATTGGTAAAAATGTATCGCTGGTTATTTTAATAAATGGTCTTGTGCATTTATAGAGATGAACATTTTTATTAGCATTACTAATAAAAAACATAAAATGAATAAAAATAGTAGTAAAAAGAATTAGAAAAGTTACAAATTATAATATGTTAAGCTCATACAAACATTTCTTGGTCAAATATAGATCTTATTATAATATGTCTTCTGTAAATAATTTGCAGTTGAATAAAAATAATTAAATTTTTCCTAATTATTGTGTAGTTATGTCACTAACTAGTTAGGTAACAACAAATACAAAAAGTCCTGATCATGTAGGATTTTTATTAAATTTATTATTTGAATAAAAGCGAAAAGTTGGGGGATGTAAAGTTAATGTCAAAATTGTTTCGCGGACCCCCAGGAGTCCGCGGACCACAGTTTAAGAACCGCTGGCGTAGAGTACTTTGCCAACGAGAAAAGGTCAGTGAAATATGATGTTTTACAGCTGCGCATGTGATGTCACATGCGCAGAAACCAGAATTCGTATAGTCACTTCATTACTAAGCAACGGACGTAGAACCGACTGCAAACTCTGTTATTGGTTTGACGTCATTATTAGGCGCATATACAATAACGTCACAGGCCTGATCTTGTGGGAAAACCCCTCTAATACACTTTAAGTAAGACTGATTTAGCCAAACACCTAGGGGCGCCGGAAGGCAAATTTCAAAAATACAAAAAAATTCACAATCAGCTCAATTCTGTAAAAATTTACTGTGTAGTAACGTTACTACAAGATTAAATATTATAAAAAGTATAATGACTTTCATTCATGATAGTAACTGACCTTGCTCATCTCATAGGGACAAATTTAGTTACAATGATCATAGTTACAGAATTGGTCTGAATGTTGAAATTATTAGATTCTTTCCTTTTACCAGAATACTTAGCTTATCTAAGTTAATCTAAGTTGTAAGAGAGTACCATTTATAAGACTACTAAAGATTTTGCCTCCCCCTTTACCCTTGCTAAGTCATTTGTTTAACTTGTAATCTTAGCTAAGCATTATTACTTGTAAAAGGAAATCACCTATTGTCTTGATATTACGTCAACAATCTTTAAAAATTACTGCGCTATTTAAAACATTAACACTCCACCATCATAAGTGTTCAGGTTTACCAACACAAATAAAAACACCTACACTAAACAAAATTTAGGTTATGTTATTTAATTAGCACTAATATATTTAGAATAAAACTCTAATCACTTTGTAGAGATTTAACTTTGAAAACATACTGATTGAAAGTGTCGAGAACGAATCTTTGGCGAATGTTAACTTTCGCTAAACCGAGAGTTTGTTTATCGATGTAGGTTGTAACGTTTATTGCACATATTTATAACAACAAAACAAGTTATCAAGCTGAAATGTCTTGGAGGTCGCGGTACAAAAGTCAACAGATATTTAAATATTAAGATTATTTTGATAGTATATCTATTTAGATCAATAAAAAGGTGATTAATCCAGATAAAGACGTTTCAAGTTCATAAAGTTACTTCTTACTTATAATTATTTAGACCAGTGCTTTCCAACCTTTTTCTCGACACGACACACTTAATGTTACTTAGACCCGGTATTTCCAACCATAGATAAAATTGACTATCAATGGGATAAGTAGCTATCAAGGGAATAAACGATTTTTTGCATATTTCCAATTATTTACCTATAGAGTAACTAGGTTATCCACAGGATAAGTTATTCCCACCGTGTAGATACTGATAAATGTTATCTTCGTTGGATAAAAATGACAGATTTTGACACATAGTTGTTAAAAAATCATTTTATTGATAAATATATGTACATAATATAAGCATATATACTTAAAATATATAATATAACAGGTATTATATACATATTAGACATACCTACACTTTATGTACATATTACATATATAGTCGGATATGCTGATAGGTGACTGTTCGTTGCTACAAGTGTCGATATACTATACTATAAGCTTTCTCTGTCTATATCATTATAATTATTTGCATACCCATAGTAACGTATAATGACGCAAGTTGACAACTAACCTTCCAAATTATTTTAATAAAAAACAAAGCATTAGTAAGAAACGGAATGATTCGTAGATATCTTTACTAATTAGAGCACGAAAATAAATTCACAGCAGTACTCAAACAAACTATTAATTTTAAGGTAATAATTATAAATAAGGAAAAACTTATACTCATACGTAAATGTTGGATTATAATTTGTTGTTTAATTAAATTAAATTTTTATGTTTCCCCTAAGTACAAAGTAATAAAATATTAAGTAAAAATATATTTATTCATATAATATATTGCTACAAGTTATATTTAAATGTTTATTTTTATTTAAAAAAAATTAGTTACTGTAATGCATGATATCGTCGTCATCTGAACTATCGCTGTCATTTCTTGTATTTATTACTATTGGATTAATATCATAAACAATCTTTTCCCATTCCCACCATTCATTTATTAAATTTTCGATTTTTTTAACAAATTTTGCTCAAGTTTCACAACTAATTTGATCACAGGCTACTTGCCACATTTTCAAAACTTCGTTATCACTATATCCGTTTTGACCAATATGTCTATCATAATAATTTTTTGTTATACCCCAAATTAGTTCAATGGGGTTAAACTGGCAGTGCTAAGGAGGTAATCTTAGTACTTCATGACCATACGTTTGTGCTAATGTATCAATAAAAAAAAACTGGTTCAGATTTTAATTTCCTTTGTTTTCTCGTGATTTTGTTACTGAGAAGTTCAGATTTATTAAATTTTATAATTCTACGAATTGTTGATTCCGAAATCTTTTAGGCAGCTGCTACTCTTTGACGGACACAAAATAGAGAAATATGTGGCCCATTGTTCTCTTTTTCGGAATTAAAATATTACAGCAGATTTAAAATTAAAGTTTGTGAATTTAATAATTGGCCGCAAGATTTATTAATGAATATTATTAACAGACACTGACAGCTAAGACAAATAACAAAAAAACATTATTAAAATCGCTGAAAAATGGTAACTAGATTATTATATGAATGCACTACTTGATACATACATGTAACAGTCACCTATCAGTAATCCGACTATACCTGTATTATGTGTAATATTTGATTGTGTAATTACTTATATTAAAATAAATTCAAAATAATTTAGTAATCTACTTTAATGTATACCTACTGCAATAAAAAAAATATATATATTGTCGATTATTTTTAGGTAATTTACATTTATTGAAAATCATAGATTCTGAAGAAATTGTAGATTATTTAGAACGTCCATACATAGTTCGTGTTAGACAAAATCATATGGATCAGTAGGATGAGCAAGAATGTATTATTCGATTTCGCTTAGCGAAAAATCCATTTAGTATCCTGCTTCACCAAATATTCCACCAAATACTCCACCAATTTCTTTTTTTATCCGTCGTATTTATTTTCAATGTTCTTGCATTTCTATTCTGTCCGCAGGATGCATTGAATATAATACAATTTTTTCCCAGGCTTCTTGTTTGTTTTTTAGATTTACAGCGTCAGTAGCTTTATTTTCTTTTACATTTTTACATTTTAACACAAGATTTGCAAGTTGCCTTGTTTGCGAAATATTGAAATTTGCGTTTCTTGGGCGTTTGTAGCACATTTTTCTTCGTATCCGTATCCGTGAATATTCTACAATATTATCCGTATCCGTATCCGTGGATATGAAATTTTTATGATTTGGCACATCTCTAGTTCTAATCCATGGGCGATGGATTATTTTCAATAAAAATATTTATTTTTAGTATTTTAGATTTATTTAAACAATAAATTTACATCTGAAAAACCAAGGTGTCGCGAAACACTGATTAAAAACACTGACTTAGAATAATTAAAATGTTCTTTAAGTATTTTATATCAAAGTACGCAACAAAGTATAAATTCTTTTGATAAAAAGTAGTTTTGTGAAAAAATCCAGTGTATAATCAATGTATTATCTTTGTAAATTCATAAAACAACACCACAAAGGATTACACCTACATATATACCCTTTGATCATGTATTCAGACTTAATTTCATCATAGCTTGTTTACACTACATGCATAAATTTTGTTGAGAATTACTTTTAAAAGTTGATTTGAATAAAGAATTATCACACCAGCAACCTATGACTCAGATACGGCCCGCGGGATTAATCCGGCCCGCGTAAAGTTTTTTTTTATCAGCTAGTTTGGATTTTTTTTTCCTCAGCTAGTTTTGGTATTTTATGCTTACATATGTAAATAATTTGGATTTTCTTCTTCTATTTTACTCGTTGGATTTTTTGTGCCAATCCGCGAGGTCTTCTGTTGAACGGAACAGGGTCGTTCCTGGGTTGTTCCGGCCGCCTAGGCGCGGAGGCACCTTTGCACCCCCGCCAGGAACGGCCCTTGGACAGATATGGCCCGCGACGTTTAAGAGATCATTCGCCATTCGATTCGAATCTAAGCAAATTTCTTGTATTAAAAGTACAGTGTAACCTCTTTAATCCGAACATCAGAATGGAAAGGTGTTTCCGGATTAGAGATTTGTTCGGATTATTGGAAGGAAAGAATTTAAAGCTATTTAGAATCTTTTATTGTAAGAAACGAACTACATTCAGTAAGTTACATAAGGTAGAAATATAAAAAATAAAAACACTAGATTAAGTTTCACAAATTCTTTAATACTCGATACGTATTTCGGCTGTGATGCCATAATCAAGAGTTTCTTACAAACTAACAAATACAAAAAAAAAAAAAAATCTATAATATAATACCCCAACCTACGTCCTTGGCTGGGTGGGTGCGTGGAAATTGTCTGAAACAATTGAGCGAGCTACCGAAATGTAACGATTATTATATATTAATTTATGTATTGGACAGAAGTGTGCTGTGAATTTTTGTTTGGAGTGTTGAAAATAAATTAGTAAAAATGACAGTTGTGTTTTTCATTACAAAATCACTTCACAATTATTAATTTAGTTGTGAAATACACGGATCGGTTTTTTTACAAAACAAAACACAGAAAAACGTTATCCTTCCGTGATATTCGACATTTTTGATTAAAATTATTGTTAGCAGAAAAATAATTATTTTAAAAAATATTTTGTTTTGATGAAAGTAAGTAAATGTGACTTTTTTTTCTTTATTATTATTTTTTCAATGCTTTATTATTTTTTTATTTCTACGCAGTGTCGGTTGTAGGTTTTGCGGGGCCTCGGGAAAATAATGCATTTGGTGTCAAATACTTGCCCTTGCTACTGTTAATTGTTAGAAATATCCCTCTTTAAGCGCGGGGCCTCGGGAAAAATCTCCGAGTCCCGACCTCTGAAACGGCCCTGTTTCTACGATTTCTAGGACAAGATTTACAATATTCCACTGAAAACTCTATACAGATGGCAGCACATAACGACTACACTAAAGAATTATCAGTGGCTCTAAAACAATGGTTTCTGTTTATTTATCACATTAAAATATCATTTACCTTTTAGTTTAGGTTAGATTCACCTTAAAAGCACTATCTTAGGTTATGGTTGATAACTGTATATTTTTATTTTTTTATATACCACCTAAAAATAAATTGTGTTTTAAAAGTTCTGCACAGTCCTACCTGTTTAGAATCTCTGTATATTGAACAAATGACGTGTGTGTGACGCATGCGCAGTGTTCAGTGGGATATTGTAAATCTACCCCCAAATGTGAACGCAATATATTAAAGCGGGCAAACAATTAAATTTTACTGTGCAATAGTTTCTCACGATTTATTTCAAACTGATTTGAGATATAGTGTAAGTACGCTTTATTCCGTGTGTGTATTTTTTCATCTGAGCTTTTTTCCGTGTGCGTATAAATCCGTGTGCGTTTTTTCCGTGTGCGTATTTTTATATTATATAAGAAAATGGAAAATTAATTTTAATAAATATATTTTAAATTTAACGTCTCAAATCATTTTTAGTTTTAACATTATAAATATAATGCACTGAGTGAAAATGAATCGTTTTCCCATCTTAAAAAGTTAATGAATAAATAATTCGGAATAATACTCATTATTTGTCCAGTTTTTAATAATACGCCTAGAGTTGATTCAATTTGAATTGGATGAAGTTAGGCGTATGGATAGAGAAAGAAGTCTGAGGTGTCGAGCAAGTTCCACATTAAGGTAATGATTTGTTTGCCAACACAGTTGGCAATGGGTCCACTAGTCTATTATATAGTTATTCAGGTAAATATAAATGAATACCTAAGTATTTAATAGATAACGGCAGGTTATCCTCTTGTCATCCCATTGTTGTCGTCCCATATTATATTTGTTACATTTCCTTGTGTATGTCGCAGTTCTTTCCGTGATTTCTCTATATCAAGTCTGCATTTACATGTTGCTTTGCTTTTGGGAGAACACATGTTTTAAATTTACGCTTTTTAATGTTTCAAAAAAATATCCTTCTCAATAAATTTTAGTAATTCTTTGCGGTAATTTCATTTTATATCCTGTATCACGTGTTGATCCATCGGTTGCAACAGTGGAGTGCAATATGGCTGAAGGAATATAACTGAAATTAGTTTATCACTGACTAATTCACAGGCTTTTATTTAAATATGTTGTTCGGATTGAAAAACCTTATTCAGATTATATAATAAATGCTTCGTCTCAATGGATGTTCGAATTATATCATATTATTTTAATTGAAAAGGAGGAATTGTCAATCAAATTATTTTCGTGAAAAATCAAATTAAACTTTGAATATTACAAAATTGTAAACGTTGTGAGGTTATTAAAAGAAATCAGAAACTTTCAAACTAATGGTACATGGGGGTACCATGTTATGATAAGATTTATCAGGGAGTTTTGCAAAAATTTTCTGTATAAAACTCGATAAGGAATTTACTGAATAACAGATGTTTTATTATACTGAAGAATGGAATGCAGTACCCTATTTTGTATGGTGATATTTGAAGAAGAAAATGGAACGTTAATCGAAACAACGGTAAACGAAGTGTTGTTAATGTTCCTCTAGTACAGTATTAAGCAAGCTGTGTAGAACTGAAAAAATGTGAAACAATTTAACCCTTTAATTGGCAAATTAATTTGACATTGTTGCCATAAAAAATAACTATAGGCGGTTTCTTTGCTTTAAGTGGAACTAGATTTTCAAATCTTTTACCGACTAATTGAAGCTCTTGATCATTTTGTTTAGGAAAACCTAACTTCAATATATAAAAAGTTAGCTAGTGACAATTTAAGAAAATTTAAATTTCATTTAGTTCCGTTTAAAGGTTTGGAATAGTGTATATTATTAGCTAAAAGCTATATAAATAAAAATTATTATTATTATTATTATATATGTATACATTTTTATGTTGATAAATTAAAAATAATAAGTATTGAACGAAATGAAACCCGTACTGAGATCTGAAGCTGCAAAAGCCGCTTTCCACAGACCTATGATTGATGTGAGTTTCATATTTCCAGATGACGCAAAGAGTCATCTGAAACAGCTGTTTTTAGCCAGGGGGTCTATTCTGTAACTTCTCGACAGTCACATGCACAGTATCGTGTTGCCTATGCACATTACACTGTCATCGTATAGTGTTACTTTGTGTTTAAAAGTGTCGAAAGTAAATGTGGCCATTTTGAAATTTTGACGTACTGTCACAGAATAAACTTTGAGGTTATTAGACAGTATATACAATGAACATATATGTAAATAACATATTATATACAGTGATATTAGTTAATATTGTCATGTTACAAATCTGGCCATGTATACCTAAAAGATAGGACATATTCTGACCTGAACTTTTTCTGCCCCGTAACAGTTAATATAATTTGTTTAAAATAACTCTAATAATAATTATTGTAGCAGGATTTTGTGCAAACTTCCCTTCCAGCAGGTATTATTCAAAAGGTTGACTTGTTTCTCTTAATTCATGACGTCATGCTAATCCTTCATAGAAATTTGGTATTTCCATAAATAACCCCCTAAATAAATCCCCTAAATAACATTTACTCAATGAATACATACTCTACCCCCTACAAAAAATTGTGCAAAACCGCACGACGGTATATTTAGATTAATTTTGTTTTTGTGGTTTTATTAGGATTTTTATTTTATAATATATTTTATGACATGTATTTTATTTTTATTTTATAAATTAAAATATTCATTGACATATCCTCTTGTCTCTTCCTCTTCCAATTCATCCAATACTTCAAATATAATAAGTCCTTCGGCCATAACTACAACATTTAAGATAAAAAACAACAAAAATATACATATTTCCATATATAAAACACATTTTAAATCATACTAACCTCAAAATAAGTAAATCAATATATTCAACTAAACGTAAACAACTTTCAAAAGTCTAAAAACAATTATCTCTTTCCAAAAACGACACGTTCGTACGTGTCGTCCCAAAATCAACACAATACTGCACTATCACACAATAAGTGCACTATCGATAAGTTACAGAATACCAACGCGACTTGTTGAAAATTGGCATTTTCAACACGATACTGTAAAAGCGATTGTCGAAATGCTTACAGAATAGACCCCCAGGTGGCAGCATGAGTAGAGCAGTATACATAACGTCAAGTTGAGACAGAATAAGGGAGACGTTAAACCATGGGGTTCTTCCTGCAGGACTAACCGCAGGGAGGAAACCGCCATCACACGCCTCCGTATAGGCCACTGTTGGTGGACCCATGGACACCTCCTTCGAGATGAAGAGTCCCCAATCTGTGAGACGTGTAACACACATTTGTCTGTGTTACACTTTTTAACTGAGTGTGTACAGTTCGAGGATGTCACGGAGAAGTTAGGCCTGTGCTATGACCTGTCAGTTGCTTTAGGTGACGACAGAGTACTTATAGACAGACTGATACTCTTACTGAGAGAATTGAACTTACTGTTTTATTTGTGTAGTCTTGCACCTTATTTTAATATGTTTTATAGTTGATCTGTGATATTCGATGGTAATTGGCCCCTTTACAGCCCCTAACCATCAACCAGCGTCTGTTTTTTCGAACAGACTTTTTATATTATTTATTTTTATTTGTTCGTGCAATATTTCTTTTATTGAGTAATTTTCGTAATTTCATGATTTTATTTATTTATTTATTGACTAATTTATTGTTTTTATTATGTAGCGTAGTCATTTAGAGGGCTGCGTTAGGCTCAAATAGCCTGTGTTGCTGTGCGCCAAAAAATTTAACTAACTAACTAACAAACTATAACGTACTGAGATCGATATCCTTAAAATAGCTAATGGCGTATTTTGATGACAACAAATGCAGTTCGTCATAACTAGTTCGGCTATAAACCTTTTACTAGTTGAATTCATCATTATAAGTTAAAGGGTTAATGCTTTAGCACTACTACTAATTTAATCTAAATTATCGGATGAATTTTCGAACAAGTTTCATCCTATTAACGATTCAGAATTTTAATCCTAATATTCTCTTTAATCCTATTGAATATCCTTCATGAATAAGCAGAGTAATGCATGTATTAAATGTGAATTATGGATTATACCCGTGCACTGTGATACCACTTGTAGCATTTGATCGAATCTCATCTCGGGGCGGCTTGGGGATCTGGTGCTGAAGTCAGCGTTCCTAGCGGACGATCGCATTCACTTGCGGAATTATTTAGTATCTAAACCCGGTTAGCAAAATAACCGTTAACAATAGAATTTTATCATCTTTGGTCTCTCTATTCTAGAAGGATGAATAAACCAATTTTATGCTAGCTGTTTTTTAGGGTTTTGTAGGTATGACCAAAAAACCCTTATACCGTCATTTTGTCGTCTGTCTGTCTGTCTATCTGTTCGGTAAAAATTGTAGCCAAACGGCTAAACCTAGGGAGTTGAAATTTGGCATGCTTGTACAACTTTTTGACCCGCACATAGGAAAAATACTAAAACATCTAAAAAACATATCCCCCTAAAAATATAAACAAATAACTGATCAACTAAAAAAAAAATATTTTTTTAAAATTCTGAGTAGGGTATCAAATGAAAGCCCTTAGTACGTGGATCAACGATCAAAATTTTATTTTTGCAAAATAAATTATTTTGACGCGATTTTTGTCAAAATTGTGCAAAAAAATTTTTGTCTCACATCCTGTAGCCCAGATGGTTTAAACTAAAAATCTGAAAAAATTCTAAGTAATGTATATTGGTGTGAACCGGAATAGTACAACAGGAATTTTTGATCAGATTATGTTTTCGGGAAATAATGCATTTTTTGTATTTTTAACCAAAATATGTTAAATATTAAATTCGCTATGTAACCAAATTGATACGTCAACGCTCATAGCGATGTGCGTTTAGTCATTGGTTTTCTAATTTGTAAACAGGTAACTTGCAAACTAGAGTTCGAATCCTGTCAATTTTATTTTTTTTGTTTTTTGTTTTGCAGTTTTCTTTTGTTTAAATTATTTTGTCAAAATTCTAGTTATATTTTGGTAAATGTTGCATTTAATTTTTAAAAGCGTAAATTTAATAACCAGTGGGAAGTGTTGAAATTATAATTTAATTCTGTTTGATGTATACGAAATCAGAGGGCGGGGCTAATGATTTAAGCAACCAATAGAAAGCCATAGGCGCAATTTTCAAAATCATAATGAATCTTGCTATGTAAAAAAAATACTGCACATATTTAGAAACTTAAATAATGGAATTAGGCATTCGAATTAAAATTCATAAAAAAATATTTTGACATAAAATTTGTTTTGGCATCCCAAATAATCATCATTCAGGTATTAAATACCTGCAAAACCCTGAAATGTGTGAAAATTCACACTTCACATCAATTTTTTCGTTTCGATTACAGGAATATTACGATTGTTGAGGTAAATGATGCCAGAAAAAAAAGGCCAATAACAATAACCGAAAGTACAATAATCGGGTACCTGAATGTTTGAAAAATACAATTGTGGAAGCGGTAATTTCAGAAATAAAATTTCATTATTATTTAAAATAAAATGATTTAATTTCAATATTCAAATTATTTAAATATAAAAACTAATCTATTTTAAGATAAACATCCTCACAGATTAGTTGAGCTATCATACATTTTTTTTTAAAATTAAATGTTGAGAGACAAGCGTAGAATTTACGGCCGTATATTATATGATTTGTGTAAAATGTTGTCACCGTTTATCTCAAGTACATGGTCGAATGTTTACACAGATGCTGATATGCGACCTTATATTTTCAGTGATATGGACTTCGTAAGTAGAGTCAATTAATTATTTGGGGTTATGAATTATTGGGAATAGAAATATGAGCCTTTAAGATAAGTTAAAAGGTTTTTGTTGTTAATTGGAGAGCTGATTATTTTTACAACCACCAAAAATGGGGTACAAAGATCAAATTATTAGTATTAAGAAAAGGGCTGGGATAATCTTGTGAGGGACGGGGAATCGTGAGTAAACCATCACCAGAGTCGGACGAACCTCCCAAGCATTTATTGTTGAGAAACCCGGTAGCGTGTAGTGAACCAGAATTAGTCTGGAAGTGTTGAGGACAGTTTTAATGAATTGAACGAACCTCGATAACGGGTTAAACACTGTGAGTGTTGTGAGGCGTTTAACGGCTTGTGAGGTGAAACGGTGATTGTGAGGTTTTTGTGGAGTGTCTCTCATGGGATTTCGCAGTCATCTTTTAATTGTAAGTTCGGTTAATGTTCCGTATTAGTCCACCGCAACTAGGCTTGTATGCTTAGAATGAATTATATTATAACGTTAGAAACGAGGACGCATGCTCGTAAGAGTGGGGAGCCAATAGTAATAGTTCATGCATCTGTAGTTGGCAGAAAAATACGGTTTTTAACACAAGGAACGTTCGAAATTATGTAATTGATAATTTTGGAACCCTTTATGAATTTAATGTTTTTCAAAATACGTATCCTATAAATCTCATTGGAAACAGGTAAAAATTCCTTATGAGTACCTGTTTATATACGTCTAGCAAGTTTAAGTTTTTTCTGCCTAAAATTTTTGCTAACTAATCCTAACCTAATTAGTTTTATCATTGATTGTTTGCATATAGTGAAGATATATAAATGCTTTATACATTTTTAATACATTTACATAATTTGGTATGTATGAATGCGATGAAAAACGGAATGTCCTATTTTAGACATAAAATTGATAGGTCGGAATATATTGATATTTTTGAGGATTCTCTCTTTTATTAAAGTTAGTGTTTTTCAACATATGTATACTATAAATCTCATTCAAACTATTTAAATATGACTTTAACCGTATAAATACTGAAATTTCGTTATTCAAGTTTTTCTTTAAAAACCTTAATACGAGCTAAATGTTAACAAACACTTATTAAATAATTGCTTGGATTTCAAAACGTATAACTATCAAGTACTTATTTAGATTTCAGTTTTGAATAAAAATATTGGAAAAGATAAAGGGAATAATGTTATGTTTTGAAAGAAAGAGGCGGCGTTTCGTCAAGACCAAATCTCATTCCAACTAGCATACACGTTCTGTCTGACGAGTTCTGTGTGGTGGACTTATACGGAACATTAACCTAAGGTCTAGTATAAATATTAACTTCAATCTTAACTAAGCATTAAACGTAGATTAAGTAAAATGCAGACTTTATTTCAAAGGCCCTTATTCCTGTCATTAATCCTGGCTTTAATTTCTACAGATACGTCGTTGCTACAAATGACGTATTTAAATTCATCAACTTCTGCAATTTGTAGTTCCAAGATGGTATCTGGACAATCGAGGTATTCCTTTACTATTAAACATCTATCATAACGTTGCAAAGGTTAATTTAAAAGTATCTTGTGTGTTTATTCTCCATCTCAGGCTATTAGCACCCAATATCCTAACAAAGCTTTTTTTTTAAATAAACCAGAAAGTTTAACATATAGCTGATACATTGAACATTACATACGAGACGGAAATGTTTGTTGTATTTCATAAAATAAACAAAACATTTTAAAACGAATAGTTTGAAGCGAAAGCTAAAGTTTAAAACAGTAATTTGAGTTGTTGTAGTAAGATGCACATTCAGCCATGAAATGCAACGAACGTTGCATATAAAATACAAATAAAACTCATCTTTGCAGCGCAAGTACAATTCGATTGAATTCCGACATTCCGGAGGACATCAAACAGGTTCTTGAGTTGCAAATATGATACAGAGGCACACATCACAACCCTCAACAGAAGAATGTTAAGTACCTAATACAATATCAGGATCCCGACATTTTTTTAAAACTTCTAGTCCCGGGATTTTCGGGTAAAAGTAGGAGAGAACAATTCAAAGGTTGTACGACAACGTTGCAGAAAGTTAGCAATACAATAAAAAATTGATGTGAAGTGTGAATTTTCACACATTTCAGGGTTTCATAGGTATATATTAACTGTGTGATGATTATTTGGGATGCCAAAACAAATTTTATGTCAAAATATATTTTTATGAATTTTAATTCGAATGCCTAATACCATTATTTAAGTTTCTAAATATGTGCAGTATTTTTTTTATATAGCAAGGTTCATTAAGATTTTGAAAATTGCGCCTATGGCTTCCATTGGTTGCTTAAATCATAAGCCTCGCCCTCTGATACCTTCAAATATAGAATTAAATTATAATTTCAACACTTCCCACTGGTTATTAAATTTACGCTTTTAAAAATTAAATGCAACATTTACCAAAATATAACTAGAATTTTGACAAAATAATTTAAACAAAATAAAAATGCAAAAAAAAAACTGAAAAAATAAAAATTGACGGGATTCGAACACAGTTTCTTACAGTAGTTTCAACTCACTAAGCGAGAACGCTACCACTGTGCTATACAGGATCACTCGTTGGCTATGTTAAATAGCGGATTAAATATATTACATATTTTACTTAAAAACACAAAAAATGCGTTATTTTCCGAAAACATAATCTGATCAAAAATTCCTGTTGTACTATTCCGGTTCACACCAATGTACATTAGATGTACTGAGAATTTTTTCAGATTTTTAGTTTAAACCATCTGGGCTACAGGGTGTAGGACAAAATTTTTTTTGCACAATTTTGGCAAAAATCGCCTCTAAATAATTTATTTTGCAAAAATAAAATTTTGATCGTTAATCCACGTACCAAGGGCTTTCATTTGATACCCTACACAGAATTGTAAAAAAAATATATTTTTTTCGGCGAGCATATATTTGTTTATATTTTTAGGGGGATATGTTTTTTAGATGTTTTAGTATTTTTCCTATGTGCGGGTCAAAGAGTTGTATAAGCATGCCAAATTTCAACTCTCTAGGTTTAGCCGTTTGGCTACAATTTTTACCGAACAGACAGACAGACGGACAGACAGATAGACAGACAGACAGACAGACAGACAGACAGACAGACGACAAAATGACGGTATAAGGGTTTTTTGGTCATACCTACAAAACCCTAAAAATTAAAATATAGTTTAGGCAGTCATAATTTACAAAGAATCAATGTTATTAAGGATCTCGGCATATTTTTAGACTCAAAATTAACATTTGAACCTCACTTTAATTATATTTGTGGTAAAGCTTGGAGAATGCTAGGCTTCATTATAAGGGCAACAAAAAATTTTCATTCCTCATTATCAGTGAAATCTTTATATGAGGCTTATATCTTTAGTTTATTAAATTTTGGGTCAGTTATATGGAACCCTTCTTACAATAAATATGTTGTATGTCTTGAAAAAATCCAGAAAAAGGCAGTACGTTACATTGTCTCAAAATCGGATGCACTGTCTAATGGCTTGTTTATAAAACTTAGCCATAATTTTGCTTAGCCGTAACTGAGAAGTACCTTATCCATAAGTTTTTAACGATCCCCAGAACGAAAGTATTGGGTTTATACAACCTTTTCCTTAACTTTTCCTTAATCTCGATCGTTAGCCGCAGCCAATGAAATGCACTGTTTAGAGTTTGCGCAGTTCCGAGTAACATCGTAAACCTAACCTTTTGTTCTAAATATTTGTAAAAATTTAGTGGACACTTCGCTGGGTTCATCCCGTTTGTGCTCAAGCAACACACACTTGGTTCTATCTGAACTTTAATCAGTTTCAAAACCATTCCAACACCAGTCTTATATTAGTTCACACCCTATAAATTATTAATAAAATTTTCCTTTCTTGTGTTGAATTTTTAATGGTTGGTTCACCTGTGTCGATATTTGCTCCTTTTAAATGTACAATAACATTCCTTAAAAGGCGACGCCATTTTATAACTTCGCACATTATTAATTTCCCAAGTTGCTTATAAAAAAACTTTGTTCTTAATCATGTTTATATTAAAACTTCTTTTAAATCGCAATTTTCAACATCAAAGTATCAGGTCGTCAAAGATGAAATTTGTAGTTAATATTGCCAACTTTAACAGCTATTGACATTGGCTTAATATTGTACCGTTGTGTTTTTTTTTTTTTTTTTTGTTGAATGTTACACATCTCGCTTGTTTAAAGGAATCATTGTATGCTCTAAAAATTGTCAAAAACTTTTTGTTTAAATTAATTTGGTTGAAAATGGAACGGTCGGAAATTCGCACTATTATAAAGTATGAGTTCTTACGTGGAACTACGGCATCGCAGACCGCGCGAAACATTAACCCTTTACCGCATAGTGTGCCATATATGGCACATTCCGATTTTTATTTTTTATTTTCCTTTTAATCTGAATCAGAACGTTAGTTCATGAATGTTCATATATGCCACATACACAGCAATGGATCCTGCAGTATCTCAAGTAATGGGCTGCAATAGATTTGAGGATATTAAGCGGAATTTGCACTTCAACGATAACTCTGAATTTATTGAGAAAGGACATCCAGAAGATACGACCTTTTCTTTAAAAAATTCGAGGGCGACTGCTTTTAATCCCTAATGAAGAACACCTAGTAATTGACGAGCAAATAATACGGGATCATTTTATTTTGTAACATAATGTAGAATCATAATGTTCCAAGTATGGCACAAACCATAAATTATTATTTTAATTATTATTTTTTCATAAAAATAATAATTAATATTTTAAATATATTTTTTTAATTAATTTTTCTATCAATAAGAACCAATTCCTAATGCTCATGAATTATTTCAGCCAAAAATAAAAATTCATGCAGTAAAGGGTTAAGGCGGCGCACAACCCTATAGTCCTCAATAATTTCTTATACAAAACTAATAATTGGAAATAAAATTAATAACAATCTATATATCAAAATTTGCAGCGAATTTTTATCTATCTAATAGGATATTTTTAATTGTAGAAAAAACTGTTAGGTAGTTGTAAATAAGCAAATTGCATTATAGACGCCATCTTGTAAACCAATCGACGCATATTTGCGTACGATGCGGCAAATTGTACCTAAAGCTTCATTCTACAAATATGATTCTAGCTATTTTGTTGTATTGTGAAAATTACTTATAGTTATTGTACTTGGTAATCTATTTTTGCCGCCCTCTTAAATCTGCCGCGGTTTTCAAAATTAGTGTTACGGGTAAAAATGATTTATTTTTCGTGAAGAATACGTGTACCAAGTGGCATTCTATTATCTTTAAGTATAATATTTTTCGACGAAGGCTCTAAACTATAAGTAATCAAGTCGAAAAAACAAATTGACGTATTATTTGAACATTTCTACACAAAACTATATAAATATAAAAGTTATTTGAAACCCACAAATAGATTTAAAAAATTACAGAACAATATCGCTGATGTCTATTTTTAAGTTATTGAGTGATAATATTTTTACTATAAATATTTCTACAACTAAAACTATCATATTAGATAGATACAAATTCGGTGCAAAATTTGATGTATAGGTTGATACTCATTTTATTTCAGATTGTTAGTTTTGTATAAGAAACTAGTAACCTCCGGGGGTTATACGCAGCCTTAATAGTGTATTTGGCTCTAGTGTTATTACGCAGCAGACAATATCAAATTGGTTCGCTAAATTTCGTACAGGTAACTTAAAAACCAAACAAAAAAAAACAAAAATCTGGCTCATCGATCACAGCAGAAATATACTGCAACTAACTGGACGAAATGTTGCAAAAACTTAAAGAAAAACCGCCTAGATTGGTCAACAGATCGACTCCTATCTTATTGCATGATAACGCTAGACCACACACTGCACAAATGACTGTGGCAAAACTACAGGAAATACCCAACTACGAAACCCTGAAATAAGTGAAAATCACTTCACATCGGTTTTTAATTTTACTTTAAAATGATTTACGTAATCTACCAGTAGTTGGCGATCGAGGGTTTGGGGACTAATGCTGTACATTATCTCCATCTTATTACTAAATCATTTAATTTGGTAATTACCTAGTTACTAAATCTTCCATTACACAAGAGACAAAAGTGTTATCAGTTAATATGGTACTTCCTCATTCTACAACACTTTTGAGACACCTTGTATATTGATACCATTTAATACTTAATATTCCGAACAATATGTACATGTCAGCATATCCTTTGTTAACAGGATAACGGTCTTTTGTACAAGTTTCTCAATGTACTGAATTCCAAAACTTTAGAACATTTAATATTAATGCATCGGATGTGTCTCGAATGGTTGGGTACAAGATAATCAAAAAAGTTTATGTAATATTTCTGAAAGTTGTTGAAACAATTGCAAGTTGAATTGAAAATCATAATAGCTCTGGGAAAGGACGTGTTTTGACTTCTAGTGTAGTATGTAATGATTGCAAGTTTGTTAAAAATAAATAAATTGGCGCAGAGCAATGATGGCTATTTGCGCCTTGCACAATCAATATTATTGATTAGAATATTATAAATTTATAATAAATAAAACAATAAATAAATATATAAGCGTAAATATATAAGTTGAAAAAAATAAATATAAAAATTGTTCAGAATTTTATTTTGAATTTAATAAATTCATAAAAACTAAATTTAATATTCATTTGCAGGTCATATTTTAATTTAAAGATATTTTTTTTCTGCTAAATTTTAACTATGGTGTGCCATGACATTGGATATTTTTAATAATTTGTTAATTTCAGTAGAAAAATAAACATAAAAAATTACATATTTAATGTAATGAGTATTTAAAATACAATTTTTATATTTAATTTTTTTCTGTATAACCAACGAAGAAGCAAAATATCTCATATAAAAAAATGTCGGATTGCTGATAAGTGACTGTTCGTTGCTACAAGTATCGATATTCAATACTATATGCTTTCTCTGTCTATATCATTATAATTATTTGCATACCCATAGTAACGTATAGTGACGCAAGTTGACAACTAACCTTCCAAATTATTTGAATAAAAAACCAAACATTAGAAAGAAATGGCAAGATTCGTAGATATCTTTACTAATTAGAGCGCGAAAATAAATTTACAGCAGTACTCAAACAAACAAAATTATTAATTTTAAGGTTATAATTATAAATAAGGAAAAATTTATACTCATACGTAAATTTTGGATTATAATTTGTTGTTTATTCCAGCAGATTTAAAATTAAAGTTTGTGAATTTAATAATTGGCCGCAAGCCATATTTTAATTAATATTTATTATCAGACACTGACAGTTAAGACAAATAACAAAAAACATTTGTAAAATCGCTGAAAAATGGTAACTAGATTATTATATGAATGCACTACTTGATACATACATGTAACAGTCACCTATCAGCAATCCGACTATATATCTGTTTTTACATGTTAAATCACTATACACAAAAACAAAAATTCATAAGTATATGCTGTTTTGTAAGGACAAACTAGATCTGGTTATTTTGGTTACTATTATGGTGTATTACTGACTTTAAATATCAATTAAAAATATTCCTTACGCTGTAAAACCGACTTTAGGTTTGTAGGTTATGATAATTATACCTAATTAAGATATCATTTTTCATGATGACATATTTCAAATGATTGAAATTTTAAAAAAGTAACATATTTTAATACCAACATGACATACAATTTCAAAGGTGCAAATTATTGAAATCAAAATTTCCTCTTAGTTTGTTTTTACAAAAGTGAACAGCATATACCATGTGTTCAAAAAGAAAATACATAATGGTTGGCTGTGGAAAAATAAAATAATGTGTACTGCAAGCTTTAACTGTCAATTAATTAACTGTCATCACTGTTGTCATAAGTTTCTATTGAAAATTGTTATATAAAGCTTGCAATAGACATTATTTTATTTTTCCACAGCCAACCCTTATGTAATTTCTTTTTGAACACATGGTATAAATGTTCATTCTTAGTTTGGTTAAAATTTTCATTTAAAAAAGTAAAAAGTTCACTATTTTTAACCAAATCACCGTGCAAATCTTTATTTATTCAGATAGTGTTATTTTTATGAAATATTACTTTTTCAGTGTTAAAATTAACACTACTTTAACACTATTTATTTTCTAACACTATATGGCAATTTAACCAGTATGTAAGTGTAAATTTTACACTAAATTTAACGAAAAAAAAAGTGTAAATAATTAAGGTGAGGACCTTTTTTTTGCTCTTCACTTGGATTTGGGAGGTGAGGCCCTTCTTTTTTTCCCTGTGTCCCGGTTTCACTTCACTGCAATCTGGTCACCCTACATTTAAGTTATACTCAAATAAAAAAAATGTGTCCGAATGCATATAAGAAACGTCCTGAAAATTCAAAAAGATATATTTTTTTAAATTTTCAGTGGGGTATTAAATGAAATCTTTATCATATTTATGAAATTCGTCAATTTATCGTGTAAAAACTAATAATTTTTTGTTCTTGACACACGTATTAACCCACGATTAACAATTTGGTCGTTATATGATTACAGGTGAAGTCAATAATTCGGTTTTTCCTTTCATGATTGGAAAATCAATATAGATAAAGGAAATCCTTGAGAAATTCGTAGATTAGAGAATGGAAAAGAACAATAATCAGGAGATAGACAGAGTAATTGGGTAAAATTAATAACACAAAGTAAATATGAAAAATTGTTTTGTGAATTTTCACACATTTAAGAATTTAATAGGTAAAAATAAAACATCGGAGCAAAGATTTTGGAATCCTTGCATATTTGGTTTTTGGTGTTAAACTCGTTTTTCATCAAAAACAGTTGGTCACTTTAATTTAAGGTATAATAATTTCTTGGTCATATCTGTGAAACCCTAAAAAGTCAATTATAACTACACATTCCTTTGTTTTTGTGTAAAATGGTCTAATGAAAGTTTCCTGCAAAGAACAAATTAAAATGATATTAAAGCACAAAAGGCTTATTTGTGTAATTGAGTTAAACACGTACGCGTTTCCAGCACAGAAGCACATTTATTCTAATACGGAAACAGTTTAATTGGCGCTTTCATAATTGTTTTTGTTTGAAGTGCTTTGTCATTTTGTGTTGAAGGTTCTGTTGAAAATCTATTTTTATTTATTTTTCCAATTTACTAACATGCACTAAAAATTTTCCAGAAAAATATAGTAGTCAAGCAAAATTTTTAAATAGTACAGTAGAAATAGCCGACGATATACTTTAAATTACTGACGACTTAGGAGAAATTAACCAAGTGATGGAAGAATTAAATAGTGAAGCCGAGAAGATAGGACTCCAAATCCAATTACAATACAGTCATTCACGACAAATATTTATGAAAATATTGATAAAGGAAAGTTTGTTACAGCAATTTTTTTCGTTTTTGATTACCTACATGCAAAAATCTTAAAGAGTAAGTTGAAAGCTATTAGAGATAAAATTAATGATTGGTTGATATCCTTCATGGAGTATAGGCAGCTAAGTCAAAATTAGTCGTGACAAATCTCAAAGCAGTGAAGTAAAACTAGGTGTACCCCAAGGTTCTGTGCTAGGACCAATCTTATTCCTTTTATCCATAAAAGATTTACCTAATAATATATCATCTGATCTATTAGTTTGCAAATAATACTACAATTTTAATTATGGCTAACAACCCGATGCTACTTGAGCATAAAATTAATGAGTTTAACCATTGGTGCCATAATAACAAATTAATTGTCAACGAATCCAAGACTAAACTACTTCTATTTAATAAAAATAAACTTCCACCGGATATCTCAGTAGGTAATATTCAATAATTTTACATTAGAACCTAATATTGAAACAAAACTTCTTGGTGTAGTTATTGATGACTCCCTAAGCTGGGCATTGCAAGTGGATGCCGTATGTAAGAAACTACAGAAAGCCTATTACTGTATAAAAGTGCTAAAGCAATTTCTTCAGCCAAATATCCTTAAGCAGGTATATTATGCGATGGTCTACTCAAATTTGGCCTACAATGTCTCTGTCTGGGGTTATTCAATTGAGAACAAAAGGGTATTCATTTTGCAGAAGCGAATACTCCGTTTAATTTTTAACTTAAATAGTAGTGATTCTTGTAGAGACTGGTTTATTAATAATAACTCCTAACATTTTTTCAATATTTATTTTAAAAGCGGTTACCTTTGTAAAAGAAAATCCTAGGATGTTCAATTTAAACAAAGATTTGCCGATGACATAAGAGTTCAATATTTTAAACTTACAAACAGTAGAAGAAGTCCATTTTATATGTCTTGTGTCCTATATAACGAACTGCCGCAAGAATTAAAGGGTACATCATCAATTTACATCTTTAAAAATAAAGTAAAATCTTTCCTATTACAGAAAGCGTATTACTCTGTTCAGGACTTTTTATCTGACACATTAATTTTGGATTATTGTTCCCTTTAAAAAAAAAAAAAAATCAAAAATTATGTTTATCATTTCTCTTGTTATATTATTTTATTTTATCTTATTATATAAGTTTAAGTATTATTTTACTATGTATGTACATGAAAAATTCTACTATCTCTGTATAGTTCATGAATAAATATATATTATTATTATTATTATTATTACAACAAATACATTTGATCCACTATTGTTTTCTTAGTACAATTATTCTTTTCAGCATCCGGCGCAGATATTTTTATCCGTTTCAATGTCATTCTCGTCATTATATTCTGCAATAATGTCTCCTTCGGATGAAAAAGATCAGAATAATGACAAATTTAATGCTGAGTGGTAATTTGTAAATCTCGGATAGACCCATTGATCAAGTTTGTCACTACAGAGACACGAAATCAGTTTCGGCCGGAACAAGCAAACCATAGAGATAAATAGAAGAATTGGTTTGGTATGGACAGCCTTTGAAAATCTGAGGTACATTTTGAAAGGTGGTTTTCCCATCTGCCTCAAGAGAAAGGTTTTTGATCAATGTGTCTTACTAGTCTTAACCTATGGTGGTGAGTGAAAAATTACGAGTTGCTCAAAGATCCATGGGGAGAACGATGATTGGCGTTACGATAGCAAACAAAAGATTTGCGATATAATTAGAAGAATTTCACGTCTGAATTGGCAGTGCCAATTCCTCTGGGTTGGTGTAAAAAACCATCCTTGTCGAGTTACCTGGTTGAGAAACGTGTTTTAAAAATATTTTTGACAAAAATGTGTTCAAATATAAAGTTTTTACATATTTCTGACTGCATATAAATTAATAAATAAACGAAAACCAACATTTATTTATATATTTACAGTGTGGTATCATAAATTAAAGCTATTAAAAATAATTTATTAGCACAAAATATGTTCTGATCACATGAATGTATAAGTTATTACGTTTATATCACGAAATATTAACAAAATTTTAAATGCATCACGATCAATATGAAAAATATTTGGTCTAATGATTAACCCAATTTTATTAGAAGACTATCAGAATATCCACTGTTTTGTTACCGGAAAAAAGTAGTCGTAAGACGAAATTATTAGGTCGTCAAGGATGAAATTTGTAGAAAAAAAGGCAAAGTTGGTTGATAACTTACAAATATAAGGAATTATTTTATTCATCAAAGTATGCAACCATATTGTCTATAAACTTTTGCCATTTAAGCGGCAGGTTGTTCAGGCCGGTGGTATAAAACCCCGGCGCACGAGAGTCGATGAATTCCTGGAAGGCCAGTTTTACAGCCTTGTCGGAATTAAACTGTTTTCCTATTAAAAAGTTGTCCAAATTGCGGAAGAAGTGGTAGTCAGTGGGGGCTAAGTCTGGTGAGTATGAAGGATGATGAAGAAGTTCCAACTCCAATTCCTGTAGTTTTGCCACAGTCATTTGTGCAGTGTGTGGTCTAGCGTTATCATGCAATAAGATAGGAGTCGATCTGTTGACCAATCTAAGCTGTTTTTCTTTAAGTTTTTTCATCATTTCGTCCAGTTGGTTGCAGTATATTTCTGCTGTGATCGATGAGCCAGGTTTTTTTTTTGTTTTTAAGTTACCTGTACGAAATTGGGCGAACCAATTTGATATTGTCTGCTGCGTAGTAACGCTAGAGTCAAATACACTATGTTTCGCGCGGTCTGCGATGCCGTAGTTCCACGTAAGAACTCATACTTCATAATGGTGCGAATTTCCGACCGTTCCATTTTCAACAAAATTAATTTTAAAAAAAGTTTTTGATATTTTTTAGAGCATACAATGATTTCTTTGAACAGGCGAGAGTGCGTAACTTTCCAACAAAAAAAAAAAAAAAAACAGAATGGTAAAATATTAAGCCAAAGTCAAATAATAAGCTGTTAAAGTTGGCAATATTATTAACTACAAATTTCATCCTTGACGATATTTTAAAGGAAAGGAATTGGCAAATTACTCGGAAATAACTCGGAATGCCGCAAGCAAAATTATTCCGAGTTATTTCAAAATATTTCTTAACTGCTTATGGTACATCAATCTACATAGATTAAAGTCTTTCCAAGCAAATGTCTAATACGCTGACGACAACGGCATGAAAATCGGTTCAGCCGTTCTCGAGTTTAGAGTTAAAGTACAGACAGACATACATTCCCTTTTATATATTTAGAGATTCTTCTTTATCAGGACTTTTCTATTGTTGTCAAGTGTCCTGCCAACTAATAATTTGTTTCATTATTTATTATGGAAGATCTTTTGCGTGGTCCTTCTTCCTTCTATAATTATGTCCTTATTTATTACCCTAATGCACATAAGGATAATAAATAAGTGTGCTTTGTTTTCATTGCAAATTCAGTCCTGACATGTTTGAATGTGGATAATGTCCAGTTAGATTTATAACATTGATAATATATTTAGCAGACCGTATGAACCGGCTTTGCCTGTAATGTTTGCCGCAATATAAAGCCGCGTGTGTTAGCAAATAATTAACTATTCGTTCAAATAAACCGCACATTAGATAACGGTGTGTTTGTTCATATATATATGTTTAATAAATACTTATTGGAATTTGCGGTTTGGTCCATTATTCGTTTAAGCAAAATATTCTTTTAATCCAAATTAATTGATTTATAAAATCAAATCGTTGTTACATTTGTTGGTAAAAAACTTTTAAAAAACCTTGTGGTTAAGTCTGTAAGCTACACAATAGAGACGGGCGATTTTTTAGGGTTTTGTAGGATGATCACCAAAAAAATCCTTATAACGTCACTTATGTATTTATCTTTATGGAAATCGCCATCACACGCCTCCGTATAAGCCACTGTTGGTGGATCCATGGACACATCCTTCGAGGTGAAGAGTCCCCTAACGTGTAACACACATTTGTCTATGTTACACTTTTTAATTGAGTGTGTACAGTTCGAGGATGTCAGGGAGAGGTTAGGCCTGTGCTTGACCAGGGCCCCCGAGAGGACTTCTGGGGCCCCGGGGAGAAACTTTCTTTGTGGGCCCCGGGTAATGATCAATTCTATATCCGGGAAATTTTATTATAATACAGGTGAAAATACAACTGATGACCTAAAAAAAAAGTCCTCACATACAAAAAAACAAGTGATGAGCACAAAAAAAGGGTCCTCACTTCCAAAAATACAAGTGATGAGCAAAAAAAAAGGTCCTCACTTCCATAATACAAGTGAGTGACGGCCACGCGCCCCTGGCACTTGCGTCGATGCCAGGCCATTCCTAAGGCTCTGCCCAGGACTCCGGGGCCCCAAACACCCGGGGGCCCCGGGAATTTTCCCCGACTACCCCCCCCCCCCCCTTTGTCGGGCCTGGCTATGACCTATCAGTTGCTTTAGGTGACGACAGAGTACTCATGGACAGACTAATACTCTTCCTGAGAGAATCGAACTTACTGTTTTATTTGTGAAGTCTTGAACCGTATTTTAAGGATTCCACACACCAAAGCGGCCGCGGTGGCGGCCACGGTGGCGTCCACGGTAGCGATACGACTAGCGATCAGTTAGTGAATCACGGTATATAGTTGTATGATAATATTGATTGCGAGAACACAATAGAATAATTAATTGTATGTAGAGGAAAAATAATAATCTACTCACAGTCTGTTTCAAACAGTTAGGCGGAACTAAATGGGAATTTCGTTCTTTTAGGTTGGAAAAGGGACCTTGCTTGGGTTATTTCATTTTTCACGTTGGAATGTCAAAATTTAAAATTCCAACAATGAAACCATGGGAACGAATGACATATGTCAAACTTAAATTAATTTTCTTACATATTTTAATGACAAAAAATAAATAAATGGGATATTTGTATTAAGAATGACACAAAAAATCAAAATATAAAGAAAATGACATTTTAAAATGATATTAACCTTAACCAAAAAGTGTTTGTTGCAAGTATGATTTACAAAGCTTAAACAAAATGGCTGAAAAGCATGATTTAAACGATGAAAGTAACTAGATTGCAAAATCTAGTTCCGCCTAACCGTTTGGAACAGACTTTACTATCAATTTCCAAAACTTTTCCTATTTCGTTCCACACTTTATTTGTTTTCCTAATATTCTTGTAATCAGGATGTGCTAAGTCATACAAAATTAAATGATCCTTTACTGATCTATGATTTTTTCTGTTAAATTATCTATTTTCGACATTATTTTCTTAAATATATTCACTCTGTGGTATATAAACAATGAATATCGCGCGGCCTAACGCAACTTGTCGAGTTCGGCCGCCAGTGTTTGGTGATCGCTAGACTGAACGCTGCATTCGGTGGCGTTCTTAGATAGCTGAACGCTTGTATGTGCGTGGTCTCATTGTATTGTATAGGTTGCGTTAGGCCGCTGCCGTATCGCTACCGTGGCCGCCACCGCGGCCGCTTTGGTGTGTGGAATCCTTTAATGTGTTTTATAATTACCCTGTGATATTCGATGGCAATTGGCTCCTTTACAGCCTCTTACCATCACCCTGAGTCTGTTCAATTTTTATCTTATTTATTTGTTTCTGTCTGTGCAAGATTTCTTTTATTGTTTATGCGTATTTTTATTGATGTTATTTATTTATTGTTTAATTTATTGTTTTTAATATGTTTAATATGGCCTTTGTTGCTGTGCGCCGGAAATTTTAACTAACTAACTAAGAAATTGTATGTCACGTTGGTATTAAAATATGATATTAAATGTGACTTTCTTAATATGTCATTCCATTTGACAAATGTCATAATGAAAAATCATTAATTATAATGATCATAACTAATAAATCTGAAGTATGTTTTACAGCGTATGAAATAATTTTAAATGACATTTTAAAGTCATTAATACATTATAAAAGTAACCAAAATAACCAGATCTGGTGTGTCCTTACAAAAGTGGACGCAATATATGATCAAAATGGTACATAAATATATACGCAAAAATGTAATTTTTCATTCGCAAAATGCGAGCGTACGAATGGATGTGACAAGGTTGACTGTAATACCATTTTTTGTCTGTAAATTAACACTTTTTTAATTTTACTCAGAAATTTCAGAGAGCGTATATTTAATCTAATGTCTATTAAAGGGCGATTAATTTTTTACCCTCTATTAAACTATAATAAAACATGTAAATTTAGCATATTCTAATTAAATTTCTTCTTAACTGATGGAGGGATTACTAAACATCACGTTTAATGTGTCCCCCGATACTTCAATTCCTGCTGATTTATAGGGATAATTGCTCTATCGGGTTCGTACTAATTACACGTTCATGTGTCACAAATTACTGACAAATCACAAACCATTTACGCAATTCTAAAGGCGTTAGGCTTAGTTCACATTTAAACTAAACTGTTTGTACAACTATGTTCACACATTGACACAACAGATCAGTGACATCAAAATGGAGTGTGAATAAATTGCCTGAATAAATAAAAATTGATGTGGTGTGAATTTTCACATATTTCAGGGTTTTGTAGGTATTTAATAAGTGTAAGAAGCCAAGATAATATTAGATGTCTATAGGAATATTTGTTCTACAATCACATCAAAATCAAAAGATTTGATTTGATTTTTGCTAATTACTTTTATTCGTTATTTGAGAACTAAGAGCTTCCATTAATTTTTTTTAAACATAATTTAAATAATTTGCTAAATATCCCATCGTTTTTTTCTGCATTTGATTTGTATTCAATTCTTCATTAGATAAATAAGAAATATTTTACAGTGTAGAGTGTAGTGTGGTGTGGTGTGAGTAACTCAGTTCGCAACTATTAAAAAAATATATTATTTTTTTAATATTTTTAATTCCGAAAAAATACACGCACTATCTTAGCTATTAAATACAAAAAATCCATAACATTATTAGCCATAATTTAACCATGAATTAAAAAAAAATATTTTTTTTTTCAAAATCACAAAAACTGCCATATTTTCCAAAAACACAATCTGATCAAAAATTCCTCTAGTAAGTTTCCGGCTCAGATACATTACCTATAATTTTTTCAGATTTTTAGTTTAACCCTTTTTGTTAAAAGGGTGCGGGTAAAGAACATTTTTGGCTAAATATGTGCTAAAAAAAAACAAATTTCAAAAAACTACCTATCGTTCCGTAATCTACCGCTTAAGAGCTTTCTTTTGATACCACACAATAAATTTTCACAACTATTTCGGTTCCCATTAATGTTCATTACGAAGATTATTTTTAGACTTTTACATCAATCCCTTTGGGAGATAGGGTGGGGTACAAGTTTTTTGACACATTTTTGGCAAAAATACAATAAAAAAGATTTTTCAAAAATAAAAATTTGTTTATTGATCCACGCATTAAGAGGTTTCATTTGGTACGCCACACAAAATTTTAAAAAAATATTTATTTTTTTATTAAATACATATTTGTTTATACTGAGCAATCATCAAATCTTGACCGTTATGCAATACTTGACAGAAACATTTAGTTATCAAACTTATTTCCAAGGACATGTACATATAGGCGTACATTCTATTTTTATTACCTTATACGAATTGATTATGAAATGAACACTATTTTTCTCTATACGCCAATGAGTTGATAACATATATTAAGTTAGCAACACATATTTTTATTGTTTCTCGGGTGAGTTCGGGCAAACAAAGTAATCTGATTGGTTCTGATTTTGTGAATTAACATACAGTTTTGATATTTTTAAACTCATTGTTTAATGTTATGTAACGGACAAGAAATAATGATCGCACGGTATTTATCCCGCGCTATTTTTTGGAACTCACTACAGTTTTCCTATATGTGAGTTAAAAAGTTGTACAAGTATGCCAAATTTCAACTTTCTATGTTGAGCCGTTTGGCTACGATTTCTACCGTACAGACAGACACATGAGTGACGTTATAAGGGTTTTTTGATGGTCATACCTACAAAACCCTAAAAAATGCTTCTGAGCTCCTCCCCCTCTAAAAAATTCTGGGTGCGCGCCTGATTCACATAATCGAGCAAATTATTTGTTAATTTGGAATATGATAAACAAATATTTCACCAGGCCACATCATATCAGAATACATTAAACGCCCTCTTTAATGAAATGATAAAAAGTGATATGAAATTACATTTAAACCTTATTAACTAGAACAAAGTTTGACACAAATTTATGTGTATTTTGTGGTATTTGATGTAGTAGAATTGAAGTCGATAGCAATTTTGGTGATGATGAGCTCGGAGGAAAAGTTACCCAAATGTTCAAACTCCGATACACTCAATAATCCTCAAAATTCAACCATAGCCCAGAAACCTACCATATAAATTAATTTTTAAAATATTTTTATTTCTTTCTTGAATGTAAATTAATGATATCGTGAGGTCAAAGGTCACAAAATCGTTCTCATTTATCAGAGAATAGTCAGGCGTTTCTGTTTTGTTCCCTGTTTCTTTGTTTTTCTTTTTCCCCACATCTTTAAGTTGAAAAAGTCTTTTAGGTTGACGGTATTGTTACTATCTTTACACACGAACAGCACAAAGATGAGAAATTGCTCTTCAGAGCTCTATTTTCATTTCGCGGAGTGGAAAATATCAAACAATGCAATCTACTTCACTTAGAAAAACGAGTGGGTAGACAGCTTTTTTATATGAAAAAACGAAGTACATATTTTTTTATTTGCTACTTATAATTACACTTGAAACCATAAAAAGAAAGTTCATGACAACTTATAAAAATAAAAATTCCAGTTAGTTCCGCTTAAACGTTTGGAATAGCTTATATATAGGTACATTAAACAATTTTGGTATTGTCATCAAAATGCCAGAATAGCAAATATCATTGACAGATGTTAAATTTGTGACCTTTGCTAATGTCAACGTCAAGAACAGGCTGTTAAAAATATAGACCAAATGTAAATTGTAAATAAACTACTGGGGCAAATAGTTTTTTTTCTCCGTGATATTTTTAGATGGTAAATCTATACTTATTGTTTATTATTATTTTTAAAGGTTTATTTTTCAAATTTAAAAATCACTAAATATGTTTAAAGACTAGTTTAGAAAAAATAATTAAGTTGGGTATAAAATCTACCCCCCCCCCCCACAACCAAATATCAATCTAACTGAAAAAAATGCATTGAACAAAAAATATTTGTCTTTTTACTATAAATAATTTTTATAATAATAATAATAATAATAATAATATTTATTAAATAGCACAATTGGCTACATATTTTACTACATAGTAAAAAATATACGAAAATATTCTAATAGTTAACAATATATACCTATTCTAAAAATACTATATAGAAAAAAGAAACAACAATAAAAAAAATATATATATCATTTAAAATCTACATAATACTTATAAAATACTGTTTCAATTCTATTTTAAATGTATTAATATTATCCCTATCCCTAATTTTACTTGGTAACTTATTATAGCTTACTAAACCATTATCAAAAATACTGTTTTTGGTCGCAGTCTTATTTTTCCCTGAGATAAAAAAGTTATCCTTATATCTAGTGCAGTGCGAATGTATATCACTCCCTTTTATATACATTTTTCTGTTAACCAAATAATAAGGGATATATTTTAAGTTTTTTAATAAACAGTTTTAACCCCGAATCATCCCCCCTAGAATATTTTTGTGTTGCCTTATAGCCAATGTTCAAATCTTGGTTTTACTCTATCATAACGTGAAAATAGCTATTTTTGTGTGGATCTCAGACATACAAAAATTGATTTTCTTGCGGATATTGTCTTATAATTGTCTGGAATATGTAGAAATTAAAGATGAGGCCGAAAAAATAAAAAAAAAAACAGATATAGCCTTCAATTTTATTAATGTAGATCAGCGGTTTCCAAAGTGGGGGCGCGACCCCTTTGGGGGTCGTACAAGATTCACCAGGGGGTCGCGGGTCGCAGGATTTTCCACATTAGCTGTTATTAAAACAAAATATCGCGCACGGTTAATAGTGGAAGACGAAATAAGAGTGGCTCTTTCTTCATATAAACCGCGTTTTAACGAATTATGTAAGAAGAAACAAGCCCATACTTCACATTAAAATTGATTTTCATTACATTTTTAATTTGTATTACATATTTAATATTAATATAATTTATTTTTATATGATTTTCGTGATTTATGTTGTGAAAATAAATATTTAGGAATTAGAGAAACTATTTACATTACATATTTTTGCTACTTTTGTGATTATTATTTCAATAAAGAAATTATTTACAAATTGTTTAAAAATTTCCTAAATAGGGAGGGGCAGAGATGGGATTTTTTTCTAAGGGGGTCGTCATTTAAAAAAATGCTGTAATCTTAAAACGCTTTAAACGATTAAAGCCCTACATTTTTTCAAGACTTAATAAACTACGAAGAATCCAAAAATTCTAACCGAAGGTCGCTGTCTACCCGTTTTTGAGCGAACAATGGGTCAAAACAGATTGAAAAATCTTTCTGTAATGACCATTGAACATGAACTCCTGCGTGACATGGAAACTTACAGTATTAATAAAAAATTGTTTATGCTAAATCTAGAAAATGTTTTTCTTTTTTATTAGAACGCTTTCCAGCACTTTACAATCTAGTTTTAATAAACTAATAAGCAATTTTGTTCTATTACATTAAGGTCCGGTCTTTCCACCTTCAGATAAAGTTCCAGGTAACTATCTGACAGATGAGGTTATTTATAACTTCATCTGCTGAATAAATGTCAATACCAGTCAGTCAATCCAATACGTCAGTCTCATTATCTGTTAGATAACTATCCGATAGATACATTTGTATAGAAAGAAGGGATGACATTTACTCAGCAGATGAAGTTACAAATAACCTTATCTGTCAGATAGTTACCTGGAACTTTATCTGAAGGTGGAAAAACCGGGCCTTAGTAATTTAGGATAGAACAAAATCTAGAAAATGTAACTTTTAAATTGCAATTTTGGTTTGATATTTGAAATTATCTATACTCTATCTCTGAAAGACTGATAGTAATAAATCATTTTGTCAGGCAGTTGCGTGAACATTTTAAACACGTTTAAATTGGTTTTGTGTATTTCTATATTACTATTTATCATTTTATTAAACGCACGCCTGTGACCATATTTATCATATCATTAAACACACCCCTGTGACCATATTTTTCCTCAAAATTTTAGGGTCAAATTTTTATGGTCTATTGTGTCTAACCCTAGTTCGTATTCCCATATAATATGTGCGGCACACTCGGTTGTTTTTAACAATATTTCGTTTCGCATTATTCATATTTTGTGGGCCGCTTCTGTGTGATAATACAATAACTTTTTACAAATAATAAATTTTATTACTATCAGTCTTTCGGAGATAGAGTATAGATTAATCAGAAACGCCGAGAGCAGGTCAGAGTTCCGATAAAACGTTAATTATTGGCTCGATGACAATTAAAAAACCCAAAATGGTTTATATCGGAAGATCCCGAATGGCTCAAATTAAGCTTCGAAAGTATTTAGTACTTAATTCTGTATTGCTCTTAAGATCAGAAACAACTACTGTGTTTGAATTGTGAAAAAAAAAAAAAAAAACTGATGTTTTACCAGTAATTCATTTATACTCATTTTATACCCGATATGAAATCATCAGATATAGCGAATCTCGGTTGTTACATACAAAATGTCACGGTCCCTTGAGGTTCGTTATAACCGAGTCCAACTGTATGTCATAAATGTGTGTACAGCGACGTAAATAGGATTTTGGCGCCCTTGGCAAATATATAGCTCCGCGCCTTATTGGACTTCTGGATCGTCCGAGTCACCAACGTTGAAATTATACACAGAATATTGCCAACCTCAAAGAAAATGAAAGAGGAACGAGCAAAAATACCGTATCCTACAGAATATACAGACAAAGGTTGAAGAAGGAAGTCATGAAGGCGCAAATAGCCTTCGTTTATTTACGCTAATATTTTTAACTAATTAAGAAGAGGTCCTGGAAGACGAAGGATGATTTCCTGGCTCGATAACCTAAGGAAATGGTTTGGAGATACAGCCTGATATCTTTCAGAATGCGATAGGGGATAAGACTTTATAAGACAAGAGAAGAAGATTGGTACGCCATCACTTATTATATACGTTAAGTTTATATTATTTGGCAAGTGAGCAAAAAGATGTTCGCCACCCCGTGGCCTAGACCAGTGTTTCTCAACAGGTGGTCCGCTGATCGCTGATTGTCCGCGGGTCAGTTCTTGGTGGTCCGCGCACTTAAAATTTCATTAGTATTAATAATGGGCCTTTACGCAAAAAAAAATGTTTTTCTTGACGTTGGTGGTCCGCAACTGTCGAAGGTTTGAGAAACACTGGCCTAGAAAATTGCCTCAATGCCAATGCCTAGTTACGCAACTATGTGTGTACAAATAAATTTGACTGTAAGTACCGTATTTTTCGTACCATTTTTCCACTTTTTACATTTTTCATTTACCATTTTTCGCACCTTATTACACAGAAAAATCGACTCACAATTGGGGTGCGTCTTATGGTCCGAAGATACACGTGCATTGTTTCAAAAGTGTGCGATATTAGTATGGAATCAATTCGGAGCGCATAAAACAGAATTAACCAAAAAAATATAATAGAAATGAATACAGAATTAGTAATTTCTGGAGGCCTTACAAGTCAACGACAACCCTTGGGTCGATTAATAAACCATTTAATAATTTTATGCGGGAAGAGTGAAACAAACGAATGATAAAGCCAAATCGCGATGTTACAGCAACGAATGAAACGGACGACAATTTCAAAAGTACCTGGGTAAAAAAATTATGGGAATCTGTCAAGAAAAGATGATTATAAAGTCTTTTAAGAAATTCGGTATAAGCAACGCATTGGATAGTATCGAAGATGACTTGGTTTTTGAAGAGAATGAGACCAATTCTGTAACTCAGTTACTATGAAAATAGGAACTAAATTCGTCACTATGAGCAAGGTCAGTTACTACCATGAATGAAAGTCATTGTACTTTTTATAATATTTTATCTCGTAGTAACGTTCCTACACAGTAATTTTTTACAGAATCTGATTGACTACAATAGTTCAGACGAAAATAATACGAACAATGACATTAACGAGACGAGTGATAGTACAGAGAGTGAAGATGAACAGAATGTTGCTCGTACAAGTTATTGTAATAATAAATATTCTTTCTAAAAATTGTCTCATAAATTTGGGGTGCGTCTTATCGTCCGAAAAATACGGTATTTAATAACGATTTGTCATTTGACACATTTCATAATTCATTGTACAGTCTGTTCCAAACGGTTAAGCGGAACTAAATGGGAATTTAGTTCTTTTAGGTTGTCACGAGAAGGGACCTTGCTTGGGATATTTCATTTTTCACGTTGGGATGTCAAAATTTAAAATTCCAACAATGAAACCATGGAAACGAATGACATATGTCAAAATTAAATATTTTTTTTAGATATTTTAATGACAAAAAAATAAATAAATGGGAAATTTGTATTAAGAATGACACAAAAAATCAAAATATAAAGAAAATGACATTTTAAAATGATATTAACCTTAACCAAAAAATGTTTATTGTAAGTATGATTTACAAAGCTTAAACAAAACGGCCGAAAGGCACGATTTAAACGATGAAAGTAACTAGATTGCAAAATCTAGTTCCGCTTAAGCGTTTGGAACAGACTGTAAAATTGCCAATTTATGAAACAAAGACAAAAGAATTCCATGGCTACTGATATATTTTTAATAACTGAATGGAGTATAAATGAACGGGCGATATTAATTGCTGGGAAGTTATTGTTAAACCAAGACAAAACAGTTGGAGAAGAAATGGAAAGGCTAATATTCAGCAGTGGACGAATTCGACTGATGATGTTGAATAGTACCAAGTCAATAACCTTTCTTTTAAACTGGGGGAATCCTTGAAAAATTTTGAAATATCTGGGTTATAATACCCCTAACATTTATTATTAGTTACTAAATTTACAACACTTTTATCCAAAATTTCTGGGGGAACATTTTGCAACCTTTCAGGTTTCTACGGTTCTACGAAATTCTGTTAAGAATGTTTTTGTTTTATTGATAAATTTAATTTAGCTTTGTACTGTAGCTACACAGTGTTGTGCAAACATTTAACTTTGTTAATCGGTTTGACCGAGAGATATCAGATAAAGTACATAATTAAGGAAAGTCATAGTCATGTGTTTATTTTTCAACGCCCGAGGGACCAGTTTCATTATTTATTTGTAGTTATCGACCACAATACAATAAACAGACAAATACACGATAATGTACCATAAAAATTCCGTATAAAATTAACTGTTAATTTAAAAGGTCGGAAGTCAACTGATCTCAATTGATTACCTCTGTTAAGTTTTCGGATTTTTCATTTGAAATGTATTGGAATTCAATGCAATCTGGATATAGGATGGAAACATTGTGTGCAATGTTTATCAGGTATGTCGGCGTATAACATAAATACAATTAACTTCTAAGAACCAATAAAGGTCTTTATGATCCTAAGCAAGTTAATGAAGTCTTTAATTCAGTTTCCGTAACAATGTAAATTACTTAACGAAGTTGTTAATACACCAACGTCGGAAAGAGAATGTCTGATTTACAGGTCTACCTAGGTTACATATTTAAAATATTTATCTCATTATAATTCAAGTAAAAACAAGGTTTCTGGGCAATATTTATTAACAGTCTTTCGTCTCTTAAACGTCAAACACTTTGCAAAAATCGATAAGTTACGAAACATACAAACCAGCATGTTAAGATGTTAAGTTAATTAATAATTTTAAGAAAATGAGTATACTTACACTTCAAGAATTCTGTCACCTTTTCGAATCCCGGCTAATTCCGCAGCACCATGATCCAAAACGGCACTAACATGTTGTAAAGGGGCGTATAATTCCCCATTAATACTTCTTAACTGACCACCTTCACTCACTTGACCACGCACATTAAATCCAAATCCCGTTTCTGTCTTATTTATTGTAACAACACGAGGACCACTTGGTGAAATTTTAACATTTTCCACCCGGGGACTATTGTCGTCCGTGTCGGAGTCAGCCATCATTCGACTGCCTGACAAGTTCGTCCTTCTCCCCTTGAACACCACAAGACTAATCCCAACAAACAGGGTTATCGCGCCGGCTATGCGCGGTAACCAATATTATATTAGCAAAAAATATTTATTTGGTTTAATACTTGGAATTTAATACTAATCATTCTCTTCTAAATTATGAGTAATTTTATAGATAATTTAAAACGAAATTGTTATGTCATGTGTTGACAGATAAATGTATTCTTAACCTTACTTTGATGCTTGTAGATGTCTCTAGCTGTCAAGCAGACAATTTTTGACGTATCGGAACAATATTTTTAAATATTTAAATCATATTTCTTATTTTCACAGCTTAATAACTACTTATGTTAATTTTAAATAAATAATACTCATATTCAACATAAAAACATATATTTTCAAAATTATAACAATTTTTCAACAAACATTTTAATATAAAACATTCATCTCTTGATTAGTTTTTCTTTTTGAGAGTCATACGGTCTGGAATTTCGACTTCATAGATTGGTTCGCCTCCTTCGCAAACCCATACACTTCCGCTCAATCCTTTCTCCAACATAATCATCATGCCGTTAGCAACATTTTCAGGCCTAAACAAATGAAAAAAAAAAAATTAATACTCATTGCACCATAAATTTTTTGGTAAAACTTCATATACAACCTACAAGTAAACCATTTTTCTATCGATTGATTCTGTTTTATAACTCCAATAACCCAATCTGATTACCTTGTTTTTATAGTTTATTACAAACGTTTAATTGAAACTAAACAGAATTTTTTTAAAAGTTACTCGTTTGCAAAATCAATTCTATTTAAACTAATAAAACAGACTATAGGTGGATTAGTTCGTATTACTACTAACCCACTGTTTGTTATTTACAGACAGTACAAAAACTCGCGTGTGTGACTTTAATATGGAGTTGTAGGTTATATATGGAGTTTATCTATATTTTTTAACATACTTCTGACTCGGGAGTGAATCTAATTCCCTGCGTACTTCACTTCCGACATCACTTGGATCGGTGGTCAAAGTATGTGCTTCTGTGATGAGAGGAGTAATAGTTACTCCTGGGCACATAGTCAAAACTCTGATGCCAGATTTCTTGTAGTTGTAATTCATCTAGAAATTGTTACGATTAAAAATTTGTTTTCGAAAATTTAAATGTATTAAACTTACTCCAAGGGAACGACTGTAACCCAGTACGGCATGCTTAGTGGCTACGTAAACTGGAATAGAGGCCATGGCTTGAAGACCGAGGATGGATGCAATGTTTACGAGGGTACCTCCTTTTCCACCGTTAGCCTTGCTCATGTATTTGTAAGCAAGTTCGGAACCCATGACTACTCCATTCTAAGATAAAAAGATTAATTAAGTACAGTAATAATTCATACACACAATACAAATATCACAAAAGAGCGAGTAATAATTTTCCATAAAATTAAGTGTAAGTAGTTTATGACAGTGCAAACAATGCATAACCAGAGGTAGAATTCATCTGGTTCACCAGAGCCACTTACTAAAATTTGATTACTTCAGCATTTGTTTGGCCATATAATTTATACCAAATATAGTCGGATCAATTTGACTTTTTTTTTTATTTAGGCGATAGTTTTCTATTTGCAGATGTTTTTCATATAAATTGTATTTCTGTTATGGACGCATAATTGGTACTAAATATTAATTAATTTTTACAAGCAAAGGTTTATTTTAAACATTAAAATACAATCTAGGGTGTCCTTAAGTTGAAATTTGTAATTTTTATTTATTCACTGAACGACAGTGATGTTTAGTTAAATACAGTTTACGTCATTGTAAAATTGAAAATTAAAAATCAAAATTTCTACACACGGACACACTGGAATTATTCTTTATCTTATTATATTAAATTAGAAAAAAAATCAAGTTGCTTCGATTATATTTGGTCTAAATTTTATGGCCGATACAAATGCAACGGATTCCTAAATCGGACACTTATTTTGGAACGGAGGGAGTAATATTTATATGTAACTATTTCTATAATATAAACTATTTTTTTTTCTAAGTATTTTAAACGAGTATTTGTAATTTCATAGTTCCCGGTTGGAAAGGCTATGATTTTCGCTAATTTCCATGTAGGTATTTTTTTAAAATTATTATTTATAATTAAATTTGTCTACTTACGATGTTGACAGCAACTTCAAGTTCCCAGTGCAAGTCGTCCATGATACCAGCATTGTTGATAACAATGTCCAAACTTTTCCAGGTTGCCATAAGTGTATGGAAAGCAGTTTCCATATCTTTAGATTTGGTAACATCGGTCTTAAGGAACATAGCACGATCTTTTCCAAATTCAGTGGCAATTTGGATTAGAGCTGCATCTCCTGCTTTTTGGTTCATATCGCAAATACATACTTTCTACAATTTAAAATAAAACCATATAAAAAAATTGAATAATTAACATTTGGAACGGAATAAAATGAAGCAGAATAAAATTTTGTTTTAAATAAATATAAGGACGGGGGAAAATAGATATAAATATGCATAACATAACAAGAAGCGATAAAATTAGAAAAACAATAATAAGACGGAAAATATGCAACACAGGCGCAGTGATGAAAATAAAAAATTAAAAGTGGAATTGGCTAAACGCGTGTTTCACCAAGATGAAAGATGAACACAAATACGAGGGCTACATTTTAAGTTTTTACAAAAACTAAGAAAGACATTTTTTTTGAACAAATTGTTTTATTGCTTTTCAAAAGATTCGCATTTAAGATTTACACACTATTGCATGCGTTCAAACCAATTCTCGAAACATTTTTTCTACTCTGAAGTTGGTATTTCAAAAACATGGTTTTGTAAGGTTTCAACAGCTTCTTGACGTGATGAAAATCACTGTCCATGCATTTTTTGTTTGACATTGGGCAACAAAAAAAGTTTTTTCATCCCCACCACACTTATTTATTCTAGTTGTTCGACCTCAAATCATCGAATGAGTAGAATGAATGAGAATATGTCCCAACAAAAAGCGTATTCTGATTAAACTAAAACCAGAATTGGCACAACAAAACGCTCCCATTGTTATATCAAACATGCAATTCAAAGTGACACCCGCTGTAACTGCAATAAAGCAAAATATGGCTTCAGAAATATTGTGCTTCACATAGTAGAGCCAACAAATCAAAACAACTGATGGCTGTTTAGCGTTATTGAATATGACAACGCTACAACGAAAGATCAACAATAACTTAAACCGCGCAGCGTTAAAATTTAATAATTTTATAGTTCCGTTAAGTTTAAATAAATTATAAATCAAGTTTTGGGCGCCCATATCAAAAACAGTTCTTTTTTATCATTTAGTACCGGTCATAAAGTACATAAATTATTTTCGGCCTAAGCAGATTCGCTTATTTTTTTGGCCGGTGGATGCTAGAGCCATCTATGTGTCATTTCTTAAGTTACAAGATCTCCATGGTTACATTGAAATAATTGACAGTCAAACATTTATAATTGTAATATTTGATCAGTAACCATAAATTATCCAATGTAAATAAATAAATTTAATTTTTCTAGTAAAAATTACTTTTGATCGCCCAAAAAATATAATGTGCAATTTGGCCAAAAAGATAGTACACAAATAACTATTAATTACATTTATAATATGTAAATTGAATTAGTTAACAGAAAAAAATCCAGTAAAATAGTAATGTATACCATAATTTAGAATAAATGGAGTATTTTTATTTAATTCTGTTTTATAATATAAAGTATAAACATAATATTGCAATATTTATGAAATTTTGGGAACATAAATATATATTATTAGCACCAATTTTCTAGAAAATGAAAAATTAACAGAAAATACTTGCGCAAATTGTATAAAATTTGAATACCTATTTATTAAATTAAAGAAATATTGGAATATCTGAATTATGAATGCAATGTTAAATGTTTTTAAATAAATAAATTGGTTGTTACCTGCAATCCATTGCGAAGCATGTATTTGCAGTACTGCAGGCCTATGCCAGTAGCACCTCCAGTAACGAGAGCGATCTTGCCAGTCAAATCCAACATATTTAAGCCTGTAGCAGAAGTGTACAACTGACGCGTTTACCATGTTCCACTCCTTTTATACTAGATTTTGCCGACATCGTATTTTTTTGGTTTATTTTACATAAACCAAACCATATGCCCGTTACAAGGATGATATAATTTATATGGATTAAATAACACATGTTATCAATATAATAAAATTAATATTTAACCTTGAACCAACTTTAATATAATAAAATAGTATTTTATTGCGGTCCTAGTTTATTTGATAAAATATGTTATTATTTAAATAAACAGACAGGGGCATAAGTTCAAACAAATATATTACTTTTACAGAATACAAATAACATTAAAATTATCAACATCAGTTCTTTAGTATCAAGCATCGAAGATTGTTACAGATTATAAAAAAGAACTAAAATTATAATAATTATTGTCTCAAATTTCACATCAGAGTCAATGAACTTTTCATGTACGAAAAAATGTAAAAAATACACAAAATATTGTTAATCCACAAATTGAATAAGAACACACTTGAGGAGCCTATTTCCAAAACGTCTCTTACCCATTTTTCAAAAACTGAGAGTAACCAAAAAGATTAATTGCAATTATAAATTATTTAAAATCTTCTTTTGTTTTTAATCAGCCATTTAAGTTTCCTAGGTCGGATTGGAAAGAAAATACGGTTTCTTTTTTCAAAGAGGTGGCAAAAAGGTTGCCAATAAAATTAAAAAAATTAAAAATTGGACAAAAGACGTTTTAGAAATAAGCTCTTCACTTTTTCTCTTAATTAGGACACTTATTCATTTTCTTATGTTCTCTTTATACATTTTTGACGTTAAAATTTATTCTGTCGATAAATTATTGTAACTACAGTATAGTAATTTTATTAATAAATATGAAATACATATTATTAATTATTATTAATAATGTAGTTCACTACAAATTAAATTTAGAAAAATCAACAAAATATAAAAAAAGTGACTGCCAGCTTTTTGTAAGCTAATAAATAATATTTTAAAGATCCCTGTTGACTTATATTTTATATGTTTAGGAGAGCCCAATTATAAAATCTTACCCAGGGCTCGAAAAAAGCTAGTTACGCCCCTGCTTGAGGGGGCTGAATTAAGTCTTGCCTACGGGCGCCAAAGACCCTCCCACCGGCCCTGCCTACCAGTACTGACAATCTTTCTACGTGCCCGTGTACATTTGAAAGTAAATGAATGTTTGTCCTCGGTGCTAACTAGTCAGCACCTATAGGAGACGGTAACAATCTTTCTGCATGTTCGTACACTTGGTTATTATTATAGGTATCCATATCTGACACCCTGCAAATTATTCTGGCAATTGCTGTAAACTTATAAACTGAAGCACCTATTCGTTCTCTTATTAAGGACAGATATTCTTCTTTTATTATTGCCTTATTCGTTCTAGACGTTATTTATTATCCACACCTTGCTCGTTGACGTTCGAAATAATTCTTTTGGATGTAACTTCCATTTCTTTAGATCAACGAGTCACGAAATTTCTTCTTCCAGGGCTTCTTCTTAAACCTGTCCCTATACAAAGTTCTATCACCTTCAAGTGCCAATTCCAGATCGAAGGTGTGCTACTAACAAATCTAATTTTGCATATAGTAGTTCGAAATTTATTCAATAATTTATTCAGTAATAATTTCTTGTCACTTTTTGATGGGTCTGTTGGTAATCATTGGTTTCTTGGTCTTTTAATGTAGTGTTGCTCAAACTATCTGAAATGTACCAGTAGATTTTATTTGCAATAAGCCACGTATAGGTACCATTTTGCCATATATTAAACTACTGCTTTTTTCTTTTCTAGAAACTCGCAGAGTCCTGACAACTGATGACTCGCGTACCCTTTGAATACCACTGTTATAATATTTATTTTATCTATTCTTCGACGCCACTTTACCTTCCTCCTCGAAGAGTCATCACCTTGACGCATTACGTAGTCTACTGACATATAAACTTTGCTATGTTTTGTGCAACGTCAGTTGCACCAGTATTCTGTCGAACCCATCTATGTATCTTTCCAGAAGAACGTTATTGATTATTTGTGTTTCTCATGTTCAAGATATTCTAGCTTACATTTTTTTAGAAACTGCATGATTCTCCATGTAACTTTATCACTGATGACCTCGTCGCTTCTAACATCCAAGTTTCCATACAGTTCTGTGGTGAAAAGGAAAGGAATATTAACTAAATTTTCTTAGATATTGAGGAGACGCATTTAAAGAACACGTTAATCTTAAAATTATTGTAAAGGCTAACCTTCAAATCTATTTAAAAACGGAATATTTGTTTATACAAATTTTAAATAGATTTGAATGTAAGCCATAAACATTAGATTGTTTAGAACAAAGATAAAATAAATAGAGAGTGGACAATCTGTCAGAGATTCAAAACGCGGGTCAAATATATATAATGCGTAAATAAAAATCGCTTTACGGTGTAACTATTTGCGTGGAATCCCCTGTTAATCTTCTAACTCTATCTGAGCTAGCGGCCTTGTGCTTAACGTGTATAATACAGGTAATAGTTGAATTCATCTCGCTATTATTATCATATTTGTCGATTTCTCTACCTTGTTTCGTGAATGTACTCGCGTAGACCTAACATTAGTTATCTTAGAATATCTCTTTAAATTCTTCAGAACTACAAAGATCTTTATTTTGTATGAGTCATTTGAATCGTCATACGTTCGCCATCATTGCTCTAAATCTTCCATAACAATTAACTGACATTGACATATCGATCGATTACAAATTACGAGCATAGAATGAGTTAATTTTAAAAACTACTAGAATCTCTCTTCATAATCTTCAGAACTACAAAGATCTGTTTTTGTACGGGCAATTTGAAATCGTTATACATGTCACACAATCGCCATCATTGATCTAGGTGTCAATATGTTTTAATCCTATTAAATTAAAAAGAACACTGGGTATTTTTGTAGTTAAATAGGATTAAAATTATTATTAACTGTATTAATGCCTAAGTAAATTGATTTAAAATCCTTTTCCTTGTCACCTTAGAGTTAATAAGGTGCTTTTAATGGTATTATTTAACCTTTTACTAACCAATTTACAAATTAAATAAGCACATGTTTCATTAAGTTAGTTATCAAGTCTCTTTTTTTACATTGATTCGTACATCTTTTAGTTTGACTCGATTGACTTTGCAGTCAATTTTGGAAATTTGATAATTTATAAGCTAAAGACACATTGATCAGAAAAATAATGATTGCAGCATTATACTATTTTATAGGAAATATTTATTACTAGGCTCGGAATTTGACAATTGTTTCCACATATAATTTTAGTAACCAGAGGCAAATGTTTATTGATTATGTTAAATTCAATAAAAAACATATAGATAGTCAAATTGACTTACATAGCAAACTATTTTAGTATTATAAGAAATCAGTAAATATTAAAATTAGGTACCTAGAATATTTACAATTTTATATTTACCTAAAGTAACTTTTAGAACTCAATACATAACTTGAAAATATGAATTTCCAAATGCGTTGCTAATATCTGTAAATAATGATATATTAATATACTTAACACATTAATTTGATCTAACAATTTAACTTAGATGTAAAGAACAGCTGTTAAGATTCAAGTTTTAAGATCTAGGAAAGAACACTTACAAGAACAAGATGGAATATATTTCATCTTCAGTTTTCACACTAATGGCATCATTTAATTTTGATAAATTCCTCGGTTGAACCGCACAGTTCCGCCGGCCATCACACACTGTGATGTGGTGGGACGGGCCGCAGCAGGTTACGCGCAAAAATACGCCTGCCAAGCGATCAGTCAATGCGTCCCGCTGCGGCCCAGTCAACAATGTGCAATGTCTCATATAAAATGTATGAAACTGATCCGTGCGGATTTTTGTTTTGGCAATGTGCGCGAACCTTAAAATTAAAACTGCTTACTACCGATAAAGTGTTATATTCTATAGATTTTGCTAAAGCATCTCACTATTATTGGAAATTAAAAGTCTAGATATATTTTTAATACCTAAATTAACATATTTCAAATTATAATAACTTCAGTATTCTAAAGCTACTTTAAGTATGACATTGATTCCGGATTTGATGAGTTGTACCATCGGAAATTAAATTAACTACCATATATATCGCAAAAGAATTTGATTACATGACCTTGTATTAAAATGTACCTATGTGTAAATGGTGTGACTTGATTTTAAATCTAGTCAAATATGTAAAGTTGTAGATTTACAACTCTTGAATTACTTGATTTGTGTACTTAATAAATTTTTATTTAGTTTTATGACTAAGTGTATTCTTTTTTTGTAAATGTAAATATTTTTCATTCTATATTTAATGTTTGTTATGCAATATTTATTTAACTCCTACGTGATTAATAAAAAATTCAAGAAATCTAAACAAAATTTGCGATTTTACAGTTTTTTACAACATTATTTCAAATATAGAACGTTGTAATACCTACTATGGTAAAAATAAACAATGCAAAAGGAAAATACAATATATAAATAAAAGAAGCAGGAACACATTTAAAATTTAAAAAGTGTTTTAGATAATGTCGGAATCTGGTATTAGAATTTCGGACTTGAGGCTCGTTTAAATCTGAATAGTAAACGGGATTCCGGGCTAAAGTAACCCAGTACCTTTATACCCACTCTAGTAGCTAGCTTTCTATTGACATAGATAGTTAGTATTCTAATGTGAACTTCTAGAACAGCATTAGTCACAGTACTATCCCTAGTATTTGAGATAGGATAACGAATTAGTAAGTGCGTAATTTACTATCCCGCTACGGTAACCCTACCACTATATTTTTCATTGTGCACCCTTTTCCTTGTTAGTCCAATGTAAACAGGAGAAGGAGAGGTTTATAGGCTGGTAAAAGAAGTGGGGAATACGAATAGGTCTTCTTTATCTTCATCTTTACTTAATTTCTTTACCTGGTTAGTTCAGGTGATTTGTTTTGTCACAGGCTGAAACGTTTAAATTCGTAGAACTCTACAGAGAGTAACATTTTCTATGGATTTCAAAATTTTACGTTTCAGAAACACAGTGGAAACCGTTTAACATGAAACGATGGGGATATAAATACTTTTTCCTGTTAAAAGAAGTAAATAAAAAAATACTCACCACTGATTTTGATGTAGTAATCAAAAGAGTTAAAATAGAACGTTTAAACATGCCCTCATTTTTTTCACTGTACAGTTGAGGAAGATAAATTTAAAGATTTTTTTACTAAACACAAAATTCATCACTTTTTACGTGTCACTCACTTCAAGAATACACTGTAAATGAAATAAAAAGTTGACGGGTACACCCATTTGTTTAAAATGGTACGGGCGGTATATGGCAATTATTGTATCTGCTGTTTATTACAGGTGTCAGTCTGATCAATAGAAAATTAAACTATAAAGTCATCAATTTGGTAAAGATTCCGGTATAATTCTTTGTTCTTCTGAGGTCTTTGTTTTTGCTTTATATTAAAAGAATATGAATGTAAGAAATCACATAGCATTTAGTCGGGATAAGAATGTTAACAGATTTTTCATGCTAAACCATTTCCACTGTATTACTAGATTTTGTAACAAGGATGAAAAGATCAATATTATGCTGAAGCTATTTCTGATTGAATGATTATTTATCTTGGTGTTCCTCAAAAAAGTTTTATAATATTGTGTTCCGTGACTTCATAGTTAGTTAAAATTTTTGGCGCACAGTAACTATGGTTATTTGGGTATTGGAAAAGGTTAAGAACTTATGGTCTGGAACAACTGATCTTCAATCTGGGCGGTACCACCCAAAAGTGGGTGATTTAGACTTTCAGGTGGGCGATGGAATAATAACATACAGATTTTAAAATATCCGAAATATACTAATTCAAATTTATGAGAGAAAATATGTGAAAAGAAAAAGTTCTATTCATTACTTATCATTTTAGAGAAGAGTTTTGAATTCTGTATTAGTTGCATTAATTTTTAACTATGTACCTATCTATATGATGAACATTTGGTTCGTTTAAAAATTATCTTTAAAAAGAGATTTTCTCTCACCTAACCCGGGGTACGTCTGATAGTTTATTATAACATAATTTATTATAAAATGTGTTATAATATACATTATACAATATTTTAATTTTCTTCTATGTAGCAGCTCTGATGAAGGAATAAATTATTCCGAAACTGGTCAGCTGTAGATAGTTTTTTATTTTATGTCCGATACCCGTACAACCTTTCCACTGTTACTCATTACGGACACGACCATCTCCACATTATTCGTAACGCACTTAGCTGTTTCTTTAGCTGTAAACACTGCCTTGAACGTTAAAACTATCTACTAAACTTATCCACAATGCACAGTCAACTAATTTAAAGAACTCTAAACGCAGCTTTAATCAGCGCTGCAGTAATGTGTTGACTAAGTGGGATAAGAAAATTAAACATTATATTTTCTTATTGATGTGCCGCATAAAGTAATTCGACGGGCTGCATTCGTCCTAGGGGCGCCGGTTGCCGACCCTTGAGTTACACCATTAAATAGGGTGACCATTTTCTTAAGAAGGCAATGCGGGACAAAGAAAAAAAAGGTCGTCACGTTCCAAATCCAAGTGAAGAGCAAAAAAAAGGTCCTCACTTCCCAAAACTTAGTGAACAGCAAAAAAAGGTCCTCACCTCCCAAGACCAAATGATTAGCAAAACAAAAAAGGTCCTCACCTCCCAAAATCCAAGTGACGAGCAAAAAAAAAAAAGGTCATCATCTCCTCAAATACAGGTCAAGAAATCAAAGAAATTAGAATGCGGGACGTGTCTTAAAGCGGGACACACAATCAAAATGCGGGACAGTCCCGCAAAAAGCAGGACGAATGGTCACCCTACCATTAAATGAAGTTTTTTCTTCATTACCTTGCGGACTTAATTTTTTGTGGATTAAATTTTAATTTCCTCGGTACAATTCTTTTAGATTACAAAAATAGAGTAAAATTTCTTCGGTGGGATAGTTTATGTACTCTGTTTAGGGTAATTTTCTTATATAAAAATATAAATTTACTGATTTCTTACAATACCGTGGTTGGATATGTCTAAAAAATACTTTATACTCGTTTTAGGAACAACAATTTTTATAATGTAGTCTGTAAAATATACAATACAAGCATTTTCGTCTAAATACGTTTAAAATTTATGGTAAACATTATCCTTTAATAAATATTTTTTCAGTTAATCAGTTAATCTGGTTTATCAGAACATGTCATATTTAGCTAGCAATATGTTAGCTACATATAATCTTTTAAAAGTTAACATCTGATATATCGAAAAGCCACATGGATAAGTTGCTATGTAAATATGCCATATTGGATTTTTAATGTAATAGTTCATTGATGATTTTTGAATTTTTTTTTGATGACATCACATGACATGATATGATTTATTTATATACATTTTTGTAAAAAACAAAAAAAAAAACACCACACAATTTTTACTAGCCTATTTAAATGAATTACAATTTTTTTCTTAATTATTAAATTAGTTTAATTTTGACAATGTAAAATGATTATTTTAGAATGTTACGTTATGTAAAAAAGTTAAACATAAGTTTTTCTAATTTATTTAGTAAACACATATAATACATAAATATAACCAAGACAGTTCTCACAATATTTATAGGTTTAATGAAAAATTATTTCTCTGTTATAGATATTTTATTGTATTGGCATCTGACACTACCGATAGAGGCGCTACTGCATTCACATCATGGCTGAATTTGGTAGGATATTTTTGACAGGTTCAATGGTATCTTCATATGATATTTATTGAAACACACGGGAACACACTCTAAAATGGTCTTTAACTGTCTTTCCACTTCTAAGAACATATTCCCATGCTTGTCACAAACTCGACTATCCTACAACCTTTAGTTTCTCAAAATCTCACTAGAGGCGCTTCAGTTATTGTCAGTTGACAATAGGGGAAACTTCCTAAGCGCCCTGACATCTGGTGACAATTTGTGAAAGATACGAAAGCCACATTGGTTTGTTTTGTTCAATGGAGAAATACGTGTTTTTTTGTTGTTTGTGTTTTATTTTTGTGTATCATGAAAAAACAAAAAACAATCAATTTTGTTGTGTGCCGCAATGTAAATCGTGAATAATGAAGAATCCTTCTTAAACATTCCATAATTTACCTAAATCGAAAAAAATATCAATTGAAACGACGTTTGGAGGCAGAGAGAAAGTGGATCGTAGGTTTTTATGGACTCAAAAACTAAAAATGGGCAAAAATCCAAGCCCATGCATGCATGTTTGCCCGTTGCATTTTATGGAAAGTGATTTTTTACGTCCAAAAAAAGACTGAAAAAAAGCATTTATGGCACCCAAAATTTGCCTAAATCATCAGTTGATATATTAAAAGGCCCTTCTACTTTTTCAGGCAGAGATATTAATTTTTACTAATATATTTACCATATTTTAGTTGTTATTATATTGACAGACAGTCAAAAAGAATTAAAAATACAATGAAAAACTAAAAATATCCTTGAAATTTCTTTAGAATAGTATATTATTACATATCTTGTAAATCGTAGATTACCTTTAAATTAAAAAAAGCTCGGAAAACAGGAAAAATACAACTCGTGTTCATTTTCACCATGTAAACAAATACACGAATAACAGTTTAATGTGGCTTTCGAGTGTTTCAGCTTTGCCGCATACGGCGCTGCGATCTTAAAAAATTTCCCCTATTGTCAACTGACAATAACTGAAGCGCCTCTAGTGAGATTTTGAGAAACTGACAGGTGGAGGATAGTCGAGTTTGTATACTGTTGTTTTCATAGCGAGATTTTAAAAAATGTCTTTAAAATTGAAAAAATTAAATGCAACGTGAATTGTTGTGTTTATCTTTGCAATGCAAAAGTAGGTCGTGAAAGAGACCTAAGTTTTCATCGTGTTCCGAAACGTGGCAAAAAAGCCTTATTACCTTCAATTATAACCCTAGAGGTTACTTGGGCACTGAGAAAACAAAAAATTTCATTTAACGCAACCCTCATATTGAATAATAAATTAATTTCAATAAATATCACATGAAGATACTATTGAACCTGTCAAAAATATCCTATCTGCGTCAGCCATGATGTACAATGCTGTGGCGCCTCTATCGGTAGTGTCAGATGCCAATAACGCAAATGGAGTAGTACTTTTTCATACTTTCAAAGATGCAAACTATTGAAAACAAAATTTCCTCTTAGTTTGTTCTTACAAAAGTGAAAAGCTTATATAAAATGTCATTTTCATTAAATTTTGATTTTTTGTGTAATTTTTAAAACAAATGTTTCATTTCTTAAATTCGTACATTTTCTAAAATTTTAAAATGTGTTACTTATTTTATTTTTTCCAATAAATGTCATTTAATAATAAATACCAACATGAAACATGAAATAACCCTATCCAAGCTCGGTTTTCCTGACAACTTAAAAATACGAAACCTCCATTTAGTTCCGCTTAAACCAATAAAATGGCCTATATGTCGTTTGACTTTTTTTTAACATTTTTAATAAGCCTGATTGAGACCTATTCTTATAAATAAAACATTTTGGTCTTGGTAAATAAAAACTATACAGGCACATAATTAAATACAACTTTTTTGAATCGTATTTAACTGGAAAAAAAAACTTGGTTCTTTTTAATTTAATAGGATTACAACATATTAATACTTAGGCTAGCCGGTCTCTAATTAGAACGAAACTTTTATCTATCACATTATATTGTTAAGTTGGTAGCGAAAAGTAACAAAAGACAAAAGGTGAATGTTTCTTTCTGCTGCTAATACTACAGAAAAAAGTTTTAATCACTCAATTTCGTGTAGTGAAAAGTATAATGCAAAACAATTTTTAAATTATTTGAATTTCGAGAAATTAAATTATTTTTTATTTTCGCAGGTACAACAATTTTTCATTAAACCTGTAATATTGTAAAATGACGTGCCTTGACTGTCGTAATATATATACAGGGCAGGGAATAAAATCTCAAACATTAAAAATGATTTCAATACAAACCGAATATATTAAATAATTTACTTGAATGGGGTTTCAAAAAAAAATTACACAGCCCTTATACAAATAAATGAATACATGAATTAGTAGAACGTATTTTTAATCAGCGTATAGTAAGCTGATAAGTGAACATTCAGTATTCAGTAGACAAAAAGATTTAGTGTCCAACAATAATACTCAACATTGAAAATACTCTTCGGAAAAAAGAATACAGTTCCCTAATCGGATTTTTTTTGATATCCCTGTAAGCATTATTTTAGCAAAAATTCATATTGGTCCTACCAATATTTTAGTCTTGTACTTGTCGTATCCCTATCTGTTACCGATAAAACATACCAACAATAGACGATATCCAAAGTGACATCAGTAACACTAGCGCCAGCGTGCTTTTGTCAAACTACTCTTACAAATCTCATGTGGACATTGCCGGAGTATACTGAATAACTTTATTTTCAACGAAAAGACAGTTATTCAAAAATATTAAAATATAAAATTTTCGTTCAAAAATATTAAAATAGAAGATTATCCTATTCAAGAATTAAAAAGGTGATTAGATGTCGAGCACTGTAAAAAATTTATGTGAAGTGTGAATATTCACACATTTCAGGGTTTCGCAGGTATATAATAAGTGAAGGCGGTATGCTGAGTGTGTAGGACAAATTTTACTTTATAGTAATCACGGCAAAATGAACGATATTTTTAAAATAATTTATCGTCTGTTAATCATATAATAAGACTGGTTATTAAATTTACGCTCTTAAAAATTAAATACAACATTTGTCAAAATATAACTAGAATTTTGACAAAATAATTTCAACATAATAAAAATGCAAAAAAAAAACAGAAAAAATAAAACTCACTCCGTCCGTACTCGAACTCGAAACCCTTCGTTTTCCAGAGAATTTTAGCTTCCGACACCAGCGTTCTAACCCGTTGCGCCATCGGACGCTTTGCATATGAGGTTTTACATTGGTATAAATTTTGTACTTTGTGAACCAAAAACCACAAAAAATGCGTTATTTTCCGAAAACATAATCTGATCAAAAATTCCTGTTGTACTATTTCGGTTCACACCAATATACATTACTTGGAATTTTTTTAGATTTTTAGTTTAAACCATCTGGGCTACAGGGTGTGGGACAAAAATTTTTTTGCACAATTTTGGCAAAAATCGCATCAAAATAATTTATTTTGCAAAAATTAAAATTTGATCGTTAATCAACGTACTAAGGGCTTTCATTTGATACCCTACTCAGAATTTAAAAAAAAATATTTTTGTTTTCGATGAGCACATATTTGTTTATATTTTTAGGGGGGTATGTTTTTTAGATGTTTTAGTATTTTTCCTATGTGCGGGTCAAAGAGTTGTATAAGCATGCCAAATTTCAACTCTCTAGGTTTAGCCGTTTGGCTACAATTTTAACCGAACAGACAGACAGACGACAAAATGACGGTATAAGGGTTTTTTGGTCATACCTACAAAACCCTAAAAACATGAAAGTTTTATTAGAGAGGTTAGGTTTAAGTTTATATCGAATTTTTATAATACTAATAATAAATTATCTATGAAATTTTACTAAATTTGTTTACGAAAAGTTAATTTGTCAGTATCAGGAAAGCAACTGTTTGTCAGAATGGTTCGACTGATGACCCACTGTCACTACTAGATCGATTTTAAATTGGATATCGTCTATTAAAATTAGATCTTCCCATTAAAACATAATAATTAAACAACGTGTTTGAAACTGTAAACGGATTAAGGTGCGTTTATATCATTATGCATTAAACGTTTCCTACAAGGCAAATATTACTTAGTATTTTTTTATAGTACTGTTCATACGCAACGTATCTTAAGTGTACATTATACTTTTCTTCGTAGCACTAGATTTTTTGCGTAGTATTGACGGAAAAAGTATAATCTGAAACACAATACTTCCTTCCAACTTTTAAAGCTATCCAACATACTATCCAACTTTTCAAACTAGATTCAGTCAGACTTTTGTTTGTACCCAGGCCAGATAAGAGGGAGGATAGCCAAGGAAAATTCCGCGCTTACGGACGGGCGCTTGGCCGTCACTCACTTGTATTTTGGAAGTGAGGACCTTTTTTTTTCTCATCACTTGTATTTTTGGAGGTGAAAACCTTTTTTTGTGCTCATCACTTGTTTTTTGTATGTGAGGACCTTTTTTTTTAGGTGATCAGTTATTTTTTCAACTATATTAAGCCTGGAACAGAATGCACAGCGCGCTACGCCGTCAGCGCGCCGTCATTTGCGACGGCGTTGCGGTAGCGCCGTTGAGATTTTCGCCTGCACACAATGTAATCATTTTTAACGCCGTCAAGTGTCACGTAACAACCTATATCTGTGTTTATACGTGCGCTGTCTTTTATTAAAAGTATAATGGATGATGAAGACTTGTGTGTGATGTTATTTATGTTGTATGCAAGTTATTTATACATACAAACACTTTACCATTCAGTAAAAACTGAGGTTAGGTGTTCTGCGTCAACGTTCAACGGCGTCAAAAGTTGGAAGTTGACGAACATTCAGTATCAACGGCGTTCGAACGCCGTAGGACGTTGAACATTCTGTGCACTTGCGTACGACAGCTTGGTTTTAACTTTCTTCTGACAGATAGCGCCGTCAACGTGCCGTAGAACTCGTTGCATTCTATTCCCCACTTTATAATAAAAATTCCCGGATATAGAATTGATCATTACCCGGGGCCCACAAAGAAAGTTTCTCCCCGGGGCCCCATAAGTCCTCTTGGCGGCCCTGGTCGTACCAATACTTTGTCAGGCATACCAACTTTACGTTTATATTTATGCTGTTCTGTTTTATTTTTTCTGCAATTTTTAATAAACCTGATTGAGATTTGGTCTTGTAAATAAAAACTATACTGGCTAATAGTTACTTTAATTAAATATAAACTAGCATAATTCAACCATATTTATAAATTGGTTATTATCAACATTGGCGGGACAGCCCGAGTTGAGCATAGGCCTCCTTTTTCCAGGTTTCATGACCATGTTTTCAATCTGTACATTCAGGAGTAATCTGGTCAGTATTAGTTCCATTATTTTTAGTGTACACATAAAGGCACCTACAATTTATAGCTGGTTGCGAACGGCTAAGCAGAACCTGTGATTTGTATAAATATTTTTACACAAATTGACATAAGCAGGAGTTGAATTCACGTCCGTGCCCTTAGCGGTCAAACAGCGATACAATCGGTTTAATGCTTGCAGCCACAGGCTTAATGTGAAATACACTTCCTTCAATCTTGCAATGCTATCCGACATCCAGCACAACTCTTGAAACTCCAGTCAGATTTTGTTTGTAGTTTCAAAACTTTTTCAGACCAACTTTACGTTTATATTTATGCTAGACTGTTTTACTTTTTTTGACATTTTTAATAATCCTGATTGAGATTTGGTCATGTAAATAAAAACTATACTAGCACACAATTAAACGTAAACTCGCATAATTCAACGATAATTATAAATTAGTTACTATAACCAAACTTTCACTTGTAACATTAAATTTATAAGTTGGCAGCGTGAAGTAACAAAAGATTGAAGGCGTTGAAAGCCTTTTACTGTCGCTTTTCAATGATGTATCGGATATCCATATCCATAGGTGATCCGCAAAACATAATCGGATCCGGATCAGTTTTTCCAAGACGGATCTTAAACGGCCATGATATAGATAAATTCTAAATAGTTTTTGTATAAGGTTGCATTTAAATATGCTCAAAGGGGAGTAAATTTGACTCCACTTTTACTCCGACGTTTAAATTGATATTTAATCGAGCATCACATTGCTTGTCGGTGATTTTAGAATGGTCTAGGGTAGTGGTGTCCTACCTACGGCCCGCGGGCCATATCCCATGAAAAATGCTCGGTAAGTTTCTTAGAAAGGAACACTTAAGTACAGACAGGTTTATTAATGCAACTTCACACGTATGTAAACTTAACATGAACAGGAACTCGTAAATTCTATCTTAAAAATAATGTCAAATTAATAGATTAAATGTAATCGAACCATATGGGCAAAACTATTAATATTTGTCTTTAAAATAAATATACGTTTTGGGTTATTGTTCTAATGAGATACTTATTTGAATTATTACCAGTAAATTGTCATAGACGATAAGTTTCAAACGGTGGCACGAAATTCCAGAATTTCTTTGATTTTCATAATTTCTACCTCCAGTTCTCAAGTGATTTTTAAATATCTGGCCCCCCCAATCCAATTTAATCTGACCCTTAAACACATCTAGAATTAATATGTCCCCACTATGGGAAAATGTTGACACCACTGGTCTAGTACACATTAATTATTAGAATAAAATTAATTTAATCACAGACAATGACTATGACCTCAACTAAGTTGCGTGTCAGTTGGCATGTTTTTGTTTGAGGGACTGCGCGAGGAACTGCATTAAACTATCGCTTCTAGGTCGTACGTTTTTCTTCCTAAATACAAGATCCGTATCCGAAGATCAAGTCGCAAATAATCCGTATCCGTATGCGTATCTGTATCGATGAATCTGCCTTTTATGTGATCCGGCACATCACTACTTTTTACTACAGAAAAAAGTTTTAAGTTTGAATGGTCAGAAGTTTGAAAGCGTAATGAAAAGCATAATATAAAACAGTATTTAGGTATGAACACAAATATTCATGAAGGAAACGTTACGTGCTGGAAACGTGACGCATGATATAAACGCATAACTTTATAAACAAAGAGAAAGTCGATGGAGTAAAAAAAAGGTCAATATAAATAAATTAGTTAATAAAGTTTTGTTTAATCACAATGTTTATTCTGTTTCACATAACTGTACACGCATTTTGTTTAATTTAAGTCCTTAATTTTTGTGTAAAAAACATTTTAAATGGGAAGAGCTAATATTAAAATAAAGTTGATTTTAAAACAATCACTGGAAGAAATATGCGATTAAAATACATGTTGAAAAGATAAAAACATTGAGGATAAAATAATACTTACAAAACCTGATTTACACATTATAATGAACTAACCTTATCGGTAAAAATTACATTCCAATTCCTTCATTTCATTATAAAAACCAATCAACATCACTTATTGATAATTGTTTAACACATCACTAAATTGATAGTTATGTTGGCAGCATCACATTTAATAGAAAATGCTTAGAGTCACAACACTTATTCGGAGTCCTCTTCTGGCATATTATCAAAGCCTGAGAGATCTGCAGACTGTAAATGGCCCTTAAGTAGAGCGTATTCTATTAATGCTAAATGACAAAATACATATTGATCCGGCATTTGTATTGAAAATGCTCGTTGTGACCGTATACGTTCCACTGTTCCTCTAACATCTGCTGTACCTACATCTTCTAGTCTCGATATACATATGTCAAGGGTGCAGAATGTACCTGGAATACAAAAATAACAACAATGTAAAAATCTAATCAAATAATACTTTATAAATGCTCGGTACGTTTCATTAAATATATTTTATCTCATTCGATACTAGGTATTGTAAGGGTACCTTGGTATTGTTCCAGAATAATTCAATTAGGGTGAACTTTAAGAAAAATAATATTTCTTAGAAAGACCTAAAGGACCTGTTAATATCAGGTATACAATCATGTGAGCGTAAGCTGATAACATCAGCCTAGCTTATAATATCAGCCTACCTGATAATATCAGCCTACCTGATTGTATTAAATCGCCTGATATTAACAGCTAATTGGGTTACGCCTAAAATTCAGGCATTCAAATCAAAAGTACACACCTGTACAAAACTAATTAAGATCTCATCGGTTGCGGTTAGATCAAAGATAAGAAAAATATTTAAAAAATTTACCAGGCTCAGGCTCAACCAACCCTAAACCTACTAGAGACCTGTACGTCTTCGTGTAAGTCATTCAGCTAAAATAATGTGCGGAAACATTACCGCGGTTTATGAAAGTGTGATTGAAGATCCAAGAATATCATCAATTCCACGCAGTTTGCAGCATTTAACCAGACCATCATATTGCGAATTTTGTTAAAAGCCAGAATCGAATTATGCCTTGGAGAATATGTGGTTTCAACAGGATGGTGCCACATGCATTGACTCTATTGCGACCACAGTTCAGAGGAAGCATTATCTTATAACACGGCTATGATAATTGGTCGCCAAAATTAATCTAATTCCGTAAGATTTTCTTTGAGTTATGTAAAAAGTAAGATGTGCAAACCGCTCATGAGCGCAAAGATGATATTAGGCGATTTATTAGCGAGATTCAACCGCAAATATGTGCAGATGTAATTGAAAATTTAGTTTAAAGAATGGATTCCTGTCAAAAGAGGTGGCCATTTGGCCGATATTATCTTTCACGTGTAATTGTAATAAACCAAAGTTTATGTTGAAATAAAGTCCAAATTAAAGTGTTTTTTATTATAAGAAACATTCTAAAGCTCTTATTGGTTTTAGTCTATTGGTAAGGATTTCTTAGATAGGAGTTTTATTTACCTGTACGGCCAATTCCAGCGCTACAGTGAACTACAATCGGCGGCCCTCTTGGATGTCCGGCCCAAGTATCACCTAAGTCCGAAACCATTGTACTCTGTTGTCTTCTTACTCTCTCTAAGAACTCCAGCATGGCTCTTGCCGAATGTGGAACACCGTAGTCTGGCCATGATGTGAACTGCCAATGTGACACGTCTCTAGTTTCTTCCGTCTGTAAAATAATAATAATACATTAAATCCACGATATAACAGACCTCGATTTAATGGACACCGAATTTAAAGGAACTCGAAATACTGTATTCTCTATAACTACTTGAAAGTAAAGTATTTTCATTTAAAAATGTTCAGAGTGACTTCAATTCTGATTTAAACACTTTTACATCTTTACTCTTGTGCTATCTGTAGCACGGAACGTAATAAAAATAATAAAAACTACTTCACTTTCAACTACGACTTGAAAGTGAAATATTTGGGACACATTGTTTTCCTTACCTTATTATTTATAAGTTGTAAACTGGATATCGTGCAATCTGGTTCTGTCTCTACACTTATTGTACGAATAGTGAAATATCCATATGTCGCCTCCGCTCCTGGTTCTGTTTCCCAATACTGATGGCATTTCGTCCTGCCGCGTTCAACAGCACGCGTTGTCATTACAATCACCAGGCTATGTTGTTCCCAGATCATCCGCCAGAAATCAGCAGTCGTTCTCACAAGTGGACCTGTAAGGAATAAGCAAAATATATCAATTAAACTTAGTAACAATTTAAGCAATTTTTGCATTACACAATTAGCGCAAAGTAAACGAAATAAAAAGCATCAAAAAACTAAAACTGATCTCTGAGTTGTGTAAAAATTCAAGAATTGACCTATCCTATAGTGAGGCCTATTCTGCAACTTTCCTCGGGCCTAATTTTTTATCCAGTCCAACCCTGGATCAAAGTATAGATTTTAAATTTCAAACCGTAGGATTCTATCTCTAATCGTTCAATAACAAATCAGTGTTAATATTAACTTTCATTAAGTGAAAATGTAACGTTTTACTAAAAGCGAGAGTTTGATGAATCGAATTTAAGAGTTTAAATGTTTTTTTAAAGAAGTTCAGGTTTTGTTGACTTGACGGAAGTGTAAATAGGTTTATGAATAACAAAAGAAAATACTATTATTAACTAAAGTTGATATTTTTAACTTATCAAATATTTTTAATAGTCCAATTTAAATTAAAAATAACATGTAATCTTTATGTTCTACCATTGTAATTAAAAGTAATTAAAACTTTCTTTTATGACTGTGAATGGTGCTTATTACAGAAGCAATTTGTAGTTATTAAAGTAGATATATGAAGATTTACGGTAGCAAGCTTTTAGCGATTTAGGGTAGGTCTGGAAAATTAAAGAAACCTTGAACTTTACTGCGTTAAAGGTTAACATTTAATCTGCTTCCAGAACTTATTGACAAAGTATAAGACACAGTAAAATAAAATGCGCCACACTTTCATAACCTCTAGCGCTTGTGGATCGTAGATGGTTTGAATTGGTTTCTTTGCGTAGGAACCAATTCGCTGTTAACGCTTTACGGCATAGTTAATATGGTTTTAACTACATCCTAAACGCTAGCGATATTAGAATACTGCATCCATCTTCATATAACGACGCAGCTCGTGCAACGTTTTGGGGTCTCATTTTAATTTTATTGCACAAAATTCTCTTGCAAGAATTTAGAAAACAGTAAGATGGGTAATTAAAGCCTAAAATTTTATTTTAACAATGAGTTATTTGCTTAAAATACTTTTATTTAATATGCGATATCATATAGTCTTCGTTCAAGCGGGCATTATTAACTATTACAGCTTGTTTAGTTAGCAACAAAAATGTTTCTTTATGCAGACTTGTTAAATAGATATTGTATTGCAGTAGTGTGGCATCCATGGAAGCAAAAAATGCACTGCATCCTTTGCCCAATCAGACAACAATATTTTTTTGTGAAAAATCTTTAACTAAAAAATAATTTATTAATTTACTGCGCCTTTATTTCGTTTTTGTTATAGTAGAATATGGTTATAATAATTACTTTAAATTAGTGGAATGTATAAAGTATAAATTATAGTATAAAATCTGTAGAATATTTAAAAGACGCTGATATAAATCTGCTGGATGAAGCCAATTTTGTGGGAGAAGACAGGGAGAGCGTTTCCGCACTAGAACGGGTTACGTCGAGTACGTGCAACACGAAGGCATGTGATTTAAGCCAGTTTGGAAGCACACTGAAAGTCAGCTTATTTGAGTCCACCGGCAGCGTTTACCAGGCCCGTAACTAGGGCGTATTTCCAGCATATACTACATTTTCAGCATGTCTTTTTTTTTTGTTTCGGGCCGAATTGATGAATTTTGCCTTACAAATTCAGTTTTTGCATCCCAAAACCTCTTTAACTAGTAACGTTTTTAAGTATTAGGTAATTTTAGAAAATTCAACTATTTCGTTGCTATGTCAATAACATCATAATTCTTCGTCGGAGACCAAAATAAATGCCATGTACTTCTAAAACATGTCTGTCTACACAATTTTCAAGGTAAAAAAAATTTTTGTTTTTTTGTTTTCGGGCATAATTTATGAATTTTGCCTTACAAATTCAGTTCTTGCACAAAACTTCTAACTACAGTCTGTTTCAAACGGTTAGGCGGAACTAAATGGGAATTTCGTTCTTTTAGGTTGTCACGAAAAGGGACCTTGCTTGGGTTATTTCATTTTTCTAGTTGGAATGTCAAAATTTAAAATTCCAAAAATGAAACCATGGAAACGAATGACATATGTCAAAATTAAATTATTTTTCTTACATATTTTAATGACAAAAAAATAAATAAATGTGATATTTGTATTAAGAATGACACAAAAAATCAAAATATAAAGAAAATTACATTTTAAAATGATATTAACCTTAACCAAAAAATGTTTGTTGCAAGTATGATTTACAAAGCTTAAACAAAACGGCTGAAAAGCATGATTTAAACGATGAAAGTAACTTGATTGCAAAATCTAGTTCCGCCTAACCGTTTGGAACAGACTTTAGTAATGTTTTTAAGTAATACGTAATTTTTGAAAATGAAATAACTATCTCCAAATTCGAATAAAAAATAATTTTTAAACGTATAAACTGTTCACTTTTGAAAGGACAAACCAGATTTAGTTATTTTGGTTACTTTTATAGTGTAATACGGACTTTAAATGTCAATTACAAATATTCCTTACGCTGTAAAACCGACTTTAGATTTATTGGTTCTGATAATTATTAAGAAAGTGACATTTTTTATAATTTTGAATACCAATATGACATACAGTTTCAAAGGTGCAAACTATTGAAAACAAAATTTCCTCTTAGTTTGTTCTTACAAAAGTGAACGGCTTATATTTATTAATATCTGGTTTTCAGAAATGAGTTCGATAATATCAGACGTAATTGATGAATTAACAAAAACTTCTTTTGCTGCTTTAAATTTTGCAAACAAAAAATTACATATTGACAAAAAAAGACTTGAACCTGAACTTTAAAAAACTGGAGTACGGTCGACCCTTTGCAATCACGAGAATATTTTTGCCTATATGCATTTGTTTCCACTGCATCCCTTGCTTGTCTCCCGATACTTATAGTTTTTTATTTAAACGGTTAAATATTTTTTATCAGCTTTTAAAGTATAATCGTAAGATTGTCATATTTTTTTCTTATTGTCGAGTGTATTATTTTTTTTTCTTGCCGAGGGGAGTAGTAATCATTTTGCTTACCTTGTGTAGAAATAAAAGCATTCTTCTGTTTATATCCATCAACAAAATTGGCATGAATATAATCACTATAAGGATCTCCATCCAATTCGGAAAGCAAAACTCTACTATGATCAAAACATAATACATCGGTATATCTATTTTTACTCAAATTACTCCGATGTCTAGCATGATTGAAACTTCCATCGGGTAACCTTGTTCGTATCTCTTTATACTCCTGTACCAATCCAGATCGACCTCTTTCTCTGAGGTAATCAACAAGTTGGGACATACTGAGTGCAGCACCATCTCCGTGAAGGGAATCATCATCGGAGAAACCACTCGAGGCACTCGATGGTGGGTTCGGATTACCATCTTCCTCCCAGATGTCACCATTGATGTTGCGAGTCGCTGGGGAGATTTCGAGTTCATCACCTGAGCCGATACGTTTCTGAGGCGATGAGGTTTTACCATCTATAAGAAAAAATATCAAATTAATATTTGTGATAGTTACATACGAGATTAAAATTAATATAACTACAAATAGATTATTCAAAAATTTCATTGTAAATTGGAAAGACTTATATATTGAGTGTCTTTCTACTAAATAAAAATATTTTGTAATCTATATTTAAAAATCTAAGAATAAAACTAAGAGTAAGCTATTTATATAATATAATAAGCATTAAAATTTATGAAAAACACGGTGTGAAATTTTAAACAAAAGTTAATTAATATTAAACAAAACTAGTAAGTCAAGGCAAAGAGACACATTAATGCCGAATAATGAGCCAGGAAAACCGGAAAATGCATATATGGAACAGGTCAAATCGTGAACGGTCAAATTGGCGACGATGATTCGTCGAAAAAAAATTACTGGTATGAAAAAATTGGTCATGAATTCCTATTTACTACGGTATCTGAAGTTGGCAATTGTAAAGAAAGATTATATTTTTTATCAGGTAAGTTGCTAGGACAGTGTTGCCAGTGCCAATCATATAGTTCATTTTGTAATACGTAACTATAGTCCGTTCAAACGTTAGATTGCAGTTATGCTCTTATGGAAAATGGGAGCGATGTTGCCAAATGTTGTAAAAGTGTCTAATTTTATGTTTCTTTGTTGTTAATTCATTGAAACTAAATGGAAAACGTATTGGATACTCGTATAACTTACAAAAATAACACGGTACAAATATGACCATAACCATTTGTAGAATACCGAGTCTTCGCAGATAAGCGTGTTTTACAAACAGCAACATCGCCAAGAAAGGAAAGGTCAGAGTCATTGGGAGAACTTTTCATCACTTGTATTTTAGAACTGCGTACCTTTTTTTGTTTGGTCATCACTTGTATTTTAGAAAAGTGTGGACGTTTTTGTTTTTTTTAGGTCATCATTTGTATTTTCACTTGTCGATTAAAATAAAAATGATGCCATCCTTAAATAAAATGAAAAAATCAACTGTGATGTTATTTAAAACTTAACATTAACATAACCAAACATATTTTGTAATCATATTATGTTACAACCCAAAATGGTCGGTAATGGTACTACGTCCCGAATTTCCGCCTTGCGTCCCAAATATTTTCAGAGGCACTATTTGTTCCGAATTCGAGTTTTTTGTCCCGAATTATCCAGAATTTTAGAAAACCAACTTATTTTCAATATTTATTTTAAATACACTTCAACTAAATTTTTACAAAACTTGAACTAAAAAAAATCTACCGAAAGGGTATTTTCCTTGATGAACAGCTTTTGGAGAAGTGGCAAGACTCAACTTAATTAGACACATTAAAAGCAATATTACTGATTAAAGTAAAATGTGAAGAAAACTGTGGATTTTTATAAAAAGCTTCAAAACAAACAAGACCTACTCGAAAAGATCCATAGTTCGGGAAAATAATTAAAAGTTTTCTACTGAGTAATTTTAATGAAATGATTTTGAATTCATTTAAAAAGTACTGTGATTTTAATAATGTTCCTCTTAACCCTCTGAACGCGTTTTTTTTTCCTATTTGATTTAAAAAAATGTTTTATTTGTTTGTAAATGGTAAAATAAATATTTTTAAATAGAAATTTATCAAAATTTATTTCAGCAACGTAAATAAACATACATAAATGCGAGCACGTCCAAATCGCGGGATGCGTAAAATTAAACCAGTAGATGCTCCACGCGTAAATCGCGGGGTACTCGGTCAGAGGGTTAATATAAGTTAATATTGGAAATTTTTATTCATTATAAATTATAATTATTAATTGTATATAATTTGTATTCAAAAAAATGAATTAAACAATTATGCTTGAATAATTAACCCCCCGCCCCTCCGTCTATGAACATGCGTCCCGAATTTTGAACTAAAAAATATGGTCACCTTAGTTCAGGATATTTTATAACGGTACACATGACTCATATTACATAATAACAAGACTTTAATATCACCCTGTAAGTTTAATAAACAACAGTTACCCGGTTTAAAACACTGTAAAATACAGCTCATGCACTTAAATTTCATACTGCCATTTTCAGCTAACACTTACTTTATCAATAACTATATCAGTGATAAGAAACAGGATAATACTGAAGGATAAGATTTGACCTTATCATTTGTAAATTAAATATTTCAGATGTTTATTATTTACTAAATAAATTATCTGGAGAAAAGATATATATATATATATATTTTTTTTGATAATTTCTTAGTATTACTAAAAATAATATTTTATGTAAAAATTTAATAAAAATTATCATTAACTAATAAGAAGTAATGATTTAAATAAATATTGATAAGAACCTAATTTATTTAATAAGATCTATTTTAAGAATAAATATTATTAATAAATTTTCTAAGAATTTTTAGAAGATATTGATTAATTATTATTTAAAGTACGTGACTGTTGCACAAAATAATTTTTTTTGAAATCAACAACTTTTTTATTATATACAGATAATTATAAGGCATATTTCAGTTCTATAGTTAGATAAGACATATGAAAGTTATAAGAACAAAAAAATTGATTTGAAGTGTGAATTTTCACACATTGCAGGGTTTTGCAGGTATATATTGAAATTGAAAAATTGAAAATTTATTGAAAAATACCACATTAGACTGTGCGTGGCTCATCGATACAACAATATATAATATTTTCTGAATACAATTGATTGATTTTTTTTTTATACAATACATATACAATTTATATAATTAATGTGTCACATTTACAAATTACTTTTGCAAAAGCGTTTCGCCCATTTATTATATCTGATGTTCGTTCTGTCCAATTCTATACCTACACTTTGCAAAAATGCTTGAAAATTATTATGTAGTGTGGGAATTAAATATACAAAGTACTTCTGACCAATATTTTTATACATTTTAGGTGCCTTGGCCACTAATTTATTTCTGGTTCTGTAATCATGTGTGAAATATGTAATCTCTTGAGGATATTTTTTAATGTATTTCAATATTGTTAAGGCATATAGTTGATTTATATTTAAAACCGGTGGATCTTTGAACAATCTTTCAGTGGGGTAACGCATAGATTTTTTATGTATTAATTTTAAGATAATTTTCTGTATTATTTTAATTTTTTTGTAAATGCGTTTCAGCATCGCCACCCCAAGCTATCAGCCCGTACGAAAGAAGAGATTGTACTAGTCCGTAATAAAATGTATATAAAATTTTAAGTGGCATAAAATCCCTTTGTTTTTTAAATAAATGAAAAGTTTTTCTAGCATTTTTGCAAAGGTACGATATATGCTCATCCCATCTCATATTTTTATCTATATATATTCCAAGATATTTGGTTTTTTCAATTTTAAATATTTTACAATCACATGTACAATTATTATCTACTAAACAACTATCTATATGCAAAGTTAAATAATCAAAATTTGGTTGGGTATTGTTATATATAGAAAATGGTACAAACAATGTTTTCTTCTCATTTAGTATAATAAGTGAAGACGGCATGCTGAGTGTGTAGGACAAATTTTGCTTTGTAGTAGCTGCGAGAGGCGTTGTATTGGGGCTAATAAATATTAAACAAATCATGGTTCGGACAAAAGTTAGCTTCTGTGTCTACTAAAAAAATGTACTATATACTCATGAACAGAAGTGTGCATCTACATGATTCGGTCGAAATTTTTCGCGGACCACGGTTTCAAGAACACTGACTTAAACAATAACTGTGCGAATTTTCAAGTGGCTTGAAATGACTTTTGGATTTTTTTTACAAGATGTACGTATTCAAACGACCAGCCCCGCAACTACCAACGCAGCTGACGCTTAGATCATCAACTTACTACCCGAATAGGCGAGGAAACGAAGCAGTGAACTTCCGATTTTTGGCGCAGTAAGATGGATTTACATGCGGTTTGGTGCATTCGATTCGTTAGAGCCTCAGGAAATTTTGTGAACCAACGCGATCAATGCAAAATGAAAAACTGCATTTGTGCATAAGAAAAATGCATTGGAAAAGTGCATTTTCCAGAGTTGCAAAATCAAAAAGTTATAACTCGGTATAAATTCACTAAAATAAGTCAAATTTTGATACTCGGGGATTTTGGGGTCGCTGAACACGAATATCGGGACGAGAGAAGTGTCCGAGGAACCTGGTGCCCAGGGTGGACACTACGTACATCGTCTCTTGATACAAAAGTAGTTGAATCACGTTACTAGGGGGTTTTTGGAATCGCTGAATCCGAATATCGCAATAGCGAACGTTTCCGAGGTACCTGGTGCTCAGGGTGAGCGGTACTTACCCTTGTCTTCAGGAGTTTTATGCGAATTCGATACAAAAGTAGTTGAAACACGTTACTCGGGGGTTTTTGGGGTCGTTAAATCCGAATATCGCAATAGCAAATGTCTCCGAGGTACCTGGTGCTCAGGGTGAGCGGTACTTACCCTCGTCTCCTAGAGTTTTATGCGAATTTGTTACAAATGTGGTTGAAATACGTTATTCGAGGTTTTTCGGAGTAATGTAACAATGTTTTTTCAATAAATACTTTTTATAAATGCATGCATTTTACATTCGCTATTGCGATATTCGAGCTCAGCGACCCCAAAAACCCCCGAGGAACGTGAATAACTGCTTTTGTATCAAATTTGCATAAAGCTCTAGGAGACGATGTACGTAGTGTCCATCCTGGGCACCAGGTACCTCGGACACTTCTCTCGTCCCGATATTCGTGTTCAGCGACCCCAGAAACCCCCGAGTATCAATATTTGACTTATTTTAGTGAATTTATACCGAGTTATAAATTTTTGATTTTGCAACTCTGGAAAATGCACTTTTCCAATGGATTTTTCTTATGCACAAATGCAGTTTTTCATTTTGCATTGATCGCGTTGGTTCACAAAATTTCCTGAGGCTCTAACGAGGCGAATGCACCAAACCACATGTAAATCCATCTTACTGCGCCAAAAATCGGAAGTTGGGCTGATTTTTGTGCTTCATTGCCTCGTCTAGAAAGGAATAATTTCCAATAGGAATCAATCGGGATGAAATGACCAGGTTACTGGCAACGCTGCCTCCCGGACTATTGAAGCTCGGTTATTGAAAAGCAGCGAGACTATATTGAAGGATCGTGTGTATTATTTATGAAATGACCCTAGTATTTGTCGTACTGTACATTTATTATTGTATTGAAGGAGTGTGTTTGTTACCTTGATCGGCATTCTCGGCGGTAGCTTCAGGGTCATCATTGCGAGTGGTCATGGAAGCGAGGCAATGGGCGAGCCAAGCGTCATGGTCCAGGGTTAGGGCGCCGCCCAGCCGCGTGGGCAGCGACGCCCTAGGTATGTGTGTGCTCAGCTGAGCCACCGACACCGTGTAAACTCGTTCCCTTAACTTCTCACGGACAAAAAGACGAAGGATCTTAAATGGAGCCTTAAACCAGAGGGGTGCTGTCACTATCAGGACCTTCTTCAGCTTGGCCGGGTAACCACCCTGGAAATAAAAACACACATTAGAATGGAGAACAATTACACAGCATTAAGACATGCGCTGGGGATGAAATAGGGTAGATTACTAATCAGTGGTAGAGTCAGGGATACCTGTGTCGAAAAAATCTCCCGCCAGCTGTCTTGTCCATTCTATCACTTTGGAACGCTCAGGCAATTTCATAATGCCATCTCTCCAGAAGGTTCCGTCTTTGCTCTTGGAAAATCTGTAGAGGTGAATTTTGATATCGTCCAAAGATGCGAAATTTTTTCCGTTAAGGGAATTTTGTAGAAAGCGGAACAAATGGTAGTCGGAGGATATGGTCCATACATCGCACCATCCGACTACCATTTGTTCTACTTTCTTCAAAATTCCCTTAACGGAAAAAATTTCGCATCTGTGGACGATATCAAAATTCACCTGGACAGATTTTTCGAGAGCAAAGACGGAACCTTCTGGAGAGATAGCATTATGAAAGTGCCTGAGCGTTCCAAAGTGATAGAAAATAATGGACAGTACATTTGATAATAAAAGTTCTTTTTTTTAGAATGTATATTTTATTGAATAAAAGGAACGGACTTATGAAACAACCCAATTGCTCGGAGCATAAAATGATTAAAAATATTTAACTTTAAAGTACTTTCAAGTTGTACTTTTAAGTAGCTACGACTTGAAAGTTAAATATTTTTTATTATTATAATTGATATTATACTCCGAGCTACAGATAGCTCAAGAGTAAGGATGCGAATTTTTAAAACGCCCGTATTTGTTAATACATACAGTTTGACTCGAAGCATCTTCTCCAAATGCTGGTTTAAAATGTTCAGTGTTTCTGTCGCCATCTTTTCAAGTTTGAAACAAAATTTCCAGGCATGTTGCTCTTCTATCAGGTCCATCTTATAAACCATCGGGGTAAAGAAAACAGAGTTACAAATAAAATTGATGTGAAGTGTGAATATTCACACATTTCAGGGTTTCGCAGGTATATAATAAGTGAAGGCGGTATGCTGAGTGTGTAAGACAAATTTTACTTTGTAGTAATCACGGCAAAATGAACGATATTTTTAAAATAATTTATCGTCTGTTAATCATATAATAAGATAATTATTAAAGGCTATAGCGGGATAAGATAGTGAAAACTGCACCGCTCCAGAATTCCATTTTTATTTGACCATTCGAAAGTACTTGGTCGAAAACCCCCTCAAAAAAATTTTCAGCCCCCGAAACCCACTAGGGTGTTCTCTATGCGAAAAACAACGTTTTTTCGACTTTTATTTTTCCTGGGCGCTTCTTTCATCCAAAAAATCTGAAAAAATTCACAGACGTGTGTTTCAGCACTACAAATAACCAGATTTTTAACCAGATTTTTTCGACTGAAACTAAGCTCAGGAAAAATCTTTGATATTTTCAACGATTTTTTAGGTTATGTAAATAATGTTTGGCCAACTTTTAAGTACATACATTTTGTGTATTTTTTTCCCCTCTTTCGAATGGCGGTGTTAGAATTGTCACTTTCACGCCGGAACAAGCTCAAAAATTGAAAAAACTGTTTTTTTTTTTTTACTTTTTTCCAATTTTTTTCGCACATAACCTCAAAAAAACAATGGAGAAATGATTTTCACACTTTTTTTTGGTACTGTCAAGTTCCAAAATTCAAAAACCATGAAAAATCATTTTGCCGTTGATTTTTGAGGTTATGTGCTAAAAAAATGGGAAAAATGTTGGAAAAAAACGTTTTTATCGTAATTATGCGTACACTGTGATTCAAAAATGGTGGTTTTTGAATTTTTGAACTTGACAGTACCAAAAAAAAGTGTGAAAAATCATTTCTCCATTGTTTTTTTGAGGTTATGTGCGAAAAAAATGGGAAAAAAGTTAAAAAAAACAGTTTTTTCAATTTTTGAGCTTGTTCCGGCGTGAAAGTGACAATTCTAACACCGCCATTCGAAAGAGGGGAAAAAAATACACAAAATGTATGTACTTAAAAGTTGGCCAAACATTATTTACATAACCTAAAAAATCGTTGAAAATATCAAAGATTTTTCCTGAGCTTAGTTTCAGTCGAAAAAATCTGGTTAAAAATCTGGTTATTTGTAGTGCTGAAACACACGTCTGTGAATTTTTTCGGATTTTTTGGATGAAAGAAGCGCCCAGGAAAAATAAAAGTCGAAAAAACGTTGTTTTTCGCATAGAGAACACCCTAGTGGGTTTCGGGGGCTGAAAATTTTTTTGAGGAGGTTTTCGACCAAGTACTTTCGAATGGTCAAATAAAAATGGAATTCTGTAGCGGTGCAGTTTTCACTATCTTATCCCGCTATAGCCTTTACGCTCTTAAAAATTAAATACAACATTTGTCAAAATATAACTAGAATTTTGACAAAATAATTTCAACATAATAAAAATGAAAAAAAAAACAGAAAAAATAAAATTCACTCAGTACTCGAACTCGAAACCCTTCGTTTACCAGGGAGTTTTAGCTTACGACACCAGTGCCCTAACCAATAACGCCATCGTACGCCTTGCATGTGAGTGTCTTACATTGGTATAACTTTTGTACTTTGTGAACCAAAAACCACAAAAAATGTGTTATTTTCCGAAAACATAATCTGATCAAAAATTCCTGTTGTACTATTTCGGTTCACACCAATATACATTACTTAGAATTTTTTTAGATTTTTAGTTTAAACCATCTGGGCTACAGGGTGTGGGACAAAAATTTTTTTGCACAATTTTGGCAAAAATCGCATCAAAATAATTTATTTTTCAAAAATAAAAATTTGATCGATAATCCACGTACTAAGGGCTTTCATTTGAAACCCTACTCATAATTTAAAAAAAATATTTTTGTTTTCGATGAGCACATATTTGTTTATATTTTTAGGGGGGTATGTTTTTTAGATGTTTTAGTATTTTTCCTATGTGCGGGTCAAAGAGTTGTATAAGCATGCCAAATTTCAACTCTCTAGGTTTAGCCGTTTGGCTACAATTTTTACCGAACAGACAGACAGACGACAAAATGACGGTATAAGGGTTGTTTGGTCATACCTACAAAACACTAAAAACGCAAAAAAATTCGAACGAAACAACTTAACAAAACAAACTCAACGGTAGACAACTCATAAATGACAGCAACATCATATCATATCGCAATTGATCTTCTCCATTTACTAGGTATTGCGGAACGAGCGCAGTTAGCATAGTTTTTTATTAAAACTCCTATAAAAACATGACATGGTGCTACTCTCTCAATTGTTATTTTAATACATGTCCTGTTTCTATGACCCCCCATTAAATTTTTTGCGTCTTTTTTGACCCTAAGTACTGCAGTGACAAAAAAATGATCCTTAAACATTTCATTTGAATTATTCAACAGCTTCAAAGCTAGAGCTTTGTAATTTTATACAGCCATAAAAGTATTTTCTTTCTAGCTATAATTTAAAAGCTACTAACATATCTTCACGATTAAAATTAAAACGATGCGAGAATATTTAATGAGAATTTTATATTAAAAATATGAAATGTGGTTTTAATATGTTAGTATTATTAGTTTATGAGAAACTGAAAAACCCACATTTGAAATTAACTATTTAAGTAACTATATAAGTAAAATTCCAGTATCTTGAAGTGCAGTATTTTTCGACGAAGGTTCTGGACTATAAACAATCATAACGAAAAAATTTTGACGTATTATTTGAACATTTCTACACAAATCTATCAATATAGGGCGAGGAAACACTTATGTTCTCCTGATTATTTCCTTAATATAATAAAATGAGAATAATCTACCTATTCCATTATTTACCAATAATGACCGGTTTCTGAAAGCTTAGTTAACTATAACCAAATGGTCAGAACATGGTTGCTATGGTTACGTATGGGATTGTTATACTGTAATCGAGTTTAACCAAATGGTTAAACTCGGCTAAGCTTTCAGAAACCGGCCCTAAGTCGTCATTTTCCAGGCCACAAAGTGCAATTTTGTCAAAAATTGTATTATGTAAGGATACACAAGTTTTACGCTGTTGAATAGAGAAAAAAAGTTCTATAATAATACGTAAAATATCAGGTCGTCCAGGATGAAATTTGTAGTTAATATTATTGCCAAATTTAACAGCTTATTATTTGACATTGGCTTAATATTTTACCGTTGTTTTTTTTTCTTGGAAAGTTACACATGTCGCCTGTTTAAAGAAATCATTGTATGCTCTAAAAATTATCAAAAACCTTTTTTTTAAATTAATTTTGTTGAATATGGAAGGGTCGAAAATTCGTACTATTATGAAGTATGAGTTCTTACGTGTTACTACGCAGCAGACAATATCAAATTGGTTCGCTAAATTCCGTACAGGTATCTTAAAAACCAGACAAAAAAAAAACCTGGTTCATCGATGACAGCAGAAATATACTGCAACCAACTGGATGAAATGATGCAAAAACTTAAAGAAAAACAGCCTAGATTGGTCAACAGATCGAATCCTATCTTATTGCATGATAACGCTAGACCACACACTGCACAAATGATTGTGGCAAAACTACAGGAATTGGAGTTGGAACTTCTTCTTCAACCTCCATAATCACCAGACCTAGCCCCCACTGACTACCACTTTTTCCGCAATTTGGACAAGTTTTTATTAGGAAAACAGTATAATTTGACAATGCTATAAAACTGACCTTCCAAAAATTCATTGACACTCGTCCGCCAGGGTTTTATACCATCGGTTTGAACAACCTGCCGCTTAAATGGCAAAAGTGTAGAGACAATATGGGTGCATACTTTGATGAATAAAATAATTCCTTATATTTGTAAGTTATCAACCAACTTTGCCTTTTTTTCTACAATTTTCATCCTTGACGACCTAATATTATATTTCGTGTATAAATATCATGCTTTCTACTTTTATTATTAATAAAAACATTTTTCAATTAAATAAGAATTTTGTATTTTATTAATCAATGAAAAAAGACGTTCAATTTGAAAGATCCTTTATATGTAAAAATATATCAACAATATTTATTAAAATAGATACTTTTAACTGATTCATCGTCGGATGAAAGCGATGATGATGAATTTCTCTTGGATTATTTGTACAGACGACAGTTTAGCGTCATAATAAAGTGGATGGGAGCAAGAAGAACTAATTTTAAAATTATAAACTTGATGGAACAAAGACAAAAGAAGTCGATAGCTATTGATGTCTTTTAATTAGCGAATGAAGTATCTTCGATAGAATATGAGAAAATTATATGAAGAAAGTGAAAAAGTTAAAAATAGATAAATGTAAAAGAAAATAAGAAAAATAAACAGCCCGAAATACCAAAAGACAGTAAAGATGATGACATATTACCAATTATTAAGTAATTAGGCGATAAAATTTTTGCTTATGCTAATTAATATCATTAGAACAGCAGACAATAAATATAAGTCCAAATAAAATTCCTAGCAAATATTATTGTAGAATTTATAAACAAATTATTTACCGTTCTAATTGCATTCTTTGATAAGTGCAAGTTTTAGTTTATCTAAATTGTTACTTTATAATTCTTAATTTCCTTTTTTTCTGTATGGAAATAGAAATATGACTAAAGTGCTATTAGTGGACTAGTAAACTATGATAACATAGAATTATACGGCAATATTTAACTGTCATGATAAAAAGACAATATAGACTGCAAAAATACGATAAGAATATTTCATAACTTTAATAATAAATAAATAAATATAAATTTGGATACAAATTTTTATTTTAAATACTGTCACACACTCCGGCGATTAATATGAAGTAGAATTAAATATAAAATACTTGCTGACATGGCCGGTGTCAGTTTCTCCATCTCTCCTTTTGCTGCTCTACTTCCTTTGCGCATCAACGGCTGCTAAGATAATTAGGTACAGAGTTCTCAGCATTGATGCTTTTAGGGATTTTTTCCATATAATTTTAACGTTTTGTTTAAAAGAATTCGAGTACCCTGAGAAACAGTCTAGGTCTATTTTACCATAAACGATGATGTAAACACGATATTTTATCTTTCTTTTTTTTAATCGGTGAAGGCGTTCGATTGTGAAGAATAATAAAAAAATAAAAACCTAGGTATAGGGCAATCGGCGAATCAATGCAGTTGGGTCTCTGGACACGTCACATGTTTGTGTGACGTCAGATTCAGTACGTTTACATTCATCAATTTAACGAATGTAATATTCGTACGCTGTCACTTGAATCGAAATGAAATAAAAATTTAAGAATAAGAACAGAATTGAAACAAGTAAACTATTGTAATAGGCAAAATAGTCCTAAAAAGGGCTGATGTGATCCAAAAATATGATCAAAGAAAAGAAAATAGAAATACGTTGAATTTAACCTAAAAAGCTATGCACTACACACAATATCAAATGGAAATCTATAAGAAAATATATAACTGAACATAAAACTGCTAAATAAACAACAAACTATATAAAAAAGGTTTAAGAAATTACAAAGTTATATATATGTGAACACAAGTATCAAAACACATCAGAATGTATTATAAAATGTCAAATGTAAACATTGTTTTATTTAGCGATACCAATACAAAAATCCCTATATTAAATAAACACTTTTAAAATTAAATCTTCAAAATTACTATCGGACACAAATTAAATATGACTTCAAAAGGTATGTTTTTGTAAAATAAAAGAGTGAAGAGCAATATTAGTCTATAATTCACATGCAAAAAAAAATCGTTTTAGTTATTTTTTCGCCACTAAGTTTGTCATTGAAGTTATGACGCAAATTGACGAACTGCGTTGATTGAACGACTGCCCTATATCCTAATATAATCCTAAAATAATAAGAACGAAGAAAGATTCCGAAATTAAATATATATGTTAATATAAATATTGCCAAAATAAGAACAAAAACACAACATAATGCAGATGTTACATGAATATATGATAATGTTCTGACCAAGTTCAATATGGCGACTGCCTGTTTCCGCCTGAAGATGAAGAATTATTTGTCATATATATTTGGGGAGTTTAATTTTAAGAAACACAATATAATTTAATTTAACACCCTATACACGAAAACCTCCCACAGGAAAATTTAATGTGCGCCTATCATTTGGTTTATCTTGAACCTTTGAATGTGAATACTTTCGAACTTTACTATTCAGCCACAGGCTCCCACCAATATTAATACATATTTTTATTTTTTCCCAATTTATAAGCCTTGATTTTAGTAGAAATTTCAATTAAATATTAGTTAATTAATAATATGTATTATAAATATAGCTTTATTTTCTAATTTTTAGCAATAATATGTACTAAACCGGTTTTTATTTTGGTTAAACCGGTTTCAGAGGAATATAATAGCCGAGAACAAACTGGTATTTTTCGTTTTCAATTTGAACGAAAACAGACAATTATTTTTCGTTCTTTGTCCCTGCTTGTAATTGCTATTGTCAACTGACAATAACTGAAGCGCCTCTAGTGAGATTTTGAGAAACTGAAGGTTGTAGGATAGTCGAGTTTGTGACAAGCATGGGAATATGTTCTTAGAAGTGGAAAGACAGTTAAAGACTATTTTAGAGTGTGTTCCCGTGTGTTTCAATAAATATCACATGAAGATACCATTGAATCTGTCAAAAATATCCTACCAAAGGCAGCCATGATGTGAATGCAGTAGCGCCTCTATCGGTAGTGTCAGATGCCAATAAAAAGATTTAAATTTCAAATATCAAATAACAAAATAATGACATTGTATATAATTAAATTTTTTACAATCATCAATGAGTATATAATGAACTTACATCCATTCATTCAGAATTTAATTTAAAAAAATGCACTATTTTGTAAACAAGTTCATTGAAAGAAAGTCGCGGAAAAACTGAATGAACTATAAAAACACAATACTCGGTGTTTTGTTAATCGCCCACGAAAGGTAATTTTCCATGCAAATTACCACGTGCCACAGGTATTTTCCTTTCGCGGTAAACATGTGAAAAAAAGTTTAAAACATTTAATGGAATTATGAATCATAATGATAATTAACATGAAAAATTGCGTCGCGCTTGATACTGTAATATATGGGATTATTAAGTAATAAATAGCAATTGCAAATTAAGATGTCAAATGAAATTGATGTAATTTAGATTGACGTATAGTCTGGGAATTACCGGAATATGGTAATTGTTACCTCAAGATAGGGTGACCATTTTCTTAAGAAGGCAATGCGGGACGGAGCAAAAAAAAAGGGTCCTCATCTCCCAAATCCAAGTGAAGAGCAAAAAAAAAATAGGTCCTCACTTCCTAAATTCAAGTGAAGAGCAAAAAAAAGGTCTTCACCTCACAAATCCAAGTGAAGAGCAAAAAAAAGGTCCTCATCTCCCAAAATCCAAGTGACGAGCAAAAAAAAGGTTCTCACCTCCCAAATCTAAAATGCGGGACAAAATGTTAAAATGCGGGACTTTTGCGGTACGCATCTTAATGCGGGACAAAATGTTAAAATGCGGGACAGTCCCGCAAAATGCGGGACAGTCCCGCAAAATGCGGGACGAATGGTCACCCTAGCTCAAGACAAAAATATTTTGTGAAGTAATAGGGAGTAGTGGACGAATTTGGCTGGTAGATGTTGATGATATTGTCCTCTTAAATGCTCATTACGTGTCTTATCCAGTATAATTCACGTCTGCTTTCGATAATGCTAGCATATCTTCATTTTAGCGGTTTTGGCATTTATCAAATTCGGTTCTGAATTTTTTTATGTTAAATAGTTCAATTACTTAGGATGCAAGATAACAAAGGACGCAAGATGGAAAAAAGATTTGATGAGCCGAATCAAACAAAAGTGGCATTTAATATTTAAACTAGTGCACCCGTTGCCAACTGTGTTGGCAAACAAATCATTACCTTAATGTGGAACTTGCTCGACACCTCAGACTTTTTTCTCTAGCCATACGCCTAACTTCATCCAATTCAAATTGAATCAACTCTTCGCGTATTATTAAAAACTGGACACATAATGAGTATTATTCTGAATTATTTATTCATTAACTTTTTAAGATGGGAAAAACGATTCATTTTCACTCAGTGCATTACATTTATAATCTTAAAACTAAAAATGATTTGAGACGTTAAATTTAAAATATATATATTAAAATTAATTTTCCATTTTCTTATATAATATAAAAATACGCACACGGAAAAAACACACACGGATTAATACGCCCACGCAAAAAAGCACACATGAAAAAATACACACACGGAAAAAAAGCGTACTTACACTATATCTCAAATCAGTTTGAAATAAATCGTGAGAAACTATTGCACAGTAAAATTGAATTGTTTGCCCGCTTTAATATATTGCGTTCACATTTGGGGGTAGATTCACAATATCCCACTGAACACTGCGCATGCGTCACACACACGTCATTTGTTCAATATACAGAGATTCTAAACAGGTGCAGAACTTTTAAGAACTTTTAAAATACAATTTATTTTTAGGTGGTTTATAAAAAAAAAAAAAACAGGTATCAACCATAAACTACGATAGTGCTTTTAAGGTGAATCACTGTCCCTCGCCCTACACAAAACAGTTAAAATACAATTTATTTTTAGGTGGTTTATAAAAAATAAAAATAAACAGTTATCAACCATAACCTAAGATAGTGCTTTTAAGGTGAATCTAACCTAAACTTAAAGGTAAATGATATTTTAATGCGATAAATAAACAGAAACCATTGGTTTAGAGCCACTGATAATTCTTGAATTATTTAGTGTAGTCGTTATGTGCTGTCATCTGTATAGAGTTTGCAGTGGGATATTGTAAATCTTGTCCTAGAAATTGTAGAAATAAAAAAATAATAAAGCATTGAAAAAATAATAATAAAGAAAAAAAAATCACATTTTTCTTGCTTATTGGTTGAGACATTTTTTAATTTTTGATCTTTATATTGTGTATTTTGTAACTTATCACAGAATGATCACAGAATAATAATAAAGTAACTCACTAATAACGTAACTTATTTCTGAATTCACTACAAACCACGCTACAAACATATTAAATTGACAGATGTTTTGTTTATGGCGGCTGCTGCCATCAGTGCCATCTGTTGATAACTATATGAACTATTTACTAGTATAAAAATGTTCACATTTTGTTACTAGTAAAAAAATTTATCATTTCTACCGAATGTATTGAACAATGTAATGTTAGTAGCATTATAATCCGCTTGAAGAAAAAATATTTTTTAAAATAATTATTTTTCTCCTAATAATAATTTTAATCAAAAATGTCGAATATCACGGAAGGAATACGTTTTTCTGTGTTTTGTTTCGTAAAAAAACCGATCCGTGTATTTCACAATTAAATTAATAATTGTGAAGTGATTTTTTAATGAAAAACACAACTGTCATTTTTACTAATTTATTGTCAACACTCAAAACAAAAATTCACAGCACACTACAGTCCAATACATAAATTAATATATAATATCGTTACATTTCGGTACCTCGTAAAAAATTATAGAAACTCATTTTAGAGTTTGCTGAAAGTCTATTTTAGAGACATATGTTATATTAAAAATGTGGGGGTCCCCCTTACATCAACCGCTCCGGGCTCCCCTGAAGCTTAATCCGACCCTGCTTTAATATTTAGGTATTGTTTGGAGTAGCAAAAAATAAACAGCAATAGAATCTTCAGTACATGCTCTTACAATAAATAAATCGTGTGGCACGTTAGGGAGGTATATCCGTGCCGTGCTGTGCCCTAGTACTCGGGCCCAGGTACTGTATACCGTGATTTAAGCATCGTTTGCCCTATGTGCAGTGCATACTGCCGTCTCTAGGCGCTAGTTATAACGAATCAATACAAGTCACCCTCCCGTGGATAACTTCAACCAACACCAGGTCACTTTTTACCGATAAAACCAACATTCTGATGAATGTTCCTTCAGAGTTTTCACGGGTTTTTATAGGATTAAATAAAATTTTATGTCCTTAGTTTATGGGATTGAGGAATTTAAATTAAAAATTTAACAACAAGAAATGTAACACAATTTTAAAAGATACTATATCGCGAAAGAAAGGACAATTGATAAAGATAAAAGAAAACAGAGTGGTAGAGGATCAAGACTTTGGAGAGATGATTTATAATACATCAAAATTTGGGTTTTCTGCTTAGTTAAGCCTAGTTAACTATACCCAAATAGTTAGAAAATTGTTGCTATGGTTGCTTATGGGATTGTTATATAGTAACCGAGTTTAACCAAAAGATTAAACTCAGCTAAGGTTTCAGAAACCGGCCCCTAGTGTTAGCCAGATGGCAACATGCATAGAACAACATATAAAATGTGAAGTTGAGATTAAGGGAGACGTTAAACCATGGGGTTTTATTTGCAGGAGTAACCGCAGGGAGGAGAACGCAATCACACGCCTCCGTATAGGCTACTGTTGGTGGACCCATAGACACCTCCTCGAGGTGAAGTGCATGCTATTTGTGAGACGTGTAACACAGATTTGTCTGTGTTACTCTTTTTAACCGAGTGCGTCCAGTTCGAGGATGTCAGGGCGATGTTAGCCTTGCGCTAGGATCTGTCAGTTGCTTTAGATGATGACAGGGTACACATGGATACTCTTCCTGAGATAATCGAACTTACTGTGTTATGTGTGAAGTCTTGCACCTTATTTTAATGTGTTTTATCAAATTCTGTGATTTTCGATGGTAATTGGCTCCTTTACAGCCACTCACCCTCACTCTGCGTCTGTTAAATTTTTCTTAAATTTTACTAAAGCGCTAAAAAAATTTAACTTACTAAGTCATCTTGATGATTTCGGTTCTGAAGTTTTACAATTTATGTTCAGAATTTTACCATTTTTTTAATAATAAAACTATATAGTTGTAGACAAAATGTTGACAACCCTCATCAAAGATTCGGGTGGTAAACTTCATCCTCTTGAAATATAGCCTCCATTATATGATTGTTAAATAAAATATTATTATTAAATGTGAGAGGTAAAAAAACGGATAGTAGTCGCTAAAGCCGCATTCAGACCTCTTTAATGAGAGTACTTTCTCAGAAAAATGTTCTAATCTGTATCATACGTAATCACAGGGATTGAGGGGTTGTTTAACCCCGGTAATTCCTACCAAAGATTTCTTACATAAATAGGATAGTTTGCAAAAATAGATCAGTCACACCGTTGAGTTACCTGAAAACAGTATATATTGCAAAGTTCCAGAATTTAAAAAAATTGATGTGAAGTGTGAATTTTCACACATTTCAGGGTTTTGCAGGTATTTAGTAAGTGAATGATGATTATTTTGGATGCGAAAACAAATTTTATATTAAAATATTTTTTTTGTTAATTTTAATTGGAACGCCTAATACCATTCATTATTCAAGTTTCTAAATATGTGCAGTATTTTTTTTTTTTTATATAGCAAGGTTCATTAAGAATTTTAAAAATTGCGCCTATGGCTTCCATTGGTTGTTATAAGTTCCGTCCCTCTGATTTCGTGTACATTGAAACAGAATTAAATTATAATTTAAACAATTTCCACTGGTTATTAAATTTACGCTTTTAAAAATTAAATGCAACATTTGCCAAAATATAACTAGAATTTTGAAAAAATAATTTAAACAATATAAAAATTAAAAAAAAAAACAAAAAATAATATAGTCTCTTCTCACAGGGTTCGATCCCTTTCGGATTGGGTTACTTGGTTGAAAATCAGCGACTTATACCACTACACCAGCATGCACATTCTAGTGTGGCGTGTTACAAACTTGTATACATTATTAGCCAAAAATCACAAAAAATGCGTTTTTCTCCAAAAACATAATCTGATCAAAAATTCCTGTTGTACTATTCCGGTTCACACCAATGTACATTACTTAGATTTTTTTCAGATTTTTAGTTTAAACCATGTGGGTTACAGGGTGTGGGACAAAAAAATGTTTGCACAATTTTGCAAAAATCGCTTCAAAATAATTTATTTTGCAAAAATAAAAATTTGATCGTTAATCTACGTACCAAGGGCTTTCATTTGATACCCTACTCAGAATTATAAAAAAATATTTTTTTTTTCGATGAGCACATATTTGTTTATATTTTTAGGGGGATATATTTTTTAGATGTTTTAATATTTTTCCTATGTGCGGGTCAAAGAGTTGTATAAGCATGCCAAATTTCAACTCTCTAGGTTTAGCCGTTTGGCTACAAATTTTACCGAACAGACAGACAGACAGACAGACAGACAGACAGACAGACAGACAGACAGACAGACAGACCGACAGACGACAAAATGACGGTATAAGGGTTTTTTGGTCATACCTACAAAACCCTAAAAATGAGTGAATCGCTTCAAAATGCATCGTTCGAACAGTAAGTATTTTACATGTTAAAAGAAACTTAATGTTATTTTGGTAAAAATTCCATTCTGTACTTCGGTACTGAGTGGAATTTGAGCCGTTATTTTTTAAGCTTATAAAATAAATTTTCTTTTCTATATAGACAATCACGAAAGCGAAGTGATTTTAGTTGAAAATTTGTTCAAAATTAAATTTAACACCACTCTAATCTCAATTCCATCGAGCTATTTGCTAGCGGTTAATCTAACAACTAAAATGTTAATTCACATCGACGAACGTTAACATAGCGACGTTTCAGAATACCGTTTTTCTAACATCGTTCAATTTCGGGCGATTCCGTCGATGTGCGACTTAACATTTAACTTCAGAATATTGCCATTAATTAACACGTTATAGACTGTTCGTTGTTACGCTCTGAGTTATGTTTCTATGGATACAGCATTCACAGCTAGTTAGAAATTAATGTGTTACGAATAGTCCGCCATCTGTGCGTTTACCAACCAACTACATAGCTTTGTAAAATTAATTCTATGTATTATCGTTTTAGTAATTCTGTTGTCTTAGGTTTTAACTAACTAAACCTAACCTAATTACCTAAATTGATGATATTTACTGTCCGTCTTTGTAATTTTGAGCAAGATTTGTTAATGATGACATTATGTTAGGTTATGTAAAGGCATACGATAACTACGGTGTCACTGATAGAATGCGATAGCCAATGTGTTTATATGTCTGTCTCATTAAAACATCTCACTAGCTATAAGTTTAGAAAATTATCCATAATCCACAACGAACAACGTATTGAATTTAGAGGTCTGAAAGGTTTCACGTCTTACCATATGACAAACTTGTAATGACAGTAAAGAGTCTATAATCTACAGTGTATAAGCTATTGATTTAAGAGATCTGAATGCGGCTTAAGGAACACTAATCTTGGCCAAAATCAAAATGACAAAACATCCTATTTTGCTCCGAGGATGTAGCGAATATTGATACAAGACACCTAGAAAGACAACTTAACAAAGCGAGATAGAATATTTGTATTGTTGACATCATTTTGTAATCATTTTATTTTAAAATAAATAATTAAATAATTAATATATTTAAATCCTGTTTCATTTCTAACTTAATAACAATTAAATATTGCATCATGAATAAAATTGCATCAGACAATTTAAAAATCATCCTATATTATCTACAGACAATATTATCCAGAACAAAACATTTTACGTGATGTTATTATAAAATATCATAGTTAATAAATAATAAAACATTACTATAAAAAATATAAAAATTTTGTAATAATTTGATACTGTTCGCAGAAGGAAAGGTCAATGTTTTTAAAGATAAAAAATAAAAACTGAACAAAATCAGCTGTAAAGTGATATCTGGTTATGAATATCCCTAAAAAATATTGTAAAAAATTTAACTATCATAAATAAAACATGTATAACACAGGAAAAGATATGCAGAAGGTTACAGTAGTAAGTAAACTGATACAGGGACTACGTCAACAAGCACTTATAGTCCCTGACCATATTATTAGACGCGCTTTGATGTTTGAATAGAATTCAGGTTTGGTGGAAAAAATCACTTTTTAATTTAATTTTTACTTGCTAAAAAAGGATCACTTAATATCTTTGAATATTGGTGAATAAAATACACAAATTTGGTAGTAAAAATCATGTACAGTAGGATTTTCTTATAAAGAGCAATAATATTTGTAATTTTATGAGTACAGTACTGCTACTAATATATCATATTTTGAACTTCGTCCTCTCTTCAAAACGAAATTCTTGTCTAGAAACACCAAGATTAAGTTATATCTAACTTATAATACGTTTCATACTTAGGTATGGCTCCGAAACATGGACCTTAATAAAGCGAAATCGACAAAATAATTTTCGAAAATAAAATATTATGCCGAATTTTTGATACCATTCAAATTAATAGTAAATTGAGAATCCGGAAGAACAAAGATATCTAAGAAGTGTACTCAAGACTGAATATCACACAAAAACTGAGAGGTAGAGGTACAGTGAATAGGGCACGTGATGAGAATGAAGGAGGACATAATGGAAAACAAGATATGGGGAGAAAAATTGAACACCCCGGTGACCAATTGTAAAACCTCGCAAGAAATACAGTAATCAGCAAAATGAAAATCTAACAAGTATTGATATACAGGACACATGGAAAGACCTGACAATTAACAGATCAAGATGGAGGACTCATGTGAGTGAGGCCGAAATCCAACCTGACTAACAGTGACAAAAGAAGAAGTAAAAAATACAATTATTTTTTAATCCTTTTTACAAGCCAATCCACCATTTTGTATTGCTTCTATTTGATGAAACTTTTGCAAGGGAATTAAAAATTCAATACTAAAGTTGAGTTCTTGATTACCCTTCGCCCAATCACGCTTCGTTAATTATTTAAAGGCTTGTTCAATGATCCATTCTCGTCTAGACCCTGTCTTTCTCCGGACAAATATCACTGCAGAGAAGGAAATAAACAATTCCCAAAAGAGATTTAGATAAAAGCTCCCAAAAAGGTTTTATTTGACTATTTAACTACATAACAGCGAGAGCAGCACACAGTTCCTGGCCATATTATTAGACGCACTTTACTTTTTTAGAATTCATAGCATAGCTATTATGGCTCATGCATTATTATTAAAATCGATTGAATTATGTTAAGACACATTGTTCATTCTAAAGAAAGGGTATCGGGAACATCAACTAACGACTTAAAAGAATAAACTTGTCCATAGTTTTTATATAAATATATTTTTTGTATCTATATTTATTTGTAATTTCTTACTAATTTAATTTCTGTTGTATTAAATTTTTTTTGTAATGTTTTTTTCAACCGACGGGAATACGACGAAGTACGGGAATTTGTGCTAGAATCAGCACCCAGAATTTTTTCTTAGGGAGGAAGGGGCGCTCATGTATATACGAGGGTTACCTTTTATGTTTTTACAAACGACCACTAGATGGCAATATTGAAATGTATCATTACTATATTCGTAAAATTTTGCTGAATTTTGTAAAATTTGACCGAGTACTTTGCTGACAGCGAGCGTTAAAAAAAAAACAAGTTTGTGAAAAATAAGATATTACTCGTGAAGGTTTTCGTTGTATGATTTTTTACGATTTTAGTAAAAGCCTAACTCAACAACAATGCAGAGATTCGCTTCGTTCAACTTTTGGAAATGAAACACTATAAGAAAAGACTGTTTACAATTGGTTTGCAGAATTTCGTCATGGTCGTGTGTCCGTCAGTGATGAATCTCGTGAAGGTCGACCAAAATCAATTGTGATTCAAAAAAACATCGATGCTGTGCGCAAAATGATTGAAGAAGATCGGCATGTGACTTACCGTGAGATAGAGGCATCCTTTGGCATATCGCAGATCGCAATACATACGGTTTTGCATGAACATACAGCTGTGAAAAAGATCTGTTCCCGATGAATTCCGCGTAATTTGACCGAAGCTCAAAAAAAAGGCTCGTGTTGATTGGTGTAAGAGATGCTAAAAAAATGCAACCTAGGCACTGCAAAATACATACACAACATCGTTACAGGTAGCGAAACTTGGATTTATTCTAACCTAATTTGGATTTATTAATAACCTAAGCAACAATCCACTGTTTGGGTCTTCCAAGATGAACCGAAATCCAGGAAAGTTATTTGTTCATGAAGCATATCCAAGAAAATGATCGCTTATTTCTTCAGTTGTACTGGACATGTCGCAACCATTCCTTTGGAGAATCACAGAACAGTTAATGCAGAATGGTATACAACAATTTGTTTGCCATAAGTCATTGACAAAATCATGAAAAAACAACCAAAAACATCATTCTTCATCATGACAATGCAAGTTCCCACACAGCACGTCAAACTATTGATTATTTGAAGGAGAAAAACATCGAATTAATGTTTCATTGCCCGTATTCGCCTGATTTATCCCCTAACGACTTTTTTTATTCCCCAATGTGAAACAAAAAATGCGTGGACAGCGATTTTGATTACCTCAAAAAGCTGTTGAAGCCTTCGAAAACCATGTTTTTGAGATACCAACTTTAAAGTGGAAAAAATCAAGAATTGGTTTGAACGCTTGCAAAAGTGTATAATTCTTAAAGGCTAAAACCAATAACACATGTTGTTTCAAAAAAAAAATCTTTCTTAGTTTTTGTAAAAACTTAAAAGGTAGCCCTCGTAATCGTTCAATTACAAAAAAAATGCGTCCCTTAAAAATGTATTTTTCAATGTTTAGGGAGACTCAACCCCGTGACGTCGCTGATTACATACCTGACTAGTATTAAATAAAGTTGTATGAACCTTGTGAGCGAGTAGAGTTTTAACTACGAAATCCTAAAGATAAAACATTCAATTAAGTGTATTTTTTGCAGGAAACAAATAAAACGTTTTAGCTCCATCCATTACAACAGTGACTAAAACATTTGTTTAAATACAAAACGCGTAATTAAAACAGGACATACTAACAGTTGCAGTGCAAAATCAATAGGGTCGCTTAAATGAGTTGAAAGCAAACATGTGTAGGCATGTTCGCGCCTGTTGGTTGGTTACCCGCTCTACACCCACGACCGAGAAGTTGTCTGACGACAGATGTTTGCAGGAAATGACAGATGCAATTTAAATATTAAATCTACTCGACTACCGACTTAATGAACTGTTTAAATGTTGCTTTTGCATGTTTATTTAGTTGGATAAATTTAATTTTACTACATTTAAAGCTACTGTGGATCTGTGATAAGCGGGTTGCCTACAAAGCACTTGGATACGGGTTCAAATCCCTAAAATTTTTATCTTCCCGCACTGTACAGTTAGCTCAGGGGTCAACTCATCCGCAAGTATTTAAAACTTAAATATTTAAGTTTGAATCATCATAGATTTCAGGGTTTCGTAGATACAAATTTACTACCAATTAAGCTGTTTTCAGAGCTCATAAATTAGTCGACTATAGGCATGACTTGTACACTGTTGATTGTCACTAACAAGTTTGTGATATGGTAACGCGAGCAACCGTTCAAAGCTCTAAATTTAATACGTTGTTGACTGTTTTCCAAACCTACAGGGGAACTTTTTAAGATCGCAGCGCCATATGCGGCAAAGCTGGAATAATCGAAAGTGACAACTGTTACTCGTGTATTTGTTTACATGGTGAAAATGAACACGAGTTGTATTTTTCCAGTTTTCCGAGCTTTTTTTTAATTTAAAGGTAATCTACGATTTACAATTTAATGTAATAATATACTATTCTAAAGAAACTTCAAGGAAATTTTTAGTTTTTCATTGTATTTTTAATTCTTTTTGACTGTCTGTCAATATAATAACAACAAAAATATGGTAAATATTTTAGTAAAAATTAATATCTCTACCTGAAAAAGTAGAAGGGCCTTTTAATATATCAACTGATGATTTAGGCAAATTTTGGGTGGGATAAATGCTTTTTTGCAGTCTTTTCTTGTAAAAAATCACTTTCCATAAAATGCAACGAGCAAACATGCATGCATGGGCTTGGATTTTTGCCCATTTTTAGTTTTTGGGCCCATAAAAACCTACGACCCACTTTATCTCTGCTTCCAAACGTCGTTTCAATTGATATTTTTTTCGATTTAGGTAAATTATGGAATGTTTAAGAAGGATTCTTCCTCATTCACGATTTACATTGCGGCACACAACAAAATTGATTGTTTTTTTCCCCATGATTCACAAAAATAAAACACAAACAACAAAAAAACACGTATTTCTCCATTGAACAAAACAAAACAATGTCACTTTCGTATCTTCCATAAATTACCACCAGATGTCAGGGCGCTTAGGGAGTTTCCCCAATAGTTAGTGAGTTGCTTTAATGAGACAGATATATAACACATTGGCTATCTCAGTCTAAATCGTAGAGAACGTTTACATTGGATGCCTTTACATAACCTAACAAAATGTCATCGCGCCAATTACAACAAATTTCGCTCAAAATTACAAAAGACGAACAGTAAATATGATCTTTTTAAATAATTATGTTAGGTTTAGTCAGTAAAAATTTAGGACAGCCGAATTAGGAATACGATAATAGATAATAAACAGTTTACGAAGCCACCGTAGTTGGTTTATAGACACACAAATGTCGCACTATTCGTAACTCACTAATTTCCAGAGCTGTACCTTCCCAAACCTATCTACTAACCTTGTCTATAGCGCACAATGTACAGTCAACTAATTTAAAGAGCTCTGAACGCAGTTTTATATTCGCCCTTGTTACTAGTACACAAAACACTTTTTCGCTTACTATAACATATCTCTTCCATTTCGCAATCAATAAAACGTAGGAAAAGCAATTTTCCACAAGCAAAAGCTCTTAAATATCCCCATAATAACATTAAATATATCTATAAAAGAGAAAGATATTTTTTTTCCTGTGGTATTTTGATTGTATAAAAGTATCAGAAGCGTGGAATCAGCATCACAAAGCTTTTCACGCGTCTCATCATCTTTGAAATGTGTCTCGAAATTCTGTTCATTCTATCGTAACTAAAACCTTTGTCGCGTTTGTCGGAAACACCTGGACGTATGATGATACGCTTTCTATTACAAAGAACAACGTTTTATATTAGATATTATTTAGTTACATTGTTTAATTTGTTAATTTTGTATAGTTTAATTAATGTTTTGTGCGGTTTAACAATCAGCTGAAACAAGTTCATACACGTAGATTTATAATGATTCTTGTTAAAAGTACGGTGGTTGGAAAAATCAATTACCAAACTTAATTGATCATCAGATAATGTTCGACTACCTGTAAAACTTTTTCATCTTTCTTTTATCTGCAAATGATCAAGTCAGTAATGTTACTGTTAACTTTTATTTTGGTTTTGAGAGCTCAATGCATTTATCTCAGATTACGTTGATCGACACCAGATGTTAATGGGTCGTCCTCTTCTCCTACTGCCTTGTGGATCAGTGCATAGAAGTACACTAGGAGCTATTCGAAGAGTGTGCCGTAACCAATCATACGAGGCGTGTTAATTAAGTAACCGAACTGGCAAGCGTTTGATCTGGGAATATTTGGGACGCGGGGCTTGGAGGGGCGGCAGGTGAACATATGAAACGCCTTCAGCACGAGTTTGAACTCGCTAGAGTAATTTTGTTGACCGTAGCGATTTTTTCGTGAAACAGTTTTTTCTAGTGTGTTCAAAAATGAGTGACATTCATTTCGAGCAACGGTGTGCTATTAGGTTTTGCTTCAGACTTGGGCACAGTGCAATGAAAACTTTTGCAAAACCTCAGGAGGCCTACGGAGACAGTGTTTTGTCAAGGACCCAGGTTTTTTGGTGGTTTAAGGTATTTTCAGAAGGAAGAGAGTTAATTGAAGATGAATCACGCAGCGGAAGGCCTTCATCTTCAAAAACCGATGAAAATGTCGACAGAATCAGAGATCTTGTGCGTTCAGATCGTCGGTTGACAGTCAGAATGATCGGGGAAGAGTTGAATTTGACTCCCACTACCGTTCATCAGATTTTGATCAATGCAAAAATCAGAGCAATTTCAATAAACGAATTTTTGGCCAATAAAAACATTCCTCTGGCTCCTCAGCCTCCTTATTCGCCTGACTTGACTCCTTATGACTTTTTCCCCTTCCCAAGATTGAAAAATCACCTCAAGGAACGTCATTTTGGGACACTCGAGAACATTCAAACGTCTATAACCGACCAGCTGAAAGCTATTGCAGTGTCCGAGTTCCAGTAGAGCGAAGAGTACACCCTGGAATGGAGAGAGACGTAGGACGAAAAACAGGAAGGAATGGAAAAAGCTGTGACAACGATCTCCCACGAAAGAAGAGAACAACTAAAGTAATAATCAAACTCTTCCCACAAAACCCGACACCAGAGATGGTAAACGAGCTCAACGATTAAAGCCCGGTTTTTCCACCTTCAGATAAAGTTCCAGGTAACTATCTGACAGATAAGGTTATTTGTAACTTCATCTGCTGAGTAAATGTCATTCCTTCTTTCTACACAAATGTATCTATCGGATAGTTATCTAACGTATAATGAGACTGACGTATTGGATTCACTGACTGGTATTGACATTTATTCAGCAGATGAAGTTACAAATAACCTTATCTGTTCTGACAGTTACCTGGAACTTTATCTGAAGGTGTAAAGACCGGGCCTAAGTAAGTATTATTAAAAATAAGATATCATTTTTCAATTTGACATACGTCCAATGTAACGACATATTAATAATGTGACATTTTTAACTATTTTTGTAATACCAACATGACATACAATTTCAAAGGTGCAAACTATTGAAATCAAAATTTCCTCTTAGTATACCTACAATATAACAACCCTTACTGCGAAGAGCGAAAAATTCCACTTCACATCATTTATTTTTTGTAATATTATTTTTAATTTAAATATTGTTGTTTATAAATATTAACGTCACAAGTAATTTATGAAATTCGTAATTTGTTCCGCAATATATTAGCGCCAACTAGTAGGTCACAATTGTATTGTTAGAGAATATTTGGAAAAGTTGTAGAAGATAAAGTATATGAATGTCAACAATAAATTGAGCGTGCCAAATCGAAAATGAATGGCGTATAAATGAACCGATGTCCGTTGTATTGGAACAATGAACTTTTATATCAACCCCGAATGAATATAATGTTAGATGGCTCTATACAGATCTCTAATGGCTATGTGATCCAATTTTCGATATTAATCATTTCAAAAAGGCGCAATTTTTTGGAATAATAGTATTTTCTTACGGCCGGGTGTAAATCCGACTTTTTTTTATTTAAACAATTTAAGACACATCCACTACAATGGTGATTAATGTCCCTGTACATTATAGCTGCATTAAATAATACATAATAATTTATCTAATAGGTATATACATATATTTTGATATTTTATTCGTTTTATATTTGTGGGGTGAGATCAGTTTCTTCTTTGAACTGTATTATCCGTTCCGTTATTTCCATGTTGTTGGAGAGGGCTTCCTTCAATGTTGGTGGTATTTTATTTTTCTGTCGTTCTTTTGAGTATTTTGGGCATGCGATCAGGAGATGTTCAACGGTTAGTTGGGTGTTACATACGGTGCATTTGGGGGGATCGGATTTATCCAATATGTATTTATGGGTTGTTAGAGTATGGCCAATGCGCAATCTGGTAATCATTATCTGTTGTTTACTTTTATTGAATGTGTGCAATTTTTTTGTGTCCTCTTTTATTCCTCGTAATTTGTTGTTATTTATTTCTTTCCATGCTTTGTCCCATTCTTCTAGTACCGTTCTACCTATTTCATTTTTAATGTCACTGCTAGGTACTTTAATGTTTGTTAAATGTAAATTTGTAGCTGTTTTTGCTGCTTTATCAGCTTTTTCATTTTCTTGTATCTAACAGTGGGATGGTACCCACAGTATGGTCAAGTCTTCCTGTGCTGAGGATTTCGTGGATGTTATCTTGAATTTTCTGGATCAGGTTGTTTTTGGTATATATTTGTTTAATGGATTCAACGGCACTTCATGAGTCTGTTATGATTAAAAATTTATTGTTTGTGTTATTCAAGATATTTCTGGTGGCTTGTAGTATGCTGTAGGTTTCCGCAGTGAAGACATTTGTTGCTGAGGGGAGATGGTATTGGTATTCTTCTTCTTCCATTATTACTGCTGCTCCAGTGTTGGTTCCTATCTTTGATCCGTCCGTATAAATTGGAATGTATTCTTGAAAGTACATAGGGTTACATGACGAAATTTCACTGGACAAAATTACACGGGACAAAATTACACAGAAGAAATTACACAGAGACAGAATTACACAGGGAAGAAATTACACAAGGACGAAATTACACATACGAAAATTACACTAAGACAAAATTACACATTTAATTTACTTTAATTTACACATACGAAAATTTTCTTCTGTGTAATTTTGTCCCGTGTAATTTTGTCCAGTGTAATTCTGTCCTGACACCCGTACATAGTCTGTTGTGAACTTATTTGTTTGTATAACTTTTATAGGTTATGTAAAGTTAGAGTGATTTTAATTAAAATAAAGTTTAATTCTATAAAAACAATTTATACATGTTTACCGAATTAAATTTTATATTAACATATATAAAATATGGAAGATCCAGGCCGCAGTATTTCGAAACATAGTCGAAAATATTGTTTAGTACCAATGTGCACAAATAGTTCAATTAGAAATCCAAAAAAATAATTTATATCATTACCTGATGACGAAAAACAACAGAAAAGCTATGAGGCGAAATAAAACCGATATTTCAGAAAAAAGTAAACTTTATGTTTGTGAAGACCATTTTAATGTGAGTACATATATTTTATAAATTATTTTAATAATAAATGCGTGAAAAATTGTTTAAAAACAAATACAAAACTCTCAAACAATACAATATAAACACGTAAACATTATGTTTTGTCTGTATCTGTGACGTCAAACCCTTACAGTCTCAGTCGTATCTACTCGGCAACCTTCGCGGCGTGGTCGGCTTATTTCAAATTTACAATATTTTAATTACAAAATTTGGCTATAATATTAATTCAAATGTGATTTTTGTTGTGTTAGGTGACATAACTAACATTAAAATATCAAAAAAATGTAGTTTTAAGGAAATATAAATTTTATGCGTATCCCCTATTGCTTGGTTCTGTATGGGTTCCAGAGTCTTCAGGTGGCTTTTTTTGGCGCTTCCATATGCAATGCTACCGTAAAAATCCGACTTTATGTACCTAGTTTTTGACATATAAAGTGTCATTTTATTCCCTAGTGATTTTTTTAAAACTTTATTCCCTCAATAATTGACCAATATAAAATGTAACAAATATTACTAGAATTTACAACATTAATATAGTGAGATTTACTTTCCAAACTAGTCATTTTACTAATTACATTATTAATTCACTTAAAATTTATGCTTGTTGAAGTTGAAGGTTCATTTCCCAGTAAAATAGTAAAATAGTAGTAGTTCTGTGTTTTTCTGAAATCTGTAAATGCCTATTCATACAATCTCTTTGATTTTGCAGGCAATAAACCGGCAGTTGCCTCCATTGCAACTTACACAATATCTGGTGGTGTCCCGATAAAGTTTTCCTTGCCATCATCACGGTTTATTTCCATTTTAAAATTATTATGTGTTATTTGAATACATTGCAACAAATTTTTACAGTATATATTAAATTTAAACTTATTCAATATTGGTACAATCAACGCGACATAAACAAATTTAATTTTTCATAATATAAACAAGCTTTCTCGGTAGCAACATAACAATAATAATTATATGAAATCATATTTCATATTGATTAAATAAATTGTAACATCATGAGAAAAGTTTTGTATGCATCTTGGGAGTAAAGTGCATTAATACCTCAAATGAAAATACCTACATTCTCGGAAATCACTTAACTACCTAGATACATAAATAACTATTAATGGTTAAGGTATCTTCAAAACCAATATACTTTATTATTTTATGTACACATTTAAATTAATCCGAGACAATTCATTTCTTTTTTAAAGAAGTTTGTTCAATAACAAATGAATGAAGAAACAACCAACTTATTTATATTTATATATTTCTGTCTCGGACATGTCTTGCAAGCTGGAGTGAGAAAGAAATATATAAATAAGTTGATTCGCTCATTTGTCATTGTACAGACTTCTTTTAAAAACTGAACTGTACGTGTTTGCATGTGTAACACTTTACCTTTACCTAATAAATGAACTGTAATTTTTAATTTTAAAAGTTTATTTAAGTGCGCCATGAAAATATGGATGAAAAGTTATTTTTGTTAGAAAATATTTTAGTGGACTTGTTGAATACACTAATATTGCAAACTCAATATTAGTGCTGAGTTGATGTTAGCATTCCTGTTAGCATGGTGTTATAAATATTTTGGCGTACAGGGCTCAAAATATTCCAACTGGTGGTCCACACTCTGTTGATTGTGCCACCACCATCCTGAAACCATTATGTACACTCTGTCTGCGTGTCCATCTCTTGCAGCGTCGAAATACGTGTCTTGACATAATGCTGCTCTTCGCGTGCTCTACTATCATCTTAGACATTGACTCAATACCAGTTATTCCGGAAGTCCTTTCTGATATAGAATTGGTGGTTGATTGGTGGAAGTGTCGCATTCATTGGAATTATTCCTTCCCCACCTCAAGGTAACTGACAGCCACTAAGCCGGACATAACCCTCCTGGGTATCGAGACCAAACAAAAAAAATGTTTGTGATCGAATTCTCAAGTCCAGCTGAGAAGAATATCTTTCTCACGGAAGAGGAAAAGAGGTCATGGATCTCTCGTTCGAACTTAGAAAGATCTATCCAGGGTATAAAGTTAAGCTTGTAGTCCTGATAGGGTTTTGCGTGGTATGAAAGCTTCCTACCGACGAAAAATCGAGTCCATACCCGTCTGCAGATCTTCTGCCAGCTCTCTGAATCGTCCGTCCTTGTTGCTCATCGAATGTCTCATGTTCTCTTCTGCGAATTTCAAGTAATTTCCTAAATTTCGGGTGCTACATGCGAGACTAAAAGTGAATCCGACTTACAGTGTCCAAATACGGTGAGTCAGACAGAGATAAGCTTGAATTTAAATGGTTGTGAAAGCGTCCAGATGCCTAATCCGTATTTGCAAATCTATTATTATGGTAATTGATGTTGTTTAATTCATTTAATTAGAACCGACCTTCGTTACTCTTCATTCAAAAAAACACTACTATTCAAAACCAAGCCTACTTAGTACAATGCTAATTATTTCTGTTAAATACTATAAGCATTACTTAGACATTTATTTATGTATAAACACGTTTAATGCGGTTATAGCCTTTAATTATCTAATTAATTTAACATACAGTTAACATCTGTGCTAATCAGAACTACGGAGGTTAAAAAGAACATGGTACGATGGACGGCAGAAATTATTTTCTTGCCTTTAAAGCCCACGATTGTGCGCATTTATACTTAAAGTAACAAATAAAATTTCTGCTATCCACATTGCCATTATTATCTCATTAAGGACTTACAGTTCAAAGAGGGTTTTTAGTTTAAAATACCCTTGCAAGAAATGTATCCGTCCATTAGGTTTTGAATAGTTTTCATTAGAAATTCTTAGACGAGAATTTGATGTCGAATGCGAAAAGTTTTAGATAACTTAAAACTTTAAAAGTTATTAAAGTATAATTTAAGATAATACTTGAATGATGATGCGAGCTTAAATATCTAATTTGAAAATAGTATTTTATTTAACAAGCATTTAATGGAGGTTATATTGTACGAGAATGAGGTTTACCACCAAAGCCGTAGGAAAGGGTTAAGGCTAAGTTCAATTCAATTAACTTGATTATAAAATAAATACCTTCCTTGTAGAAGAATTCGTTAGGCGGGCAACACCTGTAAAAAGTACCCTCGCTTGGGTCTGTCATAAAAGAGAAACAGACTGACGGACATAATAATAATAATAATAATAATAATAATATCTTTATTATCAGAAAAAAAAAAAAATTATGTGAAGTGTGAATCTTCACACATTTCTGGGTTTTGCAGGTATTTAGTAACTGAATGATGATTATTTGGGATGCCAAAACAAATTTTGTCAAAATATTTTTTTATGAATTTTAATTCGAATGCCTAATACCATTATTTAAGTTTCTAAATATGTACAGTATTTTATTTATACAGCAAGGTTCAGTAAGATTTTTAAAATTGCGCCTATGGCTTCCATTGGTTGCTTATATCATAAGTCACGCCCTCTGATTTCGTCAAACAGAATTATATTATAATTTCAACACTTCCCACTGGTTATTAAATTTACGCTTTTAAAAAATAAATGCAACATTTACCAAAATATTACTAGAATTTTGACAAAATAATTTAAACAAAATCGAAATGCAAAAAAAAAAACAGAAAAAAATAAAATTAACAGGTTTCGAACTCTGCAACGTTCGCACTGCAATTTACAAAGTGCGATACGAAACCATCTGAGCTACCAGAGTTTCTTATCTGAAGTGTTACATAGCGAATTAAATATTTAACATATTTTAGTTAAAAACACAAAAAATGCGTTATTTTCCGAAAACATAATCTGATCAAAAATTCCTGTTGTACTATTCCGGTTCACACCAATGTACATTACTTAGAATTTTTTCAGATTTTTAGTTTAAACCATCTGGGCTACAGGGTGTGGGACAAAAATTTTTTTGCACAATTTTGGCAAAAATCGCATCAAAATAATTTATTTTGCAAAAATAAAATTTTGATCGTTAATCCACGTACTAAGGGCTTTCATTTGATACCCTACTCAGAATTTAAAAAAAATATTTTTTTTTTTGATGAGCACCTTTTTGTTTATATTGTTAGGGGGATATGTTTTTTAGATGTTTTAGTATTTTTCCTATGTGTGGGTCAAAGAGTTGTATAAGCATGCCAAATTTCAACTCTCTAGGTTTAGCCGTTTGGCTACAATTTTTACCGAACAGACAGACAGACAGACAGACAGACAGACAGACAGACAGACAGACAGACAGACAGACAGACAGACAGACAGACGACAAAATGACGGTATAAGGGTTTTTTGGTCATACCTACAAAACCCTAAAAAAGAAAAAAAGTACATTATATTTACAAAAAATTGATGTGAAGTGTGAATTTTCACACATTTCTGGGTTTTGCAGGTATTTAGTAACTGAACGATGATTATTTGGGATGCCAAAACAAATTTTATTTCAAAATATTTTTTTATGAATTTTAATTCGAATGCCTAATACCATTATTTAAGTTTCTAAATATATGCAGTATTTTTTTTTATACAGCAAAGTTCATTAAGATTTTGAAAATTGCACCTATGGCTTCCATTGGTTGCTTACATCATAAGTCCCGCCCTTTGATTCCGTCAAACATAGAATTAAATTATAATTTCAACACTTTCCACTGGTTATTAAATTTACGCTTTTAAAAATTAAATGCAACATTTACCAAATATAACTAGAATTTTAACAAAATAATTTAAACAAAATAAAAATGCAAAAAAAAACAAAAAATAAAATCAACAGTATTCGAACCCTAGTTTGCAAGTTAACTTATATTATTAAGCGTACGACAAATCCAACCACGCCACGAGAGCTAACGGTCTGCTATGTTACACAACGTATTAAATAGTTAACATATTTTAGTTAAAAACACAAAAAATGCGTTATTTTCCGAAAACATAATCTGATCAAAAATTCCTGTTGTACTATTCCGGTTCACACCAATGTACATTACTTAGAATTTTTTCAGATTTTTAGTTTAAACCATCTGGGCTAAAGGGTGTGGGAAAAATTTTTTTTGCATAATTTTGGCAAAAATCGCATCAAAATAATTTATTTTGCAAAAATAAAATTTTGATCGTTAATCCACGTACTAAGGGCTTTCATTTGATACCCTACTCAGAATTAAAAAAAAAACATTTTTTTTTTCGATGAGCACATATTTGTTTATATTTTTAGAGGGATATGTTTTTTAGATGTTTTAGTATTTTTCCTATGTGCGGGTCAAAGAGTTGTATAAGCATGCCAAATTTCAACTCTCTAGGTTTAGCCGTTTGGCTACAATTTTTACCGAACAGACAGACAGACAGACAGACGACAAAATGACGGTATAAGGGTTTTTTGGTCATACCTACAAAACCCTAAAAATGAAATATTTAAAAAATAATAATAATAAAGAAATACTTCATATTGTTCTAGATCCGAGAGTATCGAAACTATAGCAAAAGAAGTTATACCACGAAGACTGATAAGTTCAGTCTGAATGTGGTTTTCTAGAAGATATAATTTTATAATATTCACATCGAGATAGTCATATTATGCGTATATAATGTACCTGCAGAATGAAATATTTAAATACATTGCGGCTCAAACAAAGTAATATAACATAAATATTAATTAATTAATAAAATCCACTATAAGAATTGATGAAAAGAGGGGGGGGGGGGGAATTATTTTAATTTATATGTAATTTTGCAAAATTTTAGAAATATCTACATTTTTAACCCAATTTTTAGAATGTTTTTTGAAATTCATTTTATTTATACTTATACAATTGACTGTTAAAAATTTTGTGAAGCTGTTATACACTTTTGGTACAAAATTTAAATAATGATGTTGTGTTATACGTTTTTTTGCTTTTAAATATCTCATATTATTTTTATTTCTTGTACCGTATTTGTGGTTCATGATTTCAATTTTACCATTATTTTTATGTATATATTTTAAAATATTAATTAAGTATATTTGTTTTAAATTAAGTAAATTGCTTATATGAAAAATTTTAGTAGATGAAAAATATTTTGATTTATTTAGCATGGTTTTGATTATAATTTTTTGGACAACGTCTAATTTACTGACATGTCTCTCCCTAGCACCGCCCCAACCAATAATACCATAAAAAAGAATAGACTCTACTAAAGCATAATAAAATATATTTAATTGGTCTATCGTGAAAATATTTTCTAATTTTTTTAAAAATATAATTATGTTTCCTATGTCTTTTACTCATCGAGTTGATATGCTCATCCCACTTTAGGAAACTATCGAAAATAACTCCTAAATATTTGTATTTATCGATTTTTTTTTATTATTCTAGTACATTTACAGTCTATGGTCTTACACTCTTTTTCATGTATTATTAATTGGTTAAAAGGTGGTTGTTTATTATTATATATCGAAAAAGATACAAAATGTGATTTGTCAGAATTCAATGTTAAAATATTACAATCCAACCAAGTTCTTATTAAGTCGAGGTCATGCGTCGCTGCACGTCCAAGACCTGCCCAATTAGATGACTCTATGAATAATGCCGTGTCATCAGCACAGTATTTTTCCATTTTTAATTGAAGCATGTCATTTATGTAAATTATAAAAAATAAAGGTCCCAGTATTGTGCCCTGAGGGACACCATAGGCTACAGTCGCTTTTTGGCTTTTACAATTATTTATTTTAACTTGTTGTTGTCGGTTATTTATATAGCTTTTCAACAATGCCAAGGGTATACATAAAGATAGATATTTGTTGTTTAATAGCAGATTTACAAAATATTTCGTTAAAGCGGGAAATCGTTAACCGAGATATGGACACAAAATGTAACTTCTATTGGATCTTTCATAAAAGAGAAACAGATTGACGGACATACAGATGGATATTCGTTGTTTGGTGGCAGATTTACAAAATAGTTCGTTAAAGCGGGAATTCGTTAACCTAGGTACGCCCATATAAAGTATTTTATCATGCAAGTGGCAATATTATAATCATATATATATATATATATATAAATTTCATCAAAATCGGACCAGTAGTTTTTGAGTTTTACGTGGATAAACAGACACACAGGAAGACAGACAGACAGACAGACAAAATGCGGCCTCCTGCTGCGGGATTCATCTTCATTAACTATCTTCCTTGTGTTGTACTGTGCGTAAGTCTGAAGCAAAATCTGATAGCACACCGTTGCTCTAAATGAATGTCACTCAATTTAAGAACGCACTAGAAAAAACTGTTTCACGAAAAAAATTGCTACGGACAACAAAACTACTCTAGCGAGTTCAAACTCATACTGAAGGCGTATTACATGTTCACCTGTCGTCCCTCCAAGCCCCACGTCCCAAATGTTGCCAGATCAAACGCTATGTTGCCAGTCCGGTGACTTAATTTATACACCTCGCATATTGCCGTAGATGCTGAACGCAAAAAAATTAACGACCAAAATAATTCTACTGTGAATATTCTTCAAAAAAAACTCTATAAGTTTTCTTTTGTTTATTTTGTTAATAATGCTTGTTAATTTTCTCTTGGGATGATTTAGTTCACGTACATCGTATGTAATCTCGTACTGTGTTACATGATCGCTTCGTGGTTTCAGTCTGTTCCTGACGGCTGCTAATGAGAAAAGTACCATCTAAAAAAAAAAAAACTCTTTTCTGTCATTAACAGACTTTGATCGAGCTTATGATCGATGAAATACGCTCCGACATAAAAAGAACATTCTATTTTTTATTGTGATACTTTTTAAAGGAACATTCAGCAATCTGTATGTCTGTTTGTATGTTTTCCACACGTTTATCAGTCTATACAAGGTATCCAATTAATAGAGCCCTGCGCGGATACGTTTTGCTGTATCCGCATCCGATTCACATCCGCATAGACAGGATCCGCATCTGATCTGCAAGGGATTTGCTGTTTGTTTGGAAATATCTAACATGCTTCGCCGTTTCGCTGTTTTAAAACACTACTAAAATTTTTAAATTTTATCACATTAATATTACTTGGTCCAGAAATATGTTTTCTATCTAACGTCGTACAGAGATTATATAGATTAAAAAATAAAGATAGAAATTACAATTATTCAACTCTTAAACCAAGTTTATATAAAATGTAAAACTTTAAACAGTAATATCTCAAAAATTTAGTTTTTTAAGATATCTCACTATTATTTTAGAGTAGCTATATTTAGAAATAATTAAACAGATTAATTCATCACATTTATGACCAATAAATAACAATGAAAGTCCTATAAGATCAGCATATTAAAAAAAATAAGTTCTTAATAATAAAACTAAATTCTTAAATTCATCCTATTATTAAAATATGAAAGTTATATGACGATTTCAAGAATTTTAAGATATTTTTATTTTTTTAAATTTGAATTTGAGCTTCTATGTTTTTAAATGTGGCAAATTACCATGGTTAATTTTTACTAATATTTACAAAAATGCAAAATAAAACGATACATAATTATTTTTAAATTAATCGCAATAAATTTTTAAATTAATCAAATAAAAACGCAATAAATCCAAAGAAATTGTTGTATCTACAACTGTTACATAAAAAGTGCTGTGTCGTATCATTATTTCACTCTGCCATAAGCACAATACAAATGCCAGCTATACAGTTTTGGGGTTCTAAATGCGTCTTCCGTAGGAAGAGTCGTCCAACCGAAGATATTATGTTCACGCGGATATTTCGGATGAGCGGATATGGTATATAATCCGCATCCGCACGATTTAAATGATAATTTATCCGCATCCGCAGAAAACTGGCGGATACCCGCGGGTAATCCGCGGATTTGCAGGACTCTACCAATTAACTGCTTAAGCATGGAAATTTTGGAAACTAGAAGAGATACTTTGGTTAAATTATGCAAATGTTGATTCATTATATTTTTGGTTAATTGCGATTTTTCCATGATTTTTGTCGTATAAATAGGTAATCCGATTGTGTGAAAACACAGAGTAAAGATTTATAGGAGCACTTAACTGTTTCATTAAAAATGCATGTGCATTACCTAGTCAACTGAGATTTAAAGTAACTTTATCTCGGATTTTAAATATTCATAACTTTATTAAATACGAAATCTGTAGAAAATTGACTACTTTAAAAACGATTTTGAAAAATAGTTGTAAATTTTTCAGCTACATCCATCGCGTGGTTTAATATTTACAATCTATTCAGGCAAACAACTTTTGTTATTTTGGAAAAATGGAAAAAATTTATGTGAAGCGTGAATTTTTACACAATTCAGGGTTTCGCAGGTATTTAGTAAGTGAATGATGTTTATTTGGGATGCTAAAATAAATTTTATGTTAAAATATTTTTTTATTAATTTTAATTCGAATGCCTAATACCATTATTTGGGTTCCTAAATATTTGCAGTATTTTTTTTATATAGCAAGGTTCATAATATTTTGAAAATTGCGCCTACGGCTTCCATTGGTTGTGTAAGTCATAAACTCCGCCCCTCTGATTTCGTATACATTCAAACATAGAATTAAATTATAATTTCAACACTTCCCACTGGTTATTAAATTTACGCTTTTAAAAATTAAATATAACATTTGCCAAAATATAACTAGAATTTTGACAAAATAATTTAAACAAAAAAAAAAAAATGGAAAAAAAAACAAAATATTAAAATTGACGGGATTCGAACAGCAGTTTGGATGTTCACTCGTTTACTATGTTAAACAGCGGATTAAATATTTTACATATTTTAGTTAAAAACATAAAAAATGCGTTATTTTCCGAAAACATAGTCTGATCAAAAATTCCTGTTGTACTATTCCGGTTCACACCAATGTACATTACTTAGAATTTTTTCAGATTTTTATTTTAAACCATCTGGGCTACAGGGTGTGGGACAAATTTTTTTTTGCACAATTTTGGCAAAAAACGCCACAAATAAATTTATTTTGCAAAAATAAAATTTTGATCGTTAATCCACGTACCAAGGGCTTTCATTTGATACCCTACACAGAATTATAAAAAAATATATTTTTTTTCGATGAGCATATATTTGTTTATATTTTTAGGGGGATATGTTTTTTAGATATATTGTTTTAGTATTTTTCCTATGTGCGGGTTAAAGAATTGTATAAGCATGCCAAATTTCAACTCTCTAGGTTTAGCCGTTTGGCTACAATTTTTACCGAACAGACAGACAGACAGACGACAAAATGACGGTATGAGGGTTTTATGGTCATACCTACAAAACCCTAAAAAATACTGCACATATTTAGAAACCTAAATAATGGTATTAGGCATTCGAATTAAAATTAACAAAAAAATATTTTAACATAAAATTTGTTTTGGCATCCCAAATAATCATCATTCACTTACTAAATACCTGCGAAATCCTGAAATGTGTGAAAATTCCCCTTTCACATCAATTTTTCTATTGTTTTGTAACTTATTTACCTACCCGCGTACTTATTGAGGAGCCTTTGTAAAAATGTACAGTTTGATGAACACATTTGCGTTTTGTTTATATTTTCCAAACCTAAAGGTGGATACATTTCATTTAACTGCCAACCTATCTCATAAAATAATCATTTAATCCATATTCCAAACTATAACAAACGCCTTTTAATCACAATAACCAAAACGGAAACGGTCAAAATACATCCGTTTCTACCGAACATTTGTAATCTGAAATGAATGCATCTAGAGCTAGGGAGTAAAACAGAGGGTGCTCTTTGTTCTTACCCTCTTGTCTCAAACTTTCCCCCTAAGGCCTAGGGTAAGGAGAACTTGGATTAAGGGTGTTCTCAGGTGAATGCTCGAATTATAATACAGAAGGAAAGAGCAAAATTCCATGTTTAGAAGTTTACTTTGTGTTTGAAATGTCAAGTAAAATAAACTTAGCTTTGATTAAGTAAATATTAAATTAGTTTTCTCTATAAAGGAATGTTTCTCTTAGGTAACAATGTGAATAGGCCTTGAGAAACAAATACATTTGTTTTCTATGATTTGCAAGTATCTCAGACCAATTCTGTAACTCAGTTACTATGATCATTGTAACTAAATTCGTCACTATGAGCAAGGTCAGTTACTATCATGAATGAAAGTCATTATACTTTTTATAATATTTTATCTTGTAGTAACGTTACTACACAGTAAATTTTTACAGAATTGAGCTGATTGTCTATTGAGAAGTGACATAACCGGTGGCGGCGCTGTGCTTCACGGCAATATGGCTGTCGTCTCTAGTACTCAGCTGTCATATGCTTATAACGAATAGGTTAATTTAAGCACAGTACATTTTTATTTTATGAAAATGCGAGTAAATATTTGCGAATTTTTTTAATTTTTAAGCGCTACGCATGTATCGATGTGTCTAACAGAAAGTGGGCATCAAATTACAGTATTTAAAGTTTAATTTCAGTAGATTTAATGAAGTGTAATTTGTAGTTAAGCAGGTGTTAAATGCCGGGCACGTAATTTTATGTGGTACATCTGAGTGTCGTTCATCTGAATTTACAATATATGGATTCCGTTTGCAAACAAGTGCATTATGTTCATTGCCTCATAAAATAAAATTAGTTTTAGTTGGACAGGAGCAGCTAAAAGTTAAATATGCAACTTGCAGGTGTAAGCATATTAGTGCAGTTTTGTTTTTCTGCGACAAATGTAATGAACAAACTCGCATAGTATCAGTTACTTTTTAATACAAAATATATTCCCATGCCTTCCTCCTCTCCATAACCAAATCTTTTCCCAATCTGGACGTAATATAAACTATTCCTCCATTTTTCTTAAGAAAAGAAAAAAACTAAGATACCTATCTTTGTCCTGTCTTGAATGACAGCCAAAAACATTACAATTTGTTCTACTTTTATAGTTATTTACAACTTCTATCGACAGTCTAACAAAAATTCAACATTAGAACAAATGTAACTCCCATTTTTCTTCAACCGATTTTTACCAAAAGTTGATCTACTCGTGCCATTGATGGCTGAAGCTTAAATATGAAGTTTCATAAAAATCCTTTCAGCCGAATTTGCTCTGCACGTGTACACAGACAGACGGACAGACAGACGGACAGACAGACAGACGGACAGACAGACATCATGCTAAAAATAGTCAAAACGTTATGTAGGGACCTCAATTCATGGAGATCCATCGAAATCTCGAAATGTCAAATTCGGTATGATCACAATACTTCCCTTATATATGTTGACGGTCGGTAAAAAAGTTTATATCCAACAGTACAGCCAAATGTTGATGATCAAATTTAAATTATAAGGTCGAAAATTTCTGTCAATTTTGAATTATTACAATTATAAATCGTTAAAATATTTCAAGGCTATATTTTTACGAAATCCTTTTTAAATTTATTACATCTTTTGAAAGTTTTAAATATATGCTCCGATTTTGTTAAGATAACAAATATATCCTTAAAAATTATAACCAAAATAGGATTTCAATGTCCAACATTTACGAAAATTTATTAGAAACTGAACGCAAAATGTCATCTTATCGAGGCTACCATCATTTATTCATGATAAATGACTTATTTTAATTCCCATAAAACATCACTTTTACCATTAACCTTTCTCAAAAAACATTCCTTTAAACTGACACAATATTTAGTTTGCATTCATTTAAATAAAATTCGCAATTTTTTGTGTAGGTCGAGCTGTCTAACTGCAAAATTATAAATGCGTGGGTAGAAAAAATTATCGGACTGATAAAAATGAAGCAGAAATGTGCAGGGAACTGTAAAAATAACCTTGAGATAATCTTTATTCAGATGAAAATGTCAGAAAATGAGGAAAATGAGAAGGATAAAATAGAGAAATTATGAAAGATGTCGGAGTAATTTACATTGAACAAATGTATTTAAATAAAATTGGAAGCTGCAACAGTATATTTTTAGGGTTTTGTAGGTATGATCACCAAAAAACCCTTATAACGTCATTCACTTGTCTATCTGTTTGTGCGGTAGAAATTGTAGCTAAACGGCTTAACATAGAAAGTTGAAATTTGGCATGCTTATACAACTCTTTGACCCACATATAGAAAAATACTGAGAGTTCAAAAAAACACAACCCGAGATAAATATAAACAAATATGTAATTAATAAAAAAATAAGTATATTTTTTTAAATTTTGAGTGGCATACCAAATTAATGGTTATTACCATTAATTTGGCATTACCTCTTAGTGCATGGATCAATTAGCAAATTTTGTTTTTGAAATTTTTTTTTTTATGGAATTTTTGCCAGAATATGTCAATACTTTTGTTCCCCACTCTATTTTCTAGAGGGGTTGATTTAAAAATATGAAAAAAATCTCCATAATGAACATTGATGGGAACCTGAATAGTTCAATTGAAATTTTTCATCAAGTTATTTTTTCGAAAAATGTCGATTTTTTTGTGTCGTCGAATAATTTTTTTTTAAAATTATTGTGTGGTAGAAAGAATGCTCTTAAGACCTAGATTACGGAACGAAATATAATTTTTTAAAATTCGTTTGTTTTTAGCACGATTATAGCCAAAAATGTTCTTGTCCCGCCCCCTTTTACCCAAAAAAGTATAACTAAAAATCCGAAAAAATTATAAGTAATATATATTGATCTGAGCCAGAAACGTACCAGAGAAATTTTTCATCCGATTGCGATTTTGAAAACTATTGCAGTTTTTGTGTTTTTAACAAAATTAATTATTTTTTTAATTCATGGCTAATAATGTTATGGATTTTTAGTATTTATGGCTAAAGATAGTGCGTCTTTTTTTTAAATAAGAAATATAATAAAAAATATTTAACAGCTGAGGACCGAGTTTTAAACACCACACTACACTATAGTCGGATTGCTGATAGGTGACTGTTCGTTGCTACAAGTATCGATATACAATACTATATGCTTTCTCTGTCTATATCAGTATAATTATTTGCATACCCATAGTAACGTATAGTGACGCAACTAACCTTCCAAATTATTTTAATAAAAAACAAAGTATTAGAAAGAAACGGCATGATTCGTATATATCTTTACTAATTAGAGCACGAAAATAAATTCACACCAGTACTCAAACAAACAAAATTATTAATTTTAAGGTCATAATTATAAATAAGGATAAATTTATACTCATACGTAAATTTTGGATTATAATTTGTTGTTTAGTTAAATTAAATTAGTATGTTTCCCCTAAGTACAAAGTAATAAAATATTAAGTAAAAATATATTTATTCATATAATATATTGCTACAAATTGTATTTAAATGATTATTTTTATATTTAAAAAAAAATAGTCACTGTAATGCATGATATCGTCGTCATCTGAACTATCGCTGTCATTTCTTGTATTTAATATTTTTGGATTAATATCATCAACAATCCTTTCCCTTTCCCACCATTCATTTACTAAATTTTCGATTTTCTTAACAGATTTTGCCCAAGTTTCACAACTAATTTGATCACAGGCTACTTGCCACATTTTCAAAACTTCGTTATCACTATATCCATTTTGACCAATATGTCTGTCATAATAATTTTTTGTTATACCCCAAATTAGTTAAATGGGGTTCAAACTGGCAGTGATAAGGAGGTAATCTTAGTACTTCATGACCATACGTTTGTGCCAATGTATCAATAAAATAAACTGGTTCAGATTTTTCTTTCTTAACAATTTTTAAAAGATCCCATTTTAAGTCCTTTTTTTGAAAACTCTTTGAAAAAAAAATAAAGTTTGTGTATTTAATAATTGGCCGCAAGCCATATTTTAATTAATATTTATTACCAGACACTGACAGCTAAGACAAATAACAAAAAACATTTTTAAAATCGCTGAAAAATGTTAACTAGATTATTATATGAATGCACTACTTGATACATACATGTAACAGTCACCTATCAGCAATCCGACTATAGTAATGAAGTACTCATAAATCAAATAATACATTGTTGATAAATACATTTTTGAAATTTAAACAAATGAAACCTTTTATCAATATATTTATTATTAATCGACTTGAAAACGAAGCAAATGCAAAAAAAAATGCTGGAATTTTTGATAAATATTTTAAATTAAAAAGAAATAAAAAATTGTAAGCTCTTACTACTCAAATAACGTATAAAAATGATTATCAAAAATCTGTTGATTTTGATGTGATTATAGAACAAATATTCCTAGACCTCCAGTATTATGTTGGCTTCTTACACTCATTAAATATCTACAAAACCCTGAAATGTGTGAAAATCCGCACTTCACATCAATTTTTTTGAGTTTTTCGTCTAATAATTTAACGTACATTAGAATATGTCGTACGTTTGTCAAATGGTGTACGTAATATATCATTCCCTTATTGGCATATACGTCATGGCACATGTGTGTCACATTCTCATACATCCATTATATATGGAGGAATTCCGCGAGGAATATAGCTCGCGAAAAATAAATGTTTAAACCATATATTTGTGCAGATTTCCATGAATAAGCGTGCGAAAAACTATTTTTGTAATTCGTATGAATATGGCGTGTTACATGAGTGTTTAAATTTAATGAATATGTATAAGGGGATTAGGTTAAATATGAGTTTTTGTATAAATATATAAGTAAAAAGAATTTAGATTATATTGGGAACTTGCATGGCTTGGAACTTACACTTTAACATGCCACATTTCTGCTACTTAACTATGGAATAAAAAACATACTAATTGGTAAAAGTTTCTTAAATGAAATACTTGGCAGCTATAGGTACAATTGAAATAATAATCTCTAAATATATAAAAATACATGTCTTTTTTTGTAGCGAATCAGCGGATATACTTCTATTAAATAATAAGTTCCCAACGCCTAGGTGGCGCAAAAGGGCAAAGGAAAGTTCTTCATTTGTAGACCTACGGTTATAGTTATGAAAGTCACTTTATCAGCATGACGTTTCGGTCTGTCCTATTAACCCTGTATGAACAGATACTCATTGAAATGAAACGGAATTTTCTATTGTCACCACATTTTAGAATCGTGTTTCTAAGCGTTTGTTTTTGTTGTAATTTCTACCCCTTGATATCTAAACTCCCCAAAATCAGATTACAATAAATTTATGTTTATTTGTGTGACAACCTAGAAAATATTTGGGGTTATTAAAAATATTCTGAATATATTAATACTCCTAAAGATTTCTTTGTTCACAATAAGTTACTATTTCAGATATCCAAAAAAATACTGAGTGTTCTATAAAATCAAAAAATGTGAATAACTCGGAAATCTGATGCTCTATTATTTCGGTGTTTTCATCTGAGAAAAAATACTATAACAGCAGCCACAACAGAAATACCGATGTCTATCTATGACTTCAAGAACTGGATTAAATACAAAATTAAAGAAGACTGGGCTCTAGAATGGAGACTGACGAACAACAATAAATTACGACTATAAAACAGGACACGAAGAAATGGACCCTAACCAGAAACCGACGAGACCAAAGTATATTGACGAGACGACGAATTGGACATACGGCAATTACTCACCAATACGTATTCCAAAGACTACAACCACCCATGTGTGAAGAATGTGCCACAGAACCGACAGTTGAACATATACTGATGACATAAAATTCCCCCCACATTACAACAAGCCCTGGATAATGACAACAAAACAATAGAAACTCTACTAAAATTCCTAGAAGACATATCAGTAAAAAACAAAATATAACTATCCTAATAACTAAAGTGAACAATAATTTAAACCCGAAAGAATATAGATACCTGGGATATGTTTTTAAAAGCAGTGGGGGCCCAGAAGCACATATCAGGACCTTAGTAAGGAAATCAATGCAAGCATTGCCGCAAGTATGGGGCATAGGTGATTGGAAATTTAAAGGAGATATGAAGATAAGGATGCTCATGTTCAACTCCATAATCAAGAGTAAAATGATGTATGGAGCGGAAATATGGGGTTGGGAGGACCAAGAGAAATTAGTAGCGGTGCAAAATAAATATATTAAGTGGACATTGGGTCTAGACAAATGTACACCGCAGTACATAATATTAGAAGAAGTGAAAGTTGACAACATCAGGATAGAAGCTACAAAAAGAGCAATTAAATTTGAAGAGAGGATAATAAGACATCCAGAAAAAAAAATTGATAAACCAATGTTGGGCAGAAATAGAAAGAAAATTGGAGCAAAGAAAGATAGAATCCAAATGGGAAGTAAAAAGAAGAAAAAGACTTGAATATAACGGCTACTCAACAAGGGTGATATCTATAAAAAGGTTGGGAGGACAAGATGTGACACTGGAAATAAGAGATAGAATGAGGGATATCCAAGGGCAAGAAAGAAGCGAGAGCCTAACAAATTCCAGATATAACGGCAAATATGTAAAGACTTGGACGACACAGATACCAGAGTACCTAAAAACAAAAATGGACGGAGATAAGAAGAAAATGATAGCGAGATTTAGGTGAGGAAATGAGGAAAGGGAAAACGAATACTGCAGAAAGGATGAACAAAGAATGTGCAGGTTGTGTGGAGAGGAAAGAGAAACCATAGAGCACATACTGAAGAATTGCGGAGAAATGAAATATAAAGAAGAGACAAGAAAAGATGTGCTGTGTGATTCAGGCCAAGGATGGACATGGATGGAAGAGGTCTTGGAGAGAAGAAGGAATTTGAAGCGAAGATACCCTAGTTAGCAATAATTATAGTTTTTTATGTGAAATATAAAGTTAATAATGCAAATATGTAGATTTAAACCGAAAGGTACATAAATAAAGTATTATCTATCAATAATTTAAACCCAATAATTACAAAATTCCATTTACCGAATAATTAATCCAAATATATCTATAAGTACTTTATATTTTATTAGTAAAAACAATTATCCTTTTTTGAATATTTCCTAAAGACGTCGCGGGTCGTAAGAAATTGCCTATAGGCTTGTAGTACCAGTATAAATTGTTCACATAAACGAATTAAACAACAAAACATTATCAGCTTTTCCTTTTACGTTTGTTCCTTATAGACTTACCCCTTCATCTTCTAAGCTTCTAAAAGGCTCCTAACTATCCAATAAAAAAACATTGACATTAATGCTGATGGATTGCCCTAATACTTCCAATAATACTTTGTATTAATCACGATTAGCGTCACTTTAAAAATAGACAAACTCACGCCATTTCGGTTTTAGATTTCGCCACCCGAATAATTCAACAATTGACTAAATTCATTCTTGTAAAAACTATAGTTCAAAGAAATCTATTTACGTTGATTTCTCAGTAGCAATTGACGTGCAATTACGGAGCATCATACATTGCATGATTGCTATTTATTTTAGTTCAAAGTAATTTTACCGGTGTGTTGGGAAACTCGCTTTTATTGCTAGATGGTAATTGGTTAACCATTTGTGGAAAACACGATTTAAAAAATAAATAGACGTCTTTGTAATAATTAGCACACGGTATTTATCAACGCCAACAAATCAACATACAGAGTGTTTATTTTAATTTGTCCACTACTGATAATATGAACGAAGTGTAACGGTTGGCTGATAAATTTTGAATATAATGTTGAAATACTTCATTTGTACTTGCTCTGTACATCTCTCAAACTTAGATAACCCACAGAGTAATTTCATAATCCGCGAGCGGGTTTCGAATATGAACTCCTCGGGTCCGCTGACTGGTTGCAATGATTCTTAGATTAAGGGTTATTGAATTAAACTAGACTCGACCGAAAACTAAAAATATGTTTAACCCAAAGTGTACAATCTGACTGCTCTTAAACCTGTCTTAACTTTATAACGGTTTTAACTCAACTACCCTTAGAGGCTTTTATTAATTTTATTGGAATCTCACTGTACAGGTGCACACCCAAGGTAGGGCTTGAGCCTCCTCGTAACGATTTAACGATTGAAGTCACATACTTGTTTAATAGCTATTCGATCATTAATATTCTCTTATAAAATGGCAATTTTGTCTAATTTACTCAACCTCATAGCTCTTAAGTTCTGGAGAAAGTAACATTGGATAAATTAAAAGAAACTAAATGAATTAAACTGAACTTTGACTTTGACTGAGCATTTTTTTTTCAGTTTTTTTACGTATTTTGCTGAATATCTCAAAAACTGTTAAAAAATCGATTAGTGGATACCTGAATATCGGCTTTCAGTGTTTCTCAACCACCGGTCCACGGCTAAATCTATCCGGTGCGCGAAAATTTCATATCTCACATCAAAGAGTAATATTTTTTGTAAAATTATTTACGGCTAATAGAACTTGTATATAGAATTATAAATTTTTATGTGTATTAGTAACTAAAAAAAATCAGCTGTGGCCACCATAGGACCGACCGCCATCACAAAGTACTTGTTTAATTTAGGCTTTATCAAAAAATGTCTCAAATAAAAGTTGTTAGTTATTGCTTTTACAGCAAATTTTGTTAAATAAATTTTTTCTAAATATTTATCTGTTGTGAAATATTCGCAAAAATCTTAAAACCGACACGAGAAAAACTCCCATTGCTAGGTAACCGATTTTTACCAAAAGTTGATCAACTTGTGCCATTGATGTCAAAAGCTTAAATATGAAGTTTTATACAAATCCTTTTAGCCGAATTTGCTCTGCACGTATACACGGACCGACAGACAGAATGACAGACAGACAGACAGACAGACCGACAGACATCATGCTAAAAATAGTCAAAAGGGACCTCAATTCGTGGAGATCCATCGAAATCTCGAAATGTCAAAATCGGTATGATCACAATACCTCCCTTATATATGTTGGCGTTCGGTAATTATTTACTTTTTAATGTAAATTTGCAATTTTACAATAAATTATTCTTGTAAAATAATATTTTCATCGATTCGCGTAAAAAATAGATTTATCACCCGTCTGCGTAAAATAAAATTCTTTTTGGCGGACCTTGGTAAGAGTTAGGTTGAGAAACATTAAATTTCCTACAAGAACGCTTGATATAAAAATATCGATAATACAAACGGGGGCCGAGAAATTTCAAAATTTACCCAAGAACGACGTTTCCATTTTAAATTTCGTGTATATTAAAAGGTTAAATTTTGTGGTGAGGGATTCTTTTACTTCATATATAAACACGTAGTCCTACGCTAAAAGACGGTCGCATCTCTAACACAACACAGCCTTTTGTTTAAGTCTCCCAAAGTTTGAAGACAGTTTCGAAATTTTAAAATAGCTCTCTCTAATTTTAATTCTGTAAAATAGTCTATGTCTGCACATTTCTATTAACAATACATACGTCCATATCCAAGTAAATTAACACAGGATTTAGTTAGATTAAATGTGCTCAGCACAAGAGATTGCCTCCATTATCTAAACTAAATAATTGGAGAGGATTTTCACGCATAGTTGACTGAAAAGCCGTATAAGCGCTGAAAACTCTTATTACCAAAGGTTCAGGGCAGGAAAATAGTAAAGATCCGGTAGACCTTTAATTTAAGAATACGAATTGTTTCATTACTGAAACAAAGGAAAAAAAAAAGTAAATTAGTTAATGCTTTTACAACTGATGACAAAAAAGTTTTCTCTAAACTTTTATAAAGGTAATAATTAAATATTAAATTGTGTTTTCAAGGTTTAAATATTAAATGATGACACTGACACTTGAACTTTCTTTCAATATTGTATTCGTAATACTTGATGCACATTTCGACTGCTAAGTATCCTTTATCAGTGGTAATAATACACAACTTGACCTTTAGTACCAACTGTTTGTATAATTTAAAATTTCATTTAAGAAATATTGTCCTCGGAGTCAGGAAGTAAGATTAAAGGCTAACCTTTTAATCCCAATTGAATTTCTAAACTAAATATGACCTTTACAAATAAATTATTAGTTTTGATTGTGTTGAATTGAAATTTTAAAATAAAATCATTACTAGAAACCTGAGAGGAAAAGGCGAAGTGGGTATACCGTTGTTAGTTTCTAAATACTTCTTAATTACGCAGAATCCTGGTGTCATAACCTGATGATATACAGTGGGTGGCCAAATTATTAGGGACAGTGCAGATTTTTTGTAATTTTCAAATCAATTTAATGAGAAAATAAGTGGCTTTGGGTCTCGTATTTATTTTTATTCATTAGAGTGCTTTATTTAGAATATAAAACGACATAATTGCTTATTCATAATCATTTATTTTTGTATAAAAAGTGTTAATTTAACAAATTAAGTAAAATCTTAATATTTTGTAATGCCACTGCTGCGATTGCGGCTTCCAGGCGTTTGGGCATGCTTTCTATGCAGACTTTTGCGTTGTGTCGGAGATTTGGGTTGTGATGCCACTCTCTGATAAGGGTTTCTATAAATTGCCGCTTGGTGGTGATGATTTCTTTGGCGATCTCCCGATTTTTAAAATAATAATGATACCAGCAACAAGAATATAGAAGAAAAATGATTTAAAAACAATTTATTTTCTCACAAAATGCATTTAAACTTGAAAATTACAGGGGTGGTCTGCTGTCCCTAATAATTTGGCCACCCACTGTATATCTTAAAATCTTTCCAGGCAATTTGCAATAAACGAATAAAACTGCATCAAAATCGGTCTAGTTTTGTTCTCGGGTTTAAGTAACGTTATATTTAAAACGGACATACGTTCCTTTTTATATATTATGAGATATATAGAGATAGAATATTATTTGTAGAAAGTAGGAAGGTCTATTAAATCTATTAAATTAATCCACTAATCAAAAAATTATTATATTTTTTTGTTGTTATGTTCACTATTCCACGGTCAAAGCATTTCGCGTGACAGTGAAAATATTCGTTATATTCACTGAATTCATGCAAGATGAAATTATTATTCGCAGTTTTATAAATTGCATGATATGCAGTGGAATTTTGAAATAATGTCTTAAAATGCAATATGGATAGAGGAATTTGATAAAAAATAGCTTCTAACATTACCAAGCTCCGGGTTCAAATCTCGAAGGAGACTATTTTTTAGTACATTACCATCTACGAAGAAAATGCAGAATAGACACTCACCTAAAACAAAAAGAAAAATATCTTAGTACATTTGGATTTTGAGGTATGTATTGGTATACAAGGTTACATGGACAGACGATTGCAGTATATAACAGGGTTGTGGGGTAGGAACTGGGTCAGGTTTACCATGACGCTACCACTGTCAGGCCCCGGAACACTATGGGGCCTCCAAAAGTGTCCGTCTAATCGGCTTTCCAACTTATACATACATGTACCTGTATGACAATTAAGCAAATATCAGATGATTGCAAAAGTTCGTGCCCGTGTAATAATAACTGAATCGATTGCTGAGAAGTTAAGTGTTGATAAATCGGCAGCATTTCGCCATTTAAAAAAACTTGGCTATACTTCGAAACTCGATATATGGGTAACGCACATTTTGACAGAATGGAACAAACTGAAACGTGTTTCCACTGCCGTTTCTCTCCTTGCCCGTCAACAAAATGAACCTTTCTTGGATCGAGTAATAACTGGAGATGAAAAATGGATTATGTATCACAACATAAAAAGAAAAAGAAGCTGGAAGCATGGGAGTGAACGAGCAGAATCTTTGGCAAAAGCTGAATTGCATCCAATGAAAGTGTTGTTATGTGTCTGGTGGGATTGCAGAGGAATACTTTATTTCGAGCTTCTTCCACGTGGCAAAACAATATTTGCGGAGCAGTACTGTGAGCAACTCACCCAACTCAATGTGGAAATCCAAGCAAAATGTCCAAGTTTGGTTAATCGAAAAGGCAACATCTTTCACCACGACAATGCTAGACCACATGTCTCTTAATAGACACTGCAAAAACTTGGGGAGTTAAAATGGGAAATCCTCCAGCACCCGCCGTATTCCCCTGACCTTGCCCCTTCAGATTTTCATCTGTTTCGTTCTCTTCAAAATAATTTGAATGGAAAAAAAAAATGTTTCTGTGGAAGAAGTCAAAAACTACCTTACTACTTTCTTTGAAGATAAACCACCCAGTTTCAAAGAAGGAATTCATAAACTTGTAAAACGTTGGGAGACAGTTATAGAAAATGATGGGGAGTATATTATTGATTAATAAAAATGTTTTTCCACGAAAATGTGTTTTACTTAATTTAATTTCAAATCGGGCACTGATAACTTGCAATCACCTGATATTTGGACAAATCCAAAAATGAGATATTTTCAAAATATCTCAAAGCATTCTGTAACAAAATCTGGACTACATTTTTTGATAACACTTATTTCCCAACTGTAAGTAAAAAATAAATTAAAAACCCCACCCTCTCATATTATATATATAAAATATTCACTGTGCAATCTTCATTTTATACAAGTTTGTATCTTAAAACGTGAACTAGAGCGAGAATGTATAATGTAAAATTCAGATTTTACCTCCTATTGTGAACAAAATAGGAGAATACACGAAAAGGTCAGAGTGTGTTCTGAAACATCTGTTTAGGCAGAGACCATTTACAGAAATCATTGACCGTGAAACAGATTTTTAACCTAATCTTCCTCAAATCGTCATTTTCCACGAATATCCAAGTTTTTTCTCCTTTGGATATTTGCCAGATGACATATCACTTTGTTTTTGCAGTTTGACGTAATAGAAACTGAAAGAAAATGTTTAAAAGAAAAAATATGTTTTCAATATATTTTTATCCGCACAAAATGTTATTACATATTGAAGAATAGAAATTTTCACCAGCACTTGCTGAATTTCACTCAAAAGTATCAGGAAAAAATGATTAACCATTTGTACCGCGTTTTCAACGCAGGGGAACTCTGGATGGTCAGGGACCTCAAGGAGTTGTGGTGGTTTTGTTTAACTCTGGATGGTCTGGGACCTCAAGGAGTTCAGGGGAACTCTGGATGGTTAGGGACCTCAACGAGTTGTGTTAGTTGTGTTTGACTCTGGATGGTCAGGGACCTCACGGGGTTCAGAGAAACTCTGGATGGTCAGAGACCTTAAGGAGTTGTGGTGGTTTGGTTTGACTCTGGATGGTCAGGGACCTCAAGGAGTTCAGGGAAACTCTGGATGGATAGGGACCTCAAGGAGTTGTGTTTGATTCTGAATGGTCAGGTACCTCAAGGAGTTCAGAGGAACTCTGCATGGTCAGGGACCTCAAAGAGTTCTGTTAGTTTTGTTTGACTCTGGATGGTCAGGGACCTCAAGGAGTTCAGAGGAACTCTGCATGGTCAGGGACCTCAAGGAGTTCTGTTAGTTTTGTTTGACTCTGGATGGTCAGGGACCTCAAGGAGTTCAGGGGAACTCTGGATGGATAGGGACCTCAAGGAGTTGTGTTTGATTCTGAATGGTCAGGGACCTCAAGGAGTTCTGTAAGTTTTGTTTAACTCTGGATGGTCAGGGACCTCAATGAGTTCAGGGGGACCTCTAGCAGCTGTGTTTTGTTTTGTTTGACTCCGAATGTTCAGGGACCTCAAGGAGTTTGGTGAGACTCTGAATGGTCATGAACCTCATGGAGTCGGGAAAAACTATCATTATATTTAATTTCGTCTGCTTTATCTTGCAGTAATTAAATTTTAAGATGCCGCGAGGCCGAGGCAGGAGCAGGACGGCCGTATTAGAATGGTGAGTTGTTTTAATTTGCAGTTAAAATTTCAGGCAAAGTCATGCAAGTTCAGGACGGTCTTGTTAGGCTCACGACTAATTGTTGGTGGTCCAAAATAACATTGATAAAAACACTCATACAAAAGGGCATCCGAAACAATTAGTTATAAGTTATTTTTAACCTGAGGAATATATATTTTTCAATATTCCTATAATTTAGAAATATAAATAAGGTTTAAAGATGCTTATTTAAATATTTATGAAAATCTTCGTTCATACTTAACATCATAAATCTCCTCTAAATTTAAAATTCTTCCATAACGATGATATCTCAGATTTATGTCTTCCTATACCCGTTCATAAACTTTGTCGGATTGAAGTATTTTCCCAACAAAGCTATCGAGCCGTGTTGAATGAGTTGGTACGAGCCATCATTGCAGTATTGCACTTTACTCGGTGTTCCCGATGCAATAAGAGGACCTTTAATGGAATATCACGTCCCCTCATTGCTAGGGGGAGTTTGAATTGAAGTGTATGACTCATACCATAACCGTGGGTCAACATTACGTCACACATTGCAATTCTCAGCTGCAGGGCGAATAAAAAATATAATGATACTGTATGTCGATCGTTACGAGGCTTTATGTTCTATTTGATGGATCAATCAGATTAGTTTTTGTTAGAAACAAGTAATTCAGTGATATTATGTGTGATTCTTTTGCAAACAGAATGAAATATACAGGGTGTTCATTTTAAATTGCTCGCCATTGCTATCTCGAGAACTATAAGAGCTACGAGGTTGCTTAAATTAGACAAGAAATACTATTCTACAGGAAAATATCAATGAGTGAAGCAATTTTTTATTTCGACCAGTGGTTCTCAAAGTACGTTGTGCAGCTTTCTTATTTTACATAGGAACACGCATTTTATTTTTACTTGTTCGATAGAGTATTCTATTCTGATTTCAACGATATAAACAAATCATAGCCTTACATCACAAAATAATCGAGAAAAATGCAAAATTAATTTATTTGAATTTTATTGAAATGAATTATTATGAGCTTACAAATACTGTTCAAAATTACCCCCATTCTCATTTATGCATAATTGCACTCTTTTAAATAAATTATTTATTTATTTATTGTTTGGGTGGTCAAACAGAAAATAGTTCCTATAGACCTCCACGAAAAATAAGCTACTAATATAAATACAATTATCAAATTAAAAAAAAAAAAGAAAAATATTTACATAAAAAATTAATACAACAAAATGAGTTTTTTATATATATTATTAAGTGTATACGAATCGTTGAGTTAAGCTCTTAATTTACATTCCAGTAGTTTTTTAAAGGCAGAAAATGACAGGAAAAATATATCGCACGTATTAAAGTGATCGTTAAATGTGCACATAGTTAGTGTAGTATGTGCTATTTAGAGGTGAATTCTGTCTAATATTTGTATGATAGTTTCTAAAGTAAAACGTATTTATTTGCCTCAGATTTGCAGATGGTACATTAAAGTTTATCAGACTCAAAATATCTTCAGAATCAATCATACTATTTACAATTTTATAGACAAAATCCATCTCTAATTTAGTTCTACGGTTTTTCAAGGTATGTAGGTTATATCTGTTAATTAGATGGAGTATTGCAATAAAATTTATAATCTAAATACTTTAAAAAGCGTTTTTGAATGCTTTCAATTTTTATGAGTATATAGCATATTGCGGATTCCAAATTAAACAATTATACTCTAACTTACTGCAAACTAATGACTTGTATATAGTTATTATACTCGAAAAATGTTTACATGAACGCATGATAAAGTTGTTTGAACGCTGATTTAGTTAATGTTGCTACATGCTAATCTAATTTGAATTTTGAATGATAATTCCTAACTTTTTTAAAATTCTTCCGTCGATATTAGCAATACTGCGTTGGAAACTATTTTTTAAATGTTGAACGTTGATAAAACCCCATAAGAAAAAATCCAAAGGACTTAAATCCGGAGATCTTGCGGGCCATGCAATAGGCCCATTGGTACCAATTCATGGGTCAGGAAATTTTTCGTTAAGATACTACGCTACTTGACGAGAATTATGGGGGGCTCCATTCTGCTGAAAGTATACATCTCTAGCAACTATTAAAGGCAAACATTTTTGTTTGTTTTTTCGTTATGAGTTAAATTATAATTTTTCTTTTCGAAATACTAACACAACAAATAGTATTGACAAATTACAAGTAATGAAACAAAACAAGAATGTTCAACTGTTATCATTCATAGTAGTTTCAACGAGATTTCAATAAAATTCAAATAAATTTAATTTACATTTTTCTCCATTATTTTGTGGTGTAAGGCTATGATTTGTTTATATTAAAATTTAAATATCAGAATATCGTCCTTTTCATAATAAAAGACTAGGAAGAGAAAAATCTCGAAAGATAATATTTTTAAATTTGTAAACTCATTCAAAATTTTATCTGCAACAAATTTTACAAACTTGTTAAAAAATTCTCATAAATTTCTTCAACAAAACTCTTTCGTTAACCATTCAGCAGATTTTATCTCAATCTTATCTCAATTCAAAAAATACAAAAAAGTTTTAACTCACAAAATTTATGACAAGTGATTCTCACTGCATCTGACGTAAAGCGTAAACTGAGTTTAAAATAAAAGTATTCTTTAAAATACAATGTGAAGAAAGCATGACAGAACTTATAGAAGATCAAGATATTCAGAATAAGTGAGAAAAAACAAGCATGTAACAAGAGATATCGAATTATCATATATAACACATTTACACTGAAATAGAAGCTTAATGAGAAAAAAATAAATAAAATGTATTAATAACACAGGGCTGCGAAGGTTTGCCGCTTTTAATAATATATGGTAATATTAATAGATAAGTATTGACAATGCTAGAAAATATGTATTTTTTTTTTATCACGTATCAATCTTTTTTACAGCACTTTAAAATTTGAGGTCTTATTATCTATGACTCGTATTTACTTAATTACTTAATATGCAAACACTTAAACATCAAAAGTGTTGAGTGATAAAAATCACATTCATGCGGTAACGTCAAAACAATCATACGTTCATGATAGTTCCGCAAAACACAAGAGAAAGGCTACAAGGCGAGCTTTTCTCCCTGGGTAGTGTTAATAGTAAGGGAATAATTAAAAATTGCCTTTATCATAAAAAATTCTCCATATTTTATCTTGTTTTATATTGAAGTAATAAAAAAGTTTATTGTTAATAACATTAAGAGATACACTTAACTGAAGTTATTTATTTAAAAATATTATCCATGATATTTTCTTTTGAGTATTACAAAAAAACTAAAACATGATGAAATCAGGATTCACCATTTTACCTAAATCACCTCTTAAAATCAAAACCGGCGAACATTTTATTTTTTTCGCAGCCCTGTGTAATTTTCAGTTACAGATTCTCGTTAAAAACACGTACTACTTTTCCGAAGCACTTAATGTTTTTAAGAGACATAATTTTATTTTAGTTAATATTAAAAAAAGGTATCAATTTTAGAAGGGGAAGGTATAAAACTTTTTTAAAGATAAGGTAACAGCATGTTTTAGTACAATAAGACATAAACTACGAACACATCAGAGAAAAATCGTGTTCCCTCAATCTTGTTACATCCTGCAAAAAATTATCATAATGTTTGAATTAAATTTAAAAAAGTGGTAAAATTTCATTATTTTTCTCACTAATTAATGAAGCGCCTGCATGAAAAAGCTGAAATAATTACAGTAATAAAAATTAGAGAAGAAAGTTTTTTCAGAATTATTACTGTGAAAAAGCCGCATAATGAAAAAAATTATGTAATTTTGTTTCATTATTCATAAAAAATACTAGATAAGCACATTTACAGCAGTGATGCAAATTAATGCCGAATGGAAAAACAGCAAGATTGAAGATATTAAAGTACTGAACTCAAAAGCGAGTATCACACAGGAGACAAATGATTATAGTGGTTTTGTATTAAGTAACGAAATGTGTAATAAGTGGCAAAAATGGTGAATGGAGAGATAAGCTAGTAAAAGATCAATTTCCTAATGACTTTGAATTAAGTTTTATAATAAGTATAAAACCGGTACAATAACCTGCAAATTTTACAAAACAAAAATTGACAGCTACCTTGGTAAATATAAAACTGTCAAACCAGGCCGGCTAACCGCTACATTCACATAACAAATTCCTTAAATAAGAATATTAATAATTAAAGCAAATTTAATATTTTAAAAGGCACGGAAAAATAAAATAAAAAAATAGTATAAAAACTCTTTTTATCCTCCTACGTCCTTTTGGTCAGCCCGCTGGACAATTTTCTATATTTTATTTACCGATTTGTATGGCAATATAAACGCTGACGACCAAATGTACAGCTTACTAAACATCTATAGTATTGCCTGAGTTTTTTGTTTGGTGCAGTTGGACATTCTGGCTGTGATATGTATTCGTTTGTGGTTAAGTGATGGGTGACAAGTGTTTCACCTGAACGACAGTGCTTTTTTGAGTTTCACAATTAATTTTCTTATTTAAATTATTTCATCTAATCAAAGGTTTTCAATATAATTTTTTATAATAATATTTACCTACTTATGTTTGAGCTTGTCTAAAATGTAACTTTAATACAATAATATGTTTTGTTTATACTTAAGTATGTCCTTTTTGCCGCATTTGTCGATTAGAAAATTCGTCGCTTCACGATTCGTTTTCTAACTTCTACGAATGCGGCAAAATCCTGCCTTATGTAACTTTCAAAGAAAGATCGTAAGCAGGTAATCCTGATGGGTTAAAAATAATCAGGAATTCAACTGGATAGTGAATAGCATCTTGCTCATCTACAACCGTGCCGACATACATGTTAGTACGGGTGAGAGATTCAAATTGACTCAAGGTTACGTTCCGATTTCAAGTTTCGAACGAGTTTGAACCGATTTTAAATTAGGGAAATTGAGGACCAGTCAAATATCCTCGCGGAATGGTTGAGAAACACTGAACATGAATCTAGCGAGTACTACTATGACTAAGAATATACAGCAGTACCAAAACTTCTATAAACCATCAAAATTAATGGTACAATTCTGTAGGCTACAGAGATCGTATTTAAGGAGTTGTTTTATGTGTTATGGACAGTTTCTTACAGATTTTGTCTGTAAGGTAACAGATTTGCCACAGAATTGCACCATAAGTATCATATTTGCTCATCAAGTACTGTAAAGAATTTCTTCTCGGATCATCGTTTGAGAATCACTGATAAACTTATTTTTAAAAATCTCAAAAGTTGTTTAAGACTTGATAATATTGCTTATTACATCTTCTATTATCATGTCTCATTTGTCAATCATTTATCATACATTTCTCATCCCACATCTTCCAATTAGTGCAAAATCTAATAGTTGTTTAAACAAAAATTATATTGCAATTTTTAACAACATTAATGAACCAATTAGACTTAAACTCCGATTTGTATCTACACAATTTTAAGAGATTAAAACCCACATGAATATCTTGTCAATTTGAAAAATATATCTACGTCAGAATAAGTGGGTGGCCGGACACAAGTAAAACGTTAGAGACACCTACGCAATTTTAGCAAAATATACCGTTTGAACCGCAAAATGGACCTAATTCACTAATTGGGCAGTAAAAAACACATTAAAGTAGTTTATTAGTATCCTTAAAAATGAAAAATGCTATATTTTATTCTGTCTTTATATTCTAGTCTTTGAAAACAAAATATAACGCCAAATGTTTAGTACAATACATGAAAATGGAGAGAGAAATGTGTAACAACGGAATATACGCGGAAAAACAAAAATGTATCGAATTTAAGTACCTTGGTATAGTTAACGACATTTTACATGATTGATCAATAGAGAACCAATAAAAAAATATATAAAATATGTGAAGCGCGATGGCTTAACTTTTTTGGCGCATATAATTTGTTTGTCAATATCCTACCGACTGCGCCAAAAATGTAAAGCCGAATGCATTTTGAGACCTAAAGGACGTAGAAAAACATTATTTTTTTGATATTTCATATAAATTTAATTTGTAAGCGTCAGAATGTCAACTGAAATTTTGTTTATAAATTAAATTTGTATGGACTGTCAAAAAAAAAAAATAATAATAATAATAATAATCGCATATTTCTTATCGGTAAATTTTTATTCGTGATCAAAATTTAGGGCTAAAATTTGATTTAAAGGAACATCCCCTTAACAAAAACATAGCTGCGTATCTGTAAGACTAACATTAGTCTTAGTGTGCAGTTACACTAGATGCGGAAACGTGCGATTTTTTGAACGTACGAGAACTGACAACAAAACAAACGCACGAAGTTAAATGAGCATGGTTATAGTACATGCAAACTTGCGTGTGGTAAATTGCGTCGACGCACAAACATGTTTGTTTTTTGATGCGTCCACCAGGCCAAAAATATGAGTTTTGATTTAAAGAGATTTTTCCAAAATTAGAAGCAGAATAGAATTGTTAATATGCTGCTGCATAACAATGGGGATTATTTATTTATTTATTTCGTTATTTATCTGTTTATTTATTTATTTTGTTTTCTTCTTTTCTTTGGAGTTCTACAGAAACAAATAGGTTTGTTTCTGTCCGTCAAAATCAACAAAAAATCCATTTCTGTCTGTCTATTTTTTCCGAGATTCATGTAAAAATTATTATTCATCTAGATGAAAAAGTACTTCGGGCAAGAATATTTGTTTTTTTATTCTAAACAATTTTTGTCATACACGTTTTTGCTATTAGCAATAAAGGAGATATTTCAAGATCTTAGTTTTACCGTAACTCGTTCTCTTTCACCGTAACTCCCCAAATATTCATCTAAAAATGCAAAAAAATAACAAAAATAATTTGTTTTATTACTATAAATAATGTTGTTTTATATGTTTTTGATGTTAAGTCAATAATAACTGAGATATTTTAAATAAAATAGTTTAATTTGAATGAGACCGCACGCAAGTCGCACGTATATAATGAAACCACCCATCCCCGCATCTGGACAAGAACGTTCAGTGTAAACGCTCGTTACCGCACGCACGGATACAGTGTAACCGTAGCCTTATAAGTTAGTACATATGACTAACATAAAATACATACGTTACTTAGTACAAAATTATTCCGTAGAATAGTGGTTTACTTTGAATTTAGTGAGCTTTTTGTGACGTAACCGTTATTTTTGAACAGCCTGTGTAATACTGATTAACATGCACTGTTTATTTAATTATAATGCATTCTTAATTACAAAAATTACAAAAATAAAAGATTAGTATGTATTTCAGTAAAAATGAATTTCTTAAACATGTTTTATATGGTATTTTCATTATTCAGTGTTTTTTTTTAAGTATCTAACTGTATCTAGATACAAAAATTTTGGCATGTATCTGTATCTAGATATTTTTCTTAATTCTATCTATTACAACACTGGTTATAATACAATGCTTGGTAAATATATTTTATATTTTCAACTTAACTAGAACATATTCTATTGTGAAACTCATCTCCTTCTCTGTAAATCTCTTTCAATACTATTTCCCTTTGAACGCTATCCGACTCTAGACAATATGCTTTCCGGCAGTCTGCTGAAATATCTACTTCCCATGGATTTGCTGGCACTAAGAATTCTACACTTCCTTCCAAATATTGAGATAAAGATTTATAGAAAATATGATTTCAAACTTTACAACATTTACAGAAGAATGTAATATTTTTCTATTTCAACTCATGTTTAGATTGAAAATGTTATTTTTAAAATCTAGAAATTCTTTTATAAAACACAGCTTTACCGTGTTTTCATAAAACATTAATTATTTAAACAAGCGTGACAATGAATTTTTCTTTTTTTTATATAAAAAAAATTCAATCTTCAGTTCATTATATTTTCATAACTCGACCTTTACGAATTTTCGCATTGCGGGAAGCAGTAACCGTAAATGATTTTTTTATCAGCGTTGAGTTTCTAAACCTTTTCACTTATTCAAAATTGAAGGTATAGACTTTATACTATAGAATCGTAATCATCTTTTCTATTCTACATTCATAAGAGAGTCATTATCAAACTGAATAGAGTGTTATAATGAGTTTTATTATGAAACTAAACATTTTATTTCATAAAATTGGTAAAATTAGTACGTTAATCTGTGAATTTTACAAAACCAAATTGACAGCTATCTAAAGTAAAGTGTGAATTTTCACACATTTCAGGGTTTTGCAGGTATTTAATAGGTGTAAGAAGCCAACATAATACTGGATGTCTAGGTATATTTATCACATCAAAATCAACAGTTTTTTTGATAATCACTTTTATTCGTTATTTGAGAACTAAGAGCTTCCATCTAATTTTTTTAAACAAAATTTAAATAATTTGCCAAATATCCAGCGTTTTTTTTTTTCCTGCATTTGCTTCGTATTCAAGTCTTCATTAGATTAGTAAGAAATATTTTACAGTGTAGAGTGTAGTGTGGTGTGAGTAATCAGTTCGCAACTATTAAAAAAATATATTATTTTTTTAATATTCCAAAAAAATACACGCACTATCTTCTCGTACGTTTCCGGCTCAGATCAATATACATTATCTATAATTTTTCAGATTTTTTGTTTAATCCTTTTTGGTAAAAGGGTGCGGGACAAGAACTTTTGCACATTTTTGCTAAAGTTGTGTTAAAAGAAACAAATTTCAAAAAACTATCTATCTTTCCGTAATCTACGTCTTAAGAAGTTTCTTTTAATACCACACAATAAATTTAAAAAAATATTTTTTATCAACGACACAAAAATCGACATTTTTCGAAAAATTTAACTGATTCTGTTGAACTATTTCGGTTCCCATCAATGTTCATTACGGTGATTTTTTTAGATTTTTAGATCAATCCCTTTGGGAAATAGGGTGGGGAACAAAAGTTTATTGACACTTTTTTGGCAAAAATAAAATAAAAAAAAAAGCTTTTTGAAAAATAAAAATTTGTTTGTTGATCCACACATTAAGAAATTAAGAAAATAAATATTAAAATTTTTTTTTTTTTTATTAAATACATATTTGTTTACATTTATCCCGCGCTGTATTTTTTTGGACTCTCCATAGTTTTCCTATCAAAAAGTTGTACAAGTATGCCAAATTTCAACTGTCTATGTTCAACCGTTTGGCTACAATTTCTACCGTACAGACAAACAGACAGACATACATTTTTGGTGGTCACACCTACAAAACCCTAAAAATATATAATGTATAAAATAATATACACTGTCTAACCGGTCAATAGTGTCACATTAAAAATTCCCTAAACGAGGATGTTGTTTGATTATACCATGAGTTCAAAAAGTAATTACATAAGGATTGGCTATGGAAAAATAAAAAAATGTCTACTGGAAGCTTTTTTTTATTTTATTTTTTGGTCTTAGCTACGATGGCCATTAACCAGGATATCTTTATTTTTATTATGGATACATTAAAATATTTATAACAAATACAAACATCCATGCCATCACCGGGATTCGAACCCGAGCCCCCATGGTTAGCAGTCAAATGAGCTGACCACTACGCCATAGCGACCGGCACTGGAAGCTTTAGAATTAACTAACTGTCATAACTATTGTTGTTGTCATAAGTTATTTATTGTTATATAAAGCTTGCAGTAGACATTATTTTATTTTTCCATATCCAACCCTTATGTAATTACTTTTTAAACTCATCATATAATGCAAATTTATTGTTTTAAAAGATATGAAAAAGCAAAAGAGAACAAAACAAATAACTCGTATAAAAAACTCGTTACACACGACTTTTTGAAGAGCTTCTTTGTGTCTGTCTGTCTATTTGTAAGTACGCTTTTCACTTCAGAACTGCTGATCCGAATTGCATGCGTTTTTTACTATCTGTAGCTACATCATCTGGTCAGGTTTTTGGCTGTTTTATTAAAATTTCCCAATACACGATATCGGTGCATGAAGGTTACATACACAAATATGATGGGTACATAACGCCCTCTAGGGGGACACGGACGAAGGTAGAACCCTCAATAAAACCTTTCTCGGATTATTTTACCCCCCTGTACTAAATCTGGTGAAAATTGGTCCAGCCGTTTGGCTTTGCATAAAGAACAGACAGACAGACAGATATACAGACAGACAGACAGACAGACAGACAAACAGACAGAGAGACAGTCAGACCGACAGACAGACAGACAGACAAACAGAAATTAATTTTTATACATAAGATTTCGTGATTATTACGTCAAGCTATTAAATGTGAAATTAACAATTTCTTACAATTTCCGAAACAAATAAACTTTTCGTTACAGTTAATAAATATTTTCACGTATGCTGATCATGCGATTCTGCCTATTTATACCAAGAATAGGTTAATTTAAATTTAGCATTTTGGCTTAAATTTCATTTCTATTTTAAATTTTCCGTGGCAACATACCTAGTGGAGATTTCGTAGTACATCTAATTATATCACTAAGTAGTTTTTTGTTAACTGAAATGCACTAAATTTGGCCGTGGTTACAAATTTGAAAAATTAGATTTCTCTGCAACATGGTTAAATGATTTATTGAATATTTATTGCCAAATATATTTACATAGATTTTAGTGGGTTTGGTCAATGGATTTTTATTTAAATTTATGTAATACTAATTAATAAGTTTCCTTATTTGTAAAAAGTCATTTTTAATTTATTATCTGCCATTTATGAAATGCAAAACCATGTGCATATCTACTTTTTGTTGAATTGGTTTTTAATCAAAAATACATTGTGCAAAATATTGCGTAGGTTGACTCCAGCGCGCACCCAGCAGGGGATCAATGGGCTTCAGTACCCCCCCCCCCGGGTTCAAAAACACGTTGTTTTTACATGCTTTTGTCAAAATACAAATGATGACCTATTTTTTAGTCATCACTTGTTTCTTACAGGTGAGAACTAAAATTATTGTCAATTAAAATTTAGTCCGACATTGTTTAGGGAAATAAATTTAAGATCGTAGCGCCACGGTGGTCAATTTTAAACGTAGGTAGAGAGTACTTTATTGTTACATAGCTGTGAAAGTAAAATTATTTTGCCAAATTTGCTCTGCACGTGTACACAGACAGACAGATAGAGAGACGGACGGACGGACAAACAGACAGACCGACAGACATCATGCTAAAAACGTTATGTAGGGACCTCAATTCGTGGAGATCCATCGAAATCTCGTAATGTCAAAATCGGTATGATCACAATACCTCCCTTATACAGTACCTAGACAAAATATTATAACCACTTATGAATTTTTAAAAATTCATTGTTTTACACAAAATCAACAAAATAGTAATACACCAATTTTATTTTTATTTTGTATTTTATTGTTTCCAATTATTTTAGTACATTTATAAAATGTTTTTTAATATTTTGTGTTGCCTCCTTTGCTTTTATTACTGCCGCAATTCTTCGAGGCATACTCTCAATACATGCCCTAATACAATTTTCAATTTCTGGAGAGCCATGCCATACTTTTTTAATATTATCTATTAAAACTAGTTTATTAGTATTATTTAAATCATAAACAAGTCTTTTCAGGGGGTTCCAAACATTTTCGATAGGATTGATATCCGGCGAATTACCTGGCCAGGACAAAATCGATACTTTTTGTTCTTACAAATCAGTTTCAGAATAAAAATAAGAGTTGAAGATGTTTAAAATGGCTTATCTTTTAATAAATTCACGATATGTTAAAGAAATAAATAAAGTAGCATATGATTATATGTCGGCATTTTTAATAAACAGTTGTTTTTGTAAGTGGTTATAATATTTTGTCTAGGTACTGTATATGTTGGTGGTCGGTAAAAATGGTCCAGGATTAAAAAATCGTGACTAATTTTACAAAATTATTAAAACTATTGTTTTCTTAAAATTATTTATTTAATAATTGCCAAAGGTAAAGAAAATAAATTGAATTAGGAAGTTTGTTGTCTCAAATAAAACTTTTACAAACAAACCAGCAACTTTATTGTCAAAAACAGAAAAATTACTGTAATGTAACCTCTCTTCCGGTTGACCTACTTAGAGTAAAATAACGTTAAACTTATTTTACAGTCTCTAAAGAAAATTGGGGTACATCTTTAGCTAATTTTTACAGTTCAAAAATAATACATTGTTACTTCAATACAAGATTCGAATACTGTTCTTAATCCTTTGTTAAAATCACCCTTTTAAGAAAACAATAGATGTAAAAGCCTACTGTTACTCTTCTGTTATGATAAAATAATATTTAGTTGTCGAGGCAGTGTATAAGCTTCTGCCCTTTTAGTTATCTAAATATAGTACGCCAATTATAACCCGCTAATAGAAGAGCACCTTGAGTAAACAGTAAAGAAATGACGACTTTAAAAAGGATATTAATTAAATTCGTCCTTTAAGTTGGTTCTTCTCAACCTACAACATTAAGTTGACGTATATAAAGTTTGTTTTACACAGTTCAATTTGTTGATCAATAAATTGATCAATTTTTTTGAAAAATTTTACATTACCAACTGTAAAACATATTGAGATATTTATCAAAATGAAAATATTGATAAAATCTTCACAAAATAACGAGCTGTGAACGAAAATAAAAGAAATAACCCAGATGATGGTGAATTAGAACGTTTGCGTTTGTCACATTTGGAAACGAAACACATAACCTTTACATTTCTTGGTTATGCTACAACTAAACAGATGAAAATATACCTAGACTTCCCTAATAAATTGATGAAACATAGTACTTGTTCTATTTTCAAAATAAATTGATCAATTTTTCTAGCAACAAATTGTTCAATTTTTGATGAAATTTAAACACTTTACACACATCAATAAATTGAATATCAACTTTATCAATTTATTGATCAATAAATTGAACCGTGTAAAATCCACTTTATCCCTTAAAATAAAACTTATCAAAAGCGAATTTAAAATTACAGATAGTAAATAAAGTATTGATAGAGGTCGCTGACCTACAGGTTCACACCCAGAATTTTTTCTTGATGGGGGGTAATTTTTTCTTAGGGTGCTCAGAATATATATATTTATTTTTTTTGACGCGTTCACCTTTAATTACAAGACTAATGTGTCCTTTAAAAACATGTTTTTTGAGTGCGGGGGGGGATAAGTCCATATATCAATAAAATTGGAGGCTATATCTGTTTGAATATTTTTTTTTGCCTCACATTGGGTTTCTGCATGTTTCAGATAATTATAAGATATCTGCAAAAAAAAAAAATTCTGTCTATCTCTTTGTCCGAGGATATTTATCCAAAAATGTTTTTTTTTTTTTGGTACAATGATTTATATCAGGATTCGAACATAGACTATATGGCTATAAGGGGGTGTTCCGGGGTTAAACTGTTTACTAAAAAATAATATCCCTCTTATTATTGACTAAACAGCAAAAACATATGACAAAAATTGTTTATAATAACATCTTTTGTGTTCTATGCACTTTTTCGATTGGATGAATACTTGGGGAGTTACGGGGTCGATACCCTAAAACTAATCTTTTCTGTTCTATGCATTTTTTCAATTGGATGAATATTTGGGGAATTAAACATTAAAACTAAAATATTTAATTTATTATTTACATCAAAAATGTATGTAAGAAATTTTGTTTAGAATGAAGAAACATTTGTTTTTCTGTTCAGTAAGCTGAATATTTGGGAGGCCATTGGGGAGTGCTATCTATATTAGGAGAAGATATTATTTAAAACGGAATTTGTCACGCAAAATTCAAAAGTGAGATATTGGTATCAGAGCCTTCCTCTTCTAAATGTGTAATAAAATCGTTAAATCAATCTAAAATGTGTTTTGTGCCATCTAAAATATCCAAATATGAATAAATAACATTGAAAAAGTTCTAAAAATTAATTAAAGATTAATGTACGATTTTCCATCTATAGAAGTTCCTCAATAAGAGGATTTATACGAAGTACGGGCATGCCAGCTAGTATCAAATATAATTACAGGCACATTCCGCGGACCGGCGGTTGAGCAATACTGATCTACAACATATGTACAATTATGCTTTAGATTTTTTTATAGTGTTTTGTAAGTAACAATTATATTTAATCTCATCGTCCTAAATCTAAATCGTAAATTTGTTAATCTCATAACTTCCTTTAGCATTTTTAAATGCGAAACGGAAATACTTGTAATGTATCTAATAAATTAAGTAATATCCGACAGAACATATGTTGGTAAATAAAGAAACTCCCTAGGTCCTAAAATAAAACAAGCAAAAATAATTACTCTAAAAATATATTTAAAAGAATGACCTTCAGAATGGGATTTTTAAATAGGTTAGGGGATTTGGAGTACCCACTTCGAATAACTGTCATATTTGACAGTTTTGACACAATTTACCTGATAGTGGGGTAGGTTATTGTCATATTTTAATTGTACGTTGAGAAAACATGGATACAAACATCAGCAGCTGACGCTAAACAAATATATATATGAGGGGGTCAAATCCAAAGTGGTGAAAGACATAATCTCAAAAAAAAGAAGAACTATAGGCTATTCCAAACGTTTAGGCGGAACTATGTTTTGAAATCTATGGTCTATTTCAAAGTAGAAAAAAGTAGATAGCGCTGCGAACCGAGTACGATTTACACTGATCAAATACAGTATAGCGGGAAATTTAAAATAAGTTACAACTAGGGCATGGGCGTAGCAACTGGGTTAGCAAGTGATTTTTTTTTTTTTTTTAATATAAAAAAAGTTACTAAGATATTGAAATAAACAAGGCAGATAATACACTTACGTTATTTATACGACATAAATTCAGTTTAATGGGAAATTTGAAAAAGTTAAAAAAATATTAATTTTAAAAATTATGTACTATATATAAAAATAGAGATTTGGCTAAAATAGTTTAAACAAAGCAATAAAACAAACAATATATCTTCAGAGCTAAAGTTTCTTATTTAAATAATTATTGTAAATAAAAATTAAAAATATATGTATATATGAAGGTCTAAAAATTATATCAATAACTTCTTCTTTGGGCACAATCAGCTGGGCTGTCTTTTGGCCTCACATTAGTCCTCTCTCTTGATCTGTTAATTGTCAACTGTCAAAAAATATTTATATGTCAGATAACCTAAAAAATATATAACTGCGTAAAAATAAATTACATGGAGAATTTTCTCTATGAAATCTACGCCAAGGATATAAATAAAAGTCTAAATATGTAAATAATAACAAAATATAAGAGAAAATTAAATAATATAAATAATATACATTTCCAATGTACGACACTGAACATCTGTCAACTTGGACTAAAAACAATATTTTTACAGTGTAATATGGATGACGATCTAAACCAATCCGAAGCGAGGACAAACAGCTCCTATCTTCTTACACACATTTTTCTACTTTGAAATAGACCATAATAATTTGTATCTGTTAAATCGGAATTTTTGATCATTTTGGCTAAGCTTCGTAAATCATACTCGCATTGCAAATTCCTTTTCAACATTTTGATTTTTGTGTTATTCTTAGTAAAATATTTCCATTTTTTCTTCTAAATATATAAAAATGTGTTATATTTTATAACAAATGTCATTCGTTTCCTTGGTTTCACTGTTGGAATTTAAAATTTTCACATACTAAACATGAAACATGAAATAACCCAAGCAAGATGCCTTCTCGTGACAACCTAAAAGAACGAAATTCCCATTTAGTTCCGCCTAAACGTTTGGAATAGCCTGTACATTTGGTATAGTATGCAGGGTGATTATAAAATAGAGTCGTGACGTCAGTGATTTTATTGTACCTGTCCTGTATTTTAAAAACTATGAAATTTACTAATGCAAAACTTGTAGAGCCACCTGTTGATAAAAAACTACTGAACTGTCAAAAATATACTATTTAAGGTTATAGGCTATTCCAAACGCTGAACTAACTAGAATTTTCATTTTCTTAAAATTGTCATGAACTCTTTTTTTTTTAGGGTTTGAATAGGGATTTTGCTAAAAAAAATAATCTAAAGCCTCACTTAATCCGTAAAAGTTACTAAAATTCAGAATCTACTTGCACTTAAACCAAGGAAACAGGCTATAGATTGTACAGAAATAATATAATTTATATAATATTGAAATAAAAAAATTACAAATTTAAAATAAAAAATTTCACTTATTTGCTTTAAGCGGAACTAAACGAAAGAACCGTTTTTTAAAGTTGTCAGAATAACAGAGCTTGCCTAGATTGTTTCATGGTGGCATTTATTATTAAGTGACATTTATTATTAAGTAACATTTATTATAAAAAATAATATACATAAACAATTTTTAAATTTTTGAAAGGCATAAAAATTTAAAAAATGAGATATTTGTATTAAGAATGAAACAAAAAATCAGAATGTAATGAAAATGACATTTTATAATAACAATTCACTCTAACCTAAAAATGTTCAATGTAAGTATGATTTACAAAGCCTAAACAAAATGGCCAAAAGCCCGAATTAATCGATAAAAGTTGGATTTAAAAATCTAGTTCGCTTCAACGAATAGGCATATTATATTCTTCTAATGTAATAAATTTTTAATTTCAATATACGTCATTTTCCAGTGTACATTAATAATGATTCTTGTTTGCACTTAACATTTGCTTTCATCGTGTGTTTCTAATTTACAAAATGTAATTATGACAAAGCTTTCGCCTTTCTTTGATTAAAATAAATCTAATTAACATTTATTTTATTATTTTCGATTTTAGATTTTCAGTACAGTTTTTGTACAAAACTTTTTGATTCAATGGAACAAAGTTTAATGAAAATCGTTAGACTCTGCCACTTCGCCAATTACTAACTTCCGGTTTTTGTATCGGAAAAGTTTACTTTTTCTAATATCCAATTTCATTGTTTTTGAAAGATAAATATGTAATGGAAACTTGATAAAATTGGAAAGAAAATACTTTTTCTTAGTACTCACAAGAGTTGGTAAATTTGGTAAAATTTATATTGGTTTAAATATAGTGGATATAGCTTATAAAGATGTTGAAGGGACCAATTAAATTCGGTCGTTAGAACCGTAGGTCGCTATAACCAAACACTATAAATACAATGTTGAAAAATATGTACATTTTATTTATATTAAAAATACAGCTGTGGCCCCCACAGGCCGACCGCCATCACAAAGTACTTGTTTAATATATGCTGCTTTATCAATGTTTCAAATAAAAGTTGTTAGTTATTACTTTTATAGCAACTTTTGTTAAATACATTTTTTCGAAATATTTCTCTGTTGTGAAATATTCGCAAAAATCTTAAAACCGACACGAGTAAACTCCGATTTCTAGCTAACCGATTTTTACCAAAAGTTGACCAACTCATGCCATTGATGTCAAAAGCTTAAATATGAAGTTTCATAAAAATCCTTTTAGCCAAATTTGCTCTGCACGTATACATGGACCAACAGATAGACCGACAGACGGACAGACAGACAGACAGTCAGACAGACAGACAAACAGACCAACACACATCATGCTAAAAATATTCAAAACGTTATGTAGGGACCTTAATGCGTGGAAATCCATCGAAATCTCGAAATGTCAAAATTGGTATGATCACAATACCTCCCTTATATATGGCAGTCGGTAAAAAGAGTACATTTCCATGAGTTCAAGAAGCTTAAACAACAAAAACAATATTCAAGTGTTACAAAATATAAAAAAAAAACAATCTACCTTATTTTACAAACAAAACTTACATACGTATATAAGTACATATATAAATTTTAACAAAAAAAAATCTGTCATTTTGGTTTGTTTTTGTGCTTTTTGGTTTTCTAAAAACTTTTTTTCAATCTATTTTTCCAAATGTAGCAATGCAAAATCTGTTTTAGCCTTGTTTCAACTGCTGAAAATGTTGTTTCTTCCATTTCCAGTTCGTTGTTGTTTATTGGCTCCAAATTCGGATCTGACCCAGATAAAATTTGATTTTCCATCATATCCTCCTCCGTTTCGAGTTTTTCATCAATATTTGAAAAATTTACATTAATACTTTTCGTTTCGCCATATTGACGTCGATGACGTACTTTCAACTCGTAGTTAACCACTGAATGAATATTTTTATCTGTCGCGTTTCGCCTTGCCTTTTCATAACTCGGTAATTCTCCTAGCTAATTCGGTACTTTACCGACGTTTTCTCGTTAGGCAGTGAGGATACGTCATTATAAAAGATAATTTGACCTAAATTTCAAGCAATTTTTTGTCGTTATATTAATTTTGTCGTTATAAGCGATAAACTCACGTATAAAAAGATATGTTTCTTACCGGAAATTTGAAATTTCGTCCCAAAAACCGATGTCGTTTTAAAAGATATCCACTGTCTATATAGAAGTGTAAAATACTCATAAAAAAACTGACCAACAGAAGAGAAGAAAACAGTTCTTCGGACAGATATATCGTAATTAAAATTTGTAGATATTTATTTAATTTTACCTTGTGTTGGAACAATCATGAACAAGAGTGTACAACCATAGAATTTAAATCAAAAAACGAGAACAAAATCTAAACATTTTATTTTACCCTGATTACAATATTTTTCCTCTTTCGTAATTTAAAAGTAAAATAGGTTTAAATCGAGTTTATAAATGTTCCCCTATTTTTAACAAATAACCATATATGCAAATTGCACTAGAAAACGTTAGGGGTATCTGGTTAAGTTTACCGATTTTTGACACCCTTTAAAAATCGATCTAATTTGCATTCCTAGGTAAAAAATAAAAAGAAAACAACCCGGAACACCCTCTAGGGGTACAATAAGATCAAAGTTCAAAGTAATATACGTTATATTGTTACTTTCAGCATTAACGCCTTCAGAAAAAATTATAGGTATTCAAAATTTTCGGTTTACGGGCATGCGTATTGTTTTTGTTCAGCGATTAAACAAGATTATATATCCTAATTCGGACAATACTACAATTTTAAACATACTCAGTCAATTCTGTAACTCAATTACTATGATCATAGTACCTAAATTTGTCACTATGAGCAAGGTCAGTTACTATCATAGTAACTTCGGGGTATTTCGTATTCCGTAAGACAAAAGTTACTAAAATATTTAGTAACATGTTACTATAAAAGTTCCTATCATAGTAACTACCAAATGCTAGCGTATATAAGTAATAACTTAGTTCTTATGAAGATAAAAATGGCGGACATTTGATTTTAAGTGTAATTTTGTGTAAATAGAAAATGAAGAAAATTAGTAAAGAAAATTATATAAATTAAATATATATAAAATATATATATGTAAAAAGATATTCACACACAAATGCACTGAATTTCCGTGAATCAGTTATTATTTTTCAATGTTACATTATACTTAACTATGTTACTCTATTTATATGTAAGAAAAAAAAATATGGCAAATAAATTTATTATTATGTATGTATGAGTGTAGGTAAATGTTTATATTGCAGGAGATGAAATATATTAAAGATCAAAAAGTCTTTTCCAATTCCACATTTTTTATGTCTTTTTAAAAATTATTTAAAAAATAGTTTTTGTTTTTAAAAAAATTAACAAAAGTTCTATTCAGTGACGCAAAAATAGTTTCATGAGGGGGGAGTGTTATAAAATGAGACGTATGGAAGTAGTGACAAAACAAGGAAAATGCATCGAAGTAATAAAAAATCCAGCTTCATGGGAGGTTCTAACCCCAAAATCCCACCTGCCTGCGCCACTGGTTCGATTGTCGAGAATTTGTCTTTGCATTCCGTTTTTTTATTTTTTTTATTTCTTCACTTATTTTGTTTTTTTTAATATATTTTTTAAATGTATGTAACATAATATATATTATATAACAACAAAATAATGCAATACAATATTTTGACATTTTTAACCTCAACTGTCATCTGTATTCTACCAATGCGCATGCGTGTTGCGCTTCTGTAACTAACTTCATTATTTTCTCAGTAACTGTCACTAAGATATAATTTTCATAGCAGCGTCACTACAGTTGGATATTACAGAATACGAAAAATGTTAAAGTTACTATTAAAGACACTATAAAAGTTATCTTGTAGTAACGGTAACTATTATAGTAACTTTTTACAGAATTGATCTGTATGTCTATATTGGTAGCGGGCCAAAAGAACGTTGTTTCGGGCCACATTTATTCCCCGAACCCAGACTGCCTAAATGTGATCCACACCAGCCCTTCTCGATTGGAGGTTCGCGAGCTATGTTAAAGTGCCGTAATTTTTAATCAAAACCGAACAAAAAATTTATTATTTTTCACTGGCTCGCGTAAAAAATGGATTGTTTGTCGATCTGTGATAAGTTTTGGGGTTGAGAAATACTGGTCTACATCATTCTGTCTACTTCCATCCGCATAATGTGCGTCATTGTAAGCCGAGGGGTACATTTCTAACACAAGTTATGTTAATGATTTTTACGAAATTTACAATAAATTCGAACCTTCTAAAAAGTACAAATTTATGTAAATAAGAAATTATTTCCTTAAATTTTATGCAAATATAATCAATTAACTGTTGTAAAATTTCTAAAATATTTGTTAATTTGTTTACGAAATATTTAACATAAATTATTAGATAATTTGCTTTAAAATAACTAAATTGTTTTCGTAACAATGGTGCTATTTTATACTTGGAACTCATGCCAAATCCGTAGTTTGACTTTAAAAAAATATTCAAGAGACCCTTGAAAATGTATCTGGTGATTTAGTTTTAAAATATATCAAAATAAATAAATATATGTAGCATCAAAAGTAAATAAAAATAGTAGTTTAATTTTAAAAACATGTGCTAAAAATGTGGATCCCAATTTAAATAGGACATCGGTCTGAATGAGACACTTTGCATTCAAATGAGTAGCATACTGTCCCATTCATCAAATACGATTCGTTTGGAATATATCTGATTCATGTGAAACACTTCCGGTTCGAATGGGATACTTCTGGTACGTATGGAACATTTGTGGTTCGAATGGAACACGTCCGGTTCGAATGGGATACTTCTGGTACATATGGAACACTTGTGGTTCGAATGGTACACGTCCGGTTCGAATGTGATACTTCTGGTACGTATGGAAAACTTATGATTCAAATGGGACACTTCCGGTTCGAATGGGATACTCCTGGCTCGTATGGAACACTTCTGGTTCGAATGAGACACTTCCAGTTCGAATGGGATACTTCTGTTCGTATGGAACATTTCTGGTTCGAATGGGATACTTTTGGTTCACATGGAACACTTCTAGTTCGAATGGGACACTTCCGGTTCGCATGAGATACTTCTGGTACGTATGGAACACTTGTGGTTCGACTGGGACACTTCCGGTTCGAATGGGATATTCTTGGTTCGTATGGAACACTTCTGGTTCGAATGAGACACTTCCAATTCGAATAGGATACTTCTGGTTCGTAGGGAACACTTCTAGTTCGAATGGGGCACTTCCGGTTCGAATGGGATACTTCTGGTACGCATAGAACACTTGTGGTTCGAATGGGACACTTCCGGTTCGAATGAGATACTTCTAGTTCGTATGGAACACTTCTGGTTCGAACTGGACACTTCCGGTTCGTATGAAATACATCTGCTTCATATGAAATACTTCTGGTTCGAATGAGACACTTCCACTTCGAATGGGATACTTCTGGTTCGTATGGAACACTTCTGGTTCGAACTGGACACTTCCGGTTCGTATGAAATACATCTGCTTCATATGAAATACTTCTGGTTCGAATGAGACACTTCCACTTCGAATGGGATACTTCTGGTTCGTATGGAACACTTCTGGTTCGAACTGGACACTTCCGGTTCGTATGAAATACATCTGCTTCATATGGCATACTTCTGGTTCGAATGAGACACTTCCAGTTCGAATGGGATACTTCTGGTTCGTATGGAACACTTCTGGTTCGTATGGAACACTTCTGGTTCGAACGGGATGATTATGATTTAAGAAATTTAAGACGAGCTGTTGCAACTGGGTATTACAAAACTATTTTCTAACCCTCGTGGAATAATTATATGCCGGGACGCTATGAAAGAAAACCACTTATCTAGGACTTCTTCATATTCTAAACTAGTGATTCTCAAACTTTGTAGGTCACGGCACCTTAATATAAAATATGAAGAATTCGAAGCAACCTGTTCTCATTTTTTCGTATTATATTCTTATTTACTCTATGAAAATCGCGGCATCCCGGTCATATATAACGGTATTCTAGGGTGCCGCGGCACCCAGGTTGAGAACCACTTGCCTAGACCCTAAGCTAGCCATGGGAATGCATTACCCACGTTCGATTTCAGGCGATCGAAAGACCTTTATGCTTCTAAAGATTCCATAAGTAAGATTTCTTAAATTAAATATTTGAGCCGAGATTAGAAGCACAAAATTTAAAATTTAATTTTAACCACCTGCAGAACTGATTCGTCATCGCTGTTCTAGGCCTTTATACCTTTACAGATCTTTAGGGAGACTTCGGAGAACCAAACGTTTTAAATTTTTTTTAATGCTACACATAATATAAAGATTATTATTTTGTTAATATGTCTTATAAGCATAAAACTTTCAAAAATTCGATCATTACATCTTTAGATGCGATTAATTAGGTATTTTTCATGGTAAAAAGCTCCGAAAGTGGTTCGGTTGCATATTTATAAATATATAGCTGTTATACCAAAAAACGTAATTAATATGACGATTGTCAAACTAAAGAAAACGGAATGCAAACATAGAACAGATATTAGTCGATTACAGTGGATAGGATACGGATAAATGACAGAATGGTGGAGAATTTGGAAATGATAGGAACTTCCCTTGGTTCGCAAGGGATATGAGAATATTCGAAAAACAAAATAATGGTCACATCTACCGATCTGTTTTATTCCATTTATTTTTAAAATCACTTATTTAATTTCCTCGAACTCTTTAATAAACCTATTCCTTTCGGAACCCATTGCGGCCTTTTACCTAACACCTGAGTACCGCAGAATCCTGGTTGAGAAACCCTGGTCACGGCTACATATATTTAATTTATCAAAATTTGGATCTTAATACAGGTTAATTTAATAAATGAGCAATCTACGTATTGAGCAGCAAATACTAAAAACCTCAAAACCCGGAACTATAGGGAACTGCATTTTATTTCCTAAATTAAACATATGCATTTCCACTATTGAGCGTAGCTCAAAATAACCAACTGCTTGCATAGCACAGGATATGAATATAGGAAATGCATCCTAGTTAATATTTTTTTAACCTTGCAATAAAAAAGACTAAATTGTCAACAAAACAAGATAAACAAAAAAAATCGATATATTTATTCTCTTAAAAACATGTGTACTTACCAAATAAAATTATTTTAATCAAACTTAAACTTGAAAACTTTATTAACAATATTAAAAACAATAAAAACCAACACTATACACAAACAATATTTGAATAGGAAGCACAAGCTTTTAAGTTTGGTATATTTTTTTATCCAAAAGATCAACCGGCAGAGTTTCGTGTATAACTAAATCGATGCTGTAACGCCGCGACGCTCGTGAACGCAGCGCATGCGTGTTAAACACGGATTCAATACAGCAGAACGTTACAGTGGGGAAGTATTCTAAACAGGTAATCTAATGGGTTCGAAAACAATATTAATTAAAGATTTTTTTAGAATTACATTTTGATTTTACTAATCTCATATAACTAAATAAGATTTAAATGGGAGAAATAAATTAAGTTATCAGAAACAAGTATTAACATAATTGAAATGCAAAACAATCGACTGCAGTAGAGTACTAGGGATGAGTATCGATGTTACGGACGAACTATCAATGTTTTTGATATTGCGAGATCGATGTTATCGGACTATTGAGGTTCTTGTCCGATTATTTAACGGGAGATCTAACACCGCAAAGTTTCTCATACAAAACAAACAACATGAAATAAAACTACTAACAATAGTAGATGTATAGATTACACCAAAACATATTGAGAAGTGACATTACCTATAGAGGCGCTGTTGTCGCTTACAAAATGGCGATTGGAATAGGATATTATTGACATTTGCCATTTGATACACAACAATTCACATTGCAGTTAATTTTCTGTTGCGATTTTAAAGACGTTTTATTAAAGTTTTCTTCACTTTAACACATACAAACAATGTAATTAAATAAGCCACATCCAACAAAATCCTATTCCATTAAGTTCCAAATATTCCGCTATGCGTCACTTCGTTATTGTCAATTCTCAATAGCGAATAGCGAATTTTTATCTATTTAATAGAAAGTTTTTAATTATAGAACAAAATGTAAACATTTTACAGCTCAATAACATAATAGGTATCAAACATTTACTGTATTTAAATAAAAACATATTTGTGGTTTTCGAATATATTAATAAATGCTTTTATATTTAGATAATTTTGTCCATAGTTTTTCCAACATGATTGTTTATAGTCCAGAAACTTCGAAATTTACTAGATCATAACTGAATGCCACTTGGTACACGAGTTCTTTACGACCCCCCCCCCCACAGATTATAAGTTTCTTGTACAAAACTAACGATAAATTTGCAGCGAATTTTTACCGACAGCCAACGTATATAAGAGAGGTATTGTGATCATACCGATTTTGACATTTCGAGATTTCGATGGATCTCCATGAATTGAGGTCCCTACATAACGTTTTGACTATTTTTAGCATGATTTCTGTTTGTCAGTCCGTGGACAGATGTAGAGCGAATTTGGCCAATTGGATTTCTATTAAACTTCATATTCAAGTTTTTAACATCAGTGCCACCAACTTTTGATACAAATAGGTCAACAGGAAGTGGAAGTTTCGTGTCAATTTTAAGTTACTATACTTTTTTGTATTTATTTATTATATTTATTACATGATGCCTGTCTGTCTGTCTGTCTGTATGTCTGTCTGTCGGTCTGTCTATCGGTCGGTCCGTGTACACGTGCAGAACAAATTCGGCTAGACGGATTTTTATGAAACTTCATATTTAAGCTTTTGACATTAATGGCACGAATTCATCAACTTTTGGTAAAAATCGGTTAACTAGAAATGGGAGTTTACTCGTGTCGATTTTAAGATTTTTGCAAATATTTCACAACAGAGAAATATTTCGAAAACATGTATTTAACAAAAGTTGCTATAAAAGCAATAACTAACAACTTTTATGTGAGATATTTTTTGATAAAGCAGCATAAATTTAACAAGTACTTTGTGACAGCGGTCGGTCCTGTGGTGACCACAGCTGAATTTTTGTAATATTTCAAGAAATATTCTTTTACTCTATAATATTTCGGTAGAACTTAATAATGCAATCAATGAACTGAGTCTATTTCCGAAGATTTATTAACTAACCATTAAGATAATATAAAAGAAGATGTCAGAAATTTATAGAATAATGTAATTTGTTGAAATAGACAGTGACGAGTTGAATAGACCGAGGAGTACAATAGAATGTTTAATAATACATTGTCATCAATTACTCTTATCAACTTGACTATCTTTATTAATCAATATTTTACAGCAGAAACTATGAAACTAGTCACGTGGTAAATCTAGCCTAATTCGCAGTAGATTAGGTTATGCGAAATTAGGACAAAATATATTTAAAGCAAAGGACCCAACATTCTTGTTATAGTTTTAGGACCACTGTATTATCGTAATAAATTAAACTGTATTGAACTACTTAGCTAAATAAATATTGCTCGTACTTAATCGACTAAAAGAGAAAAAAGCCTTATTGATTTCCTTCTATCTAATTATATAAAAACAATCCATTTTCTTAGAATACCATGACCTGAATATTTTTTTGCAACTTTATAAAAAAATAACCTTGAACTTCAATACTTTCCAAACATTTTTCAACTGACAAACCTGACATATCAAATTTGTATATCGGAAAATTTTATATGAAAAAGAATGATTAAAAATCGAAATTGTTTCAGGAAAAATGAAGCATTTGCAAACAAAATACGTGGAAAAGCCTCGGTATACATGAGAAGTTAATTGGCCAGTGACAGCTAATAAGAGCATATGGTTCAGTCGACAATGTTATCAAAATTAAGCGATGCCATTCGTTCGGATATTGAGCAAAAATTATGGCTCTTTTTCTGTCGGTCCAGTGACATGAAACTCTGCAGATACCGGGTGATTATATAATATAAGTCAGCAATTTTATTGTACCTGTACTGTATTTTAAAAACTGTGAAATTTACTCATTCAAAACTTGTAGAGCCATCTGTTGATAAAAAGTAATAGACCGGGAGCTCATGAAATTTTTTGTCTCCGATTTCATACAGCATGCCTTTTGGAGGAGAGAATATTTACCCTGTGACAACAAAAAAGGGATGGTACTAAACCCCTGCACGCTTTCCGGTCATAGGGAAAATTGCATTTCCACTTGCACAAAATTTTTGTGTTTTTCTCTGATTTAATATTGCTTGCCCTTTTGTCAAAAGAAAGTTATAACAAATTTAAAGTCTTTTAATTATAGGCATGCTGTATGAAAACGCGGAAAATCATATTTTTTTATTACAAGATCACATGACCGTTTGAGCCCTTTGGGACCCTCCGAATCGCATGCATATATTTAAAAGACTTTAAATTTGTTATAACTTTCTTTTGACAAAAGGGCAAGCAATATTAAATCAGAGAAAAGCACAAAAATTTTGTGTTTAAGTGGAAATGCAATTTTCCCTATGACCGGAAAGCGTGCAGGGGTTTAGTACCATCCCTTTTTTGTTGTCACAGGGTAAATATTCTCTCCTCCAAAAGGCATGCTGTATGAAATCGGAGACCAAAAACTGTCATGAGCTCCCGGTCTATAAGCAAGTATTTTTAAGAGGTTCATGAAATTATTCTATACAGTTTTTTTTTTTATAAAGACACTGAACAATTAGACATACGTATATACATTCACTCAAAGGTACGGATACTGTGTGAGTACCTAAGTATGCCGTAAGTCACACTACCATTCTTATGTTGAAAATTGACGCTGTGTAGAAATATTTTAAAATGAGTGATTCTCGGATGTTTAAGAGGGAAAATAGTATCATTCGAGTGCGGAATATGTATTCTGCGCGTGTTGCTCACTATGTTTTTCCTCCGATTACCATTTTTCTATAAATAAATAATCAAGAAAATACAATATAAATATGGTTAACAGCCATTAATGCGCGCGCAGCCAGTACGGGAATGGATATTCTCAACTGCACATGCGTGTTGCTGTACATTTATTCTTTCCCGCACAACGCACATGCGCATTGGGGCGCATTTATCATTCCCGCATCGCATTAGGGTATCATGTGAAATTAAACTAATTTCCTGTCAACTAACAGTATCGAAATGAGATAGTTCCATAGTAGTCGTAGGAAAAAAATATTTTTAAGTGCTTTAGTATGCATTCGGCAAGAAAAATCCGATAGCGTATTTGACTGTATTAGATGTATTTATATTAAGTATTTATACATATTATGTAAACATAATAAGCAATTACTTGTACTGTCATTGCCTTTATAAAAAAATCGACTGTACTTAACATTTTACATTTAACAAGAATCTTTTATTTCAAGATTTTTTATTTGGTCATTTATTTTTGATACCTCTATTTTATAATTTTATTTATATAAAATTATGTTTTTAATACGCACGTTAGATATTTTTTCATAATATATTTTTCTTTATTGACAACAAATTATAAATTTTGTTTTCTGAAATGTGATTATGAAAAAAAATAATATTAAAGTATAATTTTATTTAAAATTTTTATTGAACCGAAACCCTAGCCTAAAAAAAATGGGTCCTTGAATCCAAAAAATATTCTGTTATTAAACCTGAACCTGAAATCGAACCGAAAGTAATATATTGAATCTGAACCTAAATAAATTCAGCTTCAGGTCCCTGGTAAATATGATCAAAAACGCGTAAAAATAAAACTCTACGTTTAAATATGGTTTTTAACAATGCAGTAGTTAACTTTTCCTCAACAGACGGCACAAGCAAATTTTGTCATTTATTTTTGATACCTCTATTTTATAATTTTATTTATATAAAATTATGTTTTTAATATGCACGTAAGATATTTTTTTCATAATATATTTTTCTTTATTGACAACAAATTATAAATTTTATATTCTGTGATTATGAAAAAAAATAATATTAAAGTATTTTATTTCAAATTTTTATTGAACCGAAATCCTAGCCTAAAAAAAATGGGTCCTTGAATCCAAAAAATATTCTGTTATTGAACCTGAACCTGAAATCGAACCGAAAGTAATATATTGAATCTGAACCTAAATAAATTCAGCTTCAGGTCCGTGGTAAATATTCTCAAAAACGCAAGCAAAAAAAGCTACGCAATAAAGAACGCAATGAAAAAATATGGTTTTTAACAATGCAGTAGTCAACTTTTCCTCAACAGAGGGCACAAGCAAGTTTTTGCAAGTGCCTAATTTTTATAAAATGATGTTTGCAAGAAGGCACATTTAAATCGCTGACGTCACGGCCCCATTTTATCAGTCTATATATTACAAAAACACATAAAAACTTATCCGAATAAAAATTTTGAATTATGACACTCTTGTAGTAAATGAGCGATACGTAAATCTTTCTATTTCAATTTCAAAAGTATTCTAATTTTCACTTCTTGATATAAAGAAGTTTTCGAGGTCTTTCTATTCTCTATAGTCCACAGGACTTCTTTTTGCCCGAACTGTCCATGATCTGCTTAATAAACGTCGGTAAATACACAGGATATTTTGCATAACATATTTAAATATATTTTTAAATAGTTACATTTATACTTATATGGAAAATACTTCAATTTCAACATCAAAGAAATGCAATATTGAAAATTTTATTCACATAACGTAGTTACAGGTTGGCACGTGCAATTTTATCCTATTTATCCTGGTAACAGACATATATAGAAATATCTGTTTGATCCTATTTGATATATATTTTACAGTTGATACAATTAATTATCAGCAGCAATATAATACAATAAACAAACACGTGTTATCGCTATAATTATTTGTTACGCGATATTAATATTTGCCATATTTTTTTCGGATAGGTATATATTGATATGAAAATTTATCATAGGGTAGTCGACCAATCATATTAGGTATGTTTACATTCCATTTAACGAATATAATATTCGTACGCTGTCACTTGTATCGAAATGAAATGTATTTTATTTATTTTATTTATTTATACTTATTTGGCCACACCAACAGAACACATAGGTTCCAATAATAGGGTGGCACTATTATTACAAAAATCTTAACAATAAAACATTAAATTTAACTAACACAAGATGATATATGTACTTATAAACATGATTCGTTTATACATAGCTATAATATGCGAAACTATATAGTTATAAAGATTAGATGGATGAGAGATTAAAGACAACGGAGAACAGATTTTTTAAAAGCTGTAATATTTGTATTGAAAATATCAGGAAAATTTGAGTTAGAGTGATAAAGGTTGAATAAAGTGGATAATCGTGAAACGGGTGAGTTAGTGGCATAGTTTGTATTTTGGTGAGAAACTAAAAGGAAATCATTATTTCTTATATTATATGAAGGTATCCTGAGGGAAAAGAAATCGAGCAATAAAGGACTATCAATTACGTTGTTAAATATTTTGTAAACTATTGTTAAATCATTTAAGATTCGACGGTTTTCCATTGATGGTAGATTTAAATTGAAATTGGGGAATTTGTAGTTCATGTATTTTACAAATTTTTTTGTACTCTTTCCAATCTGTTGATATACGTAAAGTACTGCGGGGACCAGCATACACTGCCAAACTCCATTTGACTGCGCACTAGTGTTTTAAATAAAGTCAGTATGGTTAGTGGATTGTTGAAGTTGTAACTTGTGCGGATTACAAAGCCCAACATTTTTAAAGATTTTTTTACTATATTATTTATGTGGACGTCAAACAATAATTTATTATCTAGGGTTATTCCCAGATCTCTTACATGGGTAACAGTTTGTATTGTTGAATCAGCGAGTTTAAAATTGTAATTTATTAAATTTCTGTTTCTAGAGAACTTTATGTGATAACATTTATTAATATTTAAAAATAATTTATTACGCGTGCAATATTCATAAAAACGATTTAAGTCTGATTGTAATAATAAACATCTATCTAAAGTAAAAGTTGGGAAAAAATGTTTTAAGTCATCAGCATAAAGCAAGAATTAGCGGACACAAAGCACTCTGAGATATCATTAATAAAAATATTAAACAGTAAAGTTGATAGGTGTGAGCCTTGAGGTACACCGGAAGTTATTTGAACCCAGTCGAAATGAAAATATAAGAATAAGAACAGAATAGAAACAAATAAACTATTCTAATAGGCAAAATAGACCTAAAAAAGGGCTGATGTGATGCAAAAATATGATCAAAGAAAAGAAAATGGAAATAAGTTGAATTTAACCTAAAAAGCTATGCACTACACACAATATCAAATAGAAATCTATAAGATATCTATAAGAAAATATATAATTAAACACAAATCTGCTAAATAAGTAACAAACTTTTTTAGAAATTATTATTAGATAGTAGATATGTGAACACATGTGTCAAAACAAATCAGAACGTATTATAAAATTTCGACAAATGTAAACAAAATAAAATTTAGCGATACCAATACAAATGGCCCATATTAAATAAAAACTTTTATAATTTGAAAATCTTCAAAATGACTATTGAACACAAACTAAATATGACTTCAAAAGGTATGTTTTAGTAAAATATAAGAGTGAAGAGCAATATTAGTCTATAATTCGATTAGTTATTTCTTCGCTACTAAGTTTGTCATTGAAGTTATTATGCAAAATGACGAAGTGCGTTGACTGACCGACTGGCCTATGTATTATTAAAGGTCTATTTGGACATCTAAATTAAAGTCGCATTGGTTTTAATTTTTTTATAATGTTCGGAAAACAATGGAAGTGTGAGAAAAAACACTTATATTACATTCACAACTTTAAAATTAGAATTAAAGGTAAATTAGTACTTAACATTATATTTGTACGTGTAAATTAAGTAGCATTCACAATGTAAATTAAGAAATTAAGACACTGCCACTTGAACATTTTGATTTTTTTCCGGCCATTTTTTGAAAATTTTGGAGTTTTCCTCTCCGGTCATTGTTTGAAAATATTGAATATTTCCCACTCCCGCGGATTGCCACTTAATTTTTTTATTCCGGCAGTAGAATTCTGGGTAGTATTTTTTGTACCCCTTTCGGTACGGCAAGGTTTAGGGAATTTTTGATAAAATTTTCGGACTATACTTTATTTTTAAAATTTACTTGTGCCGTCTGTTGATGAAAAGTTGAACTACTGAACTTTTAAAAACCATATTTTTTCATTGCGTTGATTCCTAGTGTTCTTGTGTCGAGCTTGCTTTTAATTATAAATTTTTTGAGTATTTTTACAAATATATTTAGTTTACATTATTCTTACAGATTTAATTTTGGCAAGTTTACCTTTTTAAATACCTACATACTTTTTTATTTTATTTTTTTTAAATTTTTTTATTTTATACAATTTGGCCATTCCAACAGGACAACAAATCCCAATAACAGGAGTGGCACTAACAAACAGAAAGAAATCAAAGATAATAAAACATCAGGCAAAAAGAATCAGAAAATACATTTTATAATCATAAATTTTTGATATCAGATTTTTAGTTTTTATATTACAATTCTAAATATTGGTTTTCAAGAGCAATATTATGTAAATTACCTTATTCATGTACAATCTAACCTTAAAAATTTGGTTTTTGACAATTCAGTAGTTCAATTTTTCATCAACAGATGGCTCTACAAGGTTTGCATTAGTAAGTTTCACAGGTATTCAAATACGGCACAGGTACATAAAATCGCTGATATGGTATAGTTTTGTCGCCTTCACTTGATACCTACGAAACCCTGAAATGTGTGAATTCACACTCTGCTTCAATTTTTTTAAACTGCAGCTCAAACTAGATTTTTGCAACTCAAGAAAACTTGAAATGAAATAATAAAATTTCCGATTCTAGTCAAGATTTCAATAAAAAAATCTGACCTAATTTCTGCTTTATTTGTTCGAAAGAAGTGCTATTAACATTGTACCTGAGTGGTCTAGTTCTTTAGAGATTTACCAAAAGTTTGAAGTGTGCAAAAAAGCTTTACTTCGACAGTGTAATACTCATATATAATAAAGAAACAAGGTAGAGAAAAAAGGCCAAATACTGAATACATGAATAGGTAAAAAAGTTACGAAAGTTAAAAAAGTGGAAAATAATTTGATAAAAGTTTTTAACTAAGTTGTAGGCTTTAAAACTTTAAAAAGAATTATTGTTTTATTGAAATTTTAAATTTAATGGGGATTGTAAAAATGATTTTCTAATACCAGAGATAAAGTAGGCATTTTATACAGAGTTTAAAGTAGCATTTTTGCGGTTTTGTAGATATAACCATCAAAATATCCTTATAACGTCACTCATGTGTCTGTCTGTACGGTAGAAATTGTAGCCAATTGGATATATCTGTATCTGTATAAGGTACAATATAATATTTATAAAATCAAAATTTCATAACTAATTTTCCAAGAAACTCTTGAAAATAATTTCTATGAAAATTTACTTAGAATGTAATAAACAAATTTAACTTGAGCTATTAAAATTTACAACAGTTATTATACAAATTTCATAACCTTGAGTGAAAGATTTCTTAGAGATATAACAAAATTCAGCGTAATAATTCACACTTAGTACGTAATTTCCCAACTCAAATCTTAATAATTTAATTCAAAATAACAGAACATAAAGATATAAGATATAAGAAGATATATAATATAATAAAACAAAAAGGTACTGATAAACAAAATGTTTTAAAGGTGAATAAAGAACCCCATAACACCCCAAATACATATCGTATTAATAAACTGCAATCTATGTACAATACGTAGAAGAATCGTTTCTTCACTCTTAACTTTTCTTATACGCATTTTTGCTGATAAGTAAATAATTAATGAGCAGGGCCGGCGCGCGGCTCTTTGGCGCCCGTAGGCATGACTTAATTGTGCGCCCCCAGGCCGGGCGTAACTAGCTTTTTTTCGAGCCCTGGGTAAGAATTTATAAATGTTCTGGAAACAAAAAGAATTCTTACTTCTAAAATATAATAAGATTTATGTGAAGTGTGTATGTTCACACATTTCAGGGTTTCGCAGGTATTGATGATTATTTGGGATGCCAAAACAAATTTTATGTTAAAATATTTTTTTATTAATTTTAATTCGAATGCCTAATACCATTATTTGGGTTTCTAAATATTTGCAGTATTTTTTTGTTATATAGCAAGGCTCCTTAATATTTTGAAAATTGCGCCTACGGCATCCATTGGTTGTTTAAGTCATAAACTCCGCCCCTCTGACTTCGTATACATTCAAACATAGAATTAAATTATAATTTCAACACTTCCCATTGGTTATTAAATTTATGCTTTTAAAAATTAAATGCAACATTTGCCAAAATATAACTAGAATTTTGACAAAATAATTTAAACAAAATAAAAAGGCAAAAAAAAACAGAAAAAATAAAAATTGACGGGAATCGAACTTACGAAACGAGAACGTTACCACTGGACTACGGACGTTCGCTCATTTACTGTGTTAAATAGCGGATTAAATATTTTACATATTTTAGTTAAAACCACAAAAAATGCGTTATTTTCCGAAAACATAATTTGATCAAAAATTCCTGTTGTACTATTCCGGTTCACACCAATGTACATTACTTAGAATTTTTTCAGATTTTTAGTTTAAACCATCTGGGCTACAGGGTGTGGTACAAAAAATTTTTTGCACAATTTTGGCAAAAATTGCGTCAAAATAATTTATATTGCAAAAATAAAATTTTGATCGTTAATCCACGTACCAAGGGCTTTCATTTGAAAAAGTATATATATTTTTTTTCGATGAGCATATATTTGTTTATATTTTTAGAGGGATATGTTTTTTAGTTTAGCCGTTTAGCTACAATTTTTACCGAACAGACAGACAGACAGACAGACAGACAAACAGACGACAAAATGACGGTATAAGGGTTTTTTGGTCATACGTACAAAACCCTAAAAAGGTCCTCGTTACAATATTACATTTCACTAATTACTTATACATTAATTTGGCGCCCTTTTGAGTCTCACGACAGCGCCCCCTTCACTGCGGCGCCCTCGGACACCGCATGCTTTGCATGCCCGCTTCATCCGGCCCTGTTAATAAGATATTTCAAGTGTGTCGGTAACACTTCCCCAGACGCGCACCGAGAATTTAGTCTTAGGTGGGCAAGTATTTTACCATCTTTCGAAAAGTCAATACGAAAAGATTGCGCAAAATGGCCTTTTGGTCCTCTTCTATCTCTTATTATACCTAGATTCCAGATATTCGTGTTTAAAAATGCCAATTGGAAAACATTTTTATTTTTTTTTAGTGCTTCTTGGGGAGGCAGGCCCCCCCGATTCGCATTTGCACTTTCCTGAGCGTCCTAAATAATAGTCTTAATAAAAATTGCATTGAACAGAAAACGAATATTTACTCATTCTAAACAGATAAAGAAAATGTTCTTACATATCATTTTTGATGTGAAATAAAGTGAATTTTTTTAAGATTTAACAGTTGGGTGTCCCCAAATATTCATCCAATTGAATAAAATGCATTGAACAAAAAAGAGCTGTTTTCATATTATAAACAATTCTTGTTGTACAAGGTGTCTCAAAAGAAATTTTATATTTAGTGGATCGACTAAAAAAAAAGTAAGCCGTATATAGAAAAAATGTTTATTAATTATTAAAATACACTTTTTGGGGATTTATTTCTTAAAAATAATATCGTCTAAATGTAGACCCTCGCGTTCTCGGCACTCATTTAATCGAACAGTAAAATTACTTATAACGTCTCGGCAGGTGGACTCAGGGATGGCTGCCATTTCGTGACGGATATTTTCTTTCAAATGCGCCAGTGAAGTCGGTTTATTGGCGTAAACTTTAGATTTAAGATAACCCCATAGGAAAAAGTCCATAGGGGTTAAATCTGGACTGCGTGGAGGCCAATTTATGTCACCTCTCCGGGAGATCAATTTGCCTGAGAAAATTTCACGAACACGTGGCAGAGACATATTGGACGTGTGTGAAGTTGCTCCGTCCTGTTGGAACCATGTTCTTTGGTTATAGCCAGGAAAGTTTTGCAGTTCAGGTACCAAGAAGTTGTCTAACATCTCCACATAACGCTCTGAATTCACTGTAACTGCAGTGAATTCATCTCGTCACGAACAGACTGATTAACATTCCCCACGTTTTCTACAGTTCTTGATGACCTAGGTCGCCCGGATTTTGATTTATCCAGCGTTGTACCAGTCTCTTCAAACTTTTTAACCCAATGTCGAATGAGAGGAATGCTTGGCGCATCAATTAAGTGGCGAAAACCTCGAATACTGCAGAATTTTCTACGCGCTACAGTCGCCGAATCACCGTTTTTGTAAAACTCTCGCACGCATAACGCGCGGTCTGCTCCCGAGAAACGCTCCATAGCGACTGAATTCCCAAGAGCCAGGCTACCGATTGACATAACCCCCACGCCCCTCGGATACGTTGCGTTCACGCACTAAGCTAAATAAATATAAAATTTCTTTTGAGACACCTTGTATAAATTTTTCAAGTTTCATCAAGTCAATAATAAAAGAGTTTTTTAAAACAGTTATAACATCGGAACACCCCTTTGAAATGAAAATTTTGGGATGCCATATAGCATATTTTGCTGGTATCATCTTTATTCACCGGAAACGTTTATAAACTAAATATGTGGACGAAAAAAAAAAAAATTAAAAAACAGTAGCCTCCATTTTTTTTAATACAGATATAAATCTACTTGTATTGTACTGCTTACATTGATTAACCCTTTTCAATTTCCTCTCTTCAATTCATAATATTTGAGATAACACAGTCCATTAATCAAATAATTTATGAAGTTGTTGAAAATTGAAGAATTGCCCCTTGTTTTATGTGACCCGCATTGCTTCAATGCTGTCATGGCGGAGTATATTCTGTTTAAAGTTTCAGAAAGCCTGTCAGAAGTTCTAAATTTGTTTTATGATGAAATTTATGTTGTAAAACATATTTATAATATGTAATGTTATGTTTTAAAGCATAAAGATTGATATTTAGTAATATATGAAAAAGTTAATGCTGTTAAATAACTTTAAAATTAATTTTATTAAGAGGTTTTTTATTTATAGTAAAACAAAAATTATGATTATACTATAGAGATATAGATAGAACGTAAAAAGGGTTTATAGATGAGGTAATTGTAGCGGAGTGCGGCGGAAGAAACGTGTAGCCGCCATGTTGAACCTGGTCTAAATATTAGCTTATATCCATGTAAAATCTGCATTATGTAGGGACTGGCAAAATTTTCCGGCCTTAGAAAATTGGAGTATTATAAAAAAGTATACACGACTGCTCTTTATCAACTTTAAGGTCATGCTATTGTAACGCGTTCGGGTTCTTCATACAAAAACGCAGATTTTTCCAGAAGATAAAATTTAAGCCGCAATCAGAGCTCTTGAGATTAACACGTAGACTGTTCGTTGTCACGTTGTAAGTTAAGTTTTTATGCATTCTTTTAACGTTTTACGTACCGCTCACAGCAGTTAGAAATTAATGGGTTACGAATAGTTCGACATCTGTGTGTCTTTAAACCAATTACATGGCTCCATAAAATGTTTTCTGTGTATTACCGTTTTTACCGTTCTAAGATTTTAACTAAACCTAACCTAATTACCTAAATTGATCATATTTACTGTCCGTTTTTGTAATTTTGAGCAAGATTTGTTAATGATGACATTATGTTAGGTTATGTAAAGGCATACGATAACTACGGTGTCACAGATAGACTGAGATAGCCAATGTGTTTATATGTCTGTCACATTAAAACAACCCACAAGCTATAAGTTTAGAAAATTATCCACAATCAACAAAGAACAACGTATTAAATTTAGAGGTCTGAATGGTTTAACGCGTTACCATATGACAAACTCGTAGTGACAAACAACAGACTACAAGCCATAATCTACAGTCTATTGATTTAAGAGCTCTGAATGCGGCTTTATTTACACTAAAAATATTACATTTATATTTTTGTAGTATACGGAATACTAAAAACACTTTTCGCCCGGAGGCACAAACTGACAGTATACTTGCCTGAACAAGAACTCAACACCGACTGACTACATAAAAAAATCTCGTCACCAAGTAAACTCGGTTCGATTGTTACAATGTTCCATGTTTTCTAGGGACTTCTAGATTGTTCCATGGCTTCCATGGATATGACTTACTAGAACTATCCAGATTATTCTACGAAATTCCACCATAGGCGTCCCGTGAGGGAAATCCAAACATTTTCGTCACACTATGATGATACTCTCTATTATCTCTGTCACACTATGATGATACTCTCTATTATCTCTATCTATAAACAGAGCGTAGTGAGTTAAGAAGTAGAAGAAGAAGAAGAAGAATAAACGTATGAAACGGTCCCATTTAGGCAAGCTTTCGGACGGGAGGCTCATGGGTTTGAGCCTTCCTTCAAACACGAAAAATACGTTTTTAAGAGACTTTTTTTCGTTTTAGTGAAGGTGAGACAAGTAGAAAAAATTCCTCCAGGATAAAATCAGTGTGCGTGCGTAGTACCATTAATCTGAAAACCTTTGAAGATAATAAATAAATCAGTTTGACATAAATATTAAATTTTAAAATGATTTTAATGATAGGAACAAGTAGGTGACAGTTTAAAATGAAAATAAAAGGGATTTAATGTTGATTGACATCCAGTTAAAAACAAGAGCTTGATCAATTTTATATGAATATGTATTATATTAAATTGCGTTTTATTTTACGTAAAATCCACAGAAAGGGTAAAGATGCGTAATAGATTTGTTAAAATTTATACCACGATCTCGAAAAGGTTGAGAACCAGTCGTTTAAAGCACTAAATAACGATAAATTATTTATTACAAAAGTAACCACCAAATTTCGATTGTACTAAAAATACCGTAGGTGGGTTCGGGAAGCAAGCTCGGAGTGCTCTGAGTAACTCTGTTAAATGAGTTTCCTCGACTCCGCACATTAATCAGGAAAAACTTCATCGAAAGGGACGATTACGAACATTATCATGTTCCATACAAGCTGTGGAGACAGCCACGTCCTTGTTAAATTAAAACTTTTTGTATTATTCTTTGTTTTACTAGATATTTGTAACTATTTCATAAATAAAATCATTCTAATTAATTAAAATTGTAAATGTATATCTTATTTTCGGACAAGAATTTTAGATCTCTCGAGAAAGGAGAATTCGTAACTGCTCCGGTATGTGTTCTGTCCAAGGCCATTGACTGCGTTTATCATCCTGTATTAGAGGAAAAACTAGCCCACTACGGTCTAAGAGGTAATGTACTTCAACTGTTAATGAGCTATCTTAAAAATCGCAAACAAATAGTATTATTTAACAATATTAAATCACATAGCATTGTTATTAATACTGGGATACCCCAAGGGTCTTTTTTGGGGCCAATCTTATTTCTATTTTATAAAAATGACTTGCCTTTGCATATTAATTCTAAAACTGTGTTATTCGCTGACGACACAACTTTCATTAACCGAGGGAGGAGTATCTCAGAAGCAGGTAGATGCTTGGAGAATAATATTAGAGACGCCCAAGATCCGTGCTAATAAACTAAGTTTGAATGCCAGTAAAACAATTAACATACTCTTCTCATTCAATCCGAGAATAAATATATCAACAACTGATTATAGCACGGAAGCAAGATTTTTGAGGTTCCAACTAGAAACCAAAATTAATTGGAAGACTCATATTGAGTCAGTAGCTGGGAAAATAAATAAATTTAATTTTGCTCTTTTACAATTGATCAAGGTTACAAGCTACTTGACCTGTAAAATAATCTATTTCTCACATGTACAGTCCAGCGTAGCATATGGCATTATTCTGTGGGGCAACTCTGTAGATTCATTAAGATTGTTTCGATTGCAGAAACGATCTATTCGAATCTTAAGCAAAGTTAAGTGGAGTACCTCGTGCAGGGAGCTCTTCATATATCATGACATATTGACACTCCCATCGCTCTATATTTTAAATATACTGACACATATTAAAGAAAACATCACAAGTTTTCATACTTATAGTGACACTCATGGATACAATACTAGAAAGAAACGTAATATCAAGGTGCCTTTTACTAAATATAAATCAAATATAGTTTTTCGTTCAATAGCAATCAGTTCTAATACAGATTTTATCCAAGTGAGCAAGTGTTATTGAAGTGTGAAGATGACGAAAAAAAGACAATTAACAGTTGACGATAGCGCCCAGATAGTGTTATTGCATAAGCAGGGTGTCACCCAAAGCGATATTGCAAAACAAATGAAATGTTCTCGGTGCGCCGTCCAAACAACAATTAAACGGTTCAACGAGATTGGATCTTATGAAAATCGACCCAAAAGTGGTCGAAAACGAAGAACCAGTACAAGGCAAGACCGTATTCTGGAGCGGATATCTCTTCGAGATAGGACGAAAACTTCAAAAGAACTCTCTTCCGAATTACTGCAAGAACACGGAATAAATTTGGCAGCAAGTAGTGTTAGAAGAAGACTTGTTGAACGTAATTTGAATGGGAGAAAGGCACGACGTAAACCACTTCTCACTGACAGGCATAAGAAACTAGGTCTTTCGTGGGCAAAAAAATACAAAAATTGGACCGAAGAGGACTGGTCTAAAGTTATATGGACGGATGAAACCAATGTTGAGGTAATATTCTACTAATGTATTAGCAATAATAATCCAGTAAAATACAAAAAAATCTTCCTTAAAAAAAATCAAATTTTTATATTTTCTTTATTTTTTTATTAGTTATTCGGTCAACCTGGGGCTCGCTACGTTCGTAGAAGAAGCGGTGCAGCTTTCCAAGAAGAATGTCTGGTCCCTACTGTGAAATATGGAGGAGGGAGTACAATGATTTGGGGTTCTATGTCTGCCAGTGGCGTCGGCAATGTTTTTTTGTGTGAAGGGTTATTTTTTTATTAGTTATTCGGTCAACCTGGGGCTCGCTACGTTCGTAGAAGAAACGGTGAAGCTTTCCAAGAAGAATATCTGATCCCTACTGTGAAATATGTAGGAGGGAGTACAATGATTTGGGGTTCTATGTCTGCCAGTGGCGTCGGCAATGTTTTTTTGTGTGAAGGACGCATGAATTCCAGGAAGTACATCGACATGCTAGAGGAAGTTATGGAGCCAACCATATTAAAATTAGTAGAAACTGACCCTCCGGAATATCACTTTCAACAAGATAATGCAGCGTGCCATAAATCCCGCGAAGCAATGTGTTGGTTTGAAGAAAACGACATTCCACTTTTATCATGGCTACCCCAGTCTCCTGATCTATCCCCGATAGAAAATTTGTGGTACATTTTAAAGTGCAAGATTGCAAAACACAAATGCAACTCAAAAACAAAGCTGAAGCAAAGAATAATTGAAGAGTGGAACGCAATTTCACTAGATGTGTGTAAAAATTTGGTATCAAGTATGTCACGTAGAATAAAATTATTAATTAAGGCTGGAGGAGGATCCATAAATTATTAATTTGATGTATTATAATAAATTTAAGTAATTATAAGTGGTATAAATTTGTTTATCTCAAAATTACCTATTCCAAAAATTATTCATTAGAATAACAAGTGCCTAATATATATGAGCATGGCTGTATATGCTTTGTACCCTCTGCTCTATTTGACCGGCCCAACCAAGACGACATATTTAATTTGTTACACAAATGTCAAATTTTGAACAGACAAACATCCAACGATTTTGAATGTAACATCGTTATTCCGTTATTAATTAAATTTCTGCTGTAATATTTATTCAGAAATCTGCATAAAACAAACACGAGCTGAAAATTAATCTAATATGAATCTCTAATATTATTCGTATTGAAATGACATAGTTCAGTGAGACGTGATGAGCTTGGTGGTTTCATATGTTCATGTTGATTTATGCTCGTTTGTTGTCGGTCACTTCTAAATGGCAAAGGTTATAAATAAGTCACTTAATTATTTTAGCAGCTGTTCCACTTCGGTGACAACTGATATTTAGTGACGTAGATAAATTTTCACACTATCCCATCATTTCACCAGATAATTTCACACTACAAATGTTTCTTGTCTTTAAGAAATTTGAAACATGGTACATTATTTGACTTAATTGTTTGGGAGTTTGTACTAGTTTGGAATAATTAAAGCGATGTGAAAAACTTCAGTTTTATTCAAATAAGACAGAGTATTTTAGTTACAAAGAATTCTTGTAAACAAAGTAAAAGTTTTGCTATTTAACAATTAAAAGGAACAATGTTCCTCTTCAAATATCATTCCATAAAATTTAATAATATGAAAGCAAATATGAGGTCTTCCAACTTATATTTCAAGGAAATTTATATTTCAACGAAATACCTCTGGCAGTAAATCAGTAAATAGGCGAAGAATATCTTGGGTGCTAAGAGAATGGTTCGATCTGTCAAGCATAAATATATTTCGATCGGTATACAAAAAATTGCCATCTTAGTAGCTAACTTTTGACCTGAAGATGGCACTTGAAGAAGAAGTCGATCCGTTGTGGCATTCACCATACTTTTTGATCACACCTCCTAAGCTTCACACGGAAGTGTTAAGGGCATAGTAAACCCCACAGATCTCACAAGTCTTTTATACAAAACAAATAATATGAAATAAAATTAGTAGAAATCTATACACCAAATTTTGCAGCGAATTTTTATCTATCTAACAGCATATTTTTAATTCTAAAAATATAAAAATATTATAGCACCATAATATAATAATTACCACGCACGGTATTGACGTAACAGGTAAGTCCACTCTGCCCATAATTGCGAAATATTATACTGAGACGTGTAACGTCTAGCAAATTGTCTGTTTGTTACTGTCTACAGTGACATTAGACATTTAAAATATGTATTTTCAAAATACACACACCGGCAAATTTAAAGGAACAGACATAAAAATCTAATCATTTTCCCTGTAGTGTACATATTGTCGATATCTCTCAGGTAATCTTCTAGTACGATATTTTTTTGGAATAATGTTCAATCGGGTTGAGGCCACGGGAGTACGCTGGCCAACCCATTGTTCTTATACCCACTTGATTTAAAAGGTCTGTTACACAGTGGGCGACGTGTGGGCGCGCATTATCTTGCATTAGGGTGGAATTGTCTCCAATATTTTGGGAAAAAGGTACAACATGGTCTTGAAGTTTATTTCTGATGTACCTATCTGCAGTTAACGCTCCGCCATCAATCACCACTAACTCTGTGCGAGCTCCCAAACATATTCCACCCCACACCATAATTGAACCTCCACTAAAAGATACAGTAGTAGCAAAATTAAATGGTGCATTTTGTTCTCCTTGCCGTCGATACAATCTTCGTTCATTGTTTAGAAGAGCATTCAAAGCTATCGAGATATAAGCTACAAAATAATAAAATTAGAAGAAAAAAAAAAAAAACATAATTTTCAAACTGTTCCTTTAAATTTGCCGGTGTGTGTATTATTATGTATTAAATAATTTAATACTTTATATAATTTTTTGACTTATGTTAATTCTTATTTTGTTAAAAATTATCAGTAGTCAAAAATATTTATGAGGACACCCTGAATTACGTAATTACAATTTAAGAGTATATTTTTTTTTCTTATGTAGTTTGTTCGCAATTAGAAACCTCTGATTCTTTTAAAACTACATGTCACTGATTAACATAGCAGTTTAACATTAGATTTTATATAAGTGCGGAAATTGGCTCTCCTTTACATTTTAGAGCAGAAATATAAGAATAAAAAATTGTTTAAAATTATTCTTTATTTTTAAAAAGTCTAAATTTCTGTAATATTAGATATTTGGAAAATAAAATATGACATTTTCGTCAAAATACAGATAGCCATCATAATGCCATCTGTCCAGAAGGTTCCATCTTTGCTCTGGAAAAATCTGTAGAGGTGAATTTTGATATCGTCCAAAAATGCGAAATTTTGTAGAGAACGGAACAAATGGTAGTCGGAGCATATGATCCAGACATCGCACCATCCGACTACCATTTGTACCGCTTTCTACAAAATTTGACTAATGGACAGTACATATGATAATAAAAGTTTTTTCTTAGAATGTATATTTTATTGAATAAAAGGTGAAAAAAAAAGGACTAATGTAACAGCCCAATATTATGAGCAGGACAGCCGTCTACTACATTACTATTTTGTTTTATGTTTTATCTCCAGGGCTATCTGAATTTTGACGAAAACATCATATTTAATTTTCCAAATAATAGTGTTACAGAACATTCTATAGCATCAAATTTAGACTTTTTAAAAATAAAAACTAATTTTAAACAACATTTTATTCTTTTATTTCTGCTCTAAAATGTACAAGAGAGCCAATATCCGCACTTATTTAAAATCCCATGTTAAACGGTATATGTTTATATTCGATGTGCTTTATATGTATTATTTATAAATGTAGAAGCCGCAAATTGAGCTTACACTCAAGTGATGTATCCATTACTAATGGACCATATATTTTATTGCTGCATAGAACACTATTTGTACGTTTATCTTTATATTTTTGTATATTTTCAGAACAATAAATTTAATTGAATTGAAATTGACTAACAATATTTTGTAATTAAAAATATCCTATTAGGTAGATACAATTCGATATAAAATTCAAATGTATTGATTGTTAGTAATTATATTTCAGATTGATAATTTTGTATGAGCAACTTGTGAGACCTATGGTGTTTACAATGCCTTTAAAACGTGTTAATTAATCTGTTTAACGTGATCAGTTGGCTCAGAATACAATATTAACAATACCAGAAAAGACAACACTTTAAGTTCCAGCTGAACGCATCTTAACATGTAGCTCGAAACTTGCAGTTTTAGTTTTATTTTCATCTTGCAAAATCTAGGTATTACATTACTGTGGCCCAGCATTCATCCATCAAGATAACTAAATTCACTTAATCTTTCTTAATTCTTCATTAATTTCACTTAAACCCTCAGTTCATAAATCAAAATTAATACCATCAACCAATCTTCAGACACAGGTGCATTCATTAGACACAATTTCTCCATAGATTTACTACCAAACAAACATATAAAGTACTTAAACCCTTTATTTTATATTGTTGCCAAATGGGAACCCAATATGTTTGTTAAATAATATCAGGTCGTCAAGGATGAAATTTGTAGTAAATAATAGGCGCTTTCCTTTTACCACTTTACTTAAGAAATCTAAACTAAGCTAAGTAAATCTAAGTTGTAAGAGCGTTCCATTTATAAGACACTGGCTAAGATAAGCTAAGTTTTTTCCTTCCCCCTTTCCCTTGCTAAGACATTTGACTAACTTCTTAGCTTAGCCAAGCATTTTAACTTGTAAAAGGAAAGCAGCTAATATTGCCAACTTTAACAGCTAATTATTTGACATTGGCTTAATATTTTACTGTTCTGTATTTTTTGTTGGAATGTTACACATCTCGCCTGTTTAAAGAAATCATTGTAAAAAATATCAAAAACTTTTTTTTTTTGAAAATGGCACGGTCGGAAATTCGCAATATTATGAAGTATGAGTTCTTACGTGGAACTACGGCATCGCAAACCGCGCGAAACATTAATAGTGTATTTGGCTCTAGTTACTACGCAACAGACAATATCAAATTGGTTCTACAAATTTCGTACAAGTAAAAAAAAATAAATAAATTTAAAAAAAAACTGGCTCATCGGCCACAGCAGCAATATACTGCAACCAACTGGACGAAATGATGCAAAAACTTAAAGAAAAACAGCCTAGATTAGTCAACAGATCAACTCCTATCTTATTGCACGATAACGCTAGACCACACACTGCACAAATGACTGTGGCAAAACTACAAGAAATGGAGTTGGAACTTTTTCATCATCCTCCATACTCACCAAACCTAGCCCCCACTGACTACCACTTCTTCCGCAATTTGGACAACTTTTTAATAGGAAAACAGTTTAATTGCGACAATGCTGTAAAACTGGCCTTCCAGGAATTCATTGATTCTCGTCCGCCAGGGTTTTATACCACCGGCCTGAACAACCTGTCGCTTAAATGGCAAAAGTGTATAGACAATATGGGTGCATACCTTGATGAATAAAATAATTCCTTATATTTGTAAGTTATCAAACTTTGCTTCTTTTTCTACAAATTTCATCCTTGACGACCTAATAGTATTTTATTTAACAAGCATATAATGGAGACTATATTTTACGAGGATGAGGTTTAACACCCGAGACGTAGGCGAGGGTTGTAATCATCCGAGTGAAATATATCCTTTATATGCGTGGTACATAACTATATTTATAGAGCAAAACATGTAATTTTATCTAATTTAACCTCCTTCATATCTATTATAATAAAGAAGTTAGCAATGCTTAAACATTTCCCGATAACATCCTGTATATTCCACTTTAGCAAGAACTTTAAAATATTTTAATGTGAGAATCCTGAAACTGTCTGGGTTTAAATGTCGGACATTTAATTAAAACAACTAGAAATTGTTTCAGATGCAGATATGCCAAAAACAAAGACTTCAGACAGACGTCGAAAGAATGCTAATTATATTCCGAACTTGTCGGAAAGTTTTATTCGTAGTTTGATATATTCCCAAGTATGTTACACCAATATCAAAGGATTGTATATAGAAAATGTCATGAGTATTTGTCGATATGTTCATGGATATAGGGAAAATGTCAGTTTTCATATTCACTACTCGTTTTATGTACAGAAGGAAATGTCGATTTTTCACATCAACTATAATTTGTTTTGTTCTTCTTTCCTGCAAGTCATTGTAGGTTTTATAAATATTTTATTTCTATTCGATATTAAGATGCAGGTCATAAAGAAAAAGAATATCTTGGATATATGATGAGGGACTAGCGTATATACACTAAGGGCACTGGTAAGAAATCCATTATTTTGTGAACTGTTTTTTCTCAGTTGTTGGAAAATGCAATCAAGTAAGCATCTTGGTATGTTTTCTTTTTATTATTACCGACTTCAATAATTAGCTTGCCGACCGTTGTAGTGTAGTATATATATATATTCTTTATTCCCTAGACCTTACGGCGTTCAGGGTATTAACCATTACAATAAATCCAACAATAAATACATAACAATCCAATACAATTAACAATGTTTTTTCTCTTTTCTATCTTCTTGCTCCAATGTCCCTCTCCTTCTGGTTTCCCTCTCCGATCTCCTTCCTTCTTGCTTCCAGTTCTCTCGCCCATCTTTGATTTATTTTATTTTATTTCATTCTACTCCCCTTCCAACCATTTCTTCACCCCTCCTCCTATCTCCCTTCCTTCCTACCCATTTCTAGGTAACCTCATCCCCCTTCCTTCCTTCAATTTCTCCCCTTCTGCTTCTCACCGGGTCTCCTTCTTATTTCCTTTACCCCTTCCTGTTATCCTTCCCCAATCTCCATCCTTCTTGCCTCTAATTCCCTCGCCCACCTCTCCCCCCTTCCATCTTCGTGCAACAGGTCTAATGTGCTCCCCGACCATACTGTCATCTCTCTACACTTCTTCGCGAGGTGCTCTATATATTCCTCCTCCTCCCCGCACATCTTTTCCTCCAATATCTATTTCCTCTCGCTTCATTCCCGCACCTTAGCCTCGCAATCCTCCTAACTCCCCCTCCTGACCTTCCTCTTTCTCCCTTCAAGTAGCTTGGTACCCCTATAGTTCTGACCTCCTTATATCTCCCTGCGCTCCTTGATTTGTATATTCTGACTGTCCTTTCTTGCTCCTCCACTTCCTTATCCCTCCTCCACAACTCATCAATCACGCTTATCCCGTTTTTTCTTCTCCTTTCCACCTCTGTCGCATCCACTCCGCATCTCCATTAATACTCCTTTCTCATTTCCCCCCATGCGTACCATCTTCATTTCTGTTCCTCTCTGGCTCTTTCCTCCCAGCATTCCCTCATTATTTTTTTATCTGTTTCTATTCTAACTTTCTCCTCGTACTTAACCGCCCTCCTTCCTGTACCCACTTTCATATAATCCCTTTTCAGTTCCTCTCTTACAATATACCCTCGTGTTGTTCTATCTATCCCTAAGATCCATCTCAAATATCTCTCCTGTACTAGTTTTACTTTCTCCCATTCCTTCCATCCCCAAATTTCCACCCCATATAGTAGGATGTTTTTCACCACGGCGTCAAACAATCTCAATCTCCATCTAATATCGTCGCTAAACTTCCTCTCTCCTATACTCCACAGCTTCCTCATGACTATCCTTGCCTTCTTTACTCTTTCCCTTATGTGTAGTTCAGCCCCATTGTTCCTCGTTAGTACATAACCTAGGTATTTTATACTCTTCGTTGTAGTGTAGTAGTTAATCGTAAGTAGTTAATCGTAGTAAGCATGGAATTTTCATAAGAAAAATTAGAATTGTCCTGGCTAATTGCCTCAGTAGAAAAGGCCATAAACGTGAAAAAAAAAGTGAAATGTGAATTTTCACACATTTCCAAAGGAATTCCACAAGATAGCAAACTTGGTCTATTACTGTTCATCATATACATAAATGACTTGCCTCATAATCAATCATGTTACTTTTTCATGTATGCTGATGACACAATATTAGAAAACGACAAAGATGACGAGATTTTACCGCCAACATTGAAACAAAGCAGTTCAAGTAGTAAAGAAAGAAAACGCCATTTTGAATTATAATTAGTTAAAAGAATTCAGTTTCTCTAAAAGTTCGAGCATGTACAAGTTATTGTTTAGTTAAAAAATTTGATGTGAAGTGTGAATTTTCATACATTTCAGGTTTTTGTAGGTATTTAATACGTGTAAAAAGCCAACATAAAACTGGATGTCTAGGTATATTTATCACATCAAAATCAACAGTTTTTTTGATAATTAGTTTTATTCGTTATTGAGAGCTAAGAGCTTCCATTTAATTTTTTTAAACAAAATTTAAATAATTTGCCAAATATCCCAGTGTTTTTATTAAATTAATAAGAAATATTTTACAGTGTAGAGTGTAGTGTGGTGTGGTGTGAGTAACTCAGTCCGCAACTATTAAAAAAATATATTATTTTTTTAGTATTTTTAATTCCAAAAAAATATACACACTATCTTAGCTATAAATACAAATAATTCCATAACATTAATAGCCATAATTTAACCATGAATTAAAAAATAATAAATTTTGTCAAAAACAAAAACTGCCATGTTTTTCAAAAACACAATTCCTCTCGTACGTTCACGTCTACCAACTTTTGATACAAACAGGTCAACAGGAAGTGGAAGTTTTATGTCATTTTAAAGTTACTATACTTTTTTGTATTTATAAAGGGTGTTTTTTTTAGAGGTATAGAACTTTAAATTGCAATAAATCAACGATGGATTATTCGATTGACATGAATTTTTTTTTATTCGAAAGATAATCTTGTGGCATTACATTAAATCATACCAACAAGACGGTGCAACATGTCACACAGCTCGTGCCACAATCGATTTATTGAAAGACACGTTTGGTGACCGCCTAATTTCACGTTTTGGACCTGTGAATTGGCCTCCAAGATCTTGTGATTTAACACCGCTGGACTACTTTCTGTGGGGCTATGTAAAGTCATTGGTCTATGCGGATAAGCTACAAACGCTTGACCATTTGGAAGACAACATTCGCCGTGTTATTGCCGATATACGGCCACAAATGTTGGAAAAAGTCATCGAAAATTGGACGTCCAGATTGGACTACATCCGAGCCAGCCGTGGCGGTCATATGCCAGAAATCATATTTAAAATGTAATGCCACAAGATTATCTTTCGAATAAAAAAAAAATCATGTCAATCGAATAATCCATCGTTGTTTTATTGCAATTTAAAGTTCTATACCTCTAAAAAAAACACCCATTATATTACATTTTAGATTACAAAGTTGTAATTTAGTTGCAAAATGTAATCAGTAGTTGTAACGCGTTACGAATTAGATTTATATTCACTAATGCATGCTTTGATTAAAGTTGCAGTTTCCAGTTTCTCGGAAACTAACGTCAAATAAGATAAACTTCACTGAATTAATTCGGTGATAACCCCGTTTCTAAGACACGTGCTTAGAAGGACCAATGAATTTACAATTTTATATTCAAATAAATAAATTAATCACTAAAATTGGAATAAACAGAAATGGAGCAGAGTTTTTAAAGAAGGCAAGACTGATAAAAGTTGTTAAGCCAATAAAGATGATGATGCATCCAATATATAGCATAATTTCTAAAGATGTAGGAACCCAAAAAGATTTTTACAAACCACGAGACAAGCACTTTAGCCTCTTAAGTTTGCCGACTCCTCGTTTAGGGTGAATAAACTTCTTTTAAACAAAGAGAAAACGACGAGTATGATCTTTACAACCAACAGAAGAAAGCCCAGGTCCGACACCGTAGACTTTCTGGGTCTACGTCTGGTTTCTACTCTGGATTATCATGGAAATGTCACATCGACAGACCAAGTGGAAAATTGAACATAGCTGTTTATGCCATACGACCAGTAAGGAAGATATCGCATGAAACAATAGCCCAGACAATATACAAGGTGTCTCAAAATAAATTTTATATTTAGTGGATCGATTAAAAAAAAAGTAAGCCGTATATAGAAAAAATGTTTATTAATTATTAAAATACACTTTTTGGGGATTTATTTCTTAAAAATAATATCGTCTAAGTGTAGACCCTCGCGTTCTCGGCACTCATTTAATCGAACAGTAAAATTACTTATGACGTCTCGGCAGGTGGACTCAGGGATGGCTGCCATTTCGTGACGGATATTTTCTTTCAAATGCGCCAGTGAAGTCGGTATATTGGCGTAAACTTTAGATTTAAGATAACCCCATAGGAAAAAGTCCATAGGGGTTAAATCTGGACTGCGTGGAGGCCAATTTATGTCACCTCTCCGGGAGATCAATTTGCCTGAGAAAATTTCACGAACACGTGGCAGAGACATATTGGACGTGTGTGAAGTTGCTCCGTCCTGTTGGAACCATGTTCTTTGGTTATAGCCAGGAAAGTTTTGCAGTTCAGGTACCAAGAAGTTGTCTAACATCTCCATATAACGCTCTAAATTCACTGTAACTGCACGCCCCCTTTCGTCTTCAAAAAAGTAAGGGCCGATAATTCCTCGCGCCGACATCGCAGCCCATACGGTCACTTTAGGCGAATGTAGGGGTTTCTGATGTTTGCGTTTCGGATTCGTTGCACTCCAGTAGCGGCAGTTCTGCTTATTTACGTGGCCATTAAGATGAAAATGAGCTTCATCCGAAAACAAAATGTTGGTAAACGTTGAAAATCGCTCAATCACCTGATTTACGAAATTAAGCCTCTGACTGGCTTCTTGGGGCTTTAATTCTTGCACCAATTGAATTTTGTAGGGGTGCAGCTTTAAGTCTTTGTGCATAATGCGATGTAATGATGACCTATGCACATTTAAAGCACTTGCGCTCTTCCGAATTGAAAGGTTCGGGTCGTCACGAACAGACTGATTAACATTCTCCACGTTTTATACTGTTCTTGATGACCTAGGTCGCCCGGATTTTGATTTATCCAGCGTTGTACCAGTCTCTTCAAACTTTTTAACCCAATGTCGAATGAGAGGAATGCTTGGCGCATCATTTAAGTGGCGAAAACCTCGAATACTGCAGAATTTTCTACGCGCTACAGTCGCCGAATCACCGTTTTTGTGAAACTCTCGCACCCATAACGCGCGGTCTTCTACCGAGAAACGCTCCATAGCGACAGAATTCCCAAGAGCCAGGCTACCGATTGACATAACCCCCGCGCCCCTCGGATACGTTGCGTTCACGCAGTAAGCTAAATAAATATAAAATTTCTTTCGAGACACCTTGTACTATTCGTTATTTTATTCGGTCATGACTTATGGATTATCAATCTGGATAAATTCAACTAGGGGAGAAATGATACTTCTTTTTCAGAAACAAGCAGTCAAGGGCATTGTAAATGCACCAACAGTTATAGAAGGCGATAAAAATAACCTATAATTGTTAAAATCCCAACAATAGAACAAAGCAGTTCAACTAGTAAAGAAAGAAAGCGCCATTTTGAATGAAAATTAGTTAAAAAAATTCAGTTTCACTAAAAGTTCGAACATGTAAATTTTTTGTGAAATTTTAACACATTTCAGGGTTTTGTAGGTATTTAATTAGTGTAAGAAGACAACAGAATGCTGGACGTCGGAATATTTTTTTGATAAAAAGTCTTTTGATAATTATTTACATTCCTTATTTGAGTACTAAACATATATGTATATTAAGTACCGTGAAACATATGTACGTGGCAAGAAATTGTATTATCTTTACTAATTTTAAAAACAGAAACATCTTACAGTAATTTAAAAAAATATAATTTCTCGAATATGAGAATTATAGTTATATTTTTCTTTAAACATAAAATATTTACTCAAATATATTTCAAGTTGTAATAAAATAAACAGTTATATAGAGCATTCTGTGATAATATGCGTAGGAAGACTATGAGATCTTATTACGAAGTTAAACTAGCAGCCAGAGGGCAATTTCTGTGACAAACAACCGTGAAAAAACATTATGAGACATACAAAAATGTATAAACTTTACTAATGTATTACTTTTTTACTTAAAACAAAAATAATAAATTTTTCTTATTAAAATTTGTTAAATAAATTTTGTAGATTAAAGGTATATTAAAAGGATAAAGTAGATTTAGGGCCGGTTTCTGAAAGCCTAGTTAACTATAACCAAATAGTTAGAAAATGGTTGCTATGGTTACTTATGAGATTGTTATATTGTAACCGAGTTTAAACAAAAGATTAAACTCGGCTAAGCTTACAGAAACCGGTCCTATGAACGCTACTGCCAAATTAGTAGGTTCAAGTCATCAACAGAGGCAAATATTCTAAGAAAATATAGAAGAACGGAGCCTACCTGGGATAGGGTTTGGGAAGACCCAGTCTTTTTGGACTATTATAGATGAGTTCGATTAGAATAGAAGATTATTTTTCGGGCCTGGGTCCGTTATTTTTCGGCATATTGGGTTTATTTTTAATTAGCTACTAATTGAAATTGATTTGTAAAGCTGTACACACATTTACATACCAAGGAAGGTCAATAAAAACTGGAAACAGACACGTGACAACTCGCTTTCTACAGATTAGTACGGGTACGCGCAGTCACCTTCGTTTTCAAAGACACTGAGACGTAAGGGAAATAAGTGCGACACCCTATCAATCTGCGACTTAAGAGTCTTAAACCGGGTATCGGGATCGAGCATTTATAATCGGACTCGGCGAGTCTGTATCTGGGTACCCGGACCCATAAAACCCTAATCTGGACCTAGACGATATAAATATGAATGCTTTTTACCGACCGCCAACATATAAAATATTGTGATCATACCGATTTTGACATTTCGAGATTTTGATGGATCTCCACGAATTGAGGTCCCTACATAACGTTTTGACTATTTTTAGCATGATGTCTGTCGGTCCGTCCGTCCGTCCGTCTGTCTGTCTGTCTGTCCGTCTGTCTGTCTGTCTGTGTACACATGCCGAGCAAATTCGGCTAAAAGGATTTTTATGAAAGCCGACCGTCAACATATATAAGGGAGGTATTGTGATCATAACGATTTTGCCATTTCGAGATTTCGATGGATCTCCACGAATTGAGGTCCCTACATAACGTTTTGACTATTTTTAGCATGATGTCTGTCGGTCTGTCTGCCCGTCTGTCTGTCTGTCCGTCTGTCTGTCTGTCTGTCTGTCCGTCTGTCTGTCTGTCCGTCTGTCTGTCTGTCTGTCCGTCTGTGTACACGTGCAGAGCAAATTCGGCTGAAAGGATTTTATGAAACTTCATATTTAAGCTTCTGCCATCAATGGCACGAATTGATCAACTTTTGGTAAAAATCGGTTGACTAAAAATGGGAGTTTACTCGTGTCGATTTTAAGATTTTTATGAATATTTCACAACAGAAAAACATTTCGAAAAAATGTATTGAACAAAAGTTGCTATAAAAGCAATAATTAATAACTTTTATTTGAGACGTTTTTTGATAAAACGAAAAATTTCGAATAATTTTTGTAAAAGTCTCAATTTTTTCATACTTATATGTAACGTTTCCATGGTTATGATAAATAATATCTCTGTTAGAAAATATTAGGCCAAGTTATTTCTACTCTGCTGCTAGAATGTATTACTTTATGAAGTACTTTACGATGGCGGTCGGTCCTGTGGTGGCCACAGCTGATTTTTTCATACTTATATGTAACGTTTCCATGGTAATGATAAATAATATCTCTGTTAGAAAATATTAGGCCAAGATATTTCTACTCTGCTGCTAGAATGTATTTAATACAAGTACTTTATGATAGCGGTCGGTCCTGTGGTGGCCACAGCTGATTTTTTATTCTAGTTTTTAAAGAATAAAGTAGAATTAACTATATAAAAACTATGGTCACAATTTATTTTCCTTTTTGGTCTTATCTTTCTTGCAGAAGGTTCAAAATGAACTATTATTATAGACCTTGACAGTAGAAATAAAGTCCGGTACATAGCTTTCAAGTCACTGCTGAGCAGCCTTCGTAGTATGGGCTGTCACTGATCTGGCTGGAAGCACCAGTGCTGACCAGCAAAGAGGGAGTTGTTCAATTCTTTTACTATTGACTTTAACACTGGTTTTTAGTAGAATTTGACCGACGACTTCACCCTTTGCATGCTAAAAGAATAGTGAAAAACAGTATCCACTGAAGAAGTCTTCTAATAAAGTATCGTGTTTAGACAAATTAATCTCATAGGTCAAGGTCCAACACAGCAAGAGTTTGTTTAATGTTTGGATTATAAAACAATTATTTAATTAGTAAAATTTTTAAACAAAACTTGTCCTACTTACCCTAACCTAATTCTTGTATAAATCAATAATCCATAGATGTTCCAATTTGAACAATTAAGCCGAGGAACGTCACAACGGGCACGATTTTAGCGTAATGCACTTGTGTTGAGAATTTGCAGGATGCAAATGACAAGTTGGCGTAGAACCAAGTACGTTAAGAGCCCGGGCTGACCCATAATACCCAACTAAACTAAAACAGTATTTTATTGTATGAATAATACTTTGTTACGTGACCTAATTCACTGCTTTCGTAAATGTGGGAAATAAAACACGTGCCATTGCTATTGTTTTGGGAAGAATGCGAATGTACATCGCTACCAATTAAGTGAAAACAACAAAAATAAAATTTTCTTAATGACTTTCTTAAAATGTAACATTTATAGAATATTCTTAGAGATTAGAAATTTGTGGTTTTATTGCTAGATACGTACTATCGTGACCAATACTATTTTGCTCAAGTATTTGCTCAACACACAAGCACATAAATCAACGACGATGGGAAAAATCAGGTATCTGTATTTGTGGAACATCCAGCCTAGTCTCCCCGATTTAGCTCTTTTGGTCTTTCATCTGTTCCCAAAAATCAAGAAATTCGTAGGTGGAAAGCGTTTACTATCAAAAGAAAAGGTAACAGCAGCTATTGAGGGTTATTTTGCAAACCTTCCAGAAAGCTACTTTATGGATGGGATCATCGCTAGAATAAATGTATTGATGTTAAGGGAGATCATATTGAAAAATAAAATTTACTTTAAATTTACAAAACCAGAGATCGACACCATCGTCACAGCTTAAAATACCTTCAGAAGAATTCTTTTAAAAGTAATCCATATAAAGTACAGTGGGTGGCCAAATTATTAGGGACAGTGCGGATTTTCTGTAATTTTCAAATGAATTTAATGAGGAAATAAGTGGCTTTGGGTCTCGTATTTATTTTTATCCATTAGAGTGCTTTATTTAGAATATAAAACGACATAATTGCTTATTCACAATCATTTATTTTTGTATAAAAAGTGTTAATTTAACAAATTAAGTAAAATCTTAATATTTTCTAATGCCACCCTTTGCTGCGATTGCGGCTTCCAGGCGTTTGGCCATGCTTTCTATGCAGAATTTTGCGTTGTGTCTGAGATTGGGGTTGTGATGCCACTCTCTGATAAGGGTTTCTATAAATTGCCGCTTGGTGGTGATGATTTCTTTGGCGATCTCCCGCTTTTTAAAATGATTTAAAAACAATTTGTTTTCTCACAAAATGCATTTAAACTTGAAAATTACAGGGGGGTGTGCTGTTCCTAATAATGTGGCCACCTACTGTATGTTTTTCTTAGAATTTTTTTTTTTCGAATTGGCAACACTGTTTCCAGCGAAGGCCATTTTAATAGCTGACAGCTGATTTGTGCTCAGTTTGGTTTGCCATTTCACCATGAATAGACTTACGCCAGAACAACGCTTGCAAATTATGCAAATTTATTTCAGTTAGTTAAAAATTTTGGCGCACAGCAACAAAGGCTATTTGCGCCTAACGCAGCCCATTTAAATGACTACACTACATATTAAAAACAATAAATTAAACAATCAATAAATCAAATTTATTTCAAAAATCGTGGTTCAGTTCGCGTTCATTTTACGTTTAACATAGTCGTTCATCCAAGCAAGTAATTCGAATAACCATGGATCGTTTTCGCACCACGCCTACTCTAATTGATAATAGGCACCCGTAGAGACATCGTACAGTTCGCCCCGAAGAAGAATCTGCTGCTGTAGAGCGTAATATGCCAGCCAGAACGTTGCAGTCAATGGAGACCACCATAGAGCCATGATTACTGTCTTTTTCGTTCCCCAATTGAATGGCATTAATGTGGAAGAGCTGTGGTTTCAACAAGACGGCGCAACACGCCACACAGCGCACGCCTTAATCGATTTATTGAAATAAACATTCGATGAGCGCATAATTTCGCGTAATGGACCTGTGAATTGGCCTCCAAGATCGTGTGATATAACACCTTTGGATTATTTTCGGTGGGGATATGTGAAGTCGCTAATCTACGATAAACCAGAGACGATGGACGACTTGGAAGCCAACATTCTCCATGTTATTGCCGATATACGGCCACAGTTGTTCGAAAAAGTATTCGAAAATTGGACTTCCAGATTGCGTTTTATTCGATTTAGACGCGCCGCAGCCTTAAGCCCGAAATCTTATTTAGACACTAATGGCATAGCATTATATTTCCAACTAAGCCAATACCATGGCTATTACCACATTTTTTATGTGTTTCATTTTATTTTAAAGTTCTATACCTCTAAAAAAAGCACCCGTTGTTAGAAAAGGAACTCTAATACCCTTTTCACACTAGAACTTTAAGATCGGATGTTAAAGTGAATGTATCTTTAAACGCTAATGTGAAACCGTATGGCCTCGTCTAAATACAAGCGATGTTTAAGACAGAGATCTGCGTCTTAAACTTCGTCCGCATTGCCAACTTAATTTCTATTATAAAAAAATACTCCTTGAATTTGTGCTGTCAACATTTTATATTATCATAAACAAGAATACTGTATTTTATCGACGTTATAAGAAGTTTATACTTATTGTTATAATAAAATTATTTATTTTAATAATGTGTTTAATAAAATAAAGAGCTACAATAATTGAGATAAAATGTATCGACTTACATGTTAATACAGGTGTAATATATTCTTTATTGTAGTGTCTTTATTGTAGAATGAAATGAAATATCCTTATTTGTTTATAATAATTCAAAATGTGCGTCTGCGCAGACAGTTCAAAACTGGTAATTTCATGACGGTAACTTAAGGACAAAATTACTGTAGCTGATGACAGCACCAGAGATTTAAACATCAAGTGTGAAAGCATACCGATCAAACATCAGTGAACTTTAAGTTCACTCGTCTTAAAGATCTAGTGTGAAAAGGGTATTAGAAACTGTCAACACTTATGGTGTTCTACTTTTGCAGAATAATATTATTATTATTTAGTTTCATTACCATTATAGAAACTTTCTGTATATGTTCATTTGTGATAACTTCTAATCTAAGTACTTATGGGTAAAGTTACTACCTTACGTCACCCGGAAACGTGTCAGCAACAACTCACATTACAAATATTTATAAACTAACCTAACCTAACCATATTATCATTTCTTGAAACAAAATAGCATTAACAATATTGCGATGTTTGCAATGTACAAAATTTGTAGCTTCAGATCACGTTTCATTAATGTTTTCAACTGTATTTTTTATGTTAAAATTCTTCCCAAATTCTATTTTACATAACGTATCTCTACAAAGTTGGTGCGGTGAAACATCGCAATATTTCGAATGCTTAACGCAAAAATCAAATTTTGGTATCGAAGTGAAAACCGCAACAAATCGAAACCGCAATAATCAATAAAACAGGAATACCCCTGTACATAGTTGAGGTACTCTTTGCCTCTTGGCAAATTTGGCCTAATTTAACCGACCTTGTATCTATTACACTGGTCAACAAATTTAAACTTTTTTTTTGCTGACTTAGATCTGATACTTGTTTTAACTAATTTTGGGGTGCTGATTTCAAAAATGTTAACAATTTCTGCTTATCACGTCAAAATTTTGTTCTATCGTATTTTGATATACACGTTTTTCACGTTCTGATATACGTCTACTTGAATTTCAACTTCTTTCTTGTTGTCCAATATATTTCGTAGGAACGCCTTACATGCAGGTACTTGTTACAGACCTTTTTACAACGGCGGGGGAGCGTGAACTTCATTTTTTAAACAGTTATCTTGACAAATTTCCTGTCAATCTTGGAGATGTTAGTGATGAACAGGGTGAACGTTTCCATCAGGATTTAAAAGAGATGGAGAGACGTTATCAAGGAAGGTAGGACTCACATGATGGCTGACTACTGTTGGAGTATTAAAAGAGACTTATCGGGAATGGTGCACTCCAGAAGATCTTACAAACGACCATTTAATCCTTAAATTATTTTGTATTTTTATTTTAACACTCCAATGCATTAAAATGTAATTAAAACTGTTCTTTCTTTCACTATAAATAAAATTTTAAGAACATTTTCTAATTATTTAGTCCTTATTGTTCGTCAAATTTGTACCAATTACAGTATCGACGTCTAAAATTAAACGATAGAAGCATTATTTGGCCGAAAATATGTATTTGTTGTAGAGCAAAAATCTGATGTGATACGCAAAAACTGATGTGATATTTGAGTTCAGCAGCACCAAATTAGTAAGAAACAAGTCTTATATATAAGTCAGCAAAAATTGTGTTGACCAGTGTTATCGTTCTCCAGATCCCCATGCTTAACAAGTTATTTGGGATAACCTGTATATTTTTAAAAAATCACACTCCAATCTTTTTTAAAATCCTTAAAATTATTCATATATTCTCGAATTTAATCTTTTAATTCAATTAGATCGTTGTACAGAAGCTTACAACTATGGAATCCAATTTGGAATGCGACAATCCAGGAAGACGATTATGAATAACGAATGAATGAATAATCAATTACCTATGATTTATCGGAATGCATTGAACTAAAGAATGTAAATTCTTCAATTGTCGAAATTTAAAAATTATATCGCATTGAAAGGATGAACGATGAAAGATAATGTTATAAAATTATGCACACTTCAAACATATATGGGTACTTGAGAGGTTGTCGCCATTGAATTTGAATACGTGGAGTTACTTTATTGTCTAACTGTGCTACCGTTTCATGTACGTTATAAATTCCAAATTAGGTAGGCTTTAGGTATTATGTTTATTAGTTTATTATGCAAATATTGTTACTATTTTTTGCATTCTTTAAGACGATTACAACGGAACTAGTGCGATTATTTTGAACAATTCTATAACAATCTAAAAATATTGTTGTTATTCGTAATTGGAAGGAAAACAAATAGAACAATCTGGACATATTTTTTAGGAGATTGGAAATGAAAGAAGAAAAGAACAGATGAGGATGGTATTATAGGACATCAGGAAAATCGGAAGTGGGAAAAGGCAGAGGAGAGAAAAGGCTGAAAGAATTTGTTAGGAGGTCGAAGACACCAGAAATGGAGGAAGAAGGCAAAGTGACTATAAGTAATTGATAGGATACCAAGGTAACCAAAAGTGGAAATAATGGGTTGTTCAGAAAGTCTCCGCCGATTTTTAATACGTTGCGCGTATCAGCGTTTAGTTAGGTTAAGTGAATAACGTAACCTCTTTAAGTTATACACTTTCTGAAAGGGTACACATTCACCGTTACTTTACTTTTAGTTTATAAATATATTTTTGAATCGTTGATTTGGGATTGGTCCAAACATGGAGAACCAACAAGTGCATTTTCGGCATTTAATGCTTTTTTACTACCGCAAGGGCAAGAATGCAGTTCAAGCCGCAAAAAATATAGGTGGTGTATACGGAGACGAGGCTGTAAGTGAACGAACAGTGCGTGAATGGTTTGTGAAATTTAGACGGGGTGAATTTACTCTTGAAGACCGGCAACGCACTGGTAGGCCATCGGTTGATGACGATCAAATCAAGGTATTAATTGCAACAAATCAGCGTATTTCCACTCGTGAAATAGCAGAAAGACTTGGAGTATCAAATTCAACTATTCACGACCATTTGATGCGGCTTGGATTTACTAGCCGCCTTGATGTTTGGGTACCCCACTAATTAAGCAAACGCAATTTGTTAGACCGTATTTCCATGTGCGATTTGTTGCTTAAACGTAATGAAAACCAGCAATTTTTGAAGCGTATGATAACGGGGGATGTGAAATGGATCCTCTGCAACAACGTAGTGCGAAAACGATCGCGGGGTTATTCCAATGAACCGCCATCAACCACCCCCAAAACCAACATTACTGCAAAGAAAGTTGTGCTTTGTTGTTGGTGGGATTGGAAGGGCGTTGTTTATTATGAACTTTTGCCGCGTAACCAGACAATCAACCCAGAAAAATATTGCAATCAGTTGGAAAATTTGAAGGAAGCAATTGAACAGAAACGCCCAAAATTAGCCAATCCTAAAGAAGTAAGTCTTCCATCAGGATAACGCTAGACCACACGTATCTTTGGTCACCTGACAAAAGTTGTTGGAACTTGGTTGGGATGTGTTGCCTCATCCACCATATAGTCCCGACTTGGCACCGTCAGATTACCACCTGGAAACGGGACTTGAGGGAAAGCAAGGAGAATTTAGAAAACCGAGGTTCATCAAATATTGCCACTTACCTTAAGCAGTGTTAGTATCTTCTGTGAAAGTTCATAGTCAAAGTTGGAATATTTAGAGTTGCTCATGTCGTAGATAAAAACAATGCCGGCGTTCTGGGTGTGTGTTGACTTTAAAGCGGCATCCAGTTGGTACACTACACCCTGGAGCGTTGTCTGCTGGGTGCATTCGCTGGGGTAGTGCATATGTGCTGTGAAAACCGCTATCGCAGCTCCGTTTGCATCACGCGCCGGCTGCAAAAAAAATAAATAACAATTAAAAAATTATTGAAACCAAATGATTTTGTTCAATAAGGAAACAATACAGAGTGGACGAAAGATAAACGATGTGTAAAAACCATTCATGATGTTTCCTCATCAGGAAGCCATGATATTTTTTAGCTAGTTTTCATAAAAATGTATATAAAATGACTGCTTGTATCTAATTTGCATATTTTGTATGTACAGTTAATATACATGAAAATATATTAAATAAAAGGTAAGGGTAACTTTTAGCTGCCTATAATACGCATACTGTTCTGCGTACGGCCAGGGACAGTGATTCACCTTAAAAACACTATCTTAGGTTATTGTTGATAACATTTTATTTATTTTTTTTATAAACCACCTAAAAATAAATTGTATTTTAAAGTGAATTGAAACATAGAAATAGTGCAAACAGAGCTAAGTGGAAACTCAGGACGTAGTATAGGCAGCTAAAAGTTACTTTTACCAAATAAAATCTATTAATAGAAATATTACACTTTCTTTTCACATGTCTAGTTATTTTTAGTGGCTACCAACAAAACTGTCACCCAACATGGCCTACTCAAATGAGGAAATGGATTACAGTGGCGCACCCAGGAATTTGGGGGGGGGGCGGTAGATAAAAAAAAAACTCCTCTCTTCTGAAATACATGTGATGACCAAAAAAAAAGGTCCTCACTTGTAAAATACAAGTTATGAGCAAAAAAAAAAGGTCCTCATCTCTACTTTTAAATCCATATCTATATATTTACCTAAGATCATGATGCTAAAAAATTAAAAAAATTGATATTTCCATCCTCCTTTCCATCCTGGGTGCGCCACTGATGGATTATATAGGCTGACATTTTGTGGTTAAAATTCTTTTAGTTTTCTTGAAATTTAGAAAACGCAGGAATTTATATTCCTCTGGCAAATTATTGAAAATGGTCAAGACTTTTTGTATTTGTTGTTATCTAACTAGTTATTGATATAACTAAACAATAAGTTGCAAAAATTTAATTACTTTTATTCAACTGCAAATTATTTACAAAAAAACATATTATAAGATCTATTTTGACCAATATTTTACCAAGAAATGTTTGTATTTATTTATTTATTTTATTTATTTATTTCATTTATTTTATTTATTATGAGTTGAACGTATTATAATTTGTAACTTTTTTATTCTTTTTACTACTATTTTTATTAATTTTATATTTTTTATTCTATATGCTAATAAAAATGTCCCTCTATAAATGCACAAGACCATTTATTAGAATAACCAGCGATACATTTTTACCAATATTTATTACAACGTAGTGCCTATGAGATTATTGAGCCAGAAATTAAGTCTCAAGAACGACGTATAATGCCTAGGGTTGGAATGGGGTCCGCAAAAAAAATGTTGTTCAAGGGGGATCCTCGGACTTCATAAGTTTAAGAACCCCTGCTTTAAATACTTTCTTACAATCAGCTCAATGTTAATTTTTGCTAAAATTCAAATAGAACGTCGTTGAAAGGAAAAATTTCTATTAGCTGAAGTAGAATGTCCCCAAGCTAGAAGGGCATAAGAAATATGTGACTGAAATAGGACATAGTATGATATTAACATTATTTCTTTTGAGACAGTATTAACCAGATTGCGAAAATCTCTACGTGCTGATCCCACTTAAGTGCAGGGTCGACATAAACACCCAGAAAATCGACACAAGGGTTTGAAAAATTATGGTTTTTACAATTAATTAAAAGGTAATTAACAGGTTGACTGCCAAGAGGTCGTATACGACCGCCGGCTAGTATTTCCCCGTATACCCGAGCGGTCGTATACGACCGCTAGAATACTATGAATTATTTTCGTGAATATTATGCCAGCGGTCCTTCATAAAATTGGTTTAAGGACTTTGAACGACCGCTGTGGTATACAAAAATTCTAAGCAAGTGCGAATTTTCAAATATTTTAAATCAAAAGCTAAAATTCAAATAGTTTTATTACTTAGGTTTAAGAATACATCAAATATAAAAACGAATACGAATTTTGCAAAAATATTGGTTAATTAAACAAAAATATAAAAACAAACCCTTGAATCATGTTTCTAGACCAACATAACTTTTATATTCAACTTGGCAACTTCAATATTTTTAAGTACTTTTCTATGGCAGTCAACCTGTTAAAGGTAAATGTAATGATAACCAACATCCAGAAAGACAGCAATAAAAATAGAATATTAAAAAATAAGTTCATTTTCGTTCACTCGCTTCTTCAAAACACGGTTTTAAACATCAAAAATCGTGTAAAAACACGCATTTGTTTAAAAAACATGAACTAAGTAATTTTAACATTGGCATTAAACTAGTGTGAATAGCCCCATTTAAAATAAAAACATTATTTATCCTGTTGTCTAAATATGCCAATTCTCTGTCGGCGACTATAAAAACAGCATAAAAATAATTATTTTAACAGCTGTTCTTAATATTGCTCTGTTAAAAGAATTAAACGTATTTCAATTAAAACAATAAATTCACAGTTAAGTATATCAGCTGTTGACGATTACTTTGGTTCCCATGAGTTTCGATATCACCTTTAGGTTTAAATGTTAGGTTATGTGAGGTTAGGTATTTTTTATGGAAGCCGTTATTACAGTGCAAATGATTATTACTTACATAACGGAAATATAGAAAAAGCGATAAATATAACGCTTAATAACTGGTTTGATTTTTGATAATTTTTATGTCTTGATTTCAATTTCCTGTTAAAAAATACTAATGTACTTGGTTTATAAAAAATGTAAAGCTACATACACACCTTCCCAATGTTTAATAGCCATTTAATTTATTAAGTTGAAATTTATAATAAAAATCAATCCTTAATTACATTATATAAAACAATTATGTTATCCCGTATAACTATAATCACATTGTTAAATTACAAAAGACCTACGGTTCATGTTTACAACCACGTTGTAAACAGTCAACGGTCAGTGGCGCATACATACGTTCAAGTATTAACTATAAATAAGTATACTTGTTTTTGTTAATCCTTTAAGTAAGATGCGTAATGTGAAAAACTAATCTCTACGGCTTAGGGTTGACACGCCTAGTTATATCACTTCTATTGTAATATTATGAGTTCCCTAACTTTTATTATTTTATTGCAATCTCCAAAACTAATTTGGTACGGACTATACATAAATAAATTTAAAAAAATATTAATACAACATTGGAATTATATTTATTTTACTTGGGATTTACTTATTTAACCTAAATAAAGAACGTAGCGCAAACCTTCGTTGAAAACGGCTGGTAATTTGTGCCCTAATGTTTAATTGGGAACACTGGTTCCCCTGTTCGAGAGCAAATTTTATTATATTAAGTTGTCCAAACCTTGTTGACCAAATCATTCATCGTCAATTATTTATGCATTATGCATTAATCACATAAAATTGTAACATATGATTGGTTTTTTTGATGCAGTCTATTTTTAAAATTAATAGATGCGGACATGTGAAATATTTAATTTTATTTTATCTCTATTTTCTCACTTGTTAAAAACAAACTAAGAGGAAATTTTGATTTCAATTGTTAGCACCTTTAAAATCGCATGTCGTGTTGGTATTACAAAAATGTGACATTATTAATATGACATATCATTTGACATGTGTCATGTTGAAAAATTGCATTTAATTATAATGATCACAAACTAAAAAATGTCCATTTTACAGTGTAAAGGATTTTTTAAATGACGTTTAAAATTATTAATACGATATAAAATTAAACATAATAACCAGATCTGGTTTGTCCTAAAGTCCCTGGATTATACAAGGTAGCGCAAGCCTTTGAAGAAGCCGACAGACCCCAGGGTTTTATTGGCTGCATTGGTTCCCCTATTAAGCAAACTAAAGCAGCAATTTTTACGTTCTTAAGTTTCCGTCTGCGCTGTCACATCTCTCTTTCTCGCTCTAATTTAATAACCTTCTTTGTCAGCGGTTTGAATATTTAAGGTTAAGTTTCATTTAAATTTATATATTATAACCATTTTATTCAATAAAAATAAAAAAAATAATTGAATTTATACCACAATTTTGTTACAGTGCATCTTTGATTAAAAAAATCGTGATTACAATGTTTAAAATAAAAATTTTGGTAGTACTAGTTTCTTATTTTTGTACTGTGGGAATCACTGAAAATCATTTGTGTTGGCGACATTTTTAGCCCCAGTATGACCGCCGTTGCGCTACTTTATATAATCTAGTGACTTTAGTTTGTCCTTACAAAAGTAAAAACAATATGCCCTGTTTTTAACACTGGAAACAAGTTATGTTTGTGACATCTTAGGGTCAACTACACCCACTATGTGCTACTTCCTTTATCTAAAGACTTTAGTTTATTATTCTTATTAAATAAAAGTGCACATCTTTAGGTCAAAAATACAGTGGGTTCCATTTAAAGAAATGTATTTTTATTTAAATAACTCGTTTATTCGTTATATGATAATTTTTTCAATTTTATATACTTATTTGTAGAGTAAAATACTTTGTCTATTTTAATTTAACCTGCTTCGTATCTTTTACAATAAAGAAGTTACCAATGCTTAAAAACACTTTCCGATAACTTACTAGTTTAAAAAGTTAAAATATTGGGTAAAATTGTTCGTTTTATCAAAATCCTTTTGTTCGATTTTCACAAAAATCTATCTCCAATGTACATATTGCAATTTTTGCGTAAAGTTAATTAATAAAATACCCACGCTACGAATTTTTTTATAAAAACGAAAAAAAAAAAAAGAAAAACTGCATGCCGTATCAGTCATAAATTAACTGTCGAAATGTTTGTTCTATGTTTTTGTTCACTGATTCTATTTGTGGGGTTGTGTGATAAAATAATATGTACACAATAGTGTATGACTGTAATCTAAATTAACCTAAACATTTTTGTTTTTATTGTCTATTTTGTTGAAAAGCGATCTCATCCTGATATAATCTGGAGTTCCACAGGTGACAGTACCTGGTCCAGTACTCTGTGATGTCAACGCTTGCTTATGATATAGCAGTACTTGTTTCCCATAAAGATACTGATGAAGTAACACGACTCCTCCAAGAAAATGTATTTAGAATCCAGGACTGGCAGGTAAAGGAAACAAAATATCTTTATTGAATGAATAAAATTATTGGTGGTTTGTGTAATAGGGAGTAGTAGGTTTTTTTTTTTATTGCTAGCGAATAAAGTATTGATGCAGTAAGTTGTGTATGTTCTTTATTGTAGTACTTGCTGACTACCTTCACTCATTCGAGCATTATCAAAACTACAAAAAAATTGCTTTATATAAAAATATATTTATGTTACCTTTATTAATAGAAGAGAATCATGGTCACCAGTGAAATTAAACAACGTAAAAATATATAAAGTCCGTTTACCATAACTATGAAATGACGTCACAGTTGAAAAACTCACCTTGCTGCCAATTCGAAAAATATCAAAAAAAGTTAGGTTATATCGAACAACTTCTAAAAATATATTGAAATACATATTTTGTGTCTACATACATACTTTCTATACCATAGAAATAAAAGTGAGCTCGAAACAATAATGGGTGTGGCCTTTCATGTTTTTTTTTTCATTGCAATTTACATGTGTTAAAAAGAGATGAAAATTACATATTTTGTGTCTCTTTCTATCCCATAGAAATTGAAGTGAGCTCGAAACAATAATGGGTGTGGCCTTTCATGTTTTTTCTCATTCTAATTTACATGTGTTAAAAAGAGATGAAAATTACATATTTTGTGTCTCTTTCTATCCCATAGAAATTGAAGTGAGCTCGAAACAATAATGGGTGTGGCCTTAACACCGACTGAACAATTCAATTTCAAACTAGCAACATTGAAAAAATGTACGAACATTAAATAAATAAATGTACTAACTGAGTTATGGATTGATGTTGATTAAAACATATCAAAACGATGGTACTTAAATTAAGTGTGACGTCATCTCATAGTTATCGTAAACCGACTTTAGTTTCTAATCGAATATCTCCCGTATTTGATAGTCAATTGTTATCTTAAATATAGGTCATGTAGTACCAACATAATTTTCATATTTAATATTATACCCCAGATTCCAAAATAAAAATAAAATTGAACACTGGGTAGTAAAATTTTAATCTCTTGTATTTTAGAAAGTAATACTAAAATGTTAATACCGCAAAAGTTGAATTTTGCATGACAGAGAAGACATAGAATCCAGTAAATTAAATTGTAATATACCTGAATCCTCTAAAACTCATAACTTTCAAATTTGCCAAATATCAAATGTCAGTCAGAAATATATCAAATGGAATCTAAATTTAGAAACACGAGAAAAATATCCTAAAAACGAATTCAATAAAACTTAAGTACTCCGCCCACGAAAATAATATCTTATAGAACAAATATCTCGTGTCTTGATAAACTAAAATAGTATTTCAACCTAATTTATTAAGCAGTGAATCATTCGGTGGTAATCCGTACAAATACTCCTTAGAAACCCACGCAATACTATAATAATCAGAGATATAAGAAATGTATCGACTTTGGACTGCTTTAAGTACCACTGTTTAAGCCAGAGATTTTAATTCTGTAAGCTGTGGCGCAATAGTGTACCCCCAGTTATAAAGGCAGTATTAAAATCAAAAACAAATGCTATAAAATTCATTATTTTAACAATATTTATTTGAAAATAACGCAATTTTTAGAATGAGAATTATTGATCTTTTATTAATTACAGAACTGTCACAGGATTCTTCGAATTTGCTATTTGGATTTTCAGATAACGGCTACAACAAATCTATAATAATAAATTTGGAGGCATTCAGACCAATTCTGTAACTCAGTTACTATGATCATAGTAACTAAATTTGTAACTATGAGCAAGGTCAGTTACTATCATAGTAACTTTGGGGTATTTCGTATTCCGTAAGACAAAAGTTACTACAATATTTAGTAACATGTTAATATAAAAGTAATATTTATAAGTTATATATTAATACGTTTATAAGTAATAACTTAGTTCTTATGAAGATAAAAATGGCGGACATTTGATTTTAAGTGTAATTTTTAGATATAATAGAAAATGAAGAAGATTAGTAAAGAAAATTATATAAATTAAATATATATAAAATATGTATGTATGAGTGTAGGTAAATGTTTATATTGCAGGAGATTAAATATATTAAAGATCAAAAAGTCTTTTCCAATTCCTCATTTTTAATGAATCTTTTTTTAAATAAGTTAAAAAAATAGTTTTTGTTTTTAAAAAATTAACAAAAATAGTTTCATGAGGGGGAGGGTTATAAAATGAGACGTATGGAAGTAATGACAACAAGGAAAATACATCGAAGTAATAAAAATTGCAGCTTAATGGGAGGTTCTAACCGCCAAATCCCACCCGCCTGTGCCACTGGTTCTATTGTCGAGAATTTGTCTTTGCATTCTGTTATTTTTGTTTTTAAATTTCTTCACTCATTTTTTTTTTCATATTTTATAAACGTATATACCATAATATATATTATATAACAATAAAATAATGTAAGCAATACAATATTTTGACATTTTTAACCTCAACTGTCATCTGTATACAATCAATGCGCATGCGTGTTGCGCTTCTGTAACTAACTTCATTCTTTTCTCAGCTGTCATTCTTTCAACTGTCACTAAGATATAACTTCCATAGCGACGTCACTACAGTTGGATATTACAGAATACGAAAAATGTTAAAATTACTATTAAAGTTACTATAAAAGTTGTCTTGTAGAAACGTTACTACACCGTAACTATTATAGTAACTTTTTACAGAATTGATCTGTATATCTGATTTTTTTCGGTTTCATATTTGATTTTTACACGTTTCAGATGATTATAAGACAATATCCGCAAAAAAAATGCCTGTCTGTCTTAGAATCACACAAAAACGGCTAAATATAATTTCACATAATTTTACATGATAGAATAAAACCAGGATTAAAAAAACTTAAAATATCTCCCTTATTTGCTTAACAGACTAAACAGAAAAATATAACAAAAAAATTGTTTATAATAAGAAAACAAAGGTTTTTTGTTCAATATATTTTTCAGTTAGATGAATTTTGGGAGTAACAGGGGGACAACCTAAAACTACAATCTACATATATCTTCCTTATTATTGACTTAATCGAAAAATCATATAAGACGAAAATAGTTTATAGATCATAATATGTCAATATATTCATAATATAATATAATATAATCATAATATTATAGATCAATTTAGCTATAATTACATTGTCATTTCCAAAAAATCGATTAAAACAATGAAATAATAGCTAAATTGATTTTAAGCCACTTGAAATTTTTATAATGAATAGTTTACATATTATATTAAATAAAAATAATCGTCAGCTGCCGACATAACGGGGTAAAGATCGTCAGTTACATCATTGATTATACAAGGTGTCTCAAAAGAAATTTTATATTTAGTGGATCGATTAAAAAAAAAGTAAGCCGTATATAGAAAAAATGTTTATTAATTATTAAAATACACTTTTTGGGGATTTATTTCTTAAAAATAATATCGTCTAAATGTAAACCCTCGCGTTCTCGGCACTCATTTAATCGAACAGTAAAATTACTTATGACGTCTCGGCAGGTGGACTCAGGGATGGCTGCCATTTCGTGACGGATATTTTCTTTCAAATGCGCCAGTGAAGTCGGTTTATTGGCGTAAACTTTAGATTTAAGATAACCCCATAAGAAAAAGTCCATAGGGGTTAAATCTGGACTGCGTGGAGGCCAATTTATGTCACCTCTCCGGGAGATCAATTTGCCTGAGAAAATTTCACGAACACGTGGCAGACATATTGGACGTGTGTGAAGTTGCTCCGTCCTGTTGGAACCATGTTCTTTGGTTATAGCCAAGAAAGTTTTGCAGTTCAGGTACCAAGAAGTTGTCTAACATCTCCACATAACGCTCTGAATTCACTGTAACTGCACGCCCCTTTTCGTCTTCAAAAAAGTAAGGGCCGATAATTCCTCGCGCCGACATCGCAGCCCATACGGTCACTTTAGGCGAATGTAGGGGTTTCTGATGTTTGCGTTTCGGATTCGTTGCACTCCAGTAGCGGCAGTTCTGCTTATTTACGTGGCCATTAAGATGAAAATGAGCTTCATCCGAAAACAAAATGTTGGTAAACGTTGAAAATCGCTCAATCACCTGATTTACGAAATTAAGCCACTGACTGGCATCTTGGGGCTTTAATTCTTGCACCAATTGAATTTTGTAGGGGTGCAGCTTTAGGTCTTTGTGCATAATGCGATGTAATGATGATCTATGCACATTTAAAGCACTTGCGCGCTTCCGAATTGAAAGGTTCGGGTCGTCACGAACAGACTGATTAACATTCTCCACGTTTTCTACCGTTCGTGATGACCTAGGTCGCCCGGATTTTGATTTATCCAGCGTTGTACCAATCTCTTCAAACTTTTTAACCCAATGTCGAATGAGAGGAATGCTTGGCGCATCATTTAAGTGGCGAAAACCTCGAATACTGCAGAACTTTCTACGCGCTACAGTCACCACCGAATCACCGTTTTTGTAAAACTCTCGCACGCATAACGCGCGGTCTGCTCCCGAGAAACGCTCCATAGCGACTAAATTCCCAAGAGCCAGGCTACCGATTGACATAACCCCCGCGCCCCTCGGATACGTTGCGTTCACGCAGTAAGCTAAATAAATATAAAATTTCTTTTGAGACACCTTGTATTATAATATGCTTAGGCTAAATGACCGCTCAGCAATTATAATCCCTCAGCTGACGGTCTTTCCCCAATTGTGCAAACAGCTGATTGTTGTTTTTATTATTATAATTATATAATAAGTTCGATGTATGAGTTTCATTGAAATTTAAATGACTTAACATAATTTTTTTTATGACAGGTTTATACAAGCGACTGACGTATAATCCCCCACTACGCACGCAGCTGACTTTTTTATTATTATTATTATCACTTAAACAATAACTGCAAATTTTCAAGTGGCTTGAAATGACTTTTGGATTTTTTTTTACAAGATGTACATTTTCTCACGACCAGCCGCATCACTACCAACGCAGCTGACGCTTAGATCATCAACTTACTACCCGGAAGGAATAATTTCCAGTAGGAATTAATCGGGATGAAATGACCAGGTCACTTGCAACTCTGCCTCCCGAACTATTACTAGAAACCCTTAAAAGTGTGAAAATCCATACCCATTCATTTTTTCTACACTTACCAGTATTGTAAATTTGCCGGTATGCAGTTCTGATCGTAGTGGTTCTGCCTGTGGATCGAAGTGTACAAGTCCTTCTCGTTGCCGGGTCGCTTCATGTTGCTCGTACAAAGCCACAGCGCGATTTACATCAAACTTACGTGCTAGTAAGAAGAGCACAGCAGTTGACCAACTCACTGGACCCAACTTCCGCCGCGAACGTAACTTATTCACCACCTCTATGAAATTTTTTGTTGCCTGGAAATGAAAAATATAAGTTATTGATATTAAATTGAATATTTAAATTTAACGTAGGAGTTGATGGACAGGGGTATTTTTAGAATATTTTATAGGTTTTATATTAAACTAGCTGAAGAGATCGTATTTCGTACATCTTTTCGTTAGATACATTTTTTCCGTAACGTAAAAAATAAACGAAATATTTCAATTAAATCATCTTTAAATTATAGTTGAAGGTAATGGGATTCGGACCAGTCAGAAAATAAAAACAAATTTATTAACTTCGCTAACGTTTCGATTTAATTTAAATCTTCATCAGAGCTACAAAGATATATAGAAATATAAAATTATTAAATTGGTAAGTTTACATGTATAAAATTATGATAGTGTTCAAATTTAACAAGTCAAGTAGTTAAAATAAACATTACAAAATTGTCGGAATTTAAAATATAACATAAAATAATTATTAAATAATAAAAACATATCAAATATGAGTTAAAGAATAAAAAACAATGTTAAATTTACATTACCTTAGTTAATAGTCACGATATAAAATAACAATTTTAAAATTAATAGAGAACACATCATATTGTCCGGTTATTGAACTCAGAGATAAGCATATGAATAAGCCACGTATGAATTTTAAAAAGGGTTTGAGATGGTTGAAACAAGTAAGTAACTTAGTAATTTTATATTTCTATATATCTTTGTAGCTCTGATGAAGATTTAAATTAAATCGAAACGTTAGCGAAGTTAATAAATTTGTTTTTATTTTCTGACTGGTCCGAATCCCATTACCTTCAACTATAATTACTAACTTACGGACGTAACTCATCTAATCAAGATCATCTTTAAACTCAGATAAAAAATAATTGTTTCTTCATTATAAACAACTTTATATACAGTGTGTATCAAGATAGAGGGAACACGATCTTTTGAAAATAAACAACTTTTACTTTAATATCTGAACGACCTAAAAGTAATTTTATTTACAAGTGTCCAAAGGGCCTTTCATTTTAATTTAAATACTTTCGCTTAAATTTACCGTGTTGCCAGTTATTTGTTTACAAATATTAAAAAATTAGCTGTGGCCACCACAGGACCGGCCGCCGTCACAAATAGACCGGGAGCTCGTGACAGTTTTTGGTCTCCGATTTCATACAGCATGCCTTTTGGAGGAGAGAATATTTACCCTGTGACAACAAAAAATGGATGGTACTAAACCCCTGCTAGCTTTCCGGTCATAGGGAAAATTGCATTTCCACTTAAACACAAAATTTTTGTGCTTTTCTCTGATTTAATATTGCTTGCCCTTTTGTCAAAAGAAAGTTATAACAAATTTAAAGTCTTTTAAATATATGCATGCGATTCGGAGGGTCCCAAAGGGCTCAAACGGTCATTTGATCTTGTAATAAAAAAAATATGATTTTCCGCGTTTTCATACAGCATGCCTATAATTAAAAGACTTTAAATTTGTCATAACTTTCTTTTGACAAAAGGGCAAGCAATATTAAATCAGAGAAAAACACAAAAATTTTGTGCAAGTGGAAATGCAATTTTCCCTATGACCGGAAAGCGTGCAGGGGTTTAGTACCATCCCTTTTTTGTTGTTACAGGGTAAATATTCTCTCCTCCAAAAGGCATGGTGTATGAAATCGGAATCCAAAAATGTCATGAGCTCCCGGTCTAAAAGTACTTGTTTAATTTATACTGCTTTATCAAAGAATGTCTCAAAAGTAAAGTTTTTAGTTATTGCTTTTATAGCAACTTTTGTTAAATACATTTTTTCGAAATATTTCTCTGTTGTGAAATATTCGCAATAATTTTACCATAGTACCATTTCTAGTTAACCGATTTTTACCAAAAGTTGATCAACTCGTGCCAATGATGTCAAAATTTTAAATGTGAAGTTTCATAAAAATTCTTTTAGCCGAATTTGTTCTGCACGTGTACACGGACCGACAGACAGACAGACATCATGCTAAAAATAGTCAAAATGTTATGTACGGACATCAATTCGTGGAGATCCAACAGAGAAATATTTCGAAAAATTTTATTTAACAAAAGCTACTATAAAAGCAATAACTAACAACTTTTATTTGAGACATTTTTTGATAAAGCAGCATAAATTAAACAAGCCTACTTTGTGATGGCGGTCGGTCCTGTGGTGGTCAACGCTGATTTTTTTTTCTGTTTGAACGGAACTAAACGGGAGATTCGTTTTTTTAAGTTGTTACGAAAACAGTATTTGCAGTAAGTTTCTTGTTGACATCTATTATAAAAAATAATATGTATAACATATTTTTAAATTTTTAGTGGACATAAAAATTTACGAAATGAGACATTTGTATTAAGAATGACACAAAATATAACGACAATTCACCTTAACCTAAAAATGTTCAATGTAACTATGATTTAGAAAGCCCAAACAAAATAGCCAAAAGTTCGGAATCGATAAAAATTACTAGATTTCAAAATCTAGTCCCGTGTAAACGTTTGGAATAGCCTATACATTACATTTTAAAATTGGCAACTAAATAAACCAAAAATGACGTCACTTCATAGTTATCTTGAATGAACTTTACGAGTTCTTAGTGGTCGCGGCGAATGATTTACGGAAAATTCATCGCAGAAAATTCAGCGCGAGATAATTCATTGCAGAAAATTCATCGCGGGAAAATTCATCGCAAGAAAATTCATCGCTGGGAAAATTCATCGCAAGAAAGTTCATCGCAGAAAAATTCATCGCTGGGAAAATTCATCGCAGGGAATATTCATCCCAGGGAAATTAAGATAAATATCGGGTCATTTTAATTCTTACAGTTAGCGAATTCGATTGAAATTGAAATCGTTTAATTGGTAATTGTTATTACATATAAGAGACATGAATAAGATAGACAATTAATATCAACAAAAATACTTTACATAAACAAAATATTGTTTAGTTTTAATATTTGGCATGATGGTCTTCTATGTTTTCCACAAAGCTGTATTTACCTATTTCGGTGAAAGTCGATTACTTCAGAAACTCTTAAAATGTTCAAGGAAAACGCAAAGTTTCACATTCATTTGGATTAAAAATTTGATAAGCCCTTATTCTATTTTCATTCAATACTCGCGACACACACGCTTAACGCATAAGTAAGTTGGATTGAACCTAATTTGATCCAAAAATTTCGACCCTACTCTCAGAAGTTGGATTGGATCTAATTTGGTCCAAAAACACCAACCCTACCTAGTTGGAGTTTACCTAATAATTTTTCATCAATAAAGCGCACGTACGTACGACCTTAGCGTTTGTAATTTCCCTGCGATGAATTTTCGTCGCGATGAATCTTGCCTGCGATTAATTTTCTTATGATGAATTTTCTCGCGATGAACTCTCCCTGCGATGAATGTTCCCCGCGATGAAGTTTCTTGCGATGAATTTTCCACGATGAATTTTCTGCGATGAATTGTCCGGACCCGGCGGCGAATTACTGGCCACTGTAGTAAATTTTTACATGCCAACATGTGTACTTCAGTGCACGAAGGGTTTTATTTGGGGGTGAAAATGTCCATTAACGATATTCCTGAATTATATTTTTTTAACTTTTTCACTGATAATTTATCAAGTTATAAATAAAACAGGAATATAATACAGAATGTCACTCCATACAGAAATATTAGTATCAAATGACTTTGATATAAAAATATGCGTAGAGAGAAAACACATAACGGATAAATAATGTCAGCTGTAGACATCTGGATGATGGATGAAACAATAAACAAAGAACGATGTACAAAAACACAAGAGGAAAACGGTAAATTCCATTAATGATACAACTACACTACAAATATTTGAGAATTTAAAATCCATTATGTTATTGAATCATAATAACTGTGCTATATAAATTATTTATAAGAATTTGTTTAAGATAAACTCACCAGAGGACCTAAACAATGTACGTACTTTTACATAAACAGTGATAACAGTGTATTAACATATCAGATAAACACAATACAAGAATAATGCGCAATAAATGATTTCGATTTATTGCGGTTTACATTTAGATATCAAAATTTGATTTAAAAATATCTTGTAGGCCGAAACTGAAAAGATACGTATGAAAACAACTTTTACTGCCCTTTATTACTTTCCAAAAGGGGTTGGCCTGAAGTTAAAAAGGACGGATTCGGGAAATTTTTATTTACGCACAATTTTCCATGTATTGGGTCGTAACATAAGTCCGTTCGTTTTTTTCCCCCCTTTTATTCAATAAAATATACATTCTAAAAAAAACTTTTACTATCAAATGTACTGTCCATTATTTTCTATCACTTTGGACAAACGCTCAGAGAATTTCATAATACCATCTCTCCAGAAGGTTCCGTCTTTGCTCTCGAAATATCTGTAGAGGTGAATTTTGATATCGTCCAAATATGCGAAATTTTTTCCGTTACGGTAATCAAAAAACCAAATTGATTCGAATATATTTAGTCTATATTTTATGGTTCCAACAAATACAGGTTGATTTATAAATATTAGCACTTTTCCAATATTCTTTCAACTGCATTAATTAGACCAATGTTTTGATTTGGGGCGCCGCGGAAAAGTTCTGATATATTAAGGGCGCATTAATCAAATTGATTCGAATATATTTAGTCTATATTTTATGGTTCCAACAAATACAGGTTGATTTATAAATATTAGCACTTTTCCCTCTCCCTGTAAGCTACTTCGAGGTGGGGGAACTTGCGATCACACCCCCCAATGACGTAGAAAGACTACCGGCCACCACACCCCGCAGGCAACGATGGACTTTGGGGATCGCTACATTCAGCTCTTAATCTTTTGCTAGTTTTTGTGAGCTATATCTACTGGTCGAAAGACATTTGTCTTTCTAGTTCTTCTTTACCATTCTGTATTCTTGCATTCTCATCACGTGACCTATCCATTAATATCTACTATCCACCTCTAATTGTGTGTGTGATGGATATCAATTACTTCAATTATTAATTCAATGTTAAATTAGCCACGAAATTTTCACTAAATAATTTTCTACAAAATTACTTTCAATTATGGAGTGAAATTTCTACGTGGTTAAAATGTATTAATAAAATCAAACGCTCTCAAACACAACGGGTGAAATTCAAGAACAAAAGTTCATTTTTCACTATTCATTATAGGGTTGGTACCACTTGGTGCACAGATTGAAAAAGAACAAAAGAAATAATTCGTTTAAAAAGTCATCTGGTTTAAATGAAAATTTATAACGAACTATTTTAGAAGTTGATGAGAAAATTCAGAGAGAAATTTATTTCTATTACGAAACTGGAATTGATTTTCAAACCAGTATACGTTTATCAATATCTAAAAATTCAAGTGAAGTGTGAATTTTCACACATTTCAGGGTTTTGCAGGTATTTAATAGGTGCAAGAAGTCAACATAATACTAGATGGCTAGGTATATTTATCACATCAAAATCAACAGTTTTTATGAAAATATCCCAGCGTTTTTTTCTACATTTTCTTCGTACTCAAGTCTTCATTAGATTAATAAGAAATATTTTACATTGTAGAGTGTAGTGTGGTGTGTTGTGAGTAACTAAGTTCGTAACTATTAAAAAAAAATATTATTTTTTTAATATTTTTAATTCCAAAAAAATACACGTACTATCTTAGCTATATATACAAAAAAATCCATAACATTATTAGCCATCAAACCATGGTTTAAAAAAATAATTAATTTTTTCAAAAACACAAAAACTGCCCTATTTTCCAAAAACACAATCTGAAGAAAAATTCCTCTCCTACGTTTCGGCTCAGGTCAATATACATTACCTATAATTTTTACAGATTTTTAGTTTAACCCTGTTTGGTAAACCTTTTCGAACTAAGTTACTCACACCACACCACGTTACACTCTACACTGTAGAATGTTTCTTATTAATCTAATGAAGACTTGAATACGAAGCAAATGCAGAAAAACACGCTGGGATATTTGGCAAATCATTTAAATTTTGTTTAAAAAAATTAAATGTAAGCACTTAGTTCTCAAATAACGAATAAAAGTGATTATCAAAAAAACTGTTAATTTTGATGTGATAAATATACATAGACATCCAGTATTATGTTGACTTCTTACACCTATTAAATACCTGCAAAATCCTGAAATGTGTGAAAATTCACACTTCACTTAATTTTTTTACCGACCGCCAACATATATAAGGGAGGTGGTATTGTGATCATACCGATTTTGACATTTCGAGATTTCGATGGATCTCTACGAATTGAGGTCCCTACATAACGTTTTGACTATTTTTGGCATGATGTCTGTCTGTCTGTCCGTCCGTCTGTCTGTGTACACGTGCAGAGCAAATTTGGCTAAAAGGATTTTTATGAAACTTCATATTTAAGCTTTTGACATCAATGGCACGAGTTGATCAACTTTTGATAAAAATCGGTTGACTAAAAATAGGAGTTTACTCGTGTCTATTTTAAGATTTTTGTATATTTAACAACAGAAAAATATTTCGAAAATATTTATTTAACAAAAATTGCTATAAAAGCAATTACTAACAACTTTTATTTGAGACATTTTTTGATAAAATGAAAAATTTATGAAAAATCTTTCAATTTTTTTTTTAAATATAAATTTTGTCATACTTATATGTAACGTTTCCATGGTTATAATAAATAATATCTCTGTTAGAAAAAAATATAAGGCCAAGTTATTTCTACTCTGCTGCTAGAATGTATTTTATACCATGACTTCAAAAAGAAATTACATAAGGGTTAGCTGTGGAAAAATAAAATAATGTCTATTGCAAGCTTTATATAACAATTTTCAATAGAAACTTATGACAACAACAGTGATGACAATTAATTGACAGTAAAAGCATGCAGCACACATTATTTTATGTTTCCACAGCTAACCCTTATGTAATTTCTTTTTGAACACATGGTACAAGTACTTTGTGATGGCGGTCGGTGCTGTGGTGGCTACAGCTGATTTTTTTAAAAATTATGAGACAATCAACTTAACTTTCTTTTTATTATTGAATATATTATAGAAAATAATATTTTGCACAAAAGTTTCCTGGTACACTTTCGACGTAATTCTTCCTACCTCTGCTCTAATTCTGGCTTTGAAATCTGATAAAGGTTTTTTTTTTACATAAAATTGATTAGTAAGTTTTATTTAAATACCAAAATTTACCTACATAATTTTTTCTCGAAAATTTTATTATGTAACCTGCCAATTTTTTTATACTACCCGAAGTAAAAAGTCTTGCAGATCCCAAACATTTGAAAAATGACACATGTTGCTATTTGAAAAAGTTGCAACGCCTAACTCATGCGCGAAATGGCGGAAGAGAATTACTTGATCCTAAAAATATGAAGCACCTTCTATCAAGTAACTTTTCTGATTTTTTTTTTAAATTCAATATTAAAAAAAGCAGCACGCCACTTACTCCCTACGAAAAAGAACACTTAGGCCCCCCAAAATTGTTATCTCTCTCTAGATTTAAATAAGTTATTAGCGCATCTAGGCCTTAAAACTTTTGGGGTCCCTTAGGTTAGATTAGTAATAAATAAACTGGTAAATCCAAAAATTTTCAGTAGCGTTTTAGAGCAGAGATTACCTAAACAGGCGAAATATGTTAGTTCTTTCCAAACTGACAGCAAAACCTGTAGTTCGGATATTTTTGCGGATGCGGATCGGATGCGGATTTGTTATTTACAAAAGCTGCGGATGCGGGTCGGATGCGGATCATGGATGTGCGGATGCGGATACAGAAAAGCTTATCCGCGCAGGGCTCTATCCATGGTTAGTAGTCAAATGCGCTGACCACTACACCACAGCAACCAGCAGTGCAAAATTTGATGCATAGATTGTCAATTTCATTCCAGTTAGTTTTGTATAAAAAACTTATAATTTCATGGGGTAAATGTAGCGTTAACTGACATTTCTCGAACTTGGTACATAAATAACTATGAATATATTTGCTTTTTTATTTTTTAAATTAAACATTACAACAGTTATTTATTTTTCTTTTGTTTAAGGGCAGTACTAATTAAGTTAATTTTAAAACGATTTAATTATAGAACGTATAAAAGTTTTAATACTTCGTTTCTTCCTGGAAATGAGTCTTGGAAAACTTTTATGGAGGAAACAATACGAATGTAATTATAAACAAAAAAAATATTTTTATTATTAAACAAGTTGCAAAACCACGCGAAGACAATTAAAAAACTTACAGATTGAAATCCCTTGCTAGCCATAGGACACCAAATAAACCCCATAGAAAACAACACTTAACAAAACTTATTCACAAACTTTTCAACACAATTTTATAACACATATTTATGCGGATAAATATTAGGATGAGTGAATTTTATGGTTATAAGTTATGTTTATATTTCGAAGTAAGAAGCGAGCTCATGAACACACAAATAGTTATTTCCGTCTGTGACAGGATATAGCTGAGTATATACTGTTGCTTTCGGTAAGCGGTAACGTGTTTCGCCGACAGTTACTGCTAAGGAGGGTTTATACTGATTAGTATTCGCTAGTGTACTTCTGTCACTCATACATCATAAATATGTGTGCCACTGTACTTGTATTTTCATTCACATGTGATAAAATTCAAAGGAAACACCAAAGGGCAAGCTTAAAAGATTACTGTCTCAATAGGTTTCTTAGAGTTTCGACTGACCAAGATAAGAGGATAAAGTATAGTACCTCGAGTTGACCCGAGAGCTTATTAAGGTATCTCTGATTGTGATATAACAATGATCTGACAATGATTTAACGAAGATATGACTTAAAAGTAACGTTATTTGAATAAAGAGCTCTCTGCTATGACAAAGTTTAGGAACCATCATATCCTTGGACGCAGTGGCGACGTTAGGCGTCGGCGACTGCAGACAGACTCGCGTTGAGGGGCCTCGCAAAAATTTTACAAGTAATTGCAAGTTTAAATATTATATATCAACTCTTACGGAGCGGTGCTACTTAAAATGTACCCCACAAAATTTGAATAAAATAATCGTTATTGAGTTTTATAAATACCATAAATATTTTATTTACCTACTTATGAAACAATGTAGGTAAATATTTTTTTCATTTTTACCGACCGCCAACATATATAAGGGAGGTATTGTGATCATACCAATTTTGAAGTTTCGAGATTTCGATGGATCTCCACGAATTGAGGTCCCTACATAACGTTTTGACTATTTTTAGCATGATGTCTGACGGTCTGTCTGTCCGTCCGTCTGTCTGTCCGTCTGTCTGTGTACACGTGCAGAGCAAATTCGGCTGAAAGGATTTTTATGAAACTTCATATTTAAGCTTCTGCCATCAATGACACGAGTTGATCGTGTCGATTTTAAGATTTTTATGAATATTTCACAACAGAAAAATATTTCGAAAAAATTTATTGAACAAAAGTTGCTATAAAAGCAATAATTAATAACTTTTTTTGATAAAACGAAAAATTTCGAATAATTTATGTAAATTTTTTCGAAATTTTTTCCAAGTCTCAATTTTTTCATACTTATATGTAACGTTTCCATGTTCATGATAAATAATATCTCTGTTAGAAAATATTAGGCCAAGTTATTTCTACTCTGCTGCTAGAATATGTTACTTTATGAAGTACTTTATGATGGCGGTCGGTCCTGTGGTGGCCACAGCTGATTTTTTCATATTTATATGTAACGTTTCCATGGTCATGATAAATAATATCTCTGTTAGAAAATATTAGGTCAAGTTATTTCTACTCTATTGCTAGAATGTATTTTATACAAGTACTTTTGATGGTGGTCGGTCCAGTAGTGGCCACAGCTGATTTTTTATTTTAAACACCTAATATTAATTAATTTATTTTTCATGAATTTTATTGGTTATTTTTAAGTAAAGGGCGGAGTCAACTTCGGTGAATTCCCTGATTTTTGCAAAGCAGCTACCGCCTAAGTACCCGCTTCAGTCTGAATCTGGACGTCGGACAGGACGGACGTATCAGGTTGGGCGTATACTATGCTTTGCTAGAAATTTAGTTGGTTAGTATGAAACAGGATTTTATGAATGTTGCACGTATGAAAACATTGCAATTGAAAATATTGTAATTTCAGCTAAAAAACATTTTTAATATATTCCATAGTAAACCTGAATACAAATTATTAATAAATTATTTATTTATGATAAAATAAAAATGGGGTACATTTGTACCCCACACCGCAACCAAAGGACACCGTAATGTAGGGGTTAATTATGAATTATGATATTTTTACATTTCTCATTTCGCTTTGCTGGACAAAAATATGTATATTTGTCGGTTTTATCATTGGATTCTATTACTTCGACTTTAAATAAATAACGTTTTCTAAGTGTTAATCTTATTCTATATATTGTGCATAAAAACTTATAAATTCAAAATTCACTGTTTAAAAATGAAAATCGGGTACGCAAATATTGAAAAATAACATTTCCCATTCGAAATAATTTCTATTAAAAATGGCTTAGTAGGTGAAAGATAATTTAAAAGAAAATAAAAATATAAGAAAAAATTAACCACGAAAATAAATAATTATAAGTGTTTAATTATATTTTTTTAAAATGATGACCTAAACAAACCAGTGGCGAAGGAAGACCTCCGCTAGACTTGCCCTCCCATAAAAAAAAATAATAATAAAAAAAAAAATACATATTTTTTTTTTAATTTAAAAAAAGATTTAGGTGAATTTTCAAAAATACATCAAATTATGTCCAATACAATTTTTTGTCCAAGGCTTGGTTTACTAGTTATGTATTTTTTTAAATTTTAATGTTTAATAACTTCCGTTTCCGGTTTCAGATTTTAATAAAAAACAATAGGGTTCTTCCCAGTTCTTAGGAAAATTTTTTAGTACCAGAACGAACTCTTTACGTTAAACTGTTTTTGAGTTATTGTGTATACACACAGACACACACACATACGGACGGCACTTCGAAAATAGGTTTTTTGGATTCCCTGGACCATGAAACGTGGTCATCCGTCAAAATCTCGACATCGAAAATTTTCGCGATTACAATACTTGCCCCTTATATATTAAGGTCGGGCAAGTAAAAAGGGTCCTCACTTCTAAAAAACATTTTTCTTCAAGCAATTCTGGGGGGGGGGGCAAAAGGGGGCCAGAACATCTTTGGGGGAGCGGACCCCCCGCTAGTGCCACCACTGTATTCAGGTCTCCTCAGAAAAAATGTCATCTTGCATTATATCACAATTTTAAAAAGGAGAAAAATTCTATCATTTTGAAACAATCTAGACGCGCGTAATTTTAAATTTCATATTTAAAAAGTTTGATAACTTCTGTTATTTCCTTGTTTACATTATCAGAAGTATTTTACATCAAAGATAAAAAATTTAAAGTACTTCGATTTTTCTTTTAAGTGGTTGCACTCAATGCATAAAAGCGAAATCGAAAAATTTTTAAATTGAGCGACACGTTAAATAAACAAGAGAGAAAAAAAATATATTTTCCATCGGATTGAAAGTTGACGGGGCAGACATTGAAAGGGCGGACAGTTATATAGGGAATGTAAAGACAACCAAATTAAAGTTAGACAGGCGAATAAAAAGAATTGAAACAGATAAATACAGTAAAAATATATCGCGTGAAATAACAAATACGGAATGTAATAGCCTTAAAAATACTGTCAAAACATTATTATTTTTAGTGTTTTACACGCGGTTGGAAATTCATGAAAATATTTTTGTAAATTAAAAATAACACGCTTCAATGTTATAGTAACGTCAATATAAATTATTTTTTTAATTAAATATTTGTTCCAGTTTAGTTGTTGTTTTCACTTTGCAGCAGTGGCGTGCGTAAGGGAATACTGACATAAATTTGCACTGTTTATGGTGATAAACTAAGTGTACGCACATGTCAACAGTGGTTTAAAAAATTTAAATCAGGAAATTTTTGCATGGATGATGAACTTCGATCTGGATGGCCCTATAAAGGAATAATTTATTATGAGATGTTAAAACCGGGGCAAAGTCAGTTTCGAATTAAGTTGCTTGGTGGCCCTGGGCGGTAAAATTAAAATGGGCCCTCTATTATTTTAAATAGTATGGAAATATTTGTATATAGACTTCGGTAGGCCCCCCGGCTTCGTGGGCCCCGGGCGGCCGCCCAGTCCGCCCACCGCTTAATTCGCCTCTGGGCTAGAGTCAGAAATCACTTGGACATACATACAACTTGGCTAATTTTCTTTCAGAATGTCGTTTCTAGTTTTATTATTTCTAATACTTTTGTTTAATTCAATTTTTAATTATTTTATTTCCTGGAACGGCTGCGGAGCCCCTGAGAAGTGCACGCGGAGCACAGGTTGGGAACCGCTGATATAGATGATAGATAAGACGTAAGTATTAGTTTATAAAGATTAAAAAAAGGGGCAGGCTAACATTTCATCGGTTCTGAGCCTTTTTGTGGACTGTCTTTTTTTTTACTTTTTTTGCCGAAAATGTCAACATTTTAGACCGTAACTCAAAACTGACCATATATTTGTGATCAAGACTAAAAATATATAAGTATGCCAATTTTTAACAAAATTCAAAAAACAATTCTTCCAAAATTTTGGTAAAAATTTTTTTGACTCCGATTTTATCCAAAATATAGCTTTAGGCTAATTTTGGGGTGAGGATTATAAAAAAAAATATTTAAAAAATTCATGCTTTCCTAGTTTTTGAGTTAGAGCTGATTAAGGTCAGTTTTTTGCCTATAAATCCAAAACTTTTGCCCAAACTTCAAAATGGACCAAATTTTCTTGATCTCTGACCAAAAATGCATATTTGTACCAATTTTCAATAAAATTGGAGACAAAAATTTTTTACTTCAAAATCACGATTTTTTTAAGGTCTATACCTTACGATTTTTTCGCTTTTTGGCCATTTTCAAGGATTTTGGATTACTGCCCCTACAAAACTTAATAATATGTTTATTTAGGCCCAATTTTTTTCTCAAACTAAACAGTGTAGCAGAATTTTAAAATTTCAAGCCGCATATTTATATCCCTAACCATTTTTTAGTTAGCAATTTTAAAAATTTTCAAAAAAAATATTTTAAAAATGAAAAAAAAGTCAAAAAAAAAAATTTGTTTCAAAATCTGGTTACAAGTAAATTAGGACCTCAAGATTTCAAAAATTTCATCCGCAGGTCTTTATTGCATTTCGTTTTTGAGATATATCCATGCGAAGATGAATATTTCTATAAATCACGCCATATTAAAATTTGTCATAATTTTAAAATACGCAAAACGAGTAAGGCCTCTAATTTTTTCTAGACTTAATAAACTACGAGGAATCCAAAAATTCTAGCGTCAGGTTGTTTTCTCTAACAAATTATGTAAATTATGCCATAAAAAAAATTGTCACAATCTCAAAACGCATCAAACGATTAAAGCCCCAATTTTTCTCTAGACCAGTGGTTCCCAACCTTTTTTTACTTGCGGAGCCCTTTTTAGAATCAATTTCTATGACGGAGCCCCTAGGCCTACCCTATGTCTTACAAATTAATGGTGTTTAGAAGTAATGCAACGGGGGAGGGGGTAGATTTTTTAGTTAATATAAATTCACTTTTCTCTTTCACAGCTCACATATTGATAGATAGACAGATTTTTATAAAATGAAGCAAATAATCAAAATACACGCAGATTATTCAAACAAAAAATGCATCTAGTCATAGACTCATAAACCGGCTAGAGCAGTAGCGAATTAAGTTGCTTGGGGACCCTGGGCGATAAAATTAAAATGGGCCCTCTATTATTTTAAATAGAATGGAAATATTTGTATATAGTAGACTTCGGTAGGCCCACCGGCTTAGTGGGCCCCGGGCGGCCGCCCAGTCGCCCACCGCTTAATTTGCCTCTGGGACAGTGTTAATTCTGATCTCTACTGTAAACAATTGAATCGACTGAATCATAACTTGACCAGAAATCGGCCAGAAATTGTGAATAGAAGAGGAGTTATTCTTCGAGGCGACAATGCCTGACATCATTCATCAAAAAAAGACACGTGAAAAAAATTCCGAGCTTGATTGGGAGGTTCTAACACACCCACCCTACTCACCAGACATTTCACACTCCGACTATCACTTATTTCGGTCACTGGAACACTTAAGGTAAGAAACAAGATACTTAGAAATATGAATCATGTTAAAATGAGCCTTGAACAATTTTTTTTATCGGTCGGAGGTCTCCTTTCGCCACTGGTATTCTTTCGATTTGTTTCTCTTTTAATAATACCAAATAAACGAAAAAACTTTCCGATACACCTAATACTTATTTTAAAATATTATTTATTCGCTGAGTTGGTATCTTGGCAGATTCTAAAGTGATGTCAGCGGGAGTTGAACCCATAACCTTGTGTTCCATACATAATCATATTACCACAGAGCCACAGCATCTAAGATCATTACCAATCATGCTAATTTTAGCTACAAATAAACATTCAAAAATACTTAAATTAAGTATGAATTAAGAGCGTAACCAATTAGAACATCATTCCCTCCTTAACTTTATCTCTTTCCTCCTCATAAGTAATAAGGGAGAAAAGAGTAGAGTTAGTGTCTAGCACGGTGGGCTACGTCATACGTACCGCTGCCGGATATCCGGTTTCATCAGCTAAATAGAGACGTGTAGACTAGCCCAGCTGCACACAGCCAATGAATGAGATGGATGGTTAAAGTTCTGATCATTGGGGTTGTTAAAGTAAGGCCATAAAATTTGCAAATGTTTCACAACATCAAACAAAGAAAAATATGGCACATAACAAAATTAATGGTTTGTAGGCTCTGTAAAATCATTATTACTTTAATGATTTGCATTGATAGATTCGGTGCTAACTTTTTAATATTAGCTTATAATATGATTATCTAACGAACAAAGAAGTATTTAGTAAGTGATAACAAATTGTGTGCACATATTTTTTTTTATTATTTATTTATTTTACATAGGCCTATTTCTGCAACGAGGCTAATCGCAGATGCCAGGGGGCGATCTCCTACACCTGGATGAGGGGTGATTGTGAAAATGGGAGTAATGTAAACATATTATTCTCGCCCGAATAATATCACCAACGAAGGAAGCTCGAACCACCGAACGGACAGTTCAGACTGTTTCCACCAGTACAAACCGCACGACTTAATGCGCTCGGCCACTCAATTGGCTGTGTACATATTTAAAACCACAAATTTGGATTTTTACATATTTGGATTATTATTTCAAAAGTTGTGGAAATTTGTGTACATATTTAAAACCACAAATTTCCACAACTTTTGAAATAATAAACCACGTGCTTCCATCTAGAGACATACAAGCGTACTTGCGTATTTAATTACGAGATGCGCTCGCATCAAGCTCCCCAACTATAGGTACTTAGTTCTACAATCAGTCAAACAAATATTGTGAGCATGGTATTGCAAAAAATTCGAATTAATTATCAGACTAAAAATTTCTGTTCTATTCCGCTTCACATGAGTAATGCACATTATTACTCAGAAAGTTTTCAGATTTTTAGATTAACCAGGGGGGGGTCCTAAATCCACTAGGGTGTGGGGAATTTTTTTTTTAACACTTACACAAAAATTGTTTTAAAGATAACTACATTTCGTTCCTCAATATACGTCTTAAAAGCTTTTTTTGATACCACAAAACAAATTTAAAAAATGCAAAAAATTCGATACTTTTCGACAAACTAATCGGATCAAAAATTCCTGTTGAATTATCCCGGTTTCTATCAATGTACATTATTGAGAATTTTTTTAAATTTTTAATTTAAAAGGAAAATAGATTTCGACATTTTAGGCGAAAATCCCATACAAAAACAAATTTTTTGGTTATTATTTTTTTGGTTAATATTTTTTGGCACGTATTAAGAGGTTTCATTTTTTCATAAGGGACAAGTATTGTAATCGCGAAAGGTTTCGATGTCGAGATTTTGACTGATGACCACGTTTAATGGTCCAGGGAATCCAAAAAACCTATTTTCGAAGTACCGTCCGTATGTGTGTGTGTCTGTGTGTGTTTATCTTATTTATTTGTGTTTGTCTGTGCAAGATTTCTTTTATTGAGTATGCGTAATTTTATTGGTTTTATCTATTTATTGATTGTTTAATTTATTGTTTTAACCGGAATCGGAAGTTATTAAACTTTAAAAATTTTAAAAATTCATAACTAGTAAACCAATCCTTGAAAAAAAAATATGTATAAGACATAATTTGATGTACTTTTGAAGGTTTACCTAAATCTTTTTTTTAATTTAATATATATATATATATATATATTTTTAGGGAGGGCAAGTCTAGCGGAGGTCTCCCTTCGCCACTGGCTTCATTAAATATATGTTTTTATCCCGCGATGTGTTTTTTAAACTCTTTATATTTTTTCTATATGTGGCGATGTGTTTATTTTTTAACTCTATATTTTTTCCTATAAGTGGGTCAAAGAGTTGTACAAGCGTACTAAATTTTAACTTTCCAGCCATAATTCCTGTACAGACAAATAAACAGACAGACATATGAATGACGTTATAAAGGTTTTTTTGTCATACCTACAAAACCCTTAAAAATCAGCTTAGAAAGTACATTCATTAAAGGTCACCGAAGCAAATTTTGTCAAGAAAACCAAGAGGAACGAGAAAAAGGGAAGACTTAGACAAACCTGGATAGAATGACTTCGAAATGAGATGATCGAAAGAATCCTGAGCGAAAATCAATATAGGGACAGACTAGGCGCGTCCAGGATTTATTCCTAGGAGGGCTTAGAAAGAAAAAAAAAATAATTATAATAACCACCTTTAAAAATTCGAAATTTTCACGAAATCTGTCCGCAAAGGGCCCTTTATCCCGCTTCCATATTTGGATGGTGGTGGATGTTCGTGTTTAGTATTGTAAAAACTGTTCAATCTAACAAAAAATATATATACAAGGTGTCTCAAAAGAAATTTTATATTTATTTAGCTTACTGCGTGAACGCAACGTATCCGAGGGGCGCGGGGGTTATGTCAATCGGTAGCCTGGCTCTTGGGAATTTAGTCGCTATGGAGCGTTTCTCGGGAGCAGACCGCGCGTTATGCGTGCGAGAGTTTTACAAAAACGGTGATTCGGCGACTGTAGCGCGTAGAAAATTCTGCAGTATTCGAGGTTTTCGCCACTTAAATGATGCGCCAAGCATTCCTCTCATTCGACATTGGGTTAAAAAGTTTGAAGAGACTGGTACAACGATGGATAAATCAAAATCCGGGCGACCTAGGTCATCAAGAACGGTAGAAAACGCGGAGAATGTTAATCAGTCTGTTCGTGACGACCCGAACCTTTCAATACGGAAGCGCGCAAGTGCTTTAAATGTGCATAGATCATCATTACATCGCATTATCCACAAAGACCAAAAGCTGCACCCCTACAAAATTCAATTGGTGCAAGATGCCAGTCAGTGGCTTAATTTCGTAAATCAGGTGATTGAGCGATTTTCAACGTTTACCAACATTTTGTTTTCGGATGAAGCTCATTTTCATCTTAATGGCCACGTAAATAAGCAGAACTACTGGAGTGCAACGAATCCGAAACGCAAACATCAGAAACCCCTACATTCGCCTAAAGTGACCGTATGGGCTGCGATGTCGGCGCGAGGAATTATCGGCCCTTACTTTTTTGAAGACGAATGGGGGCGTGCAGTTACAGTGAATTCAGAGCGTTATGTGGAGATGTTAGACAACTTCTTGGTATCTGAACTGCAAAACTTTCCTGGCTATAACCAAAGAACATGGTTCCAACAGGACGGAGCAACTTCACACACGTCCAATACGTCTGCCACGTGTTCGTGAAATTTTCTCAGGCAAATTGATCTCCCGGAGAGGTGACATAAATTAGCCTCCACGCACTCCAGATTTAACCCCTATGGACTTTTTCCTATGGGGTTATCTTAAATCTAAAGTTTACGCCAATAAACCGACTTCACTGGCGCATTTGAAAGAAAATATCCGTCACGAAATGGCAGCCATCCCTGAGTCCACCTGCCGAGACGTCATAAGTAATTTTACTGTTCGATTAAATGAGTGCCGAGAACGCGAGGGTCTACATTTAGACGATATTATTTTTAAGAAATAAACCCCAAAAAGTGTATTTTAATAATTAATAAACGTTTTTTCTCTATACGGCTTACTTTTTTTTTAATCGATCCACTAAATATAAAATTTCTTTTGAGACACCTTGTATATTGCTTCTTGTTGGTATTGCTTTCTTAGTAACAAAAGTGAAGTTTGGAAACTAGATGTCGTTGAATATCAGAAACTAATAATTATAGTTTATAAAATAACCAAACAGTTCAGTAAATTACCACTTCAATATGCCATATGTAACAAAATTAAAATTAATTTAACTAGAATTAAAAACACTGTTAGAATAAACAGTTAGGACTAATTTAACAGTATAATTATTACATTGGGTCTGGTGACTAATTTGCCAAAGACTGAGTCCGCTGTTCTCTTGCACAGACGAGTTTCCTTATTCGTGATTCATAATTACTCATCAACATTAGTGTTGGTGTGTCTCTATTACACCTGGACGATGACGCCTGTCACGACTGTTATTTGTTTGTGTATTTAAAGATGAAAACTGAAAGTAGTGTACCTATTTAAATTACGAATAGAATTAAAGCTGCTAATGCATCGTATTTTGCACTTTGTTCCCTCTTCAAATCAAAACTCTTGTCTAGGAACACCAACATTAGGTTATATTAAGTTATAGTACGTCCCGTACTTATGTATGGCTCCGAAAGATGGACCTTAACAAATCGAGATCGGCAACACCTCATAGTTTTCGAAAATAAAATATTACGCAGATTCTTTGGTCCCATTCAAATTAATGGTGGATGGAGAATCCGTAAGAACAAAGATATCCGAGAACTGTAGGTACTCATTTAAATGTAGTCATGTAGTTTAAAAAGTAGTCATTTAAATGGGATGCGTTAGGCGCAAATAGCCTTTGTTGCTGTGCACCAAATTTTTTTAACTAACTAAGTGGAACTAGATTTTCAAATACATGTAGTAACTTTTACCGACTTTTTTGATCATTTTGTTTAAGAAAAGTCAACTTCGATGTATAAAAAAATTAGCTAGTGGCAACTTAGAAAAATATAAAATCCATTTAGTTCCGCTTAAAGGTTTGGAATAGCCTATACTCTATATTTTAATTTAATTTGGTTTTACCAATTCATTCTCCCCAACTACAATTTGTAATTAATTGTAAATTATTTAATTCTGACCCACATAATTATCATTCATAATAGAAACTATGTAAATAATTAAACTGCAATTAAACCATATAATATGCAAATAAGTTTATCAAAATGCAAACGCAAAACATGAATCTAAATATGCCATGTTAAAATTGCTGATCGGAATATCTCTCTGGATATTACTAAATCAAATTATTCTTGTCATAGTTCCTCTCTCATTTTAATATCGGCTTTATCGATTTCATGAATATTTTTAAATCGTCTATTTTCATTTGTGAATATTAAAAATGACGTTAAATGAAAAATGAAATAACTTTAAGAAAATTTTATTAAGTTTAAATGTCAATTATTGGAGTATGTTGGAGATGCTGTAAACCAGTGTTTCTTAACCTTTTTGGAACCACCTGTAATGTCTTTTGAAGTTGGCGGACCCTTATCTGGGTCCATATATACATAACCATTTTAACCGGTTTTTAGAGTTTTATAAGTATGACCACCAAAAAAACCTTATAACGTCACTAATGTGTCTATCTGTGTGTGTACGGTAGAAATTAAACGAATGAACATAGAAAGTTGACATTCTTGTAAAACTCTTTGACCCACATATAGGAAAAATATAGAAAATTAAAAAATTGATGTGAAGAGTGAATATTCACACATTTCAGGGTTTCGCAGGTATATAATAAGTGAAGGCGGCATGCTGAGTGTGTAGGACAAATTTTACTTTGTAGTAATCACGGCAAAATGAACGATATTTTTAAAATAATTTATCGTCTGTTAATCATATAATAAAAAAACAGAAAAAATAAAATTCACTCCGTACTCGAAACCCTTCGTTACCAGCGAATGTTAGCTTACGACACCTGTGCTTTAACCACTACGCTATCGTACGCCTTGCATTTGGGTGTCTTACATTGGTATAACTTTTGTACTTTGTGAACCAAAAACCACAAAAAATGCGTTATTTTCCGAAAACATAATCTGATCAAAAATTCCTGTTGTACTATTTCGGTTCACACCAATATACATTACTTAGAATTTTTTTAGATTTGTAGTTTAAACCATCTGAGCTACAGAGTGTGGGACAAATTTTTTTTTGCACAATTTTGGCAAAAATAGCATCAAAATAATTTATTTTGCAAAAATAAATATTGATCGTTAATCCACGTACTAAGGGCTTTCATTTGATACCCTACTCAGCATTAAAAAAATATATTTTTGGGTTCGATGAGCACATTTTTGTTTATATTTTTAGGGGGATATGTTTTTTAGATGTTTTAGTATTTTTCCTATGGCGGGTCAAAGAGTTGTATAAGCATGCCAAATTTCAACTCTCTAGGTTTAGCCGTTTGGCAACAATTTTTACCGAACAGACAGACAGACAGACAGACAGACAGACAGACAGACAGACAGACAGACAGACAGAGAGAACGACAGACAGACAGACAGACCGACAGACAGACAGACAGACAGACAGACAGACAGACAGACGACAAAATGACAGTGTAAGGGTTTTTTGGTCATACCTACAAAACCCTAAAAAACACATCACGAAATAAATGTAAACAAATACGTATTTAGGGCAAAATAAATATTTTTTATATATTTTGATTGGGGTATCAAATGAAACCTCTGAAAGCGGGGATAAATCAATTTCTATTTTTGAAAAATAATTTTTTTATGTGATATTTGTTAGAAATATGTCAAAAAGCTTGTATCCCACCCTAGAGGTCTGCACGGGCCTATTTTGAAGAATTGCTTGGAGAAAAATGTATTTTAGAATCACTTGTATTTGCCCCCCCCAATTTTACTCTTTTCTTTAATCCTGCCCCCCCCCATATTTTAAGAGCTAGCGCCGCTACTGAACATAAGTATATCTTTTCGTGTCAGCTTTCAACAGATTTATAAATTTAATATTTATCAAATTTTTCTTGTTAAAATTTTCCATTAACCCGAATAAGTAATGACACTCTGGCATCTATGGTGATTGCATGCTGAAACTCCCACAGGGGTGGAGATTGCGAGTTCGATACCAGTTCACAACACCCATATAATTTCCACTGATTTATACTAGGGTGTTATTCTAACCAAATTATCCAGCTACGTGTGTATTATTCACGCAGTATCTAAGGTTTATTTTGCTAATTGCTTTATGCGTGTTCATCGTCTGTAACGGGAGTAAGATCCACGGGTATTTTCGGAATTTCAGCTGCTTACTTAAATGTTTATAGCAGTGTTATCGAAACTTTATAAATCTACGGACTTAGTGGCAAATCTGCCGATGGAGCCCTTTGATTTTGGTTAGTTAAATAGTACTCTCTCCGTCCCATAATAGAAGTAAATATAACTGTTACTGGGATTATTTATGTTTGCAATTACAAACAAATTTAACCACAAAATTATCATTTATTACTCTCTAATCAAGCGTACCATGACTCGGCTTTTGTGATTTCTTTCATTTATCAAAATCACTCAGGCATTGAATTGTCAAAATTTTCTAAAAAGTAAAATAGCACCAGCTGCTTAATTACTTAATCCTGGAGCCTTTCTACCTTGCGGCGTAAGGCTATACTTGAGTTACTTATTTTCAGGTGTTGTTCTCCATACTTCTTTCCGTGTTCTGTCCTTTGTATATTTTTTTTATCTCCTCCCACTTTACGCCTCTCTTCGTTGCAGCTTCTTTTGTTTCTTGGTACCAGGTTTTTCTCGGTCTTCCTGGTTTAACTTTCCACTCATTCTGTGTATATATCTCAGCCATCTTAGCTGTCTTTCTTCTATTATGGTCTACACTGGCTTTGTGTCTAGGTTTTCTCTAAATACTTTATGTCTTATTCTGTCCAATTTTGTTTTACCGTCAATTGTCCTTACAAATATCATTTCAGAGCTTCTTATTTTGGAGCTGTGCTTTAAGAGAATTAATAAACTAACTAAAGCTAATGCAAATCTTTTGTTTTCGGATGAAAAAGGCAGAAGGATTATTCCATGTCAAATGGTGTGATTATAGAAATGGTCCACGGTCCTTGGTTTTCAATTTGGTAGATCAATGTTTTTGAATAGATGATATTGTACAATTTTTTAGGCCGTTATATACATAAATATCTAATAAAATATGGTTTTATGTTTGTAGGTCTCTGGCAACACGTTTGAACAATCGCAAAATATTCAAAATTTCACTGCCTGTAACTCGACAACCAAAGCAGCTGTTGGTATGAAAATGGGTATTCAAGTTAATCTTGTTTCTGTGAATCAGAAAAAACATGCTAAACATAAAAATATTGCTCTTTACAGGATAAGGCATGCAAGTGGACAAAAAAAGCCTCATTTCCAAATTTAAGCCCAGTTTTGGGTGCCATTAATTTTAGAACGAACAAGCAGGGTAGTTGCTATTTGGTAGCTTTATTAAAGATATGTATGTTACTGTATTGTTAAATTCCCAGCCTGATTACTTATTTGGATGTGGAGATATTGCACTACTAGATGGTATCGAAGAAAAAATCGTCAAAATTGACCTAGGTTCGGCCGCAAATATCAAGAAATTATAATCTAAGATTCTATATTTTTTAGTACCAATGGCAAATGCAGGTTTGAAACTATTCGAATCAGCTTGTTTTGGAGTCTCTTCTGTCAAGACATGAAAAACAGGATTAATATCCTGATAAAATATACGCGGATCGAGTTCATTAACGTACTGAAGCCAGTTTGTGAAACTATAATTTTAAAACAAATCGTATTTGGAATAGGCGTCTACAACTTATCTCATTAAAAATTGCATTGGCCCATTATTTCGTCTGGTTCAACTACAGCTGCAACTGGGCTAAGAATACGGTCTGAACGTCGGTTATTTTACACAACCATAACTGCGTTTCCTAATACAGGGATAATAGGACAGGTTGAACTCCTTTAAAAGTTCCAGTCCACACGGTGACGACCAAGACACCGACGACATATACCCATACAGCTGGTGAGCCAAGCAAGCAGTACCATGTGGATGGGAGAAAGCTTCTCCTGGCTCCTCGACTCCCTAATGGGCAGACCCCGCATCGGAGATAGGTCCAAGCCGACCCTGGCCAACACGGGGTGGACCGAAGACTTCCCCAACTCCAGGCTTCCAGCATTTTAGTTTCGTAGAACTAATTTGATTACGTAAAAAAATTATTTTCTGCGGAAAAATGAATGGTTGGTAATGCTTTGCCATTCATTCATAAAAAGATAACACATGTTTACCATTCTATAAAACATTGTGTTAAAAAATGCTGTAACAGCATAAAATGGTGACAGATTAGACACGTGTGTTTCATGGAAATTTTCAGTGTATTTCTACGAAAATTATAATGAATGTAGTGACGTATTAAACTAGCAAAATAGTGACTTTAGCTTGAATGAAAACACTGGAATATTGCCAACATTCGAAAAAGAAAATATTACGTTAATATGAGTATACAGTAAACTAAAAATAGAGTTTTCCTAATAACTAAAAAAAGCTTTTAGATGCTTTTATTGATTTTTATTAAATTGATTAAAAATGCGCATTGCAGGTAATTTTATTTTAGTTAATGGCTCGTTTAATTCTATAACAAATTAGAGTAATTAATCAACGTTTAGGACCTATAATTTCGACATTAGTTAGAGTTATTGTAAATCAATAGAAATTTTGTGAAAAACGTACGTAAAGCATGCGGGAAATAAGAATTAGTATTATCGGTTGACCGATTATTGTATGGTGATAACAAGAATTACCATTTTCAGTGGCCCACTCTAAAAACTTGAGTAGGACCAGCAGCAACCAGAGGGAAGGTTCACGGGCGTAAGCCCCCCCCCCCCAACATTCCATTGACACGTTTTTAAAAGACGTATTTTTCGACAAATTACACGATTATATCTCCCCAGAAAAAAATTCTAGCTTCTTAGCCTTTCTGTAAAAATTCTGGTTCAACGCCTGAGTAGGATATTTAGACCAGACGAAATCATAGGTGAATTCAGCTATTTTCAAGGAGGCGGGGGGGGGGGATAGTTTGAAAAATCTACTCTTCTTTAAAATTATTACATATCATAGCAAAAATTGCTAATTTAATGGAATACAACTACAACAATCTACAACAGCTAGATAGGGGCAGAAAAGGTAAGTTCTCCGTTTCTAGACCGCCGGCCATAGATATGAAAGCCACGTGGTCAGTGTGACGTCTCGACCGGTGTTATCATTTAAAGTATGGAGGTCTCGAACCTGGGTCCCTGTACTCCGTAGACAACCGTCTTACCACGGAGCCACGGCAACTATTAATTTGATGGAATAGACTAAATAATTCAAAAGGACGTACTCTAGTATGCTCCATGCTTATGGCTTCAAAACATGGACATTAATAAAGCGAGATAAACTCCTCGCCGTTATTGAAACCAATTTTTGGTCTTTTAGCCGCAAGAATGAAGATATCCCAGAACAGTCAGAGGGGCCCAAAGATTTTTTTGAGGGGATTTTGCTCAGAAGATTTTTTTTTTCTTGGGGTGGGCTTAAGCTCAATTACAAGAAAAGTGTCCCTTAACCCTTTACCGCATAGTGTGCCATATATGGCACATCCGATTTTTATTTTTTATTTTACTTTTAAAACTGAATCAGAACGTTACTTCATGAATGTTCATATATGCCACATACACAGCAATGGATCCTGCAGTATCTCAAGTAATGGGCTGCAATTGATTTGAGGATATCAAGCGGAATTTGAACTTCAACGATAACTCTGAATTTATTGAGAAAGGACAACTAAAATATACGACCTTTTCTTTCAAAAATTCGAGGGCGATAGCTTTTAATTCCTAATGAAGAACACCTAGCAATTGACGAGCAAATAATACGGAATCATTTTTCTTTGTAACATAATGTAGAATCATAATGTTCCATGTATGGCACAAACCCTAAATTATAATTTTAATTATTATTTTTTCATAAAAATAATAATTAATATTTTAAATATATTTTTTAAATTAATTTTTCTATCAATAAGAACCAATTCCTAATGCTCATGAATTATTTCAGCCAAAAATAAAAATGCATGCAATAAAAGGTTAAAAACGTGTAAAATAGCGTGTTGGGGGGGGGGGGGGGAGGCTCAAGACTGCGCGTCAGCCAATTACTGCACCAAACCAAGTAATACGAAAGAAATAAGAGGTAGATAGTTTCAGTGGATTTAAGGATGAAAGGAGAATGGTAAAAAGGATAATTGACATCCTGATGTATCTGACGTCCAGTAGCAAGGCAAAATATGGAGGAATACCTGAGATATTAGATAGTAGTTGGCCCCTTTACAGCCTTACATCAAAGCCCACACATCTGTTCCGTATTTGAAACTCATTTTTAACTAATTTATTTGTGTTCGTCCAGCCAGCTTTTTTTTATTTTAGTCGTTATAAGCGTTAATAACTACAGATGCTGTGCACCAAAATTTTTAACTTATTAGAAGGAGGAATCAGTTATTGATTTTAGAGCCGCACTAAAAGGGGGGGCGGAGGGGGCGACTGCCCCTAGCGCACTAAGGAAAAGGCCGCTGACGGGCTTGCTAAGGGGCGCCATTGCGAAGATGAGGGGACCTTTTTTTTGCTCGTCACTTGAATTTTGGGAGGTGAGGACCTTTTTTTTGCTCATCACTTAAATTTTACGAGGTGAGAACCTTGGTTTTATTTACCAAGGGCGCCAAAACACGGTTCTGCCCCTAATGCAAGTTTTCCTTACGTACCACAAACGTAAAAAAAGATTTTTTTAATTATTTTTTGTTATGGTTTCTATGGCTACTAACGAAACCAAAAACAGTCTTATGCAATAATGATAATTAAACACAATAGTGCAATATTCTGCTGTCTTTGAAGTACCTCCTTAAGAAAGATTAATTACTAAACAAAACAAAGCCACCCACTTCTCACGATAACAAAGGTTTTCAGAAAAAAAATACTAAAACAAATCTGGTAAATTTAGGTCGTGAAGCAGCTGCACAAACATTTTGTACCTCAGGTAAAATAAAACAAATTGACAAAAATTCCAACTACAAAAAAAACATACTACTAAATGTACAAATTGCAAATAAAACTCAAAGATCATTTATATCCTTTTCATCCCTAATATTTGTTAACAAATACGAGCCCTAGGAATGAAACGTTGAACAAACGATGTTCTCTGCCAGTCAGTTCCAGTTTTTGATGGCTAGATGGCTGTTCTCTGCAATATACGCGTCAATTATTGATCCAGTTCTAGTATTTAAATCCGTTTATATAACATATTTAATCCTCCCCCACAAAATAAGGGATGAAAAGCAAATATGTAATGAAGATATCAAATTGAGTAATTTTTTTCATTTCCTGGTTTTGTTGAAACTTGTTAAAATATTAGCCATTATTTAATCTATTTCTTTTAAGGTTAAATATTGTATTATAAAGTTAATTTCTCTTAAGAAAGTACAAAATTTGTTTGGAACAAACTGTTTTATTGCTTTTCAAAATGCCTTTAAATTTATAGTTTTGCGTGCGTTCAAACCAATTCTGGAAACATTTTTTCCACTCTTAAGTTGGTATCTCAAAAACATGATTTTCGAAGGCTTCAACAGCTTCTTGAGATGAAAATCGCTGTTCACGCATTTTTTGTTTGACATTGGGGAACAAAAAAAAGTCGTTAGGGAATAAATCAAGTGAATACGGGCAATGAGACATTAATTCGATGTTTTTCTTCTTCAAATAATCATGTCATGACGTGCTGTGTCCGAGTTTGCATTGTCATGATGAAGAATTATGCGACGTTCTTGGTTGTTTTTCCTGATTTTGTAGACTTCTGGCAAATAAATTGTTGTATACCATTTAGCATTAACTGTTTTTCGATCCTCTAAAGGAATGGTTGCGACATGTCCAGTACAACCGAAGAAATAAGCGATCATTTTCAGTGCTTCGTGAACTACTTTTGTGGTTTTCGGTTCATATTGTAAGACCCATTGGATTGTTGCTTAGTTTCCGGTTCTTATGAATAAATCCAAGTTTCGTCACCTGTAAAACGATGTTGTATACGGATTTTGCAGTGCCTAGGTTGAATTTTTTTAGCATTCCCTTACACCAATCAACACGAGCCTTTTTTTGAGCTTCGGTCAAATTGTGCGGAATCCATCAGGAACAGATCTTTTTCACAGCTAAATGTTCAAGCAAAATCGAATGTATTGCAGTCTGCGATATGCCAAGGATACCTCTATCTCACGGTAAGTCACATGCCGATCTTCTTCAATCATTTTGCGCACAGCATCGATGTTTTTTGAATCACAATTTTGGTCGACCTTCACGAGATTCATGACTGACGGACGCACGACCACGTCAAAATTCTGCAAACCAATTGTAAACAGTCTTTTGTGATGGTGCTTCAGTACCAAAAGTTGAACGAAGCGAATCTGTGCATTGCTGTTGAGTTAGGCCTTTACTAAAATCGTAAAAAATCATCCAACGAAAACCTTCACGAGTAATATCCATTTTTTCACAAATTTGTTTAACGCTAACTGTCAACAAACTACTCGGTCAATTTATAAGCTGCCAATGATTTCACAAAAACAAATGTCAAATTTTACGAATATAGTAATGACACATTTCAATATTTCCATCTAGTGGTCGTTTGTAACAACATGAAAGGTAACCCTCGTACGCTGGGATATTTGGCAAATTATTGAAAATTTTGTTTAAAAAAAAAAAATTAAATAGAAACTCAGCACTCAAATAACGACTAAAAGTGATTATAGAATAAATATTCCTTGGTTATGTTGGCTTCTTACATTTATTAATTAGTCTAGTCATTTAGATGAGCTGCGCTAGGCGCAAATAGCCTTTGTTGCTGTGCGCCAAAAATTTTAACTAACTAACTTACATTTATTAAATACTTACAAAAATCTGAAATGTGTGAAAATTCACAAATCACATAATTTTTTTTAAATTAAAATAATTCCTCAATTTACAATTTAGAAGTAGTGTTGCATAATGAAGGAATTCGATTTACAGACGAGAATGGTCTCGGTTTTCCTTTTTATTATTGTTATTATTATAATTATAGAGAAAGAAAATGAAAAGTAAATACAGTTAGTAAAAGAAAGCAAAATGCGTACAGTTGTAATTTATTTAATTCTGACTTGTGTCACATATTTCTATAACTGCGTTATTTATGTAGCTGATTCCTAACTGCTTTATTTAATTATTATTATTTTATTCTACGTATACTGGTCATAACTGCATTATTTTCTTTTCTTTTCTCATATAATTCTGATACTTCCTACAGTTTACTGAAATCTGCCGAACAGACGATAAAAGAAAATTGAAAAAGGTACTTTGTTTGTTCTATAATAGTACCAGCCGGTAGCGTTTGAACGTAGGTGAAATGAAAAATAAAGAAAAAAATAAGAGGATGTAGAACGAAAGTGTTGAAGACGTGGATGTGCTGTAGAAGCTTAATGCCAGGGACTCCTAAACAGTGCTCAGTTCAGTATAAGTTTTCTTAACATAAAAAAATTTCATGAAAGATAAAAATACAAAAAAACAGTTCGAAATATAGTGAGAGAGAAATAAAAGTACAGGTATAAAAAACATTTAAAAAAATGTATAACAGAAACAAACAAGATGAGGTACATTGAGGGAAAAGAAATTATGTGAAGTGTGAATTTTCACATATTTCAGGGTTTTGTAGGTATTTATAAGTGTAAAAAGCCAACAAAATACGAGGGCAATATTGAAACGTGTCATTACTATATTCGTAAAATTTGAGTCATTACTATATTCGAGTAGTTTGTTGACAGTGAGCGTTTAAAAAAAAAACAAGTTTGTGGAAAAAATTGATATTACTCATAAAGGTTTTCGTTGGACGATTTTTTACGATTTTGGTAAAGGCCTAACTCAACAACAATGCACAGTTCACTTCGTTCTACTTTTGGTAATGAAGCACCATCAGAAAAGACTGTTTACAATTGGTTTGCAGTCCGTCAGTGATGAATCTCGTGAAGGTCGACCAAAATCGGTTGTAATTCAAAAAAACATCGATGCTATGCGCAAAATAATTGAAGAAGATCGGCATGTGATTTAGAGATAGAGGCATCATTTGGCATATCGCGGACTGCAATACATTCGATTTTGCATGAACATTTAGCTGTGAAAAACATCTGTGAAAAACATCCGGATGGATTCCGCATAATTTGACCGAAGCTCAAAAAAAGGTTCGTGTTGATTGGTAATGCTAACAAAATTCAACCTAGGCACTGAAAAATCCGTATACAACATCGTTACAGGTGACGAAACTTGGATTTATTCACATGAACCGGAAACTAAGCAACAATCCACTGGGTCTTCCAAGATGAACCGAAACTCACAAAAGTTGTTCGTTCACGAAGCACTTCCAAGAAAATTATCTCTTGTTTTATCGGTTGTGCTGGACATGTCGCAACCATTCCTTTAGAGGATCGGAGAACAGTTCATGCTAAATGGTATAGAACAATTTGTTTGCCAGAAGTAACTGACCAAATCAGGAAAAAACAACCAAAAACGAAATCATTCTTCATCATGACAATGCAATCTCCCACACAGCACGTCAAACAATTGATTATTTGAAGGAGAAAAACATCTATCCATGTCTCATTGACCGTATTCACCTGATTTATCCCCTCACGACTTTTTTTTTGTTCCCCAATGTTAAAAAATGCGTGGACAGCGATTTTCATCACCTCAAGAAGCTGTTGAAGCCTTCGAAAACCATGTTTTTGAGATACCAACTTCAGACTGGAAAACATGTTTCGAGAATTAGTTTGAACGCATGCAAGTACATATATAAGTCTTAAAGGCGAATATTTTGAAAAGCAATAAAACAGATTGTCCCAAAAAAAAATATTTCTTAGTTTTTGTAAATACTTAAAAGGTAGCCCTCGTCAGTGGCTGACCCAGGATTTGGGGGGGGGAGTTCGGAATACAAAATTATTTAAATCATGAAGAATGTTCTTACTTCTGAAATAAAATTGTGATGACCTAAAAAAAAAGGCCCTTCTAAAATACAAGTAATGATCTAAAAAAAGGCCCTTGCTTCTAAAATACAAGTAATGACAAAAAAAAAAGGTCCTCACTTCTGAAATACTAGTGATGACCTAAAATATTTAATATTAAAATTCACCTAATACCACGGTGATAAAAAAAAAATCTTTTTTGGGAGGGCTGGCCCCATGAGCCTCCCTGGGTGCGCCACTGGCCCTCGTATTTGTAGCGTTAAAGAAGTTTTAGGTGCATATTCCCGTATTTTAGCTCATTAGCAATTTGTTCTAGAGGTAATGTACGGTAAATGTGCATCCATCATACGGTGACTGGTGAAATGCGTGTAATGTCAGTGTATTTGGGTGTGATATTAGCATGAGGGAGAGGTCACAAGTCACAAGTTGGACCTGTTGCCCCCGCACTCTCGGCCATTGACACTGTGCATGACTTCGCCATACGCCATCACACAGAACACCTGTTATTGACCAACACTCTCGTTCAATACCGCTACCATTCTCCATTCCATTCCTTTACTACTATTTCGTTCCACTTTCCACCTTCCACCTAAATGTAACATTACAACGAATAACTAAAATCCAGATAGTCAAATTTAAACAGGTATGAGTCATTTCAAGATGATGGGATACGTTTGTATATTTTGACCACGAAAAAATTTGTTGGCACAATTTTGGCAAAAAACGCGTCTAAATAATTTATTTTGCAAAAATAAAATTTTGATCGTTAATCCACGTACTAAGGGTTTTCATTTGATACCCTACTCAGAATTTTAAACAAATATTTTTTTTTTTTTCGATGAGCAGATATTTGTTTATATTTTTAGGGGCATATGTTTTTTAGATGTTTTAGTATTTTTCCTATGTGTGGGTCAAAAAGTTGTATAAGCATGCCAAATTTCAACTCTCTAGGTTTAGCCGTTTGGCTACAATTTTTACCGAACAGACCGAAGTTTAGAGCTAAATATTTGGAAAATTTTTATAACTGCATTGAAAGAAATCTTTAACCGAATATAATACATTTATCATTCAGATTTTATTTTTATTTTTAAATAATGTGATATTGCTCGTTTTAAGGCAATAGTTAATTTTATTTTTTATTTTTTTTGCCTGGTATTGTGAACGTGTGAAGAATTGTTTAAAGTCATCAAGTGTAGGTTTTTAAAAGGAAAACTTAAAATTTCAAAAATATAAATACTTGGAGCACTTAGTACTTTCTTACTTAGTAGTTAGTACTTTCAAAAATTTAAAGGCTGGTCAGCAAAAATCTCTATTTTTTAGATTAGTACATAACTTTGTTTTTAGGAACAAAATGTACAAAGGTTAGGTTAGGTTTTATTTACAGTTAGGTAATATTTTACAGAAAGCTCCTAAACATTTTTTCGCCCAAAATAACTAAGCAAGGGCTTCATAATATTAAACTGAAATATTTTATTTTCAAAACCTAAGTTTATAAATCGATCGAATGAAGTTCGTAAGCGAAAGTTCGGTCCTGATAACTCACTAAAAACTTCTAAGCTCGAAGGATCATGAGAAATATAAAAGAAAAAGAAAAAACTTCAATATAGTTCAATTGAAATTGCTCAGACATGATGAAAAACATTTTTTATTTTTTAAATTGGATTCGATAAAAAAATTATTACCATTCTTAATTTTTCAATTCATATTTCGTCCTGAAAATACAATTATTAATTTTTTTTATTGAGAAGTGACATGCTCAAATACGCTGTAAATATTTATAAATATTTCATTTTCAAAAGACCGTATCTCAAAATCTACATGAGATAGAGACCTGCGGTTGGAATTTTTGAAATCCTGAGGTCCTGAAGGGCCTTAGGACTCATTTTGAAGCAAGTCCCAAAAACATTTTTTTTTTGCAAAATTTTTATTTTTATTTTTTTTTTTAATTTCAAAAAATTCTAACTCAAAAACAATAAAATATAGAGAACTGTGGTTTGAATTTCTGAAATCTTCGTATATTTTTTAGTCTAGAAAAAAATTGGGGCCCTAATAACCCAACTTTTATAATAAATACGAATGGGCAAACAAAACCTTTGAAAATGGTCAAAAATCGAAAAAATCGTAAGGGGTACCCCTTACCCAAAAATGTTTTCTCTCTGATTTACTTCAAAACGTGTATACTTATGTATTTTGAGTCGTAGAACTCAAAAATAAACTCCATTACAAGCTACGGTTTACAAAAAATGTCTCATAAATGTTGTTAGTTATTGCTTTTATAGCAACTTTTGTTAAATAATTTTTTTCGAAATATAATTTCTGTTGTGAAATATTCGCAAAAATCTTAAAATCGACACAAGTAAACTCCCATTTCTAGTTAACCGATTTTTACCAAAAGTTGATCAACTCGTGCCATTGATGTCAAAAGCTTAAATATGAAGTTTCATAAAAAACCTTTTAGCCGAATTTGCTCTGCACGTGTACACAGACAGACAGACAGACAGACGGACGGACGGACAGACCGACAGACATGCTAAAAATAATCAAAACGTTATATAGGGACCTCAGTTCGTTGAGATCCATCGAAATCTCGAAATTTCAAAATTGATATGATCACAATACCTCCCTAGGCAATCCGTAATACAATTAAAAATATCCTATTATATAGATAAAAATTCGCAGCAAAATTTGATGTGTAGATTATTACTAATTTTATTTCATTAGTTTAGTATAAGAAATTTGTGACTCTTCCCTTAAATTTAGGTTTACTGAAAACTGTTGTTTTAGCACAACACTATGAGTGTTCGGCTTTTGCAAAATTTATTTATAATTGGTTTTCATTTTCATTATGGGTACTCACCTTTATACAATTAATATATACAAGAAGGCTTTCTTTTTAATGAAAAACAATCATCAGAGGTAGTGAAAATGTGGAACAATAGCCTCAAAAATAAAAACACAAGGGTTGAAAAGTCTGGATCAGAAACACAATAGAATCAAAGCATTGTAAGGAAGGAAAAAAAACTATACCAGTAGTCCTAAACAAACAGGATTTACCAAATTCAATCATCATATCAGAATGTTTATTATTTACAAATATATTCCAGAAGTTCTAAACCTAACGGATTTGAAAAAAAACGTCAAATATAATACAAAGAAAGAGGGTAGTATTTTATGAAATCTAATAGAATTTGGAATAGAATTTGAAAAGAAATAGAGATTGAAAAAATCAATTATGGACCCTTTTCTAAACGAATAAAATTCTGAATCGAATTCAGTAAAATTGTAAATTGTGTAAGTTTAAAGAATACAAAAAAATATATCAGAAAAAACAGAGATTTAAACAGTGCAGTAGCCAGATATTTTAAAGCAAGGATTTATGAAAATAATCGCGTAAAACTTTTTTAATTTTGACTCCCTCCACTATGATTATCTGAGTTTTTACCTACCATGATTTTTTAGTTTTTCCACATAATAGCCATCTTAAAATTAAAAAAATAAATAAATTCTAGGTCTACTAGACGCCTTTTATTTATCATAAAGTATTTAATAGTTTCGGTGATAGACACGGTATAAAATAATAATACAGTGAATTTATTTTTTAATGCAACATGTACTATGTCATTACCATGGATACAGTTTTTGACAGCAATATAAATCGTGTTCATTTTCATTTGCAACATAGACAATTAGCGTGTATGCTTCTGCGAAAAAACCATATTTACTAGCAAAATCAAAATATTTTATTGAAAATACAAATAAAAAATAATAATAAATAAAGAAATAATAAAAACTTATAATAAATGTTCAAAAGTTTCTCCGTTTCTTGCACACAAAATGTTAAGCGATCATAAAAATGATTCAAAACATTCAGCAATTGCTCTTGAGGTATATTATTGGATGTTTGAACAATTTTGTCTTGCAGTTCAGCAAAATCCCTTATATACTTTGGTTCTCCATTATATACTTTGGCCTTTAAATATCCCCAATAAAAAAAAATAATTGGGTGCCAAATCCGGAGATCTCGCTGGCCAATTCATCGACCCTCCTCTTCTAATCCAGCTATTTGGGAAAGTTCTATGTAAATATTCCTTAACTATTCTAGAATAATGGACTTGTGTGCCATCATGTTGAACCATACTTGTCCATTAATGTTCAGGTTTCGCAACGCAGGTAATATTTGGTTTTGCAAAAGGGCTAGATATTTTGCGGCATTAAGGTTACCGTCAATGAAAAAAGGCCCTATAATATTGGTTCCTATTATCCCTGCCCAAACATTTAATTTTTGCGGCCTTTGAGTTCGGGAGGAATGAAACAAATGTAAATTTTGTCGACTCCAGTACCTAAAATTTTGTCTGTGCACTTCACCATTTAGTAAACGTTGTAAGTAAACGTTGCTTTGTCAGTAAATAAAATTATTTGAAGCATTGTTGGGTTGGAATTAATTTTTTCAAACATTTCAAAACAAAAATCCATACGTACTGCTGCGTCCCTTTCTAACAATTCTTGATGATTTTGAAATTTGTATGATCGAAACTTTTATTTTTTTAAGAAGTTAAAAACAGATCCAATATTGACACCAACGGTTTGTGCAATTGATCTTAAAGTATTTTGATTGTTTTCTTCCACTTGTAATAATATTTCCAACTGCTTCTCTTCTGTAAGCACGTGGGATGTTGTTCTTTTGTTATTATGTTTTGACATCCTTCGCGATGAAATTTATTAACTAGTCTTGAAATTGTAGAGGGATTTGGTATTGGCCGATCTGGATAAGTTGCACTAAATACAGCAGAAACTTCTCTTAAACTCATTTGGGAGTTATACCAAGTTCCCATCTTTATTTTTTCTTCATCTGTATACATGTTGATTAATTTTTAAATCAGCAATGAGCAGCAGTATACACACTAATTGTCTATGTTGCAAATGAAAATGAACACGATTTATATTGCTGTCAAAAACTGTATCCATGGTAATGACATAGTATATGTTACATAAAAAAATAAATTCACTGTATAAAAAGAAGCGTTGTCCAATATTTATTTTCCTAAAACCAACAAATTCTAAATTCAAAATGTATCCGTCGACATAAAAAGGTACAAAAAAGGCACTGACTTTGATGAACTGCTGTAGAATCGAGAGTGTTGAATGATGTTCTAAAATATTTATGACTCTCATACCACGGATTTAGAAATGGTGGCAGGTATCCTTAGACACATAAAAGAAAAGAAAAAAAGAAAAAAGAAAAAAAAAGCTTTCCAACAGCTTACAAGGCAAGTAATATCGAATACCTAGAGGGACTTGAATTTTCCTTATGCAAGATTCAAATCAGTGGCTCTCAAACGTAAGCTCAAATAAAATAGAACACTGTAAAAATAAACGGTCGAACTTGGTAATAGCGAGCGTCAAAGGAGCGCTAATACATAAAATATGTACACTAAAATCGTGAAATGGCTCATAATAAGAATGAAAATTGATATTAAGACATCTTTAAACTAAAATCTGTATCTGTATTTGCTTATTATAGTCATTAACTCGTTATATACGTGGTCGTTGTAACCAAGTTCAACAGTATAATGTCTCTATTGTATTTTCAAAAGATGGCATCATGGTCACAACAGATATTATAGCGACGTACACACCCACTCAGGACTTTTGTTTGGGTAGACAAACTATACTGTGTTTTGCAAATGGGCGCAAATGGCATTAGTTGCTGAGCGCCAAAAAATTAAAAATTTTAACTAACTGTTTTGAAAATGTCACGGTAGATTAAAGTTTTGTCTTTTCTGATTCGACGTATCATGTTCTTTAGTTGGATTATAAAATAGCCGTACTTAAGACGCTTGTCTTAACGACCGCACAATATAGGCAATGTCAATATATAATTCTTCTCCGAATATTAGAATGCAATATAAGTAAAGTTTCCTCACTTATCCTTAAGCTAGATTATGAAATAATAATTTCTAAAGACAGGTAGTATTAACGAACACAGCAAAAGAACTCTTAATTGACTTGGTCATTCCTTATATTCCTCTAAGGAACATAGGGCATTCATGGAGCCTTTCCAATGAAGCTGATGCTCAGAGCTACAGGTAGCTGAAGAGTAAATATACGAAAGTGTTTCACTCAAAATGGAACATAACTTTTAGTCGACCAGCGTAGCGTAGTGGTAACACATGTGCTCTACATTGCTAAGGTCTCGGGTTCGAATCCCGTTCAGGCATGGAATAATTTTCAAAAATAATAATAGTTCTGGCTAATTGCCGAAGTAGCAAAGACCATTAAAATAAAATTAAAAAAATCACTTTTAATGTATTTTCAACCAATCACAGTAAGAGTTAACACAATTATGTTTCCATCGACTGCACGTTCCCCGTAAACAGAGTATAGTAGCGTTACTTATATCCAGGTTTCAAATCCATCAATTTTATCATCATTTCTGGCTTAACAACAACAAGAGTTGTCAAGTTGTTTGAACATTTACGTTTGCCTTCATAGCAAACGATGCTGCTCCAATATTTTCCAAATTTTACCCCAGCACATCTAAATCCTTCTCATTTTGTAAAGTACATATTTTCTAAACATCGAAATAAACAAATAAGAAATAAAATATATGGTTAAAAGCCATCATTGACCATTAAAAAAACGTAAGTATGCTATTAAATAAACTGTATCACGTTAAGTAAACTACCTGACACATTAAGTCTTTAAGGCGAACCGTCAAGTGTGACTAACTGAAGGGTATTGCACCTACGTTTAGATTTGTTCCGTGAACCAGGTGATTAAAACAAGGTAAACATTTCCGAAAATAATTGCATCATACTCAATATATTACCTAATAAAATGTTTTTATATTGTTAATGTCGATAATGAATCATAAAATGATCTATAAAACATATAAATATTAGTAGAAGTAATTTGAATTTTGCTCGTTTATTCACGTATCAAGAGCTTTCATTTGATGCCCCACTCTTCTTCTTCAAGTGCTATATCCGCTACAAACATTGACCACTGACATACCGATTTTAATCTTGGATGCTACTGTCCTGAAAAGATCTATACTTGTCATTCCAAATAACTCTTTCTCAGGTTCCGCAACCGGGATACTGGACTCCTTCCTGATCTTTTGACAACTATCTTTTCTTTTTTTTTAAAACAATTTAAGACACATCCACTACAAAGGTGATTAGTATCCCTGTACATTATAATTACATTAAATAATACACATTAATTAATCTAATAAGGGGGTTGTTACATAAGTCCGTTCTTTTTTTTCACCTTTTATTCAATAAAATATAAATTCTAAAAAAAAAAAACTTTTATTATCAAACGTACTGTCCATAATTTGGACAAACGCTCAGGCAATTTCATAATGCCATCTCTCCAGAAGGTTCCGTCTTTGCTCTCGAAAAATCTGTCAAGGGAATTTTGATATCGTCCACAGATGCGAAATTTTTTCCTGTAAGGGAATTGTAGAAAGCAGAACAAATGGTAGTCGGATGGTGCGATGTCTGGACCATATGCTCCGACTACTAAATACTTTATCAACCCATAAATATATACTGGATAAATCCGACCCCACCAAATGCAACTAGTTAGTTTAGTAGTTTACTTAGTGCAATACAGTCTAATTGAACACGGATCGATCCATGTAGCTCACATTGGGACCATTTGTTGACGGAGTCGCTTTTTGAATTGGGTAATTTTAAGATTTTTAGGAATGGAGTTATATATCGTGGCAGCGATGTACGAAAATGATTTTTTGAATAAGGTTGTCCGGTGTTTGGGAATATGTATCATGTGAGAGTTCCTAGTATTTTTACTGTTAACTTGTGATCTTTTAATGATTTTTTCGACTAGATAGCTAGGTTCGTTTGTGCTTAAGGTTTTGTGAATGAAACATGCGTAATGCAAGTGTCTTCTTTCAGACATGTCTAACCATCCTAACTTCCTCAGGTTTTACTGGTGACCTGTAGTATGCTGTAGGTTTCCGCAGTGAAAACATTTGTTACTGATGGGAGATGGTATTGGTGTTCTTCTTCTTCCACTATTACAAATTCCAAATTCTCTTCTTTTCATGTTAACTTCGTGTATTCATTTTCTTTTACGTTTATTAAACCATGCATATAACAAAACAAAATCGTCATTGTTATCATTTTCCTAGAGCAACCTACCCGCTAAAATCTTATACAAGACCGGTGAGAACAGAAGTAGAAATTAAGTTCTTTTTCTCTAAGTCTCGTACGAATCGTAGCCAATGTTGCCATTTGGTGCAGTGACGCAGGAAACATAGCGTACAAAGCAAACGTATCGTACATAGCGTAGCGTTCTGTGTAGCCTTAGCATAAGAAATTGACTTTATTTTCAAATTTTTATAATCGAAGACTTATTTATAAAAGGGTCAAAACGATTTACTAAGATGTTTGAGGGCTTTAATGAGATGTGGTAGGTGGATCTGTAACGTCTGATGACGGTACAGGCAAAGAACGGACTCAAAAGTCACAGGCTGTATTGACATATTGCAGTGCAAGCGGAGTTGATAATATTCTCCAAGTATTAAACCTACACACAAAGTAGCTTTGTCTGGCTGGCTAGTTAATATTATTTAGATACATAATTTAGTTGATGCTACGTGGGAGTTCTCTTGGTTAAATACATTTTGAATAGTGAACAGACCAGTGATCAATAATCGAATTATTAATTGTGGTTATTCGAATCAGCTTATAGTATTCACTACATGTTTAGTTTATTGAATTTCAACTAAATGGCAATTGTTATCTTGTTTGCTGGTATAATTAATATTTTTGTTTGTTCATCTTATCTTTTATCAGTATGAGAACAGACGATTTGCCGAGATAATATTATATTGATATTGAGCAAATATGCAAAATCATACATTTGTTTTGTTAATATTATATTAGCATAATTTTATGTTACACTTTTGAAATATTTGGGAAAATTGCATAATATTTTAGTCTGCTTGTCTTTGGTTAGATCGTGCACTTGCTTCCACTATTAAGGCGCCTACATACAATGTGGCAAGTAATAACCAATGTTTACATTAATCTACTTCCACGTATAGTGCATATAGACAACACATCACAAGTCACAGCCAACGTTACGTAAGACTTGGCGCAGGCCGACGTTCTATTTGGTTCGATTTCAGTTGGCGTTTCCACACGCCGGGCGCTCATTCATAGTAAATTTAGTACATAACTAAATTTTAAAAAAATCTCTGTAATGATATATTCGCAAAAAAACTTTAAAATGTAAGTTTGAGACGTTTCGACCCAACATTGTTACATAGACATTATCAGACCAATTCTGTAACTCAGTTACTATGATAATAGTAACTAAATTCATCACTATGAGCAAGGTTAGTTACTATCATGAATGAAAGTCATTATACTTTTTATAATATTTTATCTTGTAGTAACGTTATTACACAGTAACTTTTTACAGAATTGTACTGAATGTCTAAAAATTAAGGATAAAAATTGGATCGAAACGTTGGACGAAACGTTGGTCGAAACGTCTCTGCCTGTTTTAAATATTTTTAATAAAAATATATACGTTGACACAGAATTTTTTTTTATTATCCTAAGTTATTACATAAAGCATATATTTCAGTAAAACTGGGCCTATATCGTTTTTTTTTTTGCCGATTTTTACCAAAAGTTGATCAAATAGTGGCACTGATGTCAAAAGCTTAAATATAAAGTTTCATAAAAATCTGTTCAGCTAAATTAAATCTTCACGTGTCCACGGACTGACACACAGACCGACAGACAGCGTACTAAAAATAGTCAAAACGTTATCTTGAGATTTCAATTCGTGAATACCCATCGAAATCTCGAAATGTCAATAACGGTATGATCACAATAATAATATCTTGTACAAGATCATTACAGCCCTTTTGATATAGAATCAGTGGTGGAAATTTCCAAGTGCCGCCACTGCTGAGAAGAATATCTCTCTTAAGGAGGAGACAAATTTTTGGAGCACAGCAACGAAGGATGTTTGTGATCGAATTTTACCTACGAGACAGTGTTTTGTCAAGGACCCAGGTTTTTTGGTGGTTTAAGGCATTTTCAGAAGGAAGAGAGTTGATTAAACATGAATCACGCAGCGGAAAGCCTTCATCTTCAAGAACCGATGAAAATGTCGACAGAATCCGGGATCTTGTGCATTCAGATCGTCGGTTGACAGTCAGAATGATCGGGGAAGAGTTGAATTTGATTCACATTACCGTTCATCATATTTTGACCTATGAATTGAGGATGACAATGCGCCTTGTCACACAGCAATTTAAATAAACAAGGTTTTGGCCAGTAAAAACATTCCTGTGGCTCCTCAGCCTCCTTTATTCGCCTGACTTGTATACATGTGGCGTTCGGTAAAAAAGGTGTATTTTAAAGTGGGAAACAGAATGCAACGAGTTTGACGGCGTGTTGACGCCGTTCGTACGGCGCTATCTGTCAGGAGAAAGTTAAACCCAAGCTGTCGTACGCAAGTGCACAGAATGGACAACGTCCTACGACGTTCGACCGCCGTTGATACTGAATGTTCGTCAACTTCCAACTTTTGACGCCGTTGAACGTTGACGCAGAACACCTAACCTCAGTTTTTACTGAATAATAAAGTGTTTGTATGTATAAATAACTTGCATAATAACATAAATAACATCACACACAAGTCTTCATCATCCATTATACTTTTAATAAAAGAAAGCGCATGTATAAACACAGATATAGGTTGTCAAGTGACACTTGACGGCGTTAAAAATTATTGCATTGTGTGCAGGCGAAAATTCTCAACGGCGTTAACGCAACGCTGTCGCAAATGACGCCGCGCTGACGGCGTAGCGCGCTGTGCATTCTGTTCCAGGCTTTAATGTTTGGGGAGAGGGTTCCGGCCCCTGACGCCCAGGTTATCAATATAGCTATTTTGTTTTTGATATAAACACTCCCGAAAATTCTTCAGCTCTGAAATTCTACATCTGATGCTTCTTTTTCCCAGGATATTTTCTGAGTAACAAATTGATGCTCATACTTCCTTTATTTCATTATATAGTCCAGATACTCTAAATGTGTATTCTTAGTGTAAAGCAGTTTTTAAGCGTCACTTTAAACTTTTGTTAATTGTAAGTCTTATCATAAAATAATTTTCGAGTCACGTACATTTGGCCAACTATAAAAACCAATCATGGATAGCATATAAATCAAATTTACTAAGAAATTTGGCGGAAAGGGAAATGATAAATATATTTAATAGCGAATACATGAAATTTTGCACGTCGCTTCAGTTCATACTTATGTTTCCAATTTAAAATACTGAACACAGATATTCGATCCATATTTGCTTTTTGTCCTCTTGGCTTCTTGATACAACTAGGATTGAATCTGTTGTGAAGTCGAGTGCGATCGTGCGATATAGTCACGATCTCCACCAGATTGGGGTTTATTCTCTGAACATGTTGAAAGATACAAATATCTGTTGCTCGATATTGGAACACGAGAGTATGACAAAAGCAAGATTTTATTTAACGATTCTGTAACATATTTCGATTTACCTTCCTACGTTTTTTACGTTTATTTTTCTTGGAATATGAGATGTTTTTGTGGAAAAAATACTTCCGTTTTGAAATTATTTTTCTCAGAATTTGTAAAGTTGAATTCAAGATATAAGAAATGTATTATTTATTTTTAATTCATATCTACCTTTAACGAATTAATCCGAATCATTCCTACGGAATCTCTGCAATAAATAACGATGTTACCTAGGTAACAAAAACATTGTTACCTAGTGTGGACCTGGAAATAATCTTAGAATAACAGTTATTGTGGCTATTACCTAATTAGTCGTTAAACGGACAAAAGTTATTTCTTGTATCCTGATTTTTAAGTCTGTTTATTACATAACAAAAAAAGTATGTGAAGTGTGAATTTTCACACATTTCAGGATTTCGCAGGTATTTAGTAAGTGAATGATGATTATTTGGGATGCCAAAACAAAATTTATGTTAAAATATTTTTGAATGCCTGATACCATTATTTAGGTTTCTAAATATGTGCAGTATTTTTTTTTAATATATAGCAAGTTTTATTATTATTTTGAAAATTCCGCCTATGGCTTCCAATGGTTGTTTTAAGTCATAAATCCGCCTCTCTGATTTCGGGTATTCAATTTAGACAATTTCCACTGGTTGTTAAATTTAAGCTTTTAAAAATTAAATGCAACATTTGCCCAAATATAACTACAATTTTGAAAAAATAATTTAAACAAAATAAAAATGTAAAAAAACAGCAAAAAAATGCAAAGTAAAATTGCCTGGAGAGCGGAGCGAACTTATGTTTGCAAATTAGAACGCGAGCATGCTAGCCATTACACTATCAAAGCATACTGGTTGAGTGTGTTAGATAAGTTATTAAATATTTTACGTAATCAAGCAAAAAAAAACACAAAAAATGCGTTATTTTCCGAAAACATAATCTGATCAAAAATTCCTGTTGTACTATTCCGATTCACACAAATGTACATTACTTAGAATTTTTTCAGATTTTTTATTTAAACCATCTGGGCTACAGGGTGTGGGAGAAAAATTTTTTGCACAATTTTGGCAAGAATCGCCTCAAAATAATTTATTTTGCAAAAATAACATTTTGATCGTTAATCCACGTACTAAGGACTTTCATTTGATACTCTACTCAGAATTTAAAAAATATATATTTTTTTTCGATGAGCAGATATTTGTTTATATTTTTAGGAGGATATGTTTTTTAAATGTTTTAGTATTTTTCCTATGTGCGGGTCAAAGAGTTGTATAAGCATGCCAAATTTCAACTCTCTAGGTTTAGCCGTTTGGCTGCAATTTTTACCAAACAGACAGACAGACAGACAGACAGACAGACAGACAGACAGACAGACAGACAGACAGACGACAAAATGACGGTATAAGGTTTTTTGGTCATACCTACAAAACCCTAAAAATCGCTTAAAATTTTGTGCCAGCTTTTAAAAATTGTATACTAGATAGCAGTGGCGGTGCTAGCTCTTTTAGAGGGGGCAGGAAATATTTTAGTCAAATCTGGGGGGGGGGGACAGGAAATATTTGAGGAGGGCATCATTTTTATCGTTATTAATGGACAAATGAAAATACAAGTGATGACCTAAAAAAAGTCCTCACTTCTAAATCAAGCGAATGACCTAAAAAAATGGTCCTCACTTCAAAAACAAGTAAATGACCTAAAAAAAATGGTCCTCACTTCTAAAAACAAGTGATGGTCTAAAAAAAATATTTTGATTTCCCTAATGGGACGCCTATGGCGGAATTTTGTGGAATAACCGGGAAACTTCAAGTCATATCCATGGAAACCATGGAACAATCGAGAAGTGTCTAGAAAAACATGGAACATTGTAACAATCGTACCAAGTTTACTTGGTAACGAGATCTTTTTACTTGCCCGACCTTAATATATAAGGGGCAAGTATTGTAATCGCGAAAATTTTCGATGTCGAGATTTTGACGGATGGCCAAGTTTCATGGTCCAGGGAATCCAAAAAACCTATTTTCGAAGTGCCGTCCATATGTGTGTGTGTCTGTGTGTATACACGATAACTCAAAAACGGTTTAACTTAAAGAGTTCGTTCTGGTACTAAAAAATTCTCCTAATAATTGGGAAGAACCCTATTGTTTTTTATTAAAATCCGAAACCGGAAACGCAAGTTATTAAACTTTAAAAATTAAAAAAATTCGTAACTAGTAAACCAAGCCTTGGACAAAAAATTGTATAGAACATAATTTGATGTATTTTTGAAGATTTACCTAAATATTTTTTTAAATTAAAAAAAAATATATATATGTATTTTTTTTATTATATTTTTTTATGGGAGAGCAAGTCTAGCGGAGGTCTCCCTTCGCCACTAGTTTTATGTAGGAAATCGGTTTGTAAATCTTACTCAGGTAAGTATACTGACAGTTTATGCCTCCGGGTGAAAAGTGTTGTTTGTATTCCGTTTACTACAAAAATATATGTGTAATATTTTAAGTGTAATTAATTTTATCTTCTGGAAAATTCTGGTGTTTTTATTTGAAGAACCTTATCACGTTACAGTATTATGTAAACCTAATAGGCAATTATACATGACGTCATGTGCTTCTTATTAAAATTAAAATATATGTTGACAAACTAGGTACTGCCTCCACCCAATAATTTTACATCATGATGAGGCCGAAACAACTTGACCCAATAGGGAGAGGTTTTTGAAATATTACCAAACATTATTTGGCACCGTAAAAGATTCCCATTCCTATGCAAATGATCTAGAAAGTAATTCTCTGAATTCTTTTCTCAAGTGTATTGTTTCCCGAAATTTTATTACCCATAATAAAATTTCAAAAGCAGTTTCAGCGATTTGGCACTATAAAAGAAAGAGCTCCGGTCAGTTGTACTGTAAATTACTATGATTCAGGCTAAAATTTGATTTGAACCGGGGTTCGAGCGCAGACTCACTGCATACAATGACTTGACCTGACCCACTTTTAGTCCTCATTCCGAACTATTCATTTTCTACATGTCTTTTTATTTGCTTTTTCACCAACAAATGTCCTGACTCGGTACGTTGTGAATTTTTATTGAAATCCTTTTGGGAACTTTAATGGAAAACGAGTTTTCCTTGTTAAAAAAGTCTGGAATCAGCTCCCTTAGTAAATGAGGATTAATGTTTATAATTTAAAGCAGCGATGTTGTTAAATAACAAATCTTTCGTATTGCCCTATCAAATATATGGTCCTTTCAAGTATATTGTATACATGTAGTATTATACAGAATGGTTGAAAATTCATTACTCAATGCACAATTTTTAATTACTGAATATAGAGTATAACAGGGGTCTCCAAACTTTTCGGAAGCGAGTCACATCAAAAGTTAGATATTTTTGTCATATACATTTTTGCTGTTAAGTTAATAATAAGGGAGATATTTCTAAAAATTAGTTTTATGGTGCCCCCTTGTAACCCCCAAAATATTCATCTAATTCAGGGGTCTCCAAACTTTTCGGAAACGAGCCATATAATTTCTTAAAGAAATGGCGGGTTGGACAACTTGAATTCAGCTGGTCTGTTGACGCATGATTTTAAAAACAAGCTTAATAATAATGGTGATATGATGATAAAAAAATGGTGATAAAAATAATAATTTTATTGATTTTCTGTTTATTTTAAATTGCTGTTTTTATACAAACTTTTTAAAAAATATCTACGGGCCGGATGATATATTCTTGCGGGCCGCATCTGTCCTACATATACGGTCTTTTCAGTTGTATTGTATACATCAGCGTTTCCCAAAGTGAGGGTCGCGACCCGGCACCGGGTCGCAGAAAAATTTTGCCAGGTCGCGAAAAAAATTGTAAAAACACAAAAAAGATTTTTTTTGTACATATTATTTTTTTTATATCAGTTAATCACTAGAATAGTGTATTTGTACTCTTTATTACTATATTATATTCTTTATTACTATACTATACTCTTTATTACTATTTATTACTCTTTATTACTAACGGGTGTTTTTTTTTAGAGGTATAGAACTTTAAATTGCAATAAAACAACGATGGATTATTCGATTGACATGAATTTTTTTTTATTCGAAAGATAATCTTGTGGCATTACATTAAATCATACCAACAAGACGGCGCAACATGTCACACAGCTCGTGCCACAATCGATTTATTGAAAGACACGTTTGGTAACCGCCTAATTTCACGTTTTGGACCTGTGAATTGGCCTCCAAGATCTTGTGATTTAACACCGCTGGACTACTTTCTGTGGGGCTATGTAAAGTCATTGGTCTATGCGGATAAGCCACAAACGCTTGACCATTTGGAAGACAACATTCGCCGTGTTATTGCCGATATACGGCCACAAATGTTGGAAAAAGTCATCGAAAATTGGACGTCCAGATTGGACTACATCCGAGCCAGCCGAGGCGGTCATATGCCAGAAATCATATTTAAAATGTAATGCCACAAGATTATCTTTCGAATAAAAAAAAATTCATGTCAATCGAATAATCCATCGTTGTTTTATTGCAATTTAAAGTTCTATACCTCTAAAAAAAACACCCATTATAAAGCTACTGCTTTAAAATAAAATTTGTTTTGTAAATAAATGTTTTTTTTTTTGGGGTTCGCAAAAATCTTTAAAACCTCGTACCGGGTCGCGGTCGATAAAGTTTGGGAACCACTGGTATACATGATACCGGGTGGTTGAAAATACATTACTCAATGCAATTTTTTAGGGTTTTGTAGGTATGACCGCCAAAAAACCCTTATAACGTCACTCATGTCTGTCTGTACGGTAGAAATTGTAGCCAAACGGCAAAACATAGAAAGTTGAAATTTGGCATACTTGTACAACTTTTTGACCCACATATAGAAAAACTATAGAGAGTTCAAAAAAAAATACAGCGCGGGATAAATATAAACAAATATGTATTTAATGGAAAAATAAATATTTTTTAAAAATTTTGATTGGCATATCAAATGAAACCTTTTAATGCGTGGATCAACAAACAAATTTTTATTTTTGAAAAATCAATTTTTTTTTGGGTTTTTGCAAAAAATGTGTCAAAAAACTTTTGTACCCCACCCTATCTCCCAAAGGGATTGACCTAAAAATCTGAAAAAAATCTCCGTAATGTACATTGATGGGAACCGGAATAGTTCAACAGGATTTTTTTCAGATAATTTTTTTGTGTCGTTGATAAAAAAAAATATTTTTTTAAAATTCATTGTGTGGTATCAAAAGAAAGCTCTTAAGACGTAGATTACGGAACAATAGATAGTTTTTTGAAATTCGTTTCTTTTAACACGAATTTAACAACAAAAAAATTTTTTTTTTTAAATAAAAAAATTTAAATAAAAAAATTCTTGTCCCGTAGTAATGTATATTGATCTGGTCCGGAAACGTACGAGAGGAATTTTTGATCAGATTATGTTTTTGAAAAATATGGCAGTTTTTGTGTTTTTGACAAAATTTATTATTTTTTTAATTCATGGTTAAATTGTGGCTAATAATGTTATGGTTTTTTTTTGTATTAATAGCTAAGATAGTGCGTATATTTTTTTGGAATTAAAAATTTTAAAAAAATAATAATTTTTTTGCGAACTGCGTTACTCACACCACACTACACTCTACACTGTAAAATATTTCTTATTAATCTTAACTTAATCTTCTTATTTTTCTTAAACTTGAATACGAAGCAAATACAGAAAAAAACGCTGGGATATTTGGCAAATTATTTAAATTTTGTTTAAAAAATTAAATGGAAGCTCTTAGTTCTCAAATATCGAATAAAAGTGATTATCAAAAAATTGTTGATTTTGATGTGATAAATATACCTAGACATCCAGTATTATGTTGACTTCTTACACTTATTAAATACCTACAAAACCCTGAAATGTGTGAAAATTCACACTTCACTTCAATTTTTATTTTTAGGTTTTGAACTATCCGGATTCAATGTTACCAAATTTGTCTTTTGGAAAAACAGTTGTGAATGAAAACATATAAAAAAAAAAACATTATAATTAGAGATGGGTCGTGTTATTTATAAGGGCAATAAACATCGCCATAAACTTAACACATCTGGTTTAAAATACAGTAGCTACATAAAGTGAATTGTTTGTTTCAAAAATGTTAGATAAGAGCCGGGGCTAAGCGACGTTCTACCTACGAGCGAACGACCGACAACTGACTGACCTGTGTCTCGGGATCATGCTTACAGTTCATATATTGCAAGAACCGGCTCTAAGCAAGAGCCGGCTCTAAGCGACGTTCTACCTACAACCGAACGACCGACCGACCTGTGTCTCGGGATCATGTTTACAGTTCATATATTGCAAGAACCGGCTCTAAGCAAGAGCCGGCTCTAAGCGACGTTCTACCTACGACCGAACGACCGACCGACCTGTGTCTCGGGATCATGTTTACAGTTCATATATTGCAAAAAGCGGCTCTAAGCAAGATCCGGCTCTAAGCGACGTTCTACCTACGAACTAACGATCGACCTGTGTCTCGGAAACATGTTTACTTAATCGGATCACTGAGCCGGATCAATGAACCGGCTCAACAAACTGAACGACTTCCACTGATCCGGTTCCGCAAACTGAGCCGAAATTTCCATCTCTAATTATAATACTATTTGCAATAAGTTGGAAACCTAATTTTTCGCCCCATTTATTTTTAATATACCATACATTGAATATAAACATGTCTTTAAGATTAAAGTGAATCTAAAATTTTCAAGTAATGACCAGATGTTAATTTTTCAGACATATTTCAAAGTGATAATAAATATGGGGGGAACTCAAAAATTTTCGTATGATGACCAGAGAAGACGAGAAATCCTAAAGAATAGCAAATCTGCCAATCACCGGCCCTCAGAAAATAAAATCCTATATTTTTTCCATCGACCCCCGAGCCCGAATCGACCTCTAACAATGTCATATGACCCCTGTGGGTCCATATTGACCCCTTTAGGAACCCATGTATTTAGATAGATAAAAATTCGGAAAAGAATCTAGCAATTTTATTTCAGATTGGTAGTTTTGTAGGAGAAACTTGTAGTATGTGGTGTTGTCTCCACCCTTAACCTGCAATTTCATCATGCAGCATAAAATTCCAATAAATCAATCACTATCAGCAAGAGTTTAAAGCTATTATTATTTTATTACAGTGTACTGTAATGTCCTTCTGATAACCTGTTAGAAATAAACAGTGCAAATGCATAAAACTGTGATGGTTTCAAGTGAATAAACTATTAAATATATTATCCACTTTTTATGAGTTTATGCAAAAATTCCAAGGTAACCAACGACTTCATCTACATGCGAATATATTCAAGTCACTTACTGCCTTTCAAGAATTCATAAATGTAACATTTCTCTTTTATTATGACTCAAATGAAAGAATTATGGACATATAATATTCTAGGAAATTTAGATGAAATATGGGATGCAGTCATGGTATGCTGAACATAAATCTACAAACAAGAGTAAATACAATATACGTAATACCGCGAAAATACCACTAATGATATATAGTAATATGTAGGGATGAATATCAATGTTCAATATTTTTTAGACGTTGTTTATCGATCCTGATGGGTAACATGAGGAGAAACGGCTTATACCCTTTTCACACTAGAATTTTAAGACGAGTGAACTTAAAGTTCACCGATGTTTAACATCGGTATGCTTTCACACTTGATGTTTAAATCTCTGGTGCTGTCATCAGCTACAGTAATTTTGTCCTTAAGTTACAGTCATGAAATTACCAGTTTTGAACTGTCTGCGCAGGCGCACATTTTGAATTATTATAAACAAATATGGATATTTCATTTCATTCTACAATAAAGACACTACAATAAAGAATATATAAAATGAATTTATTTGCCAATGCATTTACAGTAAAAAATTTAAAAACAAAAGACAATTTCTTATTTACATATACCTATAAAACAATATGCATACTTAAAATTATAATTTAATATTGTATTAACATCTATATAGTTTAGATAATACTAACAAATTTTGGTTGCTAGGGGAAAAAGGCAAAAACCTAGCACTTGTTGACGAGTGAACTTGAAGTTCACCGATGTTTAAGATAGGTATGCTTTCACACTTGATGTTTAAATCTCCGGTGCTGTCATCAGCTACAGTAATTTTGTCCTTAAGTTACCGTCATGAAATTACCAGTTTTGAACTGTCTGCGCAGACGCACATTTTGAATTATTATAAATAAATATGGATATAATAAATAAAGACACTACAATAAAGAATATATTACACCTGTATTAACATGTAAGTCGATACATTTTATCTCAATTATTGTAGCTCTATATTTTATTAAACACATTATTAAAATAAATAATTTTATTATAACAATAAGTATAAACTTCTTATAACGTCGATATAATACAGTATTCTTGTTTATGATAATATAAAATGTTGACAGCACAAATTCAAGGAGTATTTTTTTATAATAGAAATTAAGTTGGCAATGCGGACGATGTTTAAGACGCAGATCTCTGTCTTAAACATCGCTTGTATTTAGACGAGGCCATACGGTTTCACATTAGCGTTTAAAGACTCATTCACTTTAACATCCGATCTTAAAGTTCTAGTGTGAAAAGGGTATTAGAGAGTGGACTTAATTAAGAGCTGCGCTAGTTCGGGTAATATGGACGTAAAAATAGGAGAATATATTAATGATTTTACTCCTACAAGAAGCATAGGGCATCTACGAAACTCCTCCAGTAGACGTGGTTCCTTGCTAGCGCTTTTCTTCATTCCAGGAGTTTCCCACTCTCTTCACCTCTTTCAGAATGATTCTTTTCCAAGTAAAGCGCGATCTTCCTCATGGTCACTTACGATTTTGGATCTCAGTCGATTTATGTCCTCTATATATCTTCTCCAAAAGTTCGATGTTGTATTTGGCCAGAATACACGTAATATTTTCCTGAGATATTTATTTACAAACACTCTGTCGGGTCTATTCTCTAAGCATGGATGTTAAAATCTTAACATCAGAAACTGACGTTAATTTTTTTAACACCATTTTTAACCTAAATGCTATTCGCTAAACATATATGTGTTAAAATTATAGCGCGGCGGCGTTAAAATAGCCAGTTAACGTTCTACAATAAGCGCCTACCGAAACGGTGGCTTTAAAAGTTAACGCTAGTGTTTAGTTTGCAAAAATGGCTGATCCTATTTAAGTAAATGTCATGTTATTTAAAAAAAATGAATAAAACACAAGACGGTAGGAATATTAATCAACTTTCAATTACTTTTTAAAGTGAATTCTTTACAGTAGAGATAAGAATGACGCTTCATAATTTTTGTTACACAAGTAACCCAGACGCAAGTTCAAGTAATTGTATAGAAAGGAAGTAAATTGAGTATTGGAGAGCAGTTTTGGTTTTTGTTGAGACACAGAACTTAAAATTATTATCCTCTGAAAGCTACAAAACTTCATGCCTCCGCCGTGTTTCAAAATATCGCAGTACATTTTAATGGTGAATTATTATTTGCAGAAACAATTGATTAGATTGATAATGACGATCACAACAGTGTTATTCCAGAGTAGAAATAGCGTAATAAATCAAATTTAATAATTAATATCACCGAACACCTTTTTAAAAATAGAATGAACATATAATTCACATATTATTAAAAAATTAGATAAACTGTTATAATACAATGTAGTATATAAATTGACTAAACAAAAGTATAAAAAATACTGAATAAAGTATTGAATAAAGTTATATTTTTATTTAATACACTGTGGAAACCAGTTATAATGAGTATCACAGGACCAAACATTTCTGTTTCATTTTTAAAATAAATTTCGCGACTGAATATTTAATTCAACACCGAAATATTAGGTTAAGATTCTCTTGGCATTTGACTAAATAAATACTCCTGTTAAAATTCAACGTAACAGCGCACGCGCGTGCAGTTAATATTAGCCTCTCTACAGGGTGAGTTAGCGCCTCGCGTTAACAAATATTGTATTAACGCTTACCTTAACAAATGCTCTTACAGAATAGCATTTTTGGATAATGACTTTAGACATGGAGTTAAAATTAAGATATTAACCTGACGCTAATTTTAACGCATTTCTTACAGAATACACCCGTGTATCAATTTAAAATTAACTCTGTATTCATTTTACTGACATCCTTTGTAAAACAAATATCAATGTTATAGTTCTTTTTTTGTCAAAATTTGTTGTAGTTCTAACTATATTTTGGTTAAGTAATGAAGAGCTTTTCGTTTCTTCATAATAATGATTTTATTAACAGTTTCGGAAGAAAGTCATCTTCTTTCTTCAGAACTTTTAAAATTAAACAAACTATATTAAACGATGACAGTATTTTTTACTGTTTTTGATTATACATATATCAATAACATTTTTATAGAAGTATCGAGTGTGCAAAATTTACACCATCCATATTTCGGTAATGATTTATAAATCATCGATGTTTTTTGTAAGACATCCGATGTTATCATCGATACCAACTATTTCCAAGATAACGCTATCTTGTGAACCAACACCTCGCTTTACGTTACTTCTGTTAATGATACCTCGCTATAACGTAACCGATTAATTGAGGGTTGACATCAACAATATATCTGATTTCCAGTCGCCAGCTTTTTCAATTTTGCTAGTCATCAATTTAAAGATTTTCTGTGACATGGTTCTTCTAATTTCGCTTTCTCGTGTCTTTCGAGAGAGTCTTTTTATTTTGCGGTTAGGTTGGGGTCATTCATGGTAGCATTTTTAGGGTTTTGTAGGTATGACCAAAAAACCCTTATACCGTCATTTTGTCGTCTGTCTGTCTGTCTGTTCGGTAAAAATTGTAGCCAAACGGCTAAACCTAGAGAGTTGAAATTTGGCATGCTTATACAACTCTTTGACCCGCACATAGGAAAAATACTAAAACATCTAAAAAACATATCCCCCTAAAAATATAAACAAATATGCGCTCATCGAAAAAAAAAATATTTGTTTTTAATTCTAGGGTAGGGTATCAAATGAAAGCCCTTGGTACGTGGATTAACGATCAAATTTTTATTTTTGCAAAATAAATTATTTTGAAGCGATTTTTGCCAATATTGTGCAAAAAATTTTTTGTTGTAGCCACACCCTGTAGCCCAGATGGTTTAAACTAAAAATCTGAAAAAATTCTAAGTAATGTACATTGGTGTGAACCGGAATAGTTCAACAGGAATTTTTGATCAGATTATGTTTTTGGAAAAAAAAAAGCATTTTTTGTGTTTTTTTGCTAATAATGTTGACAACTTATAGTTATATAATACGCTAAACAGTAACGTGTTTCTTGGTGCAGTGGCTAAGATACTAGCGTTCTGTCCAAGAATTCATATTCGAACTCATGTTCGAGTCCTACGTGAGGAGACAATATTATTTTTTATTTATTTTTTTTGCATTGTTATATTGTATAAATTATGTTTTCAAAATTTTAATTATATTTTGGCAATCGTTGCATTTAATTTTTAATAGCCAGTGGAAATTGTTGAAATTATAATTTAATTATATATTTGAATGTACACGAAATCAAAGGGGAGGAGCTATGACTAAAAACAACCAATGGAAGCCATAGGCGCAATTTTCAAAATCGTAATGAACCTTGATATATAAAAAAAGAAATACTGCACATCTTTAAAAAGTTAAATAATGGTAGTAGGCATTCGATTTAAAATTCATAAAAAAATATTTTGACATAAAATTTGTTTTGGCATCCCAAATAATCATCATTCACTTACTAAATACCTGCAAAACCCTGAAATGTGTGAAAATTCACACTTCACATCAATTTTTTTTAAACGATTGTCTCACAATCTTTAAATATGGCGGTATCATTATTATTATCATTTTATAACGCTTAATGACTTCTTGCTTTTATACAATTCTGTCGTAAATTCTATCATAGTTTTTATTACTATCTTTTTCAGTAAAAATAACAATTCATCATAATAAATCCATTAACTAAACGTTATTTAAAAATGACAAAGAAATATTACTTTATTCAGCAATAAAATGAAACTTTTTCACCCGGTATCCTTAATTTCTATCCATGAATAGACTAGGTTCATTTATACTTCAAAACACTTTTATCAACTGTGGAAACCACTCTGAACAGTTCTCATTTTCAGTGTATTACCCATTCATTTATTCTACCCCTAGTCAGAAAATCTATAGCTCGACAATCGTGCTTGATTCAAGCGCTGAATTAATTCATTCATTAAATACTTATACTGTACCTATAACACTTAGGACAATAAAAAGTTAATTAGTTTTATTCACAACGTTTTATTGTTCGAACTGTTAAAAGCTTTATATTTTAAAAGTGCAGTTAAATATTTATACTGGGCTGCTAAAAGTTAACTTTACAAACTACAACCACCGCCATTTTGGTATGGTTCAATTTTGATGGTTCATATTTGATAGTCGATGAGTTTAGACGTGACAAATTTGTTATGGAGTGTTTTACAATACTGCAACGCGTTGTCATTTAAACGTACATACTACGAATCTTCGTCATGACATCATTAGTGATGTATTGTGATCTATATATAGTGGATTTACCTATAGGTTCTCTTTTTGATTAAGGTTTTCTACTTCTCTTTGTCTTGTGTCGCACGAAGGGCCTATTCAAAAGGCTTCACCCACTTGTCTAATACAAGTCTCATTATGTACTCAATATCATCGTTAAAGTGATCCAAGGCATCCAAATGACGTACAAGAGGCAATATCAAGACTATCTGAAACAAGCAAGCGTTTTTGTCTGCAAATAAGTAGAACGAAAACCGAATTTATGTTAAGGATTCCACACACCAAAGCGGCCGCGGTGGCGATAATGCAGCGGCCTAACGCAACCTATACAATACAATGAGACCACGCACATACAAGCGTTCCGCTATATGAGAACGCCACCGACTGCAGCGTTCAGTCTAGCGATCACCAAACACTGGCGGCCAAACTCGACAAGTTGCGTTAGGCCGCGCGATATTCATTGTTTATATACCACAGAGTGAATATATTTAAGAAAATAATGTCGAAAATAGATAATTTAACAGAAAAAATCATAGATCAGTAAAGGACCATTTAATTTTGTATGAATTAGCACATCCTGATTACAAGAATATTAGGAAAACAAATAAAGTGTGGGACGAAATAGGAAAAGTTTTGGAAATTGATAGTAAAGTCTGTTCCAAACGATTAGGCGGAACTAGATTTTGCAATCTAGTTACTTTCATCGTTTAAATAATGCTTTTCAGCCGTTTTGTTTAAGCTTTGTAAATCATACTTGCAACAAACATTTTTTGGTTAAGGTTAATATCATTTTAAAATGTCATTTTCTTTATATTTTGATTTTTTGTGTCATTCTTAATACAAATATCCCATTTATTTATTTTTTGTCATTAAAATATGTAAGAAAATTAATTTAAGTTTTACATATGTCATTCGTTTCCATGGTTTCATTGTTGCAATTTTAAATTTTGACATTCCAACGTGAAAAATGAAATAACCCAAGCAAGGTCCCTTTTCGTAACAACCTAAAAGAACGAAATTCCCATTTAGTTCCGCCTAACCGTTTGAAACAGACTGTAAGTAGATTATTATTTTTCCTCTACATACAATTAATTATTCTATTGTATTCTCGCAATCAATATTATCATACAACTATATACCGTGATTCACTAACTGATCGCTACCGCTACCGCCACTCCCTCCGCGTTAGTGTGAGGGGACCTGATCGCTAGTCGTATCGCTACCGTGGCCGCTACCGTGGCCGCCACCGCGGCCGCTTTGGTGTGTGGAATCCTTTAAGAGCTCCAAACACAATTAATGCAATTTCTAATTTTTTGTTGACGATAAAGCTCTAAAGGAAACAAACGCTTTTAAATACCTTGGAAGCATCATTTGCTGTGACGGTAGCCTCGATGCAGAAATAAATAATCGACTATCAGCTGCTACTAAGTCTTAGGAAAAGAGTATGGCTAAACCACGACCTCAGACTCGATACGAAACTTGCTGTCTATAAACCTGTAGTGCTACCAACCCTACTGTACGCACCAGAAACATGGATCCCATACCGCCGACACTATCGCACTTTGGATAGATTTCACCAACGATGCCTAAGAACAATATAAAATAAAATGGCAGGATCACGTCAACAATATATCTGTTCTCAATAGAACCAATTCCACCAGTATAGAGGGCATGCTCATGCAAAATCAACTCAAATGGGTTGGACACGTAATACGTATGCCAGGAGAACGCCTACCGAAGCAGATACTTTACTTTGAACTGCAAACTGGCGTTCGTAATGTAGGAGCCCCGAGGAAAAGATACAAAGACGTGATACTGCAGACACTTAAAAGTGCAAATTTAAGCGGCCAAAATTGGGAAGAGTTGGCAAAAATGGCGGATTATATGGAGAAGAACTACACGGGCGGCATTATCCATGCATGAAAACCAAAGACAGCAAGCTGTACGAGCCAATAGTGAGGAAACAGAAAACATCGGACAGCAACAGCACTGCTGTGCTAACATGCCCTATTTGTGACAGACGTTTCACGGCCAAAATAGGTCGCTTTAGTCACCTTAGAGCCCATGAAAGACACAACATTCTATAAAATAAAAATAAATATATTTTTGTGGCTCCTATAGTCGAAATCGACGAAGGATTATTATCATCGTTAAATAATAGTGGAACAGTACGCATCCCTGTCGTACTCTCTTCATGCTATTACACTCTTTAGAGAGAATACCATTCAGACTTAATTTGTGGCCACGCTGTATTCATTTCATAAAAACACAATCGATAAAATAAATTTGGATTCGATAAATATGATATATCCTAGCCCTTTGCCATTTGAGAGAGATATTATTTTTTTGGATATTTTTCTGTTTATTTTTAACATCTTACCTTTCTTTCTTGAGTTAACCTAAACCTAAATAATTCTTGGCTGAAAATATTTTTTATTAACTAAAAACTGTCTTTAAATTTAAATATTTTAGCATTATACTTTTGACCTTACTTTTGTTACTTTATATTTAATGGAATATTTCCACTTCTCTCTTCTCTTTTATTTCTTCATTTTATATTCATTCCGTCATACCCCTTTTCTTATTTTATTACTTCCGCATTTTAACTTTATTATTTACGAATTCTTTGAATTATTGTTTTAGTATATTATGATCTTTGAAGCTTCTTATTATAATCCTTTATATTCAAATTTCATGTAGGATCAAAGAAGAAGAGAAACAAGAATTTAATTTGAATTGAAATCTTAATTTAAATCAAAATAACATTAAGATTAAAACTGTTTGTCTTATCTATTTTTTTAAAATCGTTGCCTATATAGGGTGTAACAGCGAAATAGAACCCTACCGTTTTATTTATTTTTTTTTATTTTTTATTATTATTATTAAAGATACAAAACATAGTAAATAACAATATTGTAAGAGACTACGGGGATATCTTCTAATACAAAAAAAAATAATAATAATAAATAAATAAATAAATCTGTAGTTCTCACGCTATTGCACAAAATTCGACCATGTATATTGATTGGAACCGGAATAGTTCCACAGGAAATTTTTACCAGATTAGTTTTTCGAAAAATATCGAATTAATTGTGTGGTATCAAAAGAAAGCTCTTAAGATACAGATTATACCCTTTTCACACTAGATCTTTAAGATCGGATGTTAAAGTGAATGTATCTTTAAACGCTAATGTGAAACCGTATGGCCTCCTCTAAATACAAGCGATGTTTAAGACAGAGATCTGCGTCTTAAACTTCGTCCGCATTGCCAACTTAATTTCTATTATAAAAAAATACTCCTTGAACTTGTGCTGTCAACATTTTATATTATCATAAACAAGAATACTGTATTATATCGACGTTATAAGAAGTTTATACTTATTGTTATAATAAAATTATTTATTTTAATAATGTGTTTAATAAAATACAGAGCTACAATAATTGAGATAAAATGTATCGACTTACATGTTAATACAGGTGTAATATATTCTTTATTGTAGTGTCTTTATTGTAGAATGAAATGAAATATCCAGATTTGTTTATAATAATTCAAAATGTGCGTCTGCGCAGACAGTTCAAAACTGGTAATTTCATGACGGTAACTTAAGGACAAAATTACTGTAGCTGATGACAGCACCGGAGATTTAAACATCAAGTGTGAAAGCATACCGATCTTAAACTTCGGTGAACTTTAAGTTCACTCGTCTTAAAGATCTAGTGTGAAAAGGGTATTAAGAAACAAAAAGTAGTTAAGTAAGTGTAATAGACGACTATTACATAATCCATTTACGATGTTTTCTAGGCTAAGTAGACTATGATATTTTTTTATTAAGCTGGTTATTAAAAAATGTACATGAACTGAATATATTGTCAGTATTGCTGAATGAATATTTCTTATAGAATGTCACATAAATGATATTGGATTAAAAAATAAAATATTTTTTTATGAATATTATTTTATTTTCAAATATCTAGTTATATTTCGTGGCTACCAACAAAAATGCAACTCAACATGGCCTATTCAGATGAAGAAATATTGTGAATGGATTATAGATTACGTAACATGATTAAAAAAAAAAAAATGAATTGAGGTGTGAATTTTCACACATTTCAGGGTTCTGCAGGTATACATTACTTATAATTTTTTCAGATTTTTAGTTTAACCCCTTTACAAAAGTTTTATGACACAATTTTGGCAAAAATCCAATAAAAAAAAGATATCCAAGATAAGAGGTTTCATTTGGTATGCAATTCAAAATTTTTAAAAAATATTTATTTTTTTATTAAAATCACATTTTTGTTTATATTTATCCCGCGCTGTATTTTTTTGAACTCCCTATAGTTTTCCTATATGTGGGTCAAAAAGTTGTATAAGCATGCCAAATTTCAACTTTCTATGTTCAGCCGTTTGGCTACAATTTCTACCCTACAGACAGACACATGAGTGACGTTATAAGGGTTTTTTGGTGGTCATACCTACAAAACCCTAAAAAATGGCTACGGTTGGAATTTTTAAGTTTGTAAAGTCCACAAACTGCAGTATAATGATTTTTGCCATTATCTAAAAATTGCATTACTATGACAAATCTTGTTTTTAAATTACTATGACACGTTTTGAACCTCCTAAAATACTTAAATAGTAAACTTATTTTTCTTGTTCTATGTCACCTCAATTTATTTTATATATATATATATATATCTTTGTTTAAAATACATATTTTTTAAACCTATTAAAAAATAAATATCCAACATGATAAGAAACAGTCTAGTTTGATATTTTTAGAAATATAAACATTAGAATGTAACTATATTTTATAAACTATATATTTCAAATATTATTTTAGTTTCAAGTTGTTAATGTAAAACTTAAAGTAATTTTTACTAGGAATATAACAAATGCGTACATCTGATTCCAGTAAAATTATACAATTGTAAAAAAATACGCTATTTCCAAATTATGTAATTATTAATTGACAAATTATTAAGCAAAATACACTCCGTTCTGTTTTTATGAACATTTTCAAATAATTTCTTGTTAATGATAACCATTATGTATGAGCCTTTAGCCTCATTTAGAGCTACAAATTAATAAATTAATGCACTGTGCTTAATGAGCTATTCACTGTATATTGTTACTAAGCAGTTCGTTATATGCAATGATGTGCCGAATCACATAAAAGCCAGATCCGCGGATACGGATACGGATTATGTCCGACCTGATCCGCAATTTAATTGATCAATTAATTGACAAAAAAGTTTATCAATTTATTTTGAAAATAGAACAAGTTCTATTTTTCATCAATTTTTCAACAATTTTTTAGGGAATTCCAAGTATATTTTTATCTATTAAGATATTGCCAACTGTTTAGTTGTAGCATAACCTCTTTAGAGAAGATTGCCGAGAAATATTCGCTAAATTAAAAATAATGACTTATCCGGCTCTTTACATCTTTCACTCTGCACTCTTTGTTCATAAGAACCAATCCAATTTTACCACTCATGATCAAATACACAAATACAACACTAGAAATAAGAACAATATATGTCCGGAATTTCTGAGACTCAACAGGACACGAAACAGTATAAATTTTTATGCAATTAATTTCTACAACACTCTACCGGAGGAGTTTAGGTTGTTTCCATTTGCTAAATTCAAAAATGTACTAAAGAAGATTCTAACATCATATCCAATATATGTATATGAAGAATTTTTTTCCCTAAATTTTGAGACATTGATGAAAGAATAAGTCATATTTTTTCTGAAACTACTTTGCAGCTCAGTTTCAAAACTAAACATGTAAACCTGAAACTAACAGGCTAGTCGTATATATATATATATATTTATTTATTTTTTTATATCGAATTATTTGTATTTGCTCATTGTACCTGACTGACTAAAAACAACATATTGTAACTTGGTCAATAAATAAATATTATTATTATTATTATTATATTGTTTGTGTTTCGTTTTCAAATATGACAGGACTTCGAACGTTCTATTTTCCATCATCTAGGTTATTTCTTTTGTTATTGTTCACAGCTCGTAAATTTGTGAAGGTTTTTTCAATATTTTCATTCTGATAAATATGTCAACATGTTTTACAATTGGTAATGTAAAAGTTTTCAAAAAAAAAAAAATGATAAATAAATTGATGTGATGGTTTTGTTTCCAAGGTTACCAATAAATTTTTCAATTAATTGACAAAAAAACTTGATCAATTTATTGATCATTAATTGAACTGTGTAAAACCAACTTTATAGTAATTTTTAAAAACCTTTTTTATTTAGTTTGTTGTTTATTTAGCAGTTTTGTATTTAGTTATATATTTTCTTATAGATTTTCTTATTTGATTTTGTGTGTACTGCATAGTTTTTAGGTTATATTCAACTTATTTTTATTTTCTATTCTTTGATCATATTTTTGGACCACATCAGTCCTTTGTAGGACTATTTTGCCTATTAGAATGTTTTATTTGCTTCTATTCTGTTCTTATTCTTATATTTTCATTTAATTACGATACAAGTGACAGCGTACAAATATTACATTCGTTAAATAGATGAATGTAAACGTACTAAACCTGACGTCACATTTTTTTTGTGACGTTTCAAGTGACGCAACTGCACTGTTTCGCCGATTTCCCTATAACTTAAGCGATCGTTCACTGATATAAATTTAGTGCACTGTGTGCATCGTCAGTGCTCTGTGGACTGTCGACAAAAGTTATCAAACTCCATACTTAATACACTGTTTTAATGAGACATCTATGTAAGCACACATTAGCTATCTCTCTTTACATAACCTAACAGAACGTATCCACTGCATAAAAACAAAACCAAGTGTAATAGTAATCCGTTTTCTTCAAGATTCTAAATTTCGCCATATAAAGTATTGATCACCTTGTAAAGTGAGCATTCCATTAATCCTGTTGGATAATTGTACCACAAAGCAAGGAAATAAAAACAATTTCAATGTGAACAAATTGAATAAAAACTCAATAGCAATTATTCTGCACCAATACACTTAATTTTGTCGCTCGTTAATCTAAGGATATATATATATACAAAAATAATACTTTTTTACTCCTATTTAATCAGAATATCTCAAAGTTTTTATGTTGTTTTTTTCTGTTATATTATTTTTTCTACTACATAATTGTATATGTGTCAGAGGGCTTTATATTAAGCTTAAATCAGACAGTTTCAAGGCACTTTCTCTTTATATTAAGAGGCGAGAAGTGGCGCCTCACAATTGTCTTTCCAAATAATTTATGTGCTGCGGAAATAGAAGAAGTATTTAACAAAATTTATTGGTAATTAAATGGGAAATAAAATAAGATCCTCGTAAAAATGATTCATAAAATTTAAATATATTTACATTAATAATTGTTGATTAGATAATTCGATGAATCATATGTTTATGAAATAGTAAAATGTGTTAAAAATCGACAACACCAAAATTTAACTTCCTTCCTTCCGCTCGCTCTCTCTCTCAATTCAGAGCCGGCGCTAGGATTTGCAAGGCCATGTGCGAGAAGAGCCAAATAAAATTTGCGAGGCCTGCTGTTGACCATGGGGCCATGTGCCACTGCACATGCTGCACATGCCTCGCGCCGGCCCTGCTTCAATTATTATTGAAAAGGATAATAACATGTTATATTACGTTGAAATTTCAGTGTTTGGTAAATTCTTGGTAGATTCCTCCTGCGACACAATTGATGCACAAAGTATTACGCAAAGTTCATGTGCATTTCTTATTAAATTACAATTTATGTTAATTCAATTTAAACATGAGTCAAACAAAATGACCTCGTGTCTTTCACGCTAGACGTCAAGTAGAAATAACGTTTTAATCTCACAATATTTTTTCCTGATTTTTTTAAGTCTAGACAATGTTTCTAAAATTGGCTTACTGCCATGCACACAATTTGAATATCAAATCATATACCGATTAAACAAAGATATTTAACTATCTTCTATCTCCAAACTTATCTTCCAATTGCAAGGCTGTATGGAATAAACTTATACAGACATATCTGGACAAACTTGAACCGAATAAAAACTAATCATGGAATTAAATTGGGTATTGCTGATTCGCCGGCCTGTGATTGTTTAGCCCAGAACCAAACTATTCCTCATATAGAATGTATGAGCAATATAGAGCATATTTAACCAACAACGTCAATATTTTATTCGGTGGCAATCCAAAAAACCATATAACACCTATTCCTCATATAGGGGAAGCCGGGGCATAACTGGCTCCCCTCTTTTTGGCTGTTAAAGCATGCCGCCATGTTTGGGTGCATTCCAATCACGTTCAGTACTTCGCTACTGTTTGTCCGAGAGTGGTTGTATGACTGAAAGCTGGCGTTTACATTTTGTAAATTGGTGAAATGCGTTTTTTGCTGTGTTGATATATTTTTCACACATATCCAGCCGTTGATTGCTCCAGTACAGAGTAAAGTCACTGGATTATACAAAGTACCGCAAGCCTTTGAAGAAGCCGACAGACCCCAGGGTTTGATTGGCAACATTGCTTCCCCTATTAGCAAACTAAAGCAGCAATTTTTACGTTCTTAAGTTTACGTCTGCGCTGTCACATCTCCCTCTCTCGCTCTCATTTAATAACCTTCTTTGTCAGCGGTTTGAATATTTAAGGTTAAGTTTAATTTAAATTTATATATTATATCCATTTTATTTAATAAAAATTAAAAAAATAATTGAAATTGTACCACAATTTTGTTATAGTGCATCTTTGATTAAATCTTGATTACAATGTTTAAAATAAAAACTAGTTTTTTATTTTTGTAATGTTGGAATCACTGAACATCATTTGTGTTGGCGACATTTTTAACCCCAGCATGGCCGCCGTTGCGGTACTTTGTATAATCTAGTGACTTTAGTACAGAGTATGTGGCAAGTGCGCACATTGTTCTTGCGCTGGAGAAGATGATAACGATGAGGAATGCACTCACGTGTGTTCATTCTGCGCCAGATTTTAGCTGATTGCCCATTATACCTCGCCCGTGCTCATTCTTCCCCGACAACGGGACAAAATGAGCACAAGGAAGCTTTTTTTTATATCGTCATAACTTTTATTTTTGTATTTTTCCAAGTTTTTTTACTGTCTGTAGTAATTAAATAATAAATCATCTTACGAATTAAAGTATTTCGAAATTTTTTACGATATTCCTTCATATTTTATTAAAGATAATCCTTGAGGTGCACGTTATGCCCAGGCTTCCCCTAGTGTCAACTGTCCACTTCGTTCTTATGATGGAAACCTGATTGATTTCTTCAATTTAGAGTCTAATGTAGAATGTAATATTATTGACTGAAGCTTGATGGAATTATGTACTTTTTAGTTTTTAATCTGTAAACTCTAAACGATTAATAAATAAATAATACTGTTATATCTTCGATACAAAAAGAATTTGTTTCTAAACACTGACACGCTTAATATATGACTAAGATTTAGGATAAAACCTTGCAAAGTGTAAACCACACTTCCGGAATAACCTAATACGTGTGGGGAGATGAAAAACCCATTGAAAGGAATCCACAACATATGGTTAACACAACTTTAGGCCATTCAAATGGATAAATTATATATCATTCATATTAACACAATTATATGCGGGCTTGGGTAAAAGCCTTTTGAACGTAGCTGGGGAATCACATAACTCCCCACTTAACATCCAACAGGCCTGCAAACTTAACAGGTACCTGCAAAAGAGTCATTGCATTATAATAGTCTAAGATTGTCAATTAAGAAGACTAAATTCAAATCATATTTACACTATGGGTGCATTTTGTTGGTGGCTGGTTAGAAGTACTAGAATTGATGCGCAAGAAAACGACAATTTTGATCGTGAAGTAAACATGGAATGACATTTGCATGAAGGTTAAGTCATATGGTTGTAGAACAAATAACGAACATATTTCACCTAAATGGATAATCTAAATAATAAATGCAGAATAAGAAAACTTCTAGCAAATATTCTAGAACGTAATGTTTTAGAACGAGTAATTGAATTGTACATGCATTTTAAGTTTAGATTTAACAATACTGTATTAAAATAATATAGGTATATATTTATTTTAGGACACAAAATGAGAAAATACCTAAAAATAAAAATTATTTTGAAGCAGTAATACCAAGATTTAATTCTAATACATTTAAAAACCAAATGGAAACAACTGCATTCAAATACATATTACTTTTCATCCCCACCACACTTATTCATTCCAGTCGTTCGACCTCGAGTCATCGAATGAGTAGAATGAATAGAATGAGAATACAGTCGCAACAAAACGCGTATTCTGATTAAACCGAAACCAGAATTGGCACAACAAAACGCACCCTATAATACATCACCAAAAATATCACTAGATTTCTTTTTGCGGGATAATTGAATTTCGGTATAATAAAAGTCAATAATTGTATCTTTCTTATGTCGATTATTCTTATTGCTGACCAGTCATGACTTGTACAACATGAATTATCTTTTGTGTACGATGTAACGCCAATTCTTACGATCTTCGGCATTGCTTATACCCTTTTCACACTAGATCTTTAAGATCGGATGTTTAAGTGAATGTATCTTTAAACGCTAATGTGAAACCGTACGGCCTCGTCTAAACACGACCGATGTTTAAGACAGAGATATGCGTCTTAAACTTCGTACGCATTGCCAACTTAATTTCTATTATAAAAAAATACTCCTTGAATTTGTGCTGTCAACATTTTATATTATCATAAACAAGAATACTGTATTATATCGACGTTATAAGAAGTTTATATTTATTATTATAATAAAATTATTTATTTTAATAATGTGTTTAATAAAATACAGACCTACAATAATTGAGATAAAATGTATCGACTAACATGTTAATACAGGTGTAATATATTCTTTATTGTAGTGTCTTTATTGTAGGATGAAATGAAATATCCATAATTGTTTACAATAATTCAAAATGTGCGTCTGCGCAGACAGTTCAAAACTGGTAATTTCATGACGGTAACTTAAGGACAAAATTACTGTAGCTGATGACAGCACCAGAGATTTAAACATCAAGTGTGAAAGCATACCGATCTTAAACATCGGTGAACTTTAAGTTCACTCGTCTTAGAGATCTAGTGTGAAAAGGGTATTAGGGCTTCCAGAGTACAACTCGTTAGTACGCGCATCTGATCTATCTTTCAGGTGGTTAAGGACGTTTTCTTCAACCTTGCCTTGGTAAACAAACTTATCTAGATTGTTATTATGGTTTACGTGGAAAAAGTACTGGAAGAATCTTTTTTTGAACAATTGACGACAACCTCGGAGTACTGATTGTATCATTCACTAATACAATAGTGCGTCGAGCAGTCCACGAAATGCGGAGTATTCATCTCCAGCACCACAGCTTAAAGCAATTTATCTTTTTCTTATCAGCAATTTTCACTGTCTTTTTCTACTGCATACAAAACTATTGAAAAAACAAGTGTCTATATAAGTTTAATTTTTATACTCAGAGAAATGTGGTTACCTTTCCAAATTTTCGTTGACATCGTCATAGCTGCTGTAACAACAGTTCAACGAAATTTAATGTCTTCGGAAGAACAGTTTACTTTTCGGAAGAACCTCCCTTATTGCTAATTAAGGATGCTAGGTCAACAAATTTATGAACAACATTTATACCAACCAGTTGTCTTAATTTACTTAAGGGCAGATCGACTGATAATCATAATTTTGGTTTTACTTCTGTACAGCATCAAACGAAGTTTCCGGCTTTTATTTTCTACTCTTAGCAATATATTTGACATGCTTGTTGCATGCATTAGGGCCGTAACTAACTTTTTCTGGCCTTGGGTTCCCCTAAATACTGTATAATATAAGTGATATCCTAAAAAAAAGTCCTTACTTCTAAAATACAAGTAATGACCTAAAAAAAAATCTTCACTTCTCAAATATACAAGTGATGACCCTGTTGCCCTTGCTTGGTCACGGCACAGAACACAAGCAAATAAATCTTTATTGTATTTATTTATTTATTTATTAATATTTTGCTTACAAAAAAGAATTCGAAATAACAAGAACACAGTATAACATTATAAACACAAGGAAATCAATATAAAAAGCATGAGAAATTAAGTAAAAATAACCGAGCTTGATTATAAATTTTACAAAAAAAAAGTTTTACAATTTCGGGTCATTTCTAAACGTACTATAAATGTTCTTGACAGTCTATCAACACAAGTAACTGCGCCAGGTCGTACTCCACTACGTTTGGAAGGAGTAACCTTTCTACTTTGTCGATATTCCTTAATTGTACAATAAATAGTAGATTTTGCAATCCCTAAAAAACATTTTTAATCGAATACCATAATAACAAAATCGTTTTAAATCTTACCCAATGTGCCAACAATTTTCGCTATGTAGTTTTTATTTCAGGCTGAGCGATCTGATCTCTTTATACATATTTAATATGCATTGTTTTTCAGCTACAGGAATTATTCCAAATCCAAGCAAGAACGTTTTTTTATGAGCGAAACACGCAGTATTTTATTTGAGCTTGGCATTCCATCCATGTTTCAAAATTTATAAAACACCAACTATACCGGGTACTATTAGTTCTTATAAGAACTGTTTTATCTTCTGTTAATTCTTTATTTCAAATATAATAGATCAATTTTAAGTTCAAAAGTCTAAAACAGTTGAATATCTGTTATAGACCGGGCGCTCATGACATTTTTGGTCTCCGATTTCATACAGCATGCCTTTTGGAGGAGAGAATATTTACCCTGTGACAACAAAAAAGGGATGGTACTAAACCCCTGCACGCTTTCCGGTCATAGGGAAAATTGCATTTCCACTTGCACAAAATTTTTGTGTTTTTCTCTGACTTAATATTGCTTGCCCTTTTGTCAAAAGAAAGTTATAACAAATTTAAAGTCTTTTAATTATAGGCATGCTGTATGTAAACGCGGAAAATCATATTTTTTTATTACAAGATCACATGACCGTTTGAGCCCTTTGGGACCCTCCGAATCGCATGCATATATTTAAAAGACTTTAAATTTGTTATAACTTTCTTTTGACAAAAGGGCAAGCAATATTAAATCAGAGAAAAGCACAAAAATTTTGTGTTTAAGTGGAAATGCAATTTTCCCTATGACCGGAAAGCGTGCATGGGGTTTAGTACCATCCCTTTTTTGTTGTCACAGGGTAAATATTCTCTCCTCCAAAAGGCATGCTGTATGAAATCGGAGCCCAAAAACTGTCATGAGCTCCCGGTCTATTAGCCTATGAGCCAATCACGCCATATTTGTCACGCGTAAATCAAAAAAGATAAGTGCTCTGATGGGGCTTCCGATGATAGAGCCATCAGTGGCGGGGACAGGTCGCCTACCTGTCTCCGCCACTGGCTGTGGAGTGGATAGCAATTTTTTACCGGAATCGGTAAAAAATTTCCAACTTCGCTTTTTTAACTGGTATAACACAAGAATATAATCTTAAATAACACAAGAATTTAATCTTAGATAACACAATATTTAAGTATATCAAATAGTTGTAATCATTAGACAATAGAATCACATGTTTACATCTAATATCGTATTATTTCATACCATAACAGGAGAATTTAAATTATTTTTCACAATATTTCATTTTGTGTTTCATTGTCGTGCAGTGAGTCACGTTTACTTTTAATTAAACAGAATTTACGTAAAAAACTCACATGCAGCAAATAAAGAAATGACGAATCTTCTTTTTTTGTTTAAACAGAAAAAGATACAAGATTAATGTAGGTTAAGTTGAGATAAAAGGATTATTTTGATCTCATTTTTTTGTGATATCTGGAAAAAATGCTTGTTTATATTTTAATTTATGGAACAAGATTACGTTTTTCTGAAAAAATATTAATCTACAAAGATAAAAAATTGTATAGTTTTTAATGACAAGTTCTGTAGCGTAGACAAATGGGTATTTAAGGTAAATGATAAAACCTTTGACAGTTACTTTAAATACCTGGATGCATAATAATAAAATTCGAAAAACGTCAGCAGCATTTAACATTCGGTTTATCATTTTGTAATACGTTACTATAGGCCAGGGGTCGGCTGACCTCCGCTCGTGAGCCGCATACGGCTCTTTGAGGACATTCGTGTGGCTCTTCAAATTAAGTTGATAAGGAATAAAATTTAAAAAATATTCAAAATTCATGTATTAAAACAAAATTATGGCTCTTTAAAATGTTTCCAAATGCCGTAAAAGGTGAATTTGGCTCTTTAGCTTCTAAAATATGCCGACCCCTGCTATAGACCGTTTAACTGTTAGAATGCACAGTATGTTAAATGGAATAATGGCAGTTTTCAAGAGAAGACAAGGGATGCCCAAACAAAAATAGAATTCAACACGCAAAATAGATATTAATTGGGAATATATTTTGGGAGTCTACGTATGTATGTTCTATTCGTCTTCTGGTGTGTTCCATTTTTCCCGTAGCGGGAAGAGAGGATAATGAACCGCCTCATCACACTGAGAGGATAGTGGTTAGGCTTAATTTTATTTGGAGAGAAGATATTGAGTAATTTTTATTAATAAAAATCGTGCATTTTTTCTTCGAAGCCGTGTCGTTGATTCGTCAACAAATTAACGGCACGGACAGCTTTAACCTGACGATAAACGAATGTGTGTTATAATTTACAATTTAGGAGATGATTTCTAAAGCCATGAAAAAATTATTTATATCCAAAACTGAAATTTCTAACACTGCATATACAGGGCGGTATTTATGTTGCACATAAAAAGAGCACTATGGTAGATAGTGACAGATAACTGTCAAAAAAGAAGAAGTGTCAGTTCCAGTGGCGTACCCAGGAATTTTTGTGCGGGGGAAGACAAAATTATTTAAATTATGAATAAGGTTCACACTTCAAAATTTGTAGTGATTACCTAAAAAAAAAAGTCCTCATCTCTATTTTAAAATTTTTTTAGTGTTTTTATTTTTATTTCCTCTCTTCTTAGAGGGGTGGGGGCGGGCAAGCACATTCTAACGCTTGTATATTATATCTATTAGTTAGGTCTACAAACTTAAATACCACTCATCACAATCAGACATCAAAACTTTAGAAACCCATCTGCTTACTTTAGTATGTGAGAAATCAACTTGGCGATCATTTTATCTACTTGTTCATTGGCCAGACTTCCCGTCTCGCGATCCTGCGTCTTTTTCCAAACTCAAACTGTTTCAAATAGTTTTGTAAACGTCATACATGCTACGAAATAATAGTATAATATAATATGCCAGTCTGCGTTTATGCACTTGGCTGTAGATGTGTATCTACGAAAGAATGCAATTTGTCAAAGCTTAGAATGTCTATTACTAATTTTACGCGCAGCCTTCACACCCTGTCACGACATTTATGTCGATCTGTACGGTAAAATATGTCCAGCTGATTTTACATGCATCTCGGGACAGACTGAATAAATTGATATCAAGGTGGACATCGGCTTATAACCTAAAACGTGTAGACTTTTTTTTTTCATCCTCTTACATGAAAAAAATCTTCAATTTCATTATATAGATTCGAACTGGGGTTATTACCACTTGACATATTCCGTAAAAATTATACGAATTTTATATTAATCGCATAAAAGATATCAACTACATTTTAAAAACGACGCAAAACATTTTTTGCACAATTTTCCACAAGATATCTTATCAAAAATGAAATTTACTGATAATTTTTTAATATGCATACACTATAAAACTGTTTTAATTCATTCAATTTCATTATTGGTTTTATGTAATAACATACGGGTGGTTGATTAAATCAAATGTTTAATAAATAAGTGTCAAATCGTACATAAATAAATTTTAATAGCCGTCAAATAAAGGAAATAATCCATCCCACACTGAATCGGTCAAATACTTACGCATTAAAAACTAAGAAAATAAGATCGCAATAAGCGATTAAACCACATCCACTGATAAAGAAACAACATAAAACTAAAATAGTTGACAACAAAAATCTACAGGTTGGCGACAAAAATAATAAACAGAGAATTGGCACCTTTATCAAACCAAATAAAAAAGAAAGTATCATTTTGTTTACTAAGATTTCCGCGGGAAAACCACAATTCACACTTCCACCCACAATAAAATGAATAAAACACAAAAAATCTTAATAAAAAAAACTTTAATTCAACGTAAACCTACATTACGTAGGCTGATTCTTAACAAATAGATTTTTCAGATGGTCATTTGTAAACTTGTAACGCGCAAAATAATTATAAAAACTTTGTTTTATTAAATTTTAGGTATTTGGAATTATACATAGGTGTCTTTAAAACATTTTTTCTTTGTTAAAGTTATTTAAAAGTTTGAGTATATACTTTAAAATAATAAAATACTTACCAATTCTTGGTCGGCTGTCAATTGAGCCGCCATGATGGCACTTACTTTGCGAACACAACACTACTGAAATCAGCGCTACGTAGCTTCGAAACACAGTACTATATACCAGAGTTTTTAAAACTTTTATATTTATTGCTTAAAATAACTTATTTGCTTAATATCAATACGTTGCAATATTAATAGTTTCACACACAATTAACTATTTAAAATAATTATTGTTCATGTTTCAGTAATAATACGATAGTACTGGTTTCAATTTCCTGGACAAAATCTAGATACAGAAACCCAAAAGATAGCGATTTGCGGTTTGAATTTTCATTGTTAATCTACTCTAGAAAAAAACCTGAGATTTCCTGCTTAAAGCTCTTTTTGTTTATAATATTTTAAATGTATGTGTCTCAAATATAAAAAAAATATTTATCTGCAGCAAGAATTTTTGAATTCTGGGGTCCTTAAGTCACATTTGAAGCACACCCAGAACAATATTTTGTGATTTTTTTTTTTCAAATTTTCAATAAATCTACCGTAACCATATACGTCCCGAATTCCCTTGCGTCTCGAATTTTTGGCAATATTTGTCCCAAATTTAGTTTTTTTGTCCCGAATTTTAGAAAAGGTACTTATTTTCAATATTTATTTTTAATATATTTCAACTAAAATTATTTTCACAAAACTTGAACTAAAAAAAATTACCGAGAGGATATTTTCCTTAATGAACAGCTTTTGGACAAGTGACCAGTGCCGCAACAAGGGTGGTGCGAGAGGTGCCGCCGCACCAGGCGCCGGATTCATAGGGGCGCCGAATGGCCAAATTTCATTTTTTTTTATTAATATCTTTTATATTAATAAACTATAATCAACACAAATTTGATTTCATAATCGAAAGTTTCAAATGGCAGGCAAGATCATTAATTGATGACTGTACAACTGCCACTGCAATGCAATTATTAGAAGTGATCCACACTTACGATTTAAAAGATGTGTACCCTAATATTGGCTTTGCACTGCGCATATTTTTAACGCTCCCTGTAACTGTTGCGTCGAATTAACGCAGTTTTAGTAAATTAAAGTTAAGAAAAAATTATTTGCCTTCTACAATGGGCCAAGAGCTTGTAAAATTTAGTTTTAATATCAATAGAAAATACTACAGCGCAGTCATTAAATTATGAAGACTTAATTGACGAATTTTCACAGTTAAAAGCCAGAAAAGTTAAATTTATTTAATTTTCAATTCCGTTAAAGGGTTTATATAATATATTATGAAAATACCTAAATATTTATTATTTTTTGTTTAAATATCCCTTTTTTTTGTCATTAAATATATATTTTTTTATTTATTTTGTTATTCAATTATGTATTATAATATTTCTTTAGCCCTTTTGTGTTTCATTTTAGGTGTTTTTCATTTTGTGTTTTATTGACCTAGAGTTTATATTTTGTCCCTTTTTATATTAGTTGATTATCATGATTTTTGAGTTTATTAAAAGATTTGTAACATAATTTGTTAACATAATCGTTAATATTGCAATTTTAACCAAACCAAAGAAAAAGGTTAAAACTAAACTAAAAAATAATACCAATGAATGTTTTTTTTTAAATTTTTTTATACATTTATTGTTAAAAAATGACTTTATAATATATATTTTTTGTATGTTCCTTTACTGGTAATAAGATAGTTCCTTTATTAGGAGTAAGTGTTCCTTTTCTGGCCATTTTGTGATTTTTATGAATACGAAGTTATGTTTTTTATTTTTCTAAGTTATTCTTTTATTTTCACTTGCATCAAAATAAAACAATAAGATTTTAAGGATTCTCTATAAAATATGGTAAGTAAATATCTTAAATAACATTTTGGTGAAGAAAACAACGTAAGTAAATGTTTTAAACGTTCCCTTACTGATGCAATCATCCTACATAAAATTTTAAAAATTGCGTATGTAATTAGTGAGTGTCGGGGGGGGCGACAAATAATTTTACGCACCAGGCGCCAATTTATGTTGTTGCGGCACTGCAAGTGACAAGACTCAACTTGATGTAAACAAATTAAAAACAATATTACTGATTAAAGTAAATAATGAAGAAAACTGTGCGGATTTTTAAAAAAATGCTTCAAAGGAAAATGACGTACTCAAAAAGATCCATTGTTCGGAAAAATATAAAAAGTTTTCTATTGAGTAATTTTAATGAATAAATTCATTTAAAAAAAAATACTGTGATTTTAATAATTTTCCTTTTAATAACATATAGGTTATTCCAAACGTTTAGGCGGAACTAAATTGGAAATTTCGTTCTTTTAGGTTGTCACGAGAAGGGACCTTGCTTGGGTTATTTCTTGTTTCACGTTTGGTATGTGAAAATTTAAAATTCCAACAGTGAAACCATGAAAACGAACGACATATGTATGTCAAAAATTTTAATATATGCTGTTCACTTTTGTAAAAACAAACTAAGAGGAAATTTTGATTTTATTAGTTTGCACCTTTGAAATTGTATGTCATGTTGGTATTAAAAAATTATAAAATATGTTACTTTCTTAATAATGATCATCACCAATAAATCTAAAGTCGGTTTTACAGCGTAAGGAATATTTTGAATTAACATTTAAAGTCAATAATACACTATAAAAGTAACCAAAATATCTAGATCTAGTTTGTGCTTACAAAAGTGAACAGCATATACATTTTTCCATATTTTGAAGACAAAAAAATAAATAAATGGGAATTTTTTATTAAGAATGACAGAAAATTAAAATGCAATGAAAAGGACATTTTATAATGACAATCAATTTAATCTTGAATTTGCAATGTGAGTATGATTTACAAAGCTTAAACAAAATGACCAAAAGTCCAAATTAATAGACAAAAATTATCAGATTTCAGAATCTAGTTCCGCCTAAACGTTTCGAACAGCCTTTAAGTTAATTATCTGTGATTTGAAATTTTTATTTATTATAAATTATAATTATTTATTGTATATAATTTTTATTAAAAAAATGAATTAAACAATTATATTTGAATAATCCCCCCGCCCCTTCCCGTCCATGAGCACCCGTTAAGAATTTTTAACTAAAAAATATGGCCACCTTAACTATAGACCAGTTTCCCAAATTTTTGAGCCGTGGAGCACTTTTCACGAGAAGAATTCGTCGCGGAGCACTATCATTGCTATATATATATATATATATATATAGCAACACTAACAGATTTCGGAGCACTAGTAGACGCTCACGGAGCACAGTTTGGGAAACTCTACTATAGACTATTCCAAACTTTAAGCGGAACAAATGAAGTTTAAATTTTTTGAAATCACTAACTTTTTATATATTGTTTTTTTTTTTTAATTTATTTTACATCAGCCTATTTCTGCAATGAAACTAATGGCCGATGCCAGGGGGCGAGCTCCTATACCTGGATGAGGGGTGAATGATTGTGAAAATGGTAGTAATATTATTCTCGTCCGAATAATATCACAAACGGTTGAACCACTTACTTCACAATTCAACTGTATATTGAAGTTGGCTTTTGCTAAACAAAATGATTAAAAGCTTCAATCAATCGGTAAAAGTTACTAGATTTGAAAATCTAGTTCTGCTTAAACCAAAGAAACCGCCTATATTTCAACAGTAAAATCTGCTGTCCGACTTTTTGAAATTCAGGTACCTTGTTGTTTGGGACAAATTTGACAGCATCGCCCTGTAACAACATTTTTGTATACTTGCCAGGTACCTTAATTTTTTTTTTTTTAGTCAAAATATGAGTGAGCATTTCCAAATTTATGTAACAATTTTTAAGGGTAAATAAACCAAAATTATTGCTTGTTTAATTTATTGTTTTAAAAACATGACAATATTTACAATTTAATTAAAATTAAGATAATTTTTCCCAATATCTACATTATATATTGCAAAACACAGTTTCAAAATTCGTATTTTTTTACAAATATGTAGAATTCACTATGTATTTTTTAGCAATATAAATATAATTTAAATAGAACAATTTATGTACAAATAATTTCGTCATTATAAATACATGAAAAGAATGCGAAACGAACTTTAATATAATAAAACTTAAAACTAACTAAAATATGTTTTATATAAAACTTAAAATAAATCAGTCTATTTTAAGTGAATACTTATTTATAATACAACTAGATAAATTAATTTAATAACTAAAATTAAAATATGTAATTGTTAATTGTCAGATCAATAAAATAAATTTTCTATTATTTTTATGTAGCACTATTAAATTAATTTAGGGACTCGATTGCAACAATTATTAGGTTATATGGTCTCTGTATATATTGAAAAAACAAAATTTTAAATGAATATTTCACATCATTTTGTGTTAAAATTGTACTGAAATTAAACAAATAGAGCTGGAATATATTTTTATAACTCTTTTTATTAAGGAAATAATAGAGGTAAATATAAGTGTTTATAAAAGGCAGTTGCCTAGGGGCGTCGAACAAAATGGGTCAACATACATTTTTGGCGAAAATCGCGTTACTTTTTTTAAGTAGTCACAATTTCCCATTTTCGCCTCGCCTTGGCCATACTTATACCGTTTTTTTTTTTTCGCGCAACCTGATTTTCATTTACATAACTACTATTCCGTTTAAAATGTGTTTCTTTTAAAATGATTAAAATTAATTCGTTATTCTAAATGAACAAATGGTGTAAAACCTGATAGGCGTGGTTAAACTCTTACAGCATACAATTCACAAATTACGACACATTAAAAATGTATATAAGGGTTTCTTGGTCATACCTACGAAACCCTATATAATTATACATTACGTCACAAAGACCATGAAACCTAGCCTTAAAATAAAATAAGGATGGTTTTGATTAAATTTTTTTTTTCACGATTGTTCATAAATGCAAATAAATTTTTAAATAAAATTAAATAAATTAAAATATATTTTTTAAAAATATATATTTAAAAAAGTCAAATAAAACAAAAAAAAAATCAGTTCAAGCAATCCAAGATTGCTTTTTTATCAAACTTAAAATTAAGCCAACACGGAGCACAAAAATCTTCTTTTTGTTCGTTATTAAATAACTGCCGTTTAAAATTTGGTTTCTTTTCTTTCTTATTACTTAATCGTAAGGGAGAATTATTTACTTTATTTCTATCATCTTTCGTCTTACTTTTAGCTCCACTCTCATTCTCACACTGTGATTTATTTCGATTTCTTCTTCCCTGAACGGATCCTCTACTTTTTTCTTGTACCCACCGTTTCATTCTTTTAACGAATGGAAGAACCATGAAAAATGCATTTGGTGATACACCAAGTTTTGTTTTTGGTGTACAGTCTTTTTTGCTGGATGGTAGATCAGCTAAAGCGAACCATTCACAGGCTTTTATTTCATATCGGGTACGTGGTTGGAACGTTGTATTGCGATCAATGCCAGCTATAATATATAACCGTACGATCTGCTCATTGATAACTGATTCAACATATTCATTTTCATCCAGTAACTTGCTTATATCGAACCCTGTTTCTTCCAGTACCTGTGTTTGTTAGATAAAATAAAGAATATATAAATGAACTATATTTTTCCTATATGCAGGTCAAAGAATTGTATGCATGCTAAATTTAAACTCTCTAGATCTAGTTATTTGGACACAATTTCTATCGGCAAACAGACAGACATGAGGATTTCTTAATGCCGAAAAAGATAATAAATTCACCTTACCTCTCTGATCGCACAGTGGGAAGGTTCCTCGTCTTCATTTACTTTTCCTTTCGGAAATCCCCAAGAATTTTTAGCCCAGTAGCTTTGTACAAGTAAAACATGAGTCAAGTCAGACGACAATAAAATTGCTCCATAGGTCGGAACAGATTGCTTGTATTCTCTCCATTCTGCTAATATGTCACTCAGTTTTTCTAAATGTTGTTGCAGAAATGGAACATTCTAAAAATGTTGATAAATTAGTAAATAATTCAGTTTATTTATTATTTAACTTACTTGGAATACATGAGCAGCAAACTCTTGCATACCGCAAGATTTGAGTTTTGCATTTTCATCGGTACAATAAAAATCTAAATAAAACCAATGTGCTAGCTCTATTTGAAAACATATTCTTACAAAACTCTGCTTTGAACTTTCAGGTATATTAATTATAAAACGACTGAAACAATAAACATATTTTATAAATAAATAATATTTATAAAAACTAAATGTATATTAACCTGCAAAGATCATCCAGTATATCTAGAGGAATAGAATGTTCTACTGTCTTCAGTAAAACATCTGGCTTATTATCTGTAGTTTCCATTTTATATTATACTTATTACTTATTTTATATTGATATTTAATGTATTATAAAAATTTCATTTTTCGAATAATTTCTTATCCCTTACTTTGACACACATTGTAACCAATATACAAATTTAAAAAAAAAAAATAGTGATAAAAATGGTTTATTGAACTCGAAAAATACAATCATTGACAAATTATTGCTTACATTTTATTTCTTAATATGATACTTTAAATACGATTTATATATATGGTTTATTTTACTTTGTATTCTGAATTGAAAACATTTTTTATCAGTTGGTAGTTGTATTTTAATTACGGTAGTTGATCCACAGCCTCCCTTATTTTGTTCTTGTTCCGGCAGATGAAACGAGGTGATGTGGTAAAGAAGAAATTCTCTCTATGCTTAAATTCGATGGTGTTTTCGCCGAAGCAGAATATCACCTTTTTTTATATACACTTGGTAAGAAATGTTAACTTCTATTTTGTTGTTATGAATGTATTTAACATTAACATCTCTTTCTTCGCGCCATTTCCAATAACAATAATATTAAAATATATTAAACTCGTATATATTCATTATCTGAAACTGTCATTTCAACTTGTTTAGATATTCTAAAACAATGGCGCCTCGAAGAGGATTTACAAATGCAAATGTTTCGGAAGAGTTTCGTATTAAGACCGAAAAAACATTATTTGCATTTGTCGATGATGACAATTTAACACTTGACTTCCCACATACTTTAACAAATAATGAACGTGCTTGGATACATGAAAAAGTTAGACTTATGGGCCTTAACTCTAAATCATCGGGTAAAGAGCCCAGACGTTGTTTAACAGTCTATAAAAATTTACCAAAGAATAATTCAAATACAAAAATTAAATTTAATGTTCAACAAGAGAATATAAGTTGTATACAAGATTTTTTATCAAAATACCCTATTGGGAAAGATAAATATGAAGCATTGTTGCGACATAAAAACAAAGAAGTATACATCGACAACAATATGGGACAATTAACACATGGAGCATTAGGCACACCTCCATCTCCAAAGCACAATGATTTAATAGCCTTCCGTATGACTTTACCAATCTGGTATTTGCGTGACAATCTAATGGAAACTATTGTTTCAAATCAAGTGACAATAGTTTGCGGGGAAACTGGTTCTGGTAAAACGACACAATTACCACAATACATACTAGATTATTCACGATCAACCAACTCTAAATGTCGTGTATTGTGTACACAACCTCGTAGAATATCAGCAGTATCAGTCGCTGAACGAGTAGCTGCGGAACGAGGTGAACAAGTTGGCCAGACTGTTGGTTTTCATATCAGATTAGAATCTTGCGTAGGTCCTAAAACAGTACTTATTTATTGTACAAATGGTATTCTACTACGTACTTTAATGAATGGTGATCAATGTCTTAATAATTTTTCACATATTATAGTTGATGAAGTACATGAAAGAGACAGATTTTCAGATTTCTTATTGATTTGTTTGAGAGAATGTTTAATAAATCATCCTCACCTACGATTAATTTTAATGTCAGCGACAATGGATATAAATTTATTTCAAAAATATTTCAATAATGCACCGCTTTATTTCGTACCAGGTAGATTATTCCCCGTTACAGAATATTATTTAGACGATATACTTCAAATAATAAACTATGAATCTCCAGCTATGTTAAAAGAAAAAAAGAAATTCCATGACCAAAAACCTTCAAGTTCTATATTTATGCAAGCTTTAAATGTTGAAGAACAGTCCTCCGGAAACAGCGAACTTGATTTAGAAATGAACGAGTGCATCATGGAATGTTTCGAAACCGGTTCGGAGGAGTCTTTTTCTCAACTTATGCAGCTAATTTTATCCGAACATGTACCTGCTAACTATCAGCACCCTGAAAATGGTTTAACCGGGCTTATGACAGCTGCTATACATGGAAATGAAGAAATTACTCAACAATTATTACGATTTGGGGCCAACCCTAATTTAATCTCAAAAGATAATTTAACGGCTTATACATATGCTCTTCAAAAGCAACATAATACAATAGTACAATTGCTTCAATCGTTTAACTATTGCGATAATAAAGGAAATGCTGTTATGGATATGTCTGAAAAACAATTGACTGATTTATACCTACGTACAGTATCTGATTCTTATATAGATTTTGAATTATTGCACACGTTGCTCTTAAATATTCATACAAATAATGATAACTTTGGAAGTATCTTAGTTTTTTTACCTGGTTACGATGATATTATAATTTGCAAAGACAGGATATTAGGAGAAAAACATTTTAATAAGAAAAATTTTAAGATATTTGTTCTTCACGGCAGTATGCAGATGAGCGATCAGTCGAAAGTATTTCAATCGGTAAAGAATACAAGAAAAATAATTTTATCGACAAATATAGCAGAAACAAGTATAACTATAGATGATGTATATTACGTTGTAGACTGCGGAAAAGTTAAAGAAAAATCATACGATGCAATAGTAGGTGTATGTGCGTTGCAAAGTAATTGGGTATCCCAAGCATGTGCAAGACAAAGAGCTGGTCGTGCAGGTCGTTGCCAGTCTGGAATATGTTACCACTTATTCTCAAAACAGCGATATATCAACATGCAAGATTTTCCAACTGCTGAGATTTTGCGTATGCCGTTACATGAGTTATGTTTGCAAACTAAGATGTTAGCACCTAGAGGGACGCCTATTGCTACCTTTTTAGCACGTTGCTTAGAACCACCTTCGTCCATGGCTGTACATAGTGCAATAACACATTTACAAGAGATAGAAGCGCTGGATAGTAAGGAAGAATTGACTCCGTTGGGAGTTCATCTAGTCGATTTGCCAGTTGAACCGAGACTGGCGAAGATGTTAATCTATGCTGTGATATTTAAGTGTTTAGATCCTGTTCTTACTATTGTCAGTATATTGGCTTGTAGGTAAGTTGTAACTCAATTTACACTCATCAAAATGGTCCAAGGGTATTCAATAAAACACTGTAATCAAGGAAAGGATGTTCATTTGTTAACCCCACCAATAGTTTGTAAATAGCCACCGCGCGTACGTCAAACCGTGTGCAAACATTCACAAGACCGCCCATCATTGGAGCCGAACACAAATCACGTAGGTGTCAAACCTTTCATCAACATCTGCGGCATTTGGGCTTGACTCTAGCAAAGCGTGGTCCAACGAATGCTCGTACACCAGCGTACGACACAGACGTGACGGCCCTGCTTACACACTATTAACAAAATCTTTCTAAAAGAACAAACAAACATTTCTTTCCCAACATCATCAAATATTCCTAGACCATTTTGATTTTATATTTTCTATTTTACATATTAAAACTTTGCTAATTCGCACAAAAAAAATATGTCAATTGTTAATTTTCACACATTTCAGAATTTTGTTGTTATTTAGTATGGGCACCAATTTTTGTTGTTATCACATCAAATAAAGAAGCCTTTGAATATCATTTTTCATCCTTTAAAAGCTTTCATTTAATACCTAAAATTAAATTTAAAAACAGGTTTTTTCCAAAAATACAAAAATTAAGATTTCTCTAATTATTTATTTATTTATTTATGTATTTATTCAACCAGTAACTATACAGATTTGTAGAGTAGTGCACAAGTCCAGTTACATAGTACTGGGAAAAATAAACAATACAATTATAATAACAATAATATAGAAATAATTAATAAAATAAAGAATAAACTACGATATAAGGCTCGTCCTGTTTATGTTCCAATGAATAAATAAATAAATAAGCAAACGTACAATAAGATACAATATAACTCGTCTAATTTATCTTTATACTAACAAACTTTCTATAATTGTCGTAAAAAATATCTACATCTCTATCAGAGACTTGCTTGTTTACCAGACTGAGCATTTTGTTCAGTGGTGACATAGATTCTGATATTTTAAAAAAGTGATAATTTTTAATTTTCAATCTTATGTCAGGGACTCGAATATTTAAATTTTGAAGAAGTTCTGGGACATCTAGTTTATTATTAAATAATTTAAACGCGAAATTCAAAGGGTGGATGTCGCGTCTCTATTCTAATGTTTGAAATTTCTTTCTATTATTGAGAGCTAGGATTTTTAACTGGTTTGCATAAGAGATACGAAAAGGATATGTTCCGGTTAATTTCAGGGTCTGGTTTCTTATAAATCTCTTTTGTACTTTTTCTATTTGATTTTTGTGGGACATTGTTTTTGGGCTCCAGATTGTATTCGCGTACTATAATTTAGGTCGAACTAGTGCTCAGTACAGTAGCCAAGTTGTAGATATCTTAAAACTATACTAGCGTCGGCGAATCGTCGGCGTATTGTCTGGAACAATGCAATTCTTTGTTACTTCATGTGACGTAACTGCGTTGATTTGCCGACGCTAGTATACCACTGTTTCTTAGTATAAATCCTAAAGGCACTATTCACTGTATTGTCTATGTGGTCACTAAAATTAAAATCGTGTTATTAGATCTATATTGATTCTAATAGTTCTTTTTATATTAACAGGGATCCATTTCTTTTGCCAAGTCAATCACACCAAAGAAGTCAAGCCATCCAAATGCGCAGGACCTTCTCAACAAACACATTTAGTGATCATATGATCCTGTTACGTGCATTCCAGTCCTGGCAGGACTCACACGTGAATAAATCTGACAGATCTTTTTGTAATAAATATTTTATCAGTTCAGCAACCATGGAGATGGTTGTTGATATTAGGAGCCAATTATTAGCTCAACTTAGGGCTTGTGGCTTTGTTAAAACTCGACCACCTGGAGATATCAGAGAATTGAATTCTAATTCGAATAATTGGGCTATTGTTAAAGCCGTTTTGACTGCTGGATTATTTCCAAATATTGCGCATATTTGTAAGAATCCAACAAAACTTCGGACAAAGTAAGTATTACTTTAAAATTAAACATAAATAAGTTGATTGCTTATATATCTTTAATGTATTAGAATAAACAAAGAGCGAACATGCTAAACAACCGACTGAGATTGACTTTTTTTTACACACTTCAACAGTTACAAATTCTTTAACAGTTACCAGTCTTTATTTCAAATTTAATATAACATGTTACTTTCAAGATAAAAAATTATAAAAAGAAAGTCTATCTATTTTCATGGACATATATAGGATTTTAAAGACGCTGACGAGTGTTTTTTACACATGATATCATGGTCAGCGTTTTGTTACACATATCTCGCATGTCATGAGCTGAGGGTATTATGTTCTCCAACAATCTGCGTGGTTTATTACTTTTATTTTCGGACAGTAGATATATACACTATATTCATTAATTTTTTCGCGTTAGACTTTGTTGAATGTAAGAAAAATACAGGTGGAAGTTCGGGCCGTGCGGTATGGGGTAATAGAGTGATCGCTCCAGCCGCCTTTCTGATATTTCACATTTGTTTATTTTTATAATAAAAATTTTATTATTTGCTTGTTGCATCTTTATAAATAAGATTCTTATTTATCTTTGTTTACAAATATTACATTTTATTTGATCGGCGTATAAATGAGCAGCGACTTTGTCGATATAAATGAAAGAATGTATAGGTAATCGTAACAGTGTTGCCAAATTCACAATAGGGGAAGTATTTTAAGATCGCAGCGCTATTGCGGCATTCTTGGAACCTTCAAAATAGACATTCGGTACATATAAACAACGTGAATTTTAATGTTTACTGGTGGTTTTTGTAATTTTGCTACAAACTTAATATTGTTTTTATGCAATTATATTTTTATGCAATTTTTCACTATAGGGAAAACGTGCTAAGCGATATGACATCTGATGGGATTTTAGCAACTACAGAAATAGACATTCTATCTCGCTTTTTTTTTATAAAAAATGTTTGCATAAAAATATAATTGCATAAAAACAAGTATTAATATTGTAACAAAATTAAAAAACCACCAGTAAACATTAAAATTCACGTTGTTTATATGTAATGAATGTCTATTTTGAAGATTCCAAGTATGCCACAATAGCGCTGCGATCTTAAAATACTTCCCCTATAGTTACAGTAGATTCCCAATAATTTCACATATATTCACCACTGAATTTTTGATAAAAAATATCTACAACAATCTACCGTAATCGAGGGTAATTCAAATGCTTACTAGTAAAAAATTAACACAAAATAAAACCATAAATTTCAATAAAAGTTTATAATCACTGACTTTTTGATATTTTACCGCCAAAATATGCCAAAAAAGACGACTCTCGGGGAATACCCTAATTACTTGCTATTTGTTTGTACCGGGCTTGTAAGTTCACCGACGTTGCGATGTTAGTAGTGGCTAAGGCTGTGTTTTATTATTGTGTCCAAATTTTCATTCTTTCCAATTCAGGTCCCTACATAATGTTTTGACTATTTTTAGCATGATGTCTGTCGGTCTGTCTGTCTATCTGTCTGTCTGTCTGTCATATTTAAGCTTGTAACATCAGTGGCACAACTTGATCAAATTTTGGTAAAAATCAGTTGACTAGAAATGGGAGTTTACTCGTGTCGATTTTAAGATTTTTGCGAATATTTAACAACAGAAATATTTCGAAAAAATGTATTTAACAAATGTTGCTATAAAAGCAATAACTAACAACTTTTATTTGAGACATTTTTTGATAAAACGAAAATTTTTGAAAATTTTTTCGAAATTTTAAAATTATTTTTTATCTATTTTTTCATACTTATATGTAACGTTTCCATGGTAATGATAAATAATATCTCTGTTAGAAAATATTGGGCTAAGTTATTTCTACTCTGCTGCTGGAATGTATTTTATACAAGTACTTTGTGATGGCGGTCGGTCCTGTGGTGGCAACAGCTGATTTTTTTTGGTTTATATTGAACTCTAGATCAGCGGTGGGCAAACCACGGCCCTTGATAGTGTTACATGCGGCCTTTCATGAATTATTATTGGTAAAAGTGACTTTTCGGCCCCTGAGCAAGATTTAACCCCCCCCCCCCCTGAACATTATATAATACAAGTGATGCCTAAAAAAAAACAAGGTCTTCACTTTTAAAATCCAAGTAATGATCTAAAAAAAAAGGTCGGTAAAAATAGTGTGGCCCTTTTAGTCATACTATTTGCGCAAACTAGCCCTTTTCAAAAAAAGTTTGCCCACCACTGCTCTAGATAAATTAAGTCAGTTACTACTACTTCTTTGTGTCTTAACTTACAAATCTTTAAAATTTACAGGAAGGAAAAGAAAGTACTTCTCCACCACTCATCTGCTCTTCGTGAAAATAAAAGTTCAGCAGATCATACACACTGCTTAAACAAAATTCCCTCCAGCTTCCTAATATTCGAAGAGCTATCACGAGCTGGAACAATCTATAATATCCGTTCAGTAACTTGCATATCACCGTTAACAATAGCTTTATTTGTGGACACAGGAAATCAGAACGCAATATTAAATCCAGACGATGAAAATCCAGAAATGATACTAAATAACTGGATAGGATTCGAAGGAGATCATAAACTGATGAACCTTATTGCAAATTTAAGAACTAAAATCAATATTTTAGTTACTAAAAAAATACAGACTCCGTATAGAAACTTATTACCGCAGGAAGATAATTTGATACATTTAATATCAACTATTTTAACTCGGGAGGATAATTCTTTAGGATTGATTCAACCTCCAGGGATCGGTCAAAGACCTAAGATGCTTCTCGTAAATAACTACCCAGCTGTTAACGATATTATCAGCAGAAATAATAGACAAAAATCTGGAATTGTACATGAAAAGTCAGGGTTGGATATACTAAAATTTAAACCTGTGCAGGTCACACATTATAATAAGTATTTACCACATTTAGTAAATACAGAATTGGACTGTTCACCTTATTCTTCTACTCCGTCGAATACTTTTGCGCTAACTCATACGAATGTAACAACACAATCAACATCTCCATTTACAACTTCAGGCCAATTTACAACAACATCAAGTCAATTTACAACACCGGTTGGCCAATTTACAACATCGTCCGATCAGTTTACAACATCGTCTGACCAGTTTACAACATCTGATCAATTTTCACCGACAGGACAGTATTTAACAACATCTGCTTCTACAAATACACAATATGGCAATACTTCTACGCAACATACATCATCAGATTATGACACGTATTCAAATAATTCACAATATGTGCCAAATTATGATTATCAGTCCTATATGTATGATAACAGTAATTATCGACCTGAGTCAGGTTATATGTCTGTTGAATCAAATATATATCCTTCAAATAACTACGATATGAATTATATCAATCAAAATTTGTTGATGATGAATTTATATAATCCGGGTAGACCTGAACATTTTGTGAATCAGTATTTTTCTACACCGCAAAGTAGTTTGCCATTAGATTTTGAAAGTAATGGTATAAGTGTTCCTGACGATGATGGATTTGATGAAGCATGCGCTTTACCACCTTTGGATACACCACATCCTAGTTTAACTAGTTGGATTAGTTATTACTGTAATCCTTTTTGTACATCGTATTTTGTTATCAAGGCTGGAGGAATGAAAAGTATTGATATTAGTATTAGTAAAAAGACTTGGATATTTTCACCACAGACTGAGAGAAGACTGTTAAAATTAATACAGGTATTTACTTATTTAGTTACTTATAGTAGCGCGAAATAAGAAGATAATCCCTATGCGCGAATGAGATCCCGCTAGTGAATATTACTCTACGTGCAAAATTGGTTTGTTTTGTCTGAGTGAAAAACAATGTACTACTCAGAAAATTAAATTAAACTAGAGAAAAAAATATTACGAAATATTGTCACGTGGGTGGTTTGATTGAAAGACAGCTCCTGGATTTAACAATACAAATTTATTAATTATATATCCAGTTTACAATTTAACCCTTTCAGCCCGGGCGATTTTTTTACTGCAGATGCCCATATGCCGGGCGATTTTAAGGGGTTCCGTGTTCGTACGGTCTTCGTCGTTAGCGTCAAATTAACGGCAAAAAACAAGTAGTTCTGAGACCGAACGACGTGCTTTTACGTGTACTCTAAAATTAGCAGATGGAATTATAAGTTTCTTGGTTAAAATACACAATAAGTTGGGCTATAAAATAGCAAACACGATTCAACTTGTCTTTGGCGTTTTATTACGCATCACATATTAAACGGCAGCGTACGGTGTTCGTTACGTACGGACTTCGTTGCATGCCAAAACACGGTCATCGCCAGTTCACCGCAAAATTCTCTAACGGAGAATAACGGCCTTCGGGCTGAGGGCGCCTAAAAATATAAAACGTGTTTATTGGCCTTGCACGGTGATCGCCGGGTGATTTTTTTCACAGTCGTAAAAACACGGTTTTCGGCAGTTGGTAAAAAAAGTGTCTCGGTCGTCACCGTGTGGACTGGTACGTGTAGAGGAGTCGGCTAGGTTCCTCTGCCTCGATACCGTGCGACGTCCATGTATTTGTACTACTGGTTGACCTAATATGCATTCGTCATGACAAATATTTCCTTATTACGAAAATCCGGCGTATGCATTTCGTAATCAGGTAACATATGTTAGACGTGACAAATAGTTTTTTAATCAAACAGCTGAGCGTCACAATGTCTAGATGTCGCAATCCTGACCTAGGATTACCATTGTGACAATATACGTGATAAACGGTAGGAAAGAAAACTGTAGACATTTAATACTAAGAATATAATTTGATTTTCATTGAAGACTACGCAAGCCACAATAAAACGCATTGTTAACATTTTTTTTTTATATCGTGCGTCGTCTGTTAAAAATAATTTTATAACAGAAGCCATATTATCGAATAAATCTCCACGACATGTGTGTAATTGAAACACTCCTATTTTATCAAAAGGATTATACTCTATTTCAAATTTTAAAAAAGTAGATAGCGCTACGAAATCAAAAAATATTTATGTCAGATAACCTAAAGAATATATAACTGCGTAAAAACAAATTAAATTCATGGAGAATTTTCTCTATAAAATCTACGCCAAAAATATAAATAAAAGTCTAAATATGTAAATAATAACCAAATATACGAAAAAAATAAAATAATATAAATAATATATATTTTCAATGTACGACACTGAACATCATCAACATTAAAAACGATATTTTAACATTGTAATAGGGATGGTGTTCTAAACCAATCAGAAACAAGGACAAACGGCTCCTATCTTCTTACACACATTTTTCTAAGCTGACATAGAACATAGGTCCAAACCAAAACGCGTTCTTTGATCAGGTCACGTGGGGTATCTTCTTATTTTACGATACTTTTCATTATTAAGAGAATCCTACACTGTTTATGTAACGTAATCATTGCTTATATAATAATTCAGAATGAGTATTAAATTTAATTTTTATAAATTAATTAAATTCAAAATAAAATTCTGAACAATTTTTATATTTAAATTTTTTCTGTATAACCAATGAGAAATAGGTTCTATCCATTATAATCATCCACCTCTCTTACGATATTTGGCTTAGAGTAGAGTTCTCGGAAACCTTCCTTATGACTTCTGCATTTGCTATTGATATTTTTATTATTTTTTAGTGTGGAAGAGTCGTGATGCTAATTTTTACGGTACAAGGAACTAATGTTTTCCAAGGCGTAGCTAGACTTATGGGAGGTCCAGTGTCCAACGTTGTTGATAATAGCCAAAGTAATTTAGCTTGTCCTGTTGAATGGTTAAGTCGAGCCGATATACCCTACATTGAAGTCAGGTTTGTGTTAACATTCAAAAGATTTAACTTCAATCACAATATTGGTATTTTCCAGGCATATGTTTAACCCACAATGTTTGGACGGAATGGAACTTTCAAAAGAAAATGGATTTAAAATGTGTGTTATGTTTACGAACCGTCAACCTCAACCTCCAATACAAAATGAACCATTGAATGCACCAACAGGTCGGGCTATTTTAGGTGGTAAACGGATGTAAAACAGATTGGTAAAAGTGTAATTTACGGTTCATACAGTCTGTTTCAATAGAGGAAGAGCCCTTGGTGTAATGTGCGCAGGAACTAAAATACATTTATTCGTTTCTATCTTAACGGTTGGCTGGCAGCTTTTTCAGTAACGTCGTTCGGTTTGAGAGTTTGAGCAACGTTGTGTTTTAACTTCTCCAAATTTTCACAGCCACTGACTTGATCAGTTTCGCGCAATCCAGTGATGTCATTGACTCTTTCTCTACAGAAACTGACTAGTACACAATACAAACAACAGCGGCGTTAGTTACATTATGTAATCATTAATGATGATCAAACGGTGGATAATAAGATAGAGTTTAGTTCAAGAGATTATTTTAAGCTTAATTCAAGCCTTTCGGCTTCTTCTGTTACTATACTTTCACTAAACTAACCTAATTATCTAGTTTTGGTGCACAATACTTTTTATTATCTAAGGTACTAACTAAAAAATTTAACCCACCGTTTGATATTTGTTGATAATTTTCGTTTACACATATGCACCGATGCTCCATGGCAGCTGTTCCTAACCTTTTTTAACTCGCGAACCCTTCAACATATTTATTATTGCAAACCTCCTCTCTGAAATCGTACTGGTGTAGCATAGAGACTTATATAAAATGTAGAACTTCAAAATACCTTGACAATATCAAAACTTTTAATATTTAATAAATTCCGTTCATCAACTCCCTTATTAAGAGTCAAATATCTCCAAAATGGTAAAAACTTTGCGCCATTTTGTGTCAAATCGTCTTTATTTAATATCTACTTCACCCCTTTAAAGATTGTACTAACAATTTGTCACTGCATGTAAATAGTTTTGCATTTTTGATATTTATTTTCAGTTCTACAATAATAAGCCTAATAAATAGCTATTTTAATAATGGTTTTTGAGAATAAAAAATATGAAAAATTCCGAAGAGTGTATTGATGCCATTACAGGATTTATGGTGTGAACCCCCGAGTGTTCTCGTCCCACCAATTGGGAACTGCTGCCCCATGGAAACGCATGCGCGTGAGATCGAACCTTAAAGTACATTTCAACCAATTAATTAAAGTTGTATCTACAAGATTCTGTTTGTAGTTACGATTTTAATCATTTTTATTTACAGATTTTATATGATTAAATTTAATATTTTTGACAATAACTTATGTATGCTTTGGCTTTTGTTTATATTTTTTACACGAACAATTTGAGAGATTAACTTTCACAGAAGTCAATTTATTTTATCTGTATTCAATTTTATATCATACAATAGATTTATTGAGTATCTTACAGCCTTGATTAATTTTTTGTAATTTTATTTTTACAAATGGCATGATTTTTATTACTTAAATTGTTTTAATGACAATTTTTTGAGGCATTTTTAATTATTTGATTACTTTTAATGATCAATTTTGATGTTTTTTATTTTTACAAGGCCATTGCGACATCTTATTGATTGTTCGAATGCTACTATTTTTAAAATTTAAACAATTTTTCAAATTCAGTTACATTAACTAGAAACTAAGTTTCGTTTTGTTAATTGTTAAATTTTTAATTAATGAATTCATACATTTTTAAATACTTAAAAATTATTAACTGAATACTCGAATAACTAACCAGTGTTTCTCAATCTTTATTGTTCCTTTGTATCTTTAATTAACATTTTGTGTAATTATTAATTCAGTCAAATTTAACAAACCTATAAATTAAAATAATAAATTTAAAAACTATTCCTTTCAGAATGCACAGATCACGAACTGTCCACGTGATAATTTCGTCGAATTCGCAACGGGTTTGTCCAGAAATGTAAAAAAAAAATCCAACTTAATTTGCGCTCAAAAAGAAAAAAAAAACAACTAATTATTCATATTTACGCTTTCTTAGTGTATATTTGTATTTTTCAGAACATAGCTTTTTAAGAGATAACACTGAAATGTTATTTTTTGCGCTACATACATATAATGCTCTTAATTTATTCCCTCAAAAGAGGGAGTAAAATGGCGCTTTTACCCCGTAATACCCTTTTCACACTAGACCTTTAAGGTAAGATGTTTAAGTTCGACTGACTTTAAGTGCTAGCGCGAAAGCTTACAACCTCTCTTTAATACAGCCTAACTTAAAGACAGAGATTTTCGACTTAGGTCACGTGGTACGCGTTCTCAACCTAATTTTTAAACTGAATTTGTGCTGTCAACATTTTATATTATCATAGACAAGAATGCTATATTATATCGAGTTTATAAGAAATTTATACTAATTATTGTTATTTAATTAGTTACTTAACTAGTTATTTTAAAAATGTATTTAATACAATACAAAGCTACAATAATTATGGTAAAATATATCGACGTATATGTTAATACAGGTGTAATAAATTGTGTATTGTAGAATGCCATCCATATGTGTTTAATGATGATTCAAAATGTGCGTCTGCGCAGTCAGTTGAAATCTGGTAACTTCGTGACACCCACTTTAAAAATAATCAACCATGTTCATAATCTTTTACTAAATATTGCAATCAAGCGTTACTTGTTAAATTAAGAAAGTATGATGCTAACGTTAGTAGTGTTCATAATCTCTACTACGATCTTTTAACTAATAGAGAAGTACGTTTGGCAACGTTTTCTGTTGTCGATAGAAAGAGATAGACATATGCACTCTACAACATGTTAAAAGAGATGGAAGATGTGTTACTAGCTTGTACTATTATCCCGGTAAAAACACAACATAACCTTGTTTCTTTGACAGCGTTTGGTGACGATTTTATTATCGATTTCTTTTAACAATAAATAAGAATATTTTAAAAGAATTATAAGTAAAAATGTATTGGTAACTAACTAATTATTCATGTTATTAACTAGTTACTTACATCTTGTTGATATGAACCTTTAACAAAATAACGTAAAGGAGTAAATTTGGAGTTCAGTTGAAATATTTACATCTTTTGAAGATACCGGTTTTATATCGTCATTAGAGATTTTAATTAATATTTTAACTCTTTTCTAAATTTAATTCTTCACTTATGGCGGGTTGCTAACGTAAGAGTTTTCTCTAACTCAAGTTAAAATAATTTGTTTTTTTATGCTACAACATACAAAAACAAATGGTTTTAACTTGAGTTAGGGATAATTCTTACTAAATTACAATTTACTAGACAGAATTAAGTATCACTAACAATAATTCTGTATTATGAACATTAATTTTTAGTAACGCTTAGTATACTTGTCTTAGTAGTGCTACTAGGAATTAGTAAAAGTTTATAAACATGGCCCAAAATTTATAGCAGATAGCAGCACCGGCGATTTAAACATCTTGTGTGAATACAGACCGATCTTTAATATCAATGGACTTAAGCCTGGTTTCCAATTTACGTAGACGTAGAATTCTACGTCTACGTGAACGTCTAAACAATAGGAAAATGCATGCTACGGTTTCCAATCAGACGTAGATGGACGTAAACGTAGAAACATTGACTTGAAATATTAATATTTTTAGATTTCTACGTGTTCGTTTTGACTTAAACCTGGTTTCCAACTAACGTAGACGTAGTCTACGTCAATTGGAAACCAGACTTTAAAGTTCACCTAACTTTAAGTTCTAATGTGAAGAGGGTACTAGGGTACTTATTTACGTGGTAGCCTTTTGCACTTGTTTGATCTATAGTTATACCTGAGTTCTAGAAAAAAGAACCTATCTTCTTTGCTCTTATGCGCCATTTTAAAAGCTTGGAACTTGATATTCACTATCTGTTTATATTGATAAGAGGTTCCTATATCTAAAAAAAAGCAAACCTATTGCAACTATTAAAATTGTACATTTTTGTATTGCGATCTAAAGGTGGAGAAACACTGCTCTATATGGTTCATTGAAATAAATTAGGTTTAATTTATGTTTCTGATTGACTAATCGAGGAGAGGTTTAACCGTCTCAAGTTGAGTTCCTAATTAGGTTTTGTAGAGTTTTGATTAATTTTTTACTATCACAAGTATTAATTTTTGAAGTGTAAATACCACATTGCCTTAATAAAAGTCAGGGTTAAATTTCAGGATTATCCTGTGTAAAATAATAATGTGGTAATAATTATATTTCAACGGTAACTAATTCAGTGTTTAAAAATATTTAATTTTTTTATTTGGAACCAGCTTTGAATACTGAATGAAGGATTTTATTATTTGATTTACAGAAGATTTAGTTTATATTGCAATTTTAAGATACAGTACCGTACAAAAACTTGAATTAAGGCATGCATAACATCCGTTGTTTCCTCTATGGTACAATTAATGCTTGAACTAATACCAGGTTTACACATGCTTAATCAAGTACCTCATAATAAAGCGATGCGAGCGCCACTAATAACGCAACTACGGAACGTATTGGTACTATAGGGCAGGGCTCGGCAACCTTTTTGTCAATAAGGGCGCAATATAAATTCAAATGTTAGTGAGGGCGCATAAAAACGTAAAATATGCGTAACACTCGTGGTTCGCAAGGTCGTCTAATCTAGCTCTGGTCGCTTAAGTCGAATCACCAATAGATGCGATGTGGATATTGGGCTCAGTATGTGTGTGTCTCGATAGCGAGGGCGCATAAAAATCTCACCGAGGGCGTCGTGTTGCCGACCCCTGCTATAGGGTATTTATTGCTTTCGTTATGTTTGTTTGATGTTTAATCCAATTACTTTACCTAAGCCGTATCGAGATGGGGTTGATTTACATCTCAAAGCTGGTTCTGACTGCACAAGTTATTTTTTTAATTATTGTTTGTATGACAAACTTTCAATTAAATCAATATTAATTTGTTAAGTACAAATATTTATTGTGACCCATGTCACTAGTGATATTTTATGTCATGTTAAACGATGTTGACTGTTTAAAACATGATTGTATTTTTGATGTTACTTTGATATTAAATCAATTAATAAAAAATAATATGAATATTACTTATATATGAGTATAATACTGTATATTCATCATTTTGAATCTACAATCCATTATAGATCCTGACTTTTTAATAAATTTCTATATTGGTTCCTATTATCTACCTTTATTTTGTAATCGCCAAAAATGTGTGTTTAGGTTTTGTACAGCTCTGTTTCCATTTGAACTCTCTACCTAACCTCCTCTCCTTTATACTGGTTCTTGACAAATGTTTCTTTTCTCTGTTTCAGATCCAATTCAACCAAAAATCTCTGTTTCTTAGACATTTGATATGTTCATACAAAAATTAAGGTTATATAGAGTGTGTTAAAACATTTAACACATTAAAATATATGAAATAAGTTTAACTATACTGCAGTATTTAGTACAATAATCTGGCCACCAGTTAGCGTATTCGAACGTGTCACTTCTTAATACCTAATGAGTGACTATCATCGTTGTACGTTATTTTCTCGCGCAAATTTTATTTATTTTTTTTAATTTTTATATAGACTAATTTTAGGGTGGGTAGTCTACAAAATATATTTAAAGTGCCCTCTTTTAAGTATTTTTTGAGACATGATCATTTTCTGTCTTTTTTTAAAAATTTATTCAAAAACTCAATCGTAGCTTATAATGGAGAACATTTTTGAGATCTACTACTCAAAATACATAAGTATAATGCACATTTGAAGTAAATCAGAGATTGATTTATTTATTTTTTTATTTGACTATTTCAAAGGTATTGTTTGTCGATTCCTATTTATTGTAAAAGATGGATTAACCCAATTTTTTTCTAGACTAAACTATATACGAAGATTTCAATATGATTTCTATATTTTATTGTTGTTCAGTTATTTCATGAAAATTTAAGAAAAAAAAAATGGCATGAAAAATTTCGCTTTTTTTTTTTTTTGTAGCTGCTTCGAAATTAATTCAAATGTAATTTAAGACCTCAGGATTTTCAACCTCATGTAGATTTTGAAATAAAGTTTTTTAATGAAAATTAAGGTAATATTTTATGAAAATTGGGTTTTTTTTAATGACAATTTACATTATTTGTATGAATTAACAAAAAAAAAAACAACTCAAAAACGGATAGAAATAGCGACCTGCGGTTATAATTTTTGGATTATCCGTAGTTTATTTAGTCTAGAAAAAAATTGGGACTTTAATCGTTTAATTCATTTTGAGATTATGACAATATTTTTAACGGAATAATTTCTATCATTTGTTAAAATTGTGAATTTAAAAAAATCGCAACTCAAAAACGGTTAGAGATAGGGACCTGCGGTTAGAATTTTTGGATTCCTCCTAGTTTATTTAGTCTAGAAAAAAATTGGGACTTTAATCGTTTAATGCATTTTGAGATTATGACAATATTTTTAACGGAATAATTTCTATCATTTGTTAAAATTGTTAATTTAAAAAAATCACAACCCAAAAACGGTTAGAGATAGGGACCTGCGGTTAAAATTTTTGGATTCCTCGTAGTTTATTTAGTCTAGGAAAAAATTGAGGCCTTATTTGTTTTGCGTATTTTAAAATTATGACAAATTTTATTATGGTGTGATTTATCGATATTTTCATCTTCGCATAGACGTATCTCAAAAACGAAATGCGATAAAGACCTGCGGTTGAAATTTTTGAAATCTTGAGGTCCTAATTAACTTATCACCATATTTTGAGAGAATTTTTTTTTTTAATTTTTCGTTTTTTTTTTTTAAATTTTTTCAAAATTTTGTTAAATCCTAACTAAAAAATGGTTAGGGATAAAAATTTGCGGTTTGGATTTTTAAAATTCTCCTACATTGTTTAATCTGCAAAAAAATTTGGGCTTTAATAAACCAGTTATTAAGTTTTGTATGGGCAGTAATCCAAAACCCTTGAAAATGGCCAAATATTGAAAAAGTCGTAAGGGGTATCCCTTACGAAAATCTGGATTTTCCAGCAAAAAATTTTTGTCTCCGATTTTTTTGAAAATTAGTACAAATATGTATTTTTAGTCGTAGATTAAGAAAATTTGGTCCATTTTGAAGTTTAGGCAAAAATTTTAGCATTATAGGCAAAAAACTGATCCAAAACGACTCTAACTCAAAAACTAGGAAAGTATGAATTTATTAAGTATTTTTTTCATAATCCTCACCCCAAACTTAGTTTAAAACTATATTTTGGCTAAAATCGGAGTCAAAAAATTATTGATCAAAATTTTAGGCGATTTTTTTTTAAATTTTATGATAAAACTGGTATACTTATTTTTTTAGCCTTAGATCACAAATATATGGTCACTTTTCAGTTACGGTCAAAAATTTTGACATTGCGGCAAGAAATTTAAAAAAAAACAAGTTTCCCCATCAAATTTCACAAAAAAAAAAGTTAGAATTTACTTCAAAAAGTGACCAAAGGCCAATTACCATTTTAAGATTTCATAATATACGACCGTAGAACTTTTAATTTTTGAAATTTGGCTCCTAATAATTACATGATACTGTAATCAATTATCTTTAAGTCCGGTTCTGGAATGTTTTTGACGTTTGTCAAATGCATAAACAGAACAAGTGTTTTTATATGTAAAAATGAATTAAAAACGTTAATAACAATAATAAACCTTGTTTACAATTTCTCTGCACATATTTAATAAAATAGCACATTAAATACAATTAAAAATATATGTTTAATTTAGGTTAAACTTTTCTTAAAAGTAATTTTTAACTTCAGCCACAAAAATGAATGAACAATCAGAACAAAATTTGGAAATAAATGAATCAAGTACTGAATCACCTAAAACAAAAATAGCTTTATGTAAGTACAATTGATTTTTTTGTATTTTTCTTTTATGATTTTAAATTTTTATTTCAGGGAACGTAAAGAGTACAAATTTGCTTATTACGAGTAGATTAACAAAAGAAGACTTATTTTCTTCTAAATCTGTAACAAATAAAGGATGGGAGTAAGTGTACAGTAAACATACGTTGAGAAGAAATTTTTAAACGATAATTTTTAGGTCCGTTTTAAATGATATGCGAAATGCAGGTTTTGAGAAGTTATCATTGGTGCAAATTAAGAAAAAATGGTTCAATATTTATGCAAAATATAAGGTAACATATTTAAATTTGTAAAAAACTTATTTGAAATAATTTTTTTGTAGAATATTAAAGAAATTGATAATAGAGATGATGTTGAATGGCCACATTTTGAGACGATTGACAAATATTTAAACAATAAAAATATGAATCATGATAACGTTAAGAACAATTCAACAGAATCAAATAGTTCAAATAAAAACACTGAAGCACATTCCAATTGTCGATTATGTCAAGAAACTGAGGGAATATATTTATTAAAAACTGATTTAAACCTTTGCAAACAAATCCGAGAATGTACTTCATTAAATGCAAGTAAAATTTAGAGCTACTGCTGATGACCAGTTTTCTGACTGGGGAAACAATTGGCGGTGATAATTTTACATGTATAGGGGAACCGGGGCATAACGAACACCTTAAGGATTATCTTTAATAAAGTCTTAAGGAATATCGTAAAAAATTTCGAAATACTTTTATTCGTAAGATGATTTATTGTTCAATTATTACAGAAAATACCGCAACCGCTTGCCGGATAAAAATCGGTCTTCGGCAGTGGCTCTGAAAAATCCTGCTAAATATTTCCGTACATTATAATATTTTTCTAGATTTTAAAAGATGTAGAAAATTTTCCATCGAGTATATGCAACGAATGCAAAACTTTAATAAATACATTCCATAAATTTTTATTACGTTGTCGAAGAATCGATAAAAAATTACGTGAAACTTTTAAACCAGAATCAGAAAAAACTGAATCTTCCACATTTAATTGTGATGAATGTCCTATGATGTTAACGTCGGATGAATCATTGAAGGAACATATTCGAAGTCACAAGAAAAATAAACGGTATTATTGTGAAATTTGTAATAAAAGTTTTTCACGAATAACAACTTTAAATGTACATGTAAAGAAACATGAAAATACAAATAAAGATGATAAGATGGATATCGATGATGATCTAAATAATTGTGATAAGGATGATGTTGATGATTATAATGAAGATGTTAGGGATAATGATGATACTCATAATGATAATGATGATTCAGATAATGATAATGTTGTAGAAAATGAGAGTTTTGTTAATGATAATATTAAGGAAACTGAGAATGGAAAAAATGAGAACATTGAACTGAAAGAGAAAGACGTTGAAAAAATTGATAAAAGTACACCCAAAGAAAAAATCAAAGGTAAGTTATTGCAGTTTTTATATTTACTTGGGTAATTTATTTATTTATTTCCAACATGGGAAACCAACAAATCACCCTTTCGAGTGACTTAATAATAGGTTTCCACGATTTGTACAAAGTGCCCAACACAAAACAAAAGTACACATTTTAATACTATAGGAAAATAAAAAATATATATATAATAATAATATAATAACAATAAGAATAATATCAAAGTGAGAGAAAAAAATAAAACAGTAATTGGAATTGAAAGGGAAAGTTGCAGTCAAGTAGTAGTACTTTGTAAATAATTTTTTACAACATTAGAATAATTTTTAAAAGACATATTGAATATATCTAGATCGCATCTAGATTTTGAAATACAATTATAACTGTTACACATCCGATGTATTGGTTAGTTGATAGCATAGTTAGTAATATATAGTTTGTGTTTCGTTTTCAAATGTGACAGAACCTCAAACGTTCTAATTTACCATCATCTAGGTTATTTCTTTTGTCGTTGTTCACAGCTCGTGAAGATTTTTTCAATATTTTCATTTTGACAAATATGTCAACATGTTTTACAGTTGGTAATGTAAAAGTTTCCAAAAAAATTGATAAATAAATTGATGTGTGTAAAGTGATGCTTAGCCGGTCACCATGGCGTAGTGGTTAGTGTAGCGATGCACTGGCTTCTAGATCATGAGGGCTCGGTTTAGAATCCCGGTTATGGAATGGATTTTTCAATAATAAAATGCTTGTACTGGATAATGGCCTTAGTAGCTAAGTCCAAAAAAAAAAAATAAATAAATAAGAATAAAAATAAGTGATGCTTTTGCTTCCAAGGTTACCAATAAATTTTTCAATTAATTGACAAAAAACTTGATCAATTTTTTGATCAATTAATTGAATTGTGTAAAACCAATTTAAGGGAGGTATTGGTGATCATACCGATTTTGACATTTCGATGGATTTCCACGAATTTAGGTCCCTATTTAACGTTTTGACTATTTTTAGCATGTCTGTCTGTCCGTCGGTCTGTGTACACGTGCAGAGCAAATTCGGCTAAAAATTTTTATGAACCTTCATATTTAATCTTTTGACATCACTGGCACGAGTTGATCAAGTTTTGGTAAAAATCGGTTAACTATAAATGGGAGTTTACTCGTGTCAGTTTTAAGATTTTTGCGAATATGTCAGAACAGAAATATTTCGAAAAAAATTATTTAACAATAGTTGTTATAAAAGCAATAACTTTTATTTGAAACATTTTTTTTTGTATGTATGCAGGTACTTTTCTATGGTTATCGTAAATTATAAATACACATTATGAAATTGTCAACGTAATATAATACGTTATTGTCTTTTACAATAATAACTACTCTGCTGCTACAATGTATTTTATACAAGTACTTTGTGATGGCAGTAGGTTCTCTGAGTGGCCACACCTGATTTTTTATTTTATTCTTGCAGAAAAATTTAATTGTGATCTTTGCGCTAAACCGTTTGATCGTCGTTCATATCTCAAGAAGCATTTAGAGAGAACTCACAATAACGTAAAATACATGTGTCCAAGGCAGGAATGTAATAAAACTTACACAACCGTGAAAGCCTTGAGAAATCATGAAAAAAAGCATATGGGTCTCAACAGATTCCTTTGTGTGTCTTGTGGTAAGAAATATTTCTATATTAGATCCGTTAGTAGTCATTTGCAACGGTTTATTATCATCAGACGTAAGCGCAGAGTTCATAAGAGTACTTTAAAATTACTCTACGATTGCGTCTGACAATAATAAATCATTAGAAATGGCCCAACGAACAGAGCTACTATCTGCACAATAAATACATTTGAAGAAATAAATTGTTATTGATATTTTAGGTAAAGGTTTCGTGGACAAATCAGGATTAGTAAGTCACGAAAAAATTCATCTCGACATCAAAGAATATGTTTGTAATGTGTGTTCAAGAGGATTTTCAACGATGGGTAACTTAACAACTCACCGGAAGAAACACCATCAGGGTCATAGATTTTATTGTTCACAATGTCCAAAAGCGTTTTTAGCCAAATGTAGTTTACAGAGACACGAATTGGTTCATACAGGAATCAAAGAATTTGCCTGTGATCTGTGTGATGGCGCTTTTTATACCAGCAAGGAGTTGATAAAACATAAAAGATACCATCAGGTATTTATGTCCTTAAATGTTATAAACATGGTTACCAAACTGCATTCTAAGTAGATAAAAGCTTATTAAATGGAACTGATTTGTTATGTTATAGGACTTCACCCATTTCGCACGTATTATACCTTATCAACGCACTTGCGTTCCTTTCGGGTCTTGCGACTGTCCAGCGACAATAAAATTACGGATTAGCCTAGGATTGGTAGAAAGATCGTTTTAAATTATTATCAAGTCAGTAGATATAAATTATAAGATTTAAAGAAAATAAAAAATTTGTTTGTACTATGAAAAGATAGTAGTTACTTGAACCATATGAATTATTCTTTATGTTTACCTCGAAATTAACATAAAACTCAATGCCAAAATTTTTTGTTACAATAAAAACGATATTTAAACAATGTGGGTGGAATTACCACTAAATTAACACAAAACTCAAAGACAAAAAAAAAAAAAAAACTAACTATTAATCGCTTAAGGACTACGCCCGAGTATGCTCGGGCGGCTATTATGTGCGAAAAATCCCACACCCGAGATAACTCGGGCAAGCTTTACCTGCAGAAAAGATTACTCCCGAAAGTACTCGGGCGAAAATAAATACGATTCATGGTATATGGAAGCGAGCCAAAAGACAGCTACGATGATTCAAACGAGGTACGAGAAAAAATGAATATTTTTTTATGAATTTCTTTTATTTCTCGACCCACACTATGCACCATAATATCAACTTTCAATCCCATTTTGGGCCCCAAATGGCTTTTATGAAGGATATATATGTTCAGTAAATAAAATTCATTCATAAAAAAATTGTTTTTTTTTCCATTTTAATTTTTTTTAATGATTAATGAAGGGGTTAATAGCCGAAACAACTACTGAACAACTCTCTTAACGGTGTTTAACTGCGTTCTCCCCATTATTAAATGGAATTAATAATCGAGCAATAATGGCAAACCGCCGCGGATTTTTATTATTTTATAAATGTATTAGATTGGACTGATCTTAACGGCAGCTCACTACGGACTCTCCAATGGTCCAAGCACCATTCGAATATTTTCAGCCATCGTGCGAGATTAATTGTGAGGTTGGCACCATAATATTACGTTTACAGGTTGGCATCCCCAGCTTAGTCACTCACGCTAAGCGCTGCTTGTGAATCTCTATACCTATCTCTATAAGTGTCAATATAGTACCGAGAGAACGCTAATTTAATTTGCATTATCCTGCTGTTTTGTGTTATATTGATCCATAATTACCTCATAATAATCCAAAATCCAAGTTACGTAGAGTTCTAATAATGAAATGCCTTCCGGAACCGAACTATTGCGTAAGTCGGAGATTGTCTGTATTTTTGCGAATTAAGGATGGCTCAAAATTTAAGGAAAGCTGGTGAAACTGAGCTTAAGTGATTTAACTTAAGACATATTCTACTAAAATGTAGAATTTTTGCTTCAAAGCTATACGTTTTTCATTGATAAGATGTTTGGTAAAGGTAGAATTGGTTTCGAGTTATAAAAAAGTCTATGTTTTTGTAAATTCCTTCCAGTAAATTTATAGCACAAATATTAACGGCAAATGTTCACAAGCGTACGGTAAAAGAATTAATGTTTCTTATCGCATGACAGCTAGCGGCTAGTTCTTATTATCTTCTTCTTCTATATTTGGTTGACTTCGGTCTCTTATTATCTTATCAGCACTTATTAACAAAACCAATTGGTAGGCGATTACATCTTCTCGTCTTATGATTGCATAACGATATACAATCATAATAATGCTATGTTTTAACAATAATGAATATTTCTAACAATATCTTTTAAACAATATTAATCAGGTTTCTAACAATATGAAGAATTTCAAGAAGAACAGTCTAGTTTATAAAAAAAGGTGAAACATAACAACATAGTTTCATTTAATAACTGAAGTTTCTCAAAGTAATATCGTCGACAATTCAGTATTTAAACTAGCCATTTTAATGATTAGTTCTGCAATTGCTTTTCAGGGTGTTCGACCATACCATTGTAACCAGTGCTTCAAAACATTTTACGAAAAACATCATCTCACTATTCATACGAGAAGTCACACTGGCGAACGTCCGTATCCTTGTAAAATCCCTGGATGCGGAAAATCATTTACGGACAGCAATAAAGTCAACCGACATATGAGAAGAACACATTAAATGTAATATAGTAATTACTAAGCAATAATGTATTATTCAATTGTATTTAATTTATTATATATCCAATAAAACATTTATTTGCAGTTTTATTTTTACCGAATTATCGATTTCGTCGTCAAGACAGGCTTCTTCCATGAATGGGCCCGGATCATAACCGGATAAACCGCTGTTATAAAGGAACACTAAACTAAACAAAAAGTTAAACATACTTAAATTAAATTATAAGTTAAATAATACTTAAAAAAAATTTATAATTAAATAATCCAGATAATTTCAAATATTTAAACAACATTCAAAACTCGAAATGTTACAAAATAATTTTTCTTTTCGGTATTTGTTTCTAAATAGTATGTTAGGTCATTTAGGACCTCACGGTCCCAAAAGTTCCAAACCCAGGACTCTATTTCTTTTAATTTTTGAGATATTATCAACCAAAAATTATAGTTTCTAGCGAGTGGCAAGATCATTATTGTTATACGGTAAATAAAGCGTCGATCAATCGACGTTTCAAATAGAAGGATCGATTAAATTACGAATATATTAATACTTCCTGGTCATATTTATGCAAAAAAAGTAAATAATTACCTGAAACTAGTACTAATTCCAATTTGGGCTCTATTGCTTTTAGTTTTTGAAATATGGTATAGAAATGCTGATGGATGAATATAAATGGTTTAACAACTAAATCTACCCCCTAAAGACGGTTCTGCTTATATGGAAGTTAATCTAATACTTATCTAATCTCACAAATATTACTTTTTTTGTTAAAGGATTTATCAATTATTAAATCATCTTTATAAATAAACAAAGAATATTCTTTTATTGTTTAATGTAAATGTTAAAATATATTTCCAGTTTGTTTAAAAGTTTCAAAAATTTGCAATACTTAGATTATTTTTTTATTTAATTTGCTTTATTTGTGTATATCTATTTTTACTTGTTTTGGCTATCTGCTATAATTTTAAATTAGCGTGGTTATAAAATAATTTGCGAGTTATCCCACAGATGTCGTATTGGTGGTCATTCGATTTGATGTCTTTAATAAGCAGATTGGTGTCCTTCCTTAAAAAATGTCTAGTTCGTCAATAGAAAATAAAATTGAAGGTTTACTCGAACGACTAAGGACAGAAAATAATTCGAGAGATCGTGATCCATTATCACGAGTCATGGATATTTCCAAAATTACCACACCAAGAAATCGTCCGCCTCTTGACTGTAAGTTTGGACTACCTAGCCTCAATAATTTACAGCATGAACTGCACTTCATTGATCACATAATAGTAAAAAAATATTTTTAATACAATTCTTATACATTATCCTTTGTTTATAAACCCATACATCACAACAGATATTTGTTATTTTAGAAAAACAACCGAACAAACTCAACCATCTTCGATTGTCTGTCGTATTGTTTTGATTGTGATTTGTTTTTCAGTGGGTTCAAGAGCAGTAACTAGAAAACCTCATCACTTAGATTTGCCAGTTTCATATAAACAATGTAATATAGATTCATCAGAAACAGACAATAAACTTAAAGAAATTATGAAAATTAGTGGCATTCTTACGATAGGTGGTGTCAAATATCACACACAGATTTCAGATTTGGAACATATAGGTGACTTAGGGAATGGTACTTGTGGACATGTAGTTAAAATGAGACATAAACCTAGTGGAGCAATTATAGCAGTAAAGGTAAGTCACCATTTGTGTTCTACAATTTTGATAGTTACGTTTTGATCTTGAACAGTGATACATAAGCTGTAATAATGTGTCTGGAACACCAATTTTTTGCACATAACCTTTATAAATACATTCTATACAATATTTACGCTAACATGTTAAAGAAATATGTTTCCGTAATCCAAATTACGAACTGTCACGATTTTACTTTACTTTTTAACGTATGTGTACTAAACAGTATTTTTTAGAATTTAAATTAGTTTTAAACGCAATCACTACTATTAATTAAACATTATGATTGCACTGTTATCACCTATGCCAATGAAACATGTTCTTAAAATTGGCATTACATATTGTTTTTTTTTTACATTTTATAAGTGGTCGGATAATCGTGTAGCTTTGGAGTGTTGAAATGTGTGAAAATTCACACTTTTTTTTATTGTAGCAAATGAGGAGATCTGGTAATAATGAGGAAAACAAAAGGATAATAATGGATATAGATGTAGTTTTAAAATCACACGACTGTCCATATATTGTTCAATGTTTAGGATGTTTTATAACAGAATCCGATGTATGGATATGTATGGAACTTATGGCTACATGTTTCGATAAACTTCTTAAGCGTTTAAGAAGAGCCATTCCAGAAAACGTATTAGGAAAAGTCACACATGCAGTAAGTACTATTTGAAATATTTTCTTTTGATTATTAAGGAATTTAGTTGGATTCTAATTGGTGTTATGTTTTAGACGGTAAGAGCACTGTCGTACCTGAAAGAACAACACGATGTAATTCATAGAGATGTAAAGCCTTCAAATATATTAGTAGACGAAAAGGGAAATGTTAAGTTATGTGATTTCGGAATTAGTGGACGTTTAGTTGACTCAATGGCAAAGACTAGAAGCGAAGGTTGTGCAGCATATATGGCGGTAAGTTATAGTTAGGAAAAGTCATATTGGGGCAATTGCTCCAATAAATTTGAATTAAAATATTTGTACCGAATACGGTCCTACATGAACCCGAAACCTGTCTAATTTTCCCTCCCCACAACTTTAACATTAGCTACTTCTAATGAGCTACAAGTAGTTAAACCTATTATTGATAATTATTTTTGTATTTTTTTTTTACAGCCAGAACGTATTGAACCACCAAATCCATCCAAACCAGACTATGATATTCGTGCCGATGTTTGGTCATTAGGTATAACACTAGTAGAATTAGCTACTGGAGAATTTCCATATAAAGATTGTAAGACAGACTTTGAAGTTTTAACAAAAGTTCTCTCTGAAGATCCGCCTTCATTACCTGAAGAACAAGAATTTAGTGCTGAATTTCGTGCCTTCGTAGCTTGTTGGTAAGAAAAAATATTAAATTGATATTCATAACTAGAGATGGGTCGTTCATGAACGAACCGGCTTAGTACACTGACCGAAGTGACACGGTTCACCAAATTGAAATGAGCCGACTCACTGCATAGTTTCAAGGATACAATTGATCGGGCGATTGTGAGCAGTGGCCGAAGTGATCCGAATCTGGATCGATGTCATGTTGAACTTCGCGAGAACTCGGCTTGTAATGTATTATCAAAAAGTGTATTTTGTTATCAATCTGTAGGGCAGTCTATTTGAAACTAGTATATAGTAATAGGCTTAGTCTGTACTTTCTTACAACAATACTATATAAAAATATTAAAAATATTGCCCAAATCCCAGATATCCTATTTATAAGGGCAATAAACATCGCCATAAACTTAACACATCTGGTTTAAAATACAGTAGCTACATAAAGTGTATTGTTTGTTTACTGTTAACCCGGCATGTTAGATGATTCACTTCTATAGATTTTTATTTATTCAACTTCATTATTTCTTTATAACAAGATAATGAGGAAGACAGAGAGAGAGAGAGAGAGAGAGAGGGAAAAGAATTTGTCAATAAGTCATAATTGACGTCTTGAATTCATACTAAGAATATTAACAAGAATAAAGGTAATAAAGCGGTAAATACTTAGACGTTTTTATCGCATTTATTACACTCGACCAAACAATTCCGCTTTCCGCTGTCTGTTTATATAATGCGAGAGTCGGCTGAGCGACGTTCTACCTACATATTGCAAACCAATAACCGTGTTGAACGGTGGGAGAACTGACAACTGACCGACCTGTTTCTCGGCGACACGATTACTTAGCCGTATCACTGAGCCGGATCACTGAGCTGGATCAATGAACCGGATCAATGAGCCGGATCACTGAGCCGGCTCAGCAAACTGAACGACCTCCACTGATCCGGTTCCGCAAACTAAGCCGAAATTCCCATCTCTAATGTCAATGTATATAAAAACTATTTAATATTCATAAAATAAAAATAATCAGTATAGGTCTATATTGAAGTGGTATAATATTTAATATGTTACTTTTCTTTTTAGTCTCATTAAAAATTATGTATATAGACCTAAATATGGAAAATTATTGGATGAACCGTTTTTAAAGAAATATGCAAATTCATCTAATGTAAATGTGGACGAATGGTTTAAAGCAGCGCTCAAGCAGGCCGATCTGCTGGGGGCAAATAGCCCTGGGCGCAGGTATGTTGCATGGTTAGTTTCAATTTTCTTTTCTTTTTTAATATTATTAATTATATTAATATTATTTAATTATTAATTGATTAATTTTCTTAGTTGTTTATTTTAATTATATTGACAACTTTAGCATGGTTTAATTCATGTTTGAGGTTTAAACTAATAGAAAATTAATCGGTTTTATTAATATTTTAAGAGCATGGTATTTTTTTTCTGTGATTTATTTATTGTTGTAATAGATGGCACACATCTAACTTATTGTTAAAGTATTTCACGTTATATTTATTTCACATGTAGAATTTTAATAGCGCAAAAAATAAATTGTTATGTCACAGTTATTGTTTTTAATTTTTTAAAAGATTATATATTTATTGCTATACGCCTTTTACCATTTAACACAGTGTTTTTCAAAATAGACGATACCGTTCCCTGAAGGCGATACAATTATCAACGCCTGAAACTCTTTGTCAATGTTTCATAAATATTTATCGCACGCATATGAGCACCAACGAGTAGTTTATTTTAGAACTCTAACGACATATTTATGCGATTATTTTACGTTTGTACTCGTCGTAGCATTGTATCCAATCATGAATACATCACTGGATAAATACGTTTCCTATTTTACGAATTTTGCTTTCTACATCTTTAGCCACGTCTTGACTTTATACCACGAGTTAAAACGAGAGGCGGGCTAGGATTATTGAGAATAAGATACATGGTTGATATTTTTTAGAATTTTATTTTAAATATGTTCAAAGTCTTCAACAATAATACACTTGACCATTCTCTCCTTCCACTTCTTAAAAGCTCCCAACTAGTGTTTCTTCTCAAGACTTCTTTCTCGAGAATTTCTCGAGAAAAAGTTAGAATTATCATTTTTTATTTCTCGAGTAATGTATAATTTTTTCGATGCCACGTTAAACGCATTGTGCTTTTAAAAAACTATTTAAAAAACTATATATTGTTTAAGTCACTGATTATAATTTAATTTTGATAAAATTTGTCTTCCGTCTCCCGCAACGCAACTGTGGCAACAAATATGAAAATTCGGAAATTAGTTACGTTATTAGTGAGTTACTTTATTATTATTCTGTGATCATTCTGTGATAAGTTACAAAATACACAATATAATGATCAAAAATTAAAAAATGTCTCAACCAATTCAATGTACACCGCCGGAATTAGCAGCAATAGCATCTGAAACTATAAAGTCATAAGTATTTATGGTTGCTAATTTTTAATACCTACGCTTGAAGAAAAAATAGTGTATGTCACTCGGAGTAGAACGCCTTTTTTGTGCTTCGCTCAATATGCAAGCCTCGGCTGCGCCTCGGCAGCAACATTTGAGCTCAGCACAAAAAAGAGCGCGTTCTACTCCTAGTAACATAATATACTATTCTCGAGATTTCTCGAGAAATATGGCGCTGCGATCTTAAAAAGTTTCCCCTATAGTGCTAGTTTTGTATTCCACAGCCTATCTGATTTTTTTGTTCTCAGTAATTCTAGCGTAATCCTCGTATTCTTATTGTGCTCATTAATTAAATGTGATTGAATGTATAAAGGGTATAGCATTATTATTTGATCTTTAGGGAATGCCAACTATTACAGTAGTATTCATTTTATTGGTAAGAGCTGCAGCATTTTTGTTCCATAATATTTTTCTCTCTAGATACATGCCAGCACCAACCAACTCAGTTACTCGTAGACATATTTCACTGCATCAACGTTTTATAAACGAAAGCCAGCAGTTGAGTAACGGTGGATCTGTAGGACCTCCACCATCACTTCTAATGCCAGTAGAACACATACCCAACAATTCACTACCACCAGACGGTCGTAATAACTATTCCCCCCGCCATTTTCCAACTGAATGTCAATCCCAACATACCTCTATTCCCATACCAAACACACATCACCAAAGAGAACAGAATCACCTGCCATATGCAAACCAAAGGTCACCAGACAAACATACTTTATATCACCAAAGCACAGATAAAATACGAATAAATAATTATCCAACGGAAACCGGAAGATTTTCCCCTTTTCAAAGACGATTAGGAGAATCCCCGCCGCCTGATGGAGGAGGTATAAACCTTCATCGAACCTACCCGGAAGCATCAGACGGTGTTATCCAACACTGCGTTCAAAATCCACTCCTATCACCATACCAGCAACGTCGAGCAAATATTAGTGATAAAATGATGAGTGATGGTTTTTGGCAATCACCAATGGCATCACCATTACCAATAAGAAAACACTATCACACACCTGTTACAGATCATCAGCAATATAGCCATACAAACAATACTAGTCCTATTCTTCTTCAGAGGTTTTATCATCAGCAAAAACAATTACAACAACAAGCGGCTGCTGAAAAAGAAGAGAATAAGGATGATCATAGTGGGAAGAAAAGATTTGCTTCACATATTAAATTACAATTGGTTGGTGATAGGAGTAGTTTAAGGGCTGGTAGGCATCAAAGTCCAGAACCACCACCTAGACTTAGTAGAGGGTCTTCCACAGAATCATCTGTTATTGGTAATCAAAGTCCATTGGCGATTAGGAGAAATTTTTTAGAAGCATCTAGTGCTGCATCACCTAGTTTATCAAGAAGGTAAGTCAACTTATCAATTTATTATTTATAAAAATATTGAATACAGGCTCGAGAAATAGACCATATTAGTAACTACGTCACAAAATGGGATTCAGTGCTGCCGCCTCGCGGTTGAATTCCTTTTATTTGAATTTAGCATGTTGTTTTTTTGTTGAATTGTATTTTGGAAATATAAAATAAGTTTTCAAAGTAAAAGAATGCTTCACATCAAAACTACAAGTCAATATTTATTTATTAAAATTCTTATTTATTACATTATAATTTAATATGTCATTATTTTTGCAGAGCAATATTATTTTGCAGGTTAATTTTGAAATTTTTCCGTTAATAATCAATATTATGGGAAGTACATAGCAATAAGTGTTTATGCCATATCTAAATGGTTTGAAGGAACAACATGTTGTTTTTTATTTTATCTATTATTGTTTTTCATTTTCATCTGTCAAAAAACGAAAAAAAAAATGCAATTAAGAATGTAGCTGTAATGGTTACAATTTGGAGTAAAACAATACACCATTATGCATTCTGTAACAAAATATTAATGATTACTTAGTGTTAATTAAATAAATACTAAAGATATTTCGATTTTCATATTATTTAAAAACGTAACCTATAAATATATCTTTGAATCCTTATTTATATATTTATAAAATCATTCTATAATATAACTGAACTGTATATATTAGTATATACTTATCAAAAATACATATTTTTTGCTCCAAAATTGAAGATATTCATAAAATTAAGGTAACAAAAGTAATGTCACATGTATTTTAAACCAATCAAAAACTTCCGAAGGACTCAGCTCTCAGATGGCAGCACATGTATGTGACGACACACTAATATGGTCTATTAATTCTTAGGTACTTAGCAGGGAAATGTATCTAATGGAAAAAAAACAAAAGAAAATATAAGTTGCTTTACAAGTAATAACTAACAACTTTATGTGAAACATTTTTTGATACGACATAAATTTTTTTTGTAGTCTGTTCTTTGATTTAAGCGGAACTAGATTTTGAAAATTAATAACTTTTAACGTTTAAATTAAGTTTTTGATCATTTGGTTGAGCAAGAACCTTTTTCAATCTTTAAAAAGTGAGTTCGTGACAACTTAAAAAAAATAATATTCCATTTAATTCCGCTTAAACGTTTGGAATAGCCTATATTTTTGCGATATTTTTTTCTAATTATCTATTTTGACATATATTGTGGTATATTTCCATGATTACGGTAAATTATAAATTCTTATCATGAAATTGTCAACGTAATATAACACGTTATAATCTTTTTCAATAATAATTTGTTAGAAAGTATTTTGTTTAAGTACTTTGTGGCGACGGTCCTAGTGTACTAGGACCGTCTACTACACTAGGACCTAGTGTAGTTGCCATAGAGAAAAAAAATATTTTAATTGTAGTTCAATAATAGAATATCAAAGTACGTGTTTTTTTCTCTATGGCAACTATACAACTTCTGGATTAATATGAAAAATAAAAAAGTCTGTGGTTTTCAAAATTTGGGGCATCTTTTTGTTTGTTTATTTTTGGACGAAATTCACATTTTGGAGAAAACTGACAAAGGAAAAATCGATTGCATTCTACGTCATCATGCTGTCTTTTAAATTGTGCCGGACATTTACCTAACACTCTGTATATAACCAAGAAATGTATAAGTTATGTGTTTTGTTTTCAAATGTGACAGAACCGTAAACGTTCTAATTCACCATCATCTAGATAATTTATTTGGTTTTTGTTCACAGCTCGTAATTTTGTGAAGATTTTTTCAATATTTTCATTTTGATTAACATATCAACATGTTTTACAGTTGATAATGTAAAAGTTTTCAAAAAAATTAATAAATTGATAATTAATTGATGTGTGTAAAGTGATCCTTTTATTTTCAAGGTTATCAAGAGATAGTTCTTAATTATTTGACAAAGAAAAAATGATCAATTTATTGATCATTGTGGGGATTAAGCTCGCGACTGCCCCCCCCCCCCGATTCTGGGGCACTGTAATTTTAATTTCTATGCTATTATTTGATTCAGTTGAGTAATGTGTTGTTTTGTGTAGGTATATTTCGCCCTCCCCACCTCAGCCGCCCCCAAGAAGACTTTCAGAAAGCAGTTCAGTTCCAGGTTCTCCTCAACATTTCCGGGCCCGTTTTCATTACACTCCAGAACCTCAACGTAGAGTGTATCGTAATAATGATGTGTCTTAACAGTATGTCTGTCTGACTGTATTTGATAAAAGGTGGTTATAATATTGATAGTCTATCAGTTCTTGTATCAGATAAGAACTGACAAGATATTGGTTTGTTTATTTGGCAAACAGTGCTGTTCTAGTCCTTCTGAACTTTGGTTCAATCGAATTTTATATTTTAAATGTTTATGTAGTAGGCATTGAAACATAAAAAAACACTTATTTTAGTGCTTGACAATCTAATAATTCTGAATTTGATTTTTGGTGCTATTTTGTTTTTGAAATGTGTTATTTTTTTGTCAAAGCCTACTACTGTATGGTGGAATACCCTGATTCGTGGAATAATATATGGTGTTTGAATAACTGAAGCTTTTTTGTGTTCTTTCAACATATTTGTGTATGTATGATTCGGTAAATCGCCGATAGATGGTAAAATATGACAATAACGTTGTTACACAATACAATATGGCGGATTCCTATATACATTTTTAAAAAGCTGTCTACAATTGTGACACGGCTTTTTTTATTCGTTCTGATTGTTCCGTCACCATATATTATTTTGCTGTGATACCTGCTTATAAATTATATAAGTATTGATCCCGTTCTCTGGTTTATATACGTATCTTTATGTATTACTCTTATATTTTGTTTTCCATGAGTGATTTGGAATTTTAAAAACATGCTTTTATGGCTTTGTTATGATTAAAAAATCATACGTAATGCCGTGTTCATATTGTACAAATATGAGACGAACACGAATAATTAGCTGTAGAAATGAAAACAATCATCGAAGAAGAGTTAAAGTGAGACGTTGCTAAATTGTATTTATATTTATTCCCGTACGAGTTTTGGTTAACAAATATCCGGAAAAGCGTTATAATAATTTATCAGTAAAAAAATATTCTTAACTAGCTGGCACGCCCGGTATCTGCCTCCATCATTCTGCCGCTGTACTTCTCGTCCGTATTACCTGATCGAACTATAATAATAATAATAATAATGAATTTATTTCCGTGAAATGAGAATTGGTGGAAAGTGTCTCGGTATTACATTAAATAATTAATTTAAACAATAATATGGATTTTTAAGCAAGATCGATTTGATATTCATCCTAAAATTACGAAAATTAAGGTTTAACATTTGCTTTTGGAGCTTATTATAAAATTTTGGTCCCCAGTAAAGAGGTGAATTCTTTCCCACTTCCAGTCTTAATTTTGGAGTTTTAACATGGGTAACGTATCCAGTTGCTTGATATTTTTCATTTGAAATAGTACAAGATTTATTAATGTTTTGCTTAACATAAAGTAGACTGAGAAATATGTACAAACAAGGTACAAATTGTTATGCTTTTTAAAGACGGGCCTACAAAATTCACGCGAAGGGACCTTACATAATACTCGCAAGGCTCTTTTTTGTGCTTGAAAAACACTAATAGCACTTAGACAAATACCCCATAATAAAATACCGTAGGAGAGGTGGCAGTTTATTAAAGAGAAGTAAGCGATTCGGGCAACATCAAATGGCATCACATCGATCAATTTTCGCATTGCAAATATTGATTTATTAATTTTGCTTACGGTGTTATGACAGTGCTGCTTCCAATTTGCTATCAATTATCATCCCGATAAACTTACCGATGTTGATATTATAGTCATTATGAGTATCATTTGTTGCCTTTTGTCTCGGTTCAGTTTAAGCCTATTGCTTGTGAACCATATTTCAGCACGAACAAGTGTGTTATTCGCTAATTTTAAAGCATCGTTAACTGAAAAATGTATTTATAAAAATAGTATCATCGGCGAATAGAATAATTTCCTATACATATATAGTTGCTGGAAGATCATTAATGAATATTATAAATAAGAGTGGACCCAAAACGCAACCTCATAGACCGCTTTGTTGCCCGTACCTGTCTTTCAAACTTCGTCTTTCTAGCCTTCGAAATAAAGAAATTTCCTATACATATATAGTTGCTGGAGGATCATTAATGAATATTATAAATAAGAGTGGACCCAAAACGCTACCTTATAGACCGGTTTGTAGCCCGTGCCTGTCTTTCAAAGTTCGTCTTTCTAGCCTTCGAAATAAAGAAATTGGTATTTCTTTATTTCGAAGTTTGGAAAGGCAAAGTAACAAAGTATCATTTATTGCGTTTTGTCGCTGCTCCGTTTAAGCCTATTGCTTGTGAACCATCTTTCAGCACGAACAAGTATGTTATTCGCTATTTTTAAAGCATCATTAACTGAGTTTCATATATTTATAAATGTAGTCTCATCGGCAAATAAAATTATTTCCTAAACATGTATATTTGCTGGATCATTGACGATAATTAGAAATAAGAGTGGACCCAAAACGCTACCTTATAGACGCTTTGTAGCCGTGCTTGTTTTTCAAGCTTCGTCTTTCGAGCCTTAGAAATAAAGAAATTAGTATTTCTTTATTTCAGAGTTTGGAAAGGCAAAGTAATAAATGTATGTTCATTTTTTACCGATGACTAAAACTACTGAACAGTGAAAAAAGCGCAAACTGGTGCATTATTGTGATGCAGCATCTTTGATCTGTTTATCTATCTGTCTGTTTGTTATTCATCCACTCATTTTTTATGAGGTTATTCCGGGATTTTGTTTAATCAAATCTGTTATTCGTGTTCGTTTACTCATATTTGTTCTTTAAATGTTGATTCAACTTAAGACCTTTTTTTTTGGACTGTAATATTTTGATTTTAAATGTAAGTAACATTATAATTTTCATTTTAGGAACAAATTTGACAATTTAACTTATCGTAATAATTTTAATAACTTAATTTTATCTAGCTTTCTATTAATCTGTAACAGTTTTAAAAAGAGAGATGTTTTATAAGTTCTAAGTACATTGGAAATTCAAAATATATCTTATAAGTAAAGTTTAAATTAATTTCTTTACTTATAAGATTTTAAATTTTAAAAATATTTAAACATTTTAAAATATCTAAATGTGAAATTTAAAGCTTCTATTTAAAAATTTTCATGCTAAGCTCTCTTTTATAATAATTTTAAAAATATTTGTTGACTTTTAATTTCTTAATCTTTTTATTGCTGCATCTAGTTTGATCATAAAACAATTGACAATATTATGTGATACAAATTAGATGGTCATGCTTATTAAAAATCATTTTCTCTCCTATTTTTTAAATATTTTTTAAAAATTTAGGATGAGAATTTTTTTAAATTTGGCCTATATATACAACAAATTATGTTGCTTACAATTGTTTAAACCTATTAGACTTATTATTACGTATTTTACGTAGTGTACAGGAAAATTAGTACTTTAGGAAATTTTATGAAAAATAATCATTAGGGCTATTCCAACAAGACGCGAGGCCCGATTGGAAGAAACTGTGACGGGCTCCTTAAAGGATATGCACCCAAACTATTCTAGGAGATTCTTCAGCCATGATGTTTTTGCGATCGACAGCTCATACCCTTTTCACACTAGAACTTTAAGACGAGTGAACTTAAAGTTCACCGATGTTAAACATCGGTATGCTTTCACACGTTGATGTTTAAATCTCTGGTGCTGTCATCAGCTACAGTAATTTTGTCCTTAAGTTACCGTCATGAAATTACCAGTTTTGAACTGTCTGCGCAGACGCACATTTTGAATTATTATAAACAAATATGGATATTTCATTTCATTCTACAATAAAGAATATATTACACCTGTATTAACATGTAAGTCGATACATTTTATCTCAATTATTGTAGCTCTGTATTTTATTAAACACATTATTAAAATAAATAATTTTATTATAACAATAAGTATAAACTTCTTATAACGTCGATATAATACAGTATTCTTGTTTATGATAATATAAAATGTTGACAGCACAAATTCAAGGAGTATTTTTTTATAATAGAAATTAAGTTGGCGGACGATGTTTAAGACACATTCACTTTAACATCCGATCTTAAAGTTCTAGTGTGAAAAGGGTATCAGTTGCCTAGTGTCTTTCATATATACATTTTAAAAATCTAAAGACAACTGCTTCTATGCGTCACCTAGCCGTTGGGAAACATCGTCATAACGTGTTATTAAAAAAAATAAAAAAATGGTCGGAGTAGGTCGAAAAAAAAATTCCGTAAGTCTTTAAATTAAAGAGTTGCCGTGGCTCCGTGGTAACACGGTTGTCTACGAAGCGCAGGGACCCGGGTTCGAGACCTCCCCACTTCCTTCGGATTTTTATCTTCCGATATTGTACAGTCAGCTCTGGGGTCAACTCAGCCTCAAGTACTTCATACTTAAAATGTGTACCTGTTTATACAGGGATAATAGGACCGGTCGAAACGGCACACTGACCACGTGGCTTTCGTATCTATGACCCGCAGTCTAGAAACGGAGAACTTACCTTCTCTGCCCCATATACGCCTATCTAGGTGTTGGGATCCTATTTATTTATTCATATAAGTTTTTAAATTAATTTGGAAGGTTAAAATTACTCACATAACTTGTGACATTACAGACCTATTGAGAAAAATTAAATTTTTCTTTAAACAGTTAGTTTTTCTTAAAAATAAATCTTGTTTATTTATTAATTTATGTTTTTATTTTTTGGCGTATGGATACATTAGTACAAGTATATAGATACATTAACAAATTATATTATATTTTTATTTTTTTTATAAAATAGCAAGAAAACAATTAATACGAACAATAAAATAATAAACTTATAAACTAAGCAAGATGGGCTATGTGACCACCGCCTCCATCAATACAGATTTTGATTCTCCTGTTAATTGATCTAAATCAGGGGTACTCAACCTTTTCATACCTACCGCCCACTTTAGCATCTCTATTGGTAGAAAATATATCTACTGCCCACCTATTGTATAATAATAATAACTTCCAAATACTTTCGCAAAATTTAGCTACAAAAATCTTTATAAAACAACTTACTGCATCATCTCTTATTATTAAACACAACAAATGTACATGCACGGGCGATAGAAATTGTATATTTTGAGAAATTTAACTACAAATAGTAAAGAATTTTATGAAAACTTAATGAAAATGCATTGAAACAGCATTGGACAAAACCCCTACCGCCCACCAAAAAATTCCTACCGCCCACTAGTGGGCGGTAGGGACCAGGTTGAGTACCACTGATCTAAATGATTAAACACAAATTCTCTAAATTTACTAAATCACCAAAAATGACGGCAATAAACTTTTTTTGTTTTTGTTTGATTATCTTCAATATGCCCCATATGACTGTCTTTCTCTTCCACGGCTTACTTCGATGTATTTCTGTATTTTTTTAATCACATTATAATAATGTGAGTCGTGAAAATATATCACAAAAACACCGGTCCGCTGTCTGAAAAATTTGGGAAACACTGCTGTAATATATTCTCATTTTTAGGGTTTTGTAGGTATGACCAAAAAAACCTTATGTACTAGCGTCGGCGACTCAGTGCAGTTACGTCACAATACGAAACAAACGAATGTATTGTTTGGAACAATGCAATTGTTTGTTACGTCGTGTGACGTAACTGCACTGATTCGCCGACGCTAGTATACCGTCATTTTGTCTGTCTGTCCGGTAAAAATTGTAGCCAAATGGCTAAACCTAGAGAGTTGACATTTGGCATGCTTATACAACACTTTGACCAGCACATAGGAAAAATACTAAAACATCTAAAAACCATATCCCCCTAAAAATATAAACAAATATATGCTCAGAAAAAAAAAAAAAAATTAAATTCTGTGTAGGGTATCAAATGAAAGCCCTTAGTACGTGCATTAACGATCAAATTGCAAAATAAATTATTCCGACGCGATTTTTGTCAAAATTTTGCAACACAAATTTTGTGTTGCAAAAACTCAGTGTTGTTAAAACACTACTCAGTGTTGTTAAAACACTGAGTCTGTAATTGGGTCAATAAACTTATTATTATTATTGTCCCACACCCTGTAGCCCAGATGGTTTAAACTAAAAATCTGAAAAAATTCTGAGTAATGTACATTGGTGTGAACCGGAATAGTGCAACATTATTTAATGTTTTAATTCTATGTTTCAATGTATACGAAATCAGAGGGGCAGAACTTATGACTTAAAACAACCAATGGAAACCATAGGCGCAATTTTCAAAATCTTAATGAACCTTGCTATATAAAAAAAATACTGCACATTAAAGAAACCTAAATAATGGTATTAGGCACTCGAATTAACAAAAAATGTTTTAACATAAAATTTGTTTTGGCATCCCAAAAAATCATCATTCACTTACTAAATACCTGCAAAACCCTGAAATGTGTGAAAATGCACACTTCACATCAATTTTTTCTTTTATTGGTTCATTCTCATTTTTTTTTTTTTTTTTAGCTTATGAAATTCTTATATTTAGTTAAGAATTTTTAGAAGTACAGTGGTCTTCTTTTGAGCGAGAAAATAATGTAATGCAGTTGGCCATTTGCCGTTTTTACCCATTTCTCCTTGATACCCTAGAATAAACGTCGGTAAATCCAGTGTTTTAATAGATACATTTGAAAATATATCTAGATACAGATACAGATACTTGAGGAAAAATGTATCTAGATGCAGATACAGATACAAATTTTAAAAAGTATCTAGATACAGATACATTTTTTTTTACAATGTATCTATACTTCAAGATACTTTTAAGATACTTTCGGAAAAATTAAAACACCACAAAAAAAAGAAATAACTAGAGAATGGAATATATTTGTTCACAATAAAAAATAAGTTATGCACTATTATTACTCTTAAAATAAACACAAATAACCTTTGAAGCTATGTGTCAGAAATATTAACTAACTATATACCTATGTAATCTTTGAAAAACTCACTTTTTTATTCCAATTTCAGCGGATATCTCGAACATTTTTTGTTCGCTAATAAATTACTGATTATTAAATGAGTATTTAGGATGACAAAACAACAATTTTATTTATTATATTTTTCTTTATTTAATTCACATTTATAAAATTAATTCTTATTCTTAGATTAGATAATTACTTAATGGTTGTTTTACTTAACCGTTGTTAGTAAAATTATTTAATTTTTTTTTTTATTTATTATTTTTTTAAAATTTATTCAGAGCTGGAAATACAATTACACTTTATTAAAATTTTATAGATAAAAATAAATTAAATAAATATATAAATTATAAGTTTGAGAAATTTTGGAAAACACCTTTTATTTTTTTCCTTTTTTTTTTTAATAAAAAATAATAAAAAATAAAAGAATTTTTTCCAAAATTTAATTAATTACATATAAAACTTTTATTTTATCATAATTCTCAAACTTATAATTTATTTATTTAATTTATTTTTATCTATAAAATTTTAATAAAATTCAAATACCTGAATGATGCTAAATGTATTACCAACTTGAAAAATCGTAAGGACATATTTTGTAAAAAGACCTTGAAAAAGACAAAATAGAAAAGTATCTGAAAAAAGTACCTGAAATACAGATACTTAGATACTGATTTAAATATCTAGATACAGATACAGATACATATTTTAAAATGTACCTAGATACAGTAACTAGATACTTGCACAGTATCTAGTTACTGTATCTAGATACAAATACCTAGATACATTATAACACTGGGTAAATTTACATATCGAAGTCTATTTTTTTATATTACATTGAACAAAGGCCCATGTTTCCACGTCATGTAGAAGGATAGAAAATGTAGCGCATTTTACTATCCAAAAGCGTAGTTATATTGTTTTTAAAGTACTAATTTTCCTGTTGTAATAAATTACAAAATCTAAATTTATAGAAAAAAATTAGGCTAATAAATATGCACAATTTTGGAATATAAATTTGGACACCAATTTAAAATATTTTTGCAATATGTAATAATAAGAAAGTAACATCTATTTTCATATACGAGTACTTAAATTTTTTTTGCTGATTGCTAGGAAGTACTCGTTAACAATTTAAAGTTTGTACCGACTCAAAAAAAAATCAGCTTTTAATGAAAATATTCTGAGTGATATGTATTAGACTGCATCTTTTTTTGTTGTAGATTTTTAGATTCATGTTTTTAGTATTAATAAGACATCAATGTATAAAATTTGTTTGTAACTATACAGAATAATATTTAAGGTATTTTTTGAGAAGTATTATTACACATAAAAACATAAAGAGTTTAAAAGTACACATTGATTTTGTAGTTACAGTGTTCAGTCGGTCGCCGTGGCCAAGTACATAGCAAAAGGTACGAGTCTACTAAATCTAGTATAGCGATAGTGAATCTTCATCCACTGGCTGGTCAAAAATTAATTTATAATTGTGTAGAACGGGAATTAGTAACTTCCGCCTGTATTTTTCTTATACAGAACGAACTCTACTTTGTATTGATTAATGTCGGTATCGGAAAAAAACATCGATAGTTCGTGGTATCGATTAATGTACTAGTAAAAAAAAAATGACAAGTATAAAAAATTCTTTTTGGGCGACCATATCAAAAACAGTTATTTTTTAGGGTTTTGTAGATATGACCAAAAAACCCTTATACCGTCATTTTGTCGTCTGTCTGTCTGTCTGTCTGTTCGGTAAAAATTCGGCCAAACGGCTAAACCTAGAGAGTTGAAATTTGGCATGCTTATACAACTCTTTGACCCGCACATAGGAAAAATAGTAAAACATCTAAAAAACATATCCCCTTAAAAATATAAACAAATATGTGCTCATCGAAAAAAAAAAATATTTTTTAGGGTATCAAATGAAAGCCCTTAGTACGTGGATTAACGATCAAAATTTTATTTTTGCAAAATAAATTATTTTGATGTGATATTGTGCAAAAAAAATTGGTCCCACACCCTGTAGCTGAAATGATTTAAACTAAAAATTTCTAAGTAATATACATTGGTGTGAACCGGAATAGTACAACAGGAATTTTTGATCAGATTATGTTTTCGGAAAATAACGCATTTTTTTGTGTTTTTTTGTTGACGATGTACAAAAGTTATAGTTATGTAACACACTATACTAGAAGGCGTATACTGGTCTAATGGTTAGCTTGCTCGCTTACTACCCAGCATACTAGGGTTCGCTCCCGGGCAGAGGAGACAATTTTATTTATTTTTTTTTTCCATTTTTATTTTGTTTCAATTATTTTGTCAAAATTCTAGTTATATTTTGGAAAATGTTGCATTTAATTTTTAAGAGCGTAAATTTAATAACCAATTGGAATTGTTGGAATTATATTTTCATTCTATGTCATGTATACGAAACCAGAGGGGAGGAGCATATAACTTAAAACAACCAATGCAAGCCATAGGCGCATTTTTCAAAATCTTAATGAACTTTGCTATATATAAAAAAAAATACTTCACATATTTAGAAACCTAAATAATGGTATTAGGTATTCGAATTAAAATTAACAAAAAAATATTTTAACATAAAATTTGTATTTAAAGCTCTTAGATTAACTGACGATAAATTATTTTAAAAATATTGTTAATTTTGCCGTGATTACTACAAAGCAAAATTTGTCTTTCCACCTTCAGTTAAACCTCTAAGTAACTATCTGACAGATAAGGCTATCTAGAACAGTGTTTCTCAACAGGTGGTCCGCGAACCATCAGTGGTCCCCAGAAAAATTTTAGTGATCTGCGAAAGTTTTTACATGTGTTTTTTGCAGTTTTTTTAAAATTTTATGCACATTTTTTATGTAAATAATTTATATTTTGTTTATTTTCTATTAACTTTCTGTGATTTTCTACAAATAAAATAAATGTATTTAGTAGCACATTAAATATATTTGTTTTCTTGCAAAAAATGAACCAACAATTAATATTAGTGGTCCGCGTTAAAAAATTATGTATTATACTGCTCCGCGGTGCGTTTTTGGCTGAGAAACACTGATCTAGAACTTCATCTGCTGAATAAATGTCAATACCAATCAGTGAATTCAATACGTCAGTCTCATTATCCGTTAGATAACTATCCGATAGATAAATTTGTATAGAAAGACGGGATGACATTTATGCAGTATATAAAGTATTACATAACCTTATCTGTCAGATAGATACCTAGAGGTTTACCTGAAGGTGGAAAGACTGGGTCTTAGGGTTTATTCTTGGTGCTAAGATGATATTTTTGTAATATAGGTAACCATATTATTATGCCATCTAAAATAAAACGATTTTTTACCAAAATAAACCGACATTTTTAGGCACTTATACTATGGGACCCAGAAGCACCTATCGCGCCGAGCTTATTGCAAGTGAGCTTAACAAATCGGATATCTACGCCGTCCACACTACATGGATTAATCTGTCTGTGGCTAACAAGAGCTTAACCTGTACAGTCAGCCAATGGTACAGTTTAAGGTGTTCAGTCAGTTATTGATTTTAAATACTTCTTAAGAATGTCCTGTTATTTTAAATAATATTCTGTATGTTATTTATACATTGATGTTATTAAAAAAATCTATATTTATTTAAAATTGTGCGTGCGTGTTCTGCGATGGAACATTTTGAAAATATTGAAGTGTGTTTGAAATTCCCAGAAGACTGATGTAAGTGTTCAAGAAAATTGTTTTCTTTATAAAATTAATATGAAAACATTTTTTATAATTTGTCGCCAGTTTATTTCTGGGAATATAGTCAAAAATATTTAGCTTAAATTTTATTATGATTATTGTAAATATTTGAAAAACGCCATATATGATATTGTGTATAGTTTGAAAACTTCAGATGTATATATTATACATAATAATGTATGTTAATTCATCCAACATGATACTTAAAAATTTTATACACTCTTATTTTTATTATTTCCAAAACCAAAATATCCCTATGCCAACTTTAGAGAGTAGTGACGGGTTAGCAAATTTTATCAGCCCTTGAAAATTGGAATAAATCGGCATCATGGGTTCAAGAGCTGGCTCTATTGATGCAAGGACTTGACTCATTGGGATGTGCCCACTAAAGGCCGGTTTCTGAAAGCTTAGTAAACTATACATGTTTGGTACATGTAGTACCAAATTTAATGTTATACCTCATCTTCAATAATAAAAAAATAGTGTATTGGGCCCGGTAGTTCAATTTCAACCACCTGTATACTATTGATAAAATATTAATATATGTGTTTATTCTCATAAAGAATTATTTTAAGCAATTCTGTTCCTTATTTATTAATTGTTAATGACTATATTCCTTAATGAGCTTTATCAGGATTAACCATCTTCATATGTAGTGACACGTGATTTTTTCAAGTGGCGTCTTCATTTTTTTCTGACGTTTTTAGTTATTTTTAAGTGATAAAAGTGCAGAAAATACTTGAAATAGTGTGTTAAAGTGTGAACTTTAGTGTTTGGACTCTATGCAGACCGAAATTGGAGCGACTGGAAAGGTATTTGTAGAAATTTTTGTTAATTTTATAATGTAAGTCATTGTTATGTAGAATGTGCTTCTATGGACAATATAGAAACACATATATGCATACACTATCGGCTATAACTAGAGAAACAAAACTATTTTTTTAAATCATTTTCATAAATTCCGATTATTGACTAAATGAATATTGAATTATATTGGTATAGCAACAACAATTTATAAGTTAGAACCTGGTCTTAAAAATATTTGTTGTACTGGTACAATAAATAAAATAATTAACTTTCTGCTGCAGCTAGGGTTGCCAGGCGTCCGGATAAAGCAGGACATAGTTAGGCTTTTTGATTGCGTGTCCGGCCAAAATAAACTGCGTCCGGCTTGTCCGGCTTTTGTTATTTGGCATTTTATTTATTTTTCATTAGAATTTAACAAGATTTATGGTAATAATCAAAAAAGCTTGATTCTACATCAATTTTTTTTTGTCGTACCTATTAATACTGAGAAACAAAATCCTCAATAATGTAGGGTGTCCGGCTTTTTTACCCAAACGTCCGGCCAAACTGGCTGGTCTGTTCGGCTATTTGATTTGGCGACCTGGCAACCCTAGCTGCAGCAGACCATCTGCATGTTTCTTTTGTAAGACTTAATAATAATACAATTTTTTGTGGTAAAATTTTTTCCTTTGCCCTAGCTCCCGTTCTTGTCCCGGTTTAGAGTTTCATAATTTATGGTAAGCCTATGTATATATATATAGGGGGGCCGCAGATAATATTTAAGTTATTTTGGTAGGTCCCATGCCAGAAAAGGTTGAGAAACACTAGTGTATAGCATTACATTTTTATCAAGCAGTTTGTTTTTTGTTATACCCGTAATATAATTTAACCTTTAAGCAGCAAGGCGTAATAAACTGTTTCAAGGTTTTATGCTACTGAACAAGCCCTACGTTTTTCAGTACTTGATTATTTAAAATTTGTCATTAAGTTGCAAATGATTTTTAAATCATTTTAAATTTACTTACCTTTGAAAAAATCATTTTCTACAAAATGAAGAGAACATACTATCATAAATTGACTAAATACTTTACCAATTTTCCTTGCGTGTACTGACAATTTATTAATTATCGAATTCTGTTTTCAATTTTACCTTTTTCAAATCAAGGTTCCTCTTGGTTGTCTCTAGATTATCTTACTTTAGATACAACACTACAGGTACGCAAATCTTTATGAATTAGATTGTTTTAAAACACAAACAGTTGGTAACACTGCCGATATCTGTCCATTGTCAACAATAGTTTCAACAATCATAGTACTGAAATATTATTTTGATAACAATGAATACTGAAACTCCAGATGAAAATGCCGAAATTAAAATGCGTCTAAAACACGTACAACAAAACTGTAGAATATTTCGGCATAAAATCACAGAACTACAGAAAAAATACGACACTTCACAAATAATTCTCACTGAACTTAAGAATAAGTGCGAAGAAAAGAAAACTGAAATCCTTTTAGTTGAACAAAAAATAGATTGTGTGAAAAAAGTACTGTCTGATAATTTATTTTTAAAATATAAAGAAGAGGATTCACTTACCAGTCTTCAAGAAAAAGTTTTTGCCAATCGTGAAGAGATTATTGGGAAAATAAAAAATAAAATTGGAATATTACAAAATGGAATTATGGAGAAGAAAGTTGAAAATGAAACAATGGAGTATCAAGAAACGCGAAGGAGAGTATGTGAAATGGAAGGAAAAATTGAAAGTTTGAAATTTTACATAAATTGTTGTAAAAATAAGTTGATAAAACCTAAAATAACTCAATATTCTCAGTTCTCTCAAAGAACACAATATTAATAAAATGTAACTAATAATTTAATAATGTAAAATGTACTTTTGAATAAAATTTTATTAAAAATATAGTGATAGATTTGTATTTCGTGAAACAATATTGCAGTTGGCGGCGCTAGTAGTGAGTCACGTGACACGGGTGACTTTAAAAAAGAGCGCCAACTATAAAAATATTAAAATGAGTGTAGAATCTACCAAAAAGATTCTATGGTCGAGCTCATTTATGTTATATTCTTTTTAAAAAAAATGCCTCTGTATCCTAATATAACAGGTAAAGTTTTAACGCCTCTTTCAAATTAATATTAATTCGTTTTTTAATATATATTTAGCGCATTCTTTTGAACAATGGTTATATCAGTGTTAGGGCTTTCTTTGGTTTTAAACTAAATTTAATATGTGTTCATAGTTTTTACGCTCAATCGGAAGATTTTTTTTTTTTTGCAACGCTTCTAACTTCATTTGAATGTTTTGACATTCATTACAATCTTTCTCATTGAAATTACCCTGAATTGAAATTATTAATATTTAAAATGTAGGCAAGGCATAAATTTAATTATGAATATAACTTATACATATTTATATAATCGAAATAGAGCTACTGCAGCATACTGTTTATATAACAAATTTTATATAAATCAGTATAAAATTTCCTTAGGTTTTTAGTTATAATTTATTCAGTAGAACTGTCTTGAAATAAAAATCTATTATGAAAATAGTCAATAAAAATATTTAAAAACGTGCAACAACTACAGTCCATTCCAAACGATTAGGCGGAACTAACCGCAATTTTCATTTTTGTGAGTTGTCATTAGCTATTTTTTTATATATTGAAGTTGGCTTTTCCTGAACAAAATGATCAAAAGCTTCAAACAATCGGTAAAAGTAACTAGAATTGAAAATCCAGTTCCGCCTAAACCAAACGAACAGACTTTATATTAATTCTGAATGCTAGTTTGAACTACGCATACGTGTGATGTATTCCCTCACGCTCTGATTGGTCAGAAGTTACGAGACAACCTTTTCGTTCATAATCTTGCTAGAGTACATTCAACTTAACTTCATCACAGGCGGATATTACCAGTTCCCCTGCGCAGAAACCAAATTTCGTCCATTACGTTATCAACAGTTAGCTTAACACATTTCAATGCCGTCACTTACTTTGATTTGTGTTTGACTACCCGTATTGTGCGATGTTTATTTATTTCCGTTATTATTATTTATTTCTTGTACGTTTCAAGGTATACCGCAGAGATGGGCGTCTACGCGTAAACTTGAATTTTTTACGTCTACGTGTAAATTTACCGTAGACAGCGTAGAGAAGTGTAGACTGTGTAGACACGTAGAATCTGGCGTAGAATAATGAAAAATGAGGTTATGTAACGTTTAAAAAATAAAATACCGCCAGTTTTAAGTAGAAGAAGAAGTAAAGAACTCAAATTTAATATTATTGACAGCTTCCTGATCCTTCCTGATTAAAACAACTGCTAACTTTTAATTTTAATTTTACTTTTGTAGTTCATACAGACAGAAACTTATGTTGTCCATAACAACATACGATTTGTGAGATAACATTTTTGGAAACAATATATGTAATTAGTACTACATGAAATTGAAATAAACATAAACATTAAAGTAAATTTAAACTATTGCCATTCTATTATTTCAAATATTACATTTAAACGTACTGCGCATGTACAGTTTACATTCTACATTCGACACGTAAACAAAGGCATATTCTACTTGACATGTTTACGCGTAAAATCTACATTAGTCTACATCATGTATTCTACGCGCCCATCACTGGTATACCGTGTACTAAAATGAGTAAAAATGTATTTGAAATACATTTTGTGTGTTTGGTTTCCACAACAATTGTTTAAAACCCTCATGTACGTCAATGTGTCAGCTGTTTTCTCGCGCAGAATTGATGACGTAATTTATGATACCCTGTGATGAAGTTAAGATGAACGAGGTCTATAAATATTTCTCGGTTCGTAGTGCCACCTACTGTTTTTTATTTGTAATCGACTATAGTCAATAATCTTGAAACACTCAGTAGTTTCTCACTGCGTTGCTGGTTAGGAAAGAAATAAAGAACATATATTTAAATTTAATGTTTTTATTCAAATAAAATAATAGAACATTAAAAACTTAATAATAATTACTAATCTATCGTTATGTTTGTTAACATAACTGAATCAACAAATTACATAGTAACCTATGACTGTAGTATGGATGACATCTGTGGAGATTGGATCGTAATAAATATTACAGTATGTACAACAATGTGTTATTTTGGCATATAACCTAACTTCTACTGGCCTGTTGTTTATTTTTATTTGTTATATTTCCAGTATCAGTCGTTTTATAAATTAATTTAAATTGGTAGATGTAATGACCTGTTGATGGTGCTCAGTAGCCGTTTTTCTTGAGCATTTTCAGGTCGACTCCTTTGTAGTAATCCTCGCTGGTAACATAAAAATTTATTATATACATTGTTTTAATACAGGGTGTTTTTAATCACACATAGGGTTCTCAGATTATCGACAAAACAAACCGAAACATTTCACGGGGACGGGGTATAGACTATTCCAAACGTTTAAGCGGAACTAAATGGTTTTTTTATTTTTGTAAGTGGTGCCACACTTTTAAACGATTGAAGTTTGCTATATAAAATAAAATTATAAAGCCTCATTTAAACAAGTTGCTAGTTTTCAAAATTTAGTTCCGCTTAAATCAAAGAAATATATATATTTTTTTATTATGGCCGTTTGTCAAAGAACGAGTAAACAATTTTAATTCGAGTTATGTCTAATTTGAGTCAAAACAACATAAAAAACATTTCATTTTAACTTGAGCAAGGTGTAACTTGAGTTAAAACATTTAATTCGTTATTTAATATTATCATTAGTATAATAATTATTGCGGACACCGTTATTTTGGACGTTTGCCATTGCTGATAGTACTAAGCTAGAATCGTACAATATAATGAATATTAGTATCAAAAAGATATAATACTTCATGAGTTATATAAAATATTTTCGGACGTTTCTGCTTAACAATCTGATTCCGTCTTTAGCGATCACGAGTAGTGATACCCAACCATCCAACCAATAGCAACACACCTATAACCTAGTCCCACTCTTACAATACCCGGTATAAAAACTCAAAGTAAATTGAAATGTTTATCACTTCTCGTGATCTTTGAAGACGGAAACAGATTGTTGAGCAGAAACGTCCGAAAATATTTTATATAACTCATGAAGTATTATATCTTTTTGATACTAATATTCATTGTATTGTAGTATTCTAGCCTAGTACTATCAGCAATGGCAAACGTCCAAAATAACGGTGTCCGCATTAATATTGGGCCATTGCAAAATAATTTCAAAGATATAATAATTATTATTGTGGAAAGAATTGTACGGGTTTCGGACATAAATAATATAACTAAATACAGTTGACCAGTGATGGTATTATGATGAATAGAATTCTATTCTATACTTGCCAATAGAGCGATTCTATTGGTGGTTACCAAGTAAAATTCAATTAAAAACAATAGGTAGGTTTCACTAATATATTTATTTTCTCGATACGTATTTCGGCCATTACGCCATTTTCAAAAGAACTAGTTAACTAGTTAGACTTAGAGTTTACAAAATAACTAGTTAATTTTTAATTTTAATAATTGAATTTTTGTAACTGAATTTTTAAAATTATATTACTCGTTATCTTACCATAGGTACGATATACTTTTATTTCTTCATCAGAGCTACAATAAAATGAAATAATACTTTTATTTCTTCATTAATAATATGAAATATTATGAGAAATAATAGATATTCTATGTTTTTATAAATAATGTATGTTGAAAGAATATGGAAAATCAACAATTTCTTATTATTATTCTTATTATTATCTTAATTTTATATTATTTCATCTTATTGTAGCTCTGATGAAGAAATATTTTTTTAAAAATACTGTTCAGTTGTACTATTTGTATTAATTACGTCCGAAATCCGTACAACAACTTCCAGAATAAACAATCTACAGACAGTACCAATTCTGATAATTATTATATATTCTTTTAATAATTTGTTATATTTGTCTTTTACTTTTTTAACAAAAATGTATATATTAATATTATCAAAATATAATTAATAAGAGAAATAAATATAAATTGGGCCTATGCAGTTATATTTAACTGATTTGTTTATTATACTGACTGCAGTTTCGGTACTGGACATTGTCAAAATTACAGAACTTAAAGGGAAATTTGGCGCTCGTATCGGGTTCGCTTGAATGCAAGCGGAACAGTGGTGGGATTACTAAGAACTGTAGAATTCTGTTCTACAGCTGTAGAACAAATTTCTACTTTTCTGTCACCTGACAAATACAATCATTACTTAGCAACCGCAAATAGAATCCCTTTATTAACTATGACAGAATAGAATTATATTTATCGTAATCCTACCACTGATGTGTTTTTCCAATGCCACACGGAGCGAATCAAAGAGTATATCAATATTTTGTTTGAAAATTTAAATACATTTCCTAATTTAATCAAAAAATTATAAAATTATTAAAATCTGGGATAAATGATATCCCGAGGAACTGTTACGGGACACCGCGACTTGAACCTCAAAAAAACGAGATAATTCCAGTTTTCCGGGACGTCTGAGAACCCTACTCACACAGCAAAAACAAAAAAGCAAATTATTTAAATTTTATATAAACAGTTAACATGCTGAGTGAATAAACATCCTATATATTTTATTTTATTTTAATTTAGTCACACCATTTAAAAATTAATTTGAAGACATTTTCGTTACCTGTAAGTTTGTTAAACTTAGTCAAAGTTTTATGAAATAAAAATGTATGTTTTAACCATAAATTCTGATTATTGTTACTATAGTTGCATGCACAAATCAAACCATTTATACCCTTCGTGCACTAGTAGCCGGTTGCTAAAAAACAAGATAAAAATTTTAACTCGAGTTATTAACTTACGTTCTTAAGCAACCAGGACCACTGGAATATTAGTTTTGTTCGTAGATCAATCTCCAATGATTTAATAATGCCCGGTTAGCTTAAAACTAGTTAAAAGCTAGACCTAGAAAAACATAAAAATACCTATATGCATTGCATTATTATGTATTTTTGTTTTAAGAGATTTATACAACCGGGCTTGTATAGTCGGTTGCTAAAGAGTTAAATGTTTTAATTCGAAACTAACTCTAGTTAAAATGAAATGTTTGTGTATGTTGTTTTAACTTGAGTTAGGCATAACTCGAGCTAAAACTCTTTTATTGGACCAGTAGTAGGATAATTTGAATGACCGTTGGACTGAAATTTACTCAAATTGTTGGAAATTGCTCTACGAACAAGTTTAATAAGTTGTCAAGGTCTAAGTGGCGCATGAAGGCAGAGAAGGTGTACTCTCTGTTTCTAGATCTACGCTGTATAACAGCCACGTAGTCGGGGGTAATGGTTTTGTTGTCATTATTTCTGTATAAACAATTACTCGTTTAAGTATTTAATACTTGAAACTGTTGTCCACTTCACTGACTGGACAGTAGAAATTCCGAAGCCAGGTCCGGGATTTTTATCACCCGGCGAGGAAACTTCCTTCTGGGTCTCCCCTTGGATTCAACACTGGTCAAAAACGTCGAACATTTAATGATTTTTGGTCGTAAGCCAATGGTTTGGCCGATTTTTGTATGTGTTCTACAAATCGAGAAATCAAAATAGGACCTATATTTAATACACCTCGGAGTTCAAGTGGCTAATTTTAGGAAAGTAGAACGACCCTAAAATGTATTGGCAAAGAAGAACTTTCGTAAAAATTAATTGACACTCCTAGCAAACGATAGAAAATTGTATTTAACTGTTCTTAGTTGTCAGAACAATTAAGTTTAATGGTTATAAATCATTAATAGTTAACACAAAATGATGAAAGACTTCTTCTATTTACTTTGTCATACATTTTTATTTCATATTTAACTTTAGTAATATATATTACCTTTTTACCCATTTAATTCTTATATCCTTACCATTCAGTTAAACCCTTGTTTGGAACCATTTTCATGTCATGCACACATTCATTAAATATATCTGTTTGTGTTCTATGATATTTGATAGTGTTACATTGTAATTATATCATGAATAGTTAAACGTATATGTCTGTGCGTCAATGTATATAGTGTGCTTTCATATGATATTGTGCAGTGTTGAAATCTGGTAAATAGAGGATACCGAACCCCGAAGAGTGCAGTGCAGGGAACAGTGTTTCTCAAACATGTAAATTGGGGACTTAAAATTATACAGCGTTTTTCTAGGCTAGGAGCGGGGTTTGGGGTGTGAAATTATGATTGAACACAGAGGTCCAATGGCATCCGAAGCTAGCGATGGCCTTGAAGTGAGCCAGTACGTGGCTAGGTGTACTACTAGCATCTTTTTTTTTTAGAAATAAGCCTATTTTGTAAATAATTTAATGCCACCTTTGGCCCATTATACATATTGTAAATTTCTAAGGACACGCTGTATGATAAGACTGTTTTATTGGATTAAGCAGAACTAGATTTTCAATTCTAGTAACTATTACCGATTATGTGAGGCTTCTAATCATTTAGTTTAGCAAAAGCTCACTTCAACCCTTAAAAAGAGAGCTTATGACAACTTAGATAATTGAAAATTCCAGTTAGTTCTGCTTAAACGTGTGAAATAGCCTTTATGAAAAATGATGGATGATTTAAACAGAAATATACCCCATATTTTTTTTACTTTATTGCCATTTTCAAGTATTTTGTTTCACGATTAATATTGCTTGACAAAGTTGTATTACTAATAGCGCGAATTCACTCAGCTCTCTGAGCCTGTGGGACAGAAAACGCACCATAAAGTAAAAACAGAGAATGCTCCAACTGTGTTGTACCTTATGAAGGTATCCGTACAACGGTCGAGCGTGGAATGACCTCCGTCCGATTTTATTCATCGAGTCTACTGCGCATCTAACACCGAACTGCCAAATTTCATTTGTTGTACGAGAATTTCAAAAATTTAAACCGTAGGTCTTTTATCATTTTCGAGGTCGAATTTTATGAAATAAAAAAAGAATCGAAAAATGAAATGTTATCTAAGGCCATATAGGACCCCAGGATTCTAAAAATTCTGACCACAGCTCTTTAAGATTTTAAAATGAGGTCAGACGAAAATAAAAATTTGTCAATATTATAGTCTATCTCAGAAAGAGCGATAGTAATAAAATTTATTATTTGTAAAAAGTTATTGTTTTTTCACACAGAAGCGGCACACAAAATGTGAATAGTTCGAAACGAAATATTGTTAAAAAACAACCGAGTGTGCCGCACATATTATATGCGAATACGAACTAGGGTTAAACACAATAGATTATAAAAATTTTACCCTAAAATTTTGAAGAAACATATGGTCACAGGCGTGAATTTAATGATATGATAAATATTGTCACAGGCGTGCGTTTAATAAAATGATAAATAGTATTATAGAAATACACAAAACCAATTTAAACGTGTTTAAAATGTGCACGCCACTGGTAACTGCCTGACAAAAAGATTTATTACTATCGCTCTTTCTGAAATAGACTATAATAAGTTTCAAAGTGGTCTCAATAATATTTAATTTTTGAGATTTGGTCATACGAAAATGAAAATTTGCTAGTTTTGATTATTTTCAAAGTGGTCTCAATAATAAAAGGCCTATAAGGATTTGTTGCAACTATTTTTTTTTTTTTTATTTGGTCATACGAAAATGATAATTTGCCAGATTTGACAATTTTTAATTTGGTCTAAAAAAGCTCTATGATGATTTATTTCACTGCCTGAACTAAAACCATTTAGGTACTTATTTGAAATTTTTTAGGCGGGTTTCCATCTGACCAATTAGGAACCACCTTAAGGAATGTGTATAGTCTGACACAGAACTGATAAGTACTGATTTTACACTTTATTTGTATAATTTATGCTTTAGTATTTGTGTTTGATATAATTGAAGTTGATTTAAATTTATAACTCAAACTTGATCTGTATTTATTATAATATTAATATTAATATTTTAAGAAATTCGCGCGAGTGTATAATACCGTTGAGTGTACTTGAGAACGCATAGAGCGCTAAGACACGCCTACCCAGGGACTTTGTTTGCTTCGACAGACTATATCTACAACAATTGTTTAAACCCTTATGTATGTCAGCTGTTTTCTCGCGCAAACTTGATGACGTAATTTATGATACCCTGTGTATTTCGTATATTGAACTAAGTCTAACTTCCTATCTGTACGCCACTGACTAACATTAAGGCATCAATATGTTTACAACAATTATTAAGCAATAATGATAATTATTTTAAAAAGTGACTTTCCCTTTTGAGTGATGAAATATGAAATGAGATGCATTTTTGTGCGTGGTGTGTAGTTTGAGAAGCACTGGTAGAGAAAGGTATCGATGTGGGAGAAGTTATAACAAAGCAAACCAGTTATTAAAAACAGCTATTTATTTATAATAAATTGGTATGTAGGTTTTGTACCGTAAAACGGAATAATATTGAAATATAAAAAAATAATCACACAGAAATAAATATATCGAATTTCAACCACAATATATCTGTGTGTATTACAAAAAAATAACAACAAAAGATCATCTGATTCAACTTCAAAAAACAAAATATCCTAAATTTTATACGCTACTTATTAAATAATTATCATGAAGTAAAAATTAGATAATCTTCTGCAAACATAAGTAATTACGAAATTTCAGCTGTTTCAAAAATTAAGTAAGTACTTATGCCATCTGTTTTAATATAAGTGAATTAACTTCTAAAGTTTATTTTTTTGGGGGAGGGGACTTATTTAGCAGGGGTGTCGGGGGCATTTCGCGTCGCGGGGGCAGGTCTTGGTTTGCTTGGTTTGTTGGGGGTGACTGCTCTGGATCCTCCACCTTGTTGGAGTCCTGCGAGGAGTTCACTCTTGCGGATGCTCTTCAGATCCAAGTCTCCATAGTAGTCTTCGCTGTGAAACGCCGAACTAATTGTAACCGTGTTCTTACCGAATGTATAAATGGACTTTGGCATATAATCAGATGGATTTTGACGAGAAAAAGACAGTATTACAGTACCAGTATCAAGAAAATATGAAATAAAATGAAAGAAAACAATTTAGGAAGTATTGTTAGATGAAAAGTATGAATAGCCAAAGGGTTTTTACTCTGATCTGATCATTACGCAGTACTTGACAGCCTAAACCTTTTGATACAGGAAAAAATTGAAGGAAGAAACGACCCTAGAAGGTCAAGGATCTCCCAGCTCGCCTGAGGAAATGAAGATCGCATCTATAGAACTATTTCGAATTGAATCGAACAAGGATTGCAATGATAGCTGACGTTCGGAACAGAAGGCAAAAGAATAACGTTCTGATAGCAGTGAAAGCTCCAATAACGTAGGTTAAAAACATTATTTGTTTGGAGTCCAAAAGAAAAAGACAGGGACGACTACGTAAAATATTGAAAGAACAAGCTAAGCTTTGTGTGGCTCTTATGGAGGTTTGAATTAACTAAAGGACATTTGGATAGTTCTTTCTCTGAAGAAGGTATTTGGTAAAAGTGAGTTATATCAAAGCAATATTGGACAAGGTAGCTTTAACCGAGGAATTATAGTAGTAAGAAAATCTCCCTATTAATAGAATTGTTTTACCAGAGAAGGTAGAAAATTGTAATTGAATAATCCAACTGTTTAGTCAGAAAAACAAAACATTAGTCATTTTACAGTCATAATTTTCGTAATAGTAGCCAAAAAAATGTGCTAAAAGCACTTATAGATGTGCTAATAATTTTGAGTAGACAGAATATTCAGATATGCAGCTGAAAAAACAATAAAATTGTCCAAAAACATTTGGTTGGAGTTCAAAAAAAAGACAGTGACGAATAGCGATAAAGGGGAGGATTATGTCCAATATTGGACAATCATGAATCTGAAAAATAAGAAGAAGAAACTGAGGAAATGGAAGAATGGGGTTTACTGTAGGGTAGGATAGAAATTTGATAGCAATGATAATCTTAGAAATCTAGATAGGATAGGAAGAAAATATGACCTGGATAAAAAAGGCAATTTAAGCAATGATTTTAAATCAGAGTAAATCAGCATTTTGATGATCCTTTTCAAGGAGATGATTTTTTGTTTGAATAAATACATAGTCTTTGTTCATTTGTTGTTCTCTCAAAATCCACCTTAGTCCATCCAACCTAACCGTTTTAAATCGCCCGAACAAGGGATATTTTATACAGTACAAGAATTTCGTGCACTGTGCAATCATGCTACATGCTTGACAGAAAGAATCAAGACTTTGTTAAATCATGCATTGAAAGATGATTTTAGTTTATGTTAACCAGTTAAATACCTGTTCCAGAAAACTAAAAATTTAACCTTTTTAAAGTAAAATTAACAGTTTTCTTTATACAGGTTATAATATAATTGATGCTTACCATCCGGGAACATCTTCTGGATCTTCACAGTTACCAGTACCATCAGAATCTCCAATTTTGAATACTGTGCCAATTGGACAACCATATTCACGGGCTACTCCTTCGAGACAGATGTAATATTTACGGCAATCATCTGGGTGAGCATGTCTGGAGAAGGAACCAGCATTGGATATTTCACCTGCGGCTGGGCAAGTGAAACCTCCAGCGACCTCTGCAATAAAAATAATAATATATAAAAAAAAGAATATTGCAATGTTACGCCTCATCTACTTTAATGAAAGGCCACAAGAACGATCATTCAATATAAATAATTCCTCGTTATTCGCAGGAGTTACGTTTTCGCCAAGAGTTACGTTTCAGGAGGATATACGTTCCGGCATCCGTTCTGCCACGGATAAAAGAACTGTGGGTAATAAGACTAGACGTATAAAGAGGAGTGACTGACCAAGCAGTTGCGAGGTATGATGTTCAAGAAAAATTAAGAATTGATTAAGTTTTGGCGAAGAAGGAGTCACTGAATTATTTCAATGTTTTCATTATGCAGTTGAATTACAATGGCATATGTTCATATGATCATGCGTTATTGATTTCCTCCGCGTAGCGTTTTCTGTCCGGCAAATATTATATAGTTTTTCTATAGAACTGTTTATACGTAGTGTCCGGCTCCAGCATTCTCGCCGAAAATATTTGCTGGCACGGTGTTGGAACGGATAGCTATAAAATGGGATTGAAAGTATGTTCAAGCACTGTTCTGTAAAATTTTCAAAAAGTATAAAGGCCTTTTCACACTAGAGTTATTATTCAAGTCTAAACATGGAAAATTAAAGTCTTTGAATTCGAATCGAAGTCTGGTGCGTGTGATAGTATGAAGAAAAAACCTAGGTTTTGAAGACCAGGCAAATGAAACAGGATACAATTTCTCGGTCTCTTTACCCAGGTCTTACAGCTGACGCGTCTTTGTTTTAAAATAACCTTTCAAAATATAACTGTCAACTGTCATAATTTCACGATGTGCGCATGGGTAAACAAACAATTTCCAAGTCCTAACTAATATTCAAATACCGTGTGATATGTCAAGACCTGAAGACTTGGATCCTGAAAAAAAACCTACAAAAATAAGACTTGGATAGCGTTCTAGTGTGATACGCCTTTTATATAGTTTTGTTACCGTTTATCTGCAATGTAGTGAAAAATTGATTAAGTTATTGCTAATTTGTCTTTAAAAGTGATTACACAAATGCAAACGGTAGCTTGTTTTATTGTTATTATCTTGATTTTTTCAATTGCACAATGAATTGATAGTTTGTTTTGCTATCTGGAATTTTACTGCAAAACGCGGCTGTATTTGACGCGGTGTTCAATTTATTACTGCAAAACGCAGCTGCATCATAAGTATAGTACATTCTTTAAATAATTTTCAATTTACTTCCGATTTATTTCCATTCAACTAGCTCAGAAGTAGCTATAAGATTTCTTAACGTGGCACCTTATTGCTAGAAGTTGTTTTATTGAAACGAACAACATCTAGTGACTTTTCAGTAAACTGCCAATTAAACGAACAGAAATTTTTTACGCATCTTTAAACCATAGGTAAACGGACAGACCTATTCTAACAAATGGAAATATTGAAAAAAATATTCTTCATCGGAAATCAGTTATTTGAATAATGTCTAATATTTCACTTCTGTATTCCTTTTTTAATCCTGTTATGGACAGAAAAGTGCTTACGACTTTTATTATTTGACATATTTTATTCTTCTAATAATAATGATATCACAAATAAATCTTCATTAAATAGATGAACATTTTTACAATTAGACAACTATCCGATCAGATTCTAAACAAAATTTGTATATTAAAAGAAATGGAACCATGACGGAATATATGAACACTCCACGAATATCCGTGCAGGAAACGCTACGTGCTTGAATCGATTGATGCATGATGATATAAACGTACATCTATGCATCTAAAACCCTATATTTATCGTAAATGATCGCGGTTATATCTTCAAAGTTGATTCAACCATTGCATGTCAAAGTCTTACATAATTCTCGTGGTCTTAACGTAATCGTAATGTAATCTTAGTGACATATAAAATGTTGGTAATATGAGTAAGTAGGTGACTTACCTTCGTGTTTGCATTCTGGAACTTGATCGGCCCACATACAGACGCGAGCTTCACGATCGTAAGCAAGACCGGGAGAACATTGGTAACGAGATGCTTCACCGTTCCAGCAATTCCAGAAGACGTCGCATTTGGCTTCATCAGCGAAGATACCATACAAACGAGAACAATGTGTGGTGGAAATAGCGGGTTCTGCAAAAAATAAATAATTAATAAAGTGTAATCATCAAAAGGAAAATGAGATTAATTGACAGAAGGTCCATAAGAGGAAACGATTAATTTGAGAGCAAATATTTCGTTCGATATGCTAGGGTTGTGTAAAAAATAAATAGATAGTTAATAAGGAACAATCAGCAAAGAAAAAGATGAGACCAACTGACAGAAAGTGCAACGGACACACCACGTCGCCAACACCGGTTCTCGTCCGATCAGCGCAGTTAAACTGACAGAAGGTCCATAAGACGAACATGTTATTTTGAGAGGACATATTTCGTTAGTCATGCTGTAATCACAATTTTTAAATCTACAAAGCTCAATTACAGCCTAAAAAATGATTAACACACTAAACGAAACTCTAAAATGGATGAAAATTTACACACTCTATCAGTTTTTAAACTTACCAAGTTGAGTTCTGTCTCCGCATTCTACGTTGTGAATGTAGTCGCAGTTTTCTGTCAAGAATTTGGAGTCTGAGGCATCGAAAGCGAGACCATTTCCGCACGTTTTCAATTCAGAAGCACCATTGTCGCACTTCCAGTATTTGTCGCAGGAGATGTGATGTGGGTAGAAGCCGAAATCATCGGGGCATTTGAAGCTTTCTTGCGCAAAAGCTGTAAAAAAAGAATAAATAAGTAAATAAGTATAAAAATAAGTATAAAATAAACAGACGTTGGTAAAAAATGGTACGGACATCAAATTGTTATATATATAATGACATATAGTAGTATTTTCTTGCGTACGATGTCTTTAGCCAGAGCCGTAGCAATGTTTTTGGTGCCCTTGGCAAATAAAGTAAATTGATCCTCACTTCCCATGATGAGCAAACAAAGGCAACCCGATGCCAACCCGTTGCTACGGCTCTGTCTTTAGTGCATGAGACCCAGTTTAGGGCGATAATTATCGCGAAGAAGTAATGATATACTTTATTAACTCGTTCTATATAATATTTCTTCTAGAAACATTTTCAAACATTTGCTGAGCAGACAAGTCTTTTCGACTCACAAAGTGTGTGAGTCGAAATGACTTATGACGAAAAGAAGACTCGACTTCCCAAGTGGGAAGTCAGGTCTTCAGACCATTATTTACTCTTAAACGCAGACTTTGGATAATGCTAAAGATTTGTTAGAATTTGGAGTACTAAAAGCAATTGTGTTAAACAAAGTGACACAGTTGATAACAGAGCACTATATTATAATTGTTTTATGTTCCATATTGTTGGTCAGAAAGTTCTGATTTGATATTAATTTATAGTAAATGTTATTGCCAAGAGAAATTTACAATTAACTAAGTGAAATTGGGTTATGAATTTTTTTGATTTCGTATTGATCTTTTTGAAATTGTATGTACAAGAAGAAAGTGTAAAGGAATGCTAGAAAACTTATTGGTTATGAATGACATATGTAACACGATGAAAATCTCTATAGATATTATTATAAATTCATAATAATTTAATTTTATGTATGAATTAAGTTGATTTCAACTATTTACAACGTAGTTTAGTACAGAGTTACTTAAAATACGAGTCCTGATCCAAATATGGGTCGCGTATGATGTTAAAAATCAACGAGGAGGACATCGAAGATGTCAATGAATCGACGATGTCAAGCAGTACTTAAACAAAACTAGACAAGCTTTCGGAATGTTCAAACCTATCTAGAGATCCAACCCATATAACGAGAAACATGAAAATAGGTTGTTTAACACCGATGTAAAGTCTAACTTGCTTTACGGATATGAAATCTGAAAAACTAACAGTACCTATAATTACTTCCAACTTACAGGCTTTTGTAATCAAATGTCTGAGAGTGAACCTTTATGAACACAGGTGTAAGAATCGTTCGGAAAATGTTATATAATCATTTCTGTAAACAGCTAGTTATAACACCCAAAAATAGACTGTCCAGATTTTTTTACAGTAATAGAGTATAGTAAAAAAAGGTCATCACTGTAGAAATACAAGTGATGAGCAAAAAAAGGTCCTCACTCCAAAAATACAAGTGATGAGAAAAAAAGGTCCTCACTCCAAAAATACAAGTGATGAGAAAAAAAAGGTCCTCACTCCAAAAATACAAGTGATGAGCAAAAAAAGGCCCTTACTCCTCTATAAAAATACAAGTGACGAAAATGATGAAAATACAAAAAAGAGTATATTCAGAGTTTTTTTTATAAAAAGTAAGGGTATCGAGAATATTACTTAAAAAAGAGTGCGTCTGGTCAGCCTACCCAAAAATTAGTTCAAAAAGAACTGAATATTTAAACCACGTGTATTGATCTTGTTCACTGATTTCAGTAATAGTATTAAGTGAGTTAACAGCATTTCCATTATCATATTTATAACAAGAGGTCCAACGATGCCACCAAACCAAATTGCACACCAAACTCTAAGAGGGCGAAGAAGTCGTTCAAGGATCAATTTTGGGACTTATAATCCTCAATAATGACTGTTTGTTTTGTATATGTCGCAGACAGATAGTTATTTTTGGAAAATACCTTCTTGCTGCGCAAATATCTTGTTGAACAAAAAACTTTATAACGCTTAATTCTATTTAAACGCTGTTTTACTAGGCAAATAGTATCTGTCGGAACATTATTGAACAAATAGTGTTGAGCTTAATAATTAGTTATTTGATTTGATCTATGCCTATCGGAATGAGTTAATGAGTATTTAAAAATTTTAGTTTTGAGGAATTCCCCATAACACATTTGGGAGTTACGGGAAATTATTTCCGTCCACTTGTCAAAAGGGAACAGAACAATAAGTTTTGTTGTCATATTTTAAACAGCATTAAGTTCTTTATAAAGAATTGCATGCGTCCTAATTACATAATTGTCAATATACTGATACCTGGCAGCGAAACAAATTTGTCATTCGAACATCCTGTATTTAAATTAGTAAATTATTACAAAGACGTTAATTCTTGAAATTATGTTATTTAAAATATACCTTTTTTGGTATTTATCGGAGAAATGTAATAGGTATATATTACAGGAATTTTAATTTGTTTTAATTTTATAAGTAATTAATTAAGTTATGCTATTTAAGCCGTTTAATAAACCTTTCCAGAAGTGTGAAAAAAATAAATTTTAGGATTTTTAAAATTAAATTAAAAGTTATTTTGTAATAAAAACCGGTTAGTTTGGAATAACCATATTGAAAACGAAAGTAAGTTCATCTCAAATAATACTTTCCTATAAAAATTTCGTGAAACTTGAAACTTTCTTTGTTGTCAAGGACATTGCAAAATACTGGACTACACAGCATGTCTTGGGTGTGGTACTGTATATAAACAATTTACATATACGTTCGCCTTGTCGTACCTTACCAGGTGAAAGACCCATATGTAGGACACTTTTCAAACTCACTTTTCGTTCAGCAAAACAAAAAAAACTAGCTTTACAGGCTTCTGTAACAAGTGACTGGGTATATACCGCTTTCCATAACATTCCCGACCTGTGGATCGCGATCAAGATGGCGTAATCAAGTTATTTTTAAGATTACGTTTTGAATATACTTTCATAAAATAGTCTGGAAAAAGGAAATGTAAAATAACTAGAAGTGCATTAAAATATAGTATTGGGTTCGCAAATTTCGGATTATGAATGCAATTTAAAACACTATTAACTCATATTTATGTCAATTTGTTTTTAGTAACTAGCTTAAGAAGACCATAAGAACTCTTTTAAAAAGAAAATAGGTGGTTGTTTTTTTAAAACAAACTGTTGACTATATATAATTTAAATATTTTAATATATATTTTTTTGTTCATCTGCAGAGCGTTCATAAATATTGGAATGCATTTGAATTAAGCGGGTTGTCGTGTTAGTAATTTTTATCTCATAATCTTTGTACCCTAGCTGTACATTACGTATTTAACCACAAGCTTCCGGATATTGTTTGACATTGATGTTTGATGTTTGCATATTTTATTTAGTTTTACGTTTTTGTGAGTTTTCAATGTATTTATTATCAGAAAAGGTTCTAATATTTTCATACAGTAGAAATTCGCGGGTTTCACCTTTGCGGTTTCACATTATTTTTTTTTTTTTCTAGTTTTTACGAGATATTTGGGGTTGGTCAGATCTTGAAAAGCATCAACTAGTCGCAAGCAACGTTTCAGTAACCTTTTGAGTGACATCATATGTCATATATTAAATAATCGTTTTCTAAGTTACATTAAAGATTCTTACATTTTTTTTTAAATTCAAATTAGTAGTATCAAAGTTAAATATTTCACTATCTGCATTTTTGAGCAGATCATTATTTTTATTCTTAAATTAGTAACCAAAACGATGCTGTACTAAACTTCTGGCATATAAATAAGACGAGGTCTTTGAACTTGTAATTAAAATTGTCATATTTTATAGCTACGTGCTTAGGCTCTAAAATTAGCTCAATAAAAAAGGGTTCAATAATTCTTAAGACCTTTTATTATTTGACGCAAAAAAAGAAGAAATTGATTAACTAACCGAAATTCCAGTGTTTCGTAGGTATCTTGTATGTAAAGGAGTCACGCTTTTGGATATACTTTTTTTGTAATCGCTTTAAAATTAACTTTTTCTACGACTGTTAAAGACTAATATATTTCAATTGTTTTTGTGTCTAAAATGCATGTTTATGGTAACTGTTAAAAAATGTAAAAAGTGTTAAAAAAAGTCTCATAAGCGTTTCATTATTTCACACTTTAATAAGCATAATATATCGGCTGATGGGGTTTCAACTACCTATGTCCATGGGCTTATATGAGCTCATGGGGGCAAAAGAACCATCTCCAAGGACTACAGGCGTTTCTGTGCAGTGCGAAGAAGAATTAAAGAGTACATTTAAACAATTAAAGTCAAAAATTTAAAATTTTAGTTTTGCCCTTGGTTTTTTAATTAGAGACAGCTGTAGAAATATGTATGTAGTATATGTATATGTAATAACAGTACAGGCTATTCCAAACGTTCAGACAGAAATGGGAATTTCGTTCTTTTAGGTTGTCACGAGCTAACCTTGCTTGGGTTATTTCATTTTTCACTTTGGTATGTGAAAAATTAAAATTCCAACAGTGAAACCATGGAAACGAATGACATATGTCAAAAATAAAATACTTTTTTTTTATATATTTTAATGACAAAAAATAAATAGATGGGAAATTTGTATTAAGAATGACACAAAAAATCAAAATATAAAGAAAATTACATTTTAATATTATATTAACCTTAACCAACAAATGTTTATTGTACGTATGATTTACAAAGCTTAAACAAAACAGCCAAAAGCACAATTCAAACGATGAAAGTAACTAGATTGTAAATAATAACTAGAGAGCGGTCAATCTAGGTGTTAATACGTTTTAATCCTATAAAATTAAAAGGAACAATGTGTTTATTCCAATTAAATATGATTAGAACTAACCGGTCCGCACTCATAATAACCATAATTTATCTATGATTCCAATTGGAGTATTTTCCTTAATTTCCAAGTCATGCGTCATAAATTTTAAAAAAATCAAACGATTCTCCAAAGATCCATTTCATGCTCTATTTATTTTGCGATTGATCATTTAATGACTCCATTAACTTTATTGCGATATTAGTTTTGTAACAAGTGTGTCATCTAATTGAGATATTAAATTGAACCAGATTTGAATATTGTGTAAATGATTTACGAACTAGTCTTTGAGTATGTTGAAAATTTCATGTCACAATTAGTTTTGAAACCATCAAAAAATGTGGGTTATTATTGGTATACAAGTTATATGGAAAAACAAAACAAGATTGAGGTGTGAGGCCAAAATTCTTTTAGAAAATTTTGCGGCTCTGAAAATTGGCTGGTTTTAATTTTAATATAATTTATTTTTTAATTTTCATCTTTGTGCCTGTACTATACAGGTTTTGTATTGTTCAAGATGTTTTACGGTGCAATTCACGCCCGGTAATTCCCCGAGTTACTGCATATTCCCTTTTAGAAGAACAATTTGTTTTGAAAAAAAGTTATCTGTATTTGTGAATGATTTACGTGCAGAAATATTATTACATTTTATTAATTTACAAAAACATAAGGTCAATAACAACGTTGTTAATGCAATTTTTTTTGCACAAACTATTGTTAACATGCAAGAAGCTTTTGGAGAAAGATTTAAAAAGTTTAGAAAATATAAAGGTACACTAGCATTTTTGACAAAACCAATTGAAGCAGATATGCAGCAATTACATTTGTTACCATTTCCATTGATTATTCAGGCTCAATTTGAACTTCAATTATTGGATTTGAAATCCAAAGATTTATGAAATTTTATATTCTTAAAACTTAATTCTGAACTTAATCTTCACAGCATAAGTGAACCTAAATTCACAATCTTCAAAATCTAGATAAAGTTGATTTAGAAGCTTCCGAAACGTCTTCTAGAATCGTTTAATCATTTAAAAAATTATGCTTTTGAACTACTGACAATTTTGTGAGCAAGTCTTTTCACATATGAAATTAATACAGAGTCAGTTAAGAAGTTAATCTTACTGACCTGAAACTTTAGTGCTGCCTTAAGTTAAAGATTACTGAATATTCACCAAATATTGAAGTCTTAACGAACACTATGCAGGAGCAATCGTCCCATTAAAAAAATTATTATATTGTAATATATTAACTTATTGTAATACTTGATTATTTTCAAACAAATAAACAATTTTTACGTTTTTTTCTTAAATATAGTATATATTTTTTAGCGGCTCTTTCATGTTATTGTTTTTTTTTTTTCAATATAGATTTGGCTCTTTGTCACCGAAAGGTTGCCGACCCCTAGTTTAGACCAGTGGTTCTTAACATAGGGAGCCTAATTCTTTTAGAATCAGCTTTAATATTTTTTTATGGCGGTTTATAGTATTCTATCAGATATATTTTATAACTATGGGAGACAATATTAATATTTTTAAATAATTTTGTGTTCAGTGGAAAAAGTTTAAGAAGCGCTGGTGTAGATATAGTAAAACTGATTTATCTTCTCTCTAACTATAAATTAATGTCTTAAATAATATTTTCCTTACACGGTAGTCCATTCACTTTTGTTAATATATTAAAATAGAATTCTTAATTAAAATGAAAAATATTATCTGGAAAGTGTCCATTTAATAACCACAACATTTTCTAAAACAAGTCATAAATATTAAAACCAGTTTTTATATAATTATCCAATTTTTTCCCCATTTTCATTTCCTACAAACATCTAGGTTAGAATGTGATTTTTTTATCGATGTCATAACCTTAGAAAATATTCACCTAAAGCTAAAATTTATTAAATTGTATAATATTTTTAAGTTTTAAAAAAAAATCTTGCATCATCAGACTTTCACGTTGATGAAACTTGAAAAAATCTCAATATAGACATACAGGAACTTAAGAGAAAATGTCATTCTGTCTTTGTCAAAATTATTTTACAAATATATCTCTCTCAAGAAAATTATTTTCATTATATGTAATAATACAGTTTATTGATTGTTTATAAGAAAGCTTTGTTTGAATTGACAGATGTTATAAGAAATTTTGAAAGTTAGACACATAAAAATTAAATTATAATTGTTTAAAAATAAACAGAGTGGGTAGGACACGTGCTAAGATGAAATAAGATAGAATAGAAGCGTTAGGAAGGAGATTAAACATCATTTGGTTCGTTGGAGAAGTTCCTATCCAGGTCCGCTACGTAGGTATTAGTTACACGCATGCAGACATTCATAAGACCGCCCTCTCTACAAAATCGAATGCAAAAGCCGCCCGCGTGCCTTCTTTCATTATACTACATTGACCCCAGATGCCGCCATTTTGGTAAACCACCCGTGTGCGGTGCCTAACAAGAGACACTTTACAGTGGATACTTAATAAGGATGCAATAAGGCTAATTGAAGGATCTATGAAGGATAATATCTCAAAAGAAAAATAACCTATAGACGGTTTCCTTGCTTTAAGCGGAACTAGATTTTCAAATCTAATAACTTTTACCGATTAAATGAAACTTTTGATTATTTTGATCAGGAAAAGCCAACTTCAAAATATAAAAAATTAGCTAGTGACAATTTAAAATACATTTGGTTTCGCTAAAGGTTTGAAATAGCCTATATTACAGATCTAGATCAGCGTTTCTCAACCATTGGTCTGCGGTAAAAATTAACAGGTCCGCAAAAACTTGAAATTATATTTTCACTGATTCACGCAAAAAAAAATGGATATTAGCCGCAAGTTTTGGATTGAAAAGCACTGATCTAAAAAATTTTGGTACACAGCCAGGTATCTTAACCTATGGTCTGGTTTGTTTGGTTTAAGCGGAACTAAATGGGAGTTTTGTTTTTAAAAGATATTACGAGAACCTTGATTGAGCTCATGTTTCATGTTGGCAGAAATAATTCATGTCAAAAATCAAAATGCCAAAATGAAAAATTTAAATATATAATAAATTTTTGGAAGACAAAAAAGCTAAGTAATGGGAAATTTGTATTAGTGATACATGTTAAAATGTAAAGAAAATGACATTTTATAATGACAGTTCACTCTAACCTAGAATATTCAATGTAATTATGATTTACAAAGCTTAAACAAAATGTCCAAAAGTCCGAAGTTTAATAGATAAAAATCATTATATTTCAAATCTAGTTCCTCTTAAAAGTTTGGACTAGCCTATAACATTTGACACTACAGAGCTATTTAAATTAATGCTTTAACAGATAATTATTCTTAAAAATAAATCTTGTTTTTTTTATTATTACTTTTTTTCAATAGCAATTAAAAATGGACACAAACACTTAAATAAACTGTCAAAAATGACAGTAATAAACTATTTTTATCTAACAAAATGGCCCAAAAGCCCCATTCAGTCGTTAAAAGTTACTATATTTCAAGTTCCGCATAAACATTTGAGATAGACTATAGCAGCGGTTCTTAACCTTTTTATACTCGGGACCCCCCAACTAGCCTAAATATTTTCTGGACCCCCCAAGAAATTTTTTGAAATCATATGTTAAATGTTCTTTATAATTTATTGTTTAATAATTAATTTTATTGTAATTCTAAAAGCAAAAACTGGTAAAAATTAATTTTTTTCTTTTAATTTCGGGACCCCCTTAGGTCTTTTCGTAATTATCAGCTGACCTGATTGTATCAGGTCAACTGATAAAATTAGTGAACTTGATTGTATCAAGTGCGTATATGCGAGCCACGAAATAGGGTATTGTTAGTCCAAGACAGCGAGGTTTGGGAAGTAAAGAAAAGACCTGCATTCAGAATTGGACAAATTCGTCAAAAATAATAGTAACGTTTAAATCTTAAATTTGTGTTTCATAAAGTACTAAATTTAAACATATTTTAGTTACCAGGTTTAACCGGATATTATAACAAAATATTTATTTCCTATAGAAATAAATACTTTGTGAGAAAATGGTAATAAGGAAATTCATAAACCTAGCAAATTTAAATATAAAAACCAAGTAATTAAGTAACGAAGTGAAAACTGTGTAAATAAGAAAAAAATTAAATTACATACAAATTCAGCATAAGATTAAATATATAAATCATTTATACATAATATCTAAAAATCAAAATTTCTAAATGAAAACTGTCGCTTTCTATAATTAAGTAAATATTTAACCTTATATGATAATTCGAAATTCTAAATAAAATTTATAAATCAAACGAACCACGTAAAGATTAGTATGCAACGCAACACTAAGAGACTAACAAAGCTTTAATATTTATTAACTTATTTTACAAAATATCCCCAAGACTTAATATTCAGTTTAAAGTGTTTTAGGTATAACTTAAATTTAATATTCGTGGACATTGCGTGATCTTCACAGAATATGTTAATCAGTAAACAGATTTTGTAACTATTGGTATGCCAGATATCTGGAAGGAACGGTACCGAACAAGATGGAGGATTGGTATAGAGAATAAAAGTGAAGATAGTAACGAAGAATGAAGATAATAAAGGCATACAGAAGAGTAACTAGTATTTTGGCGCCCTTTGCAAATATAAAACTTCGCACTTTTTTAAGTATGAGGGAATAAAAAGATATTTGAAGAGTGGCGAACACCGCCCTTCAAGTACCAGCGCCCGTGGCAAGTGCCCCGATGCCTGTACTTATATACACTACTGAGGACACATGCTGATGATAGAATAGCGAATTTAGGAAAGATCTAATCATTACAAAAAGTTGATCTGGGAACTCTGTTGAGTATAAAATAGACCTGGTAGTGAATAGCAAAATTTGTGAAGTCAAAAAGAAACCATAATGACAGGACCCGAGACAAAATAAAACAGATTACAGAGAATAGATGCATGCTAAGGATGAAACAAAACATAATAGAGATCCTAAGAAAAAGGCTGAACATCTCTTGGGTCATACAGTGAAGAGAAAGAGTGAGAGAGAGAGAGAGTGAGTGAGTGGGTGTGTGTGTGTGAGAGAAAGAGATAAAGAGAGAAAGAGAGAGAGAGAGAGAGAAAGAGCGAAAGAGAGAGAGAGAGAGAGAGATAAATTTATTCAGTTTTAATTTACTACTACGCAGTATCTTTGCTTCAATCAAAATGTAATTTAAATTTTTGTGCTAGGAACAGACAATTACTTTGATAATTAAGTGCGTAAGAATATATAATAGGTAAGAAGATCTATGAAGACTGGACTTTTATCGGACCGTAAGAAGAACTCACAAAAGATAAAAATACAGTTAATAGAAGATTCAGCAGAAGATGCTGAAAAATGTAAATAACAGAATAGAAATAAAAGGCAGAGAAACTGTATAGGACACGTGATAAGGATGAAAAAAGACAGACTGGTAAAGGGGATATGAGAAGAAAGATTAAAATTTATCGTAGAAAGAACTCACTAAGGATAATAGATCAATTAACAGAAGATCTAGCAAAAAGCAGAAGGTAGACTGCACAGAATAAGAAGCAGACGATATTGTGTATCGTAATGAGGATAAAAAAAAAAAAAAAACAGAATAGTAAAGAGTATCAGGATAATAATAAAGATTGAACATTACTCGGAAATATGCATTGTGGCACTTGAGCCTGGAACTACGGGAACTTTATGTAATTATATCGGCAGAAATTAAAACAGTAGTCTAGCAGGTGTTAACTAATGGTAATTATCAGTATCAGGATACAACCAGGTCAACAGATACCTGTAAGTACCCACGGTGTGCAATATTTCTCAGGCTCAAGTGATACAACTCCTACCATTGGTCAAAAAGCGTCAAAAACCTCATGAAAGATAATACATCAATTATTAGAAGATCTAGCAAAACACAGAAGATACAACACTACATAAATAAGACACAGATTTTAGAGAAAAAGACTCTATCCAAAGGATGAGGAAAAATAAACAGTAGAAGGATCTAGGATGGTTGAATATCTTTTGTTACTAATGACGCAAAAAACAGCCAAAAGTTGTGTTATAACAAAATACCTATAAAACCCTGACAACAAAACAAGAGGACTTGAGCGATTGAGGCCAAATATCAATTCGATTATCAGTGCCCAAAAAGAGAGTTATACATTTTACCCTCTAGACTTATAAAAAACATTATTTAATAATTAACCTAGATATTAAAGAACAGGAAATATTTTCGTAGCAAATTAATAAAAAATTGTTATAAAAATAACTACGTATTAACATTATATAAATATTTAAAGAATTCAAGCAAAAAACATATACAAAAAAGGTAAATTAGATAATAAACAATCATATTTTGCAATGTTAATGCAAAAAACAATTATTCTTGTTATTATGAAAATAAATAATTCCTTAAATAAAATATTAAATAATTAATATTCAAATAAAATTAATTAACAATTGAACATTTCACACGTGTAGATATATTTATAAAAAATTTGTTAATTGGGTCGTGAAAAAAAGTTTAGCAATGCATAAAAATATATGAATTGTGTATTTATGTCGTTATTATCACTGTTTCTCAACTGTCGGTTCGCGGCAAAATCTGACCGGTCCGTGAAACATGAAAAACATATTTCGGCTACTAGAACTTGTATTAATGACGGACACAGAGGAAAATTAATATAAGTGAGATTGAAATAAGTGAATAATAACGTTAATGAAATTTGGTTAAAACGAAGGAAAAAAACAACCAATTACTTTAAACATTGATAGAAACTTAGTTGTTAATTTTAGGTTAACTGGTATAAATGTACTTTTTTTCAAAAATCTGAAAATGTCACTTGTACTACTTTTTCATTGAACCTTTAAAGTTATAATTTTTTATAAATCTTCGACAATAGTGAAGCGTACGAGTTTAAGTTGTGTCGTTGCGTAGGACAATAAATAAATAAAATATTTTTTTTTATAATAAAATTTTCACTTATCCGCATCTTATATTATTAATTTTATGTTTTGTTGGTCCGTTTAGGATTGAGAAGCACTGGTTACTATGATCTGTGTAATTGTAAATCTTCTTGAAATTATTGAGAGCAAACTACTACACCAAATACTGTTCCATTCAAATCAACAAGAAATTGAAATGTAAGAATAAAGATAACTGAACACTCAAAGTAAAGGATCACACAGAAAATAAGAGGCAGGCAATTACAGTAAACAGATGCGTGATAAGGTTAAAAGAGCCTACAATGCTGCAGATGATTTGGGAAGAATATTAGTCGGGTGGTAGAAAGGCAAAAGACGTAGAGACAATCTAACAAAAGATCGATCAGTATCTTTCATTAATTTTAAGCAAAAATTTCCACACCGGCAAATTTAAAGGAACAGATTGAAAAGTATGTTTTTTAAATCTTATAATATTGTAGCCTATATCTAGATAGTTTTGAATGATCTACTAAACCGTAGGGAAAGATTGTATCAACGCCAAGGAGAACAAAATGCACCATTTAATTTTGCTACTACTATATGTTTTGATGGAGGTTCAAATATGGTGTGGGGTGGAATATGTTTGGAAGCTCGCACAGAGTTAGTGGTGATTGATGGCGGAGCGTTAACTGCAGATAGGTACATCAGAGATATTCTTCAAGACCATTTTGTACCCTTTGCCCCATATATCGGAGAAAATTTATCCTAATGCAGGATACTCAACAACAACTCATAAATAATTTCGGAGCAAATGATGGTATATTACTCGAACACTGAATGAAAATTCAAAGTCTGATAAATAGTTTTAGCTATTGATGATGAAATTGCATTAAATAACACCTTAATAATTATTAATTTACAATTTCCTTTAATCACGGATATCTAAAAGATCACAAAGTACATTTTGCTGGTACAGGTTTGCAGGTATCCATTCTGATCGAGCATTGAAATCGCATCGTGATTTTCCTTTCACTGATCACGTGGCTTAAACCAGAGAGATGACTTTGTGCCAAGGTTGCAACAAAACAAAAAAATAACTGGGAATTTTGTGGTTATGCAAATATAACCGATTTAATAAGATTTTGTTTAATAATTTTAATTTACCACATCCTTATTAAAAGTTAATTTAAAACATTAGAAGGGAAAAGAGTAAATGCGTTTGTTATATGTGTCAAAAGTTAATCAGATTAATAAGAATAGAGAATTGAAACACATTACAATAGGTGCGTTTTTCGAACGGAAATCGAAAATTGGTTGTGGGATCTACGGAAGGTGGATAAAATAGTTGCTACCTCTGGGTACAGTTTAAGTTTAAATTAGTTCAAAGATCACAGGCGGTTTTATGGGCATGGATATGGCGATACACACACAGACATAAAAATATTTAGCTACTCAGGTCATAATTATTGTTTGAACTGCAAGTTATGTTTATTATGCAACATTCTAAGTTAACGGTGTACAGTTGCATGTGTTTAAATAACATATTTTCCCGTTTTAAACAATTAAAAGTTAATCCGATTTAATCATGAGAAAATAACTTGAATTGTTTAAAAAAGTAAAAATATTCTATTCAGAAATTGCCATGACATAGAATTTATTAAAATGTATAGGTCAATGAAACTAAAAGTAGAAAAACATATCTCTCATAACAGGTATTTCTACCAAATTATAGTACAAACACAGTAAATATGGTACCGTTAGTTAAAAAAAATTGGCACACAGTAACAAAGGCTATTTGCTCTATATATGATTCCAAAGAATTAATTTCAGAAGACAGTAGAACACAGTTTTTGGATAAAATACTATATCGAAAAGAAAATAGAATAATAAATAAGATAAAAGATTCTTAAATGAAATTTTTGATAAAAAAACAGTAGAAAGGAAACGTGAAGAAGTATATAATGGTAGAAAAGATCTGGCTAATAAGAAGGATTAATTGTGAAGAAGTTCTTCCAAAGTGTGAAGAGTTCAGATAGGAAATAAGAGATAGATTGCAGTAAATAGGCAACGTAGCAAGAATGAAAATGAATATAATGGTAAAGAATAACTGGGAATAAGAAGGTCCACTTGAAAATTCTTTCAAAGTGAGGTGAGATCACATAATTCGATTAGATAGAAAATAAGTGGTAAATTAAAGTAGATAGGACATGTGATGAGGATGAAAAAGAATATAATAGTAAAAAAGATCTAGGAAGTAGGAAGAACAAGTTGAAAGTCCTCATAAAGCGTGGTGAAATCAGATAAGTCGATTAGGTAGGAAACAAAAGAAAGATTATAGTAGATAGGAAACGTGATGAGGATAAAAAAGAATATAATTGCAAAGAAAACCTGAAAAATACGCATTGAAAGTCCTCGCAAAATGTGATAATATTAAAAGATTTGATTGGATAGGAAATAAGATGTGGATTGCAGTAGATAGGAAACATGACGAGGATGAAAAAGAATATAATGACAAAAAAATCTGGTAAATAAGAAGGAACATTTGAAAGTATTTCCAATTTGTGATGAGATCCAGTGATTCGATTAGTTGGAAAATAAGAGATAGATTACAGTAGATAGGAAACGAAAAGAGGATGAAAAAGAAAATAATTTTAAAGATGATCTGGGAAATAATACAGCAAATAGAAAACATGATGAAGATGAAAAAGAACATAATAGAGAAGATCTAGGACATAAGAAGGACCAGTTGAAAGTCTTCCCAAAGTGTGGTGCATTCAGATAATTCGATTAAATAGAAAATAAAAGATAGATTAAAGTAGATAGGAAACATGATGTTGATGAAAAAGAATATAATGGTAAAAAAGATCTGAAAATAAGAAGGACCAGTTGAAAGTTCTCTCAAAGTATGATGGGATCATGCTTCGATTATACAGAAAATAAGAGGTACAATTAAGTTTTTGCAGAAGTCAGTCTAATGACAAATTAACAAATCAACAACTAACTTATTTATATATTTCTGTCTCGCAACATGCCTTGCAAGCTGGAGTGAGAAAGAAATAACTAAATAAGTTGATTATTGATTCATTTGTCATTGAACAGACTTTTTCAAAAACTGAATATTAGATTACAGTAAACAAGAATATGAGGACGAAGTGGAATATTTTAGTAAAGAAGATTTGGGATATAAGATCAGTTCAATATCCTTTCAAGAAATGAGATCAACTAACTCGAAGTATCACGTAGGAAATTGCATATTACAAATTAGTCACGTTATGAAAATGAAGTAGAATATAATGGCAAAGAAGGTCTAGAAAGTATAAGATCGAAGAGGAATATTATAGTTAAAAAGATCTGGGATTAAGAAGGATTAGTTCAAAATCCTTTCAATGGGAGTATAATGGTGCAATTCTGTGTTAAATCTGTAAGCTACAGACGATCGTATCGAAGGAGTTGTTTTATGTGTTGTTATGGACTGTTTCTTATAGATTTTGTCTGTAAGCTTATAGATATGCCACAGAATTGCACCATAAGACTCGTTAAAAGTCGCAAAATGTGGTGATACAGTGAGACATATGTTCTAGAAAAAATGTGAGATTTCAGGAACGAAGCTGAGGAACAGATTAAGAAGAATTAGAAAGCAAGATTGAACATCTACTAATGGTCAATACTTCAAAATGGAGAGATTAGTTTATGGCTACGTAAAGCAGGAGATGTACTGAGGCTAATAATAAAAATAAAAAAACAGAAAGATAAGTAAAGTTTGAGAAAATTGAACATCTGTTGATAGTGAGACCACGCAAAAACCATCTGACAGAATATCTAGTAAGAATTAGCAAACTACATACCTAGATAGCTTTGACAACTTACAGATCAAAACAGGGAATTTGTCAAAATTTGAATCAAAAATCCACCCAGAAATGAAAAATATTGTAGAAGATACTGAACGCTGAGGTATTAAGGACAAAAGAAAGAATTATTGTATAGACCTTCGGTACTATATGAGAGATATGTGTCCAGCGAGACGTTTGAACAGATCCCATAATTCCTGTTTATACAGGTACTCATTTTAAGTATTAAATATTTGAAGTTCATTGCATAGTATTGGTAAAAATTTATGGCTGGTTTCTGAAAGCTTAGTTAACTATAACCAAAAGGTGAGAAAATGGTTGCTATGGTTACTTATGGGATTGTTCTATTGTAACCGAGTTTAAATAGTTAAACTCGTCTCAGCTATCAGCAATTAGTGTTCAGGATTTGAACCCGAATCCTAGTGTTCAACAGAAAACCGTCTTAATTCGGTGCCATGACATTTCCCCAAAGGACAGGAAGTCTAATTAATATTACTTCTTTTTTCTACTAACTCTACCTGTTTTTTTCGTAAATTTTAGTAAGGTATATTTTAAATCTGTTTCATTTTAAATCATTCGCTTACGCAAATATACATAATTACATTAAATTGTGTTTAAAACCATAATTTACAAATAATTACCCATTGTAACCTTTTAGGTAATGGTTTAAAATATCACGTCTATTTTGCTCTAATTGTCTGCTCTACTTGTGTAGCAATAAGAGCATAAAACATTTCCTTTTCGATCCTATTGAAAAATATGTTAAAATGTTTGAAAGTTCTAAGTGAATGTTGATTTTTAAACTTGCTCACGGGAGACCTTGAAACTGAATGAAATTCAAGTCATTATTAATTTAATAGTGTAATTAATTGTATTCTTAAATTTGGATTGGTCCATATTTGGATCATTTCAAATTTTATGGTGTTTCAAAATTAGTACCTACTGGGTATTTTTGACCTTATTAATTATTTTTTTTTTTTTCGTAATATATAATTTTCATAAAACATCACACAAATTAGAGGGAGACTATTATAGTGGATAGGAGACGTGATGAGTATAGAACAGAATAAAATAAGATTGGTAGTTAAAGCCATGATATTTTATACAGAATGTTTGAGGACAAAATGGTCAACATTTGGACAGGAAGATCAATTATCTAGTGGAAATACGGCAAAAGATAAACAGTACAATGACAGAAGAGTATTGGTAAGATACCTGGAAAGACTTGACAATCAATAGATAAAGATGTAGGAGGTAAGTAAGGACAAAAGATAACAGGGGATAAGGGTGAGAGAGAATAGAATAATGGAGACATTTTTGAGAGAAAGAGAGATATAAGAGAGAGAGAAAGAGAGAGAGAAAGAAAGAGAAAAAGAGATAGAAAGAGAAAAAGAGAGAGAAAGAGAAAAAGAGAGAGAAAGAGAAAAAGATACAGAAAGAGAAAGAAATAAAACGTGAGAGAGAGGAAGTGAGAGAGAGAAAGAACGAGAGAGAGAGAGAGAGAGAGAGAGAGAGAACGTGTGAGATAACGTGAAAGAGAGGAAGAGAGAGAGAACGTGAGAGATGGAGAGAAAATGAGAGGAAAAGAACGATAGAGGTAGAGAAAGAGATGCAAGACAGAGACCGATAAAGAGAGAATGGGAAAGAGAATGGAAGAGAGAAAGAGAGAGAGAACAAGAGAGGGAGAGAGAGATAATGAAAGAGAGAATTATTAGAAGATTTCTAGAATTTTTATTTTACTTTTATTTCAAGCTTTTTTTTGCGAAAACCAAAGAGAACGACCAACAGAGATAGAAAAAGAGAGATAGCTGATAGCATTACTGATAACATTACTCATAAACAAAAAATACATATTTTAAAATTTACAAAAATTCATTTGCAAAAAGAAGTCCAAATGAACTAAATGAAATAAATACCTATTAGAAAAGTTTATTTTAAAAATCCAAAATAAACAGCCCTAAATTTTTATCCACAAAAATTGAGAAAAAACTTATTAATATGCGATAATTTTGTCCATGAATTAATATTAAAAAAATTAATTATTAATAAAATTAGATAACAAACTAATAATTAACTTTAGTTAGTATAGTATGTGCCAAATTTTAAAAATAAATAATTAATATTATCAAATATAAAATTATTTTTTTAATCACATTTTTAACCATCCAAAAATTCAAAAAAACCAAAAATAAATTAATAAACTAATAGTAATAACTTTAGTTTAGTTTTTAATTTAGTTAGTAATTTCCTAAGTTATAAAAATAAATAAATAATTAAAATTATCGAATGTAAATTATTAATACTTATTTTCACACATTGTTAATAATCCAAAATTTCTAAAATACTACCAAAAATTAAATTAATAAACTAATAGTAATACCTTTAGTTTAGATTCCACTAGCAAGGTATAAAAATAAATAAATAATTATAATTATTGAATTTAAAACTTTCAAATCCCATTGTTAATAATCCAAAAACTCAAAAATACTACCCAAAATTAAATTAATAAACTAACAGTAATAACTTTAGTTTAGTTTTTAATTTGGTTAGTAATCTAAGTTATAAAAATAATTAAAATTATCCAATGTAAATTATTGAATTTAAAATTTTGAAATCGCATTGTTAATAATCCAAAAACTCAAAAATACTACCCAAAATTAAATTAATAAACTAACAGTAATAACTTGTGTTTAGTTTATAATTTGGTTAGTAATCTACTAACTTATAAAAATAAGTAAATAATTAAAATTATCGAATGTAAATTATTAAAACTTAATTTTTCAAATCACATTGTTAATAATCCAAAAACTTGTAAATACTTCCCAAAATTAAATTAAGAAACTAACAGTAACAACTTTAGTTTAGTTTCTAATTTAATTAGTAATCTACTAACTTATAAAAATAAGTAAATAATTAAAATTATCGAATGTAAATTATTAAATTTAAAACTTTCAAATCACATTGTTAATAATCCAAAAAGTCGAAAATAAAATCCAAAAATCCACATTTTTCTTTATCGGTTTTTCCAAAAAAACACTTAACACTTTTTTAAAAATATAAATTTTGGTACATACCAGCGCCAAAAAGTGCACATAACAGCAAACACGCGGAAGTCTTCATTTTGTCACACATTAAGGTATTAACTGTTGGTCTGAAGGCGTTCCTCAATCTTATATAGCTGCAGTAGGTGTAGACCCCCCTGTCTTCCCCCGCTGCCCCCCACAAGGGGGCAATACGATAGAGTGAGAGCGGTAAGATCATGGCGATTACTTTCTTGTACAGTGTAGAAAGCATAAGTGTATAACCAAAATTGCAATTTTTCAATTTCGTGACTAAATTTTTGGAATTATTTAAATTTTTACTGGATTATAAACGTGAATATTTTAAATATAATAAAAAAAATAAATAATTTTTTTTTTATTAAAAAAAATATGTGAATTTTTATTTTAGGTGTTGTGTTTGTGTTTTTATAACCAACAAAATTATTAAGGCTACAGTTCAAGGTTGTGATGTGTACAGTGGCGTACCTATATAGGCGCTAATGGCCATAGATGCTGTGCGACAAAATTAACTAAGCAATTATAGATGTGTGGGCTCTTGAGTAATATAAATCACTAGCTTGAGTCCCGGACTTTGTAAAATTTTTGTAATATATATTTTGCTGTAAAATGATAAGTGAGATGCTTAGTTTATAGGTAACTTCCCCATAGCTCCCCAAATATATCTCTTATTAAAAACTGCTTTTTTCATATTTTTGCTGTTAATTAAATGATAAATGGAATATTTTAACCCTATAACTAACACTCCCCTTGCCCCCTAAATAATCTTTTTTAAAACTGCGTTAAAAAGAAAAAAAAATATTTCCTCATATACATTTTTGAAGTAAAGTAAATAAGTGAGATATCTAAAGATTTTAGGTTTTGGTTGTACCCCTGTAACTCCCCAAATATTCATTTGATCGAAATTTATATAGAACAAGAACAATGTTTTCTTATTATGAACAATTTTTGTTATATATATTTTTGCTGTTAAATCAATAATAAGGGTGATATTTCAAAATTTACCTTTAGGGTGTCCCCCGTAACTCTCCAAATATTCATCTAAATGAAAAAATGCATAAAAATAAAAGATTTATTTTCTTATTATACACAATTTTTGTCATATATGATTTTGCTGTTAAGTCACTAATAAGGAAGATATATATAGATTTTAGTTTTAGGGTGTCCCCCCGTAACTCTCCAAATATCATCTAATAAAAAAAAAAATGCATTCTACAAAAAATATTGGTTTTCTTATTATAAACAATTTTTGTTATTTATTTTTTTCTGTTGTCAATAATAAGGGAAATATTTTAAATCTCTTAATAAGAGTTTAACCCCAAAACATCCGTCTAGAGCAGCGGTTCTTAAGCGGGGGGTCTCGACCCCCAGAAAAGACCTTAGGGGGTCCCGAAATTAAAAGAAAAAAATTACTAATTAAAAATATAAAATTTTTACCAATTTTTGCTTTTAAAATTACAATAAACTTAATTACTAAACAATAAATTATTAAGAACATATTATTTCAAAAATTTCTTGGGAGGTCCAAAAAATATTTTAGGCTAGTTGGGGGGTCCCGAGTATAAAAAGGTTAAGAACCGCTAGTCTAGAGTAAGAATTTTGATACGCCTTATAGCCTATGTTCGAATCCTGGTTTTACTCTATCATCATATCAAATTTCGTAAAAATATGTCCAGCAGTTTTTGCGTGAATCTCGGATAGATAAACAAACAAAAAGTGATTTTTTTGCGGATATTGTCTTATAATCATCTGAAACATGTAGAAACCAAATATGAGGCCAAAAAAATAATAAAAAGAAACAGATATAGCCTTCAATTTTATTAACATAGATTGTGTCCTTGCTCCTTAGGATTTTGTAGGTATAAGCAATCCTTATATCGTCTCCATTTAATTTCCCTCAGTTTTTATTTATTGCAAAAATACAAAAATAAAATTCAAAATTATGAGTACAAATATTATATATATATATAATTCTTTATTTCCCTAGGCCTTGCGGCGTTTAGGGTATTGACCATTACAAAATGAAATAAAAATAAAATAACGTACAGAGTTTCTCTCTTTCTCGCAGAAAAACCGTCTTCTAATTTAACCTCCTTAGTATCTCTTACAATAAAGAAGTTAGCAATGTTGAAAAGGTTTCCAAAAACTGCCTCCATATTCATATAATCCACATATATAATTAGCCCGAAAATTATTCATAAAGGGTTACGAATATAGAAAAAATAATACAACAGAATCAACAAATAATAGATCTTTACATACATTTTTATTAGATTTTAATCGATTAAACAGCATGAGTAAAAAGGGGAGGGGACACCAAAAAGGAAATTTAGAAAAAAATTACTTTTTTATACTGGGCGGCTCTTCAGGCTTCTAGTAAAAAGGGGGCGCCAAAAACCTAAAGTTGCATCAGGGCACCAGGTACCCAAGAGCCGACCCTGTCTTTTGCCCATACTATGCAACTGATCAAAATCAAACTAAAATAATAATCTCAACGACTAGGGCAGAGAAGAAAAGTTTTCTGCTTCTAGACCTTCATAATGCAGAGTGACGTTTCGAGCTGTCCTATTATCCCTGTTCAAATCTTCTTTAATTATATGACCAGCCCAACCCAATTTTAGCACTTTGACAACATCGATAACACGGGTATTACTACAAAATCTCTCTTTACTACTTATATTTTGTCATTCAAAATTGATGTTCGCCAATTTTTTACAACAATTTGCTAATATTGTTTCTCATAAATTAACATTTTTACATAATTCGTTATGCGAATTTTCTCAATTCACAAGTTAAGGAATCTTATGCGCTTACGAAACAGTGAAATGGTGATTAGTTGGAAGTAGAAAATATTTAAATACATGAAAAAAGGAGGTAGAAAGTTGAAGTATAACATATACAGTAAACAACAAATAAATTACTACTAAGTGGATTATTAGTTTAATACGAATACTTAATAATTACTCTCTGTCATTTATAATTTAGTTATTAAAATTGTTTATAAAACGGATGTGGTACAGATTTCAAATACATCTAAATTTCTCATAGTACTGTTAATAAGTTCTGTATAAGTTCTTTGCTATGCAAAATCGCATTATATTATACAACAAGAGTAAATAATACACAAAAATACAATTAACGTAACAGAAAAAAAATATAACATACAGTGTTTCCATCTATTATCTAATACACTAAAATCGCCTAGTCAATGCACTTCGTTATTTTGCGACATAACTTCAATGACAAACTTACTAAAAAAAAATTACTAAATCTATTTTTTTTTTTTTTTCACTTGAATTATAGACTAATATTGCTCTTCACTATTCAATTTTACTAAAACATATCTATTAAATTCATATTTAGTCTGTGTTCGATAGTCATTTTGAAGATTTTAAAAGTTTTTATTTAATATAGAGTCTTTGAAGTGGTATCGCTAAATTTTATTTTGTTTACATTTGCCGACATATTACGTTCTGATTTGTTTTGACATTTGTGTTCACATATCTATCATATAGTAATTTTGTCTATCCTTTTAGGGTTTTGTAGGTATGACCAAAAAACCCTTATACCGTAATTTTGTCGTCTGTCTGTCTGTTCGGTAAAAATTGTAGCCAAACGGCTAAATATAGACAGTTGAATTTGGCATGCTTATACAACTCTTTGATCTGCACATAGGAAAAATACTAAAACATATAAAAAACATATCCCCCTAAAAATATAAACAAATATGTGCTTAACGAAAACAATTTTTTTTATTTTTTTATTCTGATTAGGGTATCAAATATCCCTTAGTACGTGGATTAACGATCAAAATTTTATTTTTGCAAAATAAATTCTTTTTAAGCGATTTTTGCCAAAATTGTGCAAAAAAAATTTGTCCCACACCCTCTAGCCCAGATGGTTTAAACTAAAAATCTGAAAAAATTATAAATAATGTACATTGGTGTGAGCCGGAATAGTACATCAGGAATATTTGATCAGATTATGTTTTCGGAATATAACGCATTTTTTGTGTTTTTTGGTTGACGATGTACAACAATTATAGTTATATAACACACTATACTAAAAAGAGTATCCTGGTCTAATGGTTATCTTGTTCGCTTGCTACCCAGCATACTAGGGTTCGCTCCCGGGCAGAGGAGATAATTTAATTTTTTGTTTTTTTTTCCGTTATTATTTTGTCAAAATTCTAGTTATATTTTGGCAAATGTTGCATTTAATTTTTAAGAGCGTAAATTTAATAACCAATTGGAATTGTTGGAATTATATTTTCATTCTATGTGTCATGTATACGAAACCAGAGGGGCGGAGCATATGACGTAAAACAACCAATGGAAGCCATAGGCACAATTTTGAAAATCTTAATGAATTGCTATATAAAAAAAATACTGCACATATTTAGAAACCTAAATAATGGTATTAGGTATTCGAATTAAAATTAACAAAAAAATATTTTAACATAAAATTTGTTTTTAAAGCTCTTAGATTAACAGACGATAAATTATTTTAAAAATATCGTTCATTTTGCCGTGATTACTACAAAGCAAAATTTGTCCTACACACTCAGCATGCCGCCTTCACTTATTATATACCTGCGAAATCCTGAAATGTGTGAAAATTCACACTTTTTCATCAATTTTTTCTAAATTCGTAACCCTTAAGGGTTACATTAATGCAACGCTTTCCAAACTTTGTTCACTAACGCCCCCTTTATAAAATATCCCACCACTGGCGCCCCCCTATTTAAGAAATTTTTAAACAATTTTGTAAATAATGTCATTATTGAATTAATAATCACAAAAGTAGTACAAATATGTAATGTAAATAATATCTTTAATTCCTAAATATTTATTCTCACAACATAAATCACGAAAATTGTATAAAAATAAATTATATTAATATTAAATATAATACAAAATACAATAAAAATGAATCAATTTTAATGTGAAGTATGGGCTTGTTTCTTCGCACATAGGTAATTCGTTAAAACGCAGTTCATATGAAGAAAGAGCTACTCCTGTTTCGTCTTCCACTGTTAATCGTGCTCGATATTTTGTTTTAATAACAGCTAATGTTATTAAACTGTTTCGCACATATATGAGGGATATTCCTTGCTTACTTCCAACCAGAATTTCCCCGGATAATTAGGATTGAATTGATCTTTTAGCGAGCTATCACAAGAAAGTTCTATTAATTTTTCCTGTTCATTAGTTCAAAATTATCATTATATTCAACAATAAACGATCGGAGAAAAATTACATATTTGCAATAAACCCTCGACCACGGGGGTAGCAAGATTCACCAAGAAATCAAATACAAACAATGTCGTTACGGCCCACAAAATATAACATTGAAAAAAATAGAAATTGACAAATAAATAAATTAATTATGTTATTTATTTACATTCCACTTTACAGATAACTGATTTTACGACTTATATTGCAAATTATTAAGCCAAAATTATTTTATGATTATTGATGACATACTTTTGTCTGCGGAAAATGTCGGAATGGAAAACTAGTACTTAATAAGTAACGATGATGACATTTCTATGTTTTATTACTAATATTCAATAGTAAATTCTCATATTTCCAATCTTGGATATACTTAAAATTGATTTTAGGTTAAAAATAATAATTATCTATTGCTAATTGATATACAAGGTGTCTCAAAAGAAATTTTATATTTATTTAGCTTACTGCGTGAACGCAACGTATCCGAGGGGCGCGGTGGTTATGTCAATCGGTAGCCTGGCTCTTGGGAATTCAGTCGCTATGGAGCGTTTCTCGGGAGCAGACCGCACGTTATGCGTGCGAGAGTTTTACAAAAACGGTGATTCGGCGACTGTAACGCGTAGAAAATTCTGCAGTATTCGAGGTTTTCGCCACTTAAATGATGCGCCAAGCATTCCTCTCATTCGACATTGGGTTAAAAAGTTTGAAGAGACTGGTACAACGCTGGATAAATCAAAATCCGGGCGACCTAGGTCATCAAGAACGGTAGAAAACGTGGAGAATGTTAATCAGTCTGTTCGTGACGACCCGAACCTTTCAATTCGGAAGCGCGCAAGTGCTTTAAATGTGCATAGATCATCATTACATCGCATTATGCACAAAGACCTAAAACTGCACCCCTACAAAATTCAATTGGTGCAAGAATTAAAGCCCCAAGATGCCAGGCAGATGCTTAATTTTGTAAATCAGGTGATTGAGTGATTTTCAACGTTTACCAACATTTTTTTTTTCGGATGAAGCTCATTTTCATCGCCTCGTAAATAAGCAGAACTGCCGCTACTGGAATGCAACGAATCCGAAACGCAAACATCAAAAACCCCTACATTCGCCTAAAGTGACCAGGCTGCGATGTCGGCGCGAGGAATTATCGGCCCTTACTTTTTTGAAGACGAAAGGGGGCGTGCAGTTACAGTGAATTCAGAGCGTTATGTGGAGATGTTAGACAACTTCTTGGTACCTGAACTGCAAAACTTTCCTGGCTATAACCAAAGAACATGGTTCCAACAGGACGGAGTAACTTCACACACGTCCAATATGTCTCTGCCACGTGTTCATGAAATTTTCTCAGGCAAATTGATCTCCCGGAGAGGTAACATAAATTGGCCTCCACGCAGTCCAGATTTAACCCCTATGGACTTTTTCCTATGGGGTTATCTTAAATCTAAAGTTTACGCCAATAAACCGACTTCACTGGCGCATTTGAAAGAAAATATCCGACACGAAATGGCAGCCATCCCTGAGTCCACCTGCCGAGACGTCATAAGTAATTTTACTGTTCGATTAAATGAGTGCCGAGAACGCGAGGGTCTACATTTAGACGATATTATTTTTAAGAAATAAATCCCCTAAAAGTGTATTTTAATAATTAATAAAAAAAAATTCTATATACGGCTTAGTTTTTTTTTAAATCGATCCACTAAATATAAAACTTCTTTTGAGACACCTTGTATTAATCTATTTTTAACCAATCATGTAATAAATTCTACTACGCCCCAGTATAGATGGCCAGTTATAATTTAAAACTACTGGTATTAGTTGAAACCTTAAGAACGATCTTGACATTGTTACATATTAGATTTTGTTTTTATTAGTTCACCTGCCTCAGGTGAGAAATCGAGTGTTTTTCTTGCCCATAAACATTATTTATTGGTTGTTTTGGGTTTATAAATAGATAACAACTTATTTTAGAAATATAATAATATATTGGTGCTCAATAATCTATTATTTATAAAACAAGGAACCATCTACACACTAGAAATGAAAGAACAGTCAAAACAATTGATTTCTTCTGGCGAATGTGTTTAGAAGAAGGTAAAAAAGTTCCTTCAACCGGAAAGGTCTTGGCCACGTTTTTCTGGAATTCGTAAGAATATCCGTAGCAACGTCCTGGTATCGGGGCAAGTGCCAGGGTCGCGAGTTTTGATGAGGGGTGCCATCGTGTGTTTTTTCTTTGTTTTTGGTCATCACTTGTATTTTAGAAGCGAGGACGTTTTCGTTAGGTCATCACTTGTATTTCAAATTGACGGGGAGTCATGACAGTTTGTGGTCTCCGATTTCATACAGCATGCCTTTTGGAGGAAAGAATATTTACCCTGTGACAACAAAGAAAGGAGGGTACTAAACCCCTATATGCTTTTCGGTTATATGGAAAATTGCACTCCAAGTTAAAACAAATTTAAAGTCTTAAGAATTATAGGCATGCGACTTGCAGGGTCCCAAAGGGCTCAAACGGTCACGTGATCTTGTAACAAAAAAATATGATTGCGTTTTCATGCAGCATGCCGATGAAAATAATTAAAGTTTGTGTCATAAAACCCCTATAAAAAAATTGGCATGCGGCCCAAAAGTGGAAAATTTCGAAATAATTTTGGGTGATTTTTCACAAAGTTTTCCACCCTTGGGCCAACGAGGGTCCATGGCAATTTTTTAGGGTTTTGTAGGTATGACCAAAAAACCCTTATACCGTCATTTTGTCGTCTGTCTGTCTGTCTGTCTGTCTGTCTGTCTGTCTGTCTGTCTGTCTGTCTGTCTGTCTGTCTGTCTGTCTGTTCGGTTAAAATTGTAGCCAAACGGCTAAACCTAGAGAGTTGAAATTTGGCATGCTTATACAACTCTTTGACCCGCACATAGGAAAAATACTAAAACATCTAAAAAAACATACCCCCCTAAAAATATAAACAAATATGTGCTCATCGAAAACAAAAATATTTTTTTTTAATTCTGAGTAGGATATCAAATGAAAGCCCTTAGTACGTGGATTAACGATCAAATTTTTATTTTTGCAAAATAAATTATTTTGACGCGATTTTTGCCAAAATTGTGCAAAAAAATTTTTGTCCCACACCCTGTAGCCCAGATGGTTTAGACTAAAAATCTAAAAAAATTCCAAGTAATGTATATTGGTGTGAACCGAAATAGTACAACAGGAATTTTTGATCAGATTATGTTTTCGGAAAATAACGCATTTTTTGTGGTTTTTGGTTCACAAAGTACAAAAGTTATACCAATGTAAGACACTCATATGTAAAGCATCCGATGGCGCAACGGGTTAGAGCGCTGGTGTCGGAAGCTAAAATTCTCTGGAAAACGAAGGGTTTCGAGTTCGAGTACGGACGGAGTGAGTTTTATTTTTTCTGTTTTTTTTTTTGCATTTTTATTATGTTGAAATTATTTTGTCAAAATTCTAGTTATATTTTGACAAATGTTGTATTTAATTATATACCTGCGAAACCCTGAAATGTGTGAATATTCACACTTCACATCAATTTTTTATAGAGAATATGCGTTACAAGCGGATATGTACTTTAAATTGATTTGTAGTCATGTTTGGAACAGTACTCTTTGCATATTCAAACACTTTTTCCAAAATATTTCCTGGTTTGGAAAATTTTTCTGAATTGTCTTCCTCATCAAAAAATTTCTTTTATGTTACTTAAAATCATCCTAAAACCTTCTGCGTCATTTTTATATTATCGTACAAAACAAGTAGCAGGAGATAAAAAGTTAGAATAACAAGAATAACTGCCCAATCTGAATAAAGCGTTGGTCTTTGACTTTCTTGCAGAGTGTGCACAGTGGTCACGTGACAAAAAAGTTGCGCTATACAGAGTTAACACTGCACAGTTATGCCGAACGCACCTAATGTAAACGATCTATCCGATGTAGACTGAGATAACCAATGTGTTTCTATGCCTGTCTCATTAAAACAACCCACTAACTATAAGTTTGGAAAATTATCGACAATCGACAACGTATAACGTATTAAATTTAGAGTTCTGAACGATTGCTCGCGTTACCATATGACAAACTTGTTAGTGACAATCAACAGTGCAGAAGTCATAGCCTAGCTTTAGACTAACAGACGATAAATGATTTTCAAATTATAGTTTATTTTGACTCGATTACTGCAAAAAATGATTTTAAAGTCCATTCTAAATTATACTTTTTTCAATACTTTTTTCAATACTATCCAACTCTGACGTCATTTCAACTTTTGATACTACAGAATATAGTGGGGGGAAAAATAAGAGACAGTGATAAATTTTATATCTTCCATCTCATATTACTTTTCATTGCCAACTTAAAAATTTTTAGGTTCAGATGGCAGACAACAATTTGGTTATAGTAAACCAATTTATAAATATTGTTTAATTCTGCTAAGTTTATATTTAATTATATGATCTAAATCAACTTCTTATCAACTTAATAAAGTACTAAAAGTTAAGTTGTAAACAAAAACTAAAAAGTTGGTGTTGGTATAGTCTGTTTCACGATAAGTTGAAGTGACTATCTACTTATGGTCCTAAACACAGTGGGTGGTAATTACAAATAACACTAATCCCTTGTTTGCACCTATAAACTAGTCAGTGATGTATCAGGTATAAATTGCAAATGTTTTATATAGATGTGGAAAATATCCCTGTAGATAGTTGGCAAAATTGTGTAAATCATGTTATTAAAACTGAGGACAGTTATATTGAAATAGAACGTACTATAATCATTAATTTAGAGACTGATTCAGAGAATGATTTAAACTTGTAAGATTTTTTTTTTATCTTAAACATCCCAGCAAACATTGAACTAACGGCCGAACGCCGGCAAACTGCTTTTACGCTGGTACATTGCTGGCACCAAAAGTAAGTGCAACGCCAGTATTAATAATGTACTTCACATTTGTATTTCGCACTCCGCCTATACGAAGTACTTTACCAGCATTTTATAAGCATTCCTTATTTGTATTAATCCAAGATTATTTCTAGCGGGCCAGTGCTTATGTTTATAACTTTTTTTGAATGTAATAATTTGAAAAGTCTGACCGTTCTTAGTCATAAAACACCCTAATGGCGTGGCCTTCGAGGGTCGGTACAAGTGATATTCTGTGAGTACGAGTTGGGACGTGTTGGTGAACAGTTTTTAAAGATGTGTATTTGAATAGTTATTGATTGTGAGCATTATACAGTTTTTTATTGTGATTTGTGTGTGTTTTGTTAGATTTAAGGACGTAGTTTACACAAACTATTTCATATTAAATTGTTTAATTTTTAGTTTAGTTCAATCATAGTTTTTTTCATGTAATAAAATTTTCAATTATTAATAAATCTGATACAAGATTATAAATATGTCATTTAAAAAATATAATTTGTCATATTTCATTTTGAATAGTGACATCTTAAATATTTTGTAAATATAATACTAACCTAAAATAATACAAACTTAATCCAAAACTGTAAAGCTTTTTTTACAATATAACCAAGTTTCTAAAAGTCAGTAATACACTATAAAAATCACCAAAATAACCAGATCTAGTTTGTTCTTACAAAAGTGAACAGCTTATAGCATTAATGCTTATAAAATTTGTTTATTGAATTTATTTTAACAAGTATGATTTCTTTAGGTTGGCACTCTTCAAGTCAGGGGGAAAAGATGTGGTAGATAATACAAGACGAATATTGGCGAAAATTATTAGTCACCCCTTATCTTTAGGATGAAATTGGTTTGACCGAAATGGCAGAAAACCATTTTCTTAAAATTCTTCATTAAATTAATAAATTAAATAAACTAATTCCTGTTATTCCTGAAATTATATTTATTTAATATTTATAAATAAATCAATAAATTATAACTGTTAATTCAATTTACAATCGGCTAGTTTTACCATCGTTGAATAAATTTATTTAACAACTTAAGTTAACAATATCGCATCATTCTATTGACAGCAATGTTAATTTCTTCATTAATAGTTTAAAACCGATGCGATATTGTCAACTTTACTTGTTAAATAAATTTATTCAACGATGGTGAAAATGGCCAAATGAGTATTTATTTTGCACCTAACCATTAATTTATTTTAATACTGGGTAAGTACACATATATTACATTTGAAACACTAGAGAGTGGGTATAATATAAGCACTAGTCTGTCAGAAATAAATCTTGCAACTAATGCGATTATTTTGCACTTTACCGTTGCTGGGTCAGCAACTGATACATCAATGGGCCAGCTAACGGCCACGGGGACACCGGGGTACTGGCCCAGTGCAAAATGCCAGCACTGGATCAATGCGAAATGCCAGCACTGGCCCAGTGCGAAATGCCAGCACTAGCCCATTACTTTCAATGCACTTTACCGTTGCTGGGCCAGCAACTGATACATCAATGGACCAGCTAAGGGCCACGGGACACCGGGGTACTGGCCCAGTACGAAATGCCAGCACTGGCCCATTACTTTCAATGCCGGCGAGTATGTGCTTTACCAGTACTGGTCCAGATAAAAATGTTTGCTGGGATTATTTAATTTAAAATTTATTTTATTGTAATGTTTTAAATACTAATTGTAATGTTTTAAATTTAATTATAAGGTCTATAAATTAATTGTATTTATAATAAAAATAAAGTTTATTTTGATGATATCTTATGTTTATTTCTTGTTACAATTGTGTCATTACATGGTGTAATGTAATGTATACCTGATATACATCTCTGGCTAGTTTATGGTACAAACAAGGGATTAGAGTTATTTGTAATTACCACCCAATGTGTTTAGGACCATAAGTAGATAGTCACTTCGTCTTATCGTGAAATAGACTATACGATTGAAAAGTACAGAACTGTCATCCTACCCCCGGTCAAATTTTTGATTGACAGTTCTGTACTTTTCAGTCGTACCAACACCAAAATTTTAGTTTTTGTTTACAACTTAACTTTCAGTATAGTTTATTAAGTTGATAAGAAGTTTATTTAGGTCATGTAATTAAATATAAAATTAGCACAATTAAACAATATTTATAAATTGGTTTACTATAGCCAAATTGTTGTCTGCCATCTGAACCTAAAAATTTTTAAGTTGGCAATGAAAAGTAATATGAGATGGAAGATATAAAATTTATCACTGTCTCTTATTTTTTTCCCCCACTCTATTCTGTAGTATCAAAAGTTGAAATGACGCCAGAGTTGGATAGTATTAAAAAAAATATTGAAAAAAGTATAATGTAGAATGGACTTAACACATACGGCATGCAATATGCCCTTTCGGCCGCCTTCACTTGCTAGATACCTGCGAAATCCTGAAATTTATGAAAACTCATACTTCACAACACTACTTTTGTGAATGTTTAATCTGTTTTCCAATATCTCTGTCGTTATTATTGTTGATATAAAATTACCTTCCCTGAGGGATTCGGATAATGAGCGATGCCGGACGGCGAGGATGCAGAAGCTGGTAGAATTGGATCAAGGCTGGCAACTTCAGGCGTGGTTCAACTTCAGACACATCCAACGCAACAGGAAATGATAACAGATTTATACGTTACTATATACTTACTGACTTATATTGTCGTGTATGTCTACTTAGTTCATATTAAAGAAATTGGATTAAAAAATAATGAAGACCAGTTTTCATTGAATGTGATCTTGATTTTAATGGAAAATTATTGTTTAATTATAACTAAAGTAATATGAAATTTTTAAGCCTCACATTAGTTATAGTTTGTTCTAATGCACATTCTCTTTTTTTTCTTTCTTTTGCTTGGGCAGTATCATTGTCAAGTATTAATTGTTGAGTTAACGTGAAGTTTAGGATAAGGTAAACTTAAAGAGATTCTTTACTTCACAAATTATTTTATATTCACTATACGTACATTTCACTATAAGTAGTTGAATAAAACTACTGAAGATGGCTACTTCGTAGCCGAAATGTACGTATATGAAAATAAAATAATTTGTGAAGTCAAGAATCTCTTTAAGTTTGCCTACATCATTGTCAAGTGATATATAGAAACAACAGGCCTAAATTGAGAATTATCGTTAATTGTATAAAGTGGTGTTTGAGTTCGTGTATCTTGGTGACTTTATTATGTCGATGCGGATTGGAAGTACTTCTCACCCCACAGGTCAAATAAATATAACTACACATTAAAATACCGGTGGTTTGTAATGAAACGCCGTAAATTTTAACAACCGGTTTCCAGGCACCACCTGAAATTTTAACAAGCGGTTTCCGGAAATCGGTACAAATCGGAGGGTGAAACTACCGGGCAACCTACTCTCAGTTGAGGAAGATCTGGTTAAATCGCAATATGTGTAAAGAATAAAGATCTCTCTCGTTAACAGTCTTCTTTTTCCTTCTTTCTTTATGTTGCGGAAACGTAGACTATTCGATAAAAATATAAAATAATACTGAAGATTCGAAATGTACTGCTGGAGATTAGTAGTGCAAAGAATACCTTGGTTAGAAAAATGTATAAATGTTTCGGTCCACGAAGAAATTAAACCAACCATAAAGCTATCTACAATTGTACCTATATGACCGAATTATTTGATTCTTGGCCACATCACCAGAATAGCGAAAAAATTGGAAACAATTAAACAATTTACAATCGACGGAAGAAGAAGATGTGGTCGTTATACACAGCATTGACTTAATGTCGCTAAAGACTACATGAGTAATAATGATAATAATAATGTTTATTGCCTTATAGAAAACAGTACAGTTTTAGTGGGTCGTCAAATTCAAAAAAAAAAAAAAAAAAAAATACGATTAATTACTTCATTAATAATTATACTATAGTATTATAAAATATTTCAAAATTTATAAATTAAAATCAAAACATCGGAAAACACTATGGAATATACTAGAAAATCGAGGAATAAGTAATAAAATAATCAGATTAGTAAAAAAGATATATGAAAACAACCGCAATGCCGTAATATATAACAACAGAGAGTCGAGCACTTTCGTAACCGCAGAAGGATTAAGACAGGGAGGAGGATTAAGTCCTACCCTCTTTATAACTTTTATGGACGAAATTATAAAAAAGAGTAAAAAAGAAACGTCTAAATTCAGAATTGGATACAGGAACATGCGAATAACAGAAATATCGGAAGGAGTATTTGCAGATGACGTAGTAATAATAGCAAAAGGAAGAAACGAATTGCAAGAAAATCTAAATATATGGAATAAAACATTCAAAGAATGTAATATGACAATGAACAAAAGTAAGACTAAAGTTATGATTATTGGAGCAGATGAAGACTTAAATATAAGAATAGAGGACACGAACATAGAACAAGTCAAGAATATCAGATATTTAGGAGTAGATATACGAGATGATGGAAAACAGGAAATGGAGATAAATACAAGAATTGAGAAAGCAATGAAACTCTACTATGACATAAATAGTACTCTTATCAACAAAAAAGAAATAACAAAAGAGACAAAAATGAATATATTTAAAACGATATATAGACCGGTACTGACTTTCGGATGCGAAACGTGGACACTTTCAAGAAGGGAAAAGAATAAAATACAAGCTGCAGAAATGAAGTATTTAAGAAGGGTGAAAGGAGTGACCAAAATGGATAGAATTAAAAGTACGGAGATAAGGAAAGAACTTAACATAGAAGCAATAGATAAATTCATAGAAAATAGACAACTAAGCTGGTGGGGACATATGCACAGACTACAAGAAACAAGAAAAGTGAAGCAAGTCTGGGAGACAAGAACATACGGAAAGAACAAAATAGGAAGACCAAGAAACACATGGGACAAAACATTAAAAGATATATTAGAAGAGAGAGGAAAAACGATTGTAGAAGCCAAAAAAATGACGAAGAATAAAAAAGAATGGGCTAACTTCGTATATAAATACGTAGATACGCATTTTACGCCATAGAACAAAACAAAAAAAATGAAAGAGAGAAAGAAATGCAGCCTACACCATATATGGTAGAAGGCTTTTAGATATATATATATATATATAAAATCAAAACATAAATAGTAATTAAAATAAATAAATAAATAAATAAATAAACAAATAAAATAAGGTTTACACTCGCATTACATTTTTAAATTACATTACGTCTCGGGTTCGAATCCTATTCAGGCATGGAATTTTCACACAAAAAATTACGAGAAATTAAAATTGTTTTGGCTAATTGCCTTAGTAGCAAAGACCATAAACGTGAAATGAAAATAAGAACAGTTTTATGGACGGGTATTATAATATATTTCAATTTTGTTTTTGTTTATAAACATTTGTGTCATTTTGTTTTATCAGTTTTAAGATTAACCAAAAAACTGTATTTAAAAATTCAGCACGTTTCTTATGATAAATTTTGACATTTAACAAATATTTTGATCGAAATATCTGACCCAGTTTCCTCACAAGCTCAAATCCTAAAAATTAAAGCCTTGATCTGTCTTTAAACTAAGTAATTATCAATGTTATGTAAGTAAAGAATTTAATTTTTACTGTCTCATCTGTTTCATCAGCAAGTCGGTGACATTCAGATTTGAAAAAATATTTGAATGTCATATGTTATGCTAACCAATGTTATTTATGATATAGATTTATAAATATTATACGACCTTTTGGTTTATAGCATTAATAATTTTCACAACTTGATTTTGAAAAGAGATTTTCAAATTCAAAAATAAAAATGTACATCTAGTTTCTAATAAAGATATATTGAAAGAAAAATTATCAGGCTTATTCTGAACAATCATACGGCAATGTAATATTAAGAAACTATCCAGATGTGCGTGTTATAAAGCGTGTTCTACATTATACAATTCTCATCAAATTTTCATACTTATTTCTTTGACTAGAACTTGTACTAGAAATAAATCAGTGAAATTGTACAGTGTAGAACACGGTATGTAGTCAAGGTCAACTTTATTCAAAACTAGATTTGATCCAACTATTCTTGAAAACACATCCAACTTGGAACTCGATGCATGCGCAGTAGACAGTTTTAACAATAGTACCAACATTAAAATTACGCTTGTAAATATTTTGTATTACCACGTGTTTAATAGTGTTTTGTTGATCATTGGTTTGAATAAGCGAATATATAAACTGCGTTTTGTACGTAAATCAGTAATTTTACAAATCTAATAGCTAGGTTATAAACATTTGACAAGATATGAATTATATTTTTATGTTGGTACTTTAAATGAACTGAAACACGTGTAAGAATTTCATTCTCTACCAAAAAATTGAAAAATAAATTGTATTAAAACTTTGACAACTTCTAGTTCAAAGAAAAAAGTTTAGAAAATTGATGAATAAAGTATAATGTAGAACACGCTTAACACTACTGCAAAACTTAAAATATATCTTGTTTTCTCGTAAGGATGAGTATTAAACAAAAAAGAAGTTAGAGTTTTTAGTAAATTCTGTACAAAGAAATATAGGTAGACAAACTGATATAATGTGAATTTTCACACGTTTCAGGATTTTGTAGGTATTTAGTAAGTCATAACTTTTGAAAGAATAATCTACGTCTTCCATTTGCAAACTTCATGCTTGTGCACTGCACTGTGTTAATGCACTGTGTTAATGAGACAGACAGTGGCGCACCCAGGAATTGGGGGGGGGGGGTAGACAAAAAAATATTCCTCGTTTCTGAAATACAAGTGATGACAAAAAAATAAGTCCAAATGTTTAACGGTTTTAAATCCATATTTATATATTTACCTAAGACCATGGTGATAAAAAATTAAAAAAATTGGTATTTCCCCCCTTCTTGGAGGGGGGGGGGGTGGTGCACCACTGGAGACAGACATTAGGTTTGTTCGTTTGTCTGCTTAGATCTTATTAGAACAAGTCTAGCAATATTTTAGGCGTTCGTTTGTGTGAGTTGATCGAGCAAGCTAAACTTATAATAAGAGGAAAAAAAATATCACCATGGTATTAGGTAGATATATGTTTTAAAAAATAGACATATGAAGACCTTTTTTTATGTCATCACTTGTATTTTAGAAGTGAGGACTTTTTTTAGGTCATCAAAAACTGTGAGGGCCTGTTTTTTTAGGTTGTCACTTGTATTTCAAAAATGAGAATATTATTCATGATTTAAATAATTTTGCCTTCCGAGCCCCACCCCAATCCTGGGTGCGCTACTGGTTATAACCATACAAAATACTTATCATTAAAGGTTTTTACGCAATATTCTAAATAATTAATACATTTTAAATGGATCTGATTAGTGAACAAATCAAAAAAATAATCAATAAACATAACAAATATACTGATTTTCTTTTTAGATAGTATTACCTACGAAATTACAGTAGGAAATATTTAGGTGGAGAACAACGCATTAATAAAAATACGAATGAAAATATTTTTTCTTTGGCAAATAAGCGTACATTTGTTCGGATAGCACAGCTCAAACTTGCTCTAGCAGTCACATGAACGGCGACCTAGAAAAAATTTGCGGACCTGTAAGTTTAGAAAGTCATGTGCATCGCAAAATTGTGATGAGGAAAAAAAAGGTCTTCGCCTCCAAAATGTAAGTGATGAGCAAAAAAAGATCTTCACCTCCAAACTAAAAACCCGGAGATTTTGTAACAAAATCTCGCGGATCGGCAAAAAAATCTCACGTACCGGCAGTTGGGAAACGCTGATCTAGATCAGACAAATGAACAAACCTATATAAACACATATTAGCTATCTCACTATACATAATCTAAAAAATTTATGTGAAGTGTGAATTTTCACACATTGCAGGGTTTCGCAGGTATATAATAAGTGAAGGCGGCATGCTGAGTGTGTAGGACAAATTTTGCTTTGTAGTAACCACGGCAAATTGAACGATCTTTTTAAAATAATTTATCGTCTGTTAATCTCAGAGCTTTAAAAACAAATTTTATGTTAAAATATTTTTTTGTTAATTTTAATTCGAATACCTAATATCATTATTTAGGTTTCTAAATAAGTGCAGTATTTTTTTTATATAACAAGGTTCATTAAGATTTTGAAAATTGGGCCTATGGCTTTCATTGGTTGTCTTAAATCATACGCTCCGCCCCTCTGGCTTCGTATAAATGACACAGAATGAAAATATAATTGGAAATTGGAAATTGGTTATTAAATTTACGCTCTTGAAAATTAAATTCAAAATGTGCTAAAATATAACTAGAATTTTAACAAATTAATTTAAACATAATAAATATGAAAAAAAAACAAAAAATAAATTTGACTCCACAAGCCAGGAACGAACCTGTGTAGTGAATAACGATCCTGTGTGGTTGTCGAGCAACTGAGCCACTAGACCACCAAACGCTTATCAACTTAGTGTGTTATAAGAGTATAACATGTATGCATCGTCAACCAAAAAACACAAAAAATGCGTTATTTTCCGAAAACATAATCTGATCAAAAATTCCTGTTGTACTATTCCGGTTCACACCATTATACATTACTTAGAATTTTTTCACATTTTTAGTTTAAACCATCTGGGCTACAGGGTGTGGGACAAAAATTTTTTTGCACAATTTTGGCAAAAATCGCCTCAAAATAATTTATTTTGCAAAAATTAAATTTTGATCGTTAATCCACGTACTAAGGGCTTTCATTTGATACCCTACTCAGAATTTTAAAAAAATATTTTTTTTTCGATGAGCACATATTTGTTTATATTTTTAGGGGGATATGTTTTTTAGATGTTTTAGTATTTTTCCTATGTGCGGGTCAAAAAGTTGTACAAGCATGCCAATTTTCAACTCTCTAGGTTTAGCCGTTTGGCTACAATTTTTACCGAACAGACAGACAGACAGACAGACAGACAGACAGACAGACAGACAGACAGACAGACGACAAAATGACGGTATAAGGGTTTTTTGGTCATACCTACAAAACCCTAAAAATGCAGTCGTACAAATGTCAACTAATTCCGGAAACCGTGAATCGAAAAAGAATTGTTGTAGTTGCAGTTACTATTTTGTTATTAAAATATAGTAAGAAATATCGATGCTGCCGATGGTGGGTTCGTAAAAAGTCATATAAGTGCATTTACACCTTTGCAGATGGTTTAAAAAACATAGATGGTACAACATTCGTTACGCATTAATTTTCCTAGCTGTGAAAGCTATTATTAAACGTTCAAACAGTCTACCAAATTTATCCACAACTCACAGCGTACAATCTATTAATTTTGAAGCTTTTAATGCAGCATTAATTTGAAGTATACTATTTTAACTAGAGTTGGGCATTTTGCCTTCAGTATAGTCGTTATTTATCTATTATACTTTCTTTCAACCTTCCAAAATTAATAATTACAATATTAGAATTTAGGAATGTCACTTTCTCAAATACATCATATTGTTATTTACATTACTGTATTATTATAAAAGGTCATTAACTGGTGAAATTTGAATATTTTTATAAAATTCGTACGCTTTCATAATTAACTATTCAAATTTAGTTATGAAATTTCATAGTTAAACATTTAAATTAACTATATGAATTATTTTTAAAATAATGTTCAATGATCTTCAACAATTTCTTAATTTAATTAAATATGAACAAAATTTTATAAACCACCAATCCAATTTAGTCAAATGTTTTAATACCATTCTTTTACGCTATTTCTTTTCGAAGGTTGACTATTCTTCCTTTTGAGACAGCTAATTGAAATAGTTCGGAACAGATCATTCAGCGATGAAGTAGAATGTTTCTCATAAAAGTGGCATATAAATAAAAAAAAAGTAATTATATTTAAATGCTATTTGCAAGTCACTTCTATGAAAACGAGTATTATTTAACAAAATAAGGTTTTTTAACTTCTGGTATTTCTAAATAAACTATAGTCATCTATAAGGTTAATTATCCATTTAGTTGACGATGAAAATCAACTTCGATATCATAATAGGGGTGGGAGCTGGTGACTTCTTTTCTTTTTGTGGTTTTTTCTTGCAAACACAAGCAAATATTCCTTCTAACATGTTGATTCCATTCCATTTTCCTGATCTTGATTCATTGCATCCTGGGCATTGCATTTTTCCCTGATTTATTTATTTCTTTATACCAGAAACACAGTAGAAGCTGAGGCTTGTAAAATTGTGTATAAGTAACAAAATAATAATAGCTAATTATTGTAAAAAAAAAGGAAAAAGAGAAAAAGGAAAAAAGAAGACAAAGCTTTCCTTATCAAATACAATAGTGAGTTGACTTTCCTAACAGATTTGGTAACTTGTTTTGTCCATCCAAGATCAGAAGTGACAGTACCCAAGTCAGCGTGTTCATCAACAGATTTAATGCATTTATTATTGATCAGGTATTATTTTAGAGAATTTTTCAGCCCAATATGCAGGACAATAGTTTTTTCTTCATTTAAAGAGATTAGCCATTTTTTGCCCACTCACTGATGCAACCAAACCAGACTGAATTAATTGATAGTTGCAGATCGGGTCATTGTAAAATTTGCCACCATCAGCAAAAAAAAATTGTAAACACTAAAAAAAGAAGAGGACCGTACAACGAACCTTGCGGAACTCCACTTAACACATGGTATTGTTTCAAAACTTGGTCAGTAATTTTTACTTGAAAGGTTACATCGGTTAGAAATGCTTGTTTCCATTACAACAGTTTTCCACATTGAATAAAAAGACGCAGGAAGGAGGGTATTGTTTACAATGACAATTTTCAAGTCCGGCCAAAACCCCCACTTTTATGAGCTACATTATGTCCTATTGGTGGATGTAAAGACACCTGTTTTTATAGTGAAAGAAGGCGTCAGATATTTTAAAATGGTTGATTTGTGATAGTTCAAATTTCTCCCACTATCTAGAGCTCTCTAGTTCGTATTCAGGCACCTTCCTTTGTCTTTTTATTCAGTGGTTTTTCACGAATACCTTAGTGTTTTTATAGACTTGTTGCTCTGTCTATCTCTCAGGGTTAACCCTAATATGGGTCTTATTATTTTCATTTTTGCCGTTCTCATTTTCTGGTTGGTTATCTTTATTTCGGTTGTATGTTAGACCGGGAGCTCATGACAGTTTTTGGTCTCCGATTTCATACAGCATGCCTTTTGGAGGAGAGAATATTTACCCTGTGACAACAAATAAGGGATGGTACTAAACCCCTGCACGCTTTCTGGTCATAGGGAAAATTGCATTTCCACTTAAACACAAAATTTTTGTGCTTTTCTCTGATTTAATATTGCTTGCCCTTTTGTCAAAAGAAAGTTATAACAAATTTAAAGTCTTTTAAATATATGCATGCGATTCGGAGGGTCCCAAAGGGCTCAAATGGTCATGTGATCTTGTAATAAAAAAATATGATTTTCCGCGTTTTCATACAGCATGCCTATAATTAAAAGACTTTAAATTTGTTATAACTTTCTGTTGACAAAAGGGCAAGCAATATTAAGTCAGAGAAAAACACAAAAATTTTGTGCAAGTGGAAATGCAATTTTCCCTATGACCGGAAAGCGTGCAGGGGTTTAGTACCATCCCTTTTTTGTTGTCACAGGGTAAATATTCTCTTCTCCAAAAGGCATGCTGTATGAAATCGGAGACCAAAAATGTCATGAGCTCCCGGTCTATGTGTGAGGATCGGACGTACTGTATATTTTATTTTATTTTACTTGATATCTGTACTCAAGAAAGAAAATTTCGTTAACTAATTAAATATTTAATAATTATTTAATTAATATATAATCATATTATGTTACTGGGTCATAGCATTTATAAGAAATTATTGAAAATTTGTCCAATGTAATACAAGGAATTCAAGATTATATGAATGAAATTTTGATCTAAAATGCAAATAATTTTCTAGCAATGTCACCAGCATTCTTTTGCAACTACCGTACGTTTGCATGTTCTTGTAACATTTACTCCACCCAACTGAATCATTGAGTGTCAACTAAACAAGGTTTAACGCTATAACCTTACTCTTGATCCGAATTTAATCTTATTTAAAATCAAGTGCAAATCTGGTTTTTTAAATATTTAAATTTATAGGGAAATCTATAAGTTATTTTAAAATTTCTACGTTGTGTAACAAACAAATATTGATAGTACTTTTTCTAATTTTGTAGAAATAAATTAGCATCTTTAATTTATAGTGTGTTTTATTGGAAAGCTTCGAGTTATTAATTATGTAATAAAGGATCCATGAATTAATAAAATAAATAGATCTAAAAGAGCTTTTACTGTACAGGGGCGTACCTAGGGTAAATGGCGCCCCTATCAAAACATGTGATATCCACTTTTTGAAAATTTTTAAAATAACTTGGCTGGAAATAGTTTATATTTATGTGCTATTAAATAAATAAATAAATCAAATAATAAAATCAATAAGTTTTAAACGTACAATATTTTCTACATATTGAAATATTAGCTTATTGTTTAAACATAAATCACAGTTTATTAAAGATCACTTTCACTGAAACACCTGGTTTTAGACATGTGGCAACATGAGTGGAGCCGCACACAGAACGTTAAGTTGCGACAGATTAAGGGAGACGTTAAACCATGGGGTTCTTCCTGCAGGATTAACCGCAGGAAGGAAACCACCATCACACGCCTCCATATAGGTCACTCTTGGTGGACCCATGGACACCTCCTTCGAGGTGAAGAGTCCCCTATCTGAGAGACGTGTAACACAGATTTGTCTGTGGTACACTTTTAAACTAAGTATTTGCAGTTTGAGGCTGATACTCTTTCTGAGAGAATCGAACTTATTGTTTTATGTGTGAAGTCTTGCACCTTATTTTAATGTGTTCCTAGTTATTGACTGTGATATTCGATGGCAATTAGCCCCTTTACAGCCTCTTAAAAGGCATTAGTAAAAAAATTAGATGCCAAGAAAATATAAAAACAGGAAACCTAATATTTTAATGTACCATAAACATGAAATATCATTAATAAATCACTTTAAAATAAACTTTCGATTATATGATTTGATTTAATGAACATCCTATGTATTAGTTCATATAGCCGAGTGCCTACTGTATTCAAAAATTGTTTACATATACTAAAAAGGTAAACAATATTAATAAATATTATTTAACGTAATTATTTAATGTTGTTTTTTTTTTTTTTGTAATTAGCTAATTCATTCATTGTCATTCCACTTAGGGAAATGGTAGAAATGTTGTTTTTACTTTCTCCAATGATCTTGAACTGTAACCTTCGTTACCCGTTTCATAAATTAACAAATTGTTTACGACGACAAGGAAGAGTTTGGTTAAATAGTTATTATAAAGCTTAGAAAACTGTTTCCGCATTTAAATGGAAGGTCGTACATTTTCTTGTTTTACCTCTCTTACTTTTATTTGTTATAGATTCAATAATTATTTCAACATAATAATTATAATATCAATGCCAGTAGCTTATTCAATGATTCGATAATAAAACAATTGTTTTGTTAATAATTTATTTACGCATTTATAATCATTTGGTAATGAATGTTGTTAAAACACTTATAAAATTAACAAACTGGGTCCAGTAGGTATGCCCACTAGATACGTCCACTAGGGATGTGGACGTATCAACGAATATAAACAAACCTAAACCAGCAATGCACAACATACACGAACGTCCATCGTTTGTCTGTATTTGTGTGGCAATGGTTTGTTAGAATAAATAAAACAATGAATAATAATATTTTAAACATTGTTATACGTTAAAACCAACTGATAGTTCGGTAGCCATCTTGATGACGTACGTTCTGAAGTTGAACAATTGATTAGTTGAATAAAAAGAATTCTTGACCGTATTTTATAGATAAATATACCGTAAATGACCGTATTTTCTTGGGTTTCGGTCGATAAGTAAAAGCAAATTTAGTCAAATATTTAAAATGATTTTATTATTTGCTAACCAGTTTCGGTTCTATCTGAACCATTCTCAAAGCTTGCAAAAAAAATTATAAAAATTCAGAATTAAAATTATTATAATAAAATTTGAAACATATTAAATTTTTTTTATTTATAAATATTTTTTCTCGGTTGGAAAATTTCATCCTCGTGCAATACAGCCTCCATTATACGCTTGTTAAATAAAATACTATTTGTCAATAAATACATATTTCTTTGTTTTTACTGGGCTGCATGTTTTCTTGAAATCTCCTTAAGTATTTTTGCCGACCGGCGTAGCGTAGTGGTAACACATGTGCTCTGCGTTGCGAAGGTCTCGGGTTCGAATCCCGTTCAGGCATGGAAATTTTCTCAAATAAAAATTGTCCTGGCTATTGCAACAGCAGCAAAAGCCATTAAATTTAAAAAAAAAAGTATTTTTCCTTTATCAAGAGGGTCAAGAAAATGTATAAGCATGCCAAATATCAACTTTCTAGGTCCAGTTTCTACAATTTCTACCGAAGCACGTGAATGACGGTATAAGATTTTTTTTTTGTCGTGCCTACAAATCACTAAGAAGGAAGTCGAATCAAAGTAATGAACTAAAAAAGTAGTCGGATCCAATTGATTATCAAAAAAATTGATGTGAAGTGTGAATATTCACACATTTCAGGGTTTCGCAGGTATATAATAAGTGAAGGCGGTATGCTGAGTGTGTAAGACAAATTTTACTTTGTAGTAATCACGGCAAAATGAACGATATTTTTAAAATAATTTATCGTCTGTTAATCATATAAGACTGGTTATTAAATTTACGCTCTTAAAAATTAAATACAACGTTTGTCAAAATATAACTAGAATTTTGACAAAATAATTTCAACATAATAAAAATACAAAAAAAAACGGAAAAAATAAAATTCACTCCGTACTCGAACTCGAAACCCTTCGTTTACCAGCAGTGCTCTAACCCATTACTCTATCGAACGCCTTGCGTATGAGTGTCTTACATTGGTATAACTTTTGCACTTTGTGAACCAAAAACCACAAAAAATGCGTTATTTTCCGAAAACATAATCTGATCAAAAATTCCTGTTGTACTATTTCGGTTCACACCAATATACATTACTTAGAATTTTTTTAGATTTTTAGTTTAAACCATCAGGGCTACAGGGTGTGGGACAAAATTTTTTTTGCACAATTTTGGCGAAAATCGCATCAAAATAATTTATTTTGCAAAAATAAAAATTTGATCGTTAATCCACGTACTAAGGGATTTCATTTGATACCCTACTCAGAATTAAAAAAAAAGATTTTTGTTTTCGATGAGCACATATTTGTTTATATTTTTAGAGGCGTATGTTTTTTAGACGTTTTAGTATTTTTCCTATGTGCGGGTCAAAGAGTTGTATAAGCATGCCAAATTTCAACTCTCTAGGTTTATCCGTTTGGCTACAATTTTAACCGAACAGACAGACAGACAGACAGACAGACAGACAGACAGACAGACAGACAGACAGACAGACAGACAGACAGACAGACAGACAGACAGACAGACAGACAGACAGACAGACAGACAGACAGACAGACAGACAGACAGACAGACGACAAAATGACGGTATAAGGGTTTTTTGGTCATACCTACAAAACCCTAAAAAGAACTTTTTTTGCTCATCTCCTCTTCCCGTTTTCTTATTTTCTGAGCCTAAAACTAAAACTTTGCACAGAGCACATGAAAAGCTAATTACGGCTCTGTTTTTGAACCACTGAGATATTTTGCTAAGGTATAAACATTCTAATATTATTTCCTTGGTAAACATTTCTTACAGGAAATTAAAATTTCATCTTTTAAAAAGTTCTAAATTATTTCGTCTCAACTTTTTGTTTATGCAGGTCTCACCACATTGTCTGCTACTTTTGTTATTTGATCCACGTCAAGAGAAAGTGAACAATTTCTTCGAATCTGTTTCAGTTTAATCCAGCTTAACCTTCAGACAGACACTTATTCACAAGGTCATCATTATTAGTATTATTAATTAATTAGTATATAGATTAAAATGAGAATGATGGGAAGAGAATATTAAAGATATTGTTTCTTCAGGAGATTGAGAACATTCGACATTTTATGTTTGAATAACACGAAAAACAGTATTTAATATGCATAATGTTGAAATCAAACATTATAAAATCATTATAGAAATACAAATAGGTCGTGAACTATGATATAGAAACGTATCTTCTGTAATGTAGGTTTAGTGTTGTGGATTCATAAAATATCAACAGTGCCATATTGATAGCGAGAGAAAGAGAATTATTTTTGAATGGACTTTCACAACTCTATGATAAAACACTCTCTGTTCTCTTTTAAGAGATCTTATTTAAAATCACGGGAATTTTTTTCTAATAACACACAAAACTTACTGTTGTATATGATTAATTTAATTGAATATCTTAATACAAGTGTAGAAACCGCAACAATGATATCTTCAGTTATAGATCAATAATGCAAGAAATGAAAGACAGCTTACCGTGGACAGGGCAAGTAAGGAAAATTAAAAAAGTAATAAACATATGGGAAGGAAGATTAAATATCATTTTCTAAACGTGTTGCAGCAAATAGTTGATGCTGAATTTGTTGACCAAGTTGTTCTCATACTCTTAAGGATCGTTTAAGACAGAATTCTACGTCTACGTGAAAATATAAGTATAGGGGAATCGGCGAAATAGTGCAGTTGCGTCACTTGAAACGTCACATAAAAATGTGACGTCAGGCTTAGTACGTTTACATTCATCTATTTAACGAATATAATATTTGTACGCTGTCACTTGTATCGAAATGAAATGAAAATATAAGAATAAGAACAGAATAGAAACAAATAAACTATTCTAATAGGCAAAATAGTCCTACGAAGGTCTGATGTGATCCAAAAATATGATCAAAGAAAGGAAAATAAAAATAAGTTGAATATAACCTAAAAACTATGCAGGACACACAAAATCAAATAAGAAAATCTATAAGAAAATATATAACTAAACACAAAACTGCTAAATAAACAACAAACTAAATAAAAAAGGTTTTTAGAAATTACTATAAGTTAGATATTTGAACACAAGTCAGTATCAAAACACAACAGACATATTATTAAATGACAAACGTAAACATAGTTTTATTCAGGGATACCAATACAAATGTCCCTATATTAAATAAACACTTTTAAAATTTGTAAATCTTCAAAATAACTATCTAACACAAACTAAATATGACTTCAAAAGGTATGTTTTAGTAAAATAAAAAAGTAAAGAGCAATATTAGTCTATAATTCACATGCAAAAAAATCGATTTAGTTATTTTTTCGCCACTAAGTTTGTCATTGAAGTTATGACGCAAAATGACGAACTGCGCTGTTTCAGCGACTGAGCTATAGTAGAAAAATGTATGCTACGGTTTCCAATCAGACGTAGATGGACGTAGACGTAGAAACGTTCACGTAGAATATTCATATTTTTAGGGTTTTGTAGGTATGACCTAAAAACCCTTATACCGTCATTTTGTCGTCTGTCTGTCTGTCTGTTCGGTAAAAATTGTAGCCAAACGGCTAAACCTAGAGAGTTGAAAATTGGCATGCTTGTACAACTTTTTGACCCGCACATAGGAAAAATACTAAAACATCTGAAAAACATATCCCCCTAAAAATATAAACAAATATATGCTCATCGAAAAAAAATATATTTTTTTAAAATTCTGAGCAGAGTATCAAATGAAAGCCCTTAGTATGTGGATTAACGATCAAAATTTTATTTTTGCAAAATAAATTATTTAGACATTATTTCGGCCAAAATTGTTCAAAAAAAATTTTGTCCCACACCCTGTAGCCCAGATGGTTTAAACTAAAAATCTGAAAAAATTCTAAGTAATGTACATTTATGTGAACCGGAATAGTTCAAGAGGAATTTTTGATCAGATTATGTTTTCGGAAAATAGCGCATTTTTTGTGTTTTTTGCGTAACCATGTAAACTATTTAATGATATTATGTAGCACAGTAGACAGAGCGCTTCGATGGTATAATGGTTACTATACAAGCGTTCTAATCTGCAAACTCGAGTTCAAATCGGCAGCGAGGCAATTCATTTTTTCTGTTTTTTTTTGCATTTTTATTTTGACTAAATTACTTTTTCAATATTCTAGTTATATTTGGGCAAATATTGCATTTAATTTTTAAAAGCGTAAATTAATAACCAGTGCAAATTGTTGAAATTGATTACTATTGGACTTACAACCAAGTAACTTAAAATATAACGTAACTATAAATATATAATACCATGGATACAAGTTAAAAAAAATTAAATATATAAAATATATGTTATGTCATGTGTTATAATGTCTGTATCATATTAGTGCCTAAATATATTACTGCTATACTGCTATTTATATTCCTACAAATAGACGAAAACAGAAGGGCGGAGCTTATGACTAAAACAACCAATGGAAGCCATAGGCGCAATTTTCAAAATCTTATTAAACCTTATTATATAAAAAAATACTGCACATATTTAGAAACCTACATAATGGTATTAGGCATTCGAATTAAAATTAACAAAAAAAATATATTTTAACATAAAATTGGTTTTGGCATCCCAAATAATCATCATTCACTTACTAAATACCTGCAAAACCCTGAAATGTGTGAATATTCACACTTCACATCAATTTTTATATTTCATGTCTGCACTCAGAAGCTTGCGAAGTGTACGTTTGACTACAGATATTTTTGTATTTTTAAAGTGTTGTTATAGTGTTATTTTCTTCTATATAATTGACTAATACATCTTATATCATAAAATATAATATGTCTATATTTTATATGATATTATTTGACAACATGAATGTAGTTAAAAAATGCCCATTCTAATAATGATTTTCTTTTCCCAAAAGAAGATCTCCTCTATTAGAAGTTATGACGCACTACGACTGCTCCAAAGTGATTCCTTACATCTTTGGGGCATTAGTGAGAAAAGGAGTAGAAGCACGTGTTTTAAAATTAAAATCTATTTTTAGAATAAAAGTTTAGTTATTGTTTATTTAAGAAATTTTCAAAGTGAGAGTAATGTACGTAAGTTATTAAATAATACCTACAAATTGAATTGTTGGAGTGATGCCAGTTGTATCATCCCGAGGTTAGACTTTCACTGGAGTTGGGCAAATTGCTTATTTATTGCAAACTAATCTCTTACATAAATTTTGTCAGCTGTCATGTCATGATACCATGTCACGAATAAAATCATCGACTATATATCGACTACTAAAAACAAATAATAAAACGACCAATGACATAAGAAATATGAAAATTGCTAAAATAGACATGTACTCGACGGGACAATACAATACAGGATATTCAGACAATTCCGAGACTGAATTAAAACATTTTTGTAATAGCTCTTTACGAGTAGTTACATAAAATTGTAAATTGTTTTATAATTTATTTTAGTGCTCTACACAGGCAATGCAACGCATCGATATGCCGAATGCTAGAGGCTCTAAAATGAGAGTTTAAACGTCTTTTTAATCGTCTTCTTTTATTTTTTGTTATCATTTGGATCCTTCCGATTTTTTTTGTTAGCCATTAGAATTTTTAGGGGCGCTTAAATCAAAATTTCATCCGGGCACCACAACCCCTACAGCCGGCATTGGCTCTATAGCAGTGATTCCCAAAGTTTTTCGGTTCCCGGTCCCTTAATGTATCAGGATTTTTCCGTGTCGCCCCAAGTTTGCCAAACTGCAGCACCCCAGGGCGCAACGGCGCACAGTTTGGGAATCGCTGCTCTATAGTGTTTCCCAACCTTTTCTAACTTGCGTACCCCTTGGTAGCCCATTTATCTAAATTGTACCCTATCATATTTGAAAATGTTTGTAACTAATATAGTTGCTTTTTTTTAAATATTTATATCTATATAAATAATATTGGAGGCTATATATGTTTTTCTTTTTTATTTTTTCGGCCTTATATTTGGTTTCTATACGTTTAAAATGATTTTAAGACGATATAATCTGAAAATCTGAATAATTTTTTTTTGTCTGTCTATCCAAGATTCAGGCAAAAACGGCTGGATATATTTTTACGTAACTTGGTATGATGATAGAGTAGAACCAGGATTCGAACATAGGCTATAAGGCATTTAAATTTTTTTATTCTAGTGGGTGTTTTTGTTTTGTGGTTGTTTATTAAAAAACATAAAATATCTCCCTAATTATTGCCTTAACAGAAATATATTTACAACAAAAATTGTTTATAGGAATAAAACAAATATTTTTTGCTCTGTTAATTTTTTTAATTAGATGAATATTTGGGGACTTAATGGGTGACCCTAAAACTAAAATCTACATGTATCTCCCAAAAATTGTTTATAATAAGAATACAAATCTTTTTAGGGTTTTGTAGGTATGACCAAAAAACCCTTATACCGTCATTTTGTCGTCTGTCTGTCTGTCTGTCTGTCTGTCTGTCTGTCTGTCTGTCTGTCTGTCTGTCTGTCTGTCTGTCTGTCTGTCTGTCTGTCTGTCTGTCTGTTCGGTAAAAATTGCAGCCAAACGGCTAAACCTAGAGAGTTGAAATTTGGCATGCTTATACAACTCTTTGACCCGCACATAGGAAAAATACTAACACATCTAAAAAACATACCCCCTTAAAAATATAAACAAATATGTGCTCATCGAAAACAAAAATATTTTTTTTTTATGTTCTGAGTAGGGTATCAAATGAAAGCCCTTAGTACGTGGATTAACGATCAAATTTTTATTTTTGCAAAATAAATTATTTTGATGCGAATTTGCCAAAATTGTGCAAAAAAAATTTTGTCCCACACCCTGTAGCCCAGATGGTTTAAACTAAAAATTTGAAAAAATTCTAAGTAATGTACATTGGTGTGAACCGGAATAGTTCAACAGGAATTTTTGATCAGATTATGTTTTTGGAAAAAAAAGCATTTTTTGTGTTTTTTTGCTAATAATGTTGACAACTTATAGTTATATAATACGCTAAACAGTAACGTGTTTCTTGGTGCAGTGGCTAAGATATTAGCGTTCTGTCCAAGAATATGAGTTCGAGTCCTACGTGAGGAGACAATATTATTTTTTATTTTTTTTTTTGCATTTTTATATTGTTTAAATTATTTTTTCAAAATTTTAATTATATTTTGGCAATTGTTGCATTTAATTTTTAATAGAGTAAATTTAATAACCAGTGGAAATTGTTGCAATTATAATTTAATTATATATTTGAATGTACACGAATTCAAAGGGGAGGAGCTATGACTAAAAACAACCAATGGAAGCCATATGCGCAATTTTCAAAATCTTAATGAACCTTGATATATAAAAAAATACTGCACTTCTTTAAAAACTTAAATAATGGTAATAGGCATTCGAATTAAAATTCATAAAAAAATATTTTGACATAAAATTTGTTTTGGCATCCCAAATAATCATCATTCACTTACTAAATACCTGTAAAACCCTGAAATGTGTGAAAATTCACACTTCACATCAATTTTTTTAATTAGATGAATATTTGGGGACTTAATGGGTGACCCTAAAACTAAAATCTACATGTATCTCCCAAAAATTGTTTATAATAAGAATACAAATCTTTTTTGTTTAATATACAATTTGATTGAATGAATATTTGGGGAGTTACTGGGGAACACCCTAAAACTAAAATCTTGAAATATCTCACTTATTATTTACTTTAAACCAAAAATGTACATGAGGAAACTTTTTTTTTTCTAACGCAGTTATTAATAAGAAGATTATCTAGGGGGCAAGAGGAGTGATACTTATAAGGTTAAAATATCTCATTTATCATTTACTTGCCAGCAAAAATTAATATGAGAAAAAAACTATTCCTCTCTATATAACGCAGTTTTTAAAAAGATATATATTTGGGGAGCTATGGAGAGAGCTAACTATAAACGAAATAACTCATTTATTATTTACTTGAAACATTGAAAATACAAAAGAGTTGTTAAGAATAAAGATAAGATTACTTTGTGTTCTGCTTGAAATTTAAATATCTTACTTATCATTTACGTTACAGCAAACAAATACATCACCCAAAGCGTACGAAGCACGGGTATTCCAGCTAGTTTATAATATTATTGGATGTAACATTTCGATCTGCAAGTCAGCTGTAATCAGCAGTAAGTGCTTCAGACTTGCTGCTGATGAGTGGAGATGAACATTATTTAAATTATCGATGTTTTGTTCAATATATTTCCAACATCGATGTTACCATCATCAGTTATCGATAACTTGTGAACTGGTATCTACTCCCAGGAAATGGTAGCTATCGTTTTGAACGAATAAGGCAAGAGAAGAAACATACATCTGAATAAAATTATCGTTATAAATAATTTTATAATCTTATTGAATAATTTTCTTCCATATTAACAAGGAGATGATGATCGCAATTTGCATTTTGACCTTTGCATTCGTACTGCATGTAAGAATACTAAATACCCTTTCACCAGCTCGCATATTGTTAACTTCAAGTTGAATCACCTCTTCACTGTTACAAATCTAAGTGAAAATTTCAAAAAAAAAAAAAAAAATACACAATTAATCAACAAATATTTAACCTTTGCAAGTTTGTCATTTAAACAATTTCATGTGACCTTGATATTTATAAAATATTTTTTATTTTCATTTCTAATTCTATGATGAGAAAAGAAATTTGAAAACGGATATTGTTAAATATGTATAAAACTCGTTTATATTCTTTTTTTTTTGAGAATAAAGGTGAATCTAAATATTTATAAAAATAGTATTCATTTTTGTATAAATTTTTTGCCATCAGAATAATAAAGTCATGTCTACATTTAACGAAAGAAAAGAAATTGTTTAAATAAAATAATAGTATTTTATTTAACAAACATATATTGAATACTATATTGCACGAGGATGAAGTTTACCACCCAAGTCTTACAGTCTAATGGCGCGTCTACATTGAGGCAACATTACTATGTTGCCTACAACCTACTAGTAGCATACGACAAATCTGACGAGACCGTCAGACCATGTCGCATTGACAAGCTAGTGTCTACACCAACACTGGGAGCGTGTTACTGTTTATTGTTGCGAGATCTGTCAGTTTAGTGAATAAATATGGCGGATCGCTGATATATTATTACATTTTTAACTATAAATAATAGCAAGCTAATTTATACTATTTTATAACAAATTTTAAATCCATAACAAAAACATAACCTTACTTAATTATGTTTATCATTCTTTCTCATTCTCTATTTTATCAAAACTTATATTTACTCACTTACCTTAAATAAATTTAAGTTGCTAAATAATTTTTGTTGATACAGCAACGCTTACAACACTAGTTAATTTAAAAAACAAATACTTCTATAATAACAACTATCAAATATCAAAATGGCGAACATGTGGCTTTCAGAACTGGTAGCGTGTCGCACGAAAACTCTTTGATGTTTACCGCCAAGTAATGGGAACGAGCAACATGTCGCACGGTTCCCATCAGTCCGCTGCACATTGGTAGCATGCGACATGTCGAACGATCGCACGCTACCATGTTGCCTCGATGTAGACGCGCCATAACGCCGCATGAATAAACATGTACTTCTCTCCCTTGTTGTTTAATATACAGAGCCGTAGCAATGTTTTTGGCGCCCTTTACAAATAAAGTAAATATAGTAAATATACTTCCCCAAATCCAAGTGATGAGCAAAAAAAAATGCCCTCACTTCCTAAATCCAAGTGATGATCAAAAAGAAGGTCCTCACTCCCTACATCCGAGTGATGAGCAAAAATACACAATGGCGCCCCTCATCAGGCTACGCGCCCCTGGTCAGTACCCCGATGTCAACCCGTTGCTACGTTTCTGATAATATACAATTATTATTAATGTGGAAACATATAAATTTTCTTTTTTAAATAGGTCAAATATTTTTACGACAAAAATATTTGAAAATTATCTACAAATTTTAAAGTATAATTTCGTACTAATAATAAAGTATATTTGTTTAAAGTATAAATTTTAATTATTTATATAAATATTTCAAATTAAAAATTAAATGTTTAATTTTTTATATTATGTTATATTTATTGATTACGTATGAGGTCCTGTGGCGCAACGGATAACGCGTCTGACTACGGATCAGAAGATTCCAGGTTCGAATCCTGGCAGGATCGATTATATTTTTTATTCGTAATTTTAACAAATATACAATTTTTAATATTTATTTAAATATATATTAAAGATTACAAACGAAAAAATAATTATTTTTAATAAAAATAATAAAATTATCACTGATCAAAGATTATAAAGATTTATATGCAAAGTGAAGTGAAAGTTTATTGTTATATTTATGTACACGAGTTGAAATATTCTATTAACTAAATGTTATTAACAATTTAACAATTTTGAACGTGTTTAAAACAGTAAATAAAAAATATAAAAATTTAGCATGCAATTTTCTTCGGTTAATAAACACAAAAAATACTTTTAAATTAGCTAAAAATAGGCCAAAAAGAAACAGGTTTAAAATTTTGACAGGCCAATTAGAAACATAAAAGATAAAATGTTCAGATAGAATTTTTAATTAGTTTTTTGAATCGAATAAAATAAAAAGATTTATGATAGATGTAACATGTATACTACTAGCTATAGTTCAGTATGCCAGTGTGTAACTAACCAAGGGCGTGCGGCAGGAATTATTTTTTTCGAAAAATATAATATTTTAAAAAATAAAGATAATAAACCAACTGACACGTACAGGGTTATTTAAAATCTTTAAAATATTATATGACGGGAAATCACTTAAAATTATTTTGTGCCAGCTTTTAAAAATTGTAGTCTAAATTACCCAATGCTAACGAAACGCTACAGCCATCTATGCAAAAAAATTGAATTAAAAATGAATTCAAACTTATTCCAAATTTATATTTTACAAAATTATTAAATGTTAAGATGAATATAAATAAATAATACGTTGCCAAAGCTCTCCGTTTCTAGCCAGCCAGCCATAGATATGAAAGCCATGTGGTTAGTATGACGTTTCGACCGGTCTTATTATTCCTGTATAAACAGGTAATCATTTTAAGTATTTTATATTTTTGGCTAAGTCGACCTCAGATCTGACTGCACAATATCGGAAGAAATAATAAAAATGTTAGATGTAGTAATTAATACTCAATGATAATTATTATTTATTAGAGAACGGACTTCAAATTAGCTCAACCAGTAAAGTCACTCTTTCATGGAATACTTGTTACTACATAACCATTTTTGAAGATTCATATTATAGACCGGGAGCTCAGACCGGGACAGTTTATGGTCTCCGATTTCATACAGCATGCCTTTTGGAGGAGAGAATATTTACCCTGTGACAACAAAGAAAGGAGGGTACTAAACCCCTGCACGCTTCCGGTTATATGGAAAATTGCATTTCCACTTTTTTCCAAATTTTGTGTTTTTTTCTGATTTAATAATGCTTGCCCTTTTATCAAAAGAAAGTTAAAACAAATTTAAAGTCTTAAAAACCATAGGTATACTAGCGTCGGTGAATCAGTGCAGTTACGTCACAATACGAAACAAACGAATGTATTGTTTGGAACAATGCAAATTGTTTGTTACGTCGTGTGACGTAACTGCACTGATTCGCTGACGCTAGTATATACGATTCGCAGGGTCCCAAAGGGCTCAAACGGTCACGTGATCTTGTAATAAAATAATATGACCCTGTTTTCATGCAGCATACCTATGAAAAGAATTAAAGTTTTTGTCATAAAGCCCCTATAAAAAAATTGGCATGCGGCCCAAATGTGGTGAATTTCGGAAAAATTTTGGTTGATTAAAAATTTTCAACAACACAAAGTTTTCAGAAATTTTCCACCCTTGGGCCAACGAGGGCCGCATGCCAATTTTTATATAGGGCTATTTATTAAGTTTTGATACAAAATTATTTACAAATTATTAACAGTAACAATTTTTTTTATTAACCTATAATGAAATTATCTCTTTTTGTTTTTGATACAAAAATCAATATCCAGCAGGGGTGTCAAACTTTTGGTCGCGGTCTATTTTTCATACAAAATGATAAGCGGTGATAGAACTTATATAACAACAAATATTATAACAAATATTCTGAAGAGCTCTGAAGAAAAGGAAGAAGAGAGTATTTTTAGCATATTTTTGTCCTAAACAAGGTCAAGTTTTTATTTTCATTAATGTTTCAGGAACCACAAAAATTATGTTGCAGGCCGTATGCGGCCCGCGAGCCTCCAATCTCTCCTCCTACAGATGTCATAAGTGCTCTCCCCTCTAACCATAAGTCCTATATACGCAGAAAATTTCCGCGGATGTGCAGGGCTGTACTTATATCCGATGTAGATACTTTAAATCTGTGCGTCTATTATTATGCATAAGTAATTCAGTAATAATGTTTTCAGGATATTAATGACTAAACAACTGATTCAGAATTGTTAATCAGGAATTACTATCAGAATTAACATACCGTTCTGATGATTAATAAATTTATGTCTTCGAGTAAAATTCTTATTACCATATCCTTAGTCCTTGAAAATCTTGTACCACTTTGTACCTTATAACAGATTATACAATTAATAATTTCCGTATATACAGGGTGTATGATGAAACACCACGCCACTGAATGCAGAATCCGGCCCATCTTAAGAATATCACGGTATTCCAAGGTAAACAACTTTTCATTTTATTTATAATTATACAGCGAAGTGGTGCACTTGTTGATGTGGTCTTCACACTTCAATGTTTTCTTAAAGCCGGTGCCTCCAGACATATTAAAAATTAGTATAATAAGATCAGTCTCCAGTGAAAACTAATCAAATTTATACCTTTTGGTAAACGATACCAGAAATTAAGTTGAATAAGAATTTCTAAAACTGTTATAAAACCTGAGGTAATATATATGGTAGGGAAACTTGGATAACAAGATTTTAGGGTACGCAGATGACTAGATAATTTTCTCCTTCAAATAATCAATTGTTTGACGTGCTATGTGGAAGCTTGCATTGTCATGATGAAGAATGATGCGACGTTTTTGGTTGTTTTACCAGATTTTGTCGATGACTTCTGGCAAACAAATTGTTGTATACTATTCAGCATTATCTGATCTCCGATCCTCTAAAGGAATGGTTACGACATGTCCACTAAAACCGAAGAAACAAGCTATCATTTTCTTGGAAGTGCTTCGTGAACGAACAACTTTTGTGGGTTTCGGTTAATCTTGGCAGACCCAAACAGTGGATTGTTGCTTAGTTTCCGGTTCATATGAATAAATCCAAGTTTCGTCACCTGTAACGATGTGTATACGGATTTTGCAGTGCCTAGGTTGATTTTTTTTAGCATTCCCTTACACCAATCAATACGAGCCTTTTTTGAGCTTCGGTCAAATTATATTTATTATGTGGAATCCATGGAACAGATCTTTTTCACAGTTAAATGTTCATGCAAAATCGAATGTATTGCAGTCTGCGATATGCCAAAGAATGCCTGTATCTCACGGTAAGTCACATGCCGATCTTCTTCAATAATTTTACGCACAGCATCGATGTTTTTTTGAATCACAACCGATTTTAGTCGACCATCACGAGATTCATCACTGACGGACGCACGACCACGACGAAATTCTGCAAACCAATTGTAAACAGTCTTTTCTGATGGTGTTTCATTACCAAAAGTTGAACAAAGTGAATCTATGCATTGTTGTTGAATTAGGTCTTTACTAAAATCGTAAAAAATCATCCTACACGAGTAATATCAATTTTTTCACAAACTTGTTTTTTTAAACGCTCACTGTCAACAAACTACTTGGTCAATTTATAAACTGCCCCTGATTTCACAATAACAAATGTCAAATTTTACGAATATAGCAATGAAACATTTCAATATTGCCGTCTAGTGGTCGTTTGTAAAAACATAAAAGGTAACCCTCGTAAACTAGACTCTGTGCTAAACTAATCAGAAACGAGATCCAATAGCTCTTATTTCTTTACAAACTGCATTCTTAATTTAAACTACATGCAGGGTCTCTAGACATATCTTGTATTCTAATTCGTGTTTTTTTAGTTGGTTAATACTGTCTGATTAGTCTACATTTTTCGTGATAAAACAAATTTTTGTAGAGCAATAACTCATGTTTCGAAAGTAGAATGGTTTTTAAAAATAAGCTGTAATTATTTTGTTCTTTCGTGCATTTAAGAAATGAATACACTCTAAATCTTTTTCAGAGCAAGATATGCATGTTTCAAAATTGCTACAGATCACTTAATATGTAGCAGAAAAAGATAAAATTTTTGGTACAGCTATTAACATCTATCAATGCCTTTGACATTTAGTTTTCAAACTTTCTATATATATGGTGTCGTCTTTCTTTAATGGAATATAGGTTCTCCACAAAATTCCTCCAATTTAAACTACTCGAGTTCATTATTTTAATTACCCCCAATGAGTCTTGCTTCTAGCCCATTAACCTATTGTTTTGATATTTATTTTTAGGAAAACTGTATTATTTTATATGACTTCCCTTAATAAGTTTTCTAGTAATAATTTGTGTATATGTGTATACAAGAAGACTTTTTGCAATTTAAGTTTAAAATACTTAAAAATGCCATAGAAAACATATGTTTTCACATGGCTTAACAGAATGGTGCTCTCAACATGACGACATTCGCAGAACCATAAAAGACGGGTCGTGTATGTAGTGCACAGTGTTGCCACCTGCCTGAAAGGAAAATTCCCTTTGGGTACTGCAAAAATTCCCTTTTTCTCAAGAAAATTCCCTTGCCCATACAAAAGAAAAAAAAATATACTTCTTTTCCAAAAGTAATTACATGTAGGTATAATAGAGTATTTTTTCATTTAGTAGGAAATTTTTTTGTTTTTTATTCCTATTATTACTATAAAAAAACTTAACCAAAAAATTAAGAGCCAAGTTTACAAGTTCACATGGTTACAGACAAGACTGTTTACAACACAAAAAAAACAATCTATCAGATGTGGAAAATTCCCTTTTTTTGTCGAATTTTCCCTTTTCCCTCTAAACATCAAAAATTCCCTGAAAAAGGGAAATTCGCTGTTAGGTGGCAACACTGGTAGTGCACCATATATTTTCCCACCGCGGTGCTGTGTGTAACATGTCGGAGTGCGATCGGATGTGATGGTTAGCGAGAGGTGGGAGGGGTATATGACCGAGATTCCGTCACTGCTCAAACCACAAACGTGCCCTAAGAAGTGTTTTACTTCAAAAAGTACAGACAAGTGATATTTTCAAAAGTTGTGTTGAATATCGGATAGCATTGAAACTTTGAAGGAAGTTTTGTGTTTTACATTATTATTTATACGATAATAATACTAAAAAAAAAAAACATCCGTATTGCTTAGGAGAAAAGTATAAGACCTAACAGCTAACGGAGTGGCCGAGCTCGTTAAATCGTGCAGTTTGGACTGGTTAAAACAGGCTGAATTGTGAGGTTGTTGGTTCGATTCCACGTTGATGATATTATTCGGGCGAGAATAATATGTTTACATTACTCCCATTTCCACATTCATTCACCTCTCATTAAGTTAATAAGCATTACATTTTACTATTTTTGTGTGTCTTTTTATTTGAATACTATCTTGTTTGCCAACAGAGTGACCGAGCTCTTTAAAACATGCAGTTTGGACTGGTGAACATAGTCTGAATTGTGAGGTTGCTTATTCAAGTCCCCGTTGGTGATATTATTCGGGCGAGAATAATATATTAACATTACACCTATTTTCAGAATCATTCACCCCTCATCCAGGTGTAGGATCTCGCCCCCTGGCATCGGTAATTAGCCTCGTTGCAGAAATAGGCCGATGTAAAATAAATAAAATAATAATATAATATTTAACAGCCTTAACTCTTGTAGCTAGAAGAAACTGTACCGTCCTCACCAAAATCTGACAAACCAGAATTGAAAACTGGTCCATGTGTTTTAAGATTTTTGCGAATATTTCACAACAGTTGCTATAAAAGCAATAACTAACAACTTTTTTTTGAGACATTTTTTAATAAAGCAGCATAAATTAAACAAGGACTTTGTGATGTCGGTCCTGTGGTGGCCACAGCTGATTTTTGGTCATGTTATTCTTTGAACCAACGTAATTGTAACAATACGTAAATTGAATTTTCTGCACTTTAAAACTTTCAATAAAGCGTAAAATTGAACATAAAAATACTTTTATTCTTTATAAAACTTTGTCAGTTTGCAATGAAATATATATTAGTTTCTTGCACCGTCTGCATTTGCTGCGTTTAAACAAAATTCATAAAAGCGGAAAAACAATGAGAAAGTTTATGAAATATTTATCAAAAATCTTGAATTTGATTTTTATCTAATGTTAATTAACATCATTATGATAATTATAGTTTTTAAATAACAAATTGATGTGTCGGCATACTTCTTTGACAATGTTATTACGAAATTATATAATTCTAAATTAAACAAAAGCTACATTGTCTGTTTGATAATATCCTTAACAAGAATCACATTAATTCTGATCCTGCAGGATGACCATTTTGAAATGTGAGATAGTAATGTATAACCCTAATGCGTTTGTCGATTTGTCGCCAGGATCAGATGCCAGTGATTTATAGAACAAACTAGATAACAAACACAAATCAACTGTTTATTGAATATACTTAATTAATAATATTAAAGGAAATATAGAGAATCGGAAAGTTGTCAATGAGGCACAAATCAGACTGAGGATTCCCTTCTTTTTAGGGTTTTGTAGGTATGACCAAAAAACCCTTATACCGTCATTTTGTCGTCTGTCTGTCTGTCTGTCTGTCTGTCTGTCTGTCTGTCTGTCTGTCTGTCTGTCTGTCTGTCTGTCTGTCTGTCTGTCTGTCTGTCTGTCTGTCTGTCTGTCTGTCTGTCTGTCTGTCTGTCTGTCTGTCTGTCTGTCTGTCTGTCTGTCTGTCTGTCTGTCTGTCTGTCTGTCTGTCTGTCTGTCTGTCTGTCTGTCTGTCTGTCTGTCTGTCTGTCTGTCTGTCTGTCTGTCTGTCTGTCTGTCTGTCTGTCTGTCTGTCTGTCTGTCTGTCTGTCTGTCTGTCTGTCTGTCTGTTCGGTATAAAATTGTAGCCAAACGGCTAAACCTAGAAAGTTGAAATTTGGCATGCTTATACAACTCGTTGACCCGCACATAGGAAAAATACCAAAACATCTAAAAAACATACCCCCCTAAAAATAGGAACAAATATGTGCTCATCGAAAAAATATATATTTTTTTAAAATTCTGAGCAGGGTATCAAATGAAAGCCCTTAGTATGTGGATTAACGATCAAAATTTTATTTTTGCAAAATAAATTATTTAGACATTATTTCTGCCAAAATTGTTCAAAAAAAATTTTGTTCCACACCCTGTAGCCCAGATGGTTTAAACTAAAAATCTGAAAAAATTCTAAGTAATGTACATTTATGTGAACCGGAATAGTTCAACAGGAATTTTTGATCAGATTATGTTTCCGGAAAATAACGCATTTTTTGTTTTTTTGCGTAACCATGTAAACTATTTAATGATATTATGTAGCACAGTAGACAGAGCGCTTCGATGGTGTAATAGTTACTATACAAGCGTTCTAATCTGCAAACTCGAGTTCAAATCGGCCGCGAGGCAATTCATTTTTTCTGTTTTTTTTTGCATTTTTATTTTGTTTAAATTACTTTTTAAATATTGTAGTTATATTTGGGCAAATATTGCATTTAATTTTTAAAAGCGTAAATTTAATAACCAGTGCAAATTGTTGAAATTGATTACTATTGGACTTACAACCAAGTAACTTAAAATATAACGTAACTATAAATATAATACCATGGATACAAGTTAAAAAAATGAAATATATAAAATATATGTTATGTCATGTGTTATAATGTCTGTATCATATTAGTGCCTAAATATATTACTGCTATACTGCTATTTATATTCCTACAAATAGACGAAAACAGAAGGGCGGAGCTTATGACTAAAACAACCAATGGAAGCCATAGGCGCAATTTTCAAAATCTTATTAAACCTTGTTATATAAAAAAAATACTGCACATATTTAGAAACCTACATAATGGTATTAGGCATTCGAATTAAAATTAACAAAAAAAATATATTTTAACATAAAATTGGTTTTGGCATCCCAAATAATCATCATTCACTTACTAAATACCTGCAAAACCCTGAAATGTGTGAAAATTCACACTTCACATCAATTTTTTAGCTCGTCTTTCGACCAAATTTGATAGGCCTAGGACCCTAAAACTAAAACCTTGCACAGGCCACATAATAAACTATATCCTCTTTCTTTGATTTAATTGGAACTATGTGTCCAACGTGTTGAATTTTTGTTCGATTTTTAATATTCAGTTTTACAATAACCTAAAATTTATCTTACTTTATATCACTGTCACTCAGTAAATAAATAAAAATAGACGTGAAGTGTGAATTTTCACACATTTTAGGGTTTTGTAGGTATTTAGTCAGTGAATGATGATTATTAGAAGGCCAAACGATGAATGCGTGTCACTACATAACACAATTGCAAGTGTTGGTTTTAAATCCTTTAAATCAATAGGCACGACTAGAAGGTTGCAGTTAGATTTTTTCTATCGTGCATCAAATATCTCTAATAATACCATATTTTAACGCATTTTTTTTTTTGTTTAATTGCAAAAATATCATTCTAATCCAGACCTGGCAACACTGCGGACGATCTTTTGTCACGCAAGAGCATAACGCATACAGAGACATTGTTTATATTGCGACTATATGAAAAACTAACAGATTCTCTACTAGAAATGGAAACCCAACAACCGGCCAGTTATTTATTTATTTTCCTAGTCGATATTTGTAAAATAAATTTACGTTCCTCTTCTATACTCATAACAAAATGTATCCATGTATATACAAATATATTTTTTTTAATTTTAGCTAAGATATTAAACGATAATCTTCTGGCAATCCTTCTAACTCTGTATGTGTAAATGTATTATATTATTATTTATTATTATTATGATTTTTTTAAATGTACTGGTTTAAACCCTAAACGCCGCAAGGCCTAGGGTAAATAAAGAAATAAAGAATTATTATTATTAAACGATAATCTTAATACTTGGCAAAATGTAGTCAAAATGAAATGTATTTCAAAAATCAATTACCGTCCCTTAATCTGCACTTAAAGAGCTTCTATTTAATATCCCCACAATCAAATTTAAATTAAAAAAAAAAAAAAAATCAATAGCACAAAAACTGTAATATTTTCCAGAAACGTAATCTGATAAAAAATTCCTCTCGTACGTTTCATGTTCATAGCAATATACATTACTTAGAATTTTTTCAGATTTTTAATTTAACTTCTTAGGGTTAAAACGTGCGAGAAATTATTTAGTACTTTTTTGGAAAAAATCATATTAAAATAAAAAAAATAAAATAAATAAAAAACTACTTCCCGTTCCTTTATCTACATCTTAAGAGCTTTCTTTTGATACAACAAAATAAATTTAAAAAAAAATCAATATTTTGCGAAAAAATAATTTCCTGTTGAACTATTCCGGTTCCCATCAATGTACATTACTGAGATTTTTTCAGATTTTTAGTTCAACCACTCTGGGAGATAGGGTGGGGGACAAAAGTTTTTTGCCGCTGTATTGACAAAAACCCGATAAAAAAAGATTTTTCAAATATACATTTTTTTCCATTAAATACATATTTGTTTATATTTATCCCGCGCTGTATTTTTTTGAATTATCTATAGTTGTCAAATTTCAACTTTCTATGTTCAGCCGTTTGGCTACAATTTCTACCGTACAGACGACAGACAGACGCATGAGTGACGTTATAAGGGTTTTTTGGTGGTCATACCTACAAAACCCTAAAAACTGCAAATTTCAACTCAAGGAGACACTACATTGTACTTTTATCTTTAATATAAACCCTTGTTTGTAAAAATTAATTAATATTTAGTTCCAAATATATGCCCACAACCAAAACACTATTTATATGAAAAACATCTACAAATATACGCCAGGTACCGATCCTAACAATATGAATTGTTGTAATTTATTGTATGTATTTTATTGAACAACTTTGGACCATTTTGATGTGTGTAGTTTGCTTAGGGAAAATAAAGCTTTAGCGACTATTGGTATAAATATCTTAAATGCCAAAATTAAGTATGGATCAAGATGGAGCACTTCCTTCATGGATGTTTATTTTTAATTAACATTAAACTAATGTCTTCTTAATTACTTCGTGCTTCTGGAATCCATAACGGGTTTTTTGCATTTGAATTTTGGTTATAATATTAATCACTGTGATAGTATATGACTGTTAACATTTAAAATGTCAATGTCAAAGAATAAATTCCTGAAGTTATCCTTCGAGTATTGTAGTTTGCGTTAATTTATTCATTGAACTTTATAAGAAAAGAATATGGATTTATACCATGATATAAATGAATGAAATTATTAAATCTACTTTTATTGGGAAGACACATTTTTAAAAGTATTTAGGACTTCTGTTTGTTGAATTCTTTGCTCTGAGATTCTTTTAAAATACCGTGTCCAATATAGTTGATGATTCTGTTGAACAAAAGTAACATTTTAAGAATAGATAAAAGATATTCGCTATGTTATGATGTAATGAGTGCTACAAGATGAGCTCAAAATGTCTCAAGAAGTTAGGCTTGAGCTGTGAGACCATGCGTATGGCCTGCCATGTCATGCATAAATTTATTGTTTTCTACAGTAAAAAGGTAATTATCCGGGTCTCAATTATACGTGATAAATGTTTAACCGAAGCCTAAATGTCTAAGAATTATACAATTTGACAAACAAGAAGAATATAAGAAAATATATTGTTACAAACAAAACGAGAAAAAATCACTCGTTTTGTAGGGTTTTTAACTACTGCTAGGAACCGAAACGGGCTTTTCATGTACCCTGCTCTGATAATTTTCGAGAAACCAGGTTCCGGATATCTTATTTTGGATATTCAGTTTCGGATACCTTGATTCGGATTCCTGGTCCCGGATATGCGGTTTCGGATATACAGTTCCGAATACCGACAGTTCCAGAACCGGTTTATTTTTTGATCCAGTTCCAACATGGTCGATTTGTTTTTTACTATTTTTAATCAAATAAAAGCGTAGATAATAACCGAATTTTTCAATGATTCGGGCTCTAGCATCCCCGATTTACTACCGAAAATGGAGTTTTACTTCCAGACACATAACTAAGGACTCGCAACCGCGGGGGCACGTCTCTTAAGGGCCCATGGAAACTCTAAATCATTTTTTTGGGTGATTCTCAATCCAAATCTTACCACGGACTGACGAAAAGCCAATTTTTTACGCGGACAGGTAAAATATCTAATTTTTTTCTCAACTGTTGATGGAGTGGGCCGAGACTGCTTCATCCGGGAGATAATTCCAGATGTCTAATATGAAGTTAGACAGGAAGTTCAGGAAGTTTTCACGTTGTTGAGTGTGGTATTTTTAATGCTTCAGCTTTAAGTGGTGACCACGAAGACGTGGGTCAGCATTGAGATAAAATAATGGAGACATGTCTGTGGATAATTCTCCTGTTGTTATTCGATATCTGGATCAGGTCACCATGGGTTCTTCGATATGCCAGTAGGGGGAGACCAAGTTTTACTAGACGATCATTATATGGCAGGTGCTTTAAACTTCTCGGGAGTTTGGTAGCTCATCTCTGAACTTCTAACAACTGGATGTCGCGTTGTAAATAAGGCAACCATACAACAAATGCAAATTCAAGGAGTGGGCGGCTGTAGAATAAGTACATTTTGCGAGGAGTAAGGTGTAAGAAAGATTTACGGACCAGGTAGAGAACTTTGTGGGCCTTTTTAACTACTTGGAAATTGTGAGTGGACCAGTCGAGATTCTAGGTTATAGTGACTCCTAAATCAACTATAGACTCAATATATTGGATTGCATTGCCCATTATGTGGGACTGATGTCCTGGGTTATTCTTTCCTAAATGAATCACTTGGCATTTGATTGGATTTGATTAGATATATGAACGATTTTAAAATTTGGACCTGTTATTAGAAACACTGCTTTAAATAACTTTTTTTTTTGTCGTTTGGTCCTCCTAGATAAAGTTGATAAACCTAAATAAATAAATAAATAAATAATAATTTATTGACAAAATTACACGTAATGTGTTTTAAGTCAGTCAGAAATACATATTTAGGTCATACAATAATAAAATTTATAAAAACACGTTGCAGAAACACATTTACATTTATAAATTAAAAATTATCATTTTACAGTCTTAAGCCTGTAATACATGATGCGATTTCTCGTTTTGAATCTCGTACGATTTATCGTACAAGAATTATTGTATCGTGTACTACAGGATTTTCGTACGAGATCTTGTACGATATTGAAAACCATCCAATATTTATGCTCCAGACCTAAAATATTGTATAGAAATGAACAGATATCGACGCAGTAGATTATTGCGCATAGTCACGTGACCGATACCGTTAGGAATAATTATCGTACGATAAATCGTACGAGATTCAAAACGAGAAATCGCATCATGTATTACAGGCTTTAAAATTAAAATTAGTAAAATCTTCCACTTTATAAAAAGGATGCTGTATAAGAAAATGTTTCATTTTATTTTTAAATATTTCTATGGAGTTTGATTTGACTTCTGTTGGTAACACATTTTAGAATTTAATTGAGTAATAGTTGCTACAATTTCTTGTTTTTGATAATCTAGTATAAACAGGGTAAGTTTTTGATTTATTTCTTGTGTTGTAAGAATGTAACTGCTCAACAGTAGTGTACGATCAAACATTTTTAAATCCGTAGATGAGACACTGATAAATATAAAGGGATGGCAGAGTCATTATATTTAGACTGATAAAATGTTCCCTGCAATCTGCTTTGTAAGATACTCCCGCGATTATCCTTATTACGCGTCTTTGCAATTTAAAAATACGTTCCGCTGATGGACTGATAAATCTAGTTTGGGGCCCAAAGAAAATTCTGTTGATGAGAAGATGAAGCCTTCCATAAGACTATTTATGCTTAATTTTAATGTCTACCATTTGATATATCCATAAACAATTCCTTAGGAGAGAAACACAAACATAGTTATACAAGGTGTCTCAAAAGAAATTTTATATTTATTTAGCTTACTGCGTGAACGCAACGTATCCGAGGGGCGCGGGGGTTATGTCAATCGGTAGCCTGGCTCTTGGGAATTCAGTCGCTATGGAGCGTTTCTCGGGAGCAGACCGCGCGTTATGCGTGCGAGAGTTTTACAAAAACGGTGATTCGGCGACTGTAGCGCGTAGAAAATTCTGCAGTATTCGAGGTTTTCGCCACTTAAATGATGCGCCAAGCATTCCTCTCATTCGACATTGAGTTAAAAAGTTTGAAGAGACTGGTACAACGCTGGATAAATCAAAATCGGGCGACCTAGGTCACCAAGAACGGTAGAAAACGTGGAGAATGTTAATCAGTCTGTACGTGACGACCCGAACCTTTCAATTCGGAAGCGCGCAAGAGCTTGAAATGTGCATAGATCATCATTACATCGCATTATGCACAAAGACCTAAAGCTGCACCCCTACAAAATTCAATTGGTTCAAGAATTAAAGCCCCAAGATGCCAGTCAGAGGCTTAATTCTCAGGCAAATTGATCTCCCGGAGAGGTGACATAAATTGGCCTCCACGCAGTCCAGATTTAACCCCTATGGACTTTTTCCTATGGGGTTATCTTAAATCTAAAGTTTACGCCAATAAACCGACTTCACTGGCGCATTTGAAAGAAAATATCCGTCACGAAATGGCAGCCATCCCTGAGTCCACCTGCCGAGACGTCATAAGTAATTTTACTGTTCGATTAAATGAGTGCCGAGAACGCGAGGGTCTACATTTAGACGATATTATTTTTAAGAAATAAATCCCCAAAAAGTGTATTTTAATAATTAATAAACATTTTTTCTATATACGGCTTAATTTTTTTTTAATCGATCCACTAAATATAAAATTTCTTTTGAGACACCTTGTATATCTTTACAACTTGATATTCTTTGTTTATTTAAGATTAGAGTCATTGCCCCTATTTATATGTGTTAAGATATAGTTTTTAATTATCTTTGTACATAAATTTGATATAACTTTCACTATATTCAATGAAATTTTGAAAAACAACTTGCATTGAACTTTGTGTGAAAAATGTAAACCGCATATACCAATAGTTATCGGGTAACCGGTAACCGTACTATAGAACTAGGAAATATAAAAATATTGCGCAATGTGTTTCATTACAATGTACAGTTACTAACTGCACTTAATATACACTGGAATGATAAATATTTGTACACAAGGTGAGACAATGCATTGACATTTTTATACCCGTTAAATCAATTGTGCACAGCGGGGAACAATTTTTGAAATAGGTTAATAGACACACTCTAACAAGAGTTTTAGTAATTGATTTATTTTATTTAGAAACATATTTTGCCTTACACGAAAAGAGGATGACCTAATTAATAGAACCGTTATGGATTTATTAAATTACAAAGAATTGAGTGGTTAGGATAAGTTAGTTAGGACACCAGAATATATAAAAATGGCTTCAGGCCCAGGCCTGAGGGGCCCACTTCTAACCAACTTCATAATAATTTTTTGCGGTGGAGCCCAAAAAAATCAAAATTTATTTTACAGTATAAAATACATACATTAGAAAAATAATACAAATATATAAACTTTCTTTTCTTCAAGTTCTGTTCTGAGTTCAAGCTTAGTTTATGTCAAAATTACCATTTTTTTTTTACAATTTCTGGTTTTTAGTTTAGTATTTCGATTAAATATTTTTAGTAAAAGAGTAATTTTAGTAAACCAGTAAAATTTTAAAAGTTAATAAGATTTACATAAAATATATTTTCAGTCTAGTTTGTATTAATTCTGTAGAACATTAATATTAATTAATATTCAATTTTCCTTATATGGGCATACGTTGCCATGACAACGTAACAAACTTTAACTGTTTCTAATATAAACGTAAATGTATATATAAGATGGTGGACTAAATAGTGTTACCTTTGTTGATCAATAAAATAATTATAATTATTATAAAATTGTCTACTTTTTAATAAAAATTGACTTCTTACCGTAAGAAGTTATTTTATTGTTTCGGATGTTTATAACCAAGTAACTTCCAAATTTAACGTTATACCTTATCTTCCTTAATAAAAAAATAGTGTATTGGGCCCGGTAGTTCAATTTCAACCACCTGTATACTATTGATAAAATATTAATATATGTGTTTATTCTCATAAAGAATTATTTTAAGCAATTCTGTTCCTTATTTATTAATTTTTAATGACTATATTCCTTAATGAGCTTTATCAGGATTAACCATCTTGATATGTAGTGACACGTGATTTTTGCAAGTGGCGTCTTCATTTTTTTCTGACGTTTTTAGTTATTTTTAAGTGATTAAAGTGTTGAAAATACTTGAAATAGTGTGTTATAGTGTGACCTTAGTGTTTGGACTGCATGCAGACCAAAATTGGAGCGACTTGAAAGGTATTTGTAGTAATTTTTGTTAATTTTATAATGTAAGTCATTGTTATGTAGAATGTGCTTCTATAGACAATATACACATATATGCATACACTATCGGCTATAACTAGAGAAACAAAACTATTTTTTAAATCATTTTCATAAATCCCGATTATTGACTAAATGAATACTGAATTATATTGGTATAGCAACAACAATTTATAAGTTAGAACCTGGTCTTAAAAATATTTGTTGTACTGGTACAATAAATAAAATAATTAACTTTCTGCTGCAGCAGACCATCTGCATATTTCTTTTGTAAGACTTAATAATAAAACAATTTTTTGTGGTAAAATTTTTTCCTTTGCCCTAGCTCCCGTTCTTGTCCCGGTTTAGAGTTTCATAATTATGGTAAACCTATATATATATATATATATATATATATATATATATATATATATATATATATATATATATATATATATATATATAGGGGGGCCGCAGATAATATTTAAGTTATTTTGGGGGGTCCCATGCCAGAAAAGGTTGAGAAACACTGCTATAATACATAAGATATTTTTACGTGAGGTGCCCACAGCTTCCGCGAAAGCTATCAACTGAAACACTACAGAGGAGCCCAAAATACTGATAACAGCTAAATACATAAACAAAATGTGCAGTCAGATAGATTCTGGGCCCTAAAAACATTGTCATTTCAAATATTATTACGTATTACAATTACCGACAAAGGAATTAAAGAAATTAGCAACAAAATGACAAATAATAAAATTGGGTAATGGTTAAAAAATAATCCAGTTCCGGACCTTGTTGTCTGCTCGAGCCCGGGTAATTTGAACCTGCTTTCCTCGTCTCTCGCCGGCCCAGCCTACCTTAACACATAATAGAATACAATCAATAGAGTTTTGAATGTATAACACACCTAATTATTATATATTAATAATAACAAAGTGTAGGTTAGTTGTAAACATTCTTAAGATTTTTGTTCAATAACTGGATCTATTATATTCATACCAATGACTCATTGATATCTGTATCACGATTATTTTTAGAAAAATAAGTTGTCTGTGGTATTAAATAGAGTGATTAAAGGATATGAATATCCTGTATCGACAATTATAGAAAATGGAGTTTATGAAATCAACAAACTAGATGTGGAGATAATGCTCCATATCTTACTATCATATTAGCATGGACGTAACAATTTAACGACAGGCCTTCTAATAAATTAAAAAGAAAAATACAATTTTTTATAACCACTTGCCCCCGTACATTCCTGAAAAACTAACATTTTATTTTTCTACAACACAATATATAGGCTATTTCAAACGTTTAAGCGGAACTAGATTGTGAAATCTAATCATTTTTATCTATTAAATTGGACTTTTGGTATTTTGTTTAAGCTTTGTAAATCATACTTACATTGCAAATTTTAGGTAAAATAGACTGTAATTATAAAATGTTATTTTGATTTATTGTGTAATTTTCATTACAAATTTCCCATTTTTTTTTTGTCTTAGAAAAATGTCCGACTTGAATTATATGTTACATTTTTTACAATATATGTCACTCGTTTCCATGGTTTCACTGTAGAAATCATGAATTTTTATATGACAACATGAAACATGAAATAAATTAGGCAAATTCCCTTCTAGTGTGACAACCTAAAAGAACGAAATTCCCAGTTAGTTAAACCAAAGAAACAATCTATAATATATTTTGATATCTTCGCTAATTAAATTATATATAATATACCAGCTGCCCTATCCGGTTTAGCTCGGGGACGTTATTATTGCCCTACATTTTTTTGCAACTTACAACATATCTACTCGTAATTAGGTGGCTGGACAAAAGACAATACTATAAACACGTCAAAGGGTGAAAGGCCAGCATTATACTGAATAGGAATACTTATCTGAGAGCCTCTTTGTAAACAATATTTTTTGTTTTGCCATCAGGCGTTAGCAGGTAAAGGTTGTCGCTAGAACTGACTGGCGAACACGCTACATATATATGCTTATGTGAGAAGCATGGACTTCGCAAATCAACACCAGCTACCTTTAGGATTTGACTCAGTGACTTATTAATAGCTATCGCAAAACAAACCCTGACAGGAAATTGCAGGCGTTTCAACTAAAATGGCAAAAAGAAGCATCGATATTCTAGGGGTCACCACATTTTCGCCTGTACCGAAAATGTCATAATGTTTCCTCTACTAAATAATATTTTAAACTGTTCACCTATAAACGTTTTCCATTACTTTATTTTAGCAGGTTTGTATTCTTCAGCAACATTATTGGTGCATCTACTTTCAAAAATTCGACTGGATAGTGAATAGAATCTTGCACATTTACAACCGCATCGACAAACCTGTAAGTACGGGACAGAGATTCAAACTGACCCAAGATTACTTTCCTAGTACAAATTGTTACTTTTTAACTACTGAACTGATTAAAAATTGTTTCAATTCCGATTAGTGTATAAATCGTGTATTAAGTTTGCCATTGAAAAAATATATTTTGTCACAAACAGTTTCAAGAATAAACCTAAAAGATGGATTTTGATTTACCCGCGCGCACATTTATCATTGGCCGCATTCGGCAGACTCATCGGTATACCGATTAGTAATTTTTTTCCTTTATGCCTACGTTGATCTACCGGTGAGTTACCGTACTTACTCACCGGTCGCCATTTTATTAACCGAATTTCATGTATGGTTAGTTGCTCACCGGTGGATATACTGACAGTTGTATATCTGTGGTGAGAAGGAAAAAGGTGTTAAGTCAATTTGTTTAGTTACTGATTAGACGCATTTAAAAAACAAATTAATCTTAAAATTACTGTAAAGGCTTACATTCAAATCTATTTAATAATTGTCTTAACAGATATTTAGTAGAGATGGGAATTTCGGCTCAGTTTGCGGAACCGGATCAGTGGAGGTCGTTCAGTTTGTTGAGCCGGTTCAGTGATCCGGTTAAGTAAACATGTTTTCGAGACACAGGTCGGTCGTTAGTTCGTAGGTAGAACGTCGCTTAGAGCCGGTCAGTTGTCGGTCGTACGCTTGTAGGTAGACGTCGCTTGGAGCCGGCTCTTTCTTAGACCCGGCTCTTTCTTAGACCGGGTCAGTTGTCGGTCGTTCGCTCGTAGGTAGAACGTCGCTTAACCCGGTCAGTTGTCGGTCGTTCGCTCGTAGGTAGAACGTCGCTTAGCCCCGGTTCTTATCTAACATTTTTGAAACAAACAATTCACTTTATGTAGCTACTGTATTTTAAACGAGATGTGTTAAGTTTATGGCGATGTTTATTGCCCTTATAAATCGGACAACTGGGATTTGGGCAATATTTTTAATATTTTTATATAGTTTTGGTTGTAAGAAAATACAGACTAAGCCTATTAGTTTCAAATAAACTGCCCTACAAATTGATGACAATAAATAATACACTTTATGATAATACATTACACGCCGAGTTCTCGCGAAGTTCAACATGACATCGATCCAGATCCGGATCACTCCGGTCACTGCTCACAATCGCCCGACCACTCGTATCCTTGAAACTTGAAACTATACAGTGAGCCGTGAGTCGGCTCATTTCAATTTGGTGAACCGTGTCACTTCGGTCAGTGTACTGAGTCGGCTCAGTGAGCCGGTTCATTCATGAACGACCCATCTCTAATATTTAGCTATTATATTCTACCACAATTACTTCAAAATATTTTTCCTTTTTTGCTACTTCATTTCGTTTTTATATAGGTATATTTGGATGCGTTAGTTCTGCTAAATTCAGCACTAAATTTAAATCAGTTCCACCTTCATCATGCGTATGATTTTAAGAAGACTGTACAAGAAATTCATATTGAATTCTGCATTTGTTTGAGAGAAATATACAAAGAATAGAAATGGTAGCTGATTGAAGTTAACAAATTCCCCGGCAAGATGAGACGGAGAATTGTCATTCCTTACGTAAGTTGTTGCCAACTTTATTGTTCAAATGTTCAGAGATAGACAATACTCGAGTCTAAATGAAATACTTCACTGTCAAGATAGATTTATACATTTTCATGAAGTTTACTATATAAGACCAAGTTACATGATCTGAAGATTTATTACTGACAAAGCTTATAAAGACTAACCTTCGTTCAAAGAGAGCACACAAATTTTACAATTAAACAAAAAATATATATAATTACCCAGTGTTTTATTTAACTACTAATTTAACAAAAAATGTATAAATATATACAGGGTGTTTGTTTGAAACGGGGCACACCGAACTTCTCCTTTATTTGTAAAGTTACAAAAAATCTTCAGAACAAAAGTTAAACTAGACAAAAAGGCCCATCTAAAGGTTACTGTAAGAATTCTGAGGCACTTCCGTTTTCACCGGAAATGATGTCAACTTTTGATCTAGCATAGGGAATCGATAATTTTATATTTTTTCCTAAAAGTACATTAAATTAGCTTTACATTGACACCAAAAAGTCATATTTTTATGTTAACCATTTCAAAATGGCGAGCATTTATTTACAAAATAATAATCAACATAAGAACAAAGTTGAACGTAGCAAGCTTTGAAAACAATAAAAAAAGAAACAATATATCTCTAAAATAAACTGTTATAACTAGTTATTATATGAAATAACATGAAATACAGTCTGTTCCAAATGGTTAAGCGGAACTAAATGGGAATTTAGTTCTTTTAGGTTGTCACGAGAAGGGACCTTGCTTGGGATATTTCATTTTTCATGTTGGGATGTCAAAATTTAAAATTCCAACAATGAAACCATGGAAACGTATGACATATGTCAAAATTAAATATTTTTTTTAGATATTTTAATGACAAAAAAATAAATAAATGGGAAATTTGTATTAAGAATGACACAAAAAATCAAAATATAAAGAAAATGACATTTTAAAATGATATTAACCTTAACCAAAAAATGTTTATTGTAAGTATGATTTACAAAGCTTAAACAAAACGGTCGAAAAGCACGATTTAAACGATGAAAGTAACTAGATTGCAAAATCTAGTTCCGCTTAACCGTTTGGAACAGACTGTAACTTAAATTTTTATTTTTCAATTATATGTTTTATAAATAACAAGAGTTTAATAGTTTATTTTGCTTATTTTTGTTAAAAAAAAAAATTGTATTAATTGTTAGTAAGTCGTTATTTGTACCTAATTATGGTTTATGTACGATATACCAACGAAGAAATGACAGATATGGTTCTGATATACGAAGAGTGCCAAAGAAATGCGGTTAGGGCTCAGCGACTCTATCAGGTAAGGTATCCTGATAGAGCTCAGCCGAGAAGGCAGTAATAATTGTAAAAAGTAATAGTTTTTTTTTTTTTTCTAAATAGTCAAATAGTTTATTTTAGACATATTTTGTTTCTTTTTTTTTATTGTTTTCAAAGCTTGTTACGTTCAACTTTGTAAAACTTATGTTGATTATTATTTTGTAAATAAATGGTCGCCATTTTGAAATAGTTAACATAAAAATATGATTTTTGGTGTCATTGTAAAGCTAATTTAATGTACTTTTAGGAAAAAAATATAAAATTATCGATTCGCTATGCTAGATCAAAAGTTGACATCATTTCCGGTGAAACCGGAAGTGCCTCAGAATTCTTATAGTAACCTTTAGATGGGCCTTTTTGGCTAGTTTAACTTTTGTTCTGAAGATTTTTTGTATCTTTACAAATAAAGGAGATTTTCGGGGTGCCCCGTTTCAAACAAACACCCTGCACATTTACAGTCTGTATAATAAGACGTCCTTTTTGGAGAACTATAAGAGAGAAAAGGAAAAACTAAAAATAATTTAAAAATTTACTGTAAATATTATTACGCTACTACCTAATAATTGGTCCAATCTCCATTATTACCAATTATTGATTGGCACCTTTTCGCTACACTTTCTACCATCTTTTCGGCATACTTTGGCCGTGATCTCCATATTTGCCGTATTTGATGCGTTAGCTGATCCAAATTTTGAACGTTTTTTGTTCGAAACTTATATTTCATGTACCCCCAAACATTTTCAATAGGATTTGCATCGGCCATTATAGAAAACCACATCACTCCAATCGCGGTTTAAATTTTCCTTGGCCCAAGCGAGTCGTTTTCGACATGTTTCACCGATAACAAATGGTTTTTGTTTGGTGCTCCTGATTTTAATACCATTTTCAATTAAACGACTTCTCAGGGTCATTAGACTTAACTCAATGTTCTTTTTTAACAAAATTGAACCGTTATTTTTTCGAACTTCGAACCGTTATTTTTTTCGTTTCGGTTTTTGTTCCTGTTTAATTAAAACAAAAATATATCAGTTCGGTTCCGGGTTTCGTTCCGGCAAAAATAACGTTTTTTTTTTCGGTTTTTGGGTCAGTTCTGACTGATAAATTTTTAAATGCTTTTATTTGTATTAGAAATTTATTTTCTACTATAATTTAGAAGAACATTTTATTCCTTATTTTGTAATAATCATATCCATGCCGCTGACAGGGGGGAGGGGGGTATTGCGCGTTGACCCCCCCTTGAAATAATAGAAGCGGATTTTTTTTACTTATCAGTTAAAAAAATTACGATTTTTTTCTGCTCATCAGTTTAAAAAATAATCTTAAATAAAATGTATTTTATATTTTGGTTCACTCCCATAAACATTATCGGAACCGAAATAAACCGATATTTTTTTTTCAGTTCAGCTCCGGTTTACATTCCGACAAAAATAACGTTTTTTCGGTTTTCGGTTCAGTTCCGGTTCGACGCCCTGCTTTTTTAATACACGATTAGGTAAATCGTTAAATTTTTTATTAATTTTATAACGTTTCACCCAATACTTCACAAAGTCTACTGACTTGTGGGTATATTGTTCTGCACTTGAAAAGGACATTTTTGACCCTTTTGGGTGGGTAAAAATATCGCTTCAAAACATTTTGTATAAATAGCATTCATTATTACACAACCGCACTACTGAAAGACAAAACACTAACTAAACAACTTTTATTATAGGGCGAATTATAGTATAGGAAAATTAATAAAGGAATGCTGGGAAGAAAGAATGAAGGAAGAACATAAAGGCAAATTGTCGGCATGGGGAGAGACAAGAAAAGAATACTTTTGGAGATGCGGAATGGACATAAGATGAGCGAGAGAAAGAGAAATGGAGGAATAAATATAGTAGAAAAATTGAAAAGGAGGGATAAGGAGGTACGGTAACAGGAAAGAACAGACAGAAGAGACAAATCTCTGCCAAATTTCTTTGCTTATGATTGCTTATTGTTTAAAAACGTTAATTCTTCCTATATCCCCTTTATTATTTCTATTAACAAAGAATGTATTTTTAATGAGTTGAATTAGAAATTGTTTTCACTGTTAAAGGTCATAAGTAAACTCAAAATTTTTACATTTATCGAATTTAAATTATCATAGAAATGTTTTTACGATGAGAAACTTTCATAAAAAATCCATCAAATCGATAGAATAAAGGTGTGAAATGCTTTATTGATATGCATTACAATACTAAACTTTCCACAAAGAAGTTAACGCTAAGATTGTGAATGATCACTTGACAGTGACAATGAATACTTGATAAGGTGAGGAAAATACAGTCTCATATCAAAGGTTGTATGGTTTCAAATCCATATAAAATGTAGGGATGGTTATCTGTTCACAAGATATTAATAGGTGTTAGGAACCTATTATTTTATTTATTATTATTACTTACCAGAGCACTATTTGGGTGTAAAGCCAAAAATTAACCCGAATTATAAGTGTTCACCCAACAGAAAATGTTTAAAATTACATTATTCGAAACAATAGTCGATCAAGTTACAAAATAGTTAAAATTTCATCAATCATTTCAAAAGGAAATTGCCACCTAATCCCAATTCCAAATGAAGACAATTTAATGATATTTTAATTGTTACAAATTCAATTTAGGAACCGTTTAAACGGTTTTGCAAACAATGCAAGGTAAAACAAAACCGTTAGGCACACCTGTACACCGTCATGCTAATCAAAATGTCAATGTTAAATAATATAATAATTATGGTAAAAATCGTGCCAAAGATGCGTCATACTTCATGCAACAGAGAATTAATAAGCGCCAACTAACGGATTCGTCCTATGGAAATAAATGGAAATTATACACCTAAACTATTCATTTGTTTTAATTTTTAACTCGACAACTTAAGGTGTAGTACATTTATTAAGTATCTAAAGAGGATGAATATGGATATTTTAATTAATAGATTTATGTAGATGCAGGCATGTAATATTAAACCAGTGGCAAAAGGAGACCTTCGCTAGACTTGCTTCAACAGGCTTCAACAGTTTCTTGAGGTGATAAAAATCGTTGTCCATGCATTTTTTGTTTGACATTGGGGGAAAAAAGTCGTTAGAGGATAAATCAGGTGAATACGGACACTGAGGCATTAAATCGATATTTTCTTCCTTCAAATAATCAATTGTTTGACGTGCTGTGTGGCAGCTTGCATTATGAAGAATTATGCGACATTTTTTGATGTTTTTCCTGATTTTGTCGATGACTTCTGGCAAACAAATTGTTGTATACCATTCAGCATTAACTATTCTCCGATTCTATAAAGAAATGGTTGCGACATGTCCAGTACGACCGAAAAAAACAAGCGATCATTTTCTTCGTGAACGAACTACTTTTGTGGGTTTTGGTTCATCTTGGAAAACCCGAACAGTGGATTGTTCCCAGTTCATATGAATAAATCCAAGTTTCGTCACCTGTAACGATGTTGTATACGGATTTTGCAGTGCCTAGGTTGAATTTTTAGCATTCCCTCATACTAATCAACACGAGCCTTGTTTTGAGCTTTTTACCCTTTACGAGCATTTTTTTTTGGAATCCATCGGGAACAGATCTTTTTCACAGCTAAATGTTCATGCAAAAGCGAATGTATTGCAGTCTACGATATGCCAAAGGATGCCTCTATCTCACGGTAACATGGTGATCTTCTTCAATCGTTTTGCTCAAAGCGTCGATGTTTTATTGAATTACAACCGATTTTGGTCGACCTTCACGAGATTCACCACTGAAGGACGCACGACCACGACGAAATTCTGCAAACCAATTGTAAACAGTCTTCTGATGGTGTTTCATTTCCAAAAGTTCAACGAACCGAATCTATGCATTGTTGTTTAGTTAATCCTTTACTAAAATCGTAAAAAATCATCTAACGAAAACCTTCACAAGTAATATCCATTTTTTCACAAACTTGATTTTTTTTTAAACCCTCACTGTCAACAAACTACTCAATTTCTAAGCTGCCTCTGATTTCACAATAACAAATGTCAAATTTTATGAACATAGTAATAACACATTTCAATATTGCCATCTAGTGGACGTTTGTAAAAACATAAAAGTAACCCTGGTATTGTATATTACAGGACTTGTGTTCCTTTCCTCGTTAAACACCTCGTGACTTTTCATGGATCCTCGATTGAAAATCCTTGCGTTAGAGCATTAAACTGGCAACCAAAATTATCCTAAATCTATCCAAATTTATCAATGAATAATGTGTTTGTGTGTAGTAATATAATTCATTACTATTATAAGTGCATGGTCAATATCCGCTAGGCATGTCGTTGGTTGGTCTGACCGCTGGCCGCTAGCTGCTAGCCGCTAGGTCACACAGCTCTATTGATGTCCTGCGAAGGAAGTCACGTTTCCCTTTATATGTTCACGGCGCAGGATACGTTCCGTCTGTCATACGTCTAACGCGACATACACCACAAACACTCGCAGGTAGGAATATTAACAAGCAATGAATAATTTTTCACGCCTCGCAAAAATTTAATACAACTTCCGGGTTTAATGTTTTATCTATAACTAGCTGGAGTATCCGTACTTCGTAAGGTTTTTGTAATCTATATTTTGCTGTAATATAAATGATTAAAATTGACATTATTTTAAAATTGTACTACGTAAACCAAACTTTTCGCTGCAGTGTCCGTACAAATAGAACACAAAATAATCGTTTCTTTATTCTAAACCAGAGTTTCCCAAACTGTACACCGCGAGCGTCTACTAGTGCTCCGCGATCTAGTGGTGTTGCTATATATAGCAATGATAGAGCTCCGCGAAGAGTTCTCCTCGTGAAAAGTGCTCCGCGGCTCAAAAAGTTTGGGAAACTCTGTTCTAAACTACTCTTTTGGATTATATTTTTGATATTAAGTAAATAATGAGTGAGGTACTTCGTTTATAGGCTCTCCCCATAGCCCCACAAATATATATCTTATTAAAAACCGTGTTGAAAAGAAAAAAAATGTTTCCTTATGTACATTTTCGATGTAAAGTAAATAATAAGTGATATATTTCAAAATTATTACTTCCCAGCGGTGTTGACATTGACATTGACATTTTTTATCAATTATGTATTAAACAAATTCAATCTAATTACGTTCGTACATATTTTTGACATTTTAAGATGGAACAATGTAAGCAAAACAATTTTCGTTGTTCGTTTAAAAAATAAAATTTAGCAGAGCGTGGTTTCGATCCACGGACCTCTGGGTTATGGGCCCAGCACGCTTCCACTGCGCCACTCTGCTCTTGCACTTAATTATATTTTTAACTCAACATTTCAATGACGTTCAGTCATACGTAAACGACTTCAAATGATAGTGTTCTTTATTTAATTCTCAGATCTGCTGCAAGGCACTATGTAGCGTTGTCATCTTTTCATCTTTCAAATACCAAAACAGCAACCTTTCCATCTTTCAAAGTCCGGAGAGTCGACCTTTTCATTTTTCAAATCCAGAGATTCGGCCCTTTCATCTTTCAAAATCTGGTGAAGCTGTCTTTTCATTTTTCAAAATCCGTTGACGATCTTTTTTACTCTCTAAGAGCTATTTAAAACTATTATTAATCAAAGAAGGGGAAATATTATATCCGACTATATAATATGTACCGATTCACTCAGTTTCCTGGAAAACCTACAAGATCCTTTTAATAAGAAATACAAGAAATGCTACACCATATCAAACAAGAGATGGTAAAAAGAATAAAATTTATCTGGATACCGTCTCATTCAGGAATAGAAGGAAATGAAGAAGCCGACAAAGCAGCCAAACAAGCCACAGAAGAGATAAAAACATGCAGATAAAAGAAATACAAGAAATGCTACACCATATCAAACAAGAGATGGGAAAAAGAATAAAATTTATCTGAATACCGTCTCATTCAGGAATAGAAGGAAATGAAGAAGCCGATAAAGCAGCCAAATAAGCCACAGAAGAGTTGAATCTTACAAACATGAAGATTTCCCCGGAAGACCTAAAAAGCCACTTACAAAAAATATTAGAACAAGCGTTACAAGAAGAAGGGAGAAACACTACCCAAAATCACCTGCGAAACATAAAAGAAGAAACAAGAAGATGGACAACACAAGAAAATAGAAGACAACAAATAGGACTTACTAGGCTCAGAATAGGACACACAAATCTCACTCACAAATATATACTAGAAAAAACCGAACCTGCAAAATGTAACACATGTAATACCCAGTTAAACGTACAACATATCATAATCGATTGTCAAAAATACATCACACCGCAGAACACGCAATATTCCAAATAATTTAAAAGACGCATTGTCAGACAAGCACACACACCGTACAAATCTCATCCATTACCTAACCGACACAGAGTTAATAAACAAAATATAAAATCAAAATAAATTTCACATATTTATTATACATAACTATAGATATAAGATTATAGATATAACATACACTATAGAATTAGAAATAACTATGTAACTATGTAACTGGACAAATGACCTAACGGTCGAAGTGCCTTGATTTAAAAAAAAACTATTATTGAGAAAACCGGAGATTTAGAAGTGATAGAAGGATCCGAGCTCGGTCCCGTGCCTTTAGCGCCCGCGGAACGTCCGAGGCCCGGAATCAAAGGGTTTGCGCCCCACACGAAATCCGGAGACAGACAGCAAAAATTTATGTGAAGTGTGAATCTTCACACATTTCTGGGTTTTGCAGGTATTTAGTAACTGAATGATGATTATTTGGGATGCCAAAACAAATTTTATGTCAAAATATTTTTTTATGAATTTTAATTCGAATGCCTAATACCATTATTTAAGTTTCTAAATATGTACAGTATTTTATTTATACAGCAAGGTTCAGTAAGATTTTGAAAATTGCGCCTATGGCTTCCATTGGTTGCTTATATCATAAGTCCCGCCCTCTGATTTCGTCAAACAGAATTAAATTATAATTTCAACACTTCCCACTGGTTATTAAATTTACGCTTTTAAAAAATAAATACATTTACCAAAATATAACTAGAATTTTGACAAAATAATTTAAACAAAATAGAAATGCAAAAAAAAAACAGAAAAAAATAAAATTAACAGGATTCGAACTCTGCAACGTTCGCACTGCAAATTACAAAGTACATTACGAAACCATCTGAGCTACCAGAGTTTCTGATGTGAAGTGTTACATAGCGAATTAAATATTTAACATATTTTAGTTAAAAACACAAAAAATGCGTTATTTTCCGAAAACATAATCTGATCAAAAATTCCGGTTGTACTATTCCAGTTCACACCAATGTACATTACTTAGAATTTTTTCAGATTTTTAGTTTAAACCATCTGGGATACAGGGTGTGGGACAACATTTTTTTTGCACAATTTTGGCAAAAATCGCATCAAAATAATTTATTTTGCAAAAATAAAATTTTGATCGTTAATCCACGTACTAAGGGCTTTCATTTGATACCCTACTCAGAATTTTAAAAAAATATTTTTTTTTGATGAGCTCATATTTGTTTATATTTTTAGGGGGATATGTTTTTTAGATGTTTTAGTATTTTTCCTATGTGCGGGTCAAAGAGTTGTATAAGCATGCCAAATTTCAACTCTCTAGGTTTAGCCGTTTAGCTACAATTTTTACCGAACAAACAGACAGACAGACAGACAGACAGACAGACAGACAGACAGACAGACAGACAGACAGACAGACAGACAGACAGACAGACAGACAGACAGACAGACAGACAGACAGACAGACAGACAGACAGACAGACAGACAGACAGACAGACAGACAGACAGACAGACAGACAGACAGACAGACAGACAGACAGACAGACAGACAGACAGACAGACAGACAGACAGACAGACAGACAGACAGACAGACAGACAGACAGACAGACAGACAGACAGACAGACAGACAGACAGACAGACAGACAGACAGACAGACAGACAGACAGACAGACAGACAGACAGACAGACAGACAGACAGACAGACAGACAGACAGACAGACAGACAGACAGACAGACAGACAGACAGACAGACAGACAGACAGACAGACAGACAGACAGACAGACAGACAGACAGACAGACAGACAGACAGACAGACAGACAGACAGACAGACAGACAGACAGACAGACAGACAGACAGACAGACAGACAGACGACAAAATGACGGTATAAGGGTTTTTTGGTCATACCTACAAAACCCTAAAAAGAACTTTTTTTGCTCATCTCCTCTTCCCGTTTTCTTATTTTCTGAGCCTAAAACTAAAACTTTGCACAGAGCACATGAAAAGCTAATTACGGCTCTGTTTTTGAACCACTGAGATATTTTGCTAAGGTATAAACATCTCTTGCACTTAATTATATTTTTAACTCAACATTTCAATGACGTTCAGTCATACGTAAACGACTTCAAATGATAGTGTTCTTTATTTAATTCTCAGATCTGCTGCAAGGCACTATGTAGCGTTGTCATCTTTTCATCTTTCAAATACCAAAACAGCAACCTTTCCATCTTTCAAAGTCCGGAGAGTCGACCTTTTCATTTTTCAAATCCAGAGATTCGGCCCTTTCATCTTTCAAAATCTGGTGAAGCTGTCTTTTCATTTTTCAAAATCCGTTGACGATCTTTTTTACTCTCTAAGAGCTATTTAAAACTATTATTAATCAAAGAAGGGGAAATATTATATCCGACTATATAATATGTACCGATTCACTCAGTTTCCTGGAAAACCTACAAGATCCTTTTAATAAAAACATGCAGATAAAAGAAATACAAGAAATGCTACACCATATCAAACAAGAGATGGTAAAAAGAATAAAATTTATCTGGATACCGTCTCATTCAGGAATAGAGACAGACAGACAGACAGACAGACAGACAGACAGACAGACAGACAGACAGACAGACAGACAGACAGACAGACAGACAGACAGACAGACGACAAAATGACGGTATAAGGGTTTTTTTGGTCATACCTACAAAACCCTAAAAATCAGAAAGATGGCAATCCTAGCTAAATGGGAAAAGTCTTACTAATAATAGCTTAAAATTATTAGAAGTGCCAACCTCAAAAGATTGAAAAGCACTGTTCTAAAACATGTTACAAGCAACTTGTCAAATATACAAACAATAGTTCTTAGCAAATTCAATAGATTACAAAACTATCAATTCAATAAACGTGATACCAATATGATTTATCAATAAACAATTACAAAATACTAATAAATTCAATCGATTATAATCTATAGTCAACACTTTTAAAAATGACTAATTGATTTTGCAATTTTTATAGCAATTTCAAAGCAAAAATCACAGTCCAGTATCAAATATTTAAGTTAAATGCCAATTTTAAATGTCAAATTTAATTATATGTTACAGTATAATATTTGCAAAAGACTTACTAATATTTGTAATATTTGATGAAGTTATTTTTGGATTTTAATTTATACAAATTTGGCAATGAACTTTAATTTATCGATACATCTTAAGCGGATGCTGGAATCAATGTGCTCGAGATGTTAAAATAATTGTAATGAGAGCTACCACGTGGGTATCAGCCGCCCGTGTGCATCATTCACAAAATCGTCCTCTACTAGAATCGAATCTAAATGGAATCTCACTCTATTGGAAAAGGTGAATTCTTACGGAAATGCTGGTAATAATACGTAGAAAAAAATACAACTTTGTATAAAATTTGTATACTTAGAATAAACATTTTAATTTAAATTTTTTGTTTATACTTGTAGCGTGCTCCACTTTCGGACAGTGCATAGGAAGTTTGGAATACATTCGTGCCACGTAAATTTCAAGAGAGAATTACGTTACGCGGAACATTACAGTAGCGGTTCTTTCAGTACAGGGGGTCCCGAAAAGACCTTAGGGGTCCCGAAATTAAAAGAAAAAATTTAATTTTCACCACTTTTTGCTTTTAAAATTACAATAAACGTAATTATTAAACAATAAATTATTAAGAACATTTAAAATATTATTTCAAAAATTTTCTTGGGGTTCCAGAAAATATTTTAGGCTATTTGGGGGGTCCCGAATATAAAAAAGTTAAGAACCACTGCATTACAGGATAGACTCTCTAATTTGGACCCAGCTTTTTTCACATTTATGGCGTTTGCTACTCAATTGCTACGCAATTCTACTCAATTGCTACTCAATTGCTATGCATCTTGACTAATTGCTACGAAATTAGTCAGGATACTTTAATTTTTCGTAATAACAATTCCATGCTTGAACAGGATTCGAACCCGAGACCCTAGCAATGCAGGGTACGTGTGTTACCACTAGGCTACGTCGGTCGGCGGACCCAGTTTTACACAGCGTGTTACCTTACACCAGTGGCGCACCCAGGAATTTTTGTTAGGGGGGGGGCGGAAGACAAAATTATTTAAATTATGAAAATATAAAGTGATGACTTAAAAAAAAGGTCCTCACTTTTAAAATACAAGTGACGATCTAAAAAAAAGGTCCCCTTCTCTATTTTTAAAACTTTCTACTGTGTTTGTGTATTTTTATTTATATTTCCTTCTTTCTTAGGGGGGACCCAGGCCCCCGGGCCCCCTCCCTGGGTGCGCCACTGCCTTACAAGACATATTATATAATCTGTTTGCTAATGCATACAGATATATATTAAAGTATCATACGAAAAACAGGCACTCGGTGAAAAAAGTGTCTGTTGGGTGGCGCAGTCGGAGTCGGATGTTGTTGGCCGTAAGCTAAAAGTACGTGGACGTAACTCAAGAAAGGTTTGTAATTGAAATCAGACGTAAAAACAAATGAAAATACCTAAAAATATTAGTACCTAAAAAGTCGGCTTAAATTTTTATTTCTCCCAAGATCATTTACTTTTCTCGGACATTCAAGCAGCATTCTGGTCTAGTTTTTCTTTGGTCGATGTAATCTGTATTTCAGTTATTTTCTGCGTTTTATTTACACGTTCATTCTCGTTTGCTTAGTCTGCCATTATTAAATTTAAATTGCATAATTTTCAGGACATAAATGAATTCTTTGCTGGACATTCTTTTGTTTTTTACAGCGCGTTGTTTGCATAAATATCTTGCTCTGTTAGGCTATTGCCTCTTAAACTTATATAATCTAATACAAAAATTTTATATCATAGAAAAAACGTGCTAGAATTTCTTCATAAACTTATTAATAGAATTTTTACTACATAGTAAATAAAACCTACAAGGAATTTAAATGAATCTAGTGGGAAAGAAGATGAATCAATGTATGAATAAGGAATTAAATCGTGGGAGGCAATGAAGGTAGGAACCCACTACCTTATCAGATTGTGACATCCTTATTGATTCTTACCGTACATTACGATAATATTAACATGTCCGATAACTGTGTACGTTTAGACGTGATTTTGATGCCCGTCATACGATGGCACGTTACATCATGTTTGTTACATAAAGTTGGTTTATATTCATACCGCGAGAGGCGCGCATGCAGCGGTCAGGATGCATACGGCTTTTGTTTCAGGATATTAACCGTTTGATGCCGTTTTGGGATTGTTTTTGTTTAACAATGAACGGTTTGTTTGATTTTAGTGGACATTAACGCCCCAGAATGCTGTCTTTAACAATATAGCTATGAAAATAATATGGATTCGATAGGCTATTGGCTATTTCAATGTTAATAAAAATTTTAAGTATTTAAAATTATTAATTTGGCAGTTTTGCCTATTCCTATAACCATAGCTTTGGTCGTCCTGGATTGTAGCTCCTTTCCACACATATTCTTTTACTTATTTTGGGATCTTGTGTCATACGATCCGAGCGGACCCGGAAACTTTGATAATGTAATAGACCATTGTAATATCTTCAATTTTACATATAATTAAACTTTATTTACAACAACAATTAAGTCCATTTTACATTATACTTTTTTCAATACTATCCAACTCTGACGTCATTTCAACTTTTGATACTACAGAATATAGTGGGGGAAAAAAGTAAGAGACAGTGAAAAATTTTATAATTAATAATAAACTTCTTATCAACTTAATAAACTACTAAAAGTTAAGTTGTAAACAAAAACTAAAAAGTTGGTGTTGGTACGACTGAAAAGTACAGAACTGTCAATCAAAAATTTGACCGGGGGTAGTTTTGGATGACAGTTCTGTACTTTTCAATCGTACCAACACCAACTATTTAGTTTTTGTTTACAACTTACCTTTAAGTAGTTTATTAAGTTGATAAGAAGTTTATTTGGATCATATAATTAAATATAAACTAAGCACAATTAAACAATATTTATAAATTGGTTCACTATAACCAAATTGTTGTCTGCCATCTCAACCTAAAAATTTTTAAGTTGGCAATGAAAAGTAATAAGAGATGGAAGATATAAAATTTTTCACTGTCTCTTATTTTTTTCCCCCACTATATTCTGTAGTATCAAAAGTTGAAATGACGTCAGAGTTGCATAGTATTGAAAAAAGTATTGAAAAAAGTATAATGTAGAATGGACTTTACAACTGTCAAACAGCGTGTGTTTCCATGATACACAAAACAAGTTCATACAGACATATTTATGATCTAGTATGTTTTATATACTACAACCCTCCTCGTTTATTTATGTTTTACCCTTTACAAATTAAATGTCCTAATTACCCTGCTTACGGTTAATAATTTAATCTTACAGGTTGTTTTACAGTTCTTTTGGAACGCCTGGGAGAAGAAATATATTTTGGCATTGATAGCGATTTCTTTTGATTATGGTTCACATTATCATTATCAATAGCATCCTCAAAAGTATCATTCATAACAATATCTTGTAATTGTTCTTGAGATAATGACACTGATCGAATCTGATTAATATGACGTTTCCACTGAATGTGTGAATCATTTAATCTTGCTAAATAATGCCTTTTCCCAAAAGTTTTTACAATAATAGCTGGCGTCCAGGACGCTTTCTTATTTCTATAATCTCTTACACTAACATGTTGTCCAACCTGGAATGTTTCACCCCAAATATTAAAAAGAGTTAAAGAAAAACAATTAATTAAACTTTATTTACAACAACTATTACAACTGTCAAACAGCGTCTGTTTCCATGATATCCAAAATAAGTTCATACAGACATATTTTATGATCTAGTATGTTTCATATACTATAACCATATTAGTAACTACGTCACAAAATGGGAATCAGTGCTGCCGCCTCGCGGTTTGTTTCCTTTTATTTGAATTGAGCATGTTGTTTTTTATTTAAATTGTATTTTGGAAGTATAAATTAAATTTTCAAAGTAAGAAAAAGCTTCACATCAAAACTACAAGTCAATATTTATTTATTAAAATACTTATTATACTTAATACCGCAAGGTAGAAAGGCTTCAGGATTAAGTAAAAAAAAGTAAACTTATTTTATACATTTTAATTTAATATGTCATTATTTTTGCAGAACAATATTATTTTGCAGGTTAATTTTGAAAAATTTACGTTCATAATAGTTATTATGGCAAGTAACATTGCAATAAGTGTGTGTGTGTCATACCTAAATGGTTTGAAGGAACAATATGTTGTTCTTATTTTATCCATTATTGTTTTTCATTTTCATCTGTCAAAAAACGAAAAAATTTGCAATTGAGAATATGGATGTAATGGTTACAATTTGGAGCAAAACAATACACCATTATGCATTCTAAAACAAAATATTAATGATTACTTAGTTTTAATTAAATAAATACTAACGATATTTCGATTTTCATATTATTTAAAAACCTATAAATATATCTTTGAATCCTTATTTGTATGTTTATAAAAACATTATTCTATAATATAAAGTATCTGGACTGTATATATTAGTACGTATTTATCAAAAATATATATTTTTTTGCTCCAAAATTGAAATTATTCATAAAATTAAGATAACAAAAGTAATGACACATGTATTTGAAACCAGTCAAAAACTTCCAAAGGAAACCGCTGTCAGATGGCAGCACATGTATGTGACGTCACACTAATATGATCTATTGACCTGAAAATGTATTTGTTTTAATGATTTTAAAGATGGCCTAACTCGACAATAATGATTACAAAAACTAAAGCGATTTTTGGGCAATGAAGCATCATCCTTGGCTATTGCAGACCGGCGTTTCTATGAGTTCCATCATGAGAGGATTTCCCTTATCCCCTTTAACGCGTTTTTTATAATTTTCCTCTTATCCGCAAAACTTAATAACTCGTAACTCGTTCTTTAACGACCGACCATAAATGAAATTACGTCAGTTATTTGTTCATTTATTTTTATTACATAATATTTCTGACATTGCATATTTGACAATGCATCTATACAATAACTTAATTGTTTTTCTAATAGAAAGGTTCAATAATTCTTGACCTTTCTAAATGAAATTTGTTTTCTCTGCACATGCCAAAACTACAATAACTTCTTCCCACGTTCCCCTAATGCATCTATTCATGTTACATTCTTCGTATACTCAACATTCCTTATAACCATCTCCCAACACAAGTGGGTTGAATCTAAATTTCGTAATATAGTTGCTAAAACAATCTAAATACATACATTAATCTTTACAAATATTGGGTTTGATACAAAATTAACGACGATTTTCTACAAAAAATAAAAATTCGTCGTTAATTTTGCATCATGAACTATGTTATTTTGTTCCTAAAAATGCTTTTAGGTTTCATTCTTACTTTCAAAATTGTTCTGATACATTTTCTTGGAACTAATTTCGTAATATCAATTATTGTTTCACAATAAAATCATCCAAATATGGTGACCATTTCAATAATTAATCAAAAACATGTAAGTCTTAAACCGGTACTGCACATGAGATTCTGTTGTTGATGCCTATAATTGCGCAAGATTTTTAATGTCACTGCGAGATGTACAAATGACTGCATTCATGAAAGTTCACGGGGGAAAGCTATTGATAATGATGCGTTTAGATGCAGGAGACTGGTAATGAAGGCAATACTTTTAATTGTATTTATTAAGATGTAATTAAGATCCTATAATAATTATGATTTATAAGAGAGTATTGCTGTTGAAGATACCATTAATTATACTGATGTTGCGGGTAGCGTCATATTGTTCTTTTTTTGCCATGTTGTCCTTTTTGAAGATTGACAATCATGAATACGATCTCCTCTTTTCAAACTGCGGCTTGAAATAAGATAGTTGTGTTAATAAATAACTGTAGTAGCCGACCGGAGTAGTGTAATGGTAACGTGCCTTCCATTGCTAAAGTCACGGGTTCGAATCCTGTTTAAACATAGTATTTTCAACGTGAAAAATCAGAACTGTCTTGGCTAATTTCCTTAGGAGCAAAAACCATTAACATGAAAAAATAAACTACTGGCGTGGATTATTTAGTTAGGATATGGATATACTAGGGGCCTCAGCCCGGCTACGCCGGTCTTCTCCCCTACATTGTTAAAACTCGTCGCTTCGTGACTCGTTTTAATATAATTTTGTCGCACTTGTCGATTATAAAACTCGTCGCTCATCTTTTTTTAACACTATTTTATGGAAATTCCCCCTGCAAATGTCTTAAGTTTTATCGTTAATTCAACTTAAATACTTAATTTTCTTACTTACTTAGTTTTCTTCTTTCAAGAAATACGTTCAAAATGTGAAATCTCGTCCCATTTTAAAATGCAAAAAATTTGACAGCTGTCACCTTCTGAAATCTTGTAAGCATATTTCCAATAATGGCCCAGATTCTTTGAAAAATGTTTTCTGATGCCTCAAAATATTATCTCGCACGTCAAATAAGCTATCTTGAACCATTATCACCACTTAACACTTTGATTAACCCTGAAATTTTTAATATCTATAAATCTTTTTTAACACTATTTTATGGAAATTCGCCCTGCAAATGTCTTAAAGTTTATTGTTAATTCACCTTATATCCTTAATTAGTATTCTTCTGTCAAGAAACACGTTCAAAATGTGAAATCTCCTCCCATTTTAAAATGCAAAAAATTTGACAGCTGTCACCTTCTGAAATCTTGTAAGCATATTTCCAATAATGGCCCAGATTCTTTGAAAAAAAAATTCTGATACCTCAAAATATTATATCGCACGTTCAAAAAGCTATCCTGAACCATTATTACCATTTAACACTTTGATTCTCGCCGTAAATATTCTGGACCGACCGTCTTGTATTAAGAATATTTTTGAATTATCGTCTGAGAAAACCTGTCCGTGCCGATCATTGGTGACTTTGATTCGACACGGATTCGAGGAAAAAATGCATGATTTTTATCAATAAAAATTAGTCATTACCCCCTGTCGAAATAAAATTAAGCCTAAGCACTAAAAAAATATCACCCGGATAAGAGGGCGGTTCATTTTCCTCTCTCCGCGTTACCGGAAAAATTAAGATACACCAGAAGTTGAATAGAACATACATACCAACACTTGTACAATATAATAGTAGATATGAGTGCTGGAGGGGGGGGGGGGGCGTTAAATTGTTTGTACCTGCTGTTTGACCGCTTAGCAATGGCATGGACGTGCATTCAACTGTTGTCTATGTCAAATAACTGCACTAAAAAAAACTATTTATGAATCGTTTCGTGCTAACCAAAAAACACAAACAAATACTATGTGCTAGTCTCGTGTTATCGCTCTTTAATTACTGTGACACGATTTACGGACCTTCCCTGTCGTATTTCGATTTGAGGTGAATTCAAAAAGTGCAAAACTACTGTGTACGTTTCATATTAGGACTAAAGAAAAGGGAACCTACTTCCTAACACCTGAAGAAGTTAGGTTGGTTAAACATGTCTGAAAGAAGACACTTGCATTACGCATGTTTCATTCACAAAACCTTAAGCACAAACGAACCTAGCTAGCGAAAAAATCATTAAAAGATCATAAGTTAACAGTAAAAATACTAGGAACTCTCACATGATACATATTCCCAAACACCGGACAACCTTATTCAAAAAATCATTTTCGTATAACGCTGCCACGATATACAACTCCATTTCTAAATATCTTAAAATTGTCCAATTCAATAAGTGACTCCGCCAACAAATGATCCCAGTGTGAGCTACATGAATCGATCCGTGTTCAATTAGACTGTGTATTGCACTAAGTAAACAATATTATTATTTGTTAACATTAAAAAAATAAAACTAAATTGTAAAATAACATTAAGGTTAGGTGATATAGCAGTGAAAACTGAACCTTGCCAATAAAGAGAATTATTATTTGGGGTTTGTCAGGTTTTGACAAGCGTCCACTAATCGCAAACTTCAGCTACCTTTTGAGCCGCGTAATACTAGAGACTAGTGGAGCTAAATACACACGGCCTGGCGATATGCAGACGCGGAAATGCCAGATCCAGTATCCGCACAATGTGGAGTGACCCGAGCAGCCCTGCTTTCTGCATCTTGCAGACCAAAGAGGTGGCAGAGGATCTGCAAGCGGGAATGGACTCGATTTCCCTTCGATAGGAGGCTTTCATACCACCCAAAACACCAATTATCAGGAATACAAGCTTAACTTTATACCCTGGATACAGCTTTCTAAGCTCGGATAAGAGATCCATATACTTAGACCTCTTTTTCCTCCTCCTTGAGAGAGATATTCTTCTCAGCTGGACTTGAGAATTCGATCACAAACATCTGTTTGGTTTCGATATCCAGGATACTAACCATATTACTCCTGAATATACACAAATTGAAAATGAAATCAGGAAACAGGAGGCCTAGGCTTACCTCGGGCTGTCACGCCAATGATGATGAGAATTACTATTAAATTATTATTATATACTGCCAGTATTTTGCAAAAACACTAGTAATTTTAGAAAAAAATGGATTATTCAAAACTCCTGCGACATAATAACAACAAAGTCCCTTTTACTTTTCCTTTTGTTTTATTTATCACATATATGGTTCTGTCTATTTTTTTCCTAAAACCATGATTCACCATCCGGAATAACTACTAGATCACTTTGATTCTTAAGTCATCTAGTAAACAAAAACATAATTATAGATATGCGCTACAAAAATTTAAAAGGATCATAAATAAGATGTCCTTGGATATTGCGTTGCAATTGTTTACACTTTTGTTAATTTAAAACTAGGAAATAAGTTTGTTTTCCGTTTTGGAAGAGGAGCACTGTTGGTTACAAAGTTATTCGCTTCAATGAAAATATTGGTTAACTTGAAGAGGAAATAATTGAGTTCCTGATAGACAACATTGTTGTTTATTAAGCGATAGTTAAAACATTATTTTTGGCTATTTATTGAAATAACTATTTTTTCTACGACGTAAAAAATGGTACAATATTTTTTTTGTGCATAAAATGCGTGTTTATGGTGACTGTTAAAAAAGGTAAAAAGTATTAAAAAAAGTCTCATAAGCATTTCATTATTTCACACTTTCTATAAGCATAATACATCGGCTAATGGGGGTTATACAACGATCTCAACGGACTTGCAAGAGCTTAAGGGGACGACAGAACCATCTCCTAGAAGTACAGGCGTATCCGTGCAATCCGAAAAACAATCAAAGAGTGCATAGAAAATAATTCAAGTCGATTCGTGGTCATAATTTCAAAAATCTTAAAAATTAGTTTTGCCCTATAATAGTTTTTTTTCTTAATTACAGACAAGAGTCGTAGAAAAATGTATTTATTAACTAGACCGGAAAGTAATCCATTATTTTAGAGTACAAAATAATTTTTATTAGTAATTTTTATTATGAATAATTACAAAATATAATTTCCATCATTATTTATTAGGCTTCTCAACATTGTACTAATTTTTCGATATCCTCTCTATAGAAGTTTTCTGGTATTAACTTAAAATAACTGATCAGATGATTTTCTACTAGGGTGCTGTTTAAAAAAAAAAAGATCTTGAAGTATGTTCCATAGACCTAAATGGGTGAAAATCTGAAAGTGCAAGATCGGGTGAATACGGTGGATGTGGAATAATTTCCCAGTTACAGTCCGTTGCTCCATCTAAGGAGTTGTAGGATCCTATATACATAATTTGTAAATAAAATACTATTTTATAATAGTTACTTATGAACAAATGCATAAAGCAGAGCCGGATCTAAAGTGTGGTGAGTGAGGCAATCGCCTCGAGCGCAGAGTTGGTAAGGGCGCAAAAATCATGCTTTCTTTTTTTTTTTGGTCAACACTGCGATTCGTCTTCCTCGTTTAGTTAAGGATGGGCGCGCAAGACTGGTACTTTGCCTCGGGCGCAGAAATACTTTTGACCGGCCCTGTCATAAAGCATTATTTTTTTCACGAATGGGAAGGATAGATAAGTAGAAAATAATTGTATAAAATTCGCCTTCTGCTCGTGCGATCAAACGTACAAAACGTGAAAATGATGCTTAAATACAAGCTGTCTCAAAAGAAATTTTATATTTAGTGGATCGATTAAAAAAAAAGTAAGCCGTATATAGAAAAAATGTTTATTAATTATTAAAATACACTTTTTGGGGATTTATTTCTTAAAAATAATATCGTCTAAATGTAGACCCTCGCGTTCTCGGCACTCATTTAATCGAACAATAAAATTACTTATGACGTCTCGGCAGGTGGACTCAGGGATGGCTGCTATTTCGTGACGGATATTTTCTTTCAAATGCGCCAGTGAAGTCGGTTTATTGGCGTAAACTTTAGATTTAAGATAACCCCATAGGAAAAAGTCCATAGGGGTTAAATCTGGACTGCGTGGAGGCCAATTTATGTCACCTCTCCGGGAGATCAATTTGCCTGAGAAAATTTCACGAACACGTGGCAGAGACATATTGGACGTGTGTGAAGTTGCTCCGTCCTGTTGGAACCATGTTCTTTGGTTATAGCCAGGAAAGTTTTGCAGTTCAGGTACCAAGAAGTTGTCTAACATCTCCACATAACGCTCTGAATTCACTGTAACTGCACGCCCCCTTTGTCTTCAAAAAAGTAAGGGCCGATAATTCCTCGCGCCGACATCGCAGCCCATACGGTCACTTTAGGTGAATGTAGGGGTTTCTGATGTTTGCGTTTCGGATTCGTTGCACTCCAGTAGCGGCAGTTCTGCTTATTTATGTGGCCATTAAGATGAAAATGAGCTTCATCCGAAAACAAAATGTTGGTAAACGTTGAAAATCGCTCAATCACTTGATTTACGAAATTAAGCCTCTGACTGGCATCTTGGGGCTTTAATTCTTGCACCAATTGAATTTTGTAGGGGTGCAGCTTTAGGTCTTTGTGCATAATGCGATGTAATGGTGATCTATGCACATTTAAAACACTTGCGCGCTTCCGAATTGAAAGGTTCGGGTCGTCACGAACAGACTGATTAACATTCTCCACGTTTTCTACCGTTCTTGATGACCTAGGTCGCCCGGATTTTGATTTATCCAGCGTTGTACCAGTCTCTTCAAACTTTTTAACCCAATGTCGAATGAGAGGAATGCTTGGCGCATCATTTAAGTGGCGAAAACCTCGAATACTGCAGAATTTTCTACGCGCTACAGTCGCCGAATCAACGTTTTTGTAAAACGCTCGCACGCATAACGCGCGGTCTGCTCCCAAGAAACGCTCCATAGCGACTGAATTCCCAACAGCCAGGCTACCGATTGACATAACCCCCGCGCCCTTCGGATACGTTGCGTTCACGTAGTAAGCTAAATAAATATAAAATTTCTTTTGAGACACCTTGTATTAGTGTTTGAAATAAGCTAGAGTTTAATTTTAAGTATATTCCCTTATTTTTTCTGGTACATCATCATGCCAGTATTGGTCTTCCAACTCTATTTTGCCTCATGAATTCCAATCTAATGCACATCATGCCATCTTGTCCAATTCTCGTCTAAGGGTAGGTCTTCCATTTGTACAATTCAATTTTCTGTTTTATTTCTGTTTGTTCTGTGAACTGTCAAAGATCTTTATCGGCAGTAGTATTTGAATGTTTACTAACTACTAATAAATTGTCTTGTCTTGAATTTAAAACCTCTTAATGCATTCAGTATATTGCAATAATACTGATTGATGTGGCTGACTCATTAAGCTATTAATGTAGGCGTTCCAACACCCTTAACCTAGCCTATAATCTGGTCTAATATAGTGTTGCCCAACCTTTTCTGGAATCCCCCGAAATTTTGTAAATATTTTCTGCGGCCCCCTGTATATAGAGTGCATCAAGGTAGAGGAAACACGTTTTTATTTTCATATGTGACAAACTTGGAACAAAAATGTTGATGATCAAATTTTATCCAAAGAATTGAATGGTAGAATTGAAATTTTGCGGGATAAACTGGAAGTATAGGACATAAAGAACATATTTGATTTTATAAATGGGTATGTCGTGTTGGGTATCTTTGGATTTTGAAAAGAAACAACTTTTGCTTAAACATTTTTTAAATATCTTTTAGGGTTGACGTAAAATTGTATTCCTTATAATGGCTCGAAAGTAAAGTATTTTTATTTACAAACGTTCAGAGTACCATCTATTTTGATTTAAACACTTTCGCATCCTTAGTTTTATGTTATCTGTAGCTCGGAGCACAATAATAAAAAATATTCCACTTTCAAGTTTCGACGCATTAAACATTATTTATAAACGATCGGGGTTTATATTATGCATCTTAAGAGCTGAAAATATCTCAAGATCACAACTATAAAATATTTATATGTCAAAATGTCAAATTATTACTGCATTTCTCATCTGAGTTGTCTTTGTCGGAATTTTGTTTTGGGATAACTTTTTGATAGCATTATAGTCAATTTTCTAACAGTTTTTCATTATAAAACTGTTACAGGCTATTCCAAACGTTTAGGCGTAACTAAATGGGAATTTCCTTCTTTTAGGTTGTCACGTTGATAAATGAAAATTTAAAATTACAACAGTGAAACCATGGAAACGAATGACATTTATTAAAAATTTGAATTCATTTTCACACATTTTGAAGACAAAAAAATAAATAAATAAATGAGAAATTTTTATTAAGAATAACAAACAATTAAAATTCAATGAAAAGGACATTTTATAATGACAATCAATTTAATCTAGAATTTGCAATGTCAGTATTATCTGTCTCATTTTGTAATACGGAACCGACAGGAAAAGTTCATTTTTTATGTTGTATATTGACAATACATTTATAATATTATCATAGTATTGGTTCACACGGATACGGCAAAGCCTGTTTACACCACAACAGTCACCAAAGTAACCAGATCTAATTTCGTATTACAAATTGAGACAGATTATATGATTTACAAAGATTAAGCAAAATAACTAAAAGTCCGAATTAATAGATAAAAATTACTAGATTTCAAAATCTACTTCCGCCTAAACGTTTGGAATAGCCTATAACAGTTATTCTCAAACACATGTTAACAGTTATCAATTTATTAAGAATAGAACTACGCATCATAGTAAAATTTATGTTGTTGTCTAAAGAAATTTTGAGTATCTTTTTGATTTTATGGACTATAACAGGTCGGAGGCTTCACCCCCGGCTTACATTGGAACTCCGAACGGTTTGGCCGACCTAGCTTCTTATAATTGTAAACTATTGATACATTGTATTTGTTTTACTATTATTTTTCCCAGAAATAAACTAATCAAGGAGCCAATAAAATAAAGCCTTGCACGGAGCAATTGGAAATCTAGTTACGGCACTGAGCATGATTTATGATTTATCTTAAAATCATCGTTCAGGAATTTAAGATTTTTTTAATCCCTTCACTTTTTATCATAATCCGATGAAAATATTTACTCTGATTCATTGAACGACTTTAAAAATGATGTAATAATTTTGTAACGTTCTTCGTGATTGAGTATAAAAAAATATTTTCTAGATTTATTGTCTTTTTTATTACTATAAATAAAAAAGGTGAGTCATTACTAGAAAAATGTTTTTGCAAACCTGTATTTTTGTAGGTCGTTTTACTCTTTATGGTTACCTACTCGTATTAGATATATGGTTTGTATTAGACTAATAACTTCCTTTTCCGGTTATTATTTAATAATTAATTGGTAACACGTTCTCAGACATAGAGTGACATTTCGTAATTTTTTGCATGCTTTAAAGTTCTCTGCTCTGGTTGAGTTTCTAAATTTTAACAGTTTCATGGTCAAATATTTACAAAAATCTAGAGATGAGTATAGATATAGTCTGTTTCTTTGGTTTAGGCGGAACTAGATTTTCAATTCTACATGTTTAATATGTACAAGATTAATAAGGACATGAAAATTTATATTTTTGATCTAAATAAAAATAGAAAAACTTAATAAAAACTTATTAAGTGTTTAATAAGTTTTGTAAAAAATCACTTATAATTAGTGAAAAAAGAAACAAATTACTACTTAAGGGTGCGCAGAACCGTACAGTTTCTTATACAAGACTAACGACCTGAAATAAAATTAGTAACAATCTATACACCAAAATTTTCAGCGAATTTTTATCTATCTAATAGGATATTTTTAATTGTAAAAAGAACTGTCATGTAATTGTAACTAAACAAATTACGTTATGAACGCCATCTTGTAAACCATTCGACGCATATTCGTGTACCATGCGGCAAATTGTAGCTAAAGCTCCATTCTACAAATATGTTTGAAGATAATTTGTTCTATTGTGAAAATTACTTTTAGTTATTATACTTGGTAATCTACTTTTGCCGCCATCTCGAATCTGCCGTGGTTCTCAATATAGGTGCTGCGGTTAAAAATGATTTATTTTATGTAAAGAATACTTGTACCAAGTGGCATTTCATTATCATCAAGTATAATATTTTTCGAGGAAGGCTCTAAACCAGGGCTTCTTAAACTTTTTCATATAGCGACCCCCTTCAAGCCTAGGAAATTTTAAACGACCCACCATGTAATGATATTAATATTGACCGTAGATGTAGGTGTAATATCGCGACATTGTAGAATCTACAATGTCAATAACGTAAGGGATAAATAATACGAAACCATTCATTTCAAATATATATTTAATAGAAGAAATAAATTATTATTTTTCTTAAATATAACAACATCCAAATATTATTAACATCAAACAATATTAATGTGACGGATGAGCTTGTTTATTTTTACATAAATAATTAAATCTATGCTCAATTTCAGTTAGTGCAGGTCGTAATATATTTTCAATGTTTATTAAAGTTGAACGATATCTTGATTTTATGTATGTTAATGTGGAAAAGGCTGATTCACATAAATACGTTAAACAAAATGGTAGCAATATGTTTAGTGCCATTTTCGATAGTAGTGGATATTCTGATTTGATATCTATCCAAAATTCATGTAATGGCACTTGAGAAAATCAGAGTCGCAAGCTTGAATCACTTCATAGTTCTGCAAATTCTTCTTGTGCTTTGAAACACAAGAAATTAATTTTTTGCAAGTGATTGCAAATGGGTTGTAAGTCCATTATTGTTTATCGACATCACTAGGAAAATACTTTTGTATGTGAACTTCCAGATTCTTCAATGATTAATTATAACTTTTATTATATCAGTTTTTGGAATATCTTTATCAATTATATGTTCGTCTGTAAATGGAAACATTTCTAGCGATGTTCTTCCATATAATAATTTTTTTAACTAAGGTCTCAATTTTATCTTTCAGCATAAATATATTAACACTGGTTCCCTGCATTGATAAATTCATTTCATTAATTTTATCAAAAATATCTGACAAATAACATAGTTTGAGAAGCCATAAATTATCATGAAAATAATCGGCAAGATTGGAATTTTGCTCTGTTAAAAATATAACAACTTCATCTTTTAAAGTTAATAATCGTTTCAAACTTCGACCTCTTGATAGCCACCTAACTTCAGCATGTAGCAATAAACTTGTATGATCGGAATCCATGTCAATACACAATTTTGTAAATAATCGACTATTAAGTGCTCGATTTTTAATAAAGTTAATGATTTTGACTGCATCAAAAAACACGGTATTTAATTCTGGTGCAAGTTTTTTAGCAACAAGTTTAATATGTTCATTTCCACCAGCTTTAACAAATGCTGTAAATCCAAGATCCTGTCCGGTCATTGATGCAGCACCGTCTGTGCACATGCAATTTTTCCAATCCAATCCTTCGTTTGTAAAAAACTCGTTTACTTTTTTATATATATCTTTTCCACGAGTATGGCCTTCCAAGAGACGACAAAACAATAAATCTTCATGAATGCTTCCCTCATAAATATATCTTACAAAAACTAACAACTGTGCCATTTTGGAAATATCTGTCGACTCATCCAGTTGAATTGCGAACTTTAAGCTATCTTTAAGCCTCATAAGAAGCTGTTCAAATTGATCATTGCTAATGTCCGAAATTCTTTTGGACACAGTGTCATTCGATAATGGAATTTTACGAAATTCAGCAACATATTGTTTTCCATGAATAATTTCGGACATTCTTATAGCTGCAGGTAGCAAAAGTTGCTCGCCAATAATAAATGGTTTCTTCGTTTTCGCTATCAAATATGAAATTTCATACGATGCCAATAAATATTTATCATTCAAAGTAACATATTTCTCAAAAGTTGCCTTTTGTTTATTTGATGTTTGCAGAAGACGCTCAAAATATTCTTTATAAGATATAATTACCCAAAAGTAGCAGATCTTTGCGACCCCCTTACAGTAGCATCGCGACCCCTCGGGGGGTCGGGACCCACAGTTTAAGAAGCCCTGCTCTAAACTATAAAAAATCATGTTGAAAAAAATATTGACGTATTATTTGAACATTTCTACACAAAACTATATAAATATAAAAATTATTTGGAACCCACAAATATATTTAAAAAATTACAGAACATGATTGTGTGATACATATTATTAAGTTATTGAGCAATAACATTTTTACAATAATTTTTTCTACAATCAAAAATATCCTATTAGACAGATAAAAATTCTGTGCAAAATTTGATGTATAGATTGTCACTAATTTTATTTCAGATTGTTAGTTTTGTTAAGAAACTAATAATCTCTGGGGGTTGTACGTAGCGTTAAGCAGTTAACAGATTAAGGGCCGAGATTTTCATCTCAAAATTAAGTGGGTTATAACTTATTAGGCAAATAGTTGCATAATAAAAAAAAAATCTCGCGGACCGGTTGGGAAACACTGATCTAATCAATTTGCTGCATCTTTTTACAGTTTTCAAAAACTTTACTTCTGCTGTCTAAATTCTGCTTTCATCTGGTTTTTTAATAAATTTTGCCTTTATAATCTAGATAGCCACAATCTATGTATACCAATCTACTGTCTATTTTTATTATCTACCATCTACTTGTATTAGCCTACATGTTTTTACTTCTATTATTATGCAACACACCCAAATAAATTTTTAATTCTCCGACACTGATGTATTGATGAACGTTCGATGAATAAAATTTTTGTTTTCCAAAGTGTTAATAAATTCTTGTCTTGTTTTAAAGAAAGTTATGAGAAAAAACTTATTGGAATTTTAAATGGAGAAAAAGTTTAAGGAATATTTTGACATTTTGCCAAGCATGCTGACAAATTTCCACATAAAAACATGAAATATATTGATGAAACACAGGAAATGAGAGACATAAGTGGATAAGTGATATACTGGGGCAACGAGAGACGGAGAGACTGAAATTAGACTCGAGCAACCCTTAAAAAATAATAATAATGAACAATTTCTATTAACGCACAGCTTATTATTTGCGGATATACATATACGCTCTTGACATGGAAGTACAAGGTGTCTCAAAAGAAATTTTATATTTATTTAGCTTACTGCGTGAACGCAACGTATCAGAGGGGCGCGGGGGTTATGTCAATCGGTAGCCTGGCTCTTGGGAATTCAGTCGCTATGGAGCGTTTCTCGGGAGCAGACCGCGCGTTATGCGTGCGAGAGTTTTACAAAAACGGTGATTCGGCGACTGTAGCGCGTAGAAAATTCTGCAGTATTCGAGGTTTTCGCCACTTAAATGATGCGCCAAGCATTCCTCTCATTCGACATTGGGTTAAAAAGTTTGAAGAGACTGGTACAACGCTGGATAAATCAAAATCCGGGCGACCTAGGTCATCAAGAACGGTAGAAAACGTGGAGAATGTTAATCAGTCTGTTCGTGACGACCCGAACCTTTCAATTCGGAAGCGCGCAAGTGCTTTAAATGTGCATAGATCATCATTACATCGCATTATGCACAAAGACCTAAAGCTGCATTCCTACAAAATTCAATTGGTGCAAGAATTAAAGCCCCAAGATGCCAGTCACAGGCTTAATTTCGTAAATCAGGTGATTGAGCGATCTTCAACGTTTACCAACATTTTGTTTTCGGATGAAGCTCATTTTCATCTTAATGGCCACGTAAATAAGCAGAACTGCCGCTACTGGAGTGCAACGAATCCGAAACGCAAACATCAGAAACCCCTACATTCGCCTAAAGTGACCGTATGGGCTGCGATGTCGGCGCGAGGAATTATCGGCCCTTACTTTTTTGAAGACGAAAGGGGGCGTGCAGTTACAGTGAATTCAGAGCGTTATGTGGAGATGTTAGACAACTTCTTGGTACCTGAACTGCAAAACTTTCCTGGCTATAACCAAAGAACATGGTTCCAACAGGACGGAGCAACTTCACACACGTCCAATATGTCTCTGCCACGTGTTCGTGAAATTTTCTCAGGCAAATTGATCTCCCGGAGAGGTGACATAAATTGGCCTCCACGCAGTCCAGATTTAACCCCTATGGACTTTTTCCTATGGGGTTATCTTAAATCTAAAGTTTACGCCAATAAACCGACTTCACTGGCGCATTTGAAAGAAAATATCCGTCACGAAATGGCAGCCATCCCTGAGTCCACCTGCCGAGACGTCATAAGTAATTTTACTGTTCGATTAAATGAGTGCCGAGAACGCGAGGGTCTACATTTAGACGATATTATTTTTAAGAAATAAATCCCCAAAAAGTGTATTTTAATAAATAATAAACATTTTTTCTATATACGGCTTACTTTTTTTTTAATCGATCCACTAAATATAAAATTTCTTTTGAGACACCTTGTATATGGATTTGTATCTGTGAAACCAATGAATTATTATACAATAAATTAGATAATAAACCATGGAAAGGTTAATATAGATATAAGCCTGTACCAGAGCTGACCTAAGGTCAAGTTTTATATTTAAATATATATTCCAAGGACTCTCCATAGAGACGTATGTAAATCAAGTGTTGTTTTTAAAAGGCGCCCAGAGAATTGATCAAGAAATTATATAATACTGTTTGTTAATAAGTTCGTTCCACGCATTTTGTTCTACTTTTCAAAAAGAAATCGGAAGATGAAAATATTGGTGATTGAAAACCACAAATGTGTTGTTTGACACGTAGAATGTGGTTTTACAAATTATGAAACATGGCTAAATGATTTAGTCCAGGTGTTATTGTTGGAATCTAGTTATTGCTGGAATGCATACGTTAAAATAATAACACTAGATGGCTCAAGAATATATAGGAAATATTTCTATTTTCACTATTTCTTTTTATTTACATATAGTCAATGCAGAAGATGGATGTATAACATTGAATAAGAGATGGAGACAAGGCAACAAGTTAAACTAATGAAACAGAATAGTCCAGAGAGAATACGAGAAACAAAGATGCTTGCAGAACACTTCAGCAAAATGGAGACAAGGGAAAGATACCCAAGTAGAAAGAAAGACCCAAAACAATAAAATGTAATACTTGTTAACTTAATCCTCTTTACCATTTCTGGTGTCTGGCTGTTGACGTTTGAATATTATTCTTGGGGTTTTGCTTTACGAATTTATTTTTTGTGTCATAGTCGTTTCTTCCCATTCCACCCCTCATCTTGCTAGAGCTGTTTCTATTTTCCATTCCATGTTCTTCTTGGTCTTCCCAAATATTTCTGTTTATTGTCCTTGTAACGAAAATTATTATTATTATTTTTTTAATATTGTCCATTCTGCAATTATGTACCCAGAGCCGTAGTAATGTTTTTGGCGCCCTTGGCAAATAAAGTAAATTGATAAAATTTACTTCCTCAAATCCCAGTGAAGAGCAAAAAGAAGGTCCTCACCTCCCAAATACAAGTAAAGAGCAAAAAAAAAGGTTTTCACCTGCAATAACGCCCCCTCATCAGGCTCGTTTGAACATGGAAGTTTTGAACTGTTAATTAAAAAAGTTTACAATTTCGACGTTGTTTTAAAAATAATCATCAACATTTGTTGTGGTATTTTCTTCGCGGCATGGCGGTTGGGGGGAGGGTGCACCAGGTGCAAGGCATTTGGGCTGTATAGGAGCCCAGCAAAATAATTTATCTCCCACTCTTCAAGTGTTTAGAAGCGTTTTCTTTTTTCGTGAAAAGTTTCCATTTTATTTACGGAACTCTTTATAGAGATGTCCCTGCTTCCAGTTATAGCCGGAAGAATACGATACAATCTGATTTTTGAAGAACTTGGGTTCATTGTTGTCAAAATAGATAAATATTAATAATTTGTGAGCATTTGTTTACATGAACTATATAACAAATAGCTCAAGTAAAGAATATTTTTTTACGCGTAGTAAATTAGGTAAAAGTATACGGCACATCATTGGTACCACCATACCACATCATCTAATTTTTTGGGGACTGTTAAGGGAACTATTCAAATACGCATTATCAGAGGTGGGCAAATGGTCAGTCGCGCGACCTTGTTTTTTTTTGCCTCTTCAAATGCTTATCTTTCGGAATGCTTTTTTTTGTCATTGGTCTCTTGTGGCTCTCGTTGTCTCTTCCAGTGATGATTTTTCCATCATCACTTATTTTGAAAAGCTCCTCGATTTTGAAATATAAGTGATGATCTAAAAACAAAAAAGGTCCTCACTTGTAAAATACAAGTGATGGTTTAAAAAAACAAAGGTCCTCACTTCTGAAATACAAGTGATGACCTAAAAAAAGATCCTCATCTCTCTTTTTAAATAAATGTATTTAAGATCGTTCTACATTTTACTTTTTTGCGAAGCACTACAAATTTTTTACGTAGTACTGACGTAAAAAGTATAATGTGAAACACAATACTTCCTTCCAACTTTCGATGCTACACTACAAACTACACTATTTTCAAAACTACCTCCGGTCAAATTTTTGGATGACAGTTATATCCTTCTCAGTCTTATCAACTATCAACTTTTTAGTTTTTGTTTACAACTTAACTTTTAGAAGCTTATTAAGTTGATAAGAAGTTTATTTAGAACATATAATTAAATATAAACTTAGCACAATTAAACAATATTTATAAATTGGCTACTAGTATTGGTTGTATAACCAAACTGTTGTCTGTCACCTGAACCTAAAATTTTTTAAGTTGGCAGTGAAGAGTATCACAAAGTAATGAAAGATAGAAGGTATCGGTATTTTCCCCACTATATTCTGTAGTATCAAAAGTTGAAATGACGTCAGAGTTGGAGAGTACTGAAAAAAGTATTGAAATAAGTATAATGTAGAATGGACTTTACCTAAGACCATGGTGATAAAAAAATTTGGTATTTCCCTCTTTCTTGGGAGGGAGGGGCTGGGTGCGCCACTGTCTGTTACCTTTACCTTAATTTTGATTTCTTGTGAGAATTAGAACTGCAATCTTTTTGAAAATTTTATTGTATTCTAGGTTTTACCAGGAATGTAGATTTTAATTTGTTGAAAAGTTTGTCGGCTTCTTCTATTCTTTCTGTTATTTCTGCATCTATCTTCCAAATGTCTTCAAAATAAAAAATTGCTATGTCAAATAAAATATAAAATTTTTACTTTTTGTGACAACGTGTATTTGTACAGTTCTTAGAACAGCTACTAGCTATCTTTTTACCGAACCTATTAAAATTCTACATATATTCTTTGGTGACTACATAATTCTTTTCTAAAATAAATCAGTGAAAATTCCGCGAATCTGCATTTTTGTTGACTGAACAAATAAATAGTGTTCAGTGTTTGAGTGTAAATGATTTCGATTGCCACGTCAACTAAACAGCGCACGGCATTACTCAAGCTTAGGGCGTGTGCAGTGAAAGTGAATTAACAAGAATATATTAAAATATTTTACCAGACCAAGGTGTAGATGTACATAGGACCTTGGCTGAAAATATTTTCAGATGGCGAGTTAATGTTAAAAACTGATGCATTCCTAACTATTTTGGTGAGAAAATATTTAAAAACAACTTTTGGTGATGAGTAATTTTGTCAATAATATTTAATCCTGGAATGTACTTAAAACTGAAATGTACATCATTTTATTATTTTATTTAAGTTCAAAAAGACGAACTCTGCGTCCGTAAAGAAACGGTATACAGTCATGAAAAGTTAAACAACCACCAAAGGGAAAACTTATAGATATTTTATGTCTTCAGATGTGTGAAATGGAGAGGATATCATAGAGAAAAAGAAAAAGAGAGCACTGGTAAGGAAAATAGAGTAATAAATAGATCAGTGATGGCGAATCTTTTAGCTCGGTGTATCAAAATTCAGAAAAAAATAGCTTGACTCGGGTGCCGTGTCACGTCTAAAACTATCCATAATTTTTTCATTACCCAGCCCAACAGACATTTTGGTGCCTGCGAGTTTTTAACTGTCTCTAGGTAATTTTTGGGCACAGAATCCAAAATAGCCGTCAGATTTGGTCTATCAGATCTTTACGTTTTTGAGATACGCTATATTGGTATCTTTTACAATAAAATATCTTATTTCTTAACTTGTGTATTTTTCACGTTATTACTGTTACTATTTGCTGCAACTGCCAGTTACAAACACAAAAGAGACAAAGTAAGGTATTTATTTCACAAAGTAGATAAATATACATTCATCACTTATCACTTAAAAATGTTCTTTTGTACGACTTTCTAGCATGGAGTTTACCAGAACAGTCTTTCTGAAGACTCCAACAGTAGTAGGCCATCATGTGGCTGTATTATATTCCTTGATATCTATCTTCCATAGATTTATGTTCTGATGGAATCTTTCCCCTGGTTCTTCACTAAAATCACCTAGCTTTTCTGGTTTTTTTTTATGAATTTTTGTTTTTTGTTTATCATCCGCGGATACGGATACAGATAGCCGGCACATCACTAGTTTTAAATATAATCCATTGCTCATCTGAGTAAGCCATGATATTTTTTTTGTTTGGTTGCATAAAATTAAGTTAAGTTAAGTGGTCATAATACAACCGGGAATATTAAAATTGGAAAGCATATTTTCCACTAATTCTCTGCCTTATGATTTCCAAGAAAATTTTGTACTACTTGAATAAATGAACATCAAGAATTAGATTCAATCTCGTTCATTGATGCGGTTGGATTAGATTGTGGATCTTCAGTAGGTTGCCTTATCTGAGGATCATCAAATATTCTGGCTTTCAATTTTTCAGAGTCAATCCCAGGAAATTTACGTGTCAAGTAGCCTACACGAAGTCCATCTCGATTTAAAGCCTTCAAAAATTGCTACATAAGCCCAAACTTGATATGCAAGGGTGGAAATATAATTTTCTCTTTCTCAACCAAAGGTTCGTTTACAACATTTTGTTTTTCTTGAATTATGACATTTCTTAATGGAAATCATCCAATTTCTGTTAACCCAGTGGTGATCCTTAGCTCTGCTGTCCCAAAAACATAAAAAACAAGGATATTTTGTATATCCACTTTGCTGTCCAAGGAGGAAGTTTACCGTTTTTAGATAAAAAACTAAAATCAATTAGTCTGTATCTCAAAAACTAGTGATGCTACGAAAAAGAGTCAGGTATTTTTGGAATCAGCACATCAAAAATATCCAAAATACGTTATTACTTTTCCAGCACCAAGATAAAAAAATTATTTTGTTGGGCAGTGTTATTGGATTTAAGTAATCTACTACGAAAACTATATACGTATTTTCTAAGTACAGCCATACAATTACAATTCCAGCCATTCCAAATTCCAATATAAACATTACATTTTTAACAATTTTGATGTCACACAGTATTGGTGACTGATTCTAATCGACCTATTATGTGCCTACAAATTTGCGCAATATCATATTAAAAATTTAAAACTAAAATAGAAAATCTAATTACCATAAAATCGTCTGACACATGTTCGTAAACCTACCTGTGCATATTTGACAAGGCTTGGTTTATTTGCGATTTTAACCTCAAATATTGAGATCAATGTCATCGTTATTGCAATGTCACCAACATTAATGTTATATTGATTAATATAAATTGGTAAACTTGGGAATTTTAATTTTAACTAAGTAATTATATTACAATAATTAAGAAAACCAAAATATAGAACATAAAAAAAACGTATTAAGGGGGCGCACAACCGTATTGAGAAGTAACATTACCGTTGGCGGCGCTGTAGTCCAAGACAATATGGCTGTCGTGTCTAGTATTCAAATGTCAATATGCTAACAGCGAACAGGTTAATTTAAGCACCGTACATTTTTATTTTATGAAAATGCGAATAAATATTTGCGAAATTTTTTTGTACGCGCTACACATGTATTGATGTGTATAACAGAAGGTGGTATATCAGTAGATTTATTGAAGTGTAATTTGTGTTAAATGCCGGGCATTTAATTTTATGTGGTACATCTGAGTGTCGGTCATCTGAATTTACAATATATGGATTATGTTTGTCAATAAGTGCATTATGTTCATTGCCTCATGAAATAAAATTAGTTTTAGTTGGACAGAAGCAGCTAATATTATTAGCTATTATTATTAATATATTAGTGCAGTTTAGTTTTTCTGCGACAAATGTAATGAACAAACTCGCATAGTATCAGTTACTTTTTAACTCAAAATATATTCCCATGCCTTCCTCCTGTCCATAACCAAATCTTTTCCAATCTGGACTTAATATTAACTTTTCCTCCATTTTTCTTAAGAAAAGAAAAAAACTAAGATGCCTATCTTTGTCCTGTCTTGAATGACAGCCAAAAACACTACAATTTGTTTTACTTTTATAGTTTTTCACAACTTCTATCGACGTTCTAACAAAAAATCAACACTAGAACATATGTAATAAGTTCAAACAGTACTACAGGCGCCTAGTACAATATTTGACCATGCGTATCCGAGCGTGTCAGTTCTCAATAGTTCTCACAAGTTTCTTATTCAAAACGAAGAATATGAAATAAAATTAAAAAAACCTATATATGCATCAAAATTTGCAGCGAATTTTTATCTAAAGTCCATTTACCGTAACTATGAAATGACGTCACAGTTGAAAAACTCACCTTGTTACCAATTCGTAAAGTGTCAAAAAAAGTTAGGTTATATCGAACAACCAGGTTGACACCTAAATGTCAACCTGACAAATAACGATTGAACAATCCAATTTCAAACTGGCAACATTAATAAAATGTACCAAAATTAAATAAATAAATGTACTAACTGAGTTATGGATTGATGTTGATTAAAACATATCATAATGTTGGTACTTAAAATAAGCAAGTGTGACGTCATCTCATATTTATTGTGAATGGAGTTTATCTAATAGGATATTTTATATTGTAAAAAAATTGTAAATAAACAAATTGAATTATAGATAGGGTTGCCACCTAACGCCTTACTCTGACCCGGAGCAAACAAATGTTGTATTTTAAATAGAGATGTGCCGGATCACATAAAAGCCAGATCTGCGGATACAGTTACGGATAGGGATTATTTGTTTTCCGATCCGTGGATACGGAAACGGATCTTCCATGTAAGTACAGAGACCTTGAAACGATAGTTTGATATATCACGCTGTTCCTATAGACCGATCAATTGTTAGAATGCAGTACAGGTTAAATGCAGTTTCGAAAACCACCAGCAAATTATGTGATGCACGACTTAAGATCAATCTAAACGCCAAAATAAAATTTACTGCACCTTGGGCATTTTTAGATGCAAGCTTGTATGAAAACTAATTTAAATTTTTCTATAAGATATTTGTTTAAATTCCGCCTTAGAAAAGCGGATACGGACCCGAGTATGAATTCATCCGCGAATACGGATGCAGATAGCCGGCACATCACTAGTTTTAAATATAATTCATTGTTCATCTGAGTAAGCCATGATATGTTTTTTGTTTGGTTGCATAAAATTTGAAATTAAAAAATAATAATAGGGCTTTAAATATGTTTATCCATTTTTAGGGTTTTGTAGGTATGGCCAAAAAACCCTTATACCGTCATTTTGTCGTCTGTCTGTCTGTCTGTCTGTCTGTCTGTCTGTCTGTCTGTCTGTCTGTCTGTCTGTCTGTCTGTCTGTTCGGTTAAAATTGTAGCCAAACGGCTAAACCTAGAGAGTTGAAATGTGGCATGCTTATACAACTCTTTGACCCGCACATAGGAAAAATACTAAAACATCTAAAAAACATATCCCCCTAAAAATATAAACAAATATGTGCTCATCGAACACAAAAATATTTTTTTTAAATTCTGAGTAGGGTATCAAATGAAAACCCTTAGTACGTGGATTAACGATCAAATTTTTATTTTTGCAGAATAAATTATTTTGATGCGATTTTTGCCAAAATTGTGCAAAAAAAATTTTGTCCCACACCCTGTAGCCCAGATGGTTTAAACTAAAAACCTAAAAAAATTCTAAGTAATGTATATTGGTGTGAACCGAAATAGTACAACAGGAATTTTTGATCAGATTATGTTTTCGGAAACTAACGCATTTTTTGTGGTTTTTGGTTCACAAAGTACAAAAGTTATACCAATGTAAGACACCCACATGGAAGGCGTACGATGGCGCAACGTGTTAGAGCGTTGGTGTCGGAAGCTAAAATTCTCTGGAAAACGAAGGGTTTCGAGTTCGAGTACACGGAGTGAATTTTATTTTTTGTTTTTTTTTTTTGCATTTTAATTATGTTGAAATTATTTTGTCAAAATTCTAGTTATATTTTGACAAATGTTGTATTTAATTTTTAAGAGCGTAAATTTAATAACCAGTCTTATATGATTAACAGACGATAAATTATTTTAAAAATATCGTTCATTGCGCTTGATTACTACAAAGTAAAATTTGTCCTACACACTCAGCATACCGCCTTCACTTATTATATACCTGCGAAACCCTGAAATGTGTGAATATTCACACTTCACATCAATTTTTATTAATCCACCTCTGCTTCAACCAATTGTAGTAACCAAATTCAAGTAGTTGTATGAAATGAAAAGTAACGTCTATTCTAGATGTTCTGGTCGAGTGGTTAGATTAGCAATTGAAGAACACCGGAATAGTTTTGCAGTACGAGAAACCTTCACATTCAGACCTTGTGTTTCTAATTGCGGTTGGAATTTTAAAATTTCCTTACTGTATTACGAATTAAATAATAAAAAATATATTCCGTAAATGTTATAAATATTTCATATTATATAACACAAATATATTTATATTATTTTTCTTTTCCATAACAGCAAACTTGAAGAGGCATGCAGATTTTAAAAGCCCAATAGATCATTAGTCTTAAACCTTTTTGTACCAAAGCTTCAAGATTACTAATAGTGATTATTATTTATTTATTCAATGCAAATATGCCTAAAGTTGCCGTAAATACTGTTTTAGGTCTATACCAAAATAATGGAATCGAGCTTTTTAATTTTAAGTGTATAATTTTATAGGATTATAGTCATATTGTTCATTAAAAAATATAGTCACTCAAAATGTCCACCATTTTCCAATTGGCCAGAACTAGAAACAGAGATCTTTCCTCTAAAACCTATCATAATTTTTAGGCCTACTGGATTAGAATCAGCTGAATCTTATCGAAAAACCGAAATGCTCATTATTAAATAAAGTCGTACTAAGAGGATTTACAGTGTTGTCAAGAACCGTTTCAAGGTCCACTTTCATCTTTTTTTTTTACTACTTTTTAACGACCTGTCAGGTGACGACACGGTACTCATGGACAGGTTGATACTCTTCCAGAAGGAATCGAATAACTGTTTTATGTGTGATGTCTTAAGTGTGTTCTACATTATACAATTCTCATCAAATTTTCATACTTATTTCTTTGACTAGAACTTGTACTAGAAATAAATCAGTGAAATTGTACAGTGTAGAACACGGTATGTAGTCAAGGTTAACTTTATTCAAAACTAGATTTGATCCAACTATTCTTGAAATCACATCCAACTTGGAACTCGGTGCATGCGCAGTAGACAGTTTTAACAATGGTACCAACATTAAAATTACGCTTGTAAATATTTTGTATTACCACGTGTTTAATAGTGTTTTGTTGATCATTGGTTTGAATAAGCGAATATATAAATTGTGTTTTGTACGTAAATCAGTAATTTTACAAATCTAATAGCTAGGTTATAAACACTTAACAAGATATGAATTATATTTTTATGTTGGTACTTTAAATGAACTGAAACACGTGTAAGAATTTCATTCTCTACCAAAAAATTGAAAAATAAATTGTATTAAAACTTTGACAACTTCTAGTTCAAAGAAAAAAGTTTAGAAAATTGATGAATAAAGTATAATGTAGAACACACTTTACACTTTATTTGAATATATTTTATTATTTTCTGTGATATTCAATGGTAACTGATCCCTTTACAGCCTGTTACCATCACCCTGAGTCTGTTCATTATTTTCGACCAAACTTTTATCCTATTTGCTTGTGTCTATCCGTGCAAGGTTTCTTTTATTGAGTATGCGTATAAGATTTTATTTACTTATTTACTGCTTAATATATTAGGTGTACCGGAAAGTTTTTTCGTTTATTTGGTATTATTAAAATAGAAACAAATCGAAAGAAAAAAATGTACTTTATTGGGTAAAATAGTTACCATTGTGATCTGTAACACTCTGCCATTTATCAGGAAAAAATATTCCCGATTTATAAAATTCCTGATTTTTTGAAGGAAAAAATTGTTCAAGGCTCATTTTAACATGGTTCATATCTATAAGTGCCTTGTTTCTTAAAAAGTGTTCCAGTGACCAAAATAAGTGATAGTTGGAGGGTGAAATGTCTGGTGAGTAGGGTGGGTGTGTTAGAACATCCCAATCAAGCTCGGAAATTTTTTCACGTGTCTTTTTTTGATGAATGAGATCAGTCATTGTCGCCTTGAAGAATAATTCCTCTTCTATTCACAATTTTTGGCCGATATCTGGTCAAGTTCTGATTCAGTCGATCCAATTGTTCACAGTAGAGATCAGAATTAACACTTTGCCCCGGTTTTAACATCTCATAATAAATTATTCCTTTATATGGCCTTCCAGATCGAAGTTCATCATCGAAGCATAAATTTCCTGATTTAAATTTTTTAAACCACTGTTGACATGTGCGTTTTTAGTTTATCACCATAAAGAGCAAATGTTTTATGTAGCAACTGTAGCAGATTTTTTATGGTACTCATACAACTTTAAACAGCATAAAAAATATTTTGATGAAAATTCTTCCGCCATTTTAAATTACAAGGGTTTAAAATGAAACGAAAACAATAATTAGGTACTCAAGATTACAGAGTTTAATCAAAACGCAAAATACGTCTGTTTAAATCAGCGAATAAGTAGTGACTGATTCGCATACTGCACTAATAATAAAAACGAAAATCTTTCTGGTACACCTAATACTATTTTTAATATATACTCTAGTTATTTAGATGGGCTGTGTTAGACGCAAATAGCCCTGTTTGCTGTGCGCCAATGATTTTAACTAACTTACTAACTTACTCCTTTTTATAACAGATTTTCCACCAATCCATCACAGATGCACGATAATATAATATATCAACCTATTTCAACCCTTTGAACAAGTCGACTTGCTTCTAGAGATGACCGAGCATAAACTCTATCATTTTGTTTATTAAAACTTTCTTAGATAGTAAAAATTTGATATATATTGTCAGTACAATAAATATTTATATAAGAGACTTAAGCTCTGAAGTAGTTTTTCTTATTTGAAACAACAATGTACCTATTCTCCTAAATTGTTTACGATTAATTTTGGCAGTTTTTCGTATTCCATGTCTGAAGAAATTCGGTAGTTTGTAGGTGAAGAAGTCTTCAAATTCCACCAATTTATGCATTTATAGGCTATTCCAGCGGTTCCCAAACTTTTTTGACCGCGACCCGGTACGAGGTTTTAAAATTTTTCGCGACCCACCTTATGAAAAAAAAACATTTGTTTACAAAACAAATTTTATTTTAAAGCAGTAGCTTTATAGTAATAAAGAGTAATAAATAGTAATAAAGAGTATAGTATAGTAATAAAGAGTATAGTATAGTAATAAAGAATATAGTATAGTAATAAAGAGCACAAATACACACTATTCTAGTGATTAACTGACGTAAAAAAAAATAATATGTACAAAAAAAATCTTTTTTGTGTTTTTACAATTTTTTTCGTGACCCGGCAAAATTTTTCTGCGACCCAGTGCAGGGTCGCGACCCTCACTTTGGAAAACGCTGGGCTATTCCAAACCTTTAAGCGGAACCAAGTGCAATTTTAATTTTCTTAAGTTGTCACGAGCTTATTTTGTAATGTTTGAAGCTAGTTTTTGCTGAACAAAATGATCAAAAGCCTCACTTAAACAGTACAGATTACTAAAATTCAAAATCTGGTCCGCTTAAACCAAAGACACAGGCTAAAATTTTTTTATCCACCGTATTGCACCAACAGGAAGATATTTCTATTTATAATATTAATAAGGTATGTTTTGCTGACGATAACAAATGAACATATTCGTGATTCATTTGTTTACTACGCTATAATATTTTTATGGTTATTTTTATTAGAATTTTAATTCCTAGCTTTGTATTCTGGTGAGGGGAAACAGTCTATTCTTAATGTTCTTAGAATTCTACAAATACATACCTTGTACGATGATGTACGAGAATGTAAGTGTGCAATGAAGCATGCTTCCTGTATAATCGTAAAATGCATTTTATTTGTTTCTCAATGCTAAAATCTGTTTCCTCTGAAGCTATTGTCCGCCATATATCAATTTAAAAAAATTGTTGTGAAGTGTGAATTTTCACACATTTCAGGGTTTTGCAGGTATTTAGTAAGTGAATGATGATTATTTGGGATGCCAAAACAAATTTTATATTAATTTTTTTTTTTTTTTGTTAATTTTAATTCGAACTTCTAATACCATTATTTAGGTTTCTAATTATGTGCAGTATTTTTTTTTTTTTTATCTAGCAAGGTTCTTTAAGATTTTGAAAATTGCGCCTATGGCTTTCATTGGTTGTTATAAGCTCCGCCCCTCTGATTTCGTGTACATTGAAACAGAATTTAATTATAATTTCAACAATTTCCACTGTTTATTAAATTTACGCTTTTAAAAATTAAATGCAGTATTTGCCAAAATATAACTAGAATTTTGAAAAAATAATTTAAACATAAAAATGCAAAAAAAAGCAAAAAAAAAATATTGTCTCTTCTCGTGGGGATCGAACTGACTTACTTGGGTGAAAAACCAAGCGCAAGTACCACTACACCACGATAAGCCTTCCATTCGAGCGTGTTACAAAGCTATAACTTGTGTACATTATTAGCCAAAAAACACAAAAAATGCGTTTTTTTTCCTAAAACATAATCTTATCAAAAATTCCTGTTGTACTATTCCGGTTCACACCAATATACATTACTTAGAATTTTTTCAGATTTTTAGTTTAAACCATCTGGGCTACAGGGTGTGGGACAAAATTTTTTTTGCACAATTTTGGCAAAAATCGCTTCAAAATAATTTGTTTTGCAAAAATAAAAATTTGATCGTTAATCCACGTACCAAGGGCTTTCATTTGATACCCTACTCAGAATTATAAAAAAATATTTTTATTTTCGATGAGCACATATTTGTTTATATTTTTAGGGGGGTATGTTTTTTAGATGTTTTAGTATTTTTCCTATGTGCGGGTCAAAGAGTTGTATAAGCATGCCAAATTTCAACTCTCTAGGTTTAGCCGTTTGGCTACAATTTTTACCGAACAGACAGACAGACAGACAGACAGACAGACAGACAGACAGACAGACAGACAGACAGACAGACAGACAGACAGACAGACAGACAGACAGACAGACAGACAGACAGACAGACAGACAGACAGACAGACAGACAGACAGACAGACAGACAGACAGACAGACAGACAGACAGACAGACAGACAGACAGACAGACAGACAGACAGAAAGACAGACAGACAGACAGACAGACAGACAGACAGACAGACAGACAGACAGACAGACAGACAGACAGACAGACAGACAGACAGACAGACAGACAGACGACAAAATGACGGTATAAGGGTTTTTTGGTCATACCTACAAAACCCTAAAAAGGACATCTATTCAAATTATTGCTTTAAATTAACTAGATGTACATTTAGATTATCATACAGATATTCAAGAGAACGTATTTAAGAATCAATAAAAATGTTTAAAATAGTTATTGTTTTTTAGTTGAATAAAACCAATATTATATAAATATAAAAACACTTTCCGATGATTCTTCCTGAATTTTTCAGAGACTGAACATTATGTAAGATTTACACAATATTTCAATAATTATTAAAATATTTGTCAAGAGAAATGTTTAGTTAAATATATAGATTGTTATGAAAGTAGCTATAAAGACCATCGAAACAAGAATCGTTACAGCAGTACCATTTTTTTAACATCTGTGTTTTTTAGTTTTAATTCTAGTTAAAAGTTTAGCTATGTCTCTAGTGTATTCAAACTAGGATGGATCGAACATGCAAATGGAAAAAAAATCAAATGAAAAATACCATCAGAAAATAACATACGAGATAAAAATAGATAGCAATTGGTGCCATCTATAAACAAAATAAATAAAGAAGATATTCGAAAAATCTAAAATTATATAATTCATTTAACTTACTTTTTCAAACTAAATTGGCCCGATTCGAAAAAAATTAACCAGCTTACGATCTGAGCTTTAAACATAATCGGGAAGTTATGGGGAATGCCCCCACCAAATCCACCCTAAATTAACAAAATTTTGATTTACAAAAAAAAAAGGTAGAAAGAATGCAATTCTCTAATACGCAAAAAAACATCAAAAGCAAAAAAAAAATACAATTTACCAGGTCTACAAGTATGAAATGCGGATTTTTTTCAAACTTGCCGCGCAAACATAGTGTATAGTTCAAAGTTTCAACACATACGGCGTTTTATTAAGTTATCAGTAAGTGTCAAATGCGTATAGGTTATAATTTGAAAAGTGATCATATAGTTTTGTTTTACTGTGTTAAAAATGTCAAATTTTGTGCCAAATAAAGAGCATTCGCGGACAGTACTACTGTTTTGTTTTCATTTGAAAAAAACTGCTACTGAATCATACCAACTGCTTCGAGAAGCTTATGGTGAATATGCTCCATCGCAAGATACGTGTGAACGATGGTTTCGGCGTTTCAAAAGTGGTGACTTTGATCTTACAGACAAAGAACATGGAAAACCTCCAAAAAAATATGAAGATACAAAATTGGAAACATTGCTACAGGAAGACGATAGTCAATCACAAAAACAACTAGCAGAGCAGTTAGTCGTTAGTCAACAAGCTGTTTCCAATCGCCTACGAGAGATGGGTAAGATCCAGAAAGTCGGCAGATGGGTTCCACATGCATTAAATGAGAGGCAGATGGAAAAACGCAAAAACACTTGTGAAATTTTGCTTGCACGATACAAAAGAAAGTCTTTCTTGCATCGCATCATTACAGGCGATGAAAAATTGATTTATTTTGAAAATCCCAAATGCAAAAAATCATGGGTGAACCCAGGCTCACCATCTACAGCAACTGCAAGACCGAATCGCTTTGGCAAAAAGACAATGCTCTGTACTTGGTGGGACCAAAAGGGTGTGGTCTATTATGAATTGTTAAAACCTGGTGAAACAGTTAATACCCAACGCTACCAACAACAACTGATCGAATTGAACCATTCGTTGCTCATAAAACGACCAGAATACGAAAGAAGACAGCACAAGGTAATCTTTCTTCACAATAACGCTCCATCACATAAGGCAAAAGCAGTTTACAACACATTGGAGGCACTCAAGTGGGAAGTGCTACCCCATGCCGCTTACTCACCAGACTTGGCCCCTTCAGATTACCACTTGTTCGCATCGATGGGTCACGCACTTGCCGAGCAGCACTTTTGTTCATATGAAAATGTGAAAGGATGGCTTGATGAATGGTTTGCGGGGAAAGGGGAAGAGTTCTACTGGCGAGGTATTCACAAATTGCCTGAAAGATGGGAAAAATGTATAACTTCTAATGGAACATACTTTGAATAAATAAACTTTTACTGTTCTTTTGAGTTCAATGTGTTTTATTTTTTAAAAAAATCCGCATTTCATACTTATAGACCTGGTATAGCTTAGAATCATACACTAAAAACTTATTGAACTTAATGAATAAAAATTACTTATTTTTATTAATTATGTGAAAAAGCGCTGACTTAACCACGGGATCTCTTAATGCGTGGAACCTGGGGCAAGAGCCCAGGTTCCCTGAGCCTAAGGGGGGAGGGGTCTGAGTAAAAACTATCATTTGAAGTCGTTCACATACGACTGGATGTCATTAAATTATAATAGTTGCAAAACGTGAAAGAGACATATTAAAAAAATTCAAAATTCTTATTTTCACTATTTTTTTAGAATACTGATGTACATTACGTCTACCAATTGGTCATCTTCAGAGTACAATATTGAATAAAAGCCATATTTATATTGAAGATGACCACTTTAATAGAAATATACTTCTATGTTCTAAATAAAAGGTTAAGTTAAGAATTTTGAATACTCCTTTTTTTAGTATGTCATTGAAATTTAAATGTATAATATGAATAAATACAAGAGCAGAGTGGCGCAGTGGAAGCGTGCTGGGCCCATAACCCAGAGGTCCGTGGATCGAAACCATGCTCTGCTAAATTTTATTTTTTAAACGAACAACGAAAATTGTTTTGTTTACATTGTTCCATTTAAAATTCAATACTTAAAATTATGTAGTATTTCTTGTACATTTAAAGCTAAAACATATTTTTATTTAATTTTTATTTAACCATGAACCAGCGTTTCAAATATCTAGGCACTATATATCCATCTATATATATTAGGTCGTCAAGGATGAAATTTGTAGAAAAAAGGCAAAGTTGGTTGATAACTTACAAATATAAGGAATTATTTTATTCATCAAAGTATGCACCCATATTGTCTATACACTTTTGCCATTTAAGCGGCAGGTTGTTAAGGCCGGTGGTATAAAACCCTGGCGGACGAGAGTCATTGAATTCCTGGAAGGCCAGTTTTACAGCATTGTCGGAATTAAACTGTTTTCCTATTAAAAAGTTGTCCAAATTGTGGAAAAAGTGGTAGTCTGTGGGGGCTAGATCTGGTAAGTAGAGAGGATGATGAAGAAGTTCCAACTCCAATTTTTGTAGTTTTGCCATAGTCATTTTTGCCGTGTGTGGTCTAGCGTTATAATGCAGTAGGATAGGAGTCGATCTGTTGACCAATCTAGGCTGTTTTTCTTTAAGTTTTTGCATCATTTCGTTCAGTTGGTTGCAGTCTATTTCTGCTGTGATCGATGAGCCAGTTTTTTTTGTTTTGTTTTTAAGTTACCTGTTCGAAATTTGGCGAACCAATTTGATATTGTCTGCTGCGTAGTAACAATAGAGCCAAATACACTATTAATGTTTCGCGCGGTCTGCGATGCCGTAGTTCTACGTAAAAACTCATAATTCATAATAGTGCGAATTTTCGACCGTTCCATTTTCAACAAAATTAATTTTTAAAAAAAGGTTTTAATATTTTTTAGAGTATACAATGATTTTTTTAAACAGGCGAGATGTGTAACTTTCCAACAAAAAAAAAAAAAAAACTGAACGGTAAAATATTAAGCCAATGCCAAATAATAAGCTGTTAAAGTTGGCAATATTATTAACTACAAATTTCATCCTTGACCTGATATATAGATTTTTGTCTTAAAACCCAAACTGGGCCAGCCCTTGGGTGACGTAGACACAGGCTTCAGGTGAAGAAAGGCCTCAAATATTTGCCAAGGTTAAATCTGAATACTTTTGAAGGGCGTCAAATTTAGTGACTTGCCTCATGCTTCACAAAACCTCGGGCCTGTACTGGCATTAATGCTTTACCTAAATGTTTCTTTTGTCAAAAACCCTGTAGTTTATTTGGTTAACTAAAATAAACTGAATTGGTCCGTATTCCTGTTCCTTTTACTTATCAAAATAAAATTCTTGTAAATCCCGGTTTGTGATAAATTCTTAAGTAAATATAAGATTACTCAAGAGATTACTTATAAGGTTGTGTCACACATTTGTCTACAGTTGGCTTTCGTAGAGCGACCACTTTCACTATCAGAGGAACTAATGTCAACGGGTGAAAGAAGGAGCGGCCCCAGTTCAGCCTCACCAAACAAAGGAAGGGTTAGGCGCGTGCCCAATGCATTCCAACATCTGGAAATACTAACAAACTAAACACTTCCGCACTTAACACCTATTACATCAAATCATCGGTAAATATCCGCATCTTATCAAACGTAATCAAATATATTGATATAAAATTTCATAACTGATGAAAAGAAATATTAAGAAATTGATTTGTCTGTTACTATTGCCGGGTTGACATTGGTAGAGTAAAAGAGCTAGTAACTAGCGCAAGTAACTAGCAACTAGTTACTATCCCTGTGTAAACAGTGGACATTGTGACTAGTAGAGTACTAGCTGCCAGTAGTTGGGCTAGGATAGCAGCTAGCTCGTCGACGTATTTACTAGCTACTGTCTTTTCCCCCACTAAGCAAAATTGATTCCTTTCAAATTGGCGGCAAGCGGTAACCTTTCATAACAAATAGAAAAAAACCCATATCAGGTAAGTTACAATTTATTTACATAAATTGCGTAACATTGATTTATTAATTGATGATTTTTGAAATCATCTGTGAAATAACTGCCTTTGATACACGAAAAAGATGTTGTAGACCAGTGTTTCTCGACCAAAAACGCACCGTAGACCAGAATAATATATAATTTTCTAACGCGGACAACTAATAATAATTGTTGGTTTATTTTTTGCATGAAAACAAATATATTTAATGTGCTACTAAACACATTTATTTTATTTGTAGAAAATCACAGAAAGTTTACAGAAAATAAACAAAATATAAACTATTTACATAAAAAATGTGCAAAATAAATTAAAAATAAAACTACAAAAAACACATATAAAAACTTTCGCGGACCACTTAAATTTTTCTGGGGACCACTGGTGGTCCGCGGACCACCTATTGAGAAACACTGTTGTATACACCAATAACTATTTCCTGTGGCTAGGAAATAAAGCGTTAATTCCAATTTTATTTTTGCGGTATGTAACCAATCTACTTTGACCAAGCTTGACGCTTTTGCTCACGCTGTTCATTTATATTTTGCGATTCCTTCAGTTATTAATTCTCATTGTTCGCTTTCCCCATCACCTATGTACATTTTTGTTTTTGTCGTTCCGCTAATGTTCCTCCTATAAAAATTTAAATTAACGGTAGTTGAGTTGGCTTTATGATTTCCAACTTGTCTGTACAACCATCCGTTTTAGCTTGGCAAGCACCATAAACATAGAACTTCGTATCATACAACACAATTTTGTTCTTAAAGACCATTAATCAATTCTAAATTTCTAGGAAATAGCCTGCTTACATCATCTACCTCGTCCAGGATTTAAATCATGGACCAGTAAGATCAAGAAACGCTACCCACACCAGATTGAAAGATTTAAACAATTATTTTAATAGTTTTAAAAAAGTTTAATTAATTTTCTTTTCACTTTGCATATCTTTAATGCATCTAAGTGATTCAGAATGATATAAAATAAACAACTGTTTCGACCGACTGCCCCCAAAGTTCTACCAACCGTAACAAACAAATGAAATTTTAAACCTCCTTGTAATATTTGTGTCTAAGAAATTCTCGCCGATTAAATAATTATCAATTTATAAGCAATGATTGTGTATTTAAAAAATATATTTTCTCTAGTTTTTAGATTAAGAGATATTGTTTTTTATGGCCAAATATAGATATTTTTCCGTTTTATCAACAAATAAGTATACACTAATATTTAAATTGCTCATAAAATTACAAAAAAAAAATGTCCTCTACCTTGCTTTAAAATTGATCACCGTAGCACTGAGATCTTAAATTTATTTTCCTATTGTGCTCAACAGCGCTATAAAGTGACACCAAACGGACAGAATTTGAACTAGTGGAACGAGTAACTGTTTATTGTTTATTAGTTGCTACCTCGTGTTGTTTGTATCGCGTTTAAACTATAATGTTGCAGTTTGTTTGTAACGTTAACTTTTGATAGCGACTATTATTCTTTTTTATATTATTTTGTGTTATAATGAGTTGTCATAACACAAACTGCTGTGTATTTGGTTGTCACTCTTGGAAAAGAGGTGAGAGAAACATTCACTTCCATTTTTTCAAATGAAATACAATTTGTGAAAATAATAAATATATTTGATGTTGTGGAAGAGATAAATAAGTAAAAAAAGCATGGGAAAATGCTATAAATACGGGAAATAGAGTGAGAGTGTGCTTAAAGCATTTAAAAGCTACAGATTACATTAATATTGTTAACTTGTTAATATATTAACAAACTACTATTTATTAAAAATATTCAACAAATGAGAAATACTCTATTATAAAAATCCTTCTCGAGCATAAATAAATATCTACTAGTACAAGGTGTCTCAAAAGAAATTTTATATTTATTTAGCATACTGCGTGAACGCAACGTATCCGAGGGGCGCGGGGGTTATGTCAATCGGTAGCCTGGCTCTTGGGAATTCAGTCGCTATTGAGCGTTTCTCGGGAGCAGACCGCGCGTTATGCGTGCGAGAGTTTTACAAAAACGGTGATTCGGCGACTGTAGCGCGTAGAAAATTCTGCAGTATTCGAGGTTTTCGCCACTTAAATGATGCGCCAAGCATTCCTCTCATTCGACATTGGGTTAAAAAGTTTGAAGAGACTGGTACAACGCTGGATAAATCAAAATCCGGGCGACCTAGGTCATCAAGAACGGTAGAAAACGTGGAGAATGTTAATCAGTCTGTTCGTGACGACCCGAACCTTTCAATTCGGAAGCGCGCAAGTGCTTTAAATGTGCATAGATCATCATTACATCACATTATGCACAAAGACCTAAAGCTGCACCCCTACAAAATTCAATTGGTGCATGAATTAAAGCCCCAAGATGCCAGTCAGAGGCTTAATTTCGTAAATCAGGTGATTGAGCGATTTTCAACGTTTACCAACATTTTGTTTTCGGATGAAGCTCATTTTCATCTTAATGGCCACGTAAATAAGCAGAACTGCCGCTACTGGAGTGCAACGAATCCAAAACGCAAACATCAGAAACCCCTACATTCGCCTAAAGTGACCGTATGGGCTGCGATGTCGGCGCGAGGAATTATCGCCCCTTACAACTGTTCGATTAAATGAGTGCCGAAAACGCGAGGGTCTACATTTAGACGATATTATTTTTAAGAAATAAATCCCCAAAAAGTGTATTTTAATAATTAATAAACATTTTTTCTATATACGGCTTACTTTTGTTTTAATCGATCCACTAAATATAAAATTTCTTTTGAGACACCTGGTATAACTTTAATACAGGATTAGGGCATGCGGTCTCAAATAATGTACAAAGATATTCTGATACAGCTTCACTGAAGTATTTGCTTTCGTTTTTGATTATTTTTTTTTAGGCAGCGAGTTTCTAATAAAGCTTACGATTTACAGGTGCAGGTTAACGTGCAGTTTTAATTTTCCAGTGACTTTGTGAGGTGGTGATTTTAGACTGCTTGTTTGTAAACATAACTCACATATGTCGACATGCTCATAATTTTTTTCCGTAATTCCGTATAATATAACACGACCGGCGTTTAACAACTCCTCTTCTTCAACTACACACTTAAAAGAAGGTGTTGCGCTTAAAAAATTAAAATGATTTATTAAGGATAGCTGTTAATTGTTCAATAAGTATTAATTATTAATTATTAGAAATACTTTGTATTATATTTTAATTTATTTATCAAAAAACAACTACATGACAATTATCTATCAATGAGCCTTCTTTTGAAAAACTTAACACGCTCGTATACTATATTCTTCTTACCACAGAAATATTCTTTAAACTTCTGTTTAACTTTGTCATACGATGTGAGATCTTCATCGGTTAATTTTAGCGTGCTTATTAAATCTTCTGCCTCCTCCCCCATACAGTAGAGAAGCATGTTTACCTGATTTATTTCGGGTTTACAGTTTAATTCTGAGGCTTTTCTGAATCTTTCGAACCTCAGAATCCACTTGTTCCATGTACTAGGTTCCCTGAAGTTAATTTTTTTTGGAATATCTATGCTGTACTGTGTACTGTGGTTCATTGTACTTGAACTTGTACTTGCCATATTTTTCTCCATTTTGTGCTATGATTTTGGTTATTCACAATATTAATAATCAAAGTTTTAGGTTTACACCTGACACCATGTTGTTTATTAGAATTATTAGAAATACATTGTATTATATTTTAATTTATTTATCAAAAAGCAACTACAGTCTGTTCCAAACGGAACTAAAGAACTAAATGGGGATTTAGTTCTTTTAGGTTGTCACGAGAAGGGACCTTGCTTGGGTTATTTCATTTTTCACGTTGGGATGTCAAAATTTAAAATTCCAACAATGAAACCATGGAAACGAATGACATATGTCAAAATTAAATGTTTTTTTTAGATATTTTAATGACAAAAAATTAATAAATGGGAAATTTGTATTAAGAATGACACAAAAAATCAAAATATAAAGAAAATGACATTTTAAAATAATATTAACCTTAACCAAAAAATGTTTATTGCAAGTATGATTTACAAAGCTTAAACAAAACGGCCGAAAGGCACGATTTAAACGATGAAAGTAACTAGATTGCAAAATCTAGTTCCGCTTAACCGTTTGGAACAGACTGTACATGACAATTATCTATCAATGAGTCATCTTTTGTAACTTGCATAGCTTACTAAATATACATAATTATATTAAATGTCACTCTGACAGTATAACTGTCAAGCTGACACTACATTAATTATTCATTGTATATCGAAGATTTAACATGTAAACAAATGAGGACAACCTTCGCATTACTCGTTTCGTCAGCTGTTTCACAGCGATCACAGCGCTGCCATCGGCCATTGTTGAGTCCAATAGGTGGCTAACTTATTGTAAATAGAATTATAATATTCTTTGCAATTATCTCAAAATTGCATTTCGGTGACAAATCACGTTTAGAATGTTACGTCCTCGATTAGCTTATACTTAATTAGTATAAACTAATTATCGATTAGTAACATTAATTTTATTATTGAACTCAACTTTAATGTTTATTTCTCATAAGACAAGGCATGGTATGTCGAAGTGAACTGCAATCTCCCGTCTTCAATGATTCATTGATTCATAAACCCAAGATGCTGATTCACTCCCAACAATAATATATTAATTCTAGAATTATTAACAATTTTCTAATTTCTCTTCACTACGCTACTGGATTCTACTATGGCATTAGGTAACATAGAACACGGAAATAGTAAAGGTTATATCTATATTCCTCTTCTATGCAAATGAATTGATTTAAAGGTGAAGATTCACAGTACGCATAACATTTCTGGTCATTCTACTCGGTTCATAACGTCACAATATAGACGTTTCACGGAGAAAGTGTCAAATAACATTGTAACAGCTTGTAACAGACAGATGGAACAATTATTATAATTTACTTTTGAAGAGTATATATTAAAATATTTCTGAAGTGTTATTAAGGAACATCTTTAGGTGTTTAAGAGAAAGTATAGGTGTTATGTAAAAATACTATAGGGTTATGTTTCGATTATGGGAAATGAAAAGAAAGTCTGGTTATGGGAAAAATGTTTAACATCATCAGCATTATCATCTACTAGCTTAATTCATCCGCTGCTGTAAATAGGCTCTCTCATTACTTCTCCAAACCTTTCTATCTTGGATTAACAATAGTCATTTTCTGGCGATTATCTTTAATATAATTCGTCCATTATATAGGTGATTCCCTTAGGCCTTACGGTAGGCTGACCAGTTTTTTTTTTACAGAAAAAGAGTATAGTAAAAAAAAAACAAAACAAATAAAAGGTCCTCACTTCAAAAATACAAGTAATGAGCAAAAACAAGAGGTCCTCCCTCAAAAATACAAGTGATAAGCAAAAAAAGGTCCTCACTCCCAAAATCAGTGGCGGCGCTAGCTTTTAAAATCTGGGGGGGCCAAAAAAATATGGAGTAAAACTTGAGGGGGTCAGGAAATAGTTTTTTTATCGTTTACATATGAAAATACAAGTAATTATCTAAACAAAAAAGATCCTCACTTCTAAAATATATTTTTTTTCAAGCAATTCTAGGGGGGCCAAATGGGAGCCCAGAGCAACTTTTGAGGGGGGGGCGGACCCCCCGCTAGCGCCGCCACTTTTTATGCTATAGGGGATATTTCGGGGTTAAAACTGTTTATACTGTTTACTCTTTAATATTTCCCTTATTGACTTAACCGAAAAATATATATAACAAAAATTGTTTTAGAGTAAGGAAACAAATATTTATTATTCAATGAATTTTTTCAATAAGAAGAATATTTGGGAAGTTACGGGGGGACACCTTAAAACTAAAATCTACAGTCAATAATTGCAACATCTCAAATAAACTTTTACAAATACAAACATTTAGCATAACTCTATTAATTTTGTTATAAAATCTTTTTAAAAGTACACATAAATTTTCACATCAATTTCGATTTCAATAAAAACAAGTTTTAAAAAAAGTTTCTGTCAAAATTCCAAACCATAAGTTATGTACTTAGAGAAATTTTGCTTTCGCTATAAGTTTCATATAAACAAACGAGTTATGTTTGTTAGTTAATTAACAAATTTGAACTTTACTGCTAAATTCATAAATTAGATAATCAAGAATATGTAATAAATGATAATTATAATATGTAATATGTTATGACAGAAAAATTTCGCTTTTTAAATATGTATTTGTGGAAAAACAATCTTATAGGATTTATAAAAGGGTCCGCCAACGTGGCTGAGCTCGTTAAATCACGCAGTTCTGACTAGTAAACACAATCTGAATTGTGAGATTGCTGGTTCAAGTCCATGTTGGTGATATTATTAGGGCAAGAATAATATATTAACATTACTCCTATTTTCATAATCATTCACCCCGCATGCGGCAGTTGAACATGTGATTCGCCTTCAGTACGACTTTGAACTCGCTAGAGTAATTTTGTTGTCCTTAGCGATTTTTTTCGTGAAACAGTTTTTTCTAGTGCGTTCTAAAAATGAGTGACATTCATTTCGAGCAACGGTGTGCTATCAACTTTTGCTTCAGACTTGGGCACAGTGCAACGAAAACTTTTGCAAAACTTCAGCAGGCTTACGGAGACAGTGTTTTTGTCAAGGCCCCAAGTTTTTTGGTGGTTTAACGCTACGTACAACCCCCAGAGATTATTAGTTTCTTATACAAAACTAACAAACTGAAATAAAATTAGTGACAATCTATACATCAAATTTTGCACAGAATTTTTATCTATCTAATAGGATATTTTTGATTGTAGAAAAAATTATTGTAAAAATGTTATTGCTCAATAACTTAATAATAGGTATCACACAACAATGTTCTGTAATTTTTTAAATATATTTGTGGTTATCAAATAATTTTTATATTTATATAGTTTTGTGTAGAAATGTTCAAATAATACGTCAACATTTTTTTCGACATGATTGTTTATAGTTTAGAGCCTTCGTCGAAAAATATTATACTTGATGATAATGAAATGCCACTTGGTACAAGTATTCTTTACATAAAATAAATCATTTTTATCCGCAGCACCTATATTAAGAATCGCGGCAGATTCGGGGTGGCGGCAAAAGTAGATTACCAAGTACAGTAACTATAAGTAATTTTCACAATAGAAGAAATTATCTCCAAACATATTTGTAGAATGGAGCTTTAGCTACAATTTGCCGCATGGTACACAAATATGCGTCGAATGGTTTACAACATGGCGTCTATAACGCAATTTGTTTATTTACAGTTACATGACAGTTCTTTTTACAATTAAAAATATCCTATTAGATAGACAAAAAATCGCTGAAAATTTTGATATATAGATTGTTACTAATTTTATTTCAGGTTGTTAGTCTTGTATAAGAAACTGTACGGTTGTGTGCACCCTTAAGGCATTTTCAGAAGGAAGAGAGTTGATTGAAGATGAATCACGCAGCAGAAGGTTTTCATATTCAAGAACCGATGAAAATGTCGACAGAATGCGGGATATTGTGCGTTCAGATCGTCGGTTGATATTCAGAATGATCGGGGAAGAGTTGAATTTGACTCACACTACCGTTCATCAGATTTTGACCAATGAATTGGGGATGAGGAAAATCTGCTTGTCGCACAGCAATTTTAATAAACGAGTTTTTGGCCAGTTAAAACATTTCTGTAGCTCCTAAGCCTCCTTATTCGCCTGACTTGAGTCCTCGTGACTTTTTCCTCAAAGACTCAAAAGGGCGCCAAATGCCAAATGAATGTATAAGTAACTTAGTGAAATGTAATTTTCGAAGTGAGGACCTTTTTTTTGGGTCTTCACTTGAAATTTAAAAGTGAGGACCTTTGTTTTAGGTCTTCACTTGAAATTTAGAACTGAGGACCTTTTTTTTAGGTCTTCGCTTGAAATTTAGATGTGAGGACCTTTTTTTTAGGTCTTAATTGGAAATTTAGAAGGGTAGACCTTTTTTTTAGGTCTTTATTTGACATGCTCGAAAAAAGCTAATTACGCCCTGCCTAGGGGCGCTCAATTAAATCTTGGCTATGGGCGCCACAGATCTTTGCGCCGGCTTTGCGTATAAACACTTGTATATTTTAGAAGTGAAGACTTTGTTTTGGTCATCACTTGTATTATAAAGTGTTTAGGGGGGGTTTAGGGGGGAATCTTGCCCAGGGCCCGATAAAAGTTAATTACTAGGGTTACGAGGCTTAGTAGTTAATAACATTCTTATAGAAAAATATTTTATTATTCTGCATTTACATCAAGAGAGGTATAATTAAATAAACAAAATTTAAATTTTTGTCTTTTATTAATTAATTTTACGTTTTACAAAATTACAAAATTTATTCTAACCACCACCAAACCCATTATTTAGGAACAAAAGTTCTCATTCCTAAATTTGCATTATTTAAAACAATGCATATTTTGATGACTCCCGATATTTTAAATCATTTAAATTTTATGATTTAAATATCAGTTAATTGCACTTATATTTAACTGGGTGGTGTTCCCATCGATCGTTGAAATCTCTTCGTTAAGATCAACTGAAAAATAAAAGAATATTTTAGTGAACATAAAATTCATTTTAGCAGATATTATTTATGTTTAAATGTGTTAATATTTTGGAAAGTGGGACATTTTTTAGGTCTTTCTTAAAGTTCAATGATTCCAAATATAAAATGATTATGTAATTGTAAATAAATATTGGACTGTCAAAAGAAGCAATATGGGATTTTAGAAATCACAAAAAAAAAAAAACTCAAGATACATTTCTCGGATGTAGACCGGTGAATGAAATAGCACTAACAGAGATCATTTTAATGTAAAAAAGGATACATAATAGGTTAATAAAGTCCAAATAGCACAAAAGACAGAAAATGATCTCTCTCCTTGACAAGGTTACTATATAAAATCCACTTAGTTCACAGTTCGTAGGTAAAAGGAAGAACATCAGGCGAAGAAATAGAAGTGGTTTTTAAGAATAATATGTTTACATTACTCTCATTTCACAATCATTCACCCTTCATCCAGGTGTAGAAGCTCGCCCCCTGGCATCGGCGATTAGCCTAACAGAATTAGGCCGATGTAAAATAAATAAATAAATAAATAAAATAAGAAGTGGTTCTTAGAGCCAGAGGCTCTTTTGGCACCCAGGCAAAACCAGGGAATTAGAAAAAAAAGGTATTTCGAAAACCGATTGATAAGCAAAAAAAGAAAAGAAAATGGTATTCCAAAACCTCCCTGACGAGTAAAAATGTATTTGAGCGTCTCACTTGGGTGAACTCGATGTTGGGTAAACCACTAATTTATATAGTAGTATAGGGGCTTCTAATTTAGAGACCACCGCATGATTTCCAAAAATTTTCTTAATGTATAAGGAAATTCTTGACGTATACAGAAGTCATGGTTGGGGGAGGGTCACTATGATTATCTATAAGATGGGGGGGGGGGGCGATCATGGACCTCAATATAATTTTTTGTAACCCTTCAAGTCTGAAATAAAAGATATATTAACATTATTTGGGAATGTATTTTAAAAAAATTAAATGTAGCCTCTTCTTCCTTTTCTGTTTATCAAAAATTGGAGTACCCCTCCCCCGAATTCAGTAACCGAATCAGTACCCCCTCCCTCGAATTCACTACTGGTATGATGACTGTCAACTCATTAAGAGCCTGATTACAGCAAGTGATGAAAGAAAGGAAATTTTACGCCTTACAATATTTTTAGGCAACGTGCAATACATATGCGTTACACTGGTTGTATATTTCTGAAAAGTACTTATAAAGTTTAAATCAAAGAAACAGACTATTCGCGACTGCAAATAACAGTGCGACATCTGGTGGTGACTGGCTAAATTAAACAGAAGCGTATATTTGGATAATATTTGTAGCGTGTTGTGCTGCAGTTTATGTGAATTAAGAAGTATTTTAAAATATAGTGACTTAAATACAGTGCTTTTTTGCCGAAATATTGTTTGACAAATAAATATTAATACATAAAAAACTTCTGACATATACGCTTCCCGTCCGCCTCAGCTGTTGTACGCAGCGCCGCCAACGTTAGTTTCAGTCGCGAATATAGCATGTTTCTTTGGTTTAAACGGAATTAGATTTTTAATTCTAGTAACATTTACCGATTTAATGAGGCTTTTAATCATTTTGTTTAGTAAAAGCCCGCTTCAAACCATAAAAATAAATCTCACGATAACTTTAAGTTAGTTCTGCTTAAACGTTTAGAATATCCTATAGTTATAAGTTTTATAGAGTATGTCATACATTTTAACTTAATTATATATTAATTTGTTAATTTGATTAAATTATTTTTTGTAAGCTGGTCATGCTTCTTCGTGAACAGCTGAATTTATTCGTGGACCAACGGTTAAGAGATATTGTTATAGACCAGGCCCGCGCAAATGGTGGCCTGCGGGCCGGATCAGGCCCGCGCTGAAATTCTATCGGGACCGCGAAGCTAACCTATTTTATAAATTATTGTGTCCTGCAAAAATATTACTGTCTTTTTTCTTTAAATTGCATAATAAATACAAGTTTTGGTTTAAAAATATTGCTTTTAAAATTTATAAAACATCCTTCGTAACAAAAACAATATTTAAAATTAGAAAAAAAAATTTTTTTGACCCGCGTTGAAATTTTCATTCATAATATGGCCCGACAGCTAAAAGATTTGCCCACCCCTGTTATAGACTAATTTATTACCTGTTAAAGTATATAACCATTATCACACATCTGTATTGCAAATTGCGTGCAGAACAATGTAAGGAGTAAATGTGAATATATAATATTTTAAAGACTAATTTTGATAACAATGACATTCTGTAAGTTTTGGTTGTTTATTACTATGTGTTATCTATGTTTCAAAAGAATTTAAAGGTATTTTCTTACCAGCGTGCTAGATGCCGTGGTACGCAGTGATCTTTCTCGTTATCATAGGCCCTGCCATGTCCGCAGTTAATAACTTCTGTCTTGCCATTTCTGCACAGCGATACTTGACTACATTCTGAGTTGAGGGGATGTAAGGCGCCTTCTGTACATCTGCTCTCTTCGTCAACTAAACCTGCAATTAGTAAATAATATTTAAAAGGGACAAAATATAGACAAAATTCCTTGAATTTTGAACATAACTGCACAATAGTAATTTTTTCCTTTCTCTCATGATAACGCACAAAGTTCATGTTCAGTATTTAAATAATAATTTCGCCATAATCAATTTATTACGAGGTTAGAATAAGAAAGAGTTTTGATCAAAACCCTTTTAGGTACAATTCGAACCGTAGGGGACTTCTGTTCCTAACCCTGCACTTACCTAACTATCAGAGTATAATAAACTAACAAGAAATATGTTGCAGTTGTGTTCAAAATGGCTACTTGGCCAAATGGCTTCTTATTCAAGAACATTACCAAAGACAGATCATAAGTATAGAGGAAAAAAGAAGTTCACTTGGGACTAATCTTACAGGATAATTTCATTATAATTATTATAGGATTAAATGCGCAAAAAATACTATTTCTGTTCTAATGATTTGTTGACTAATTCAACTATAAATCATTCCTACATATTCTAATCCATCCCTTTCTATCCTAGTTCATTCCAATCCATTCTAATTAAAAAACACGAATTAATTCTACCAACAAACACGTGCGAATTTTTGTTAAATTGAAAAAGAAAATATTTCTAAATTTTCAAAAGACTGGACAAGTTTTCTACATTGTACCCTAGCTAATAAACATTACCCAAAATTTTATCTTCTCCTAATCTTTGTACTCCAATTATTAATTTTGGATCAGTATCATCGTCATATTTTTTAATTTGTCTATTAATTGCAACAACTGAAAAACAGTGACAGTATTACAATAAATTCTAAAATATTAGAAAAGTTGAATATTATTTCTGTTTATATTGAAGTATTAGCTTATATAGTACTACTTGAAATGCCTATTGGTCACCCAAGCTTCATCTCTCCTTTTGCGTCTCTACATCATAAAAAAGAGACTTAAGTCTGCGGAAATATTTTCTGAACAGCTTGGTGTAAACCAGACTTTCGTAGGGTCAATAGTTACAAAGTTTAAAGCATTTATGATTTTAAGGAATTACTACCATATGATTTTACTTGCTTATAATAATTTTTAAAAAATTTAGGGGCCCTGAGAATGACAAAAATAGGCCTATTTTACCATAAACAATGCTATGACCACCCTGTAGACTTTTGCAGTCGTTCTTTAGTTTTGAGGGAACATACATACAAATATACTTTTATATACAGATTTAAAAACTACTGAACACAAAGGGTTTCAAAAAATTTGTTTAAAAGTTATTATCTTTTTGAGTGGGAACTGAATATAAATTATAGTAGAAAATAAATTTTTAATACAAATAAAAGCATTTAAAAATTTATCACTCGGGACTGAACCGAAAACCGAAAAAAAACGTTATTTTTGCCGGAACGAACACCGGAACCGAACTGATATATTTTTTTAACTGAACCGGAACAAAAATCAAAACGGAAAAATAATGGTTCGAAGCCCTGGTATTTAATACTTAAATATTCACGTATAGTTTTTAGAAATAAAATTTAGAAAACTAATTTTTCAAAATAATTATTAGGGAAGGTAATTTCCCCTATCACCTCTTCGTGGATCCGCCACTGCGAGCAATGCTTTAGCAAACAAAAATGTGTCTTTTTATTAAAAAAATATTACAATATTTACAATAACTTCCATTTCTTCTGTTGACTAAAATCCTTTTTTTATTTTGAGTCGAAACATGATATAGCAAAGGGTAATGTCTTATTTAAAAAACAAAATATTAAAAAGCAAACATCCTGTATTACGATGTTTGCAAATGTGCAAATCATGCAACGTAAAAATAATCTTACCTGCTGGTACTCGTTTCAGCAAATATTGGTCATATGCTGGTGGTGGTGGATAATAGGATGGTGGATTTGTTGGTGGATGAGCTGGGTAGGTTGGTGGATGTGGAGGATAAGTTGGTGGATGTGGAGGATAGGTTGGTGGATGTGGTGGATAGGTTGGTGGATGTGGTGGATAGGTTGGTGGAGGTGGTGGAATTACTGGTCCTGTTCCTACAATTGGTGGATGTGGACGCGGACAGCTTGGGACATTATAAGCGTAGTCACAAACACCATATTCCTGAAAGAAGATAAGGATATTAATTTATTGTTTAGTAATTAATTGGATCATTTATTATGAAAGTTTGATAAGTCCATTTTTGGGAAAAAATGAGAAAATAAATAATTTAGATATCATTTAGTGTGAACTTTTTATTTAAATTTGAAAATTTTAATATCTCTAATCAAGTAATGGACTTAAATGACTATCATAATAAACAATTCAATTTAATCAAGCAATTAAAGATTAAATATCCCTCAACCAATAGAAAGGCCTTGCAAACGACATGCAGGTGTTTTTATCTGCCTGTTTCACATCTTCATTCGATCCCTAAGTCTCCTTTATTGTCTTCTAATAAGATCTCTTTTATTTTCCACTGTTATAATTCTTTCGTTTGCCACTCTTTCCTTACCCAAAGATAGAGGTTTTCAACTACCTCCATTCTCCTCTTTTACTTTATAAATCACTAATAAAATCACTAATAATAAATCTTTTACTAATGCTACCTCTGCTTGTGCATGTAGCCCCTATTTTACCCTTGACAACAACATCCAATAATTGTTCCCTATTTTCGTTAATCTTTTACTTTTTTTCTGCTAAACTTGAACGGTATATTCTGTCATTAATTTTAAACAAAGTTATATGCAGAAAGATTTGATTTTAAAAAGTTACAGAGTTATGAATTATTGAAAGAAAAATGCAAAACATGTACTGTAATTGTACCTCTTGGTCACAACATTTTAAGGAGTAAGTAGGCGCGCACATAATAGGGGGAATTCGGGTCTGGATACCCTCAAGAATGAAAAAAATATCTAAATAACTAAGTATTTGCAAATAAAAATCAACAATTCTTTCGATGACGTCACATACTTTTGTTTTCTCTCAAATCCACTGATTTGTTTTTTGACTTTATTTTTTTTAATATCCAAATTAATTTGTATTATCTTTATTCAGACTTTATACTAAAACAATATTTATAAAAGTATTTAATCTAACAAGGAAAAACCAGACCATGCGAGTTCATATTAAGTAAGAATTAGTTTTCTGTTAAGTCAATACAAGAGCAGAGTGGCGCAGTGGAAGCGTGCTGGGCCCATAACCCAGAGGTCCGTGGATCGAAACCACGCTCTGCTAAAATATTTTATAAATCAAAATAAAATATCATTAACAGTACATATAACCCCCACAAATTATAAGTTTCAAAATTAACAATATGAAATAATAACAATCTATACATCAAAATTTGCGAATTACAGCAAAATTTAAGAATTTTTATCTATCTAAAAGATATTTTTGATTCTAGAAAAGATCGTTCTAAAAACGTTATCGCTCAATAACTTATTAATAGATATCAGACATATTTCTGTAATTTTTAAAATATATTTGTGGATTTAAATAACTTTTATATTTACATAGTTTTGTGTAGAAAAGTTTAAATAATACACAATTTTTTTTAAAACTTGTGTGTTTATAGTTTAGAATCATCGTTGAAAAATACTATACTTGATCATATGAAATGCCACTTAGTACTCGTGTTCTTTGGGAAAATTAAATCATTTAACCCGCAGCACTAATATTGAGAACCGCGACAAATTCGAGATAGCGACAAAAAAATAGAACACCAAATGCAGTAACTATAAATAATTTTGACAATAGAACAAATAGTTACAAGCATATTTATAGAATAAAGCTTTAGCTACAATTTGTCTTGTCGTACAAAAATATACGTCGATTGGTTTACAAGATGGCATCTATATTGCAATTTGTTTATTTACAAATACATAACAAATTTTTACAATTCAAATTATGCTGTTAGCTAGATAAAAATTCGCTGCAAATTCTGATGCGTAGATTATCACATATTTTATTTCTGATTGCCAGTTTTGTATAAGAAATTTGTAAGAACTATACTTGTGTGCCCTTAATACGGCAAAAATTGTTGGAAGAGGATAAAAAAAAACAATGCAAACTAAAACAATAATTAAGTTTAATATCGCACATCTTGAGCAGTTCTTTGGCTTTACTACAAAACAACCGGCGAAAAAAAAAAGTGAAAAAAATATAAGAATTTAATACAGTATCAGATATTCTGTCAACTGTCAGTTAAAATGATATAAGCTTAATACCGATACATTAGTTACGGCATATCAAAAGCTATTAGATTAATTTCAATTACAAAAAGAAAAAAAAAACATTTATGTTGACCTCTAAAATTCTTATTGTTTTGTATTTGGAGATACATATATCATTTTATACAAAGAATATTTTTTTGCTGAAATGCTTATAATTGGTATTCTATAGTTATCTAAATCAGAAGTCTGCAATCGGCGGCCCATCGAACGATTTTATATGGCCCACTATAAGAAAATAATGTTTACTTTTCTTATCCACCAATAGATTAATGCCGAGCTGCTTCAGGCTTCTTGTCTAAATACGTATAAACCGGCGTAAACAAGAATTTAATATCGTAAAAAAATAATTTACAAAAATAAAAATGCATCGCCAAAAAACATTGTTGCGGAGAGAGACCCGCGCTGTTTAAATAAAAAATAAATGTTACTAAATGCGGTCCGCGACTTACAAGAGGTTGCCGGACCCTTAATCTAAATTATTATTTTTCATTTTCAGGTCGACATAATCTTAAACTGTAAAAGGATTTTATTAAAACTCCATAAAATTTACACTATTCAAGATAATACAAAAATTCTTTTCCCCAAAGTTCAAAAGAATGTTAAACCCTACTCAATTCATGTGCTAAAAATATGTTTGATAAACATTTTAAATGGCCGATAACATTCCAGGCAATATCATTGCAATTTAATGTGACTTACCGTGTTGAAGACCAAAGTGGGAGGACACTCAAATTTAACCGGTTGGCCATAAACACACACGTAAAAGATACTGCAATTTTTGGAATCTCTGTAAGTACCATCAGGTGTTGGACAAGGTCCGTGATTTGGTGGCATTGTTGGTGGATGCTCAGTTGGTGCTAAAAAGAAAAAAATGTTTAGACATTTTGTGTTTAGACATGTTTAGACAGTTTAGACAAAGATTTATTAAGAAAACCTTTGAAAAAAAATGTCATACTTTTTAACTGCCAAGATCTATCCATTTTGCTACAATTTCTACCATACAGACAAAGAGACAGATATACCGTTATACGGGTAGACAGATAGACAGTCACATGAGTGACGGAATATGGTCTTTTTTATTATTCCTACAAAACCATAAAAACGGTAGCATTCTTTTTAGGATTTTGTAGGTATGACCAAAAAACCCTTATATCGTCATTTTGTCGTCTGTCTGTCTGTTTGACTGTCTGTTCGATAAAAATTGTAGCCAAACGGCTAAACGTAGAGAGTTGAAATTTGGTATGCTTATACAACTCTTTGACCCGCACATAGGAAAAATACTAAAACATGTAAGAAACATATCCCCCTAAAAATATAAACAAATATGTGCTCATAGAAAAAAAAAATAAAAAATAATAATAATAAATAAATAAATTCTGAGTAGGGTATCAAATGAAAGCCCTTAGTACGTGGATTAACGATCAAAATTTTATTTTTGCAAAATAAATTATTTTGACGCGATTTTTGCTAAAATTGTGCAAACAAAATTTTGTCCCACACCCTGTAGCCCAGATGGTTTATATTAAAAATCTGAAAAAAATCTCAGTAATGTACATTGGTGTGAACCGGAATCGTACAACAGGAATTTTTAATCAGATTATGTTTTTGGAAAATAACGCATTTTTTGTGTTTTTAACTAAAATATGTTAAATATTTAATTCGCTATATAACACAATAAATGAGTAAGCGCCCGTAGCGTAGTGTGTAGCGTCCTCACTTCCTAATTTGCAAACAACAGTTCTTCCTGTCAATTTTATTTTTTCTGTTTTTTTTTGAATTTTGTTTAAATTGTTTTGTCAAAATTCCAGTTATATTTTGGTAAATGTTGCATTTAATTTTTAAAAGCGTAAATTTAATAATCAGTGGGAAGTGTTGAAATTATAATTTAATTCTATGTTTGAATGTATACGAAATCAGATGGGCGTATGATTTAAGCAACCAATTGAAGCCATAGGCGCAATTTTCAAAATCTTAATGAACCTTGCTATATAAAAATATACTGCACATATTTAAACTTAAATAATGCTATTAGGCATTCGAATTAAAATTCATAAAAAAATATTTTGACATAAAATTTGATTTGGCATCCCAAATAATCATCATTCACTTACTAAATACCTGCGAAACCCTGAAATGTGTGAAAATTCACACTTCACATTAATTTTTTAAATTCGTCTGAAATTTAAAATTCCACCGCTCATGATTTTAAATTATCATCATATTAAATAAACATTAATATTTATCATTTCCTTTACATGTAAGAAATGATGACAAGAATTGATTAAGTACTGATTTTATTGAAATATGTCTATCGAATTATATATTAATTAATATCTTCTGTCAATCGTTTTAAAAAAGAAGAATTTATAACATGATGAATTGACAACCATCTGATAAAGCAGTGGTGTTCAGCTGCAATGGACTTGTTATAAATTTTACTTACGTGGTTGCGGTCTTCTGCTGCAGTCTACATTGAAAGGAAAGTCGCAATATCCCTTCTCCGAGAACAAAAGTCCAGCAGGACATTCTTGTTCAATCACTGTATCATCCCAACAATTGACGTATGTATTGCAGGTTTTACTTGGGAATTGACCACGTGGTTGAAGACAATATTTGCTCAAAGGGTTGTTGGCTGAAAAAAGAACAAATATATTAATGGACATTTTCAAAGTTTGTAACAAAATACAGATAAGTTGTTCTGATGAATATACAAGGTGTCTCAAAAGAAATTTTATATTTATTTAGCTTACTGCGTGAACGCAACGTATCCGAGGGGCGCGGGGGTTATGTCAATCGGTAGCCTGGCTCTTGGGAATTCAGTCGCTATGGAGCGTTTCTCGGGAGCAGACCGCGCGTTATGCGTGCGAGAGTTTTACAAAAACGGTGATTCGGCGACTGTAGCGCGTAGAAAATTCTGCAGTATTCGAGGTTTTCGCCACTTAAATGATGCGCCAAGCATTCCTCTCATTCGACATTGGGTTAAAAAGTTTGAAGAGACTGGTACAACGCTGGATAAATCAAAATCCGGGCTACCTAGGTCATCAAGAACGGTAGAAAACGTGGAGAATGTTAATCAGTCTGTTCGTGACGACCCGAACCTTTCAATTCGGAAGCGCGCAAGTGCTTTAAATATGCATAGATCATTACATCGCATTATGCACAAAGACCTAAAACTGCACCCCTGCAAAATTCAATTGGTGCAAGAATTAAAGCCCCAAGATGCCAGTCAGAGGCTTAATTCTCAGGCAAATTGATCTCCCGGAGAGGTGACATAAATTGGCCTCCACGCAGTCCAGATTTAACCCCTATGGACTTTTTCCTATGGGGTTATCTGAAATCTAAAGTTTACGCCAATAAACGGACTTCACTGGAGCATTTGAAAGAAAATATCCGTCACGAAATGGCAGCCATCCCTGAGTCCACCTGCCGAGACGTCATAAGTAATTTTACTGTTCGATTAAATGAGTGCCGAGAACGCGAGGGTCTACATTTAGACGATATTATTTTTAAGAAATAAATCCCCAAAAAGTGTATTTTAATAATTAATAAACATTTTTTCTATATACGGCTTACTTTTTTTTTAATCGATCCACTAAATATAAAATTTCTTTTGAGACACCTTGTATAAGCTCAATAATTAGGTCAAAAGTCAAATAATAATACCATAAAGGAACGATGAGTTATCTCCGAATGCGCACTACGAATACGTTAGTTCTATTTAATTATAATTAATAATGTAACTGTAAACAATGTCAATAACACAAGTCATAACTATAACAAACACGCCATTTACTTAAACTATTGATTAAACAATTAAAAAACCAACAAAAAAATGAATTAATATATATGCTCATCTGCGATATGTTAATTCTGTAATAATATGCAAAAACGAGCTAGATAAATGGTGTCGCTTCTAAACGTATTTAAAATCGCGTGACTTCTGCACTTACCACTCGTATCATTATAATTTAGTTGTAGGATTATGTATACCTTGAGGTTAAAAAGCAACAGGTGTCACAATATACGGGTTTGTAATTTAAAACTTAGCCAAAACAGACAAAACTTTGATAATTTTGAAAAGACATTTTCAAAAAATATTTGGACCTATAACGACCAAGAACTGTCAAATAAAGTCTCTGTTTCTAGCCCTCCAGTACTAAGTGAGAGGCACGTGATCAGTGCCATATCCTATCGACAGTATTAAAATTAGTAAAATAAATTACTATTGAATTCTATGTTTTAAAATTTAATTATAAAGTATTTCATATTAAATTTAGTTTTTCAATAAAAATATGTTTATAAAAATATAAATTATACCCGATAAACGACACGCAAAGTTGTTATCTTTAATATGAGGGCGGTGTTTGATAATAATAATAATTTTATAGCTATTGCTCATAAGTCCCACCAGGGATTAAAAATATTCATCCTCCTCATAAAAGTTAAATATTTTATGGTTAATTTTAAAAATCCTAGTGTGCTGATAAACAATTAATTGCAACTTTATAGGTTGGTATCGCGACTTAACACGAAGGGTGGTATTGCTTGAGAAATGTCCACGTTAGTTATGGTGAGACGAAAACATCTGGTTGTGATACTTGTAGTACGACAATACGAAATATATAACGACGCCTTCAAACAAGCTCTTACAACCCGTATAAATAAGTCTATAGGCAGGGAATTGGTATCGTGTAAAAAGAAATCCAGGTATATTTGTCTAGTCTATCAACAAGTCCAGCTTATGGAAAATCCACTCGTACGTTTACAAATTTTGCCAGTGGAAAAATAATGGTGGCGAGTAAGGCTATAAAGGAGATTTTTTTTACTCGTGATTTTCTTTTTTATCTGCTTTTAAACACATATAAGTTATTGCAAATGTTTAAGTGGAACTAAATGGGAGTTTCGTTTTCTAAAGTTGTCACGAGAAAAGATTATTTCATGTTTCATGTTGGCATGTCAAAATTCACAATGCTTACCACAAAAACCAGGAAAAAAGTGACATTTATTATTTTCTTTATATATAAAAATCAATTTCTGTTTTTAGGGTTTTGTAGGTATGACCAAAAAACCCTTATACCGTCATTTTGTCGTCTGTCTGTCTGTCTGTTCGGTAAAAATTGTAGCCAAACGGCTAAACCTAGAGAGTTGAAATTTGGTATGCTTATACAACTCTTTGACCCGCACATAGGAAAAATACTAAAACATCTAAAAAACATATCCCCCTAAAAATATAAACAAATATGTGCTCATCGAAAAAAAAAATATATTTTTTTAAAATTCTGAGTAGGGTATCAAATGAAAGCCCTTGGTACGTGGATTAACGGTCAAATTTTTATTTTTGCAAAATAAATTATTGTGAAGCGATTTTAGCCAAAATTGTGAAAAAAAAAATTTGTCCCACACCCTGTGGCCCAAATGGTTTAAACTAAAAATCTGAAAAAATTCTAAGTAATGTACATTGGTGTGAACCGGAATAGTACAACAGGAATTTTTAATCAGATTATGTTTTTGGAAAGAAAAAGCATTTTTTGTGTTTTTTTTGCTAATAATTTTGAAAACTTATAGTTATATAACACCAAATTTAGTACAGGGGGGTAAAATAATCCAAGGAAGGTTTTAGTGAGGGTTCCAACTTCGTCCATGTCCCCCTAGTAGGCGTTATGTGGGGAAACCATCATTTTTCACTCTCCTTGCAGTTTAAATTGGTTAAGTAGGCTAAACCTTAAGAGATATATCGATATAATGTAGACAAAAATTCTAAATTTTTACTAGACCAAAAAAAAAAAAAAAAAAAATCCACGAGAGTAGAAGATTTACAGGTATATCACTATTTAGTGCGGAACTTACCAATAGTGCAGTGCTGGAGATTTCTGTATTTCCTATCGTCTAATAGTTACTTGCAAATTATATTATCGTTTTATATATTTAACTTTAACGTTGTGAGCGTTATGTTCTACTTTCTTTAATTTTGTTGTCAAGTTTTCAACGTTGTCAACGAACTCACTCAAACAGTGAGTTCGTGAAAACTTGACAACTAAATTAAGAATGCTTCACTACGGCTTTTCACTACTTTAAAACGAAGAAAGTAGAACATAACGCTCACAACGTTAAAGTTAAATATATAAAAGGATAATATAATTTGAAATTAACTAATGATTAAAGTGAGCTTTTGCTAAACAAAATTATCAAAAGGCTCATTTAATAAATACAAATTATTACTTTTTAAATTCTAGTTCCGCTTAAACCAAAGAAACAGGCTATATAATAAATTTTTACATTTTTTAAATAGAAAAAAAAAAAAAGGAAATGGGAAACTTGATGACACAAAAATCCAAATGTAATGAAAATTATATTTTGTATCATTATTAAATGTCATTTTCATTACATTTTGATTTTTGTAGTGAACTTAACCTAGAATATTAAGTTTAAACAAAATGGCAAAAAAACGGATTCAATCGTTAAATCTTACTAGATTTATTTAAATTAAAGTAATTTACTTACGTGGTGGTGGTCTGGTGACTGGTGGCAATGTTGGTGGTATTGGAGGTATAGTAGGTTTTGGGGGCGGTGTTGGTGGAAAATATCCTCCTGGAATACCTGGGGGTGGGAAGTAACCACCCGGTGGTGGTGGTGGTTGTGGTTGTGGTTGATATGTTGGAGGAGAAGGAATGGAAATTGGACCCACTGGAGGAGGTAGACCATATCTACTATCCTTGTTCGCTGGGGCTGGTTCTTCGGGTTGTAATACACCTGGGGCAGACAGTGCTATTTGCCAGTTACGAAGACGTTGGAGGAATTCATCACTCGGAACTGCTATCAACTGATTTTGATCTGCTGAAAAAAAAACATAAAAGTTAAATAAATCATAGATTTTCTTCATTATTTTACACAAAGTATTTGACAGTATTATAGATCTCTAATTTATTGCTTAGGTTTGGTCTTTGTCATGTTTTCCGATAGATATATGCAGGGCCAGCTCGTCAAATTTTTCTTGTGTGTGCAGGAAAATAATGGCGCCTAACCAAAAAAAAAAAAAAAACAGAATTTTTTGTTTTTTTTTATTTATTATTCTTATTATTATTCTCTACTTAACAAAATGAAAAATTTAACAAAATAATCAATGCTTATAACAAAACAACAAAATTAACTACTTTAAACTTCAATTAAGTCTTTGGCATTCTAACTCAATGGGACCCGTCTGGCTTTTAAAGTAGCGAATTCTTTTCTTATTTCTTCATTATCAATACTTTCGGCTATTTTATGTTCTATTGATATGATGGCCAATCCATTTAAATTTTCCTGGCTAAAACTGGAACGTAAATAGTTTTTTATAAGTCTGAGTTTTGAAAACGTGCGTTTACCTTTTGCCACTGATACAGGTAGGGTTAGTAAAATTTGTAAAGCTGTGATAGCATTCGGAAATATCTCTTCTAAACTGTGTAAATAAATCCATTTTAAAATTGTCTCAGGATTGCCTTTTGTTCTTTGAGACAACAATCTCAGTTCTATTGCAAGATCTTCGTCATTAATATCTTTATTTTCTTTTTCCGACAGCATTTTTTCAAGTAGCCTACAATTTTGTTGTAATTCATTATTTTCTATTTCATCATATTCTGCCAGATTATATAAAAATGCAAACAAATTTAAAACAGATTTAAATGATTCAAAACGTTTTTCCATTGATATAATTATCTTTTTAAAAAGAACGTCAAAAAAAAATGATTTTAAATATTATTTTGGGATTATTAATTTCAGTGATGGAGGTTTCTGGTTCTTCATCAAAATATTCAAAATACGTTAATCGGGCGAACCGATCCAGTAATGTATCGTGTAAGGTAAAACGCCGAGTAATGTTTTTGTCTAGTTTGGACTTCACGCGCACAAGCCAAGCGAATCGCAAAGCGCTCGACCTGATCCGCTGTGTTTCGGTTTTAGTTACACAAAGACATTCGTTATACTTGTTTGGACGTGTTCTAGGTACTTTAGATTCACGCGACCATGAAAGTTTGATATAAAGATTACAGAACCTAGAGCAACTTCTTCAATTCTGTCTTGTAATTTACCAATCTTTTCAAGATGGTATTTTAAGGGTGTAGTGTCTAGTGAGTTTATATATTTTTAATAAATTTTTAATAAAATTCTGCTTTAATTTGACTACCATTTGATACTTGTACTAAAACTGTATTCTCGTTAGAATAATATTCTATAAATATATATTATTTAGGAAATGTCAACGCAATTACTGAATGAACTATGACGCGAGTAGTTCCAGAAATAAAAGGACGAATATTAGATCGTTGCCCTTTGAACGAACGGAAATAATTTACTACGAAACAGTTTTATTTCTGTACCTTATAAATAATTACAAAAGTTATTTTTAACTTAATCGATTTGTGACACAATTAAAAAGTTAAAAAATATATACATTAAATAAGTTTTCCTTAAAAAGAAAATGACATATAGGATGATTTTTAAACCTTGATATTATGCAGTATATATGATGTACCACAACAATTTATTTTGTTCCGAATTAGTCCGAGCCCGGAATTATCGTTTAGAGACGGTTGGCCGGGAATTATAGTTTTTTCGTAGCCCGGACCCAGAATTATCTTTATCCGACGAGTGGCCCTGAAGTATTGTTTTACCGGAACTGAGCATGAATTATTGTTTTCCGGGGCCCGGACCGGAATTATTGTTTTACTGGGGCCTAGGTTAGCTTTCAGGTCACCTGTTTACAAAATAGGTTATGTATTATAATCTTTTTAAATCGATTAAATTTGTTTCCAAAAATAATTATTGATTGTTATTGGGTATTTATTACTAATACAAGCATTACATCGCTTCGTGAGGAACTAGGTTTTGAAATCTAGAGACCTTTAACAGTTGATTGAAGCTTTTAATAATTTTGTTTACCAAAATCCCAATTTATTCGGTTAAAAGACAGCTAGTGACAACTTAAAAAAATTAAAATACCATTTAATTCCGCACGAAGCCAAGATACATCTAATATTTAATTTTTAGATTCATTTTTATGTGTAAGATTTTTACAAAACAAAGAATAAATATTAAAAAAAGCTGGCACAAAATTTTAAACAATTTCCCGTTATGTAATAAGATTTTAAAATTACCCTGTAAGTATTTTATCAACGAAAGAATAGGATTAGAATTATGATTAGATGATAGGCCATCAATTTTAAAAATTCGTGGGTATATTTTTTATTATTATTTTTTTTTGTTTTCCCGTTATTTCTACTGTTGCCCTTCCTTTTCTGGTTAACTTCTTCCTACGAATATAAACTGGTCTAAATATTAGCTACTTGAATCTGAGCTGGCAAATCTTAACAAATGATTAGCAAGACAACTTTTGGAATAAATCATGGTTGTTGTGACATTTTGAAACAGTTTGAACTCTTGACCCCAGTTCTAACGCCAGCAAACACATCTCAGAATTTATTACAACAAAATTATGAATAAATTTACACTATTTTATAATTTTATACCTGGACATATTTAAATTAAAATATCTGATTTAGTCATATGTAGAATAATATATTATTTAGATGAGGATTATGGGACATTAGAGGCAAACGTTTACAGTGGATAAGATATGTGATGCGAACAAACAAATAAAAGAATTATAAAGATCTTGTAAAGACCACACTTGATCTCCTAGGAAGACGAAGAGAACAGCGAAACAAATCTAGCGAATATTGGTATAGATTGGTATAGAAGATATCAAGGAAGACGACAGGAAAGACGATTTTTGTGAGTGAAAACGAAGGGCAACTTGACTTACAATACCTAAGAATAGATAATGGATAATAAATTAAAATACTCTCAAAAAAATTCATCAAAAAAATAAAAATAAATAAATTTAAAAAACACTTAGTGTGCTGTTCTCACGAGATCAGGACAGAGGCGAACCGTTAGCGATTAAGTCGAATTTCAATTGGTTTGACGTCACCAGTTGGCGCATGTATTATGACATCACTGGCAAGCTTTTGTAGGAAAAGCACTCTACATTTCTTCAAGATTTACATTCATAAGAGTAAATATATTTTTGAATTGCAATATTAGTTTACAGCAAAAATTTCGAATTATTTTGTTATTATATTATCTATTATTTGCTTATTCTGATCAAAAAGTGCTTTAATTTTATGGTAAGCTTATAACAAATGTGATATAAGTATAAATATTCTTGCACATAATTTAATACACAAACTTAAAAATTAAACCCGAAAACGAGGCCAGAGCCATTGCTTTTTAGTGAAAATGGGCAAAATGTTCTATATATTGCCACTATTCTAAGTTTGGTGCGAAGTACAGTGAAAAACCCTATAAAGCGATACCGTAGCTTGGGAGAGTTTATAAGACGAATGGGATCGGGCCGTAATTGAGCCTACTGAGCGAGACTTTCCACTGCGCTGCGCAAACAAAACTCGGGATTGCGAAACGCTACGACGTCGAAATTGGTCTCAAAAAAAAGCTAATGTCAAGATCTGTCGTTATTTGGTTGTAAAACTTTAGATGGCAGATGAAATTTTTTTTAAAAATCACAGTTTCAGCTTACACTTATTGAAAAACCGAGCAGAAATCGATCCAATGATCAAAACCGGATAGACCCCGAGGAATCCAAAAATGTGTCGCACACTAATTCGGAAAGGTGCAGGGCTTACAGACCTGATGCTGCAATGCCCAAAATGGAGCACAGTTCAATACACCAGAAAGACCACGCGAACGTAATAATGTAAACCCTTGTGTACCCTAACACAACCTATCCCGTTTTTTTTTTTTTTATAATTTTTTTTTTTTTTGTTACAATTGTATTTCAGTAATATATTAATCTTTTCCAATATACTAATTGAAGATAAAACATCCTTCTGTCAATGTAAGACAGGATACAGCGCAGTCAAGACTTTGTAAAAGAGATCGATTAAAAACACTGGAAAATTTAACAAGGATTGGTACATGAGATCGTATTTTTTATTCCTATGTTTTTCTTTTTAAACATTTCCTTCCAAAGTTTTATTTTGGGAACATTTGAATTTACAACCACAGTACTAATACTTGATTAAAATAAGTCCAAAAAAACTGTGATTCTGGTTTTAATTCGGACTCAACATTCTTAACGCTAACGGTATTGATGCGAAACGTATTTACATTTCGATTCTTGGAATGTACCGTGTTCATTAAATACAATAAAATAAAATAAAATGTAGAAAAAGAATAAAAGTAGACTGCAAAGAAACATCAGAATAATAATGGTATAATAAAATAAAGATAATTGCAAAAACGAGATAAGAATATTTGAATATATGGGTAGAAACTAGTTGGCAAAGATATTCAATTTTGATTTTGATTATTTATTTTTTTAAAGAACTTGTTTTGCTTGAGAATCTGTAGCACATTAAAGCGCCAGACAGCTAAATCTGTCTTTTAGTGAGCAGATTATGATGAAATATGATGCTAGTTTAAATATTTTGATTTAATCTTAGTGAGGGGCCCATGATTTGAATCTATAAAATTTATCTTATGCAAAAAAGTATTGTATTCAAAATTCTATAATTGATTTTTATAAAGAAAGAGTTTACAGTGGATAGGTTATGAGTTATGGGGATGAATGAGGATGAAAAATACACATCCGAAAGTAAGTGGGAGGTGCCAGAATATAGAAATAATATACAGGCTAGAGACCTGGACCCCCCGGGACGGATAAGGTATATTTTTGCTGTAACGTAAATGATAAGTCAGATATTTCAACCTTATAAGTAACACTTCCCTTACTAAATAATCTTTTAGGCGCAAATAGCCACGGTAGCTGTGCGCCAAAATTTTTAACTAATTAACTAAATAATCTTCTTATTAAAAACTGCATTGAAGAGAAAACATAAAATATTTCCTCATATATATTTTTGATGTAAATAAAATTATAAGTTATAAAGATTTTATTTTTAGGGTGTGCCCCCGTAACTCCCAAAATATTTATTCAGTCGAAGAGTATATAGAACAAAAAAGATTTATTTTCTTATAATAATTTTTGTTATACACATTTCTGCTGAAGTCGATAATAAAGAAGATATTTCAAAAGTTGTTTTACAGCAGGCACACTAAAGGGGGGGGGGGGTTCACGGGCTTGAGCCCTCTCCCCCAAGAACTCGAAAAATACGTGGTTTTAGGTGTTTTTAAGGACTACACTTGTAGTTAATTAGTGAAATTTTGAGCTTTTTTGTTTTAGGTCTTGCCTTGTACTGTGGATGTGAAGACCTTTTTTTTAGATCAACACTTGTATTTTGGCACTGAAGACCTTTTTTAGGTTAACGCATTTTGAAAAATAATGTGCTTTTGGTTACTTGTTGACTAAGATACATGTACATTTTAGTTATAGCCCCCCCCCCCCTAACCCTCCAAATATGCATCTAACTGAAAAAAATACATTCAACAAAACATTTGTTTTCTTACTATAAATAATTTTTGTTACACATATTTTTCTGTGTTAATAATAAGGGAGATATTTTAAATTTTTTATTACAGTTTAACTCCGAAGCACTTCCTGAAATAAAAATTTTGAGATACTTTATAGCCTATGTTTGAATCTTGGTTTTACTCTATCATCATGCCAAATTACGTGAAAATATGCCCGCCGTATGACAGACAGACAGACAAATATTGTTTTTTTTTGCGGATATTGTTTTATAATCATCTGAAACGAGTAGAAACCATATATAAGGCCGAAAAAATAAAAAATTAACAGATATAGCCTCCAGTTTTATGAATATAGAAGATAAGTGATAAAGAGTTGTTACTTGAAATTACCATATTTTATTAAAATTAAAATGTCTTCTGAGTTCAGAGTAGACCAAAAGCGTTTGGAATGTAAATACTTAGATCTTGGGGAACCGTCGGTATTCGCCTGTGTCTTACAGCACTCAACAACAGCAGAGATTTTTTATTTACTTTTTTTGAATTTGAGAACTTTGCATAATAAATTATAAGTTCAAAGCAAACCATATTTCAAAACAATACAAATGTTTTAATAATTATAACTTCCAAAACACCATAAATCTAAGTGATATAAAATTCTAATTATTACTTAGAGATCAATAACTAAATCAATAATCAAATTCAATACAGTACAATCAAACCTGTAATTGATACAAGTCAAATTATAGACTACTTTTTTTATAACGTTCTAAGAAAAAATCCAACAAATATTCTATTTGCAAAAATGTATGATTCATCTAACAACACAATTTAATTTAGTTCAGTAAAAAATTAAGCTCTTGTCACGCATATTCGATGATACCATAATTAATAGTCATACCTATACTATAATTAGTAACCTGCTCATGTGGGATTTCCAGCTTTACTTTTTTTTTTAGATCAACTGAATTTGTTTTACAAATTAAGATAAGCGATGTAAGTTTAAGTTTATGTGTTGCTAATGGATATAAATTTTAGACATTTAGTTTAATGCTTTTAATTTACAAATGTTTTGTTCTTTTTAAAATTATAATGAGAATCTTATACTTGCTACACATGGAAATTTTTGAATTATGAATAAATTTAAATTTGAAATACTGATTTGTTATTTTAGCTTGTAATATATTTCATTTTAAAAATATAAATGGAAAAACCCTAAGAATAAAGATATTCGATGACTGTGCAAAGTGGAGTATTACATAGGAAGCCGATGATTACCGTAGATTGGATAAGGGATGTTGATGAAAGAGAATAGAATGGGATATGGGAAAGCAGGTTAAGCATTCTTCGGCCTCTGGAAAGACATCGCAAAAAATAGATCAACTAAAAGAGGACCAAGCAAATTTAGCAATTTAAACAACAGTTCTCTAAATTGCGAAGCGTAATCGTTACCATTTGAGCTATTTTGGGGACTAATAATTGTGGAAAAGTAATAAGGGTAAATATCAACAAAAACAAAGGCGCCTTTAGTGAGCGCTTAGTGACTGTTAAGTATATTGACTGAGACTGGACGCGTTTAGTGAAGGGAACCGCTGAGAATCAGCACTCAATCTGTTTATTTTGTGATTACAGTCACTTGTTTGCTAAACCAGTGGTGCGCAAACCGTGGGTCCCGACCCCCTAGCGGGGTCGCGAGAATGTTTTTCGGGGTCGCCAAATTCAAAGAAATTTATATGACATTAAAAAATATAAGGCTTTTCTTCAATAAGTATCAGGTACCAGTAAAATAGTGAAATGAAATTTTATTCTTTATAAAAATAGAACTATACCTTTTCAAGTTCAAATTGGCACTAATCAAAATCAAAATGACAATTAACAAATTCAACTTGTCAATTAATAAATTCAAGTTGTCATTAAATAATTTAATTGTTAATTCAAATTAATATCTTAAAAGAACCCTTCCACGTTCTCATAATGGCTTATATAAAAAAAGTTGACGCCGTAAACTCAAAACGAAAAAATTTGCAGTGTTTATAATTCTAACGGGGATTGGCGCAATCTTGCAAATGTTCTCGGAGTTTCAAAAAGAACGGCGTATAGATGGGTGAAAAATCAAGACGTTTCAGAGAAACAGCATTGAGGTAAACGCAGAGTTAAAATCACAGACGAACATCGTTGTTTTTTTGAAAATGAAATTGAAAGAAATCCAAAGATAACTCTCCAACAATTAAAAAAAAAAGATGGCTAATCCAGGGATTAGACATCTTTTTAAGTGATTCAAATGGACATTGAAGAGAGTTTTATTCTATATGAAATACAAATATGGAGCTGAGCGACTGGTTTCTTATATCGTACAGGAGCGGCGATATAAATACAGTGCAAAATGTATAAGTTTTGAAATATAGCATATGATGGATGTTTAGTCGTTTCATTCAAATAAGAATATGAATTACTGTAGTGACTGTTCTTATTAAACGGACAGTAGTCTGCATAGATCGTGTGTAATGAAGGAACGCCCCCGGAAGGGCAAGAGCTCCAAATTCACGTGGTTTTTTCGTGTTTTTGTCAAAATATAAGTGATGAGACCCTCCCCCAAGAGCTCCAAACACATGTGATTGTTACGGCGTTTTTGTTAAAATAGAGGTGAGGACCTTTTTTTTCGGCTGTCATTTGTAATTTGGAAGTGAGAACCTTTTTTTTTTAGGTCATCACTTGTATTTCAGAAGCGAGGACCTTTTTTTTTAGATCATCACTCGTAATTTAGAAGTGATGACAATCCCTGGGTACGCACCTGGTCAAGAGAAGTATGTGATAGAGAAATAGGGCTGGCGTAAAGCAAGGGAGGACGAGACAATTGCCTAAATCTTCGCGTTTGTTGGACCCCGCGCTTGCACAGAACACAATACAAAATGGTTAATGAAGTTGAATAGAAAGGTCAGTGCTCACTAGCCCTATAAGAGATAAACATACCGTCAATTTTAATACATGAAAATTCTTTTTAATTATACTTTCATTATTAGTTTTATCTAGATTTATTAAACTACAAATTTCGCTCCACCCTTGCTGAATAGAGTGACACATCGGTTGGAAAGCATTGCCTTACGCGAATCGTATTACAGAACTCAACTGGTAAACTACAAACTTTAGTTATATTTTTTTATAGTTAAACCATCAAATTGCTAACCTACACAAACATTCGCCTACTCTCTGCAAAGAGGTAATAACCTGAGTTAAGCAACAATTTAAATGTAGTTTACTTAAGATTGCGTGGTAAAACACTTTTGTTTATTGCCGACCAAGGACCTTGAACCGACAACTCCCAAATTTGGTCAGATGTGAAATATTTTAATTACTTGCCTTAAGTGCCAAATAATTGTTTGTTTTTTATGTATATAATTTACTCTACATTATGAATTACAAATCAAACAACTGCTTCTTCGGAAGATTCAATTTACTGAAACAATTTAACAAAAAAAATCATAAAAAATAAACTACATAAATTTTATCAAGTATTCTCAAATATTTCAAGTCACTCAAGACCGGTAGTAGCAGTTAAAAAAAGTAAAACTTGACTGAAATAAAATAAAAAATAGCAGCGTTCTTTTAGACAACCTTGTTATTTTGTGAAGCCCAAGTCGCGAATCTCAGCTGACACTATCAGATTAACTGGAATATTTTTTTTTAGCTTTTAGGGCTGGTGAATGACCCATTGTACACTGTGAACACATTGTTATAATACATTTTAAACCAGTGATTCCCAACAAACGGATTGTGGCACAAAAGGGGGAAAAAATTGTAAGTGATAATTTGAAGTCTAATAAAACATCTAATGATGATCTAGTATGGCATGCAAGATGCCTGAAAAAATATGTGACGTTAGAAAGATAATGCATTTTTTTCCGTTAAATTAAATATAAAATAAATAATAAATAATAAATAAATAATAGGTTCCCAACGCCTAGATATTCGTATAAGGGACAGAGAAGGTATGTTCTCCGTTTCGATATGAAAGCCACGTGATCAGTGTGACGTTTCGACCGGTCCTATTATCCTTGAATGAACATGTACTCATTTATAAGTATTTAATACTTGAGGCTGAGTCGACTCCAGAGCTGTCTGCACAATTTCGGAAGATAAAAATCCGAAAGAAATGGGAGGTATCGAACCAGCGTCTCTTGTCCAATTTTATTGTTTTATTGGGAACATTATTGCCACCTCTATAACAAAAAACATAATTTCTTTCCAAACCGATACTAGAAACCTTATATAAACGGCAAGAGACTTTTTGGAAATATGCTCCACAAATAATAATTTGATTTTGTTAGTAACTTTTAGTAACTTTTATAGTTTGATTCGAACTTTTGACTATTTTGATTAAGCTTTGTAAATCATACTTACAATAAACCGTTTTAGGTTAAAGTTATGTCATTATAAAATGTTATTTTCATTATATTTTGACTTTTTGTGACAATCTTAATACAAATTTCCCTTTTTTTTGTCTTTAAAATGTGTAAAAATGTAACAAATGTCATTCGTATGCATGATTTCACTATTCGGATTTTAAATTTTCACATGCCAACGTGAAATATGAAATAACCCAAGCAAAGTCTCTTCTCATGACAACCTAAAAGAACGAAATTTTCATTTAGTTCCGTCTAAACCAAAGAAAAGACCTATATATGCAAGCTTTGAAAATTATTCAGAAATAATCAAAATTATAGTAAGCAAACAAATAAAATTAATTTTTAAATATTTGACAAACCCTGTTATTTATTTATTTATTTATTTTTTTTTTTCGTCCGACACATATCTTATTAATTCTATCTACAAAATATTAATAAAACAATCTATTTTATTAAATTTAAAAGAAATGTTCATAGCATCGTTTATGGTGAAATAGTCCTATTTTTATGCCTCTTAGGGCCCATAACTTTGATTGAACTGACTAAAATTAAACAAAAAAGTTAATATATATAGAGATAAATTCCCAAAAAACCTAAATACTAAGTTTTCTATACCTAATTATCGTTTAAAAATCTGGTTTGCACCAACGTGTTTAGAAAATCTTTTCGTAGAGTGAAGCATATTTTTTATGCCTTAAAATTTCATAATTTTTATGATCAAATTAAAAAACACTGGCGTTCTCTAGGTAATAGACTGATATGGGAGAGAAGTAGAGAGAGAGATGATTTAACTGCAACGGGCACACCAGCTAAGCTATTATATTTTATTTTATTTATTTTTTAATGCACCTACAATATTATTTTTAGTGGTCTACGATAGAAATTTAAACATTTTACTTGTACATGGTACGTTTTCGGTTGAGAGACACTGTTATAAAAGATGATATCATTTTAAACAGTTAGAATTACCTGAATTTTTAGCAATTTTATGAAAAAGTAGATTTGGTTATAAATGTTTTTTATATTAAATATATGCAAATAATAACATGACTATAAAGTCCAGTTAGGAATTTTATTTCCCTAATGGATACTAAATAGTTATTAGACTAATAAAATTTTACACCTGTGGACAGAAATCATGAATTTATATCAGCAGGTAGAAGCATAAGGTGTTAAAAATATCATAATAAAAGATTGATGTATTAGATTAAAATTAAAGTTTTGTATTCAATTTTATATTGGTTCGTGTTTTGATTTTTCTTTGCTAAATTATAAAGAAACCTGGCAATAAATTATAGTTCATTTCAATTAAGAATGTAGTTTGTAAGGAGACAGGATCTTGCTTTTGATAAGTTTAATGTGCAGCCAAATTTACAATGAATAAAATAGTATTATATTTCATAATTTTTCCATTATTTGTTCGGTATATAAGAGTAACAGCGCCCCGAAAATTAAATGTATTTAAACATTACCGACGTTTATGATATTTTCACTCTATCTCTAAATTTATTTAATTTTTGATTAAAATCTGACTATTGTTGTGCTTCATGCGTAAAACTAATAGTTCGTTTACAAGTTATGATGTATAATGTGCTGCAGACACTGGCAGTTCGGATTGTTATGGTAACACGACGATTGGCATCGAGTGGTGGTAACAGCTTCGTATACAGATATGGAGCTGCAGACGTTTGCAGTTAAAAACTTGCGAAGTGCACGTTTGGTTACAGATATTTTTGTATTTTTAAAGAATTAATAAGAATGGCAGGTTATCGCATGTTCTGTACAGGCCATAAAACATTAATTTTCTTCTACTTGGCTATGAAATTATCTAAATTTTATATGGTTTTATTTGTTTGATGTATTATGCCCGTAGGTAATATAATTAATGAATTAATAGGATTCGGATAAGTTAAAAAATGAAGCTAACGTTTCGATTTTATACAAATCTTAATCAGAGCTAGTTAAAAGTAACTGATGTTCTCCACTGGAAGATAATATATTTTGTTGCCTTTAAATAATTTTTAAAAATATTTTAACTCTAATATTTTAAAATTTTCCTTTATAAAGTAATATGTAACTAGATATACAGATTTTTTTCGTGTACCCCAAGCAGTGCCGCACCCAGGGGGGTGGCCCGGGGGTCCGCCCCCCCCTAAGAAGGAAGGAAATAAAAATAAAAACAACATACTAGAAAATACACTCATACGTCGCTTTACGGCCTAGATACGTTCCGCAAAGCGAAAAGCCGTATAACGAATCAATTCCGAATTCTCAAAACCAAGATCATTTGCTAGGTTCAATATGGTCTGTAGAAGTTCAGAAATAGAATCAACTTAAGGATCATTAGTTTTTATTCTTTCTGGCCATATTTTTTTCACATTTATTATTTTTTTGGCCGTTTAACGAAACATTTTGGGCCGTATATCGAAAAAGTGCCATAATTAAAGAAGGCCGTTATAGCGAAAAGCCGTATAAAGAGCGGCCGTATAGCGAGGTATGAGTGTATTAAAAATTGTGATAATGACCTTTTTTTTTAGATCGTCACTTGTATTTTAGAAGTAAGGACCCCTTTTCTTTTTAGTTCATCACTTATTTTCGAACCGAGGACCCTTTTTTTTAGGTCATCACTTGATCCTAATTCATAATTTAAATAATTTTGTCTTCCCCCCCCCAACAAAAATTCCTGGGTGCGCCACTGACTCCAAGTATCTACATAAATACCCTGGAATACGACTACCCTACTTTGGAAACCACTGCTCTATAAAACTGTAATAATAAATGAAAATAAAATTTAACACACTTTTTAATTAATATAATAAAATATGACTGCCTAAATAACTTGGTACATACATTCTTGACAACAAAATTAGTACCTAGGTTAAAAGTAACAAAAAGAAGATTTCATAATTGGAAATACTAAATTTCAACCCCAAGGATGACGTCACTTTATTTTAGTCTCAGTGGTTGAAGGTCAACATGTCTTTTTGGGATCGTGTTCGGGATTCGATTTATAACATAGATTATTTTTGAGTATTTGCAATTTTTCATTCTGATGACACTTGTTTTGAATGAGTTTTGGCATAAGATTATAGATAGAAAAGGATAAAGCTTGGTTCACACTAAACTAATAGTTATCCTCGGCTACGCCTCGTCAGCAACATCTGAGCTTAGCACAAAAAAGAGCGCGTTCTAGTCCTAGTAACATAATATACTATTGTTTCCAAACATCAAACAATATTGTATGCAAATTTTCTTTATACATTCTTTCAAAAATATTTCCAAATAATTATCGTAAATTATAACAATAACAGAGAACCAAATAAGAGCAATTTTCAAAATTTGCCTCATTAAACACAAGGACGAATACATAAAGATTTAAAACGGATATCAAAAGAAAATAACATCTTCCTCGACTTTATTGTGTCAGAAAATTGTTATAAAAAATAAAAATACTGAACAATAACACGTTTCGCTTCGGTTAACGTCTCAATCAAGAATTTTTTATATAAAAATTTTAAATTGCTCATCTTTCAATAGTACTTATATATTTATTGCAAAGTAAAAGGGTATGAAAAGTATTATTAACGGAATACGTGATTGCATACATGATTTATTTTTATAAATTTTATGTTCTCGTAACGGCCTTGCTGGTAGTATTAATTTCGAGTTTATTAAGTAAATGAGATGATGAACATGCATGATACAAAATTATTATTTATAAGTATAGTTTTATAAAGGATATAGTATATAATAAATGGTGAATAAAAGGTTATAATAAGCATACGATTAGAGAGAATGTAACATAAGTTAAAGATGAAACTGGGCGGAATGGTAAAGAGCTAGGAAGGAGTAATGTTCAGTGGTAACGTCCTGGCTGCCAACCGTTCTAGGTTAGGCGAAACCAGGCGCTTAGCCAAGAATTTTAGAACAGTTTAGTTTAGTTTTTCTTTTACCTCCCTTGTTATGTATCTTATTAAAAACTACCTTGGAACAGAAAAGAAACATTTCTAAACAAATTTTCTTCCTCTATACGAAATGTATAACTTTGATGTAAAGCAGAGGTTCTCAATCTTTTTTATTCGCGTACCACTTATGTGAATAACGGAACAGTCGCGTACCATTGACAGGTCTAGGTCGAGGCTCACATTTTCGAAGTCAAATTTTAACAATGTTGTCTAAAAAATAAATCGGTCGTACATATCTACAAACTAATACACATTTCAAAGGGTTTCCAAATAATAAGTTAATACGCCTCCCTTTAAAAACAAATAATCTTGGTGCCTCCCTCCCTTATTTTATAAAGTAATATAGACACATTTTTAAATGGTAAAAAATATATTACTACAAGAAATACGCATATCAGAAACTAATAAGGTTTTTAAGTTTCATTAAACTTCGCGCACTAATCCTTGACGCGCCTCCTAGTTTGGAAATTGCTGGACAAAACAGAATTAGTTCAATATTTTTTTATATTTTTTATGATAATACACTTACCAAGTTTAGTGAGAAGGATGAAGCTGCATGCTTGAAACAAGTGATGAGAGGTTGGGTTCCGTTGTATTTAATTTTAAGCGCAAATCGGAGTCGATAGTTAATTTATTGCGAAATTTGTTTTTTATGGTCACCATGGAAGAAAATCCGGTTTTGCATAGATAGGTTGTTGAAAATGACATCAAAAACAACAATGCTTTTCTGGTCAATTCAGGATATTCGGTTTTAGCCTTAAGCCAAAACTCATCAAGATTCACTAAACTCAATGTTCAAACCTCCATCGCAAGTTAGTTCTATCAACAACTCTTTATCGTTATTAATGATGGTTGGTGGAATATTTTCAATAATAAATGGGTTCCTTATCCACAGCATTTCGGAATAGTCTTCTTGGAAATATTTTTTAAAAGCTTCAGAAAGCATTTGACAATTGAGTTTGATGTTATTAATGAACTCAAAAACTTTAATTTCGCGCTCCAACACAAAACTTTCCAAATTTGGAAAAGATTTCAGTGTTTCATTTAAAACACTGATTTGCATCATTGGACATTTCTTGATAAAGGCGTTTATTCGTATAAATGATTTATGGTCGTGTCTACTTGCGTACCAACACTAGATTCTTCCCGTACCACTAGTGGTACGCGTACAATAGTTTGAGAACCGCTGATGTAAATTAAATAATAATTAAGAAAGTTCAAGATTTTAACCATCCAATTAAGTGAATCATTAAAAACATGCATAGAACAAAAAGGATTTGTTTTTTTATTTCAAACAATTTTTGTCACATAAGTTTTTAATAACAAGTGAAATATTTCAAGAAAATTTTGAGATACCATATACCCTATGTTCAAAACCTGGTTTTAGTTTGTAATCATGCCAAATTACGTAGAAATGTCTAGCCGTTTTTGCGTCAATTTCGGACACACAGATAGACAGACAATTTTTTTTTTGTAGATATCCAATTACAATCATTTTAAACATGTAGAAACGAAGTATGAGGACGAAAATAAAAATAGATATAGCCTCCACTACTATTTATCTAGATAGATTAAAGCACATCTTGTTCCGCAGAACTCCTAAAATTTTCCGCGGAATCCACCTTGGAAAATAGCGCGGTGAGATATATTATATGTTCTATAGCTTTGAGGCAACAATACCCAGTTGCATAAAACTCTTAAAACAAGCTATAAGCTAAAACTCGATTAAAAACATAAAAATGCCTAGCAACACAAAATAAAAATCCCTGTTCCAGATAATAAAAATTGATGATGGAACGTACTATTTATTGTGTAATTGAGCAATCAAATTCTGGTCTTATTATCCTCATAAAGAGTATTTTGGACGGCTCATCAAGCAACATCAAAGGTTGACATAACAAACCTTTAATATTCCATCCATGCGCGAAGAATACTACGGACGGGATGCATCTGATCAACATTTACGATACAATGCACATCAGCAACATTCTTTACAACATCACGTTTATGACAAGTGAAAAAAAAATACTCAGTCAGATCCTTTGTGAGACTGACAAATGCAAGGTTATGCTTAGATCGTGGGGCGTTACGCCACGATTACTCAAATTACAACGAAATAAACTGTGGGAAACTACTGTTCAACACTAAAAGTATGAATAGTACATTAAAAGTTGTTCTGGGTGTCTATTCTGTAAGCTTTTCGACAATACTTTTTACAGTGTCCTGTTGAAAGTTCCTACAGTAAATATAGACCCCTGAACAATTCAGTATTCTTTACAATTTTCATAAATTATAAAAGAAACAAGGTTGATTAAATTAGACAACATTTGCTTTTTAAGGGTACAATTTTATGGCGCAATCATATCTTTTACATAGTTCATGCTTTACTAGATAATGGGTGCGTTTTGTTTACGGTTGGTTGAAAGTACTAGAATTGATGCGCAAGAAAACAATAATTTTGATCGTGAACTAAACATGGAATGACATTTGCATGGAGGTAAAGTCATATGGTTCTAAAACAAATAACTAACATATTTCAACTAAATGGATAATCTAAATATTGGGTTGTTACATACAGTTATTTTTTTTTTTCATGTTTTATTCAATAAAATATATATTTAGTCAATAAAATATATATATATAGGTTCCGTCTTTGCTCTCGAAAAATTTGTCCAGGTGAATTTTGATATCGTCTACAGATGCGAAATTTTTTCCGTTAAGGGAATTTTGTAGAGAGCGAAACAAATGGTAGTCGGAGCATATGGTCCAGACATCGCACCATCCGACTACCATTTGTTCTGCTTTCCACAAAATTCCCTTAACGGAAAAAATTTCGCATCTGTAGACGATATCAAAATTCACCTGGACAAATTTTTCGAGAGCAAAGACGGAACCTTCTGGAGAGATGGCATTATGAAATTGCCTGAGCGTTTGTCAAAAGTGATGTAATAAAAGGTGAAAAAAAAAAAAGAACGGACTTATGAAACAACCCAATAATAAATGCAGAATAGGAAAAAGTGATATATACTTGAAGCAAATATTCTAGAACGTAATGTTTTAGATTAAATTATTGAATTGTACATACATTTTAAGTTTAGATTTAACAATACTATTATTGTTATATATTAAAATTATATAGGTAAAGTCTATTCCAAACGATTAGGCGAAACTAGATTTTCAAATCTAGTAATTATTACAGATTGATTGAAGCTTTTAATCATTTTGTTCAGAAAAAGCCAACTTCAATATATAAATAAAAAGCTAATGACAACTTACAAAAATGAAAATTCCAGTTAGTTCCTCCTAATCGATTGAAATAGCCTGTATAAATATATATTTTAGGACAAAAAATGAGAAAATACCTAAAAGTGAAAATTATTTTGAAGCAGTAATACCAAGATTTAATTGTAATACATTTAAAATCAAATGAAAACAATTACATTCAAATATTACTTTTCATCCCCACCATACTTATTCATTCCATTCGTTCGACCTCAAATCATCCAATGAGTAGAATGAGAATGTTGTCCCAACAAAACGCGTATGCTGATTAAACCGAAACCAGAATTGGCACAACAAACCGCATCCATTAATAGAAAAGCATTTTAATTCTATATTTTTCTATTTTAATCCTATTATTTTTAAGTACGAATAACTTTTGAATGACAAAAGTGAGACAAATATTTTAACCCTTTACCGCATGGTGTGCCATATATGGCACATTCCGATTTTTATTTTTTGTTTTACTTTTAAAACTGAATCAGAACGTTACTTCATGAATGTTCATATATGCCATATACACAGCAATGGATCCTGCAGTATCTCAAGTAATGGGCTGCAATAGATTTGAGGATATCAAGCGGAATTTGCACTTCAACGATAACACTGAATTTATTGAGAAAGGACAACTAGAAGATACGACCTTTTCTTTCAAAAATTCGAGGGCGACTGCTTTCAGTCACTAATGAAGAACATCTAGCAATTGACGAGCAAATAATACGGAATCATTTTCTTTTGTAACATAATGTAGAATCATGATGTTCCATGTATGGCACAATCCCTTAATTATTATTTTAATTATTATTTTTTCATAAAAATAATAATTAATATTTTAAATATATTTTTTTAATTAATTTTTCTACCAATAAGAACCAATTCCTAATGCTCATGAATTATTTCAGCCAAAAATAAAAATTCATGCAGTAAAGGGTTAAATAAAATTTATAGACAAATTTCATGTGTATTTAAAAAATGAGAACTTACAAAAATGTCATAGTTTAAGGAATTAAATTTAGTTTTTATGAATTTATTAAATTCAATATGAAATTCGGAATTTTTAAATCTAATTTTTTTTTGTACAATCAACGAGGAAGCAGGATATTTAATATATCTGTTTTTACATATTAAATCCCTATATGTATCTGGTCAATTCAACACACTATGTATTTTATCTTTAGAAATGTATTTACTCCTCAATAAATCATTAACATATCATCTTGATCAGTAAATTCATTATAACGCACTAGAACTGATCTAATTATCAGGACAATCTCGAATCTGTTAAATTCGTAATCGCTATGTTACGCCTGCAGGCATGCAACGTCAATGATAATATGTTATGTGGGTTGACCGTCTGTAAATCTCTGCTCCATTAGACTATCAGCGAGAACATCACATCACACACTTCATTGTTTCCCATCGTATATTATGTGGTACATGACATCAGATTGAACATAGAACATGCTATTTAGGAGACATATCACACCAGGAACATTGAAATTATAGAATTAATGATTTGTTACAATCAAGTTAAGAGATGCAGGTGGCTACAGTGTATAAGACTTATATTAGGTGTACCGGAAAGTTTTTTCGTTTTTATTATTAATGCAATATCGAACTAGTCACGACTTATTCGCTGAATTAAACAGACGTCTTTTAAGTTTTGATTTTGAGTACCTAATTATTGTTTTCGTTTCATTTTAAACCCTTGCATTTTCAAATGGCGGAAGAGTTTTCATCAGAACATTTTTTATGCTGTTTAATGTTGTATGAGTACCATAAAAAAAAAAATCTGCTACAGTTGCTACTTAAAACATTTGCACTGTTTATGGTGGTAAACTAAGTGTACGTACATGTCAACAGTGGTTTAAAAAATTTAAATCAGGAAATTTATGCTTGGATGATGAACTTCGATGTGGAAGACCCTATAAAGGAATAATTTGTTATGAAATGTTAAAACCGAGCCAAAGTGTTAATTCTGATCCCTACTGTGAACAATTGGATCGACTGAATCAGAACTTGACCAGAAATCAGCCAGAAATTATGAATAGAAGAGGAGTTATTTTTTAAGGCGACAATGCCTGACCTCATTCATCAAAAAGTATCCGAGCTTGACAGGGAGGTTTTAATACACCCACCCTATTCACCAGACATTTCACCCTCCGACTATCACTTATTTCAGTCACTAGAACACTTTTTCAGAAACAAGACACTTAGAGATATGAACCATGTTAAAATGATCCTTGAACAATATTTTCTCTTCCTGATAAATGGGAAGCAAAAAGAAGGAAAATATTTGAGTATAATGACTACTCAGCTAAGGAAATATCAAGAAAGAGGTCGGAAGAACAAGATGTGACGCTAGAAATAACGGAATGAGGGACAACCAACAACAAGAAAGAAATGAGAGTTTAAAAAAATCGAAGTACATACAAGAAAACTTGGACGACGCAAAATACCCGAGTTCCTCAAAATCCAAAGAAATGGATCAAAAAAGATGGTAATAACTAGATTTAGGTGTGGAAATGAGGAAAGAGAAAATGAGTACTACGAAATGGATGGACAAAGAATGTGCAGGATGTGTAGAGAGAAAAGAGATACCTTGGAGCATATAATGAAAAATTGTGGAGAAGTGAGAATTAAAGAAGGAACAAGAGAAGGTGCGTTGTGGGAATCAGAGCAAGGATGGAAATGGATGGAGGACGTCTTAGAGAGAAGAGAAGATTTGAGACCATGATTCAACAATAATTAGAATACGTATTTGAAAATGAATTAAATTAAACTGTATGTAAATATCAGGTAGTCAAGGATGAAATTTGTAGTTAATAATATTGCAAACTTTAACAGCTTATTATTTGGCATTGGCTTCATATTTTGCCGTTCTGTTTTTTTTTTTTTTTTTGTTGGTAAGTTACACATCTCGCTTGTTTAAAGAAATCATTGTATGCTCTAAATAATATCAAAAACTTTTTAAAAATTAATTTTGTTGAAAATGGAACGGTCGGAAATTTGCACTATTATGAAATATGAGTTCTTACATGGAACTACGACATCGCAGACCGCGCGAAACATTAATAATGTATTGGGCTCTAGTGTTACTACGCAGCAGACAATTTCAAATTGGTTCGCCAAATTTCGTACAGGTAACTTAAAAACAAAAAAAAAAAAAACCTAGCTCGATCGATCACAGCAGAAATATACTGCAACCAACTGGACGAAATGAAGAAAAACAGCCTAGATTGGTCAACAGATCGACTCCTATCTTATTGCATGATAACGCTAGACCACACACTGCACAAATGACTGTGGCAAAACTATAGGAATTGGAGTTGGAATTTCTTCATCATCCTCCATACTCACCAGGCCTAGACCCACTGACTACCACTTCTTCCGCAATTTGGACAACTTTTTAATAGGAAAACAGTTTAATTCCGACAATGCTGTAAAACTGGCCTTCCAGGAATTCATTGACTCTCGTCCGCCAGGATTTTATACCACCGGCCTGAACAACCTGCCGCTTAAATGGCAAAACTGTATAGACAATATGAGTGCATACTTTGATGAATAAAATAATTCCTTATATTTGTAAGTTATCAACCAACTTTGCCTTTTTTTCTACAAATTTCATCCTTGACGACCTAATAATATGTAGATTTTAACCGAAAGGTATAAATAAAATAACTCTAACTCTAGTGTATGACACGTGATGAGCCTAAAAGTAGATAGAGGAACAAAAAGAATGAGATGATGCACATATAGGAAAAATACTAATAGTTCAAAAAAACACATCACGAGATAAATATAAACAAATATGTATTAAATGAGAAAATAAATATTTTTTAAAAATTTTGAGTGGGGTATCAAAATTCGTGGATAAACAAGCCGATTTTTATTATTGAAAAATCATCCTTATCTTTTTTAATGGTTTTTTTCACCAAAAATATGTCAGAAAACTTTTGTCCCCCATTCTATTTCCCGGAGGGGTTGATCAAAAATCTGATTTTTTTTTAATAATGTACGTTGATTCCAGTTCAACAGAAATTTTTGATCAGGTTAGTTTTTAAATAATTTTGTGTCGTTGAAAAAAATAATTATTTTTCTAAAATTTACACTTCTTACACTTATTAAATACCTAAAAAACCCTGAAACATGTGAAAATTCACACTTGACATACTTTTTATATATTTAATCATGAAATTTATTTTAATTTTTAATAATATTTTTATTTAATACGGCACAAAATTGATTGTGCATAATTGAAACATATTAAATAGAAATATAAGATGAAGATAAGATGAATATAAGATAGAAATATAAAGATGTTAAATTAGATCGCTGCACATTTGGAATTTAGGGATAGCAAAATAACCTCTCAGTATCTTTTGTCCTTCATTTCCATTATAAAGGTCTTCTATTTGTTGTTTTTCATTTGGTTTCTTAACTGATTTTTCTAATTGTATATTAGATATCAAAGGTCCTTGAACCCAGCCTTAAATAATGACAAAATAATGATTGATTACACAAAATTTTTAATGGAAATTGAGTTATGTAACATGTCCGTTCAGATCTCCCAATGTCATAAAATTAACATAATAAGCCACCTAATAAACAATATATAAATCAATGGGTTATTGTCTATCTAAAAAAGAATAGCGCGTAGGCTACGTTATGTCTGTCCTAAAAGTAAGCAATTAGCAAATACCTTTTATGCAAGATTAAACTATATTAGTAATTAGGTAGGTACTACCTACGATGGAATTTTAAAGAAAACAATTTAGTTTTATGATGTTGTTTGATATGATTCGTAGAACGGATGTTCTCAGAGCTGTATTAATTGTTATTGTTACTAACCAGAATTTATGAACTTATCAGTACAATTATGGATATTACACATATAGTCGGATTGCTGATAGGTGACTGTTACATGTATGTATCAAGTAGTGCATTCATATAATAATCTAGTTACCATTTTTCAGCGATTTTAAAAATGTTTTTTTGTTATTTGTCTTAACTGTCAGTGTCTGGTAATAAATATTAATTAAAATATGGCTTGCGGCCAATTATTAAATCCACAAACTTTAATTTTAAATCTGCTGGAATAAACAACAAATTATAATCCAAAATTTACGTATGAGTATAAATTTTTTCTTATTTATAATTATTACCTTAACATTAATAATTTTGTTTGTTTCAGTACTGCTGTAAATTTATTTTCGCGCTCTAATTAGTAAAGATATCTACGAATCATGCTGTTTCTTTCTAATGCTTTGTTTTTTATTCAAATAATTTTGAAGGTTAGTTGGGTCAACTTGAGTCACTATACGTTACTATGGGTATGCAAATAATTATAATGATATAGACAGAGAAAGCATATAGTATTGAATATCGATACTTGTAGCAACGAACAGTCACTTATCAGCAATCCGACTATACCTAAAAATTTAATAAGTGTAACGATAAATAAGACATATACACGTTATGAAAAATAGACCACACTACCACGTTAACCGTTGTCATCCCAAAATAATTTTATTTGATACTCAAAACTGGGTCACAAATGACCCTCTTTCAAAAAGTTTATCACATTTCAAAACTTGGTACGCCGTTTTAACATTTAATTCAAAACTAATATAGGTATCAAAAAAAATCTGTATCATTTTAAAAACCACAATAAAAATGTTTCAAAATTTTGACAAGCATAACAAAAATAGCCAACATAAAAATAAAACAAAATTAAAATTGGTTACTTAAAAACAAACCGTAAGAAAAATGCACTGAAATCTATGTTTACTTTACTTAATTTTTATTTGACTTATTTTAATGATACTGTCGTCATCATTTTCATGATGGAGGCCTATGTTTAAAATTGTATAAATGAAGAAAAGAAGAAGAATATAAAACACAAATACATTGAAGGGGTCCCTTCACCACCGTTCTATAGTTCTTATATTTTGTTTGACTTGCTTTGTGTCTGTTCTTGTTTCAGACACACAAGATCCTCTTCTTAATGTGAACTTTTATGACTTTATAAACTTGTTAACAAGATTTTTTTAACTAATTAACTATCAGTTAAAAAACTATAAATTTAAAGTGCATAATTGTGATAATTAAGTTAACAAGCCGTTAAATTTATGTCTCTTACAAAGCACTTTAAATAAAATCCACAAAGTGGTATGTGCGAAAGAACAAAAAGAATATTTTCATGCCAAGCATGTACATATAATCTTAGTTTCATCATTAAGACAGGCAGGACCGGTTTAAGACAAAATTATGTGGACCTACTAATGGCCACAGTTCGGCAACTTGACAAGTAAGATTTTTTAGTTAAAGTTTGTTGTATAAAATATTATTTTTACATTTTTTGCAAACTTAAAAACCATTATTTCAAGATGGAAATGTAAAATAGAGAGAAACATTTTGGAACGAAAGAATTTTTGAAATTACAGGCGCTGAAGACATAAAAAGCACAGCTTATAATATATTGTGTTCGCATACAACAAATTTACGAACGAAATTTTATTTTAAATTTACAGTTGGGTCGAATCGGTCCTGAAATGTAAAAATTAAACATCCAACTATTTTTTTACGCGCTTTTAGAACAAAAATATTTTTTAATAATATTTAAGTGCACTTTTTACCGACCATATATAAGGGAGGTATTGTGATCATACCGATTTTGACATTTCAAGATTTCGATGGATCTCCATGAATTGAGGTCCCTACATAACGTTTTGACTATTTTTAGCATGATATCTGTCGGTCTGTCTGTCCGTCCGTCCGTCTGTCTGTCTGTCCGTCCGTCCGTCTGTCTGTCTGTCTGTCTGTCCGTCTGTCTGCCTGTGTACACGTGCAGAGCAAATTCGGCTGGCAGGATTATTATAAAACTTCATATTTAAGCTTCTGCCATCAATGGCACGAGTTTATCAACTTTTGGTAAAATCGGTTGACTAGAAATGTGAGTTTACTCGTGTCGATTTTAAGATTTTTGCGAATATTTAGCAACAGAAAAATATTTCGAAAAAATGTATTTAACAAAAGTTGCTATAAATACAATAATTAATAACTTTTATTTGAGAAATTTTTCCAAGTATCTATTTTTTCCTACTTATATGTAACGTTTCCATGGTCATGATAAATAATATCTCTGTTAGAAAATATTAGGCCAAGTTATTTCTACTGTGCTGCTAGAATGTATTTTATACAAGTAGTTTGTGATGGCGGTCGGTCCTGTGGTGGCCACAGCTGATTTTTTCATGTAAATTTACATCTTTTTTTTTCAAAAAGTAGCGCTGTAAGAGATAACAATGAATAATTCAACAATAGTTACTATTGTTATCAAACACATGTGAATTCGACAGCATTTGGTTAAATGTTTATTAAAACCCGGTTTTGGGTCGGCAAAGGTTTTTGGCGACACGAAACGTGGTCAGACTTTATAAAAAATTAGTAGTAAATTTTTTTTTTTTTTTTTTCTTATATTTCAATTTAATTTAATTTTATTCTTTATATTTTCTTCTTAATGATTACAAACTTCTTAATTAATAAGCAGTTTTCTTATTTCTACTGCTTATTGACGCTAGTATACTTGAGGAGGGTTTACTTAACCAACACCACTAGAAAAATGGATCAATATAAAAGGTAATCAAAATTAAACGATGCTATTCGTTCGAATGTTGAGAAAGAACTATATTGAAAGATGAAAGCGGGCCAAAGGGTAACTTGCCGTCCGGATTCAACAAGGAATTTTCTTATTTTCTCATTTTTTGTCGGAAATCGAGACACAGTGAATTTCTTTTATCCTGCAATATATGTAGGCAGTGATGGCATCCTAAATTTTCAGGAAGCGATTCTATAAAGTCATGTGATATCTAGGAACCTATTCTGTATTTTTAAGAGTGAAAACAGATCACTTACTTCCATTTATTAAATATAAGGAAACAATTTTAAGAGCGTATTATTAATAACCTATAAAATAAATATTACATTTGCAACACTGCAGGGCACGGCGCACGATTCAAAACTGAAGTCAATAAGGTTTCAATAATTTTAAGAAACGGTTCGCGCGTACCGGTCCGAGCCCGTAGGATGCCATCACTGGATGAAATCTGACAGTAGTATAAAATTGCTTCTTTTAATATAGGCGATTTGCCGGTCACCATGGCGTAGTGGTTAGTGTAGCGATGCACTAATTTCTAGACCATGAGGGCTCGAGTTCGAATCCCGGTTATGGCATGGATTTTTCAAAAATAAAATGCATCTTCTGGATAATGGCCATAGTAGCTAAGTTCAAAAATTAAAATAAAAAAACTAATAATAATAATAATATAGGCGATTTAACATTGCTGTCAAAATAATTTGTCGCTACTAGGAAAACCATGCATTATAATAATTTGTATGTAGCAGGATAAATGAAATTCACTGTATACAAACATTGTAAAGAAACTCAATGCCCAAGAGATAAAAGAAAAAACCTAGTCAATCGTTGAAAAGAGAAGAGAATTATGAGTCTTCTATCACTCAATATACGAAGAAAAAACCGTTTTTTAACTACTATCTTAAAACCAGTTTAAAAAATCCATACAGAGTATTCCCCAGCAAAACTAAAGTGTCTAATAAAAGTGATTGACAGAAAATTAGAGCAATAATGTTTGTGTCACTGAAAATGGTAATGTGTCTGGTATTAATACATTAGTACACCAACAGATGCCTCTGTAACATTATTGAACAATTCTGTTTTATTGTTTAACTATATGTCGCTATTACCTTAACGACTACAAGAAAATACACAGTGATTTTTTCAACTGTTTATTGTCTTCTGTTAAAATGTTTCTAGTTCTTTATATGGATGGATGGGTGGTTAAGTCAATAAGAAACTGGTTTATTTAGGAAAAGTTAGAGCGGTTGCTTTGTAGAAAAATGTGGGAAATAGTCAGCTGGGAATTTACTATAACATAACTTAAATTGCAATATGTTGTTTTTGAAATGACAATAACTTAATGTCAGAAGCGATAGAAACAAATACAAATTGTATTTTTTTCTGTATAATTTTCAAAACTAGTTTGTAGCTTCGATACTGTCAGGCAGATTGATTTTTGGGCTCACACTAAGCCTTCATCTTTCTCTGTGATCAGGGGCAGGAAAAGCCGGTAAAAATTGTCAGGGTCCGGGCAAATTACAAGTCCCGGGAATGGATTTTTCTTACTTATATCCAATTTTATTAAGTGATTTTTTTTGCATAATTTATTTGTCAGTATTGTAATATGTAATGATAATTGAATGTGAAGTGTGAATTTTCACACATTTCAGGATTTTGTAGGTATTTAATAAGTGTAAGAAGCCAACATAATGCTGGATGTCTAGGAATATTTGTTCTATAATCACATCAAAATCAACAGTTTTTTGATAATCATTTTTATTCATTATTTAAGTATGTACTAAGAGCTTCCATTTCATTTTTTTAAACAATATTTAAGTAATTTGCAAAAATTTCGTCAAAATAAAATTTAAATCAAATAATCCCAGCGTTTTTTCTGCGATTGCTTCGTATTCAATTAAATTAAAAAGAAATAAATGGCTACATTTTTTCAATTTCAGAAACATATTTTCTCACTGTCAAAAATGTTTTATTTGTTTTATAAGTATTTCATTACTATAAATGATTTATTTCTCTTCGATACCATAAAAACAAAAAACTAAAGTAATTCAAACAATAGATATGACGTATAACAGTAGATGGAGTCTACCCTGCACTCCACACACATGAACTCGGTTATCAATAATTTAAAAAAAAATTGTTTATACTATTAATTTTAAAAAAGACACACATTACCTTAGCCATAAGTACAAAAAATCCTGCACATTATTAATCATAATTTAGCCAGGAATTAAAAAAATAATTAATTTTGTCAAAAACATAAAAACTACAATATTTTCTAAAAACGAAATCTGATCAAAAATTCCTCTCGTACGTTTCCGATTTAGATCAATGTACATTACTTATAAATTTTTCAGATTTTTAATTTTACCCCTTTGCATTAAAGGTTGGGGGACAGTGATATTTTTAGTACATTTTTAGAAATAATCGTATTAAAATAAAAAAATGTGAACTGCTCTTCGTTCTTTAATATACGTCTTAAAAGCTTTCTTTTAAATATACCACACAATAAATCTTTGTTTGAAAAATAAAAATTTGTTAGTTTATCCACCAATTAAGAGGTTTCCTCAAAATTAAAAAAAAAAAATCCATTATATAAATACACATTTGTTCATAATTATCCCGCGCTGTATTTTATAAATTCTATGTATTTCCTTTATGTGGCTCAAAGAATTATACAAGCATGCCAAATTTCAACTTGCTAAGTTCAGCTGTTTGGCTACAATTTTTATCGTACAATCGTTCGTCTGTACAATAAAAATGTAAACATGAGTGACGTTATAAAGGTTTTTTTGCGGTCATACCTAAAAAACCCTAAAAATTAAGTTTCCCTCTTACTTACGTATTACAAAATGAAACATATTATATCTGATTTCTCTCTCTTTTGCGACTTGACTGTTATCCTTCCTTTCTATATCTTTACCTTTCTGTCTTTTTCATTTTTGGAAATCTTGAATACTAACACTGTTTTTTTGATTTATTTTTGTGATAAATTTATAAGTCATTATTCTACCTTACTGCCATTTGGCGTAATATCCATTCTCGTCATTCCACGATTATTTCCTAATTATGAATTTAATTATAACTAAAATAGGCCTGTCTATCATCAAATAAATTTGGTCAATGCCATTTTCCAGACAATTCAATGTCATCTAATTTCTTCGAATTCGACTTTTCATGGACAAAAGTTTTAAGAAATAATTTTGGATAATTTTCTGGTTTATTGACTTACCGGATGTTTGCTAATTACGATCTCTTACAGAATCGGTTTTATTCAAATTTAAAAACATGTATTGGACTCTGGTTTATAGGTTAGACAGGAACAGGGTCGGTCTAAGTTAGGTATTAAGGTGCAACTGCACCCAGCCCCACACATTTTGAGGCCCCGGGTTCGATATGTTCCAAAGACCAATTATTTTTAATAAACAACAGAAGTTTGATATAACCAAATTCTGAGATATATATTTAAAAAATATATAGCATTTTCTAATAAATTTATTATTGAAATATGAAACTTTTCATCGTATTAAAATTCAAAATATACCTGCATACCAAACAAAAATTTAAATTAAATTCATAATTTATGGCCATTAATTTTGAACTGCATCCAAAAACGGGTATTTGCACGATACTAGAATTTATAAATTAAATTTAGAATAACGTTATATTGAACTCAAAATATAAAATTCAAAACATTGCAAAAAACAAACTATTAAAAAAAATATTAGACACGTTTTATTAGATAATAATCAATAAAAATAGTGATAAAGTAATAAAAATTTCATGTAGTAGAACCATTATTTATTTAAAATATCTATTAGTTAAAACTTGTTTCAAATTCCAAATTTGTAAATTTTGATACATAACGGTGTATTTGGCAGAGTCAATAACTTATCGCATAAGATCATTAAATTCAGTAACAAAATAATAACATGTTACTGACGTCATTAGGAAGCTTGGTGAAGTACATAAATCTTTTTATTCGAAGTGCATAACTGGTTGGATAACTGCAAGTGCAAAGATATATGTTGCATTTTTCATGACTGGACCCATTCTACCAAAAACACGACGCAGGGCAGGAATAAATGTGTTTTTCATACGGAGTAATATGGATTTTTTAGACATCGATGGTTCTTGACGAACTGTCGATGTTTCTGACATCGATATTGCTTGATCAGAGACGTCGATAGATGGGCAAAGCCTAGGGATAAAACGATACTATCGATGCTAATAAAGTATCGATACTTTTCTTTCGATACTAACATTTTAGCACTCGATACTTTTTGTTTCGATATTTTCTACAAAATACTTTTTTACTGGTATCGATTATAATTATTATCGGTATAGTAATGCGTACCAACGATCTTAGCAGTGATTCATGGTATTTGATATTAAGTATTGTTGTAATAGTTTTGACTTTAACCGGGAACCCTAAGCTTAAAATCAACTACTATAGATAGCAGCACCAAATCAAACGTGTCATGCACGAATTTAAATAATTAGGCGCTAATATCAAATCAGTGAATTGTTGTTTTAGTAATTTACTGTAACTGACGACTACATAATACTAAAATTCGAATTATGTAATAGTAATCAATATTTTAATTTCGCAAGTCATAATATAAATCGCGATTTTTAAGAAAAACGCCCAAAAAGACTTCTTTCTCAATTAAGATCAAGTCTTCCCAATACTTGTTAAAGGGGCGGACAATCGAGTAGTTCTCAAAAATTTCTTATACAAAATTAACAATCTGAAAAAAAAATTATAGTCAAAATCTGTCTAATCAAAATTTGTAGCGAATTTTTATCTATGTAATAGGATGTTTAATTGAAAAACATATATTGTAAAAATGTTATCGCTCAATAACTTAATAACAGATATCAGAAAACAATGTTCCGCAAATTTTTAAATATATTTGTGGGCTTCAAATAACTATTATATTTATATAATCACTGATGGATGTCAAGATTTAAGCCTAGGGCGAAATGGTTTCCTACATTCTCGATCACATACGGCCTGGCGGCTGAACTGAGGGGGGGGGGCAATATTGCACAGCGTTGGTAATATTATTAATAACTACACAAGTAGGTAATTTATACAGTTTTGTGTAGAAATATTCAATAATAAAAATCAATAAAAAGTATCTACAAATCGACTATAAAATACTTTTTTACTAGTAAAGAAATTAATACCAGTATCTGTAATGGATATTAACATCTCTATTCGGGCCTAGAACCCTACGATTTTGGATTCCCGAAGGAGTTTTTACTTTTTATTTTCTTATCATCCCGTGTCGAATTCCTTTTCTTTTGCTCATCACTTCGATTGATCTTAGGGGCCATAAAAGCCTTAAACCAGCATTGTTTAGATCACTGGCAATGATTTATAGATTTGAAAGGGAACTATTTAAGAAAAATAGAATACCCGTCGAGAGATTGAAGTCTTCGCAAAAGTTGGAGAGATCAGCTAATATATAACAAGTATTGGTATACAGGACACTTGGAAAGACTTGGCAATTAATAGATAAAGATGGAGGTATTATGTGAGTGCGGCCAAAAGTCAACCCGACTGACAGTGAAGACGAAACCCGACTGACGAAAGAAAAAGAAGGCTATTTAGAATAAATAAAAAGCAATTTTTGAAAGAACACTTATTTTTTATTTTATTTAAGCATACCGGGTCATATACCTACATACTAATGCACTGTGTAGTCTTTTGTTTGTAGGTCCAAGTAAAAAGTATCACCATTATCTGTGCAGGATTGCACCTTTTTCGGAGGTCATCCACCCTCCAAGCAAGCTGAGCCAAATTGGTTGGATGATTAAGCTGAATCATTATTATCAGTGATGTACATGTTACTTTAATATTGCTATCTCTGAACGCGGTTGGATTCAAGTGGGATGAAAGTGGTCAGACTTAGCAATTCCCACAAATGTAGTATGACAGGGTATTTTAATTAATGTTTTTTACTTTGCGGTTTTCCCAAAGATAAACTTTGAATGAAATAATCAAATAATTAATTCAAAAAATGTTTTTAATAAATTTCAATATTTCATAAATAGAGATCAAACAAATATATGCAATGCCCAATTAAAAATCTAATTATTCAGTATCTATGAGCAATACTGTGGTCGACGGACTACTGGTGGTCCGTTGCAAAATTTTAGTGGTCCACGAATAGGGGCGGCTCAAGACGGTATGCAGGCGATGCGCCGCATCGGGGCGCCACGATCAAGGGGCGCCGAGTCGAAGAAAAAAAGGGGGCGCCAAAAAGGAAATTTAGGAAAAAAAACTACTTTTTTACTGGGCGGCAGTTCAGGTTTCTAGTAAAAGGAGGGTGCCAAAAAGGAAACTTTGGAAAAAAACTACTTTTTTTACTGGGTGGCACTTCAGGTTTCTAGTAATAAGAGATGCAAAGAAATTTAGCGAAAAAATAAAAATCTAAAATGCTTCTAAAATGAGATATTAGTAAACAAATTAAACTTACTACGATATTAGAAATCAAAATAAAGTCGACAATACCTCTTTGTTTTAGCTACAAAAATATAGTAAAAAAAGTTTCATTCTGTCTTCGTAACGCTATGAGATATGCCCGTAATATTTCTGGTTTGCGCGTATGCACGTTGCTGGGTTAAAAGAGGAGAATTAAAATATGGTCACAACCTTTTAAGCCGTAAAATTACATTTTGAAAAAAATGCCATTTTTATGTGTTGATCTTTAAATACAATTCATTGACCTTAAGACTTTTTGTCAATAATTTTGGTAATACCTATCTTATATGAGAAACTCACGAACAAAAAAAAAACCAAAATTGTCATTGCATTAAAAGTTTTATTAGTTTAGAAATTACCACCACACTTTATTTTGAATATCACGCATATTTACAAAAATTAAATTTTCTCATACATCCTTTCGCCACATTATTACCAAATTCTTCTATTAGTTTATCCACTTGAAAATTTTAATCAAAATCATTAGAGCTGTTTTTGAGATTACTTTATAGTAAAAAGTATATTTTGATCTAATCCTAGGTTTCGATATGTTATTTTTTTATAACAATGTTTTTTGTTACTAAACCAAAGATGTAAATTCTGACTGTACACTTGAAATTATTATTTTTGTGATTTTTTGTTAATTTTTTATGATATTTTGTACATTTTCTGTGGTATTTTGATTACTAAGAAATTACAATAGAGTTATATTTCTAGATTCTACATATTATATATACAATAAATTTGTTTAATAGTACATTTTATATTTATTATGAAACAATATATCTACAATATCATTTTTAGTGGTCCACAGTAGAAACATAGATATTTTACAGGTCCGCGGTAGGTTTAAGGTTGAAAAATGCTGATCTAATATGACCAGAGACTGTGGACGTAACTTCTTGATATAAATGAAATCGTTTCAACTATGTGAGCATTGCAAAAATTCTAATCGAAAACCTGTAACATCTAGCGATTAATAAGTCAGATGTAGAGCAGTCTCCTTTCTTTCCTTCGGACATAGAGAATAATAGTTAGTGGCTAACTAACGCTACCTTGTAGTGATAGTAATATAAATCATTATTACAGTTTCAAGACTGTTACTTTCGATAAAACCTTCACTTTCTTTGATAGAATTTAAAGTCGCATATTTACGACAAAATTTGATGAAAATCAGTTGATAAAAAGTTTAATTGTATGTGTGAGGTGTTAATACAGCCTCAAGTAGCAAAATGGACAATTATTCATATAAACTCAGTTTGATATTCAGGCTTAAATGTTAAAAGACGGATGGTAAAATACTGTATCTTCTCCATGGACAGATATATATTTAAGATTGAAATGACGTCATATGTAGTAATATAGTGCTAGCGTAATAGTGCTAAATTCTCAAGTAAAAGTCTACTATATTTCAAAAAGGTACAGTCTGTTTAGCAAATTTAGGTTTAGCCGAAACTAGATTTTACAATCTAGTAACTTTTGACCATTTGGTTTAACAAAAGCCTCAACCAAAGTTTGAAAATGAACTCGTGACAACTTAAGAAAATTAAAATCACGCTTAGTTTCGCTTTAACACTTGGGATAGACTATAGCAATTTTGTTAAATTCTGGTTCAACAAGAAACAATTGTATTTGCGTAGCCGATATGGAAAAATATCGAACATAAAACATCCATGATTTACAATATCGATATTTCTATAAGGATGTTGTTGGCAGGCGCGCAGCCAAGGGGGGGGGGCATAGGTTTGAGCCTCCCTTAACATTCAAATTACACGCACACGCTTTTAATTTTTGCGTAATTGAGCGATTATATATTTGTCCCTTCAAGAAAAAAACCTTCGAACACTTATATAAATACCCAGGCGAAAAGCATGGACTCAGCAAATCAACACCAGTTATCTTCAGGGTTGGAGCCTGCGACTTAAAAGTCATCGCAAAACAAACTCTGACAGAAAATTGGAGGCGCTTGAACTAAAATGGTAAAATTGTAAGAATCATCGGTATTTTAGGGATTCATATTTTTCGTCTGTACCGCAACCGAGCAAAATTCTAATTAGTGTATGAATAGTGTACCAAGTTTGCCAGTGAAGAAATATATGGTCGCTGATAATTTCAAGAAAAAGCATATATGTGAACGGAAAAAATGGATTTCGTTTTACTTGCGTGCACAAATTTCATTATAGCTTTGGAACTACTAAAACGATTTTAATAAAACACAGCCAGGTTTTAACCTGACCAGATGATGTAGCTACAGACAGAGAAACGTTGCCATTTATGTATATATATAGTAGTACTTACATATTTACCTCTCCCAGTGTAATTTCTATATTATGTGTATCAAAAAATATTAGAATCAAAATTTTATTATTAAAATTTTTTTGATGTACATTATTTAGAAATTATACTGAAATAGGCAAATATATAAATACCATTGTACCATGAGCTCAAAAATATATTACATAAGGGTTGGCTATGGAAAATAAAGTAAAGTCAACAGCAAGCTTTAGAATTAATTAACTGTCATCACTGTTGTTGTTGTCATAAGTTTATATTGTTATATAAAACTTGCAGTAGACATTATTTATTTATTTATTAAGCCTTACGTAATTTCTTTTTGAACTCGTGGTATATCTTATATTTAGTGAATTTATTATTATTATAGTTCCTGAGGAACCAAAAAACCATTCAGAACCATCAACCAGACGTTGAGTTTTTCTGAAAATAATACAAAACTGTCCAAAAAGCTGAATGAATCTTTATTTATCTGTTCCTCTACATTTTACATTAATCTTTCTTGAATTAGCAGTAATCTATTATATCAGCAGTAATTAGTGCTCTCAATCAGCATTAACAATTTTGTCTACCTCTACAAAAAAGTTTTAAAAACTCTGCTATAATTGTAATTTCACGCTATCACACCGCGTTTTAGCGTATCATCTGTCCGACCTTCTTCAAACATCCTCCTATTCTCCTATGATTCACTATTTTTTGCTTCATTTTAACCAATAGATTTTTTGTTCATTTTTCAATTATCAAAATTTTACACCAAAATTCAAGGTCAGAGTTCAATTAACTAATAATAAAGTTGTAAAATATGCATTAAAACTTGAGATGCAATTCAAATAGTTTTAATCCTGCAGCTGAATTCTAATTTAAATTTACTGTAAGATACGGTTAAGTAAACAATTTAATTTATATATAACTTTTAAATCAATTACAATTAAATTGATAGGGAAATGGTATTAAATAAATTGCAAATTATTATTTAATACATTTTACTTTCCATTGAAATTAAGATTAGAACGCAAACTAATTTTTTAAGAAACCACAATACATTTCGGCGAATTTATTTAATAATTATTTTAATTAAACATGTAGAATATTATTTTAATCTATTTTCTTCTTAGAAAAACTATAAAAATGTCCCGTAAGCTATATAATTTTTTATGGCGCCAAAAATTAGTTTAACAAACTCACAAATTAATTATAAAATATGCTTTACATCAGATCTTTAACCTCATGCTTGAGATGGCACTGAAACCGTTTATAATAGGTCCATAACATAAACGTATCGCATATGCATAAGACGAATCAATGGTGTATCATTGTTCTGCTTAAAATACGAATATGTGTTTATAATAAACTGACCTATAACCTAGTTAACTACTGTGGTTGACAGTGTTTCTTAACCATCGATCCGAGGATCGGTGCCGGTCCGTGGTAGAATTTACGCGGTCCACGAAAAATTTAAAAATACACTCATCAAAATGGTCTACGATTTGAGGAAGTTGGGAAAGAAATCTTTGTTTGTTATTGTATAAAGATTTTATCAAAAAAAGGTCCTCACTTCCTACGACTCTGCCCAGGACCCCAGGCCCTAAAACCCCGGAGACACGGTAATTTTCCCCGAATACGCCCCCCCCCCCTCTTGTCGGGCAAAATTTTTCGAATTTTTTTCTAAGTATCTATTTTTTCATACTTATATGTAACGTTTCCATGGTTATGTTAAATAATATCTCTGTTAGAAAATATTAGGCCAAGTTATTTCTACTATGCTGCTAGAATGTATTTTATACAAGTACTTTGTGATGGCGGTCGGTCCTGTGATGGCCACAGCTGATTTTTTTATATAAGGATTAAAAAACAACATTTCGTTTGGTTGGAACTAAACGGGAATTTACTTTTTTAAATTGTCACGAAAACAGAACTTGCCCAGGTTATTTCACGTTTTATGTTGGCATTTATATTATTAACTGATATTTTTTATAAAAAATAAAATATATATAATATATTTAATTTTTTGTGGTGTAAATGGATTTTGGGGTATCCATGTGACCCAATAATGTCCCAATAATATTATAAATATATTGTAAACAACATAAAAAACTAAGTATCCCACTTAGTTATGTATTACAAAATGAGATATAGACTATTCCTACCATTTAAGAGGAACTAAATGGAATTTTTAATTTTGTCACGAGCTGACTTTAACGATTGAAGTGGGCTTTTGCTAAATAAAATGATCAAAAGCCTCATTTAAACGTTAAAAGTTTCTAGTTTTAAAAATCTAGTTCCGCTTAAATCAAACAGACTATATATTATAATATATTTTAAAATTTTTGGAAGACGTAAAAATTTAAAGAATTAGACATTTGTACATACGAATGACACAAAATATCAAAATGTAATGAAAAATATATTTTATAATAACAATTCACCCTAACCTAAAAATGTTCTATGTAAGTATTTACAAAGCTTAAACAAAATGGCCCAAAGCCCGTTTCATTCAATAACAGTTATTATAATTCAAAATCTAGTTCCGCATAAACGTTTGGAATAATCTATATACGAAAATAATGTTAAATAAATATTTAAAAATTTACATGTTTCAATGCCAAATATTTGTAAATGTGTAATACATTTATGCTTTTTCCGAAAAGTTAGTTAGTTAAATTTTTTGGCACACAGCAATAAAGGCTATTTGCGCCTAAAGCAGACCATCTAAATGACTACACTACATATTAATAACAATAAATTAGACAATAAATAAATAAAATCATTAATTATACGCATACTCAATAAAAGAAATCTTGAACAGACAAATACAAATAAATAATATAAAAAGTCTGTTCGAAAAAATGAACAGACGCAGGTGATGGCAAGAGGCTGTAAAGGGGCCAATTACCATCGAATATCACAAGTTAATAATAAAACACATTAAAAAATGGTGCAAAACTTCACAAATACTTTTTCCGACAAAAAAAAACTATCCACTATTACAAATTTTGATCCGCAAATCTGAAGAATTTCCGTTAAAACTAGCGTAAAAATCGCTAAATTTAGTAAGAATACCGCTAAATTATCGACACTTGTATAGATTGCTGATTTACAGTTAAACAAATTTTTATATAAAATATTTAAAGAAATTTCAAATATAAAAACTTATAGAAATTTCTTTCATGAGTATTGTTTTTTTTTTTTTTGTACAATTTAAAAATAATTCTAGACAGATTTAGGGAATTTGTAACCACTTGTAAAATACCAGTATTACTGCATAGCGTGACAAATTAAAAAACCCAAGAATGTATAAAAAAATAAATCAATTTTATTAATATATTTGGGGGGTAAATGAACTATATTGCGTGCCAAAAATTACCCAAAAAAACTTAAAGAAAAACTCGAGCACAATTAGTTAAAAATTTACTCACCGAATTGTTGTGCGCTGCAGGCGGTTATAACCGCAAGGTATAACACAAGTGAAGAGATCATGGTAAACCCTTCTTTGCGAACTTCGGAGGAACAATTCGCGGATTGCTCTCAATGTCACGGTCGCTCTGTTCTTATACCAGCATCAAATCCCCCTCCCGATTACTAACATCGGGCATTCCTTAAAAAATGCGTGTATGTAAAAAGAAAAAATATTGATAAATCAGACACAAAAGGTAGATTGGACAATGAGAAACAAAAATTTCTGGAAACTGTAAAATTTAAGTTATAAAAATACAAAAACTTACACACCTAGATATACAGTGACTACAGCTTTTAAAAGTTATTTTTTATAATAATAATAATTCTGTAACAAATTATATAGAAAAAAATTGACATGAAGTGTGAATTTTCACACATTTCAGGGTTTTGTAGGTATTTAATAAATGTAAGAAGCTAACAGAATGCTGGATGGCTAAGACAATATTTTTTCTATGATCACATCAAAATCAATAATTTTTTGGTAACCGTTTTTATTTGTTGTTCGAGTACTAAGAGCTTCCATCTAATTATTTAAACTAAATTTAAATAATTTGCGATAATTTCTTTCAGGGCTGAAACCGTTATTTTTGTCGGAACTAAAACCGGAGCTGAACCGAAAAAAAATCTGTTTATTTCGTTTCAGATAATGTTTATGGGAGTGAATATAAAATACATTTTATTTAAGATTATTTGTTAAACTGATGGGCAGAAAAAAAATTTTTTTTTTTTAAACTGATAAGTTAAAAACAGTTGGGCTTCTATTATTTAGGGTGGGGGGGTGAACGCCTAGAACCACCCATAACTAGAAATAAATACCATAACTCTAACTAGATTTTCATGCTCCCTGCAAAAACTTTTAATTTTGGGTCTAGGAAAAAAAAGCGATCGAGGTGATGAGCAAAAAATCAGCTGTGGCCACCACAGAACCGACCCTCACCACAAAGTAGTTAAACAGAAAATATCTTATTGAAAAAGATAACAACGTGTTGTTACTATGACTATTTCGTGATACATATTTATAATTTACCGTAATCGTGAAAACGCAGCTATATGGTAAAATACATACTTGAATAATACAAATACAAATATGAAAAATAATTATTAAATCTTATCAAAAAATATTTCAAAAAAATTCGGCTTCTTCCTATGCCTGTGCATCTATTGTACCTGACTAGTTATGGAATTGTAAATCACTCAGGGCCGGTTTCTGAAAGCTTAGTAAACTATAAGCAAATGGTCAACTACGGTCACAATATAACAATCCCATAAGAAACCATAGCAACCATTTTTTAACTATTTGGCTATAGTTAACTAAGCTTTCAGAAATCGGCCCTCAGAGTTTTTTCTTCTCACCAGTACGCTATGGACCTCAGTGCTTGATATAGCTTTACATGGGTCTTTCCACTGGTCAGGACCTATCTAGTCTTCCTTTTCAGTTCTTCATTCCTCATTGTATTCTTTTTCATCCCCACCAAGTATTCTATATGTTGTAATCGTATGTTTCTTCAGTGGGCATTCATATATAGCTACTAACTTGGTAATAAATTTACAATAAAAGTCTAAACCTGTGTACGTATGTGTTAATTAATATTAAAATAAACAAGAATATTCACACACAATTTGTCTTAATTAAAAACACAGGTCAATATTTTTTGCCTAAATTTATTACGCGAAAAACAACGTAATTATCTCTAATTTATATCTTAGTACAAAAATTTAAATATCAGATTGTCTAGGGTTATGGATACAGTTCGTTTACATTAGCGAAATTCACTCTTTTTCTTCTCTTTCTCTCTTTTTCTCTCTTTATGTCTTTCTCTCTCTTTCCATTCGGTACTCTTCTTGGCTTTTCACAAATCCTTAATCTATCATAATTTGCAATGTTAATTAACAACTCTTTCCAGGTATCTTCAGAAGCGTCGAGGAACGGAAGAAGCCGGTTAAAATTACCGGCCAGGCTGCAGAGCCCGGGACATTTTTTTTTATCAATATCCAATTTTTAGGGTTTTGTAGGTATAACCAAAAAACCCTTATACCGTCATTTTGTCGTCCGTCTGTCTGTCTGTCTGTCTGTTTGTCTGTTTGTCTGTTCGGTAAAAATTAGCCCAACGGCTAAACCTAGATTGTTGAAATTTGGCATGCTTATACAACTCTTTGATCCGCACATAGGAAAAATACTAAAACATATAAAAAACATATCCAACTAAAAATATAAACAAATATGTGCTGATCGAAAAAAAAAATATATTTTTTTTAAATTTTGAGTAGGGTATCAAATGAAAGCCCTTAGTACGTGGATCAAACATCAAAGTTTTATTTTTGCAAAATAAATTATGATGAGGCGATTTTTACCAAAATTGTGCAAAAAAAAATGTCCCACACCCTGTAGCCCAGATGGTTTAAACTAAAAATCTGAAAAAAATTCGAAGTAATGTACATTGGTGTGAACCGGAATAGTGCAACAGGATTTTTTTTTGATCAGATTATGTTTTCGGAAAATAACGCATTTTTTGTGTTTTTTGGTTGACAATGAAAAATATTTAATACGTTATGTAACACAGAAAACCAGTAAGTTTTCATAGTCTAATGGTTAGCCTTCTCGCTTACTAAGTTGCAAATTAGGGTTCGCTTCCGGTCTGGAGACAATTTCATTTCTTCTGTTTTTTTTTTGCATTTTTATGTTGTTTAAATTATTTTGTCAAAATTTGAGATATATTTTGGCAAATGTTGCATTTAATTTTAAAAGCGTAAATTTAATAACCAGTGGGAATTGTTGAAATTATAATTTAATTCTATGTTTCAATGTATACGAAATCAGAGGGGCGAAGCTTGTGACTTAAAACAACCAATGGAAGCCATAGGCGCAATTTTCAAAATCTTAATGAATAACTATAAAAAATATGCTATATAAAAAAAAAATACTGTACATATTTAAAAACCTAAATAATGGTATTAGGCATTCGAATTAAAATTAACCAAAAAAATATTTTAACATAAAATTTGTTTTGGCATCCCAAATAATCATAATTCACTTACTAAATACCTCCGAAACCCTGAAATTTGTGTAAATAAATACTTCACATAAATTTTTTTATTTGTGTTTTTATTACAGGTTCTTTAATTTCTTTACTGATGTGAGATTATTGTGTCTGCAGGATTTTTTTTTAACTCGAGATTTTTCTTCTAGTAGGAGCCAACAAATTTACCTCATATATATGTGATTCATGTTTAAATTGTTTTTTGTCGGCAACTCTCAAATCATTTATATTACCTCATTCTCTCATTTTTCATTACATTACACTGTTATTAATAAAATACACTGTTAATTAACAGGTCATAAATGATGCAGTATATTTTATTTATGGTTATTTTTGACATTTTGGCAAAATTCCATCGCTCCCATTCTGACTAATTCATAACTTGGCGCACCTATTTTATCTCCACTTAAATCAAATTTAACGTTCATGAAAACATTGGGTTTTTTATGTTTTAAAAATATTTTTTAGGCATGAAATATAAAAAAAGAAAAAAATAGGTTTTACGTAGATTCAAGTTTATTTCAATTCAAAATATCATTAATATACTAGTGATACATATTTCTATTCTAGAATAATAATACCAGGGCTTCGAACAGATATATTTTTCGTTTCGGTTTTCGTTCCGGTTCAATTAAAAAATATATATATCAGTTAGGTTCCGGTTTTCGTTCCGGCAAAACTAACGGTTTTCTTTCGGTTTTCGGTTTTCGGTTCAGTTCTGAGTGATAAATTTTTAAATGCTTTTATTTGTATTAGAAATTTATTTTCGACTATAATTTAGAAGAACATTTTATTCCTTATTTTGTGATAATCTATGGAGCAGAATAAACGCGATTGCATCCCAACCCTTACAATATCTAATCGTGGATATTTAGTGTTTTTTAAGGTGTTGAAAAGCACCCACAGATCCTTCATTATAGCTTCCTAGGGAGCACTTTATGCTAAGGATCAATGGAGCTGAATACACACATTTGAATCCCCAACCCTGGCAATATGCAATCGTGGATATTTTGTTTTTTTTAAGGTGTTGCCCAGCATCCATAGATCTCTCTTTTTAGGTTCTTAGGGAGCATGTCATACTAAGCAACTTATACAGAAATATAGGCTATTAGCGCCCGAATGACGTATAGATTTACTTAATTGTATTAAAAATATTGAATTGAAAAATATTCCAAAAAAATATAGAAATATATATTTTTGAAAAATAATTTTAAATTTTTTTGAGTCAATTACAAAAAGTTGACCGGCGTAGCGTAGTGGTAACACATGTGCTCTGCGTTGCTAAGGTCTCGGGTTCAAATCCCGTTCAGGCATGGAATTTTTCAAAAAATAATTGTCCTGGCTAATTGCCAAAGCAGCAATGGCCATAAAAATAAAAAAATAAATAAAATCTGAGGTACAGATTCAAAACATCCATTTTTTTTAAAAAATTTCTTGACAAAAAATGTGCCAAAAAAAATCACTTAATAATATACCTACAAAACCTGGGCTTCTGGGCATTCATCCCCTCCCCGAAATTAGCGCATTTTGCGCATAGTAGCGCATTTTTTTTTACTTTTCAGTTAAAAAAATTACGATTTTTTTCTGCTCATCAGTTTAAAAAATAATCTTAAATAAAATGTATTTTATATTCACTCACATAAACATTATCTGAACCGAAATAAACCGATATTGTTTTTCGGTTCAGTTCCGGTTTTCGTTCCGACAAAAATAACGGTTTTTTTCGGTTTTCGGTTTTCGGTTTTCGGTTCAGTTCCGGTTCGAAACCCTGAATGATACTACAGAACTGCGAAAAAAATTAAATTTCCGCCGCTTTTGATTTTAAGAGGTGATTTAGGTAGAATAGCGAATCCTGATTTCATATCAAGTATTAGTTTTTCTGCGTCACGTCTAGTTTTTTTGTAATTCTCAAAATAAAATATCATGGATAATATTTTTAGATAAATAACTTATAAAACAAGATAAACAGTATAAAACAAGATAAAATATGGATTTTTTTATGATAAAAATCTAATAACAAGATCCAATTTTCCAATACTAAAATTCGACGCATTTTTGTTTATTATTATTATTATTTATTTTTTTGTATCATTAAAATATTTTTATTAAGTTCAATTACCTATAATAAATAGTTATATTCATCCAAATAATTTGCAATTTTATCTTTATGTAAATTAATTTCTCCGAATATATTTAGTTGCGGTTTTATAAAAAATATATTGGACATACTTGTCTGCAATTAATTTTGGAATGATAACTCAAAAATTCTTCGAATTAAACGCGATTATTTTTGAATTGGATTCTTTCCGACCTTGCTAACTGTTACTCTTGGAGGTGTTATGTACAGGTATAATGGTTTTCATAAATCTTATAAACATAACTTATCTTAATAAATGTCATCTTTAACAACAAAAACATTTTTTGTAATTTTTGATAAATATATTATTAATTGTAGAATGATAAAAATATATTCAACTATAAACCCAGTGTTTCTCAACCTTTCGACAGTTGCGGACCAATTTCACAATTCCACATTAACCGCGGACCACTAAAATCAATTTTTTTTTTGCGTAAATGCCCGTTATTAATACTTATGAAATTTTGTGTGCGCGGACCACCACGAACTGACCCGCGGACCACAGGTTGAGAAACACTGTTTAAACCAACGGTAAATAAAGAAGATACAAAGGAGAATTGGTTTAAGTTAAGCTGCGTGTAAAAAGAAATGTGTCAATAAATAAATAAATAATAATAATAATAATAATAATAATAATAATAATAATAATAATAATAAATGCGTTGTGCAGTGGCGTTTTTTCCTTTTGTTTGCAAGTTTGCGTAACCCCCAAAAATGTATTTTTCGTAATAATAATCACCGCAATATTTTCATTAAAATATGTAATTTATAAAAACACCGAGCGGATTCTTTTTACTTATTATCGTTATATAAGCTAGCAAGCTATGGTTTGCATTCAGAATGCAAACACACCATTGCTACTTATAAGAGCCAGCTGGTTCTACGGTCACTGCAAAATTAATACGCTAACTACCGTGTTAACGGGTGAATATGAGTTAACAGTAATTTACTTTACGTAAAAATGTGTTTTGTGCAAAGTTTTATAACGGAATCCTTTTTTAGTCGATCTTCCGACGATAAGGCTGAAATTAAAAGATTTGGAAAACCTACTCCGAATTTAAATATTTTCTTTCTTTTGATATTTTATATTTCGTTTTGTAATATGTTATTAGATCTGGTGACGCTGCTAACTGTTTTATTGTAAATGGACTTTTATAGAACCATGTGAACTTGTAAACCTGGCTTCTCAATTTTTTGTTAGGTTTAATTGTATTAAGATAAAAATCATTGAAATATTTCAAATGTCAGATTTTCATTAATGTGAATTATTTGTGCAAATATTTTGAAAGATGTCATTTTAGAATTACCACTCTGAGATGATAAAATAAATATACAACATAAAAGTTTCCATCTTAGTTATTTACGCATTAAGAGGTTTAATTTGATACCCCACTCATAATTTAAAAAAATATTTATTGAATACATATTTATTATATTTTTCCCACGATGTGTTTTCTTGAATCTCACTAGTTTTCCTGTATGGTTTTGAGATGTGTCAGATATTCTTGTCACCACGAATGCAAAAATTATCTAACTTATAACGTTGTTATCAGGTTTGGTAAATTTAAGTAAGAGTACTATTAATTAAATTCAACGAAACAACGCGCATGTTCTAACTAGGAGTTTTTGCTGTAATCTACAAACACGATTAACTTGCTATGAACAGATAACGTAACTGTCCGAAGGTGTTCGCGAATAACAAATATCTTATCAGAAACAGTAACTATTTCATCCGTGAACACTTACTGCGTACGCGGAAGCTCTAAACTGCAAGAAAGTCCATCCGCGAATAAAATTATTAATAATCACGTTTCTAACACTATATGAAAAAAATTATTTAATTAGTAATGCATATTATAGATGAAGAAGTGTAGGTGGGAGGGAGGTATATTTTTAACTACAAATACCAAGAGGATCGATGGAATTGAATAATTGAATAATAAGGGTTGGTTGAAAAAGGTTGGCGACCCCTAGTCTAAATTTATAAAATTATGATTACTAAGCTGTCCTTCATACCTTCTTTATAAGCTTTTCATTACATATAAATATTCTTTGCAATAATTTACGGAGAAAAACGCATTTATTCTCTTTAACCTCGCTTTGTAAGCTTAATACTCTTCATAAATAACTTTTAAGACGATTTTCTCGAGTGTCATATTAAAAAGATTCCCCTTACTGACACCAAAGTATAATCCAATAAACACCGCTGTAAAAGAATATGAAGGTGTGAGTTCCTTAACCTCAATGAGTAGGAAGACCGCTTTTGATTGAATGTTACCTTTTTATATTTGGCAGTTGATATTTATCTTCAATATCACACTTAAGACCTCACTTAACCTGTTCAACTTGTCACTAACTTAACAATTGAATACAATGAGAGAGAAAAAATCATTTATCTTTGCCAGAGCGGGAAAAAAAGTATCAGATGTCATGTTGGAATTGCGAGAACATCGAAGGTACAAGTAAATTAAATTGAGAGGCGTTAAGGAATGCCCAGGAATATAATTAGGGTCGTTCTTAGGTTGTTGGCCGCCCAGGTTCAAAAACAATATTGTCGCCCTTTTTAATTAAATATTATTTACTGTTTTATTGATTTTATACGAAATTCTAAAATTTATAAATTCTTAATTTCTATGTATGAATAACTGTTATTTTAAGGGTTTTGTAGGTATGACCACAAGTCTGTCTGTCTGTCTGTACTGAAATTGTAACCAAACGGCTGAACATATAAAGTAGAAATTTGAAGATCACGAGGAAGGCAAAAGACAAGATGGAGAGACGATATCATTAAAACAGTCGCTGCTCTCTGGCCCAGTATCGCTCAAGTCAGGACACAATGGAAGGCATGGAGGGGGCCTTTGCCCAAAGATTGGGATAGTTTCAGGCTAATTATTATTATTATTAATACCTTGACTTACGTCCAATTGACTATTGACTCAATAGTTCAGTCAATTTGACTGAAGTTCATTTGCTATCCGATTTCAATTACACATTCTGATTACGGCCGGGTGCGATTGTATTAGTCAACAGGGTCGTACTTCGATTCCGACTGCTCGCCGTTTTTTGTTCAATCTTTAATCCTAAGAAACCTTCTCCAAAAGGGATAATATTATTCATTGTTTCTGGTGATTCTGATGTTGAATTTTGTCCTGACGAATTTTTTCAATAAATTATTATCAGCAATCAAATAAATATTCGCGACTCCAAATAACAATGAGACATCTGGTGGCGGCTTGGTAAATTAAACAAAAGCGTATATTTGTATAATATTTGTAGTGTGTTGTGCTGCAGTTTATGTGAATTAAGACGTATTTTTAAATATAGTGACTTAAATACAGTGCTTTTTTGCCGAAATATTGTATGAACAGATAAATATTAAGAACAAACTTTTGACATATAGGCTTCTCATCGGCCATCAACTGTCGTATGCAGCTCCGCCAACGTTAGTTTGAGTCGCGAATATTCCCCAAAATTCCCAATAGGGATATGTGATACTGACAAAGTATCGATATTTGGGTATCGTTAATATCGAATAAAAAGTATCGATACCGGTATCGTATCGAAACAAAATATCGATATTTTCAAGTATCGAAAGGAAAAATTTATATATTTTCTATAAAACGTAAACATTTTATTCTTATAATAATAATTTAATTGTTTTACAATAAAAAATAGATTAAAGTATAAAGGCTATTCCAAAGGTTTAAGCGCAATTAAATGGGAATTTCGTTCTTTTAGGTTGTCCAGAGTCGCGAGAACGAACCTTGGGTTATTTTATATTTCAGGTTGGTATGTGAAAATTTAAAATTCCAACAGGGAAACGAATGACATTTATTAAAAAATTTAATACTTTTTACATATTTTGAGGACAAAACAAATAAATAAATGGGAAATTTTTATTAAGAAAAACAAAAAATTAAAATGCAATGAAAAGGACATTTTATAATGAAAATCAATTTAATCTAGAATTTGCAATGTGAGTATGATTTACAAAGCTTAAACAAAATGACCAAAAGTCCGAATTAATAGATAAAAATTACTAAATTGATAATCTAGTTTCGTTTAAGCGTTTGGAATAGCCTATATATGCTCTTCGCTTTTGTAAAAACAAACTAAGAGGAAATTTTGATTTCAGTAGTTTGCACCTTTAAAATTTTATTTCAAGTTGATGTTAAAAAATAGTAAGGCAATGGCGCCTATAGGCAAATCCGCAGTAAGGAAAACTTGCGCTAGAGGAAGAGCCGTATTTTGGTGCCCTTGGCAAATAAGAAAAAAGGTTTTCACCTCCCAAAATCTAAGTGATGAGCAAAAAAAAAGGTCCTCACCTCTCATAATCCAAGTGACGAGAAAAAAAAAAGGTCCTCGCCTTCGGAATGGCGCTCCTTCCTTAGCCCGTCAGCGATCTTTTCCTTAGTGCGCCCAGGGCCTTCGCCCTTTCCGCCCCCCTTACTGCGGCTCTGCCTATAGGTCTGAGTGATTGTTTAAAATATAATTAAACACTCCACTCTTCTTCATTGCAAGCACCGAGAAAAAGCAGTTTAGTAAGCCTTTTGCCCAGAAGCCTATTTCTGTCTCTGTATACAGCGCTCTGAAGGAACTGACTTCGCTACTACAGACAAGAATTTCTGAGCAATTATATATAAGTTAGGTAAGACTGTCTTCATATCGTCTCAAACCAAACCAGTAGCGGATTGGATTTCAGAGGTGAAACTGGATTTTTCAAATACAGTGATAGTTCATGTTCAGTTTTGTTAGAACAACGTTGGCCTGTGCCTGATTTTTAATACATTGCGCGTATCAGCGTTTATTTTGGTTAAGTGAATAACATAACCTCTTTAAGTTACACTTTCTGAAAGGGTACACATTCACCTTTACTTTACTTTTTGTTTATAAATATATTTTTGAATCGTGTTGATTTGAGGTTGGTCCAAACATGGAGAACCAACAAGTGCATTTTCGGCATTTAATGCTTTTTTACTACCGCAAGGGCAAGAATGCAGGTCAAGCCGCGAAAAAGATATGTGGTGTATACGGAGACAAAGCTGTAAGTGAACGAAAAGTGCGTGAATGGTTTGTGAAATTTAGACGGGGTGAATTTACTCTTGAAGACGGGCAACACTCTGGTAGGCCATCCACGGTTGATGACGATCAAATAATGGTAATAATTGCTACAAATCAGCGTATTTCCACTCGTGAAATAGCAGAAATACTTGGAGAATCAAATTCAACTATTCACGACCATTTGATGCGGATTTACTAGCCGCCTTGATGTTTGGGTATTCCAGAAATTAAGCGAACGAAATTTGTTGGATCGTATTTCCATGTGCGATTTGTTGCTTAAACGTAATGAAAACCAGCCATTTTTGAAACGTATGATAACGGGGGATGAGAAATGGATCCTCTACAACAACGTAGTGCGAAAACGATCGTTGGGTTATTCCAATGAACCGCCATCAACCAGTCCCAAAACCAACATTACTGCAAAGTTATGCTTTGTTGTTGGTGGGATTGGAAGGGCGTTGTTTATTATGAACTTTTGCCGCGTAACCAGACAATCAATTCTGAAAAATATTGCAATCAGTTGGATAATTTGAAGGAAGCAATTGAACAGAAACGCCCAGAATTACCCATCGTAGTCTTCCAACAGGATAACGCTAGACCACACGTATCTTTGGTCACCCGACAAAAGTTGTTGGCACTTGGTTGGGATGTGTTGCCTCATTCACCATATAGTCCCGACTTGGCACCGTCAGATTACCACCTGTTCTGCTCTTTACAAAATTCGTTGAACGGAAAATCATTCAGTTCTCTGGAAGACTGCAAACAGCACCTGCAGGAGTTTTTTAGTTCGAAGTCAGGGACTTTCTATGAGAGTGGGATTATGAAACTGACAGAAAGATGGCGAACTGTTATAAAACAAAATGGAGAATACATTATTTAATAAACTTAATTGTTATTATAGAAATTTTTATTTTTAATCTACCTTATAAATCGGCGGAGACTTTCCGAACAACCCAATAGTTTCTTCTTCCCATGTACAATATCAGAATCTTCCAGCAGCAGGATGGTTGCTGGACAAAAAAAACAAAAAACGATTCGACACAATACTGGGTCAAATGTACTGATTTAAGTAAAGTATCGGAAGATTAGTATCGATACTAAAATCGCGTTATCGAATGAAAAACATCGATACTGGTATCGTATAAGTAGTATCGGAACATCCCTAATTCCCATCCTTGCTTCGCAAGTATTATAAGGTGCGTTATTTAAGGTTTTCGGCGGCCTAAATACATTTCGAATATTTTCTTTAGTCGTGTATTTTTTTTAAATTGTTGTGACGTGTCTGTATTCTTCTTAATATCCATATTTAGGGTCAAGGGTGTCCAACCCACTGCTCCATGCTATATTTCATAAACGCGCTATTGTTTTCACACATTTTTATTTATGCAAGCATCTAACTGACCTCGTAAATAATTTTTATTTTATTTAGTCATGAGTTGTAAACAAATAGTTTTATAAAATAAAATTATACTTTATTAAAAAGAGTATGTAGGACAAGAATTATTTGAAGTCGGATATGTGAGTTTCAAAGAGTTCCAGGAATTGGCAATTATTATTTAAATTTATCACACTAGAGAATTTCAGTCTCTTGAGTTGGTAGCATTCATGACGTCATAACATGGCGATACTCCTTTTTAGGGTTTTGTAGTATGACCAATTTTGTCGTCTGTCTGTCTGTCTGTCTGTCTGTCTGTCTGTCTGTCTGTCTGTCTGTTCGGTAAAAATTGTAGCCAAACGGCTAAACCTAGAGAGTTGAAATTTGGCATGCTTATACAACTCTTTGACCCGCACATAGGAAAAATACTAAAACATCTAAAAAACATATCCCTCTAAAAATATAAACAAATATGTGCTCATCGAAAAAAAAATATTTTTTTTTAATTCTGAATAGGGTATCAAATGAAAGCCCTTAGTACGTGGATTAACGATCAAAATTTTATTTTTGCAAAATAAATTATTATGATGCGATTTTTGCCAAAATTGTGCAAAAAAATTTTTGTCCCACACCCTGTAGCCCAGATGGTTTAAACTAAAAACCTGAAAAAATTCTAAGTAATGTACATTGGTGTGAACCGGAATAGTACAACAGGTATTTTTGATCAGATTATGTTTTCGGAAAATAACGCATTTTTTGTGTTTTTAACTAAAATATGTTAACTATTTAATACGTTGTGTAACATATCAGACCAGTAGCTCTCGTGGCGTGGTTGTATTTGTCGTACGCTTAATAATATAAGTTAACTTGCAAACTAGGGTTCGAATCCTGTTGATTTTATTTTTTGTTTTTTTTTTTTGCATTTTAATTTTGTTTGAATTATTTTGTTAAAATTCTAGTTATATTTGGTAAATGTTGCATTTAATTTTTAAAAGCGTAAATTTAATAACCAGTGGAAAGTGTTGAAATTATAATTTAATTCTATGTTTGACGAAATCAAAGGGCGGGACTTATGATGTAAGCAACCAATGGAAGCCATAGGTGCAATTTTCAAAAACTTAATGAACGTTACTGTATAAAAAAAAAATACTGCATATATTTAGAAACTTAAATAATGGTATTAGGCATTCGAATTAAAATTCATAAAAAAATATTTTGACATAAAATTTGTTTTGGCATCCCAAATAACCATCGTTCAGTTACTAAATACCTGCAAAACTCAGAAATGTGTGAAAATTCACACTTCACATCAATTGTTTATTTCCTCTGAACGAGATATTTTCAAAATGGCAACATGAAGGGAACATCTCTACTCAACAAAAAGGCTCATATTTCTACTCTATACAACCTCACATAGCCGTAAAACCATGGTTCCATAATTTACAGTTAGATAAGAAAACCATCTCAACAATCATCCGTATCCGTTTTAATCACTGCCACTACGAAGTCCACTTGAACAAAATCAATGCGATAAACTCCAACCTCTGCCCTTGTGAAGAACCAGGTACTGTTGAGCACATTTTATTCAACTGCCCCAACAATTACCAACACTCCTCCAAATTATACCGAGAACTCGAAAAAAATATAAATGTTTTTTTTATTATTATATTATTTATTTTACATGGGCCTTTATTTCTGCAACGAGGCTAAACGCCGATGCCAGGGGGCGAGCTCCTCCTGGATGAGGGGTGAATGATTGTGAAAATGGGAGTAATGTAAACATATTATTCTCGCCCGAATAATATCACCAACGAAGGAGGCTCGAACCATCGACCGGACAGTCGTACTGGGTTTCCGCCAGTACAAACCGCACGACTTAGTGCGCTCGGCCACTCCGTTGGCAAAATATAAATGAGACACCATTATCCATGAAAACAATTTTAACTCGACCAAACCCTGAAATATGCAGCATAATTTTACTCTATTTACACGCAATAAGAAGAAATTTGTAATACCCTTTTCACACTAGATCTTTAAGATCGGATGTTAAAGTGAATGTATCTTTAAACGCTAATGTGAAACCGTACGGCCTCGTCTAAACACGAGCGATGTTTAAGACAGAGATCTGCGTCTTAAACTTCGCTCGCATTGCCAACTTAATTCCCATTATAAAAAAATACTCCTTGAATTTGTGCTTCTCTTCTTTTATCTATGTTCAGCTGTTATCATTTTATATATCGAGGTTATGAGAAGATTATTTGCGTTATTATTTAAATAAATATAAAAAATAAACTTCTCCTAACCTCGATATACAAAATAATGACAGAATAAATTCAAACGATATGAAATTATGTTGGCAATACATACTAGCTTTACATGGAGATTTCTTCTTCAAATTAAACATCAAGTGTGAAAACAAACCGATATTAAACATCGATGAAGTTTAAGTTCAATCGTCTTAAAGATCTAGTGTGAAAAGGGCATAATTCATAATGCAGCTAAGCACTGGCGGAATGGAAAACCGAAACCAATAAACATAGAAGAAGAAGAAGGGGTACGTTGGTATATCTATTTAGCACAACGGTTGGTAAATTAAGGACAAATCACCAACGTATTATGTAAAAAACAAATATGATTTTTTTTTTCGAATAATCGCGGCTAAACTGGAAAGAAAAATAATATACTTGAAAAATGAGCACGAACTAGTTGAGTGACTTGATATTATCTTAATACCATTTTAATATTATTTCTCTAAGTTTTTATCTGCAAAATCTTTTTAAACGTCGTAAAAAAGTTGCTGGTGGGTACATTTATAACGATTGTAGGCTGAAACTTCACTTGTAATGAACCAGTTAGGGATTATTAAAGATGAATTTCGCATAAGATTATGACTTGTTCACCTGCTGCTGTGTCTTAGATAATAAATCGCTGCCAGACTTACATAATCCTTGAAAATTAATGATAGAACATCAATTTCAGTCTCGTTCGGTTGAATACACGAAAATGGAGATACGCACAGGTAAACAGGGTTAATAAATATAGAAAACAAATGCTCGGTAAGTTGATCTGATCTCAATCAATACTACTACAACAGTTATGTCATTATCAAGAGTTTATCACAAACTAAACTTAAGTAATAAACTACGAGGGTCGTCTCAAAAGTTACACTATTTTTTTTTTAATCCGTTTGGTTGGCGGAAAAAGTCTGGGAGTATCAGGGAATTTGCGTCTGGGCGTAGTGGCAGCCCTATAAAATTTCTAGGCGCGTGCGTCGATCGATCCGGCAGTGAGGCTCCAGCCACTATGGAGACTACACTTGCTCCTACCGCTGACTGCGAAGTTTGTGGTGTAATTCGTTTTTTGACGGCAAAAAATAAAAATGCTACTATTTCCGCCAACCACACGGATAAAAAAAAATAGTGTAACTTACTACTTACTTAAGACGACCTTTTAACCCATTGTAAAACGTTTCCAAAATTGAAAAAATGAAGCCATTTATCAATTTAATGAAGAATTAGATACGTAAGTTAAAAATTAAATTTTAAAAATTTGCTGGCATTTTTATTGCCTGACCTTAATATATAAGGGGCAAGTATTGTAATCGCGAAAAATTTCGATGTCGATATTTTGACTGATGACCACGTTTCATGGTCCAGGGAATCCAAAAAACCTTTTTTCTACCGTATGTGTGTGTGTCTGTGTGTCTGTGTGTATACACGATAATTCAAAAACGGTTTAACTTAAAGAGTTCGTTCTGGTACTAAAAAATTCTCCTAATAATTGGGAAGAACCCTATTGTTTTTTATTAAAATCCGAAACCGGAAACGGAAGTTATTCAACATTAAAATTTTAAAAAATTCGTAACTAGTAAACCAAGCCTTGGACAAAAAATTGTATAGGACATAATTTGATGTATTTTTGAAGATTTACCTAAATCTTTTAAATTAAAAAATAAAAATAAAAAGTAGGTATTTGTTTTTATTATTATTATTTTTTTTATGGGAGGGCAAGTCTAGCGGAGGTCTTCCTTCGCCACTGGTTTAATTTAAATTTTATTGTTTATAAAAATGAAATGAAAGCTCTTAGTGCTCAGATATCAAAAAACTGTTGATTTACATGTAATTATAAAAAAAAAAATTCCTATACATCCAGCATTTTTTTGGCTTCTTACACTTTGTAAATGAGATGTCCCTGAGCTCCCCCCCTATGTGCGCGTCTCATATAACTTGCTTGTTTACTTTAAAACTACTAACAAAATCTATAAAGTTGTACAAATTCATTTCATCTCAAGTATTAACGAAGCTTTCTACCGCTCAATATAAAACAAAAACTGATATTGATAAACTTCAAGGTTAATTATCAGAAAACTAATGAACTAATAAAGAACATACTGCAAATCTTGCTCGTAAATTTGATACTCCAGGCATAATGGCAACTAAAAGACAATTTTTAATAATTTACTACGCGGTAGGTAACTTCAACAAATGTCAAGTAATGAAAAAAATGGAAGATAGGTTCAAAATTCTTGTTTTTCCTTGAAACACAGGAAATTTAACTTTAATCCACAAAAGGTTTTGGAAAATTAAAAAAAGTATGCTACGCGTGAGTTTAATAAATCTTATAATATATCAATTAATTTTAATTTAGTAGGTTATTTTAGATCGAATATAGGACCAAATATTTTAGACGACCAAAATAATTAAATAATTAACATAATAATACAGTTACATTTATATATTTTTTATTAATTTATTTTTTAATCAATTTTTTTCAGTAGAGCGGTAAAAAATATTAATTACATAATATTGATACTACTGTTAATTCATTAATAACAGTATAGCAAAAAATAAATTGAAAATGTTTAATTTAATTGTATTGTATTGCAATAACAATAACTGAGCAAGTCATTTTTGTATGAAGCTATCTTCATCTCATCAGGCGCGCACCCAGTGCTTATATGAGGAGGGGGGGGGGGATCCGAATTCCAAAAATTTTCTTAGGAAGCTTAGAAGCAAAACATTTTCTTGGGGCTAGCTCACGGTAAATATCAAGACAAATGTGTCCTTTAAAAATATGGCCACCAGTTAGCGTATTCGAGTGCGTCACTTTTCAATACTTACTGAGTGACATCGTTCTTATCATCGTTCTACGTTATTTTCTCGTACAAATTTTACCAATTTGTTTTTTTTTTTTTTTGTAGGTATATAAATCAATAGGGTGGGTAGTCTAATAAAAATATATTTAGAGCACCCAGCTTGTAATGGAGAGTATTTTTGAGATCGACTCAAAATAAATAAGTATACACATTTTTAAGTAAATCAGACAGAAAATTTTTTTGCTCAGAAACCAAAAAAATCAAGTTTTTTTAAATTTCAAAAAAATTTCTCTTGTAAACGGTAGAAGATAGAGAACTGCAGTTTAAATTTTTGAAACCTGTATGCCTTGTTTATCCAAGAAAAAAAATTGCTTTAAACACCCAATTTTTTGAATTTATATGACTAGTTAAGTTAAACCATTGAAAATGGCAAAAAATCGAAAAGATTTTTTCTATTTTGGACCTTTTTCAAAGGTTTTGTTTGACGATTTGTATTTATTGTAAGAGTTGGGTTATTAAGGCCCCATTTTTTTTCTAAACTATACAATATACGATTGTAAAAATTCAAACCGCAGTTCTCTATATTTTATTGTTCATAAGTTAGGATTTTTTGAAATTTCAAAAAATATTTTTTTTTTCTTTGGGAGTTGCATCAAAATGAGTCCTAATGCCCTTATGACATAAGAACTTCAAAAATTCAACCGCAGGTCTCTATCTCATGTAGATTTTGAGATACGGTCTTTTTCAAAACTACACGGATTTAAAAGATGTTAACTAAGGAGGGATCTGTTTTTTATCTAGATAAAAAAAAACGTCCTATATGTTCGTAAACTAGGATTTTTTAAATATATAAAAAAAATTGGAGGCTGTTTTATATGTTTTGAGGCCCTTTAGGACCTCGGGATTTCGAAAATACCAACCGAAAGTTCCTATCTTATCTAGTTTTTGAGATACGGTCTTTCTAAAATGAAATATTTACAAATTTTAAAAACTACACGGATCAGAAAGGCGGCAACTCAGGAGAGCTTCAGTTTTTATTTAGGTAGATAAAAGTCTAGATTTCAGAAATTCAAACCGTTTTTATCTCTAATCCTTCAACAACAGAATCATCTCGCAACTTTACTTATTATATTATTTTACTTATCTTATTCAACAACTTTACCTACATTTTTCTTAGGAAAAGTAAAAAAAAAAATAATAATATTATGCCTATCTTTGTCCTTTCTTAAATGATAGCCAAAAACGCTACAATTGGTTCTGCTTTTATAGTTTTTCACAACTTTTGTTTTCGTTTTCCAAACGTTTAAGCGGAACCAAATGGAATTTAACTTTTAAGTTATCACGATTAATTTTTAAATGTTTGAAGTTAGCTTTTGCTGAACAAAATGATCAAATGCTTCAATCAAACGTTAACTGTTACTAGAATTCAAAATTTACTTCCGCTTAAACCAAAGAAACCGACTATATAATACCTCTCTCGATTTCGAGTCGCCAAAAAGAACGAAAACATATGTAAATGACAATTAGGTCATCAACTATAAAGTTCATTTTGTAGGTATGTTACCCTCATGCATCACTGTCAGCTTGGAGAGCACTCGAACCTTCGGCGAGAAGGAATTTTTTGCCAAGATCAACCAAGAATACTAATATTTGCATACCGAAAGCATTCGTCACTGCAGGTTGAAAGGGTAATGTGTATTTTGTAAAACACGTCACAAATATAACAAATAAAATTAAATTAAATTAAATCAAACTTACAGAATTCCCGAAATGGTCATTGGAACTTATAAGTCACTGGAAGATACAGTGGTCGGCGAACTTTTTTGGGTATTACCCCAATATATATTTGTGTACAACGATCAGGCGCGATCAAATATATATTCTTAGAGAGGGGGTCTCAAAAGACACATTTTATTTTTATATTATCGTTTTTAGGGTTTTGTAGGTATGACCAAAAATAGGGTGACCATTTTCTTAAGAAGGCAATGCGGGATGGAGTAAAGAAAAAGGTCCTCATCTCCCAAATCCAAGTGAAGAGAAAAAAAAGGTCTTCACCTCCCAAATCCAAGTGAAGAGCAAAAAAAAGGTCCTCATCTCCCAAAATCCAAGTGAAGAGCAAAAAAAAGGTCCTCACCTTCCAAATCCAAAATGCGGGACTTTTGCAAGACGCATCTTAATGCGGGACAAAATGTTAAAATTGCGGGACGAATAGTCACCCTACCAAAAAACCCTTATACCGTCTTTTTGTCGTCTGTCTGTCTGTCTATCTATCTGTTCGGTAAAAATTGTAGCCAAACGGTTAAACCTAGAGAGTTGAAATTTGGCATGCTTATACAACTCTTTGTCCCGCACATAGGAAAAATACTAAAACATCTAAAAAACATATCCCCCTAAAAATATAAACAAATATGTGCTCACCGAAAAACAAAAATATATTTTTTAGTAGTGGATTAACGATCAAAATTTTATTTTTACAAAATAAATTATATTGATGCGATTTTTGCCAAATTTGTGCAAAAAAATGTTTTGTACCACACCCTGTAGCCCGGATGATTTAAACTAAAAATCTGAAAAAATTCTAAGTAATGTATATTGGTGTGAACCGGAATATACAACCGGGATTTTTGATTAGATTATGTTTTCGGAAAATAATGCATTTTTGTGTTTTTTTGTTGACGATGTACAAAAGTTATAGTTATGTAACACACTATACTAGAAGGTGTATCCTGGTCTAATGGTTAGCTTGCCTGATTGCTACGCAGAAAACTAGGTTTCACTCCCGGGCAGAGACAATTTTATTTTTGATTTTATATGATATTTTTGTCAAAATTCTAGTTATATTTTGGCAAATGTTGCATTTAATTTTTAAGAGCGTAAATTTAATAACCAGTTGGAATTATATTTTCATTCTATGTGTCTTGTATACGAAACCAGAGGGGCGGAGCATATGACTTAAAATAACCAATGCAATTTCCAAAATCTTAATGATTCTTGCTATATAAAAAAAATACTGCACATATTTAGAAACCTATATAATGGTATTAGGTATTCGAATTAAAATTAATAAAAAAATATTTTAACATCAAATTTGTTTTTTAAACTCTTAGATTAACAGACGATACATTTGTTTTAAAAATATCGTTTATTTTGCCGTGATTACTACAAAGCAAAATTTATCCTACACACTCAGCATGCCGCCTTCACTTATTATATACCTGCGAAACCCTGAAATATGTGAAAATTCACACTTCACATCAATTTTTCTTTCCGTACGTCAGCAACCTTGACCTACACAGCCTAAAGGCCGCTCAAGGAATTGGGACATTAGAACACAATTATACCATAATTTTGACAATATTGATACAGAATTAAAAATTATATTTTTGTTTCAAACAAAAATAAGAGAAATTATCTACTGAGGATGTGAATATTTGATAGTTCGTTTTGGCGCCCCTAACAGCGTGGCGCCCAGGGCCTGTGCCTCTCTCGCCCCTGCCTTTCGCTGGCACTGGATACCACGAGTGTCTGTACACGGGCGACCTGCACACGGGCGACTTGCACACCGGCGACCTGCACACGGGCGACCTGTACATACGCGGTGGACTTGCATACAATGAATATAATCTTTATAAAATATCAATCATGCTTTTCCCAACCCCATCAAATACTTCCCCAAACAGCCCTAGAGCATTTTGTTGAGTATAGTATAGACAAATGACACTAACAACAAGTAATAGACCATATTAGTGTGTCGTCACATACATGTGCTGCCATCTGAGAGCTGAGTCCTTTTGAAGTTTAAAATACATTGGACATTGCTTTTGTTACCTTAATTTTATAAATATTTTCAATTTTGGAGCAAAAAATATGTATTTTTGATAAATATATACTAATATATACAGTCCAGACACTTTATATTATAGAATAATGATTTTATAAATATATAAATAAGGATTCAAAGATATATTTATAGGTTACGTTTTTAAATAATATGAAAATCGGAATATCTTTAGTATTTATTTAATTAACACTAAGTAATCATTAATATTTTGTTTTTGAATGCATATTGGTGTATTGTTTTGCTCCGAATTGCAACAATTACATCTACATTATTAATTGCAATTTTTTTCGTTTTTTTGACAGATGAAAATGAAAAACAATAATGGAAAATTAAAAACAACATATGATTCCTTTAAACCATTTAGATATGGTACACACACTTATTGCTATGTTACTTGCCATAATAACGATTATTAACGTAAATTTTTCAAAATTAACCTGCAAAATAATATTGTTCTGCAAAAATAATGACATATTAAATTATAATGTATAAAATAAGAATTTTAATAAATAAATATTGACTTGTAGTTTTGATGTGAAGCACTCTCTTACTTTGAAAACTTAATTTATATTTCCAAAATACAATTTAACAAAAAAACAACATGCTAAATTCAAATAAAAGGAATCCAACCGCGAGACGGCAGCACTGAATCCCATTTTGTGACGTAGTTACTAATATGGTCTATTGAACAAAATAAGAATATTCAATTGTTATCATTCATAATACTCTTATTCAGTCACATAACCACAAAATTTAATAATAATTTGAAGTATATTAATCTCTCTCTGCCTTTCATAATCAAAATTAACAATTTTCCTTTCTAAAGGAGTGTTTATTAAATCCTAGGGTGCCTTAAATTAAATTAAACAAGGACCTTTAATTTTTAAACGCACTTTGTCATACCTACTTGTCAAAATATGGCTCAATGTTGTTGAGAGCTTTTTCTCGTTTTTATACCCTATTTCACTTTCATGCAAATTTTTTGAAACATGTTACGAAGGGTATGTAAGAATAATAGAGATTTTAGTATTCAGTTTGTATTCCTGTATCCTGCATTTCTATTTTTAGAATAGTTTATATACGTATGTTACAATTTTAAAGCATTAAAACATATTTCAAACTATATAAAGTTATTTAACTTATAGAAGAATGTTGTTAATTGTCTTTGGTAAATAGATTTTGTTGTAAAATATATGTTTTAGATTTGATATGAAATTGAGAGTCATGGTTTTATCTACAGGTAGTTATACAGTTACATTATTACGGTGCAATGATCACGAACATGCTAAAACAAGAAATTACACTGATATCAAACATAAAGATGACCATTTTATGACTTGTTTCAAGCTGCTGCATTGAAAAGAAAAGAAATATGTTAATTTTGGATAAAAAAATGCCACCCACAACAATTTTTGAATAATAAAAGAACCAAAAAAATAACAAAATTATAAAATCAATATTTTTAGAATAATGTTTCATTAAATAAAATTTGTGACTTCAAAAACTCATCTGTCGTTTTGTGAGTCAGACCAATTCTGTAACTCAGTTACTATGATCATAGTAACTAAATATGTCTCTATTGGCAAGGTCAGTTACTATCATGAATGAAAGTCATTATACTTTTTATAATATTTTATCTTGTAGTAACGTAATTTTTTACAGAATTGATCTGATTGTGTGCAGTAATACAACAATGGTTATGATAGCATTAAATTTTATTTATTTTGATAAATTTGATTCGTTTTCGCATAAGCATAGCCGGTGAAAGTGCTGCCGCCGATGATAACGCCACGCGTCGTAGCTTTACAATGCTCTCTTCAGCGACGTGCACGCTAGCGCCGTTTAATGCCCCCCCCCCCCCCCATTTTTGTCTATCATTTTGACTTGTTTCGTCCCACACTCGAATCTTTTTACATATTTTTTTTTTCAAATTTTGCGACATTAAGAAATTAAGCAGAGATAAAAATTGATGAGTGAAGTTTGAATTTTCACACATTGCAAGGTTCGCAGGTATATATATAAGTGAAGGCGGCATGCTGAGTGTGTAGGACATATTTTGCTTTGTAGTAATCACGGTAAAATGAACGATATTTTTAAAATAATTTATCGTCTATTAATCCTAGAGCTTTAAAAACAAATTTTATGTTAAAATATTTTTTTGTTAATTTTAATTCGAATACCTAATACCATTATTTAGGTTTCTAAATATGTGCAGTATTTTTTTTATATAACAAGGTTCATTAAGATTTTGAAAATTGCGCCTTGGGCTTCCATTGGTTGTTTTAAGTCATATGCTCCGCCCATCTGGTTTCGTATACATAGCATGAAAATATAATTCCAACAATTCCAACTGGTTATTAAATTTAGGCTCTTAAAAATCAAATGCAGCATTTGTCAAAATACAATTAGAATTTTGACAAAATAATTTAAACAAAATAAAAATGGAAAAAAAAACAAAAAATAAAATTGTCTCCTCTGCCCGGGTGCGAATCCTAGTTTGCTGCGTAGCAAGCGAGCAAGCTAACCATTAGACCAAGATACGTATAGTGTGTTACATAACTATAACTTTTGTACATCGTAAACCAAAAAAACACAAATATGCGTTATTTTCCGAAAACATAATCTGATCAAAAATTTCTGTTGTACTATTCCGGTTCACACCAATGTACATTATTTAGAATTTTTTCAGATTTTTAGTTTAAACCATCTGGGTTACAGGGTGTGGGACAATTTTTTTTACAATTTTGGCAAAAATCGCATAAAAATAATTTATTTTCCAAAAATAAAATTTTGATCGTTAACCCTTACTTATAATTATTTTCTTTTTTCGATGAGCAAATATTTGCTTATATTTTTAGATTTTAGATGTTTTAGTATTTTTCCTATGTGCGGGTCAAAGAGTTGTATAAGCATGCCAAATTTCAACTCTCTACGTTTACCCATTTGGTTACAATTTTTACCGAGCAGACAGACCGACAAACAGACGACAAAATGACGGTATAAGGGTTTTTTGGTCATACCTGCAAAACCCTAAAAATGACAAAAATTTCGATATAACTTCGCAACATAATAAGTGTTGCCACATTTGCAAATAAAATATGTAAATGGGTACATTATTTTTTCTATATAGATGTTAATGAAAATATGGTTTTGAATTTTGAAAAGATGAAAGCGGGCCGCAAGCTGCCCTTTTGGGCCGCTTCCATCCTTTTACAATTCGAAATATTTTAGATGGGCTGCATTAGGTGCAAATAGTCTATGTTGCTGTGCGCGAAAAATTTTAACTAACGAAATATTCCCAAATGAACTGTACATTTAGTTGGATCCAAAATTAAAATTTTTCTTCAAGCATATTTGGGGGGATCAGATGGAGCCCACAATAATTTTTAGGATGCTCAGGCCCCTTCACCCCACTTGTTCGCCGTGACTGCCTTGCCCGATTTTTAGAAATATCAGAATTGCGGATTTAATGTATATATGCTTCTACCACGACAATTATGTAGTGCTGGTTGCCTATCTACAAGGTTCATCTGCTCTGCAATAAATTTCACAAGATACTAAAAGAGATTGCATCGATTGTTCAATGACAGGTGTAGTTTTTAACCTTTTACGACCTTCATCTTAAATTCTTTTATAAGTTTCCGCACTTGTTTAACTATCTGAAACTCAGACGATTTTTAAATCGAATTTTAATATAAAATTTTTATTTGAGATTCAAATTTCGTAATAAAATGCCATATGTTTCTTTATTTCTTTATCATCTAATTTCTCTTTCTCTCTTTCTCTGTCTTTCCTAGTCCCTTTAAAATTCATACAAACATTTGCATATCTACATATGTGGCTATATTAGATAATAAATTTACAAAACTACTGATAGTTTACACTCCACCTGACAATATAATAGATACCAAGATCCGGTTGATAAACATTTTCCCCCTATTTAAATTATAATCTATTTAAATACCCATTTTCATTACAATAAATAAAATTAAATAATACCCTTATATCCCACACCTGGTCAATATATGTATTTATTCAATTTCATATCGGTTTTAGGAATCTCTTGCAATTTATTAAATTGCTGAAAATATTGAAAAATGTCAAAAAGAATTTTAGAGTTACAGTTATATGGTTTGATAACTAACAATTCTTTCGAGTTTTATTTATTTTTTTCAAAATATAGAAACTGAATCGACACTTGATTCGTTTTTATCAAAAAAATTAATAAAGTCACTTCTTTTAATATCTTTTAATTCGCTTGTATTCCTATTATCTGATTATTTGGGGTTTGTCAGGTCTTGACAAGCGTCCACTAATCGCAACCTTCAGCAACCTTTTGAGCCGCGTCATACTAGAGACTAGTGGTGCTAAATACAAACGGCTGCATCTCAAACCCTGGTGATATGCAAACGTGAAAATTACGCCATATCATTACCTACCAGCGACATCAAAAACTTATGTCAAGACATAAAAGAAGACTGGAAACGACAATGGCATAGTCTAACGAACAACAAACTTCGTCATATAAAAGTAGACACTAAATCCTGGGCTCCAGTAGGCAACAGAAAAGAACAGAGAGTTTTTACAAGACTCAGAATTGGCCACACATTCATTACACAAACATCTAATGAAAAGAAAAGAGGAGGAAAATTGTGACAACTGCAATAAAACTGTATCCGTAGAACATATAATCCTGGAGTGCCAACTATATGAAGAACTCAGACGGAAGCACAAAATACCAGACAACTTGAAAGAAGCTCTAAGCCCAGAAACTGAAAACATTTTATTAGACTACTTTAACCCATTTAAACCTACCGTCCTTTTAAAAAGATTTTCAAAAATCGCGCTAAATTAATTAGTAAAAACAAATAATTTGAGATAGCGTAATATTTTATGATCACTGTGTTTATGAAACATCATTTATAGCAAGTTTCAAACAATTGTTGTCATTTTTGTAAATTTTTTTGGCGTTTCAATCGCTTACGTTTTATGAGCATTGACAATGGCTAATTCTAGGAAAATTATTTTATTATTATTCTTAAATTTTAAAATTATAAAATACATTTTATGTTAGACTGTATATTTTTATATACTCATAACCTCAAAAACTTAAATTTTGTTGAAACCAGCAAACGATATTCCATGAATAAAGCCACCGTCCTTTTAAAAGTACGGTAGGATTATGTCCTACCATATTTTATTTATGAAGTTTTTGATAAATTAGTGAAATTTATGTTATTTAACTTTACTCAAAATAACTGAAAAATAAAACAACTTATTATCGTAACACGGCCGTCCTGCTCCTGCCACGTCCTCGCGGCATCTTCAGAATTTAATAACTGCAAAATAAAACAGAGTAAACGAAAACATAATGTTAGTTTTGCCCGTCTCCTTGAGGTTCCTGAACATCCAGAGTTTCACTGAACTCCTTGAGGTCCTTGAACATTCAGCGTCGAACAAAACAAACACATCTCCTTGAGGTCCCTGACCATCCAGAGTTCCTCTGAACTCCTTGAGGTCCCTGACCATCCAGAGTGAATCCAAACAAACACAACTCTTTGGGGTCCCTGACCATCCATTTATTTTGCTCAAAGACGTTGCGCTGTTTGCAGCAAAAAAGCTAATTTTGTTTGTTAAAAATGTACCTAATGTAGGTATACATCCTAAAAATTGTTTTTTGGACTATCATACAAGCAAATGATTTTATAGTTTAGTTTATATTAGAGTTTATAAAATAATTTTGAAATAATTTTGGGATTAATAAAGCATTTAAATAAATAGGTTGTTATTATTCTTATAGTAGTATATAGTCCTACCGTCCTTTAAAAAGCACAGCATGTTATGGCTATTCTGATCAGTAAAAAAAAAATTATAATCATTTTCATGCATATTTATACACAATTAACTAAATTTTTACAAAAAAACAATTTTTTTTGTCAAAAAAAGTTTCAGGTTTAAATGGTTTAAATAAGCAGATCTGTTCCGTAAAATTTAATTCCAAACGTTCTATTATTTCTCAGTTATCTAACTTAAATGTTTTATCATAAAATTGTAACTATGCCTCATTATAAATTAATGTCAACAGTCATCTTTGTAAATCAATGTAAATTACTGTAATGTACCGGGGCGCTAATAACCACAGCAGTTGAAGCGCCACCAAAATATATCCTAAATACAAAATAAAAAAAAAAACAGAATTCGTTTTGTCCGCACAAAAACCATTGAAGGTTTGGAACTACTGAACTGATTTTAACAAAACACAGCCGAAAACGTGACCAGATGATGAAGCTACAGATATAAAAAACCGCATGAAAATCGGATTGGCAGTTATAACATATAGATATGAATTTATTTTTTAATTTTATATATTGTGTTGTATTTAATATTTAATTGCATTTCCATTCGTATAGGTCATTATTAACTGCATTAGATAACAATTTAAATGTTAAACAGTATCTATCTAGTGTAGACGGTCGGAAATCCGTTGGCCAGTATACCGCAACAGATTTAGACTGATAGCGATATAGCAGAATTGATACACCGAAACTAACATCTATATAAATAAAATTGGAGACTAGCTCCCCAAGCTATATCTCATTAAAAACAGAGAAGGAATAGTTTCTTTTCTCATATCCATTTTTGCTGTTAAGTAAATGATTTCAGTCATATAAATAACTTTCCCCTTGCCCCCTAAGTAATATTCTTATTAAAAACTGAGTAGAAGAGAAAAAATATTTCCTCATATACATTTTTGACGTATAGTAAATAATAAGTGAGTTATTTTAAAATTTTTATTTTAGGAAGTACCACCAATCGAAAAAGTATAGGCTATTCCAAACGTTTAGGTGGAACTAGATTTTGAAATCTAGTAATTTTTATCTATTAATTCGGACTTTTGGTCATTTTGATTAAGCTCTGTAAATCATACTCACATTGCAAAATCTAGATTAAATTGATTATCATTATAAAATGTCCATTTCATTGCATTTTAATTTTTTGTCATTCTTAATAAAAATTTCCCGTTTATTTTATTTTTTTTTGTCTTCAAAATATGGTAAAATGTATTAAAATTTTTGACATATGACATTCGTTTCCATGGTTTCACTGTTGGAATTTTTAATTTTCAATAATTGGAATTTTTAATATCAAACGTGAAACACGAAATAACCCAAGCAAGGTCCCTTCTCGTGACAACCTAAAAGAACGAAATATCCATTTAGTTCCATCTAATCGCTTGGAATAGCCTGTATATACAACAAAAATAGATTTTTCTTATTATATTATATATGATTTTGTGGTTGAAATATTTCAAAAGTTTAGTTTTAGGATGTCCCCCTGACTATTTATCTAAATGACAAAATTTATAAAAATAAAAGATTTATTTTCTTATTATTAACCTTATTTTGTCAAATATGATTTTGCTATTAAGTCCATAATAAGGGAAACATGTAGATTTTAGTTTTAGGGTGTACGTCTCCACCATAACAACCCAAATACTCATCTAATTGAAAAAATGCTTTGAACAAAAAAGATTTGTCTTCTTATTATAAAAAATTTTTATCATACACATTTTTCTGTTAACCCAATAATAAGGGAGATATTTTAAGCTTTTAATAAACAGTTTTAATCCCGAAACACCCACCTACAGTAAAAATGTTGAGATGTCTTATAGCCTATGTTCGAATCCTGGTTTCACAGAAAAACATAATAAAATTAATAATTAATGTAATTATAAAAAAATAAGCAAAATTGAAATCTCTTTTTTTATTAAGCATTTTAAAATGTTGCCTTTCAGTATTATGCTTTGCATTGCTTTACATATAGTTCAACCAGCAAGCCGTGGCGTACGAAATTGGGATGTGCGTGGGACTAACAGAAACGTAGTAGTGGGGAAGCATTTAGTTTCGCACTTCGTGTCTTTTTCTTTCGCTTTCCCTCTCTGCGCAAACCTTATCCCCATACACCACGGGTCGCTGGTTGAGGTGTACGCGAGTCACAAATCGTCCAGTGAAACCACTCTTTTATTTTTTCCGAATATCTCCTGGGTACGACACTGTGTTCTAACACTAAATTATGGTCTTTCATTTTTTGTTCCTGTGAACATAGGTTAGTAGGATATCAAGTAAATATATAAATTAAAATACTTGTATCCTTTATTCAAGTAAAAATTTATTTGTTATTTTGAAACGAAATTTGTACGTTGACTCATCACGAGAATAAATTAAAATTGACAGAAATATGGATCGAAAAATAAAGAAAGATAAATCTGATAATAAATAAACAATTTCAATAACAAAATCTAGCTGAAACAACATAATTTTGGTTTATAGAATCGGTATAATACTTTAATCTGTTTTTTTAGATTTATGTGGTAACACGAGATTGTTAGATGAAGTAAATCAGTGACGGCTTTTGGTTTAGCTTGCAGGTTTGCGCAGCTCCCAAAATAGACAACGAAAAAAATATTCGTTTCGTACTTCTTCGCCAGGCGCCTTTTTGGACACCTTTGTTTTCCAGTGCTTCATATACATCTGTCTTCTAGGATCTTAGAGGTCTACCAGGTCTTCTGCGGCCTTCTGGTACACATTTCCACATTCTTTTGGGCCATCACGTATCCAGTATTCTTTATAAATATCCAAATCATATAAAACATAAACGTTTCATATTTTTCACGGGATATATTTTTGAAGTCTCAGTATTTCTTGTACATGTGTTCAATTCTCTAAATCCAGCCGCTTGGCTGCAATTCCTACCGAACAAACAGACTCATGTGACGGAATAAGGATTTCTTGATTATAACTACGAAAACCTAAAAATAACCTTGGAATTTGTTCTTTTCAATGGTGTTTTCTTCGACGCCCATTTTGGCTCTACTTGCTTCATTACATACACAATCAAACTTTGAGGTATCACTACTACTACTCCAGAAATCCATTTCTACAGCAATTAATCTCTTTATCCGTCTTATTTAGTTTCCAGATTTCCAAGCCGTACGTGCAGATGCTTTCTAATATGGTATTGTAAATGAAAAAATATAACAATATCAATTAAATGGAATAATATTCTTAATGCTATCTACTATAGTTATTTGATATCCTTGAAAAGGGTATTTTTTGTGATCATACACTGAATTTCCCACAAACCAAGAAAATATATTCGTTGTAATGCCATCTAGAATCTAGACAACCACTTACAAAAAATACGGACAAGATAAAATGTCTTTTTTTTTCTCCCACAACCCGAAATTCCAGTATAAGAACGCAGGACACGTCACTGTAAATAAGAATTTTGAATTTTATCAAAAAATTATACAGAACCACAATTTGCCATAAATATAATTGTATACGCAGAGGTGGACTGATTGTAATTTACAAAGTTTATTGAAAATTACCTAAAGCGAATAAACATGGAAAAGAATCTTGGAAGATGCTAAAATGTCTGAAAAAAGAATATAGTTATAGAATAGTGTTATAGGTATACAAGTAGCTGCAAGAGAACCAGCAGAAGTTTCCCTCGTCAAAATAAAGGCAAAGAATCAGCTATCAAGACCTATATAATATATATAAAGCTTGAAATTTGGCAAACTTGTACAACTTTTTGACCCACATATAGGAAAACTATAGAGAGTTCAAAAAAACACAGTGCGGGATAAATATAAACAAATATGTATTTAATGGAAAAATAATTATTTTTTAAAATTTTGTGTGAGGTATGATATGAAACCTTTTAATGCGTGGATGCACAAAAAACAATTTATTTTTTTTATGGGGTTTTTGTCAATATAATGGCAAAACAAATTTGTCTCCCAGAGGGGTTGAATTAAAAATCTGAAATAAATCTCAATAATGTACGTTGATGGGAACCGGAATAGTTCAACAGGAAATTTTGATCAAATTGGTTTTTCGCAAAATAATGTTTTTTTTTGTGTCGTCGAAAAAACAAATATTTTTTAAAATTGATTGTGTGGTATCAAAAGAAAGCTGTTAAGACGTAGATAAAGGAACGGGAAGTAGTTTTCTATTTTTTTATATTTATATACGATTTTTTCCAAAAAAGTACAAAAAAATCAGTGTCCCGCACCTTTTAACCCTAAGGGGTTAAATTAAAAATCTGAAAAAATTCTAAGCAATGTATATTGTTATGAACCGGAAACGTACGTGAGGAATTTTTTATCTGATTTCATTTTTGGAAAATATTACAGTTTTTGTTATTAAAAATATATATATATATATAAATATATTAATTTTTTAATTTTATTGTGGCGATATTAAATGGATGCTCTTTAAGTTTAGATTAAGGAACGGTAATTGATTTTTAAAATACACTTCATTTTGACTAAATTTTGCCAAGTATTAAGATTTTTGTTTAATATCCTAGCTAAAATATATTTGTATACACATGGATACATTTTGTAATGGGTAGAGAAAAGGTACGTAAATTTATTTTGCAAATATCGACTAGGAAAATAAATAAATAACTGGCCGGTTGCTGGGATTCCATTTCTAGTAGAGAATCTGTTAGTTTTTCATATAGTCGCAATATACCATAAACAATGTATCTGTAGGCGTTACGCTCTTGCGTGACAAAAGATCGCCCGCAGTTGTGCCAGGTCTGGATTTGACTGCTATTATTGCAATTATATAAAAAAAAAAAAAAAATGCGTTAAAATACATATTATGGTATTATTAGAGATATATGATACACGGTAGAAAAAATCTAACTGCAATCTTCTTGTCGTGCCTATTGATTTAAATGATTTAAAACCAACACGTAATTGTAATTGTGTTATGTAGTGACAGGCATTTATCGTTTGGCCTTCTAATCAGAGCCGCTCTAAGAGGGGGCGGAGGGGGCGACAGCCCTGACCGCACTACGGAAAAGGGCGCTGACGAGCTTGACTAAGGGGCGCTATTGCGAAGATGAGGACCTTTTTTTGTTTTGCTCATCACTTGGATTTTGGGAGGTGAGGACCTTTTTTTTGCTCATCACTTGGATTTTGGGAGGTGAGGACCTTTTTTTTGCTTATCACTTACATTTATTTGCCAAGGGCGCCAAAACACGGCTTTGCCTCTAGCGCAAGTTTTCCTTACTGCGGCTCTGCTTCTAATAATCAAAATTCACTGACTAAATACCTACAAAACCCTGAAATGTGTGAATATTCACATTTTTTTAGTTACGGATGGGGATCCAAGACTGGTACTTTGCCACTGGCGCAGAAATATCTTTGTCCGGCTCTGCTAGAGATCAACAACTAAGTCTCCGCATGAGTTTATCGTTAGCAATATTGTTATAGAAACGAAATCAAGAATCAGATACAATAAAATTGTCTTACAAAAATCTAGACACGAAATTTTTAAACTGATTGTGTAATTAGAATTGAATTAAATAAGTCAAATATTGTTTTGTATTTATTTTTTTGTCACGACAGTTTAATTGTTTCTTGAATGCATGTTTTGAGATTTTTTCTTTTTTTATTGTCGGCGCTTATGTCATTCTAGTGAGATTAATCTTTTAGAGCCTGGATTTTGGGGCTTTGCTTTATTTTTTTATTTTATTTTACACTCTTTACCGAAGAACGAAGGTTTAAAATAACACCCGACCTCATAACGGGCAATACCTTTTGCTTTGAGAGTACTTTTTGCATTCTTTCTTATAACCGTAAACCGGTTGAAAATAAAAAGATTTTGAAATAAATTTGAATTATTTTTAATGCCGTTATGCAATATTTTTCACTATTAATATCTTGAAGTAGTATGTAATAAATTAAACTGACCTGTGACGAAATAAGATGCATTACTTTTACATTAATATCTGAACGCATCGCGAATATTGTACGCGTAAATCTATCCTAATTTCGTTGTTGGATGTCTGGTATTGATCACCACAAAAGCGGAAAAAGATGTTTTCTGCGTTAAAAAATTTCCGAAATCCGTTAGGTAGTATGCCCAAAGATGGTAGATTTTAACAAACTTTTCTTTTTAGGGTTTTGTAGGTATGACCAAAAAACCCTTATACCGTCATTTTGTCGTTTGTCTGTCTCTCTGTCTGTCTGTCTGTCTACTGTCTGTTCGGTAAAAATTGTAGCCAAACGACTAAACCTAGAGAGTTGAAATTTGACATGCTTATACAACTCTTTGACCCGCACATAGTAAAAATACTAAAACATCTAAAAAACATATCCCCCTAGAAATATAAACAAATATGTGCTCATCGAAAACAAAAATATTTTTTTTAAATTCTGAGTAGGGCATCAAATGAAAGCCCTTAGTACGTGGATTAACGATCAAATTTTTATTTTTGCAAAATAAATTATTTTGAAGCGATTTTTGCCAAAATTGTGCAAAAAAAAAATTGTCCCACACCCTGTAGCCCAGATGGTTTAAACTAAAAATCTAAAAAAATTCTAAGTAATGTATATTGGTATGAACCGAAATAGTACAACAGGAATTTTTGATCAGATTATGTTTTCGGAAAATACCGCATTTTTTGTGGTTTTTGGTTCACAAAGTACAAAAGTTATACCAATGTAAGACACCCACATGCAAGGCGTGCGATAGCGTAACGGCTAAAGCACTGGTGTCGTAAACTAAAATGCGCTGGAAACGAAGGGTTTCGAGTTCGAGTACGGAGTGACTTTTATTTTTTCTGTTTTTATTTTGCATTTTTATTATGTTGGTATTATTTTGTCAAAATTCTAGTTACATTTTGACAAATGTTGCATTTAATTTTTAAGAGCGTAAATTTAATAACCAGTCTTATTATATGATTAATAGACGATAAATTATTTTAAAAATATCGTTCATTTTGCCGTGATTACTACAAAGTAAAATTTGTTCTACACACTCAGCATGCCACCTTCACTTATTATATACCTGCGAAACCCTGAAATGTGTGAATATTCACACTTCACATCAATTTTTAATATGTAACGAACTTATTTCGCGTGTTATACTTCGACCCATTCTTGAATGTCTTTACATGCTCGTCACCATTTCAAATAAACAATTTGTTCAACAATAAAAACAAAGATGTATTTAATATGTTATGCTAATTTCAATGCTCTTGAATAAAATGTCAAAAAACAAATGTGTACACAAGTTTCTTTATAAAATAATTTTTCTTTTTTATTCTGCATTGATTTTTTTTCGGAAACTGTAAACTTGTCCATAAAACAAGACATCTTTCACGTAAATACTTAAGTCTGACAACATCGACAATTGGTGGAAAGAAAAATGTACTGTCACAAAAAAAACATATCGGTTTTAACAAAAAAAAAAAAAAGTCAAAGTGCAACGAACTTGGAGGGTGTAAAGTGTTGTCACTAGAGGTCAACATTCCCAAATCGGGCGTTTCCTGTTGCATCAGGTGGGCTTCATACGTTCTTTAATGGATAAATATTTGTTTTATTAATGCCATTTTTCAAAACAATATTAATAGAAGTTTTTAGCAATCAAAACTGTTAAACAAAATTTCCTGTTTGATTTATCGACCAGTTTCCACCAGTTTTTATAGTATTTAACTTATTATAGTAAAATGCATATCTATAGGATTAATTAAATTGGAGGTTATATCTGTTTATTTATTCTTTAAAATTGTTAATTAAAAAAGAGCGCAACTCAAAAACGGTTAAAGATAGAACCATGCCGTTAGAATTTTTGTATTCTCCGTAGTTTATTTAGTCTAGAAAAATTTTGAAGATTTAATTGTTTAACGCATTGATTCCCAAACTGTGCGCCGGGGTGCCCTGGGGCGCCGAACACGTTCCAATTGAGAAGTGACATTACCGTTGGCGGCGCTGTAATTCATGGAAAAATGGCTGAATTGTCTAGTATTCATCTGTCAATATGCTAACAGGGAACAGGTTAATTTAAGCACAGTACATTTTTATTTTATGAAAATGTATTTATCGACGTTCTAACAAAAAATCAACACCAGAACATATGTAATAATTTCAAACAGTACTACAGTCGCGTAGTACAATATTTGACCACCAGACTGCGTATCCGAGCGTGTCAGTTCTCAATATTCTTTCAACTGCGTTAGTTAGACCAATGTTTTGACTTAGGGTGCCGCGGAAAAAATCTGATATATTAAAGGCACCGGGAACCGAAAAAGTTTGGTAACCACTGGTTTAACGCGTTTTGTGATTACGACAATTTTTTGTCTCCGATTTTATTGAAAATTGGCACAAATATGTATTTTTGGTCATAGATCAACAAAATTTGGTCATAGATCAACAAAATTTGGTCAATTTTGAAGTTTGGGCAAAAGTTTTGGAATTATAAGCAAAAAACTTACCTAAATCGGCTCTAATTCAAAAACAAAGAAAATATGTATTTTTTAAATATCGTTTTCATAATCCTTATTCCAAAATTAGCTTAAAACTATATTTTGGCTAAAATCGGAATCAAAAAATTTGTGGGCAAAATTTCAAAATTTTAGGGAAATTTTTTTTTTTTTTTGAAGTTTGTTAGAAAATTGGTATCCTTATACATTTTTAGCCTTAGATCACAAATATATGGTTACTTTTGAGTTACGGTCTAAAATTTTGACATTTGCTGTAAAAAAACACGGTCCACAAAAAGGCTCAGATTTGATGAAATGTTAGCCTGCCCCCTTTTTTAAACTAAATATTTATAGTAGATAATAAACATATTTATCTACGACCATAAAATAATAAATGCATTAGGTGTCCAACTATAAATACATAATGCTGTTCATATTGCAACAGAATTACTTTTTTTACACTGCAAGTTTTTTTTTAGTAAGTTGGTTAGTTAAAATGTTTGGCGCTCAGCAATGATGACTAAAGTCTGTTCCAAACGGTTAGGCGGAACTAGATTTTGCAATCTAGTTACTTTCATCGTTTAAATCATGCTTTTCGGCCGTTTTGTTTAAGCTTTGTAAATCATACTTGCAACATTTTTTGGTTAAGGTTAATTTCTTTTTAAAATGTCATTTTCTTTATATTTTGATTTTTTGTGTCATTCTTAATACAAATATCCCATTTATTTATTTTTTTGTCATTAAAATATGTAAGAAAAATAATTTAATTTTGACATATGTCATTCGTTTCCATGGTTTCATTGTTGGAATTTTAAATTTTGACATTCCAACGTGAAAAATGAAATAACCCAAGCAAGGTCCCTTTTCGTGACAACCTAAAAGAACGAAATTCCCATTTAGTTCCGCCTAACCGTTTGAAACAGACTGTATTTGCGGCTCATCAGGGCCGGCGGAAGCGGGTATGCAAGGCATGTAGCGCAGGCGGGCGCCGCTGCGAGGGGGGCGCTGACGTGAGACTGAAAATGGCGCGAAATGCCAACTGAACGCAAAAGTAATTTAGTGAAATGTAATTTTAGAAGTGAGAACTTTTTTTTGAGGTCTTCACTTGAAATTTAAAAGTGAGGCCACTTTTTTTAGGCTTTCACTTAATATTTAACAGTGAAGACTTTTTTTTTAGGTCTTTATTTCAGAAGTGAGGACCTTTTTTGGGTCTTTTGAAGTTTTGAAGTTCTTACCCAAGGCTTGAAAAAAGTTAGTTACGCCTAAAGGTGCCAAAGACCATCACAGCCAATCTTTATAACTATGGTCTATTTCAAAGTAGAAAAAAGTAGATAGCGCTGCGAACCGAGTACGATTTACACTGATCAAATACAATATAGCGGGAAATTTAAAATAAGTTACAACTAGGGCATGGGCGCAGCAACTGGGTTAGCAAGGGATTTTTTTTTTTAATATAAAAAAGGTTAATAAGATATTGAAATAAACAAGGCAGATAATACACTTACGTTATTTATACGACATAAATTCAGTTTAATGGGAAATTTGAAAAAGTTAAAAACATATTAATTTTAAAAATTATGTACTATATATAAAAAGAGAGATTGAGTTTAAACAAAGCAATAAAACATACAATATATCTTCAGAACTAAAGTTTCTTATTTAAATAATTATTGTAAATAAAAATTAAAAATATATGTATATATGAAGGTCTAAAAATTATATCAATAACTTCTTCTTTGGGCACAATCAGCTGGGCTGTCTTTTGGCCTCACATTAGTCCTCTCTCTTGATCAAAATTGTCAAGTGTCAAAAAATATTTATATGTCAGATAACCTAAAAAATATATAACTGCGTAAAAACAAATTACATGGAGAATTTTCTCCATAAAATCTACGCCAAGAATATAAATAAAAGTCTAAATATATAAATAATAACAAAATATATGAGAAAAATTAAATAATATATATTTCCAATGTACGACACTGAACATATGTCAACTTGGACTAAAAACAATATTTTTACAATGTAATAGGGATGACGATCTAAACCAATCCGAAGCAAGGACAAACAGCTCCTATCTTCTTACACACATTTTTCTACTTTGAAATAGACCATAGAATATTATTATTAAGTTAGAATAAATAAAACAATAAATAATAGTATTTTAAACATTGTTGTAAATTACAATCAGCTGATGGTTTGGTAGCCATCTTGTGTCAGTTCTGAAGTTTGACAATTGACACTCAGAATTTCTCTGTTTTTAAATTAAATCTACTAATTTTTAAATGATAAAACTATATACTTGTAGATAAAATATTGTATTTAACTAGCATATAATGGCTTTTTTCACTCGAATGATTACAACCCTCGCCCACGGCTCGGGTGGAAAACCTCATTCTCGTGAATTATAGCCTCAATTATATTCTTGTTAAATATGATACTATTTTGTTTACGTTCTTTTGTTTCTTAATGCATTCTCTTGTTCTTGGTACGCCACTGTCTTGTGCAAATTAAAAAACAACTCCCCAGGCAAAGTAATTTTTCATAATAATTAATAGAATAAATTTCTTTTATTTTGGAGACCAAGCACCAAGCACTGAATACCCTAAAATCGTTTTTTTTTCTTTTTTAAAACAACCACAAACATTTTAATGCACTTGCTTTATCTTATACTGGGTGGGAAGAAAAAAACATCTTTTTATCTTAAGTTAATTTATTAGTAATGCAACGTTCTAGGAAACGCTATCTTGTTCTGATATTATTGAATGGTAAATTTAGAAAAATAAGACCAGTTGTTACATACGGTGCATAATAAGATTCTATCAATTAAGTGAAATTTGGAAATGGTGTGTAAATTAAGTAACCGGACTGGCAACATAGTGTTTGATCGGGCAACATTTGGGACGCGAGACTTGGAGAGGTGGCAGGTGAACATGTAATATGCCTTCAGTACGAGTTTGAACTCGCTAGAGTAATTTTATTGTCCGTAGCAATTTTTGTCGTGAAACAGTTTTTTCTAGTGCGTTCTAAAAATGAGATTCATTTCGAGCAACGGTGTGCTATCAGGTTTTGCTTCAGACTTGGGCACAGTGCAACGGAAACTGTTGCAAAACTTCAGCAGGCCTACAGAGACAGTGTTTTGTCAAGGACCCAGGTTTTTTGATGGTTTAAGGCATTTTCAGAAGGAAGAGAGTTGATTGAAGATGAATCACGCAGCGGAAGACCTTCATCTTCAAGAACCGATAAAAATGTCGACAGAATCTGGGATCTTGTGCGTTCAGATCGTCGGTTGACAGTCAGAATGATCGGGGAAGAGTTGAATTTGGCTCACACTACCGTTCATCAGACTTTGACCAATGAACTGGGAATGAGAAAAATCTGAAGTCACTGACTGTCACACAGCAATTTCAATAAACGTGTTTTTGGCCAGTAAAAACATCCTGTTGCTCCTCAGCCACCTTATTTGCCTGACTTGAGTCCTTGTGACTTTTTCCTCTTCCCAAGATTGAAAAATCACCTCAAGGGACGTCATTTTGGGACAATCGAAAACATTCAAACGTCCGTAACCCATCAGCTGAAAGCTATTCCAGTATCCGAGTTCCAGCACTGCTATGAGGATTGGAAGAACTGTCTCCAGAGCTTTGTGGCTTCCCAAGGAAGTTATTTTGAGGGAGTAAATACTGAATTGTAATTCTATACGAATATATATATATATATATATATATATATATATATATATATATATATATATATATATATATATATATATATATATATTTAATTACTTAATTTACACACCTCGTATATTAATTTAATTTTAATCATAATTTGATTTTGACATTAACAAGTTACATAGCTCGTTAAAATTATTGGCACACAGCAACGATGTTGACATTAATAAAATAAAATTATTTTCATTTTCAGTTGTTTATTTAGTTTTTACAAAGTATATGTTTTCTTGTGTGCACTTGTAAGGACGGCATGTTGAGAACAGAATTTACAATATAGGGGTTAGTTTACAAGAGCAGAGTGGCGCAGTGGAAGCGTGCTGGGCCCATAACCCAGAGGTCCGTGGATCGAAACCACGCTCTGCTAAGTTTTTAACATCTTAACTTTACAAAAACTAAAATATAAAAATTGAAAATTGAAAAATTTTAAAATAAAACTAATTTAATATAAATTAACTGATTTATTAAACCAAAAATATGATATTTAATATTTAATTTTCAAAATTAAAATATTTCTTCTGTTTTATAGTTTCGTGGGTAACCATCATTGTTTTGTGGGATACAAATCTAAAATATATTTCAGGAAATAATACAGATTGCCTAACACGCATTGAATTTTCATGGTTATGTGAAATTAGAGTGCGTGTAAAAAATTCATTAAGAGGAAAGTTACCAGATTATTTCTCTTAATTTAATTTAGTTTTAACTTTCGATTTTACGAACTACTAAAATAATAACAATGATGAATTTCCAATATACACTAGCTGGCTATATTATTAAAGCTTATGCCTTGTTGCATAAAATTCTTAAAACTAGATGTAAATTAAAACTCGATGTCTAGCAACGCAATGCGTTTTAATGGGTTTTTAATGAATTTTAGTTTAAATCTAGTTTTAAGACTTTTATGCAACTCGTTATTAATCTTTTACAATTATTGAATCAACTTTACAATACGTCTAATTTATTGTTGTTATAATCGATGGAATTACGCAAAGAACCTTTGTTTTATAGAAGATAATTATTTATTTATGACGTATTTTCTGACCGTAACAAGGAAAGTAACATTAATAATTATAATCTGTTTATATATGATTTATCTTTAATCTTTAACCCTAATTTTTTTGTTTGCCCGTGTAAGGTTTCTTTTATTTCTATGTGTATGGAAGTATACTTATTTATTCGCTTTTCTATTTAAGTTAATTATAATCTATTCATAAATATGGACTGAATTAGGCGCAAAAATAATAACTAACAAAAAATTGACAAGAATCGGAAACTTTCTGGACAGAGAAAGGACTGCGACAAGGATGTCCACTTAGCCCTATTCTGTTTTTACTCTATATCTCAGATCTAGATAACTAGGGGGGAAAAAAATCTGGTCTTCCTCTCAGTAATAAAATTAGGATTGCAAAACCTGCTGCGTAGATTGGAACAAAGAAACTGAGTTTAAATACCGAAAAGTCAAAGATTATGATTTTAAAAAAAGGCGGCGGAAGAGTAAATGAAGAAATATGGAAATGGCAGGATAAAGAAATAGAAAGAGTAAAAAATTATAAATACTTAGGTTATACTTTCCAACAATCGAACAATGAGAATGAGCATATAAATTATGTTGTAAAGAAAGCCATGGCAGCCATGACCCAGGTGTGGGGAGTAGGTGAAAAAAGGTTTCAAAACAGTTACCCCATCACACTTACTATGTTCGACAGAATCGTAAAACCCATTATGAAGTGGGAAACAGAATGCAACGAGTTTGACGGCGCGTTGACGCCGTTCGTACGGCGCTATCTGTCAGAAGAAAGTTAAAACCAAGCTGTCGTACGCAAGTGCACAGAATGGACAACGTCCTACGGCGATCGAACGCCGTTGATACTGAATGTTCGTCAACTTCCAACTTTTGACGCCGTTGAACATTGACGCAGAACACCTAACCTCAGTTTTTACTGAATGGTAAAGTGTTTGTATGTATAAATAACTTGCATACAACATAAATAACATCACACACAAGTCTTCATCATCCATTCACTTTTAATAAAAGAAAGCGCATGTATAAACACATATATAGGTTGTCAAGTGACACTTGACGGCGTTAAAAATTATTGCATTGTGTGCAGGCGAAAATTCTCAACGGCGCTAACGCAACGCTGTCGCAAATGACGGCGCGCTGACGGCGTAGCGCGCTGTGCATTCTGTTCCAGGCTTAATGTACGGTGCGGAAATCTTGGGTTAGATGGAGCAACATAAAATGGAAAGACTACATCAAAAATATCTGAGATAGATTTTAGGAGTAGACAGAAACACACCAACATATATACTCATGGAAGAAACAACAAGGGACAAGATAGAGAGTGGCAAGATATCAATGAGATATGAAGAGCGGTTAAGAAACATTCAGGAAGACACAGTTTTAAGAGAATGTTGGCGGGAAATGAGACAGAGAGAAAGGAATTTACAAAACAAGTCCAGGTGGGAGAAATATAGAAGAAAATATTATGAAAGAAATGGGCATTCCACGATCTACATAGAGATGATGCGAGAAAGTGTTGAAAATATGATCAGCGAAATAGAAAACAGAGATAGAGATGTACAGAGTCAAGTACAGCATGACAGAATAAGAAACTCTACTTAATTCCCAATTTACCATCACATTGTCACTCTTGATAAGCCAAAATATTTACTGCACTCCAAAGCAGAGCGAATCAGAATAATTGCCAGATTTAGATGTGGTAATAAAATAAAATATAGGGAGGTATTTTCCCAAGAAATATTTTGCATAGGGGCCCATGAGTTCCAGTTACGCCACTGACGTCGATACAATTTTAAATGAACTATAAATTAATTTTAAAAAACATTGTAGAAAAAAAATATGTTTTACTCTTAAAGTAAAATTTTAAAGTAAATTTTATTCATATAATTAATTGATGTTTACATTATCTAATGTTGCCAAAATAAATTGCACGTTCTCCACTTCGTACACGTGTCAAAAATAGCGCATGCATGCAAAATTATAAAATACTTCTGCGAAGTATAACTTTGAAATTGGGCTATGAAAATAATATAAACATACATGACCTAGATAACAATGATTCATTTGTTAAATTAATTGGTCCATAGATATATGATTGTACGATTCTGAACGATTTCTACAGGTTAAAACAGTGCTTCTCAACCTATGGGTCACAACCCCAAAGTGGGTTCTTGTGATTTTATTCTGCCTTAATTTTACAAAATAATTAAATCCCTTACTACATGATTTTAAAAATAGATAAAAACATAAATAAATTTAAATTTTTTTTTAGATATTTAGTGTAGGTCAGCGATACCCAAACTGTGCGCCGTGGTGTGCCGCACCTGGGCTACAGGGGCGCCGCGAAAATATTATAACATTCCTCTAACTGCGTTAACTTGAGCAGTTTTTACTTGGGGCACCGCGGAAAAATTCTAATACATTAAAGGCGCCGGAAACCGAAAATTTTAGTAATCACTGGCTTATAGGCATATAGAAATCTCCGTAGTTTATTTAGTATAGGAAAAATTTGGGGCTTTAATCGTTTAACACGTCTTAAGATTACGAAATTTTTTTTAATGGTATAATTTAAATTTGTGAAAATTGTGAATTAAAAAAATATCGGTTAGAGAAAATGACCTGAGGTTAGAATTTTTGGATTCCTCGTAGTTTATTTAGACTAGAAAAAATTTGAGGCCTAATTCGTTTAGCGTATTTTAAAATTATAACAAATTTTAATATGGCATGATTTATAGAAATTTTCATCTTCGCATGGATGTATCTCAAAAACGAAATGAAAATACCATTTCTTCCAGGATTTCAATAATTCCAGTCATAGTCATTAACTTTATACGTTTTAGAGATATGATCATATAAAAATAATTACGAACTAGATATAACAAGTTGACAGATCTATACAACAACAATTTTCAATCAGTCATACTTTACAGTTCAATATTTTTTGAAGGCCACAAGTTTATTTTCATCTCAAATGCAGTGAAAACGGAACAGGAGGTGGGAGTTTTCTCTTTGCCAAAAAAATTCAATCATTACGAATTCAAAAGAGTACGCATAAGAACGGTATTTCGTAATAACATCGTTATATAAAATGTTTATTTGGGAAATGTTTTATGTATTATCAAAATGAGAAATAACAGTAATGTATTTACTGTTCTACCGGCCGTGCGTAGCGCTCTCCGCAAATGAAGGGTCATTTGCGGACATCAACAAAATGTATCGGGGTTTGAAAAAAAGTCTTAATTAAAGTTACCATTTTTAGAATTAACAAATATTATAGTTTTTGATTTAGAACAGATGTAGGAGAATTGTAGGTATTTGTAGGTATTGCCCCAAGATATATTTGTGTACTACGATATTACTAGCGGTGTGACGGATAACCATATCCGTATCCGTATCCGCGGATGATCCGCAAAAATAATTATCCTAATCCAGGTTCGTATCCGTTTCTCTAAGGCGGATATTAACGGGATATCATATAGATAAAGTAGAATTAGTTTTCATAAAAGCGCGCGTTTAAAAATGCTCAAGATAGAGTAAATTTTACTCTGACGTTTAAATTTATGTTCAGTCGCACATCACATTACTTGCAACTGGTTTTCAAACGGTCTAGTACAGTGTTTCCCACCCTTTTTTCATAGCGGACCGGCAACCTAGAAAAATTTCGCGGACCAGTGAGTTTAGAAAGTAATGTGTATCGCAAAAGTTTTATATTTTTATTGCACTGATTACAAACACAAAAAAAACAACAAATAAAAAAATCACATATAATTCGTGAAAAAAGAAACAAATTATTACTAAGCAATTAACAGATTAATTTTTCTTAATCTACGTCTTAAGAACTTTCTTTTGATACCACAAAATAATTTTTTTTTAAATTATTGTTTTTTGAAATACACAAAAAAATCAATATTTTTCGAAATAATAATCTGATCAAAAATTTTTGTTCAAATATTCCGATTCCCATCAATGTACATTATTGAAATTTTTTTCATATTTTTAGATCAACCCCTCTGGGAAATAGGGTGGAGGACAAAAGTTTTTTGACATATTTTTGGCGAAAATCTCATAAAAAAAATTGATTTTTAAAAAATAAAAATATGTTAGCTTATCCACAAATTAAAAACTTTCATTTGATACCTCACTCAAAAATTTTAAAAAACATTTATTGTTTAATTAAATATATATTTGTTTATATTTTTCCGGTGATGTGTTTATCCGAACTCTCTATAGTTTTCCTATATGCGGGTCAAAGAGTTGTACAAGCATGCCAAATTTCAACTTTCTATGTTCAGCAGTTTGGCCACATTTTCAACCGATCAAACAGAGTGACATTATAAGGGGTTTTTGTCATACATACCTACAAAACCATAAAAAACAATCAAAGAAAAAATAAACTGCATTAAACTAGAAAATATTAACAGACAAAATTAATAAATATCTCATTAGGACACTAAGAATCGCACTGAAAATATTTTCAATTCACATTTTGGAGAAATAATATTTTGTTTTTCATACATTAAAGTTAGAGCAATTTGGAATAAATATACAATCGGTTCCAAACGGTTAAGCGGAACTAAATGGGAATTTAGTTCTTTTAGGTTGTCACGAGAAGGGACCTTGCTTGGGTTATTTAATTTTTCACGTTGGGATGTCAAAATTTTAAATTCCAACAATGAAACCATGGAAACGAATGACATATGTCAAAATTAAATATTTTTTTTTTATATTTTAATGACAAAAAATAAATAAATGGGAAATTTGTATTAAGAATGATACAAAAAATCAAAATATAAAGAAAATGACATTTTAAAATGATATTAACCTTAACCAAAAAATGTTTATTGCAAGTATGATTTACAAAGCTTCAAGGAAACGGCCGAAAGGCACGATTTAAACGATGAAAGTAACTAGATTGCAAAATCTAGTTCCGCTTAACCGTTTGGAACAGACTGTAACTTTTATAATTAGTCTTGTTTATTAAAATAAATTTTTGTGAAATTTTGTTTATATGTCGGGGGTTTGACCCTTATAATAAGGATCAAACCCTTATTGACCCCAATATTTTATTTTTACCCCTTTGGGTCTTTATCTCGGTTCCTCAATCCGTAATTTAGGATAATTTAAAAATATTTTTTATTCTTGCATTTACTGAAATAAAAAGATTTCCGAATATATTATCTTTTGAAAATTTCCAATTCAAATTATGAATATTTTAGAAAATGCTTGTTTGGTTTTATTGCTGAATTTTAATACTGTATTATGCACGTACATATTGCTTTATCGAACCATGCAAATTGCATGAAAACAAAATTGCACTTGGCCTCTTTTCCGTTCTCTGTAAACAATATATTGAAATCCTTTAAAAGAAACCTACAATAAACTTGACAATTGTAAGGTGTTGTATTTAATATAAAATGAACGGTGCCGGGTCATTGTTGTATATGCGGTCAATCAAAAAAGTAATTTTGAAATGACAGCTGTCGTTTGTGACATCTTTTATTTGCACCGACCTTTCTTTAGGGTGCATTTGACCTGCCTGTTTCTCATCTCCCGTTGGGGATACATGTTACCGTTAACTGCGTCTCCGATTGTCATAAAATCGAAATTTTAACGTTAAAACGCATTTTCAAAAATCATGCCTAATTATACATGAAAATTTAAAGTATCGTACAATATATAACTAAAAGTTATTTTATAATGATATATTTATTATTTATTGGTTTTGAAACATAAAGATTACTAATTAAAATGTAATCTTAAAGTTTAAAATGTAATGAAGCAGCAACAATGTGACATTTTGCCATGATATTTTGACATTAAAATTATTTGTCTTCAATAAGAGATTTGTTAAAGTTAAGTGTCAATTATTTTTTATGTAAATATTAAATATTGTGATGGTAAAAGTTTTAGCTGAAATGCTGAAAGGGTTGAAACGAGATATTTATTTTACGAACATTGGCTAGGGGTCGAAGACGAAACTTGACGAAGACGTACGAACTATTAGCAGCATTGCATGCAAGTCGACCAGTCTGCCAGCCATTTTGATTTTAGCAGGGAGTGAATAGTATTGAAAACAATATTTTGTGTTAGTTGGTTTATTTTTTACGTGTTAATATTTTCACTCCCTAACAATAAAATTTTAAAGTCATATGGCTTGTTTAAATACGTTAAAATCAGAAATTAGAACTCTAGAATCAATATTTCCTAAAAATCATGAAAGGTTCCAGATAATGTCAGCTAGTGTTGATGAATTAAGTTGCAGGTTTATTGGCAAGAATGGAAAGAAATATGAAATACATGCAAATATCACAGTAAGTCAACAAGTTTAATTATTTTGGTGTTGTTTCAAGTGTCCAATTCCGTATGACCTTTGTGTAATAATGTTAATCTACCGTGGATATTTTTATAAATCCAAACAAAGGCAATAACGTGACATTTTCCATGTCAGACCACAGCTGTTTTGGCCTAATTGTAAAATTCTGTTACTTTAACTGTTTAGTGTTGCACAATTACCTTACTAATTATTGCTTAGACTACTTACTTATTGATCTGATCTATTATTTGTACTCTTTGACGCATTTAACATTATCAGTTGATTTTCATTTTTTTTTGTGTGGAACTTTAATTAGTGAGATAAAATGACAAGTGTGTTTTTCTATTTGTTTAGGAAACATACCCTGGTACACCACCAGTATGGTTTGCCGACAGTGAAGAAACCAGCGTGACAAATGCTGTTCAAATACTCAGTAATACAGAGGGACGAGACAACCATGTTATTCACCAAGTAGCGATACTTCTCAGAGAACTATGTCGTCTACATGCTGTTCCAGAACCACCCGACATCGATACTTTAACGTTACCTGAGGTGCCTCTCTCCGTTTCTAGGTCAGTATTTAAATTTAATTTTAATTATCAGTGCGAGCTACAACAAAGAAACTATATTATTATTCGAAGATAGGGCAGTGATTATTTTTTAATTCAATAGATTAATTTGACACCTTTAAAAAGTTTTAATTGTTTTATTACAATTCAAACATCAAGTTCAGTGCATGTGTTTTTATTCTATTTAAATATTTACAGTGACATGTTTATTATTTGTTTTACTTGTTTCATTTGTTTCCAAATTTAATTTTAAACAATCAAGTAAGTAAGATAATAAATTTCATTTTACGTGGAAATCATTTGTATTTAATTTTTTTCTGAGTAATTTGATAACAATATATTACAAAACAAAATTTTACTTATTATCACGTGTTTAAATTGATCTTCGAATAGTTGTTATACTTAATTTTCTTTTATACTTAATTAATTATTTCCTACACTATAATAACATTTCAAAAATAATAATTATCAACAAGATGTCCGTCATACAATGGTCCTTTCCGACATAAAGACTGTTCTAAACCTTTAGGTGGAACTAAATGGGAATTTCGTTCTTTTAGGTTGTCACGAGAAGGGACCTTGCTTGGGTTATTTCATTTTTCACGTTGATATGTGAATATGTAAAATTCCAACAGTGAAACCATGGAAACGAATAACATTTATTAAAAATTTGACACTTTTTTTATATCTTTTATGGCGGGTTGCTAACGTAAGAGTTTTCTCTAACTCAAGTTAAAATCATTTGTTTTTGTATGCTACAACATACAAAAACAAATGATTTTAACTCGAGTTAGAGAAAACTCTTACTTTAGCAACCCGCCATTAAAGACAAATAAAATAAATAAATGGGAAATTTGTATTAAAAATGACATATAAAATTAAAATATACTATATTATTTTATTTTTCGTTATATTTTAAAACTTAATATATGCTGTTCACTTTTGTAAAAACAAACTAAGAGGAAATTTTGATTTCAATAGTTTGCACCTTAAAATTGTATAATCTGTCTCAATTTGGAATATGAAACTAGATCTGGTTACTTTAGTGACTGTTGTGGTGTAAATAGACTTTTGTAGAATCATGTGAACTTGTAAATCTGGCTTTGAAAAGTATGGTTAGTTTCATCATATTGAGGTTATTATTAAATTGACATGTCAAAATTGTGATTGACATGTCAAATATTTTGAATGTATATATTAATATTTATTACATCAAACTTTCGATTATTACTCGTATAATAGTAAAAAAATATTACGATTATCAATGAAATATCGTGATAAAATATAAAAAACAAAAATACATATTATATAATAATAATTTATCATTTTATTGTGCTGCCCTTAAAATCTCATTCTTGTTTTGCAAAATTTAATAACATATTTAAACAAAAATATTCATTTTTTGAATGTAAATCCCAAATATTTCTCTGCAAATCTTTCCGAAACATGTAGTCTGTGGTTCTATCTGTTTTCTTATTATTACCTCTTCCCATGTTCGTAGGTTTTAAATTTTCTGCACCTTCATTTAAAATTTTTCTTACTTCTCCTTCAGAAATCTAAAGAAATTGAAATGGGTAAATTATTCAATTTCACAACAAAAAGGACACCAAGATTTACTGAAAAAATATCTGCCACAAGGTCTATAATGTCGTTTCTTTTTAATTTTGTTCCATTTTTTTCTAAAAGTTGTCCATAAGTGTTATATATGTGTTTTTTTGTATATTTATCTAATTGTTGTCTCTTATGCATATTTTCTGATGTTATGTTCTAATTTTGGTTGTATAAAAATACTTTTTAATTAAAAAAATAAATTGACATATAATTTAATGTCAAATATGAATTGTCAAATGTTTTGAAAGGTGCCATTTCAGCAGTACCACCCTAAGATGATATTTTAAATAGACAACATAAAAAATGAAATTTTACTCTTAGTTTCGTATTACAAATTGAGACAGATAATATGCCATGTTGGTATCAAAAAATTATAAAAAATGTCATTTTCTTGATAATGATCATAACCAATAAATCTAAAATCGGATTTACAGCGTAAGAAATATTTTTATTTGACATTTAAAGTCAGTAATACAATACACTATAAAAGTAACCAAAATAACTAGATCTGGTTTGTCCTTCCAAAAGTGAACAGCATATACTACAAATACAAACATCCATGCCATCACCGGGATTCGAACCCGAGCCCCCCTGGTGTAGCAGTCAATACGCCACTTTATTGACCATTATACGTTGGTGACCGGCTAATACAGATTTTGTTTCTCCTGTTAATAGACCGGGAGCTCATGACAGTTTAGGGATTTCATACAGCATGCCTTTTAGAGGAGAGAATATTTACCCTGTGACATCAAACAAAGGAGGGTACTAAACCCTTGCACGCTTTCCGGTTATATGGAAAATTGCATTTCCACTTGCACAAAAATTTTGTGTTTTTCTCTGATTTAATAATGCTTGTCCTTTTATCAAAAGAAAGTTAAAACAAATTTAAATTCTTAAGAATTATAGGCATGCGATTCGCAGGGTCCCAAAGGGCTGCAACTCTCACATGATCTTGTAATAAAAAAATATGATTTTCCGCGTTATCATGCAGCATGAAAAATGGCATGCGGCCCAAAGATGGAAAATTTCGGAAAAATTAAAATTTTCACAAAACTTTTCCGCAATTTTTCACCCTGGGGCCTACGAGGGCCGCATGTCATTTTTTTTATAGGGGTTCTAGGACACAAAACTTTAATTCTTTTCATCGGAATGCTGCATGAAAACGCGGAAAATCATATTTTTTTATTACAAAATCACGTGACCCTTTGAGCCCTTTGGGACCCTGCGAATCGCATGTTAAAATTTTTTTTTTTTTGTTAATTTTAATTCGAATGCCTAATACCTTTATGTAGGTTTCTAAATATGTGTAGTATTTTTTTTTATATAGCAAGATTCAATAAGATTTTCACTAATATGATACAGACATTATAACACATGACATAACATATATTTTATATATTTTATTTTTTTACTTGTATCCATGGTATTATATATAAGTTACTTGGTTGTAAGTCCAAGAGTATTCAATTTCAACAATTTCCACTGGTTATTAAATTTACGCTTTTAAAAATTATAACTAGAATTTTGAAAAAATTATTTAATCAAAATAAAAATGCAAAAAAAAAGAAAAAATGATATTGCCTCGAGGCCGGATTGAACTCGAGTTTGCAAATTAGAACGCCAGTATTCTAAGCATTACACCACCGAAGCGCTCTGTTTACTATACTACATAATATCATTACCTATTTTACATGATCAAGCAAAAAAAGCGTTATTTTTCGAAAACATAATCTGATCAAAAATTCCTGTTGTACTATTCCGGTTCACACAAATGTTAATTACTTAGAATTTTTTCAGATTTTTAGTTTAAACCATCTGGGATACAAGGTGTGGGACAATTTTTTTTTTGCACAATTTTGGCAAAGATCGCGTCAAAATAATTTATTTTGCAAGGGCTTTCATTTGATACGCTACTCAGAATTTAGAAAAAATATTTTTGCGGTGAGCATATATTTGTTTATATTTTAGGGGGATATGTTTTTTAGATGATTTGGTATTTTTCCTATGTGCGGGTCAACGAGTTGTATAAGCATGCCAAATTTCAACTCTCTAGGTTTAGCCGTTTGGCTACAATTTTTACCGAACAGACAGACAGACGACTAAATGACGGTATAATGGCGCGTCTACATTAAGGCAACATGGTAGCATACGACAAGTCTGACGAGACCGTCAGACCATGTCGCATTGACAAGCTAGTGTCTACACCAACACCTGGAGCGTGCTACTGTTTATTGTTGCGAGATCTGTCATTTTACTGAATAAATATGGCGGATCGCAAAAATATTATTACATTTTATAACTATAAATAATATCAAGCTAATTTATACTATTTTATAACAAATTTTATTCCATAACAAAAACATATCCCTACTTAATTATTTTTATCAATATTTCTCATACTCTATTTTATCAAAACTTATATTTACTCACTTATCTTAAATAAATTTAAGTTGCTAAATAATTTTTGTTGATACAGCAACGCTTACAACACTAGTTAATTTAAAAAACAAATACTTCTATAATAACAACTATCAAATATCAAAATGGCGAACATGTGGCTTTCAGAACTGGTAGCGTGTCGCACGAAAACTCTTTGATGTTTACCGCCAAGCACCGGGAACGAGCAACATGTCGCACGGCTCCCATCAGACCGCTGCACATTGGTAGCATGCGACCGTTCGACATGTCGCATGCTACCAGGTTGCCTCGATGTAGACGCGCCATAAGGGTTTTTTGGTCATACCTACAAAACCCTAAAAACACAAAATTTTGTGCAAGTGGAAATGCAATTTTCCATATAACCGGAAAGCGTGCAGGGCTTTAGTACCCTCCTTTCTTTGTTGTCACAGGGTAAATATTCTCTTCTCTAGAAGGCATGTTGTATGAAATCGGAGACCATAAACTGTCTTGAGTTTCCGGTCTATAATTGATCTAAATGATTAAACACAAATTTTTTAAACTTGCTAAACTGTCAAAAATGGCAATAATAAACAGATTTTGTTATTGTTGCTTGAAAATCTATCTCCAACATGTGTCATATTGTCGTATTTTTCATCCATGACTGCCATTTCTTCCTGTTGTATTTTTTTTAAATCACACATTAATGTTTATGTGATATGCCCATTGTTCACGCGGAAGCTATCGATAGAAACGTCACAAAGGGACCCAAAATACTGATTACTGATGACAGCTAGATACATAAACAAAGTGTGCAATTAAATCGAGTTGGGGGTCCGGATCTACTAACACTATTATTTCAATTATTATTCCGTATTACAATTACCGATAAATGAATTATGCAACAAAATTACAAATAATAAAACTGGATAGTAATTTGTAAAAATAACAATATAGACTCGGTCCTGCAGTCATTTGTACTGACTTCCGCCGTCTCTCGACCCCTGTGGTTTTAGATAGATTTTTCCAAGCTTTGTTGACATATGTATTAGTAACTAGGTATACTAAGTATTTATTTACTTAATCTTGTTTCTTTTCAGACTGATGAGTGAAGTAGAACCTATGGAAGATGAAGGAGTTGACAGTGAAGATGCAGATGTAGGTGACAGTGAAGGTGATGGTGATGGAAGTGATGTGGAAGAAGATCTTCAGCTTGAAATGGAAGACAACAGGGCCAAAGCTGATGAAATGGGTGTTGAACATTTAGCAACTCTGGAACGGCTTAGGCAGAATCAACGGCAAGACTATCTCAAGGTTTGTGGATTTATATATTGTAAATATATACAGTATTGGCCATAAAGATAGCAACTTTTGATAATCCTCTTTTATTTTTATTCTATTCAATATTTTTAAAATTAAAAAATGTAATTCTTACCTTTAACAATCCTCTACATATATTATAGTAAAAAATTAAATTTTAACAGTAAATTCTATTTATTTTTATAGTATTTATTATTTTTACCTGGACATAAAGATAGCAACTACTCTTAAAAAAATCTTTTTTTTATTTATTATGAAAATGAATTATTATTAACAGATCATTTTTAATATTTTGCATAGTAACCACCAGTATTTATAACTTCCCAATATATTTTAGGCATTGATTCTAATAAATTCGTGATCATTTCATTATCAATATTAGACCAGGCACCCTGCAAAGCTTTAAACAAATCTTCAATATTTGAATGCGTTTTGTTTCTAATCTTTCTGGCGACAATCTCCCAAAGGTTTTCTATTGGATTTAAATCGGGTGACTGTGACGGCCAAGTCATTACGTTAATTTTTGAATCCTCGAAACATTTTTTGATCAACTTCGAGGAATGTTTTGGGTCATTACCATGCTGAAAAATATGTTTTAAATGCATGAACTCATCAGAATAAGGTTCCATAACATTCTGAAGGCTGTCTATATATTTAAATCGATCCATTAATCCTTCAGTGTGGTATAGAGGACCCATACCATATCCCGAGAAACAGCCCTATACCATCACATCGCGTCCGCCATGTTTAACTGTTGGCAAGGTGTATTTTAGAACTAATCTTTTATTAGCATGCTTCCTAACGTAACTTACACCATAACTTTTAAACAAATTGAACTTAGATTCATCACTAAAAATAACTTTTTTCCATTGTTCCACAGTCCAGTCAATATGATTTTTAGCAAATTCTAATCGGGCCTTCACATTCTTTTTGGATAGAAGTGGTTTTTTAGCAGGACTGCGACTAAAAAGACCCTCACTAACTAATCTTCTGCGAATAGTTCTTGTTGAGATGTTTTCTTGATCCATTTGTGGCAAAAGGCCCAAAATTTTCTCTGATGACAGAAAGGGGTTATTGGTAGATAAATAAATAATTTTTTTATCAGTTCGTTTTGTAGTTTTTCGTGGCCGTCCTGGAATTTTTGAAACTTCAAACGTACCTTCTTCTCGAAATCGTTTTATAATTCGCGACACAGTAGATTTATGAACATTTAAATTTTGTCAAATCACATTTTGCAGCAGCCCGTCTTTAAAACCAGAAATTATTAAGTTTCTAATTTCACTTGAAACAGTTTTACTACGACCCATGGTTGACAAATATAAACTGAAATATTACTTGTGCACAACATATTATTTATGGATAAAATCTGCATATAACAAGAAAATTCAAGTTGTTGCAATATTTTTGTCCAAGCAAAAATGAAGAAATAATTTATTATTAATCTGTAAGTCAGATTATTTGACTATTAATTGATGTAACAGACAAAATATGATTAAATTATAGAACAAGGAGTATTTATTTTCCAATATTATTATTCAAATTTGAAAAATTGAGATATGTTAAAAGTTGCAATCTTTATGGCCAATACTGTATGTATATCTCTACCGTTGAAGTAAACAGTCATAAACAGTAAAAGTTCAGTTACTAAAACTTAAAGAAATTGGCAAAGGAAGTGAAATGAGGAAATAAATTTAAATGTGGGTGTAGTTCTAGTAGGATTGACAAAACTAATTCAATGGATCTTTATTAGGTATTGGGGGGGGGGACCTTTAAATATACAATAGTAGTATTGTAAAATATTTAATTCTACCTGGAATTTGGGAGTTACGGCTTTTTACCTCTAATTGTATTGACAGGTAAGACACAAAATAAAAGTCGCAGTATTCGCGACTGCAAATAACAGTGAGACATCTGGTGGGGACTGGCTAAATTAAACAGAAGCGTATATTTGGATAATATTTGTAGCGTGTTGTGCTGCAGTTTATGTGAATTAAGAAGTATTTTAAAATATAGTGACTTAAATACAGTGCTTTTTTGCCGAAATATTGTTTGAACAGATAAATATTAAGAAAAAACTTCTGACATATACGCTTCTCGTCCGCCATTAGCTGTTGTACGCAGCGCCGCCAACGTTAGTTTCAGTCGCGAATTGTCTGTGTCTTTGGTTTAAGTGGAACTAGGTTTTGAAGTCTAGTAGGTTTTAACGATTGAATGAGGCTTTTGACCAGTTTTTTTTTAATTAAAGCCTCGTTCAAAGGACGTACAACTGTATAGTTCTCATAGTTTTCTTATACCATGACTACAAAAAGAAATTACATAAGGATTGACTATGGGAAAATAAAATTATGTCTTAATTTTTTGTTTTCTATTTTAAAAACCATCATAATTGAATCTTCAATATAAACTTATAACAAGAACAACAATGATGACAGTTAATTAATTCTAAAGCTTGCTGTTGGCATTACTTTTATTTTCCATAACCAGCCCTTATGTAATTTCTTTTTGAAACTCATGCTACAAAATTAACGATCTGAAATAAAATTAGTAAGAAATCTATTTATCAAAATTGGCAGCGAATTTTTATGTACCTTATAGGATATTTTTAATTGTAAAAACACTGCCATCTTGTAAACCAATCGACGCATATGCGTACGACGCGGCAAATTTTAGCAAAATCTTCATTTCACAAATATATTTCTAGCTATTTTGTTCGATTGTGAAAACTACTTATAGTTATTCTACTTGGTTGTGTATTTTTACCACCGTCTTGAAATTGTTGCGATTCTCAATATAGGTGCTGCGGGTAAAAACGATTTAATTTTCGTAAAGAACACGTATATCCAATGGCATTCCATTATCGTATTATAATTTTTTCGAAGAATGTTCTATATTCTATACTATAAACAGTCAAGTTGAAAAAATGTTGACCTATTTGCACATTTCTACAAAACTAAATATAAGTTATTGTGTTTTTTTTTTTTTTTAATTTTTTGTCTTAGCAACTGATGGTCATTAACCAGTGTATCTTTATTTTCATTTTGGATAAATTAGTAATTTTTATAACAAATAGAAGCGTCCATGTAATGGCCTGGATTCGAATTCGGCCCTCATGGTAAACAGTCAAATACGCTGATCACTATACCATAGCGACCGGTTAAAAATCATTTGAAACACACAAATATACGTTTAAAGAAGTCGACTTAATGCTACATTGTTTGATTGGCAACAATGGATTCTTTATTTGTTATAGGGAAATCGGCGAAACAGGCAGTTGCGTCACTTGAAACGTCACAAAAAAATGTGACGTCAAGTTTAGTACGTTTACATTCATCTATTTAACGAATGTAATATTTGTACGCTGTCACTTGTATCGAAATTAAATGAAAATATAAGAATAAGAACAGAATAGAAACAAATAAACTATTCTAATAGACAAAATAGTCCTACAAACGACTGATGTGATCCAAAAATATGATCAAAGAAAAGGAAATAAAAATAATTTGAATATAACCTAAAAACTATGCAGTACACACAAAATCAAATAAGAAAATCTAGAAGAAAATATATAACAAAACACAAAACTGCTAAATAAACAACAAACTAAATAAAAAAGGTTTTTAGAAATTACTATAAGTTAGATATTTGAACACAAGTCAGTATCAAAACACAACAGACGTATTATTAAATGACAAATGTAAACATCGTTTTATCCAAGGATACCAATACAATTGTCCCTATATTAAATAAACACTTTTAAAATTTCTAAATCTTCAAAATGACTATCGAACACAAACTAAATATGACTTCAAAATGTATGTTTTAGTAAAATAAAAGAGTAAAGAGCAATATTAATCTATAATTCACATGCAAAAGAAATCGATTTAGTTATTTTTTCGCCATTAAGTTTGTCATTGAAGTTATGATGCAAAATGACGAACTGCGCTGTTCCAGCGACTGAGCTGTAGCAAATTTTATTACTTTAGGCTAGCGAAACTTAAATATTATTATATACTTTTATACGTTTTATGTAACATATTTTTATTAGTGGGGTAGTTAATTATCAGTAGTTACTATTAAAGAAGACTACTTTGTATACGAAATGTATAAAAGAAAAATAAAACTTGAAGAAAAGATAAAAGTCTTTTATTATTCTAATTAATACACCTTTAATTTAAACTTAAATTACACATACATGTAATAAATAGTATAAAGTTGTGCGTTAAGTGTCAGGTTTTTTATTCATCAGTTTTATATATACAACGGACTTAAAAAAATATGTATAATCTACTTTAAAACAATATAACTTTGTACTCTAGCTTGAGAACCACTGTTTTAAAAAAATATTTTCTCTAAGCAGATGTTCCCCTTGGTCTCCTACAACTTTGTTATTTAATATTTTGTTGTATCTGTAATAATAAAGAAAATAATGGCGGTATTCCGCTGCGTTGTTACCCCCCGTATATTAGCTTCTGACAAGTAATCGTTTAAAGAAACTTTTATTGTTCACACAAATATGATATTAATTCAAGGCTTGTGTGCATTGTTACATTTGTTTACTTCAAACTTTCTAAAGAGTATTGCATATTGACTTTTCTGATAAATTTAGCGAAAAACAAGGTGAATAACTGCAGTTTATTGACCTAATTTTTGTACTTTTTAACTGACCTTTAAAAATAATATGACAAAAATGTGTTTTATTTATATGTTTAGAAAAATATATCATATGGTTTTGTTATCAGTTCTATTTGTGTTACGATAAATGTTGGTTAAGTATTGCTGCGTTTTAGGTTTTATTGTAAACAAAACGCGTCACTATTGTATATATTTTTAATCGATGATAACATAAATATTGCACAATTTTCCGGAAAAACTATTTATTTTCTTTCTCGTTCTTGGGCACTGCCAACTAGCAGTGGTACAAATTATCGAAGCGCTTAGGGTTACCAGATTTAAATATAAAAAAGGAGGACATTTATCATAAAAATGGAGGAAAATGAGTGGAAAAGTAGGAAACAAAATTTTAAAAATAATTAATATGATAAGATAATTTTTATTCACTTAAAAAAAAATATATACTTTCATAAATATTCTTAAATTAAAGCATACCGCGTCGCTCAATAAGTCTCCGGTCTAACTATACTCTATCTCTGAAAGACTGATAGTAATAAATCATTTTTTCAGGCAGTTACCAGTGGCGTGCACATTTTAAACACGTTTAAATTGGTTTTGTGTATTTCTTTATTACTATTTATCATTTTATTAAACGCACACCTGTGACCATATTTATCATATCATTAAACACACCCCTGTGACCATATTTTTCCTCAAAATTTTAGGGTCTAATTTTTATGGCTTATTGTGTTTAACCCTAGTTCGTATTCCCAAATAATATGTGCGGCACACTCGGTTGTTTTTAACAATATTTCGTTTCGAACTATTCATATTTTGTCGCTTTTGTTTTACCGCTTCTGTGTGATAATACAATAACTTTTTACAAATAATAAATTTTATTACTATCAGTCTTTCGGAGATAGAGTATAAGAAACACAATTTTGTTTTAAGAAATACGTCTTTATTCATCAACGTATTCTCCTTCAAGAGTGATACATTCATTCCAATGCTCCTATAACTTAAAAAAAAATAATAATAATAAATAAATAATAAGTTTAAATCAAGCATACCAATCAGTAATAGTTGATTTGCCTGATGCAGAGTCTGTATAACGCTTATCAAGCCACTGTTTGGCTTCAACAGTATTTTTTCCCATAAAAAAACAATGTTTAATCAACACACGAAATTCTTTTTTATCCATTCTTTTGAAAATTACAAAACTGGAGTCATTAAAACCACTGTAACCTCTAAACCAGGGGTCGGCAACACGGCGCCCTCTGTGGGATTTTTAGGCGCCCTCGCTATCGAGACACACATATACTGAGCCCAATATCCACACTAGGACCGAGGACCTTTTTTTTCTCATCCCTTGGATTTTAGGAGGTGAGGACCTTTTTTTTTTGCTCTTCACTTGGATTTTGGGAGGTGAGGACCTTTTTTAGATTAGACGACCTTGCCAACCACGAGTGTTTACATATTTTACGTTTTTATGCGCCCTCAATAACATTTGAATTTATATTGCTCCCTTATTGACAAAAAGGTTGCCGACCCCTGCTCTGAACTAATTGTCAGAATGTCATGAAATTATCACACGTATCATTTGAAGGTTGGTACTATCCAGAAATCATATGGGTCTGTCAACAGTGTTGCCATATATACCGGGTGAATTATTTAATGAGCAACATACATGTTCCACATATAATGTTAATGAAGTGAGTTATTTCAAAAGCGACATAGCCATAAAACAAATGTTTATCGTATCCATTGAAAAGACAAAATATTATTTTTTTAAATATTTTTTGGACTTAGCTACTAAGGACATTATTATTTTTGTTTGTATGCAAATATAAACAAACTAATAAAAATTCATTTATTGTTTGTAATTTATTATTTTTTAGCCATCTAGGAACTTTATCATGTCAAATAACTATTATATCTAATCACCATTGCATGTCTGTTGCCATGGATATGAGCTTGATTTCTTAATTTGCTATGTTGCAAATGAAATAACTCACTTCATTAACATTATATGCCAATCATGTATGTTGCTCCTTAAATAATTCACCCGATATGTCAGACCGGAGACTTATTGAGTGAAGTGTTAGAGTACGTTCATCTTAACTGCATCACAGGGTATCATAAATTACGTCACCAATTCTGCGCCAGAAAATAGCTGATCACATTGACGTACATTAGGGTTTTAAACAATTGTTGTGGAAACCAAACGCACCAAATCATGTATTTCAAATACATTTTTACTCATTTTAGTACACGGTATACCTTGAAACGTACGCGAAATAAATAATAATAATGGAAATAAACAAACAACATCGCACAATACGCGTAGTCAAACACAAATCAAAGTAAGTGACGCCACTGAAATGTATTAAGCTAACTGTTGGTAATGTAATGAACGAAATTTGGTTTCTAAAATACCTCGCTTTTCAACCAATCAGAGGACGTAAATCTTTAGTCCTATATTATCTGTAGTGCCTTCAAGTCGCTCGAGTGGGTTTAGTATTTAGTCACAATTTTTAACTGCACGGAAATCGCATCATCGCAAAATGGGGTATGCCTATATACTGAGCACTTCAACTCAATCATAAAATGTAATTCTAACGAGTCCAGGTTACCCAACCGTCTATTTTTGAGTTATCATTCAACATATTGTGCTAAGTAGATTACAATAAACCTGCATGAGGCATTGACCTTCCTCAATATCTTTTGAATTCACCCTCCATTGTTCAGCCGGTACTCTATACCTGTCCTAAACGATTGGATACAACAATGCCCGATGGCGGCGCTACGAGCGCTGTGAACAGCTGATTGAAACGAGTAATGTGAAAGTTGTCCATATTTGTTTACATGTTAAATCATCGATTTGCAATGGATAATAAACAGCTATCCTTATTAAATTATTTAATTTTTTTAAGAGCAACACCTTCTTCTAGGTGTGTAGTTGAAGGAGAAGAGTTGTTAAACGCCGGAAATCTTATGTTGTGCGGAATTTTGGACAAAAATGATGAGCATGTCGACATATGTGGGTTATGTTTACAAACAAGCAGTTTGAGAACACCACCTCACGAAGTCACTGGGAAATTAAAATTTAGTAATGATGTTGAAGTTTTAAATATGTCCTGCACATGTAAAGCAGGAACTACATGCAAACACATTTCAGCTATCCTATTATTTTGTGCCAGGTGGTTAACAAACCAAAATGAAAGAAGCCAAGATCAGGGCATTGATTGATTGTGAAATATTTGATTTATCTTTTTTTTTGTGTGGTTTCTGTTGGTTTTACTTTTTGTTCCAGAAACAATATATTGAGTATGGAAATATTAACCAGCACAGATTTAAAATGCCTGTGGTCTACTTTTAAGAAACCTGTCTTACAACAGTATGAACCGAAACCTCTGTTAGAAACTCCTTGCCTAAATAAATTGATTAAAAACAAAAGCAGGCACTGAAAGTTCAGTGAAAATGTATTAGAAAAGCTGCGTACAGAATTTGAGACCGCTTGCCCTAATTCTGCATTAAAATTACCCGGGTAGATATTTAATTATGTTCGAGAAGGATTTTTATAATTTAGTGTTTGTTTTTTATTTAATTTGTTTAATAAATACTAGTTTGTTATTATCACTTCCACAGCACCAAATTTATTAACAGTTCACAAATTGTTTCTCATTTGGAAAATAGTGGAAGTAAATATTTTTGTTACTTCCTTTTCTAGAGTGACAGCCAAACACACACCAATTTGTGTTATAATAACTCATTATAACATAAAGTAATATAAAAAAGAATAATAATTGCTATCAAAAGTTAATATAACAAACAAACTGCAACACTAACTTTTAAAAGCAATACAAACTACACGAGAAAACACATGTAAACCAGATGTAAACAATAAACTATTACTCGTTTCGCTTAGTTCAGTTATAGTCCGCTTGGCGTCACTTCATAGCGCTGTTGAGCCCAATATACTGCATATTTTTACAACCTCGTTTCAGGTATTTTCCCAAGCACAAGAACTGAAAAGGTTGATTACGACTTGTTTAAAACTGTCTTGTTTTGTTTCATTTATATTCTGTACACAATTAAAATGGACATATAATTCTAATAATTTTAATATTTTAAATGTTCAGCGTTATGGCGGTAAATTAAGTAATTAATATGATTGAATGTCCCTCATACATTTTTATTATACCTCTGTATAAAGTACCTGTATTATTTTTACATTCATTTCATACGTCATGAAACCATTTTTAATTGGCAAAATTCGATATTTATCTTTGTAATTGTTTACTAATTTCAAAATTTTAACAATTTAACATGGAAAGGTAAAGATAAAATTAAATTATGTATCGTATTATTCGGAACAGAAGTTGCACCTATTTATTTAAACAACCGACTTAATTCGTGTTATTACTAAAAAAAAAAAAAAAAAACTTAGTAAACCGTGGAAAAGAAAGACAGTACTATAAGGCATGTTGGAGATAATCAAACAACAGTAAAAATAAAAATTGTTTATTACTGTCATATTTTACAATTGTTGATATTTAAAAAATTAAAATTTAATTTCCGTTGCCCAGTGGAAATATTTCGTAAAATACTTACAGGCAGTGCCGTAAGTTAGTTTTTTTCAGGCCCTGTGCAAGATTTTATATTTGCCCCCCCCCGCGCGCGCAGCTTTAGAAACTTTGGTCGCTCTCATTAACTTATATATTGCTGGGTGTTATATATTTATTTTATTACATTAACATTTTGAAACAATATTATTTCTGTGATCTGTTTTTTTAGGGACAGCGAAAAAATATTTCATATCATTACAAACGAAATAATTTTTCGGTAAATATATATTTTCTTTCAGGAATGGTATTCCGTAATTATTCAACAATAAAAGTAATCCGTTTTTCAAAAATATTATGTTAATTTAATTTTTTTGGCAGACCATTTACACCTCTGCTTACTACAGGTACTTACAGCGTACGCAGACGTAGTTCCTCTATTACTCTTACTACTTTTACATAGAGTTCTCAATTATATCTTTACGAAAAGTCGTTTTTGAGTAGTCCAAATTTATAATAGGCTATCAAATATGGAGATTAGAACCTGTAATTGTTTTTAACAATGTCTAAAAATTATATGATTTAAAATATGTTTAAAAAATATAATATGATAATATAAAGAGATGTTGTTTGTAAGACATGAAACCTGCAATTATTGTATTATCCAACTTTAAATTTAGCAAACATTTATGAAACCAAGCATTAGTGAAAGTAATGCAATAACATTTGCGTAACCATAATGTAATATTAAGAGGTGGGGATAGGAGCTTCATTTGTTCTTAATGTTATATCTATAAATAAATTAAATTTTCCACAAACACGGTAAGCGGTAGCTAACAATGGAGGAATTTTAAGATCTACAGCTCAAAATACATAAGTGTACACCAAACCTCTTTCTGAATTTTTGGGATAGGTCATACGAAAATTAAAATTCATTTAGTAAGATTATTATAATAAATTTTTAAATAATTTCAGTTGGTTAGTCTCCTAAAGCCACAGGAATCCAAAAAAAAATTATGGAAAGCTTCTATGAAATATAGCTCTTATGGAAAGTTTTTGAGATACGGTCACAAAAATATTTAGGTATAGTTTGTTTCACGATAAATGGAGTGACTATCTACTTATGGTCCTAAACACAGTGGGTGGTAATTACAAATAACACTAATCTCTTGTTTACACCCATAAACTAGTCAGTGATGTATCAGGTATAAATTGCAGATGTTTTAAATATCTTTTCACTTCGCTTTGAATTTTCTATCAGATAACTTGTGATTTGTGTTAAATAGTTCAGTACGTGTTAGAAAAATGTGGCGTCCTTGGAACGAACAATTAACTTCTGTGCAAGCAAATGAAGCAGATGACTATGTGACCATGATAGAAGATGATGACCGTGCTCTTGTTTGACATTTATTTGACGTATCCACCCAACCTTTTGAGTTTGTTTCATGTGTGTCGTACCAAGTTTCATCTAAATAAATTATTGACCTTTTATCTTCTCTGTATTTTTTATTGTTTTTTAAATAATTTTGTCTCAAAAGTTTTAATCGCTCTGACTCCATAAGGAACTGCTTTTTATTTAAAGTTTTAAATTGAAACCCTATACTTTTAAGGGCACGCCATAAGGTCACCTTTGAACAATTAATTTCACACTGGTCTTGGATTAATCTTTTGAGTAATATGTCCAATGTTGGCACATTTTGTTCGGTGTATATTTGGTAAATTTTTTGCCGTATTACATCTTTCTGGAAACCATCCAAACATTTTGATATGCCTGAATCCTTTCGTTTTCTTCTCCTATCAATGGATTTATTTACAATATTCCATACTGTTGTCATCGCTACTTTCGTTGCCTTGCTTGTCTCTTCTAATGCCGCTTGTTTGTTTTTGCGGTTCCTTAAATACAAATACACATTAGCCACAATTTCTTTAGCTTCTACAGGTAAATATATACAAGTTTTTTCCCGATTTTTTTTTTTTTATTGTATCTTGCACTATATCATCATCTTCTATCATGGTCACATAGTCATCTGCTTCATTTGCTTGCACAGAAGTTAATTGTTCGTTCCAAGGACGCCACATTTTTCTAACACGTACTGAACTATTTAACACAAATCACAAGTTATCTGATAGAAAATTCAAAGCGAAGTGAAAAGATATTTAAAACATCTGCAATTTATACGTGATACATCACTGACTAGTTTATGGGTGCAAACAAGGGATTAGTGTTATTTGTAATTAGCACCCACTGTGTTTAGGACCATAAGTAGATAGTCACTTCAACTTATCGTGAAACAAACTATAACTAGTTAATTGCCATTGAATCGTTGTTATACGGCAATAGACGTGTCGGTCGCCGATACTGTCAAATTTTCCCTGGCCAAGTACTATTATCCTTTTAGGCAAATCATATATTATCTTATAATTATTTTAAATAATGTAATTGAAATGTCTTTCCTTTGTTATAGGGTTCAGTTTCGGGTTCCGTTCAAGCAACAGACAGGTTAATGAAAGAACTTCGAGATATTTACAGATCAGATTCATTTAAGAATCGCATGTATTCTATTGAATTGGTAAACGACTCGATATATGAATGGAATATAAGACTAATGGCTGTAGATCCTGATAGTCCTTTAAGTCATGACTTAGCATTGCTCAAAGAGAAGGAAGGCAAGGATTCTATACTATTAAATATGCTCTTCAAGGATACGTATCCATTTGAACCACCATTCGTTAGAGTAGTTCATCCTATTATATCAGGTAAGTATTGTTAAAAATAGAGTAATACTTTTGACTTACGTCCACGCGTTTTCTGCTTAAGTCCGACAACGTCCAAGTCCCATTTTATCTGCCAATAAGCACGCATTATTTAGAACGTGCATTATGTGTTTCATTCAGTCCGTCAAACCAAGACGCATTCTTCAAAAATAATGCGATTATTTAATGCTTCTGATGATTATGAAATTGAATTTTGTCGTGACGACTTTCTTCAATTAATTATCAATGAAATATATAACTCCCCTCCTAAATACTGTCGAAAAAACGAAAAAGAGTTGCTGTAGTTGCGGTTATAATTTTGTTATTAAAAATTAGTAAGAAATCACGATCTCGTTGATGGTGGATTCGTAAAAAGTCGCAAATGCTTTTATTCCATTGTAGTTGGTTTGAAAAAACATAGATGTCACAACATTCGTTACTCATTAATTTTCAAAGCTGTAAACGCTTTCGTTAAACGTTAAAACTATCTACTGATTTTATCCACAATGTATAGTCTATAGTCGACTAATTTAAGAGCTGTGAATGCTGCTTAAAGCCTGAGACAATAACACCGCCGCCAAACTTAATATATCTTATTTTGAATAGCCCCCTATTAATAAAATATATGCTTTGACTTGTCCCTTTTTGACTTAGTTCAAGCTTTGATTTATAATTGGACGTAAAGGCAATGTATTATTGTACTATTTTTAACAGTTATTATATAGACCAAATATAAAATGGTCCACTCACTGTCTATCTCTTCTAAAGCAGCGTTTCCCAACCTTTTTTTATGGCGGACCGGCAAGCGACCTAGAAAAAAATCGCGAACCGGCAAGTTTAGAAAGTAATGTGTATCGCAAAAGTTTTATATTTTTTATTGTACTGATTACAAACACAAAAATACAACAAATATAAAATCAGATATAATTAGTGAAAAAAGAAATTATTACTTAAGTAATTAACAGATTAAGGACCGATATTTTATCTCAAAGTGAGTTATAACTTATTAGGCGAATAGTTGCATAGTAAAAAAAAAAATCTCGCGGACCGGCGGTTGGGAAACATTGTTCTAAAGGATGTTTGACATACTTTCCTCCTAGGCCTGAGGCATTTAATATTTAAAATGAGTACCTGTTTATAAAGGGAGAACATGACCGATCGAAACGTCACACTGACCACGTGGCATTCCTTTCTATGGCCGGCGGTCTAAAAACGGGGAACTTACCTTCTCTGCCCCTTATACGTCCATCTAGGTGTTGGGAACCTATTATGATTATGTCTTCTAAGCAATACGTTTTTTTTGCGTGGTATTGACGCAAAAAGTAATGTAAAACAAACATAGACTTTATCAGTTAGGTCGACTTTTGGCATATTTAAATTAAATTAAACTAAAATAAAGATATAGAAAAAATGGGTCTAATTAATTATGGAAAAATATACATGGTGTTCTATTTAAAACCAAAATATGGGTGACATTTCCGATTAAACCGGAAGTTCAATGGACACAAAAATATGCCCATTGTATGCGCCTGTGCTTTTACCCCATATACAAAATTTTATTAAAATCATCCATATTTTATCTCATGTATAATTTAAAAGCCTTCTAGTTACAAATCTGTAAATTTGAAAAATAAGAACAGAAATGGTATTGATCTTATTTGAGCAATAAAGATATTCTAACTACAATTGTTATTTCTTCCATTGTGTATATATAGAATTCAATATTAGTTTTGTATCAATATTTTTACAATTGAAAGGTCAAGTTTATTAAGATCACAGATAATAAACAGTTTCTTAGAAAATTTAATCTTTCTTTAGTACAGGATGTGTAAATTTTTTAAAAGATAGTACTAGAATTCAATTCCCTAATAAATGGCACGTTCAGAGATCGCAACTGTTGAGCATACTGACTGATAGTAGGTGCGTTTAGTGAACGGAACTGCTGAGAATCAGGACTCGAACCTTGTTTACTTTGTGATTCCAGTCAGCTGTTACCAGTTCGATAAACGAACAGAAAGCGAAATACTGCGAAGTCAACATATTCAACAATTGTTATCGTTGAACGGATTGATAATTAATATAACTAGCTATATATTTTATGTTAATAATTATGAGGTTGTATAACGAGTGTTTTTATTTGTCAGGTGGTTATGTCCTGTTGGGAGGAGCAATATGTATGGAACTTTTAACAAAGCAGGGTTGGTCTAGTGCGTATACAGTCGAAGCTGTTATAATGCAAATATCCGCCACACTTGTTAAAGGAAAAGCGAGGATACAGTTCGGTGCAAAAGTCTGCCCTCAAGGACAATATAGTCTCGCCCGCGCACAACAGAGTTTCAAATCCCTCGTACAGATACACGAGAAAAATGGTAAGTAAAAACTTAAATAATAATTTTAAAACATATTCGGGTCTATTCTGTATCTTTTGTGGTTAAAAAGATTTGATTAAGAATGTGTTAAAAAGTAACATTTTAACTAGGGTTAAAATTTTAACCTTGTTTCTTATTCTGTATCTCGGGTTATAACCCAAGCGTTAAGTTCTACCTTTTTAACCTTATGGTTGTGAAATTATCTACAAGGGAGCGTATTTTGTTAGTATAAGTGTGGATTTAATATAAACAAGTGTTATGGTTGAATCTTGAATGAATAACGTTTAAATATAATAAATCTATATTACGAAAATGTACAATATTTATATATAAATAATTATGGGTGCAGAAAGTAAATAATATAATATTACCATAACATGCAAATGTATCAATATTTTTTTTTCGTTTTTAGGGTTTTGTAGGTATGACCAAAAAACCCTTATACCATCATTTTGTCGTCTGTCTGTCTGTCTGTCTGTCTGTCTGTCTGTCTGTTCGGTAAAAATTGTAGCCAAACGGCTAAACCTAGAGAGTTGAAATTTGGCATGCTTATACAACTCTTTGACCCGCACATAGGAAAAATACTAAAACATCTAAAAAACATACCCCCCTAAAAATATAAACAAATATGTGCTCATCGAAAACAAAAATATTTTTTTTAAATTCTGAGTAGGGTATCAAATGAAAGCCCTTAGTACGTGGATTAACGATCAAATATTTATTTTTGCAAAATAAATTATTTTTAAGCGATTTTTGCCAAATTGTGCAAAAAAAAATTTGTCCCACACCCTGTAGCCCAGATGGTTTAAACTAAAAATCTAAAAAAATTTCAAGTAATGTATATTGGTGTGAACCGAAATAGTACAACAGGAATTTTTGATCAGATTATGTTTTCGGAAAATAACGCATTTTTTGTGGTTTTTGGTTCACAAAGTACAAAAGTTATACCAATGTAAGACACTCATATGTAAAGCGTCCGATGGCGTAACGGGTTAGAGCGCTGGTGTCGGAAGCTAAAATTCTCTGGAAAACGAAGGGTTTCGAGTTTCGAGTACGAACGGAGTGAGTTTTATTTTTTCTGTTTTTTTTTTTGCATTTTTATTATGTTGAAATTATTTTGTCAAAATTCTAGTTATATTTTGACAAATGTTGTATTTAATTTTTAAGAGCGTAAATTTAATAACCAGTCTTATTATATGATTAACAGACGATAAATTATTTTAAAAATATCGTTCATTTTGCCGTGATTACTATAAAGTAAAATTTGTCCTACACACTCAGCATACCGCCTTCACTTATTATATACCTGCGAAACCCTGAAATGTGTGAATATTCACACTTCACATCAATTTTTTCTATATTAAGATACTTTTATTTTCAGGTTATATTAGGTTTTTCGGAACTGTACTTTTATAAAATTCAATAGTTTGAAAACATTTATTTTGTACTTTTGCATTAACCCAATTTAATGTTTTTATACTTTGCGTTCACAATAATATCATTGTTACACTGAAAACAGTTTAACAATAGAGGCTATTGTTAAACTGGTTTTGGTGACTTTTTATTTTGAGATAATGTCAGTACTACTCGTTTACGACGTGTCATTGATAACCTCAAGTATTTTAAAATGTTTATTTTATACAATTTATAAGTATTTCTTTGTCGTATAATATTATTATTAAGAAAATTCAAAAAGAAGTTTGTAGTTTTGCATTTGTCAAATTACTGTTGTGTTGTGTTATCACAGACATTGTTTTATTATACATTTTTGCTATGGTGGCATTTCACAAAAATCCCTAGATTGTATTCCTATATTTTTATAATAATAATAATAACTTTATTTAGCATATCTGCTACATAAACATCTTATAAAAATTTATATAACATTAAAAATTTTATATAAAAAACTTTCGTAACCTAATATTTTGTAAAAAATACATTTGTACTTTTAATTCTATGACTTAATTACTAACTCTACAATTTTAGTCTTAAAATTATTAATTTTTTTAATACTTTTAATTTCATCCGGTAAATTATTATACTTAATAATAGCACTAAAAAATAAAGAATTTTGACTATTTTTTATATTTTTTCCCTTCCAAATAATAATTATTTTTGCTTCTAGTATTATGTTCATGTAATTTTTTATGTGTTATTAAAATATTCTTCAAATAAGAAGGCATTAAACCTAATTTGATTTTGTCAATAAATGTTAATGCTTTCATCTCACAGAATCTCTGCACGTTAACCCACATCAACCTTGTTAACATCGCAGTAACACTAGTATACCTGTCACAGTTTAATATCACACGCATAGCTCTATTCTGAAGGAGTTGAAGCCTTTCAATGTCACCTGCGTTTGCCAAATACAAGACTGTGCTTGCGAAATGAAAATGTGGAAGAATAATACTATTATATACAGTTTTTCTAGACCATGTAGATAGATACTCGCTACATCTACGAACAATTCCCAATTTTTTAGATATTTTGCTGCACACGTAGTTGATATGTTCCTTAAATTTTAATTTGTTATCCACAATTGTTCCTAAATATTTAATTTTTTCGACTATTTGTAAATTTACACCTTCAAAATGATTCACATGAAAATCATTGTTTTGCCAAGATTACTAATTTTTTATTTACCAATATCATTCCTTTGGTTTTATCTACATTGAGTTTTAACTTATTTTGTGTCAGCCATAAACATATCCTTTCTACATCTTCATTTAATTTACTTTGTATATCCTTCAGATCACGCCCAGATATATAAATAACGGTATCATCCGCAAACATATGGAACTCACAGCGTTGTATCACTTGTTCCATATCATTTATATAACGCATAAACAATATGGGACCGAGAAGATTCTCCTGTGGAACTCCCCACTCTACATTTATAACGTCTGATTCTATTAGGCGACATTTTACTTTTTGTTTTCGCTCCTTTAAATAATCTTCAAACCATGATATGAATGTACCCCCATCCACATACTTTTTAATTTTCTAATCAATATTTTTCGATCAACTGTTTTGAAAGCTCTTTTCAAGTCTAAAAATTTATAATAGGGGATAGGCATGATTTTATTTTAATTTTTTATTATATACCTCTTGTTGCATATAAACATAAAAAACAGTTTTGCATTTTTTTTTTAATTTGAAGGCTTAAAAAAATCATAAATGTATGTAGCGCGCGAAAACGACGTGTGACGTCATACCCCTTCTAAGTGACGCAGTTCACTACTAGCCTACCCAGTGTACTGCGTACAGCCACCCAGTGTAGAGCCTGCAGCCTACATAGTCTGTTGTGAACTTATTTGCTTGTATAACTTTTATAGGTTAAGTAAAGTTAGAGTGATTTTAATTAAATTAAAGTTTAATTCTATAAAAACAATTTATCCATGTTTACCGAATTAAATTTTATATTAAAGTATATAAAATATGGAAGATCCAGGCCCCAGTACTTCGAAATATAGTTGAAAATATTGTTTAGTACCGATGTGCACAAATAGTTCAAATAGAAATAAAAAAAAAACAATTTATATCATTACCTGATGGCAAAAAACAACAGAAAAGGCGAAATTTGTGGCTGAAAGCTATGAGGCGAAATAAAACCGATATTTCAGAAAAAAGTAAACTTTATGTTGTTTGCATAAATGCATCAATGTTGGGTAAATTATCACTCTGAGCCCTAACAAAATCTTTATCTGCCATTTTAATAATAAATGCGTGAAAAATTGTTTAAAAACAAATACAAAACTCTCGAACAATACAATATACACACGTAAAGATTATGTTGTAGCTGTATCTGTGACGTCAAACCCCAGTCGTTTGACGTCATACTCAGTCGTATTTACTCGGCAGCCTTCGCGCCGTGGTCGGCTTATTTCAAATTTACAATATTTTAATTAAAAAATTTGGCTATAATATTAATTAAAATGTGATTTTTGTTTTGTTAGGTGACATAACTAACATTAACATATCAAAAAAATGTAGTTTTAAGGAAATATAAATTTTATGCGTATCCCCTATTGTTTTTTTATAAATGAAATTCTTAAATTTATATAAAATAAGTGATGCAAAGTATAAAAAATTGTATATCAACCTCGTTTTATACGACGTATTGTCACACTTGTTTCTTTGGAGCACTCATCGCTTCGCTCGTCGTACTCCAAACTACTCGTGTGACGATACATCGTCTTACAAAACTCGTATAATGATATACTATTATGTTGGTATTTTGTTTTTTTTTTTTTTGTTATGAATGTTTCAAAAGTAATTTGATTATATTTTTGAGGGCGTTTGAGCAGAAACTAATGTGTTGTTTTTTTATTTCAGGCTGGTTCACACCCCCGAAAGAAGATGGTTAAGATAAAGTCCGTAGCAGTTTGCTATTTGTATGTAAACATCTATCCTTTCGCACATCATTTGATGCCCGTATTTTTATTACATATTTCCTTTTGTATTATATCATAGAATAAAGATAACTTATATTCTTTTTTCTATGATCTTATGGTTAATCTTTTAAGTGCGGAAATTATGGATTAATCAAACACATTTTTGTATATTAGTGCCTACTTCCTAAAATCATTAATTATATTTTATAAAATAGGCGTCCTGTCATCCTTATAAAAAAAAAAACTTGTATTATTAAAAGTTTCAAGTGTTAACAGACTTCTGGTCTGTGGTATGTTAAGATCTGGTAAAAAAGTGTTATTACTTTTGATGTGGCACCTTTAAAAATTAAGGAAAAAATTTAAAATTGTAAAAATATTTAATAAGTTCGACGTAAGAATTAAAATTTCTTGTATTAGATTAATGTTTTATTTTTCATAAGTTACCTTTGGATTTTTATTTTTGGTATTTTGTATCGTCACAAATAAAATTTCTGGAATCGAGAAATAAAAAAAAAAAGCTGTAATTATGCTTTGTACTAGGTAATAGGGATTTGTTTAATCGAAGTTTTCGTATTGGTTCCATTTTTCGACTCGACAAAATAAGGTTTATTAACGACAAATTAGATTTTAAGAACGACAGACATAAAATACACGATAAATTATTCAAGTAACTACAAAATATGTAATTGAACGACAAAATACGTAAGTGACCGACAAAGATTGGTGCTCTATCTGTGAACCCGTGTTGAAACCATCATTTAACTGTCGTATGGAAAGTAAGGTTATGTTGGCTGTCATTTGAAGAATTTAACGAAATATATTTTAGTATTTGGGTGACTGAAACACAACAGTTTTTTTGCTATTGTCCAACATTTATGATGCTAAAATTTTCATTTTGCAGATTTTTTTTTTCTGTAATAATATTCTCATTTTTGTTTTTTGTTGTATTTATCCCACTTATTCCACAGAAAATTAAAATAATCTTTAGTTCTGCTTAAACGTTTGGAATAGCCTATATAATACAAATTATTAGAACATATTAATTGTATAAGCAGTTGACTTTTGTAAGAACAACCTAAGAGGAAATTTTGTTTTCAACAGTTTGCACTTTTGAAACTGTCTTGTTGGTATTACAGAAAAACAATTTAAAAAGTCAGTTTATGAATATGTCATTTAAAAAAATATCATTTGTCATATTTCATTTTGAATAGTGACATTTTAAATATTTTGTAAATATAATACTAACCTAAAATAATACAAACATAACCCAAAACTGTAAAGCCTTTCTTTTTACAATATAACCAAGTTTCTGAAAGTCAGTAATACACTATAAAAATCACCAAAATAACCAGATCTAGTTTGTTCTTACAAAATTGAACTGCTTATATAGGCTATTCCAAACGTTTAGGCGGAACTAGATTATGAATCTAGTAATTTTTATCTATTAATTCGGACTTTTGGTCACAGGGGAACCTGTTCCTAATCTGGGGTACAAATTTTCCAACAATGTTTTGCGTTACTTTATTTAGGGACTATTAGTGCAAAGAACCTAATTTGTTGTGGACATTTGTCGGTATAATGACGTAATTTATCATACATATTTTTTAGTTAATAACTATTCTCAATCTGGGGTACAAATTTTCCAACGTTTCACGTTATTTTATTTAGGAACTTGATTGCAAAGAACCTAATTTGTCGTGGTCATTTGTCGCTATAATGACGTAATTTATCGTACATATTTTTTCATGCAGTTGTCGTTCGATGTACATATTTTGTTGTGCAGTTATATTTTCTCCATTTCTTATTCATGTTTGGTAAAGCGATAGCGTATCCAAAGCATTGTTGTTAGCTAATGATTGACATCAATGCTTTTTCTGGTGGGATTGTACAGTTATGTACAGTCATGCCTCTAATCGAGATCTCTTCTTTATTTTTTTCGTTTTGAAAGTATGTAGCTTTTCCAAAATGAAAGAGCGCAGACTGTTTATTTACAGACTGGTGTATTAGGACAAGTTGTTGTGTATTGCTTAAATAATAATGGTGATTTTGTGAAGTGTACACAAAAAACGCTTTTGAGATTTATAATTAAGTGTAGTGATATTAATTATTAATTTTCAGTGAATATATATATTGGTTTAGAAATAAAAGTTTTCCACATGTGACCATTTTCAATTATTCTTCAAAGTTGATACAATAAATACACTAATAATCTACGTAATTACCTTGTGTGTCAAAAAGTACAATGAATTTTTTGAATAACAAATATTATAAAAAAAAAATATATTAAATTTCACTGTTTCTGAGACCGTCTTTGAACCTAGACGAGATAAGTGCCAACATCAGTGGTGGGATTAAGTGCGTATTACACTAGAACAGTGGTCTTCAACCTTCTTGCATCTGCGGAACCCTACAGTTTAAATGCTATTTCTTTGGAACCCCAAGGCTAAAAGGCACAATAGGCTGTCTTTTTTTAATTTTAAGGTCAAACGTTTTAAAATAATAAATTCAATGTTTATTATTCAAGTTAGTCTTGATCAAAATTGTTATTTTATAGCTGATAATGTAGGTATAGTATTTTACTTTTTAAATAATGCAATACCTACCTAATATAATTTTTAATGCAAATTATAAATAAAAATTGAATCGAATAATAGGGAAAAATTGCTAAGCGATATGACATCTGGTGGGATTTTAGGAACTACAGAAATAGACATTCTATCGCGCTTTTTTTATAAAAAAAATTTGCATAAAAATATAATTGCATGAAAACAAGTATTAATATTGTAGCAAAATTACAAAAACCACCAGTAAACATTAAAATTCACGTTGTTTATATGTAACGAATGTCTATTTTGAAGGTTCCAAGTATGCCACAATAGCGCTGCGATCTTAAAATACTTCCCCTATTAGCAATTAGCTGTTTTGAATCTTACGTATTACACCATGGAATAGAAAAAAAAAGTTCTATAATAATATGTTAAATATTATGTGTAGTGTAATTTGAAGAATAGTATATTGTGCAACTAGCGCGGAATGCCATATATTCCTCACAAGAATGTAGTTTGCAAACGAGCCGCAGGCAAGTGAAGTAAATCATTCGAGGGCGGAATATGTATTCTGCGCGTGTTGCTCACTATGCTTTTTCTCCGATTACAATTTTTCCATAAATAAATAATCAAGAAAATGCAATATAAATATGGTTCACATCCATTAATGCGCGCGCAACCAGTACAGGAATGAAAATTCTCGGACTCTGCACATGCGCATTGCTGCGAATTTATTATTTTCCGCACAACGCTCATGCGCATTGGGATGCATTTATCATTCCCGCATAGTCTGTGCGCGCATGATGGTAACATGCGAAATTAAGCCAATTTCTTGTTAATAAACAGTATCGAAATGAGACAGTTCCATAGTAGTCGTAGGAAAAAGTTATTTACTGTCATACCTTTAGCAAAATGAATGCATATTTTTTTTTGATACGGTTAGCATCTGACCCTCATTGTCCCAATAAGTTTTATTTGTACGATGTTTTTATAACTCTTTTTATTAAGAAATAATCGCAGTGAACGTAAGTGTTGCCTTACCCTGTAGATTGGATATTTAATACTTTTTTTATAGTATAGGGAAGAAGGCCACAAAAAAGCAAGTATTAAGTTCTCTGTCTTTTGTTTAAGTATTGGTTTTATATATCAGGTGCCTACTCTTTTTATTGGACATAGGAAATACAATATTAAAATTGTTATTTAGCAATATCTTTTTACGTATTAATTTTAGAGCAAAAAATTTAAGTACAAAAAATTTTCAGAATTTAAATCTGCATTTAATGCTACTAATACTAATACTAATAATGTAATAATCAGATCGGTGTCTTTCATAAATTAAGACACAAATGAAATGAAATGAAAGGCAATTACGGTATTTTTTAATTCTGAACATTTTTTATAGTTACACTTTATTTTAAAAAATTAATATGCAAAAAGCTATTGTGAAATGAAAAATTTAACATGGTACCTATCTTCAATAAAAAAAAGACACCTGGCATATTACTGGTTTATTGGTGTTATATTTAGTTTCATTATCGGTCAATAGATGGATACAGTGTTTTCAGTAATCACCTTAAAAATATAAACAAATATGTGCTCATCGATAAAAAACCACGATCTTTAAAATATATTTTTTTCAAATTCGGTAGTACGGTATCAAATGAAAGCCCTTAGTACGTGGATTAACGATCAAAATTTTATTTTTGCAAAATAAATTATTTTGATGCGATTTTTGCCAAATTTGTCTAAGATTTTTTTTGTCCCACACCTATAGCACAGATGGTTTAACCTAAAAATCTGAAAAAATTCTAAGTAATGTACACTGGTGTGAACCGGAATAGTACAACAGGAATTTTTGATCAGATTTTGTTTTCGGAAAATAACGCATTTTTTGCGTTTTTTGGTTGACGATGTACAAAAGTTATATTTATGTAACACACTATACTAGAAGGCGTATCCTGGTCTAATTGTTAGTTTGCTGGCTTGCTACGCAGCAAACTAGGGTTCGCTCCGGGGCAGAAGAAACAATTTTTTTTCCATTTTATTTTGTTTAAATTATTTTGTTAAAATTCTAGTTATATTTTGGCAAATGTTGCATTTAATTTTTACGAGCGTAAATTTAATAACCAGTTGGAATTTTTGCAATTATATTTTCATTCTATGTGTCATGTATACGAAACCAGAGGGGCGGAGTATATGACTTAAAACAACCAATGGAAGCCATAGGCCCAATTTTCAAAATCTTAATGAACCTTGCTGTATAAAAAAATACTGCACATATTTAGAAACCTAAATAATGGTATTAGGTATTCGAATTAAAATTAACTAAAAAATATTTTAACATAAAAATTGTTTTTAAAGCTTTTAGATTAACAGACGGTAAATTATTTTAAAAATATCGTTTATTTTGCAGTGATTACTACAAAGCAAAATTTGTCCTACACACTCGGCATGCCGCCTTCACTTATTATATACCTGCAAAACCCTGCAATGTGTGAAAATTCAAACTTCACATGATTTTTTTTTTTTGTTCGTAGCGACCTTCACTGTAATTTTTGAACACACTTCGTAAAACATCCACTGATTTTTGTATGTATAGTTATTTCGAACTTGAATATTTTTGATATTACTACCTACGTGAGTTTATTAGTATATTTATTGTATCCACTTATTATGATTAATCATAATCAGCCATACTTCATTATATTGTTTACTCTGTGTATATCTGTGTTACGTTTAGTCGGTATGTTTCGTTATAATAAATTTCTGCACCTTAGTTTGTGTAAATTTTTGTCGAAATTTCTGGTTAATTCATTTGTATACCCACCTAGTATTTTGTATGCATATTTTATGTTACATTTGTTTTTAAGTATTACGCTATTAAATTTTATAAATGTAGATTTTTATATCTTTTTACTTCCTTCGCCAAATTTCGTAAAAGTTATTGACTATGCGACTAATTGACGAAACAGATAAGGTCGATTTAATGTTAGAAGTACAATCTGTTTCCTATTTCATAATTTTTATTTATGGCGAATAGTTTTAAAATGCAATAGTTATGGTTCACTGTCCTCAATTTGGAAATATTATCTATTACTACACTGTTCTATAAAAAGTAACTGGACACCTCCAAATGGAACCGTTTCTGTTGATTTCATTGTTCGCATATTTATTGGAACCATTGGCAGATCTGGTCATAGAGCGGTGCTTCCGGCCTTGAGGATTGTGCGGTCCCGCGCTGGATATCTTCTTTTTTTGCTTCCATCCGTTTTCTTTTTTTGTCATCACTTGGATAAGTTCTTCTTTTTTTTTGTCATCACTTGGATAAGTTCTCCTTTTTTTGTTATCACGTGGATCCATCCTCATTTTTTTGTCATCAGATCCGCCTTCCTTTTTTTCCCATCACTTGGATCAATATTTATTTATTTTTTTTTGTTTTTGGACCCATTTTCTTTTTTTTTTTTCGGCTCTGCATTTATTTTTGGACAAATGACGCGCGTAATGTACCAGTTTCATATCAGCTCTGGATATAACCAGTATCGGAGAAAGCTAGAGTGAGGCCTGTAGCATACGTTAGAAAGAGGCCCTAAATTAAAAATTGCACAAACATTTTTTAAATAATACATCGTGAGTAGAAATGGCAATAAAAATTAATTAACTGATCATTTGGTTAATCGAAATGATATAATCGATTTTCGATTAAATTTGTAGAAAATAATCGATTATGAAATAAAAAAAAAAACATATATAGTGCCACAAAGTAAACAAGAACCCCGGAAAATATGTGAACTAATTTGAAATTTTTTAGGCGGGTTTCCGTTAGGAACCACCTTGAGGAATGTGTATAAATTGACACTGAACTGATAAGTACTGATTTTACGCTTTATTTGTATAATTTGTACTTAAGTATTTGTGTTTGATGATAGAAGTTGATTTGAATTTATAACTCAAAATTGATTTGTATTTATAACTATTATTAATATTTATATATAATAGTTCACACATATATAGAATTTCGCGCGAGTGTATTATGCCGTTGAGTGTACTTGAGAACGCATAGACCGCTAAGATACGCCTACCCATGAACTTTGTTTGCTTCGAAGGAATATACTCGCCGACAAAAAAAAAAAAATGGGACGTTCTTAATCATGTATTTTAAAGATCAAATCATCGACGAGCTACAAGCACTCGCAACGACTAATTTCTTACCCTAATAGTTCTGCGCGATCGTGATTGGTCCTTAAATTTTCTCCGTCATTTCGAAGAATATCGAAATTTGGCAATTTTATCAAGAACTGTCCAAAGACGATTGAGGAAACAAGAGCTTGGATCCATAAGACCGTAACTCAGGCTTTTCTCGCAAAATATCGAGTTGATATTGGACGCAAACTATAGCAGTATATTGAGCAGAAATGAGTAGCGGTTGAGTTTAATTCTCCAGATGGGCGAGAACGAGTGTTTTGAAGGCCCAGTAATCTAGGGACTTTATTGAAAAGAAAAGAGCAAAGTCATCTACCGACCAGTATTTAAACAATACAAGTAAGTAATTTCTTCAAAATAAAATAAAGATTTCGATTATTAATCGATTAATTATTAATTAATCGAACCCAAAAATATATGATGAATCGATTAACTGAAACAAAATAATCGATTATTTCAATAATTCGATTAACCATTGCCATCTCCAATCATAAGTACATGAAGAAAAATGTTTATCTTTTCTTTGTCAGCAAGATGACTTTGTTAATGTAATTATTGTCTTTAAATCGTATATAGTTTGTGCGGGACCCGTAGCATTTGCTAATTTTGCTACTAGATATGTTAGTCGACAACAATTGTGAAGACTTCGCAAAAAATGCAGATCAACTGAAAGAAGATCTAGTAAGTATTGGTATACAAAATACCTGTGTTATTACAACAGATCAAAAATAAAGAGCACACCCCTTAATTTTTCTTGGGGGGGTTCTCGTACATATTTGTTCAATTACACAAAAAAATGCATTCTAAAAAAATAAGTATTTTGAATATTTGGGGGAAATCCCTCCCATAAGCCCCCCTATGGTGCGCGCCTTTTGTGAGTACGATCAAACGTGAGTGACAGTGCACAGGAAGATATACAAAGGTGTAAGTACGATTTTTTAATCTTAAAAGTTGGATTTCCTTATTTAATTAATAGGTCTGTTGGTAGAGTCGTTTGAAATGGTTTATTATTATCCAGACGCAAGCGTAGAGTTCGAAAGATGGTTTTAAAATCCCACTGCGCTTGCGTTTGATGATAAACCGTTCAAATTATTACGAACAGACCTACGATTTCAATGCTTTTAGAATTATATATATCGTAAATCTTCATCTGGAGACTGTAATATTGATTTCATCATTTAAATCTAGGCTCACTTTGTTTTAAGTATTCAGTAATATAATTTAATTGATTATTTGAGGTGAGACACGTAAAAGTAATTGTTTTGCGGTAATAAAAGTAAGTATAATAATATTTAAATAGTGCGCCAGTCTGTTGCGTAGGGAATTTGGCAACAATGTCATTGAGTAATGTTGGTATACCTGGAGAACCTTGTCCCTATTGTCAGTGCAATCCAGTAAAAAAAGTGTTGTGTACGGATAACTCGGTTTGTGTACTTTCGTAAATAATTTTAATATATCGGATTTTCTATCTTAAATTTCAGAGGTAGATGAAGGTAAGTTCATATACCATATAACCATTATTTAAAAGACAGGTTTTTAATTCATTATTGTGCTTATGATGTTATGTTTGGTAGTAACATTTCTTATGGTATTATTTTTACGCGTCACGGTTTTAAAATTGGATTTAGATGTTTTGCAATAGTTTATTCGTCTTTTTGATGTCATTTCTTGTCATTTGTTTGTCAAATCTTTACTTTGAGAGGTTATGTCAAGATAGTTTCAGAAGACTTCTTTGTGAAACACCTGTATCCCAAGCATTTTTGTCACAATGGGTATTATATTTACTTATTTTAATTATAATTGTCATAGATACTAAACAATAATAATTATTGTTGTTAGGTTTTTATAAAATAATCAATTAAACATCAACCATGTGTTACATTTGAAGTATAAAATAAAACTCAAATATGTTTTTAAGTGGCGTTTGTCTTGTTCTAGGTTTTAGTATGCCAAGAAATCACAAAGATAAGTACGAAAATAATTCATCACGACGTTCTTATACTATCATGTCACCTGAAGAAGCCGCAGCTGGCAAAAAAACTTATTGGACAGAATTGGAGATAACAGGGACTATTCGTAATCTCAGTCCTAACCTCTGGAATCTTGAGAATTTAACTGCGTTGTACCTTAAGAATAATAGTTTGCAACGATTGCCACCTGAAATTTGTCATTTAGTGAATCTCCGTTGTCTTGATTTGTCGAACAACAAGTTACGCTCACTGCCGGCTGAACTTGGAGACCTTATCTACCTCAGGTAAGTTCGTAAACATATCTTATTCGTATCATAATTTAATCTATTCCATATGTGTGAAATTTTTGTATACATCCATCGTAAAAATTTTAATTAAGAAGCTATAAAAAGCTATAAAAATAGGTCCCATTGTTTCTCAAAATCCATTTATATAAATCATGATGGAATATTCATAGTTTATTTTTAGTGTTCGTTTGATTACTGTATTATTTATATTATTTGGCAGCTGCACTTAATTTATACATATAGAATTTAATTAATTTCTGAAATTTCTAGAACTTTTTTATTCCTCTAATATTTTTTATTTAGAAATCTAGTTAATTTATATCTTCTAATGACAGTAAAATGTTAACCTCTAGCGCCAGTACAACAGTGTGACCTTGAACTTGGCCAGCCCTCAAGGCATGATTTCTATGAGACTATTGCTCTTTCAACAATATTTTTTTAGAAACAGGATTTAGAGAATAACAAATACGTAAATTTGAATATTTTTAACTATAAGCTTAGTTAATCCACCCACAAATTCCAAGATTTAAATAAAAAAACAATTCTAATTTATGAAAAAGTTTTGAAATGAGGTAAAGAAAATTATTTTAACAGTAAAAATCATTAATATAGTTCTCAAATTCATTTATGTTCAAGTTTTGAATACAATTGAAACATTAAAAAGCATAGATATTGGTAGTGAACTTTTTAAGTGTTTCATATGTTAATAGTTTTAGGTAACCGCTTCTATTTTACTTATATTTTGTGCCAAAATTTAATAAAACCATTTTATACTATTGAAAAACTGTTAAATGGATACTAGTAACATTTTTTTGGGCACTGGCAGTCTGAATAGCCCCACAGAGAGCCGTAGCAACGCCAGAGGCGGCGCTAGACCAATCGTGGACGTCGGCGAAATTAGCTTTGCGAGGCCCCTTTCATTTCTAGTAAAAAAAAAAAAACGGTAATAAAAACAAACCTTGATTTGGCCTAATCTTCTGGCTTGACTTTTTAGTCACTAAACACTATAGTTTATATAAAGTTATAAACACAACTCATTTTTATTTTCTTTTAAATTATCTTTCACCTACTAAGCCATTTTTAATAGAAATGATTTCGAATGGTAAATTTATTTTTCAAGATTTGCGGACCCGATTTTCATTTTTAAACAGTGAATTTTGAATTTATAAGTTTTCATGCACAATATATAGAATAAGATTAATACCTAGAAAACGTTATTTATTTAAAGTCAATAGAATCCAGTGATAAAACCAACAAATATACAAATATACAAATAAATTTTTGTCCAGCAAAGCGAAATGAGAAATGTAAAAATATCATAAGTTATAATTAATATATAATATTTAAACTTTCAATAACTTGTAAATATTTTGCGAGGCCCCCTCAAGTGCGAGGCCGTTGGCAATTGCCGACGTCGCCGACGCCTAACGCCGCCACTGAGCAACGCCCTGGCATCGGGGCAAGTGCCAGGGGCGCGAGATCTGAGGGGCGCTATTGTGCGTTTTTCTTTTTTGGTCATCACTTGTATCTTAGCAGTAAGGACTTTTTTTTGTCATTACTGGTATTTTAGAAATGAAGACAATTTTTTTGGTCATCACTGTATTTTAGAAGTTAGGAAGTTTTTTTTTCATCACTTGTATTTTCACCAGTATATTAAAATTAAAATAAAAAAGATGCCCTCCTTAAATAAAATGAAAAAAAGATAAAAAGGGCGCTATTTTAGGTTAAATTAATTTATTTGCCAAGGGCGCCAAAAATATTGCTACGGCTCCGGCCTCACATCTCCGTCGTGTTTTAAGCTTGTGTTAATTATCAAGTCTTTTCGGCTTCTGCTATAGCCTGTAGATCTTCTGTCAGCTGATCATTTCATTTATTAACGCAGGCACGCAATCATGGAAGTAGTCTTATGGGATTAACCCCCGATAAATTATTATTATTTTATTTATTTTACATCGGCCTATTTCTCTAATGAAACAAATCGCCGATGCCAGGGGGCGAGCTCCTACACCTGGATGAGGGGTGAATGATTATCAAAATGAATCGAACCAGCAACATCTGGGTTTGTCGACTCAAATTGTCCGGCCCGCGAACCCTTCAAAATCCCATTGAATCTGGCCCGCGTTTTCAGAGATCAAATGCGGTTAAACGGTTGATGTTGATGTGGAACAAGCGCCACTTTTTCTGCAAATGGAAATACTTGAGTTACAAGAGAACTTATATATGAAGTAAAAAATGAAGGACATTTCACTAATTGAGTTTTATAAGAAATATTTCCTAGTTGACAAATTTCCGAAACTCACAGCTTTTGCTCAGATGAGAATTACTATCTTTGGAAACACAAAAGTGAGCAGTTATTTTTTTGGATGAATTTTGTTAAATCAAAAACCAGGACGAAAATAACAGATTCGCACCTAGAAAACACGTTGCGTGTTGCTACATCAGTTGTTTCCCCGAATTTTAACAAACTTGTGAGCAATATGAAGTCCCAACCGTCCCATTAAAATTAAATAAACATTTTGTTCTTATTTAACTATTTATGCATTATAAAAGATTTTTTGAACTATAATAAAGATTATTTCAGTACAGTAATTTAAAAAAAATCAGCTGTAGCTACCAAAGGACCGACCGCCATCACAAAGTACTTGTTTAATTTATGCTGCTTTATAAAAGTTGTTAGTTATTGCTTTTATAGCAACTTTTGTTAAATAAATTGTTTCGAAATATTTCTCTGTTGTAAAATATTCGCAAAAATGTTAAAACCGACACGAGTAAATTCCCATTTCTAGTTAACCGATTATTACCAAAAGTTGATCAACTCGTGCTCAACAAGTTGATGTCAAAAGCTTAAATATGAAGTTTCATAAATATCCTTTTAGCCTAATTTGCTCTGCACTTGTACACGGACCGACAGACAGACATACCGATAGACAGACAGACAGAACGACAGACAGACAGACCGACCGACCGACCGACCGACAGACATCATGCTAAAAATAGTCAAAACGTTATGTAGGGACCTCAATTCGTGGATATCGAAATCTCGAAATGTCAAAATTTGTATGATCACAATACCGGCTTTACTGGCAACAAGCGCTGATCTGTCGCAGTATCTGTACATGTTTTCAAATATAACCGCACACGCTGGTACTGGTCGGCGCAGGTCGGTGTCGGCTACCCGCTTACCGAAACGTTTAAGCAGTTTAAGTAGCTTGTTGTCAGCGCCGAAACAAAAAAATATTTAAAAAATCTTGCATCATCTTCTTTTATTTGAGGAAAAAGGTGGTGGTATTTCCCATATTTACGTCTCTCTTGGTTTATTGCTTGTATACCTTTTCTTTTTGGTTCCATTTTTATATATAGTGATTCTGTTAGAAACAACTCATCCAAAGATGAATCAGAACTCGCCATTTTCACTTATTTCAACATATAATTGAGCCAATATACAAAAGAGTATTTATACATTTTCAAAACTAGCGTTCACTCTATGCTAGGCCAATATAATTAAAAGATGTACGATAAATAGGAAAAAATAAATAAAAACTTTAATATATAGGTTATGTCATCTGTCAGTGTCACATGCAATATCAGCGTTTAGCGTGTGCTCAACCAGTAACCCAGTACGCTTGTTTTCGGTACCGATGGTCTGCGCTGATTTACCAGCTTTCTGTATGTTCGCAGCCTTATATATGTATGTTGGTGGTCGGTAAATACTGATGATTCTAAAAAAAGTTCTTTAAAAGGTTCTGGCCTGCGAATGTATTTCAGATCGCTATATTGGTACTCGTTATATCGCGACGTGCGATATATAACTGGACACGATATACCGGGACATAACCTTATTTTTCTTAACGTGTCCCAGGTATTTAAGCTTAATATTTGTTGGTCTTTTGGAAGATACAAGATCTTATATACCAATACTTGCTAAATCTTCTATTAATGGATGTGTGTTCCACTGGTTGATTGATACTTACCATTGATTAGAGACGGAGATCTTCCCAGATTGATTGAATATTTTCCTAATTATTTTATAAAAAACATTGTTTATTAATGTTTGATTTTATTTTCAGGGAATTACTTTTAAACAACAATTTCTTACGTATTTTACCCTACGAGCTGGGTAAACTTTTTAACTTGCACGTGCTTGGTTTACATGGTAACCCTCTCAATAAGGATATTACAACTATATATAGTGAACCCAATGGGACCCATAAACTTCTGACCTACATGTTGGATAATCTACAAGGTAGGAACATTTTAATATCTTATTTATTTATATCATGTTCTGTTTATAATCTACTACTTGTATTAAATGATATTTTTATATGGCATTTTATTGCTTGCCAGGCTCATATGTAAATAGTATGGCAGTCCAAACATGTTTTGTATTTATTTTCTTTTAATATACATTGAAAAAACAAGCAATTATAAAAAATATTTAATTAATTGTTGAAAACAGAAAACAAATATGTGAAGAGTGAATTTTCACAAATTTCAGGCATTCGTAGACGTAACAACATTTTTAGAGTTCTCATATGTATATAAACAAGGAAATCTTGTCGTTGGGTAAACTGCTGGACTTAGAGAGTTACAATTTGGCATGCAAATACAGTAATCTTATATAGGAAAATTACTGCGACTGAAAAAACAACCCAAAAAATAAACAAATATGTTTTTTTCGAAAAAAACAATATAAAAATATTCTTTAGATGCGAATTTGCTAAAAATATGTTAAACAATTAGTGCCCCCTATCCCTCATTCCTGCTGGGACCGGTAAAAAACACCCAAAAAATAAACAAATATGTTTTTGTCGAAAAAAAAAAACAATATAAAAATATTCTTTAGATGCGATTTTTGCTAAAAATATGTTAAACAATTAGTGTCCCCTATCCTCATTCCTACTGGGACCGGTAAAAAACATCCAAAAATTAAACAAATATGTTTTTTTCGAAAAAAACATTTTTCGAAACAAACAAAAATAAAAATATTCTTTAGATGCGATTTTAGCTAAAAATATGGTAAACAATTGTTGTCTTCCATCCTCTTTCTTACAGGGGTTGGTATAAAAATCTGATAAGAATCCGAGTAATGCACATTGATGAGTATCTGATTATTTTTTGAAGGATTATATGTACCCAAAAAATTAAATTTTTTCGGCATATATTTGTAATTTCGTAAAAATATTTTTTTATAGTATTCGTTTGAACTATTTTGGTTCATATGTGCATTACTTCGTTTTTTTTCAGGTATTTAGACTAATCCTTTGGGTTATAGGGTTCGAGACAAATTTATGTAAAAATAAAAAATTTTAAAAACTTATTTTTCGTTCCTTAATCTACTTTTTAAGGACTTTCATTTGATCTCCACAATAAATTTTATTTTTAAAATATGTCATTCGTTTCCATGGTTCAACTGTTGGAATTATAAATTTTCACATGCCAACGTCAAAAATGAAATAACCCAAGCAAGGACCCTTCTCGTGACAACTTAAAAGAACGAAATTCCCATTAAGTTCCGCCTGTACATTTGGAATGTATAAGTAAATATTTTTAGAATGATGACATTTAAAAGTTTTGTTTAAATTATTTTACATACATTTTTGTTAAAATTTTGTTTATAAACCTTCCTAATATTATTCTGTTTGTTATTTTTAACAAAATATCTGAACTTATATTATCGTAACATTTAAATATTTGTTTTATAAACAATTACCAATTTAAAAATATCACAAGACTAGCGTTATGACGTTAAATTTTGGAAGAAAACTAAGCAAACTACGCTTTTAAAATAAATATAGTTTTTGTTTTCAAAAGTTTTTATAGCGTTTTTTAAAGTGTTGTTTTGATTATAATCTCATGTAAACAAAGTTAGGAAATTATCACTTGAAAAGGAAATCTTTATAATCTTTGTACTCTTTGATCTGAAGAATTATTAATAAATAAAAATAAATTATCTTGGGAAATTTTCCACGCTGTGAAATAAAACTGAAAGAATAGTGTATATTGGATTAGTGGTCTTCATCCTTCTAACATCTGCGGAACCCTACAGTTTAAATGCTATTTCTTTGGAACCCCAAGGCAAAAGCCACAGTAGGCTGTCTTATTTAATTTTAAGGTCAAACGTTTTAAAATAATAATTTAGATGTATACTATTGAATTTAGTTTTGATCTAAATTAATATTTTACAGCTGACTATATTTCTATATTTTTTAAATGTAGGTATGCTATTTTACTTTTTAAATAATGCAATACCTACCTAATATATTTTTTAATGCAAATTATAAATAAAAATATGCTGTTTTGAATCTTATTTACTTATTATAAACATTTATTAGCAATCATTATAAACATAAAATCAAAGTAATATAGTAATTTATAAACATAAGTACATTTAAATGGTAGATGATATAAGAAGTAAATAATAATCACTACTCAACAAATTTGAACTTTTTGATGAGTAAAATTAGCTGCTTTGAAATAAATATGACCTACTGATGACGAAAATGGTCGAAAATTAAGAAATTTGTAGCACCCTCAGATTTTCAAAATTTACCAAAATCATTGTATCCAAGCAGAGTCCTTAAAAATTCAGAATAAAACCATTTAATTAAAGTTGAGGAACCCCTGAAAATGTTACATTGAAGTCCAGGGTTCTGCGGAACACAGGTTGAATACCACTGGATTAGATAGTGTTAGACTTCCTTAAAAACTAGCTTCTTCAGGTACTGCAAATTCTAGTACAATTACAGAAAATTATATTAAAATAAAATTTTGTTTGTTTATATTAATGACGTAACTCAGTATTTTTATCATTTTGCTTGTATACCAAATATTCAAACTATTATCAATGTCATTATAGGTTAAAGACTTTTAAAACAAAACTTGTTTGCCCGTTATTTTGCAATATTTAACTATCAACAGCTGAATTGAATTTTAATAAATTCAAACGCTTACCTTGTAGGATATTGAGGACTAAATAATATTTACATAATGTTGTTTACGAATTGTTTTTACAAAATTTGGTTCGATACACAGTTTTGTTTGCATGGAAATTCGATTTTATCACAATATCTTTTAAATTAATAAAGAAAAAACATCTATAAATTTATCACCGCTCTCAAATTGGATTGGGTCGTCGTGGGAGTCTTGGGTAGGGTTGCCAGAAGTACAAATTGTGTAAAGAGAACTATTCAAATTTAAAAAATCACCTGTGGCCATCACAGGACCGACCGTTGTTTTATCCGCAGATTCTTAAAGAATAAATCTGCAAAATATTGTTCATATCAGTCAAAGGATGTAGGAGTGTCTAGAGTATCTTGTTTATGCCTATGAAATCCTAGACATTTCTATATGTAATTATATTTGTAGATTTTTAGAGAATAAATATGCAAAATATTGTTCATATCGGTCAAAGCATATAGGGGTGTCTAGAGTTTCTTGTTTATGTCTACGAAATCCTAGACATTTATATATGTCATTATTGAGATCTGACAATAACTGAAGTGACGCCTAGCGGAATATTTTGGAACTTAACGGAATAGGATTTTGTTGGATTTGGCTCATTTAATTGCATTGTTTATATGTGTTAAAGTGAAGAAAACTTTAATAAAATGTCTTCAAAATCGCAACAGAAAATTAACTGCAATGTGAATTCTTGTGTATCAAATGGTAAATGTCAAAAAATCCTATTCCAATCGTCATTTTGTAAGCGACAACAGCGCCTCTGTAGGTAATGTTTATTCTCAATATTCATAGATTCTTAGAGAGTAAATCTGCAAAATATTATTCATATCGGTCAAAGGATATAGCAGTGCTAGATATCCGGATATCGAATACAGAAAATTCAAAATATTCGGATATATCCGGATAACAAATAAGAAATTAAAGATAATAGATTGAATCCAATATTTAATAACTCATTTATTTAATTTAATTTAAGTATTTATATACATTAATAATTCACAAAATAATAAAAAAAAAAAAAATTATATAATTAAATTTATTTCATTTTTAAGAATGCGTATTTAAAAAAAAATTGAATGTTTCAAAATTCAAGCGAGTTCTAATTTTTGCCCTAGTCAGGCCTGCAATTGAAAAAACGCGCTCTGTTGCCGTAGATATTGGTTTTATTGTAAGAAGTGCATTAAATAATATATTTTAATTATCTGTCCTTGTTTTTTTGATTTTCCTGATTAATTTGAAATGAAAGTTTTAATTCTAAAAATAGATTGATTAACGAAATTAAAGCTTTAATTCATTTACATATTTCGTCATGTGATTTAAAGGAACTCTTGTAAAGGCGAAAAGGTATAAAAAAAAGTACCAGATATATTGAAAAAAATGTTGAAAAATTATTTTTTTGTTTATTCCTAAAATATTCTGATTATCTGATATTCAATGAAAATTACTCGGATTATCGAATAGTCCAAATTGGTCGGATAATCCGGCTATTCGGTTATTCGGTTATTCGGATATCCGGATTGGAAACCTTTAGCAGTGCCTAGAGTTTCTTGTTTAGGCCTACGAAATCGGACGAATCATTACGAATCCTCACGGACAGGATAAGCTCATTATTATATAGCAGGGGCGCTCAAACAGTCGATCGCGATCGACTGGTCGTTCGTGAGTGGTTTTTAAGTCGATCGCTTACATATTTATAAAAAGTATTTTAAATATTTTTTTACAGTTATTGTCATTTAATAGTTATTAATTTAGTAACGAACATTAAATGTTAAACTATCTGATAGAATAATAGATGATAAATTAAGATTTAACATTTAATAGATATTATTTGGAATGAGGTAGATCTCATTCTAGTCTTGGAAATTATGTCAGATATACATCTCAAAGCTAGAGCAACAGATAACAAGTTTTGGGCTTGTTTATCTGAAGAAAAATATCCATGTTTGAAACAAATAGCCCTTCAGTTAACAGCATTATTTGGGTCAACTTATTTGTGCGAGTCTGCGTTTTCCAAAATGAAAATAATTAAATCTAAATATCGTAATCGGCTCAGTGACGAACATCTTAATTCATGCTTGCGTTTGGCACTTTGTAATTATGTGCCGTTTTATGAAAAGTATGCAGATGACATGCAATGCCATTTATAACATCAAAATAACATTAGTTGTTGTATCTTTGCAATTAATAAATATAACCATTTATGAACTTTGTATTTTATTTTTACCTAGTCGATCGCTTGCCGCCTAATGCTTTTATGGTCGATCGCCGATGGTTTAAGTCTGAGCGCCCCTGTTATATAGGCTATTCCAAACCTTTAAGCGGAACCAAATAAAATTTAAATTTTCTTTAAAAAATAAAAATTTTCGATATAAAAAAAAGATCGGATCAATAAAGGACATGTTTTCTTTGAAAGAGTCCTTCTGGCCACCCTAGGATTGGGTCACCGTGGGAGTCCTGGGCTTTAACTTCCCAAATATATTACAAGTACTGTAGTTTTTGTTTGCTAACTATTGTTCATAATGTAGTAATTAAGAACCAAGCGTTTGGAGAGCGTTAAAAATAAACTGGCTCCTTTTAAACTAGTTATTCTTGTAAAATAAACACCCTTAACATATGTTCTCACATCTTGACTGATAAAACATTTTAAAAGACGCATAAAACAGCTTATAAAAAAGCAGATGGCGTGTTTAAATAGTAAAGGCGTATTTGTAGATTTTTGTATTTGTATAAAAGAAAAATCAAGTTAAATTGTATCTAACCAAACCTGGAAAAATATGTGAAATGTTAAATTTAGAATTTAGAAAACACTTTCTCTTCAGATAACAGATCTATTTTTTTACTTAAAATGTACTTATATCAGATTTTTTTGCAAAAACTTTCATTTTTATTTCCTGGTTCAATTTTTTTGCTAATATTTAGTAATTTTATCTGCAAAACTAAATTTATTTATATTAATTAACATTAATTAAACTCTATTGCGCAATTAAACTTTAAATAAATTTAAACTAGCGTTAATAAACAATTGATTTTTAAATAAGTTTCAATTGTATAAAATAAATTTAGTTTATCGCTATTTGAATTATAAATTTAACATTCAATTATTTAATTTCTTAATTATGAAAGTACAATATATTACCTGATATTTTCTATAGATAAAATTATTCTGCAAGGATACAAAGTGAATATTACATAATATATAAACAAATCGTGATCTCACCTTCAATCAACTGGAAATTTATCAGTGAAAATACAAATTTTTAAAACTATAAAGCAAAAAAAGGGTATTTTTGGCAAATACAAAACTAAATATATTGTTTTCACGGGTTTTAAGGACAAATCAGATCTAGTTATTTTGGTTACTGCTATACTAGGGTGACCATTTTCTTAAGAAGGTAATGCGAGACGGAGCAAAAAAAAGGTCCTCATCTCCCAAATCCAAGTGAAGAGCAAAAAAAAGGTCCTCACCTCCCAAATCCAAGTGAAGAGTAAAAAAAAGGTCCTCATCTCCCAAAATCCAAGTGAAGAGCAAAATAAAAAAAGGTCTTCACCTTCCAAATCCAAGTGAAGAGCAAAAACAAAAAAGGTCCTTACCTCCCAAATCCAAAATGCGGGACAAAATGTTAAAATGCGGGACTTTTGCGGGACGCATCTTAATGCGGCAAAAATGTTAAAATGCGGGACAGTCCCGCAAAATGCGGGACGAATGGTCACCCTATGCTATACGGGTCTATTCTGTATCTTTTGTAGTTACAAAGATTTGATTAAAAATTACGATTGAAAAGTAACATTTTAGTTAAAATTTTAACTTTGTTTCTAAAGCGGGTTTTACAAGATTCAATTTATTGATCAATTATTTGAAAAAGTTGACGTTCAACTTATTGATGTGTGTAAAGTGTTCAAAATTTCAACAATTAATTGAAAAATTTATTGACGAAAAACTGGATCAATTTATTTTGAAAATAAGTTCTATTTTTCATCAATTTTTTAGGGAATTCTGGGTATATTGTTATTGTATATTTAGTTATTGCCAACTGTTTAGTTCCCACATAACCTAGAAATATAGAAATTATATTTCGTTTTAAAATGTGATAGAACCGCAAACGTTCTAATTCATCATAATCTAGGTTATTTCTTTTGTTTTTAACCAATAAATTTTTCAATTAATAGACAAAAAACTTGATCAATTTATTGATCAATTAATTGAACTGTATAAAACCAACTTTATTCTGTATCTCAGGTTACAACGCCCAAGCGATAAGTTCTAACTTTTTAACCTTATGGTTAATAGTATGTTGGGAAATTATCTACAAGGGAACGTATTTTGCTGGTTTAAGTGTGGTTTTAATGTAAACAAGTGTTATGGTTCAATACTGAATCAAATGTTCAAATATAATAAATCTATATGCGGAAATATACAATATTTATATATAAATACAATATTTATATATAAATAATTATGGCTGCAGAAAGTAAATAATATAATATTACCATAACATGCAAATGTATCTATATTGTTTCTTTCTTTTCTTTTTTTTTCTTTTATATTAAAATATTTTTATTTTTAGGTTATATTTGCCTTATTTTTATATTGATTTTTAAACAAACAGTAAAATAAAAATTTATAAATATATCACAATTTTTATGTTTTAAATATTTACTTGCAGGAAGGCTTTTGGTTATTTTAGGATTTTCAAAAAAAGGCAACATTTGTGAAACGAGATATTCCGTAAAGGTTTTAGACCAATCAAAATATTTTAAAATCTTTCTTCAGGTCACTTATATCACGCAGTCGCCTTTGTTTAATTCGAACTGATCTCCTAAAAAGCATTTGTATATATTTTTTATTCACCTATAGTCATTTTTCTTCTTGATATTTTACAATTTGCTCTAGTAATAATTGGTTTAAAATAAATAGACCTGTTATGATTAATAATAAAAAGGCTTTTTTTCTGGCTATTTGACGTTTAGAGGTTATAAATACAACTGGTTAAAAAGTTAACACTATGTATTTGACTGGAGTTAAAATTTCAAATATAATCTACTGAATTAACAGCAGCGAGGTTAAAATTTCAACGGCTTGTAATGGCTGTCTTCTTGTTCCTTTTTTGTATGTATATTCACGGACAACTTTCTAAACAATTAACTCCACTCTTTGTAGCGATGTAAGTTAGAATGATGTCAGGTTTATATTTATTATCTTCAACAAAACTACATACTTTTTTAAATTGCATTGTTTTTTGGATTTCCACTGAATAAAATAACGATATTTGTCAAAATTATGGTCTGTATACAGTGGCGATGGTTCGGGTAGGAACCCCTCATTATTTATTTGCATTTACACCGTTCATTATTTGTGAAAATTGTAAAAAAAAAAACAACTCAAAAACGGTAGGAGACCGCAACCTCCGGTAAACTTTCAATACACAATTTAATATTTATAAAATATTTGATGTCTTTTTTGTCGTTAATATGAGTAAAAATTTAAATTTTAACGCTATTTTTTATTTCATTTTTTATGTTAAAATGTTCTATAGGCTATTCCAAGCCTTATTTTTATCAATTACTTATATTTAAACTGTTTTGAATTGCAAAATTTTATGTGGGTTAAATATTTTGGACAATCTACACGAACTAAAGTTTCGAAATGTGTGAAACTGAGTATAAAAATGTGGCGAAATAACTATTTTTAAACAATCTCAGTATGTCCTCTTAAAATTGTAATAATATGACCCCATTTTGGAATCATTATGCTTTTGTCACGTATGAAGACATACTAGATGATTTAGCATTTATTTTAAATACATTGTTGGATATAAAATATTTCCATGTTCTCGAGTTTGTTTTTTTTTTTGCTTAACTTTGGGTTTCACTGTCACAAGTCCTCCATTTGTTGAGTGTCTGGGTCTGGGTACCACGATACGGACTCGCTGAATCCTATAATAAATACTTGGACCAGATTATCGAACCGATCCTGTAATGTACAGCGTAACGTAATGCTCGATTGAAATCTACGTGTCGCGAACGTATTGCGACTTCCTGTGTACTGTTGGAGAGTAGATCATGCTACGAATATAATCAAAAAATAAAAATTCTAGTTACAGGCTATTCTAAATACACAGTGTAAATTATTTTATGGAGAGTTTTTTAAAAAAATACTCCGGCTTTGTTGGGTTAAGATATGGATAAACTTTACATTGTAGTTTTATTAAATTCTTGTTAAAACTTCACATGTATGATATATACCAGTGTTTCTCAACAGGTGGTTCGCAGAGCAACAGTGGTCCCCAGAAAAATTTTAGTGGTCCGCGAAAGTTTTCGTATGTGTTTTTTTGCAGTTTTTTTGTTATTTTTTATACACGTTTTTTATGTAAATAATTTATATTTTGTATATTTTTTGTAAACTTTCTGTGATTTTCTACAAATAAAATAAATGTATTTAGCAGCACATTAAATATATTTGTTTTCTTGCAAAAAATGGACCAAGAAATATTATTAGTGGTCCGCGTTAGAAATTTTTATATTTTACTGGTCCGCGGTGCGTTTTTGGTTGAGAAACACTGATATATACAATGCACAAACAATCTTGAAGAAGCTAAACTGCTGACGAAAAATATCGAAAAATAATTAAAGAAGTTTATGCGGACACCGTTATTTTTGACGTTTGCCATTGCTAATAGTACTAGGCTAGAATATTACAATATAATGAGTATTAGTATCAAAAAGATATAATACTTCATGAGGTTTATAAAATTCTTTCGGACGTTTCGGAAACTGCTCAATGATCTGTTTCCGTCTTCAGCGATTACGAGACTGATAAACATGTCAATTTACTTCGAATTATTATACTGGGTATTGTAAGAGTGGGGCCAGGTTATCTGTGTGCTCCTATTGGTTGGGTGGTTGGGGTCAGCTATAAAGTCTTAAAACTTTAGGAATTAAGTATATTTTCTTACATCTAGTGAGGAACTGGTGGATAGTTTTTTCCTTCGCCAGTTGAATATATAATTTTCCAGCATTTTGAAATGTTTGTGTGCTCCGGGCCCAAACCGAATATTAATAATATCTTTGAAATTATTTTGCAATGGTAAAATATTAATGCGGACACCGCATTAATATTGTTATATTTTCATTCTATGTGTCATGTATACGAAACCAGTGGGGCGGAGCATATGACTTAAAACAACCAATGGAAGCCATAGGCGCAATTTTCAAAATCTTAATGAATCTTGCTATATATAAAAAAAATACTGCACATATTTAGAAACCTAAATAATGTTATTAGGTATTCGAATTAAAATTAACCTTTATCTACCGAGCGTACAGTATACTGTACGCTAATAGTATTCCTTGTTAGCCGAACGTACAGTTTAGTGTGCGAGTCTTGTATTTTTATGTAACGCTTGCAAAATTAATTCCGGTCGGGAGCTAATACTATGCGAACTAAATTACGTAAGATAAAGGTAAACAAAAAATATTTTAACATAAAATTTGTTTTTAAAGCTCTTAGATTAACAGATTTATTTTAAAAATATTGTTCATTTTGCCGTGATTACTACAAAGCAAAATTTGTCCTACATACTCAGCATGCCGCCTTCACTTATTATATACCTACCTGCGAAACCCTGCAATGTGTGAAAATTCACACTTCACATAAATTTTTTTGTGTGTACAGCTTTACAACTAAATTTCAGTTCTCATTACTGGTTCATTAAAAATGACCCCAATAAGCCAAAGAATAAAGACTCTGGCCCGGACCCAAAAAATAGTCTTAAACCCGAATCTCAAAAATACTGGGTCTTCTCAAACCCTAGCTATGATAATTAGCTTCCTACATATGGATTCTGATACGCACATTTTAGTTTTATACAGTTAATATTACTGAACTTGGTTCTTACTTATGCGTGTTTTTTAATTGATTTTATCAGGTCAAATTGTCACACCCATAGTTAGTTATTAAAATTTATAGTATTTGCAATTATTGAATTGACATTTCATGAATCTATAACGAAAATAACCAATAACATGAACCATGACGAGATAAATCATGACATTTACAGAAATTACAAATGTCTATTCATCCACATTATCATCAAACTCTATCAAAACATTAATTTATTACATTAATAATTAAGAAATTAATTAAATATTTGTTAACAATCGACCATGTTTGCTTATTCGTGTGAAGATATCCTACGCAAAATGCCAAAGGATTTTTTTAAATGATTTCTTAAAAATACCAAAACCCGTTGCATGATTATAGATTAATCTAAACATGCATAGGTTATGCTATGCAGTATTAAGCAATATGCAATGTGCAATGAATGGTATATTAGCATTTAGTAAATGTAGGTATGGCTTACCGTGTCTAACAAAACACTGTTTCTCACTAGTTAACAGGTTTAAATACAGTACCGTATCTTAACGATGGGGTTTTATTAAGTTATTTAAACATAAATACACAGCAATAATTTATAATTGTCTTCAGGGTTTCGTAAACATAACCAAGAAAACCGTATACAATCATGTCTTTTTGTACGGTAGAAATTGTGACCAAATTGGTCGACCTTGAACGAAATTTGACATAGGTATGTAGTTCTTTGATTCGAATATAGGAAAAATTTATGTGAAGTGTGATTTTTCACAAATTTCAGGGTTTTGTAGGTATTTAATAATTGTAAGAAGCCAACATAATACTGGATGTCTAGGAATATTGGTCTATAATCACATCAAATCAACAGTTTTTTGATAATCACTTTGATTCGTTACTTGAGAACTAAGAGATTCCATTTAATTTTTTTAAACAAAATTTAAATAATTTGTCAAAAATCCCAGCGTTTTTGTCTGCATTTGCTTCGTATTCAAGTCTTCATTAGATTAATAAGAAATATATTGATAAATTGCTTTTTTTTTCAATTTCAAATATATATTTTTCACTGTTAATAGTGTGTTATTTGTTTTATAAGTATTTCATTACTATAAATGATATATTCCTCTTTGATACCTTAAAAACAAAATTTAAAGTCGGCCAATGTTTACAATATCCCCCTTCAAACTTTATACAGATGGCAGCATATAACGACTACACTAAATAATTCAAGAATTGTCAGTGGCTCTAAAATAATAGTTTCTAGAAGCGAGCTAACCATCTTCTAGTTTAATGACAAAACACTATCTTAGGTTAGGTTAGGTTAGTAAGTGTTTGGTTAGAAGAAGCCGAGCGAAGCGAGCTACCCATCTTCTAGTTTAATGACATAAATAAAAGTTCTGCACAATCCCACTTGTTTAGAATCTCTGTATATTAAACAAATGACATGTGTTTGACGTACGCGCAAGTGTGAAGTGGGATGTTTTAAACACTTACCTTAAAGTCAAATAATAGTTAATTATAAATTGTTATTTTAAATTTTTTATTTTTACTATAAACAAAATTCAGAAAACAAGTGAAATTCTGACGTTTACAAATTAAATTGATATGGAATGTCAGAAAAAAAAAAATATTCTCTTTCGTTTTTCGTAGCTTTTGAACGGCCGTAAAAATATTAGGTATTTAGGTACCACAATAGTAGGTACAACACTTAAGAAAATTTATTAATGAAAACTAAGTTTTTGAATAACTATTGTTGCTATTTTGCTGAGCAATTTACTAAAAACTTATGAAAAATTATATCCACACAAGTGGTTTGGGAGTGGACCGTGGTTTTGTGAAGGCTTGGACAAGACAAATTAAGACCCTTCAAAAGTATCCAGTGATTGAAAATACACTTTGATAATTTTTTTGAGGCATTTCTTCATTGAGGCCTGGCTCTAGTCCGCCTCACCCAAGGGCCGGCCATGCTAGTGTGGATATTAAGTTCATTTCCTAATTGAAATCAGTAAGATAAGTAGATGTGTTTCCTAAAGGACGTAAAATTCAATAAAATATTAAACGTTCATATAAATTTAATTTGTAAGCGTGAGAATGTCAACTGAAATTTTGTTTATAAATTAAATTTGTATGGAATGAGAAAAAAAATCACATATTTCTTATCAGTAATTTTTTATTAGTGATCAAAAATGATCCAGACATTACACGAAATCCACTTCAATTAGGGCTAAAATTTGATTGAAAGGAACATCCTCTTAACAAGAACATAGTTGCGTATCTATAAAACTAACATTAGTCTTATAGATAGGCAGCTCATACGTCAGCACATATGGCTAACATAATACATACGTTATTTAGTACAAATTTATTCCGTAGAATAGATTTTACGTTGATTTAGTGGGCTTTTTGTGACGTCACGGTCATTTTTGAACATATAATACTGATTAACATGCACTGTTGGTTTGGTAAAAAGTATGGTATTTTAATTTTTCAGTGTTTTTTCAAAAGTATCTAGCTGTATCTAGATACAAACATTTTTGACATGTATCTGTATCTAGATATTTTTTATAATTCTGTATCTGTATCTGCATCTAGATACAATTTTTCTTAGGTATCTGTATCTAGATATTTTTGTATAGTGCGTTCGAAGGTGAGTTTGCAGTATAGCTCTTATGGAAAATGGGAGCGATGTTGCCAAATGTTGTAAAAGTGTCAAATGTGTCAATTATAATAATATGAAAAACTCGTATGATTTACAAAAATCAACTCTTATAAAACTCAAAATAACATTCAACAAAAACAAATGGCCATTTGTAGAATACTGCGTCTTCACAGATCAGCGCGTTTTAGAGCTGGCAACGTCGACAAGCAAGAAAAGGATAGTGTCATTGTGTAAACCCATTAGAGAGTATGAAAAAGAACTACTCCATATGCCCTGTACTGCAAACTCACCTTCGAACGCACTATAGAAGATGTATCTATTACAATACTGGTTATAAGCAAATAGCTTCTAAAAATTTTCTGGTATCCCATTCCTCCTTAGTTCACACCTGCTTTAGAGAGTAATATAAACTCTCATCGCACCAACAAATTCTTGAATTGACATAGATAAGTGGATTAACGCCAATTTGCTTATTCCAAGACGCGCTCATAAAACTCATTGATAACCATAACGAAAGAGACAGTTTAAGATACGGCCCTTCTTACTGTGGGAATCCGATCGAATGCGGCATTAACATGAAAACTTGTAGGCGGGTTCAATTTATACAGTAGTTACGGCAGTTACTTTTAACTGATATATTGCTACAAAGTATGCGGTGTAATATGGAAATAAATTTAGGGAGTTTAAGTTTTAAGTAAAAGGAACGGAAAATAAAAATGAGAAACAGGGGAGAGAAGAAAAAGAAAACAAGAAAAGAGGATATAACATTGAGTGTTGACTTTGTGAACTTTTTATTAGGTGTTCTAAAAAAGTTTTTAATTTCTATCATGAAATAAAACAAGCAAAAAAGCGACGAATAAAAATAAAGAGGTGTTATGGATGCAGAAAGTTAAGTAAAATACCGTTTAGTTAACCCTTTGACCCCGGAATTAATTTCCTTGATTTAAAAAATATATATACAGAATTACACTATTCTGAAATGTGAATATGCATGTATTTTATCCACGACTATATAGATATACGTTCATTACAGGCGTCTCAGGGATAAGTAAATGTGCATATTCCTCACACCTTTTAATTACACACTACTTACCTGTTACGCAATGAGCACATTACGTAACAGGTTGAGCTCATTACTTAACAGGTTCAAGCAACAATGGCCGACCGTTGCTTAGCAACATAATAAATAGGTTGAAAACATATGTCAAATTATTGTTAGTTTGTAAAGGATACCGGATTAAAATTAAATAATGTAGTTAAAGTTGTCGAATATATTTTTTGATAGAGTTTTGATTGAGATAGACAGCGCGAACACTAGAACTAGAGTTAAATAAAAAACCGCGGACCGGTGGTTGAGAATCAGTGCCATAGAACAGTGGTTTACAAATTTGAGACATCCTAGGAACTCACATTAGAGACAAAATCAATGTGGAATCCATTTATAAATACGCTTCATGTAATACATTTTATTTGAACAAAATTATCTTAAAGCGTCATCAAAGAATTCAAAAAGAGTATTTAAAAAAGGGGGACAGGCGCTTCACAACTCAATTAAAAAATTTGACATAACTAAAACGGTATAGCAAGATTGGGACATGTTTATTATTTTTAGATCTGCCTGTTTTTTTTTTTTTTTCTTTTTTCATTCAGCATATGTAAAATTATGCAAAATATTTCTAAGAGTCTCTTATGTTAAAAATGAGGTTACATTTTAAAAGAATTTTGAATCAAATTTGAAAATATTTGAATATTTTTACTATATCAAGATAAGTGTATGTTATGCAGCCAGCTATACGTGGATGTTTTAATGTTGGCCTAACTTCAGTACATTATATAACGCATTGTGTCCAATACAACTGTCGATAGATTAAATTTTTTTTATCTTGCTTCTTCATGAACTTGTTTCGATCCGCTTTTGGACATCTCATTTCTTTTCTTCTAGTGTCCTGGGTCATTTTCCATTTTTTTACGCGGGTAGTTTGGAAAATTCGCAACCTGATTTAAAATACTATATTTTTCTTTTTGAAATTACTTTTATTTATCAATATAATCTTCAATTTGTTACCATTTACTAAATACCTACAAAATCCTGAAATGTATGAAAATTCACAATTCACATGTATTTTTACCGACCGCCAACATATATAAGGAAGGTATTGTGATCATACCGATTTTGACATTTCGAGATTTCGATGGATCTCCAAGAATTGAGGTCCCTACATAAGTTTTGACTATTTTTAGCATGATGTCTGTCGGTCTGTCTGTCCGTCTGTCTGTCGGTCTGTCTGTCCGTCCGTCCGTCTGTCTGTCTGTCTGTCTGTCTGTCTGTCTGTCTGTCTGTCTGTCTGTCTGTCTGTCTGTCTGTCTGTTCGTCCGTCTGTCTGTCTGTCTGTCTGTGTACACGTGCAGAGCAAATTCGGCTAAAAGGATTTTTATGAAACTTCATATTTAAGCTTTATACATCAATGGCACGAGTTGATCAACTTTTGGTGAAAATCGGTTGACTAGAAATGTGAGTTTAGTCGTGTCGATTTTAAGAATTTTGCAAATATTTAGCAACAGAAAAATATTTCGAAAAAATGTATTTAACAAAAGTTGCTATAAAAGCAATAACTTAACAACTTTTATTTGAGACATTTTTTGATAAAACGAAAAAATTTTAATTTTTTTTTCGAAATATTTTCAAATTTACTATGTTTTCCTCTATTTTTTCTATTACATCTATTTTTTCATACTTATATGTAACGTTTCCATGGTCATGATAAATAATATCTCTGTTAGAAAATATTAGGCCAAGTTATTTCTTCTCTGCTGCTAGAATGTATTTTATACAAGTACTTTGTGATGGCGGTTGGTCCTGTGGTAGCCACAGTTGATTTTTTTATATTGAAATGTCACTTGTAAACATGTGATATCTTGATGAAAAGTTTCTTGCTCTTTTTCACACATTTTTTGGTGTCATTTTTTGTTATGCTTGTCAGTTGATGGTAATAATTATCGATTTTACAAATTGTTTTAAGAGTGAATAATCATCAAAAAAACTAAGTAAACCTTGCAATAATCCGCTGTTTGTTGGGAGTTGTGTATTTGACGTGACATGATAAATGGGGTAAAAGTGATTATTAATATACGAAAATAACCGATGTCTAGACCAAAACCTTGTCAGGATGACCTTCCTTTAGGGGTAATTGGAAGCATGTTATACAAAATATCTTTCAGAGACGATTATTTATTATAGGATCGGAATATTAGGTGGTTAGTTATTCCGTCATCATTTTGTTTCTACGTGGTATTTATTTCAACTTTTGCTGGTTTTATTTTACCGCCATTTTGGTTTGGTGTGTAGCTGTATATTGTAATAATAATTGTAATGTCACGTTAATCGTTAGTTAGTTAAAAATTTTGGCTATTTACTCCTAACGCAGTCACATTTACCGGACGCAATCAGTTGATAATGAAGAAATTAGCACCGCAACGTGTTGCAAGCTCAATATTGACAACCCTTTTTTGAAATTTTAGGCATGACGAAGCTCATTTCTACATTAACGGCCGGTTCCTGAAAGCTTAGCCGAGTTTAACCAGTTGGCTAAACTCGGTTAGAATATACAGTGTTTCCCAAAGTGTGGTACGCGTACCCGTGGGGGTACGGAAAGGAATTGTAGGGGGTACGCTGGGAACGAGTGACGAGCAAGTGTTGATTTAAACTTTATAGTGATAGCTGGCCCATCGTCCTTTCATCTCAACATAAACAATGACGTCCTTCTCATTAATTAATGGAATTATAATTAATATTATTTGTAGCATGATTTGTTATTTATCGATTGTTATTATTATTAATTTATTGCCATTATAATAATGGCTTTTAATGATTGAATGGAACCAATTGTTTTTAACATTATAAATCGAACATTTACAAAAAAAAAAAAAAGTTAAATTACTTTAGTTTAAAATGGCATTTATTTATTGTTTATTATTATCACTTTAGTACCATTATATTTATTTAATTAACAATACAAAAATAATATAAAAGTCTAAAAAAAATCTGAGTAATGTATATTAATGTGAACCAAAATAGTACAGCAATTTTAGATCTGATGATTATTTAGATTTTTTTCGAATTTTTTGCAACACCGTGCTTACAATATTTATCTAACTGACTGGAGAACTGGTTAACTATAACTGGGCAAGACCCATCTGAGAGTGCATTTCAAGTATGGTTATAAGTCTTTAGGTGGAAGCACGTGGATTATTCTTTTCAAAAGTTATCGAAATTTATGATTTTTAATCACTTTTTTATTTGATTTTTATTCACTTACTAAATACCTACAAAATCCTGAAATGTGTAAAAATTAAAACTTCACGTCAGTTTTTCCAACTGATCCACATCTCCTCTTTGATTTTTGATGGATCTTTATAGCTGTTTCTTTTATCTGGTTCTGATGGGTGTATCTTTGCTGGTACCTGGTACGTGCACCTGGTCTTTGTACCTGGTACGTGCCATGTGTCTTATACACCAAAACTAAGTGTTAAATTTCGGGTATCAATTATTTACGCTTTATCTCGATTTGGCATTTTTCAAATCTGGTTACTTTATCATTATTACGAAGTTGAAACGTCTTTTATCCAATTAATTCTTTTACATTATTCAAATTTATAAAATTTAAAAATCTGTCCCTTCATATATGGGCATAACTGTGTTTATATTTTATCATGCTTCACAATTAACATAATGCATCCTTGTTTTCAGAAGGTTATGAGTATGTGGGATGACTTAAGGTCCTTTTTATATGAAAATAAAACGCAAGGATGCCTAGTAGACACCAATGTCGCGTAGTTTTTTGTTGTTATTATATTTCATATTTATGAACTTTGACAAGATGGATGAAGGTGACCTCAAATAATAATATGAGATAAAATTATGATTAGGACGATTTAGATAACATCAATCTGTTTGTAAACATTGTTTGTAGCATATTTGAATTATGATAATGTATTGGAGAACAGCGGTTCCTAATAGTGGGATAATAACAATTGTTTTACAGCAGTGGTTCGTAACTTTTTTAATTCGTGGCATGTTCGATACCGCTAATTCGGTGTAAGAAAACTACAGGCGGATGTTATGAGTTCCCATGCGCAGAAACCAAATTTCGTCCATTACGTTCTCAACAGTTAGTTTAACACATGTCAGTGGCGTCACTTACTTTGTTTTTGACTACGCGTATTGTGCGATGTTTGTTTATATTCGTTAATATTATTTATTTATCGTACGTTTTCAGGTATAAGTATTAGTATAAACATTTTGAAGTAAATCAGAGAGAAAATTTTTTTTCTTGATAATCGTAAGGGGTACCCCTTACTATTTTTTTGATTTTTGACCATTTTCAAAGGTTTTGTTTGACAATTCGTATTTATTGTAAAAGTTGGGTTATTAAGGCCCCAATTTTTTTCTGGAATCAAAAATATACGAAGATTTCAAAAATTTAAATCGCTCTTCTTTATATTTTATTGTTCTTAAGTTAGGATTTTTTGAAATTAAAAAAAAAAAAAAAAAAACAATTGATAAAATAAAATTAAAATTTTTTTGTTTGGGAATTGCTTCAAAATGAGTCCAAATGCCTTTTAGGACTTCAGGATTTCAAAAATTTCTACCGCAGGTCTCTATCTCATGTAGATTCGGAGATACGGTCTTTCGAAAATGAAATATTTATAAATTTTGAAAACTACATGGATCAAAAAGGTGTTAATGAAGGAGGGCCTTATTTTGTATCTAGGTAGGAAAATGTCTTTAGATTTCAAAAATTCTAACCGCAGGTCCCTATATTTTCTTGTTCTTAAGTTAGATTTTTTTTTAAATTTAGAAAAAAATAATAATTGAAAATTTAAAAATTTCATTAAATATTTTTTTTTTTTTTGTCTGTTCTATAATACACCCTGAGGCCCTTTAGGACTTTGGGATTTTAAAAATTCCAACCGCAAGTCCCTATCACATGTAGTTTTTAGATATGGTCTTTTAAAAATGAAATATTTACAAATTTTCAAAACTACCCGGATCAAAAAGGCGTTAATTCAGGAGAGTTTCAATTTTTATTTAGGTATATAAAAGTCCAGATTTTAAAAATTCGAAGCGTAGGTTTCTATTTCTAATGCTTCAACTTGCTTTAAATTATCTCACGAAAATTTGGACTTAATATTAACTTTACCTCCATTTTTATTAGGAAAGGAAAAAAAAAATCAGATAGTGTATTTTCAATTGTTTTAAAGTCACTGTTCTAGGAAATCACCAAAATAGCTATTAATTATAAACGTATTTCCCTCATTTATTTCTTTCCTCCAAAAAATCTATTAAATTACACCGTTTTGTGAAATTCTTAATTTTTCTCATTTGCAGATAATTTTCTTTTTCCGTCGTTCGTGATCTAATTTGCCGGTCGATTTAAACGGTAAATTATCAGTCTGAAAGATTGGTGTCCATCTAAACAACACTGACAGATCACGCGATAGAAAACCATGTCAGAATTAACGTAACTGTTTAATTAAATTGATTTAAAATGGTTTACGGTTTTGTAGACATATTGTTGCAGTCGTAGCTTTATGGTAAAACGGTTAGATAAGGGGTTTCTTTCTTAAAGGGAGGCACAACAGTATCGTTCTTAGAAGTATCTTACACAAAACTGACAATAAAATTAGTAACAGTATATAAATCAAAATTTGCAGGAAATTTTTATCTATCTAATCGGATATTAATGATGTATGTATAGATTTAAAAAAATAGTTGCTTCCCTACCAATGGTGCCTCGCGGAAACCTCTAATGGCGTGTTGCAATCAGTGGCATAGATTCAAATGTACATATACAAATATACATACATTTTCATAAGTTGGGCGTCAACACTTCTCACTCCACTTCGGCGCTGGCAACCAGTAGGTACAATTTCCCCCCAAGATTTTCTTTCGCAAAAAAAAAACCATTATCAAGATCATCTAATTTTTTAACTACATATACGTTTATAAATAAAATCATATGAAATATAGAAATATTATATTTTATGATTTAATCAATGGGCTTCTGAAAACTGGCGTTAAGTTGCGTGGACGTTAAATAACGCTGACCATAATTACGATCGAATGTTAAATCAGTATTCTCAAATCTCTTTTGTGACCTGTCCACAGTTAATTCACGCCAACTTTAGTACGTTCTGCAGATCTTTGTATATGTTTTACATTATTTAGAGCTGCTTTTACAAACCTCGGATACATAGCGGTATAACTATCTAAGGTATATGTTTATTCCGATGTTTATTCCAACGTTCGCTTTTACAATGCATTTTTTAATCTCTAATAGAATCGAGCCCAAATACCGCCCATGTGTAAATTTTCATAAGATCACCCTCTACTAGTAGAATTTATATTATAATAATTCATATTTCAACCAATATTATATACAGATGTGGACTGTCAATATTTATTTATTTATTTATTTATTTATTTATTTATTTATTTATTTATTAAAGTAGGTTAACCAACAGAACCATCATAGTAGATGGTTCCAATATTGTAACAAGTTCTTTTAAGAGGAAAATTTCACTGATAAATAACAGGAGTATTTTTTTCAGTGTATAACAACATTAAGAACCATTCGCATTTTGAAAAATATATAAATAAATAACAACCGGTTCATCCGAACTGGCTCCAGCCCAATACTGCATATATACAGATACAAAAACTGGCATTATGTGTACATAGTGTGGAAGGGATGATAGTGGCCAGTTAGATTCGAAGCGCTCAAAGTGCTAGAAGGATATTCCAGCAGTAATCGGCTGTTACTGTTCATTGTTACGATTTCAAAATATAAATCAAAATTGCTGAACAAGTACATGGATAACGAGGGATTACGTACTATTATTATTTCGTATGGCAATGTCTAGGTTTTAGAGATTTTAAGGTCGCGACTAGCGTCCTCTGACTTGACCTAACGATTACTTTTTACAGTAGCTGAGACCACCGTGCACTGTGAAACACATGCCCTATATTTCCAGAAATTAATTCAGAGATACAGGCAATCATTGTAAAGAATCTGAGCATATGGTTGCAACAATCAAGTTTTTTTTTTATATTCTTTTTGCCCATACTATGTCGATCTCATGATTCCACACTTTCAAAGCAAGTGAGCTAACCACTACGCTGCTGCAACCACAATTATATAACTAATAAAAATTCAAATAAAACGTTACAATGTGACATTTATCATATGTCAATTTAATTTTTTTACCGTTGCTGGGTAACAAATACTTATTCGCCAATCAGGGCAAGGAATAACTTATACTGCCCTTTATCTGAAGTGTCGTTGGCCAGATAAGATATTCTGATGTTTATTCCGATGTTTATCCTATCCGAGCATTGTTAACGCGATTTTTTGATTTTATACCGGGAATAGCGTTATCTGAGCTTTATCCAACGATTGTAAAATCTACCCTTAGCGAATCAAGTAAGAGTATTTAATGACAATTGAAATAATTCAATCTGTCACTTTATTATTTTGTTTACAATCCAGTTATTCCATGTTACATTTATGATTATTATAGAAAAAATATAAATGAATTCTATTTATATATCTGTAGTCAAACGTCCACTTCGCAAACTTTTAACTGCAAACGTGTGTAGCTCTGAAAGTAGGTATTCGCCACAATACAATAGCAGTTGGAGCTGCCAATGCATACAGCACATTTAGTCATTGAATATCATAACTTGTAGATGAAATATTTGTGTAGTGCGATAGTAGTTTCTTAATTAAAAATTGATAGAGACAAATCATAAACATCTATAATGTGGTATTTAATCTGCAGATGGGAATGATCTCAGTTTCCCTTTTTATTGAGGCCTTAAGGCATCCAGGAGACCTATTATTAGTACCACAATTATTATTAATATTATTTACATGTAGTTAGAACTTTGACGCAGAGCAACAAGAGCTATTAACTCATGTAGATATTAACAGTGTATACACAGCATTTTTTTAAATCTACAAATTTATTTTTTATCGTTTTGTTTTGTTAAAATTTTCAAACATATTTCAACAGTGAATAATGAGTTTTGAATCTAAAAATTATGCAAATTAAATTGGGTATATTTATTATATTAAAATTTATAAGACCATTTATATTCAGTAGTGTAACATGACACCCTCGAATAAAAGTGGGGATAACTCATCTTAATCGCTGAAAAAAAGTAAAACATTTCAGGCAGTTTATCATCACCACAATTAGTGAATATTACTGGAACTAGATGTCGGATTTATGAAAGGAGTATACAATTTTTAACACTTTTTTACATTAATGAATCTACAGTCTGAATCTAAATTAATGAATTTACAGAAATTTCAAATTGTTAAGTTGGTTGAAGGCATTGTTAATGTTTTTAACATTTGATAAATGTTTATTATGTGATATGTGACAGTTGTGAAATGTATAGACAGTACCTTTAAGGAATGTTCGATTAAATCTAGTAGAAGCAAATCTAGATAATGCTGTGAATTACAATCTGTCCTGGATCATGAAAGTGTAGGTTGGCGCACTGCATTTCACTCACGATAACATTTTTACATTCAACTAATGAGATCTAAGATTGAATGTGATATTTATTATAAAAGACGGAATATATTTTTAATTCAATTGAATTCAGTCATGGATAGATCGGATAACAATTATTTTAAGTCTATTTCGTGCATATAGACTTTATTTTTTAGTGGATAAATCGAAAGAGAAAAACCCGGACCAAAATATAGTCCCTAAACATAGGTCTCGTTGTGAGAGCGATTTCAAAAATTTCGATGTATGGAACACAACGCTCGGGCGCAAAACCATCCTCGACTGGTAAATATTGCTTACCTTCCGTAATGTTTAAATAACTATAAATGTTTATTTTATTTCTGTAAGCTATCATTGCATTAAAATCTCATAACTTTTATTTTTTTTCCTCAAAAATAGGTCAATTACAAAAGTTATTTGAAACTACTTTCCTCTACTAATAATGAAACCTCGCGCTTAAAAATTGGTGTGGTCAGCTACCCGCGACACAATGCATGCAATCCGGGTTGCATACCTATACGCCTACTGATATTTTTTCTTAATTTTAAACTTCATAAATATTTGAGTTGTAAACTTCCCGAATTTTTCACAGACTGAATGAGACACAAGGATTTTAAAATTTTAATCCGTACGGCAGTATCTCTTACTATTTTTGAGATATGTTTTTTTTTTTAATTTTAAAAATATTATTTATAATACAGTTGTGACATTTTGTATGTAACGCCTATTTTTTATCGATCGCCAACATATATAAGGGAGGTATTGTGATCATACCGATTTTGACATTTCGATAGATATCCACGAATTGAGGTCCCTACATAAAGTTTTGCCTATTTTTAGCATGATGTCTGTCTGTCTGCCTGTCCATCCGTCCGTCCTGCGTGCGTGCGTGTCTGCGTGCGTGCGTCCGTCCGTCCGTCCGTCCGTCTGTGTACCCGTGCAGAGCAAATTCGGCTAAAATGATTTTTATGAAACTTCATATTTAAGCTTTTAACATCAATGGCACGAGTTGATCAACTTTTGGTAAAAATCGGTTAACTAGAAATGGAAGTTTACTCGTGTCGGTTTTAAGATTTTTGCGAATATTTCACAACAGAGAAATACCGTATTTTTCGGTTCACAAGACGCACCGGACGATAAGACGCACCCCAATTTTATGAGACGATTTTTAGGATAAAAATATATATTATATAAAAATATATTCACAAATTCTTAATTTTTATTTATTACGATAACTTGTACCAGCAACATTCTGTTTATCTTAACTCTTTATAATATCAGTCTTTAGTATATTAATGTCACTGTTCGTATTATTTTCGTCTGAACTATTATCAGTCTCTTCAAAAATTAATCCATCTTCGGTTTCATCCAATTCGTTGCTTATACCGCATTCCTTAAAAGACTTTATAATCGTCTCTTCGTTTACAGCTTTCCAAGAATTTTTTGCCCAGATACATTCTTTTGAAATTGTCCGTTTCATGCGTCCTGTTGTAACATCGTGATTTGGCTTTGTTATCCACTTGTTCCATTCTTCCCGCATACATTTCTTTTTTTTTTATTTATAGACATATCCAAGGGTTGTAATTTACTTGTAAAGCCTCCAGAAGTGCTGAATGTGCTGATTCTGTATTCATTTCTTTTAAAATCTTTTTCGTTGATTCTATTTTATGCGCTCTGAATTAACGTACCTCGTATAATCGTCCATACCTTCGGACCAGACGCACCCCAATTTTAAGCCTATTTTTCTTTGTAAAAAGGTGCGTCTTATGGTCCGAAAAATACCTTATTTCGAAAAAATTTATTAAGTTGCTATAAAACCAATAACTAACAACTTTTATTTGAGAAAATTTTTGATAAAGCAGCATAAATTAAACAAGTACTGTGTGATAGCGGTCGGTCCTGTGGTGGCCACAACTGATTTTTTTATATATTGGTTTAAAAATCTGTCTCAAAGGTACTGATAGTTTTTTTTTATGAATGTTCTTTCTGTTACACTTTGCTTATTGACAGTAACTTCACAGTTGGCGAAAGTTTAAATCTCGTGGCATGATTTCACCTCGTTTTTTAATTTCTAGATTTGCTACTGTCATCCTAATTGTAACATACTTTGTTCCTTCTAGGTCAGGGCTACTGTCACTTAATTTAAAAAAGTTTACGGAACTTGAATGTTTAATTTTGGAGAAAATAAGATTTATTGACAAGATTTATTTACATAGGTCAGGAATGTTTATAAATGTGAATCTGCATATTAAAAATCCAGTTTTAAAGTTTGGCTAGGCTACTCATTCGAAACAGTTCATTGTAGAACAGTTAATCTTTTTTTTTTAACCTTTACGAACAATTTAGAAAATTTAAAATCTGGACTACAAATTTTTTCGTGTTTCAGGTCATGGCTTGCATTTATTGGAAATTCTTTTACAAAATTATTACCGTATTTTTCGGATCATAAGACGCACTCCAAAATTATAAGACAATTTTTAGAAAAAATATTTTTTATTACGATAACTTGTACCAGCAACATTCTGTTCATTTTCACTTTCTGTACTAACACTCGTCTCATTAATGTCACTGTTCGTATTGAGAAGTGACATTACCGGTGGTGGCGCTGTGCTCCAAGGCAATATGGCTGTTGTCTCTAGTAGAGATGGGAATTTCGGCTCAGTTTGCGGAACCGGATCAGTGGAAGTCGTTCAGTTTGTTGAGCCGGTTCATTGATCCGGCTCAGTGATCCGGTTAAGTAAACATGTTTTCGAGACACAGGTCGGTCGTTAGTTCGTAGGTAGAACGTCGCTTAGAGCCGGTAAGTTGTCGGTCGTTCGCTTGTAGGTAGACGTCGCTTAGAGCCGGTTCTTTCTTAGACCCGGCTCTTTCTTAGACCGGGTCAGTTGTCGGTCGTTCGCTCGTAGGTAGAACGTCGCTTAACCCGGTCAGTTATCGGTCGTTCGCTTGTAGGTAGACGTCGCTTAGAGCCGGCTCTTTCTTAGACCCGGCTCTTTCTTAGACCGGGTCAGTCGTTCGCTCGTAGGTAGAACGTCGCTAAACCCGGTCAGTTGTCGGTCGTTCGCTCGTAGGTAGAACGTCGCTTAACCCGGTCAGTTGTCGGTCGTTCGCTCGTAGGTAGAACGTCGCTTAGCCCCGGTTCTTATCTAACATTTTTGAAACAAACAATTCACTTAATGTAGCTACTGTATTTTAAACCAGATGTGTTAAGTTTATGGCGATGTTTATTGCCCTTATAAATCGGACATCTGGGATTTGGGCAATATTTTTAATATTTTTATATAGTATGGTTGTAAGAAAATACAGACTAAGCCTATTAGTTTCAAATAAACTGCCCTACAAATTGATGACAATAAATAATATACTTTATGATAATACATTACACGCAGAGTTCTCGCGAAGTTCAACATGACATCGATCCAGATCCGGATCACTCCGGTCACTGCTCACAATCGCCCGACCACTCGTATCCTTGAAACTTGAAACTATACAGTGAGCTGTGAGCCGGCTCATTTCAATTTGGTGAACCGTGTCACTTCGGTCAGTGTACTGAGTCGGCTCAGTGAGCCGGTTCGTTCATGAACGACCCATCTCTAGTCTCTAGTATTCAGCTGTCAATATGCTAATAGCGAACAGGTTAATTTAAGCACAGTACATTTTTATTTTATGAAAATGCGAGTAAATATTTCTTTTTTTTTTTTTTAAATTTAAGCACTATACATGTATTGAGGTGTATAACAGAAGGTGGGCATCAAATTACAGTATTTAAAGTTTAATTCCAGTAGATTTATTGGAGTGTAATTTGTAGTTGTACAGGTGTTAAATGACGGGCACTTAATGTTATGTGGTACATCTGAGTGTCGGTCATCTGAATTTACATATATGGATTCTGTTTGTAATCAAGTGCATTATGTTCCTTGCCTCATGACAAAATTAGTTTTAGTTGGACAGGAGCAGCTAAAAGTTAAATATGCAAGTTGCAGGTTCAAGCATATTGTGCAGTTTTGTTTTTCTGCGACAAATACCAATTTTAAGCCGATTTTTCTGCCTAAAAAGGTGCTTTATATTATTAAATTTTCGTTGACTGGTGGTTAAGAAACACTGGTTTAAGGTTCTGTGCAGGTCTTGCTATGTTTAGAATTCTAGTGTTGCGAGATGCTGAGTTTATGGATAAATTTTAAATTACAATAATTAAAATTTATCTCAACAGCTTTACAATTTATGTGGGAAAAACATTAGTCATTTTATTTATATTGCGCGTTTTTTGCAATTTTTAAGCAAATTATGACGCATTTAATCTTATTTTCTAATTAAAATAGACAAACAAAAATAATTTTCATGTCCCTGACACGTGTAAGTGCGAAAATTTATAAATGTCCTTCCTTTGAACGAAACAGAAATTAGGTTATTGCCAAAATAGTGACAAAAAATTTTCTAGGTCAGTTAACCGATAAAATTGTGAAATTTTTGAAATTTATTTTTATTGTATTGGCAGCGTTAGAAAAAACAATGATACAAAAAAAAAATGTTGTTGATCTTTAAGAATAAAGTACGACATCGTATGGTTCATCTTATCCAAATAAAAATTGTCACAACAATGAAGATATCAAACCATAGTACTCAAAGCTGAATATCACACAAAAAACGATAGGCAAGTTCAGTAAAAATCCTATTATGTATCCCAGTGTCGTAACTAGGAAAGGGCATATGCCCCGGGGCATCTAGGGGGGGGGGGGGGGCAGAAAGGCAAATATTGGCATAATAATTGTATTTTAGGTCATCACTTGGATTTTAGAAGTGTAATATATTTGTGTTCGTCAGTAAAAACTTTTGTTTTTTTTTGGAGTATAAGGTTTTATTTATTGAAATGTTGTTAAATTTATTATTTTTAATAAATACTAGTCATTTAGATGGGCTGTTTGGCGCAAATAGCCATCGTTGCTGTATACTAAATTATTTTAACTAATATAATTTAAATAACTACCAAAACCTCTACATCAATTGTTTACATTGGTCTAGTGCAGCGTTTCCCAACCTTTTTTCCTGGAGGGGCGGCAAATAACCTAGAAAAAATTCGCGAACCGGCAAGTTTAGAAAGTAATGTATCGCAAAAGTTTTATATATTTTATTGCACTGATTACAACGATTCTTTTTAACCCTTTCAAGACTAAAGGTAATAAAATGTACCACTAACAGCATGTTTTTGATATATAGGCTATTCCAAATGTTTAGGCGGAACTAAATGGGAATTTCGTTCTTTTAGGTTGTCACAAGAAGTGACCTTGCTTGGGTGATTTCATATTTGGCGCTGTTATGTGAAAATTTAAAATCCCAACAGTGAAACGATGGAAACGAATGACAGTTATTAAAAATTTTAAGATTTTTTTTATGTATTTTGAAGACAAAAAAAGGGATTTTTTGTTAAGATTGACAAAAAAATTAAAATGCAATGAAAAGGGCATTTTATAATGACAATCATATCTGCATGAATCTAGAATTTGCAATGTGAGTATGATTTACAAAGCTTAAACAAAATGACCAAAAGTCCGAATTAATAAATAAAAATTATTAGATTTCAAAATCTAGTTTTGCCTAAACGTTTGGAATAGCCTATATGTATCGTTTATTGTGGAAAGTAATTATTATTGTATTTTATAAATTAACATAATTTTTTGTTATAAACTTGCACAGAAAAATAATTGTGCAGACAGGCAAAAAAATCTCGCGGCCCGGTAATAAAATATCGTGGACCGGCGGTTGGGAAACGCTGGTCTAGTGCACATGAAAGAACTCCGAACAATGAAAAATATAGTGGTGGGGGTAGGTTAGTGGATTAGCAACTATCCCCGGTGCAAAATCCGTATCCTATTCCAACTACTACTGACAGTACTAGGACTAGTGCAATCTTAACCGTTTACATTAAGGATAGTAGATATATTTGTCACTTGCAAGCTAGCTACTATCTCATTTACTACCCTAATGTAATCGCACCATAAGACAGTATTTTCCAACCTTTTTCAGTTGTTGATATGATTGTCAAGAATATGACGTTTGGCTACCAGTAATAAATTTTTGTAAGAAGTTTTTCCATATTTTACTGAATTAATATATTTGGATTAATATCAAAACAACAATATATTACGATTAAAACAATGTTAATCGGGTTTAATAACCGCATTCTAATCTGTAATATATGACAATCACATACAACATTCCATATTTAAATATTTTTTCTCCTTTCTATAAGAACACTTGTCGTAGGCCGTTTATGAATGATAAAAGGCGTGTTATGTTACCTCTGCCCACCTTTAATACCCCCTAGAAAACCGGCTCAGACCTGCTTATGTAATTACTAGCCCACTTTTTTTCAAAGTCAACAAAAAATGATCTTGACCCTGAATTCACCTTTAATAATTCTACCTGGAAATTTCTAAAAGAAAAATAAAAACTTTGTAACACTTTTACATGTATAATCTTTATATAATTTTGTGTTTTATAAATTATTTATTAACTTTCTATTCGAGAAAATAACGATAGAAATAAAACATATTTTTATGTGAAGATTTAATATTTGGAGGTGTTTGTGTGAGAGATGGATGGCAAATTGGTCCACACAATTCTGGGACGGCACAACAATATTGTTTTTACAAGTTTCTTATACAAAACTAACAATATATACATCAAAATCTACAAAGACTTTTTATCTATCTAATAGGATATTTTTAATTCTAAAATAATGATACATATTTATAAATAAACACAATTTATTATAGACGTCTTCTTGTAAACCCATCGACACATATTTGTGTTTGACTCGGTAAAATGTAGCTAAAGCTTCAATTAAAGTTCTATAACTATATTTCTAGCTATTTTGTTCGGTTGAAAAAATTATTTATAGTTATTGGACTTAGTGGTAAATTTTAGCCACCACCTTGGATGTGCCACAGTTTACAAATACGTGCTGAGGGTAAAAATGATTTCATTTTCGTAAGAACTTGGGTTTCAAGTGGCATTCCATTATCATTAATGCCCGGTTGCATAAAAGTTTTAAATCTAGTTATAAGCTAAAACTCGATATAAAACACAAGATTACAGTGCATTGCGTTGCTATGTTTGTGTTTTATATCTAGTTTTAAGAGTTTTATGCAACTGGGCATTAGTATAGTATTTTTCGACGAAGGTTCTGAAAAATTGTGTCGAAATAAAATGTTAATTTATTTGAACATTTCTATCTAAAAGTTATTTGAATCCCATAAATATAATAAAAAGTTGCAGAAAATTGTTATCTGATACATATTAAGTTATTGAGTTCTAACTTTTTTTATAACAATTTTTTGTACTATTTATATAGAAAAAATTAACTAACCTATGCCATTGATGTTCAAAGCTTAAACTGAAGTTTAAGCAAGTAGAAAAAACCGATAAAAAACTATTGAAATACTATCTTTATAATATTGGAACATACTTGTCGTCTACTGGACGTTCTGAGACGGAGACTGGCAGCTTTTTTTTAACGTTCCGTACTTAAGTCAGCGTTTCATCGAAAACAATCGTAGCAAAAACAAATAAATAACATTGCATTTCTATGACTTACCGACTTTATGTCTGAATTATAAGAGACACAAAGAATATAGGTAATTCATATTCCCATTGCATGAAACGTCACAACACCCATTATCTGTTATTTGACAAATTTTAAGGAATTTGTACTGTATTATATGCCTTTCTTGTAATACCCTTTGTCCCTTTAATAGTCACTCAGCTGTATATTTGAATTTCATAATAGTTAAAACTTTTTCAATGACCAGTTGAACTATTGAGATTCGAGAGTCGTTATTAACATTTATTGGGGGAAATAAAATATTATTGTATTGGCTTTTGTTATCTTCAGTAACTTATCATTTCTGAGTGAAAGGTTTGTTTTGAAAAAAAAAATCAATATTTTCACATCTGATCACATTTATTTTATTTACTTTTCTGTCTAATCTGCTCGCCGAGCACTAGTATACGCACCGCGGAGCACAGTTTGGGAAACCCTGATCTAGAGTACTAGTTTTGTATAATAAACTTATAATCTGTGGGGTGTATACCTACTATTAAAAAGCCGAAGGGCTGAATATACGCGAGTAGATCGAAGTCCATGAGACTATAGAACTATCGCGAATGATATTTGACGTACTCAGAGAATTACAAAAATCATTTTTGACAAATTTCGACCGAATAAATATTTTTCAAATAATGTTTTTCTGTCATATAGTCTTTCTTCTAACAAGATAAACATGATATTTACACTGTAAAACATTTCCTGTTGGTATTTTCTAAAAAATAGTGTAATGAATTCAGTTTATGATTTGTATTCTTGTCAGTGCTGAAAGTAGATGATATTAAGATTTAGATAATGTCCGTATGCTAGTTTATGTGGGAACTAGTACGTACTATATACTTATTATATGTACATCAACTGCTGTATTAGAAGTGGTAAAGTTATTACTTAATTAATGTGGTATTTATAACTAACTAGTATTTATTAAATTAAGTGTATGAATGCACGAAAAACTTGCTCTCTGTATGGTATTTCATTATTTATTAACTGCTTGGAATATTCTGGAAATTTTACAACACTATAACTGTTGATATTCAATTAGCTGCACCGTTGGGAAATTAATAGGGAATAACACACCTAAAACATGAAAGAAAAAGAAGATAAAGGAAACAGAAAAAAGAGAAAGTACGAAAGATAGAAAGGATTTCCATTTTTACCGGCCGTCATATATAGAGAGGGTGGTATTGTAATTATACCAAGGTTTGTTTTTTCTTCTGCGGATGAGCTTTTTGTACAACCTGGAGCCATCTTTGTAAGACATAGGCCGGGTGAAGCTTTTCATCCTGACAGCATCATCCCTACGGTCAAATTTGGTGATGGTAGCATCATGATCTGGGGGTGCATGTTCGCCAGTGGCGTAGACGAAATCTTTTTGTGCGAGGAACGCATTATTCTGCTCGTTATATTGCCATGCTTAATGAAGTTTTAGAGCCATCAATATTAAAATTATTTGATGAAGACAATCCAGAATATGTTTTTCAACAAAATAATGCCCTCTGTCACAAAGCCAAAGCAACAAATGAATGGTTTTCCAAAAACAATGTGCCACTTTTTGTATGGCCTCCCATTCAGCAGATTAATCGCAAATTGAAAATTTATGGTCCATTCTTATAAACAAGGTGTCTCTTTACAAATGCAAATCAAAAGAAGAATTGAAAAAAATTGACGAATGGTTCAATGTACAATCCGATGTACGTAAAAAACTTGTGGACAGTATGCCTAAAAGGGTACGTGCGGTAATTAAAGCACGAGGAGGTACCACAAAATATTAATAATTTTGACTAAACTTGTCATTAAAAGCTGTATGTATTATTTTATTTACCATTTTTCCTGTAATAATTCGTAGGGTGCTCCATACATTTGTCCAAGGCTGTATTTCAAATACAAGTTACCCCCGTTCAACGCAGGGGAAACGTTCTGGACATGATCGCGTTAAGCGAAATTTCGCAGTCAACGAGGGATTTTTGAAAAAAATATTGTAAAACTCGAAAAACACTTTATTTTATACGTTAAGAATAACAAAAAGGCATACATTAAATAAATAATTATTTATTTATTTTGTTCCACGTTACAAAAATTAATCTAGATTCCTTTGTTTGGCCTCTCTACGTTTATTGCGCAAAATTTGCTGATAACTGTCAAGTAATGCATTACAGCCACGTTTAACAGCACTCACCCGCTCGTAATCTTCGTTGTTCTCTTCTAACAACTCCATGCATTGATTGTGAAGAGAAATCATCTTCATCAAAACCTTCGATGCCTTCGGAAATGGCTATATGACTAATAATATCTTCGATGATATTTTCAACATAATTTTCATGATTGCAGTGAACTTCAGCAATTTAACTGAACAATCTTTTCCAAACACCTTTCATACACGACTGGGTGACTTCATTCCACGCTTTGTCGATGTGTCTGATAGCTTAAAAATCTTAAATTGTCGGTTGCATTATAACGAATCCGCACTAGCCGGGGTCGCAATGAAAGGGTTACCTGTAGAATTATTCGTGTTTGAGTCCTTGGCCAGTGATGGCAACCGTATGACTCGTGGGTCACACATTGACCCGTTTGACGATTTCAAATGAAACTATTTTTCTTTACGTTAGTTGTTAAATAAGTTGTGTTTTATATATTCGCTAAAAACATTTTTCCACTCGCAGAAGCGTTAAAGTGTAATTTTTTCGAGGGTTGTTTACAACCAAACTAATTTAAATCGACCTTCTTAAAATCGCTAAATAGTTTATGTTTGTCCTTCAAAATTGCACCTTATTACACAATTTTAGATAATTTAAAATTAGTATTCTTTTAAAATATGACACAGATATCGTAGCGAAAATAAACAGCAACAAACCAAGCGCTCGCGTCAAGGAAATTATTATGTTATATGTTTTGTTTTGTTATTAAATTACATTAATTCATCCTACTACCGGAGACTATTAAGTATTTTGTGCTTATTTTCTAAACAAAACAACTAACAGTAATTGTGTCGAGTACAACTCCATCTACTGAATACTGTACAATCTATTTTTTATTAAACTCTATTGCTGTTATAAGATTGATAGGTTATGGTAGAGAAAGGTTAAAAGAGAAGTAAATATATGTTGTAAGTTTTATTAAATCTTGTAGCGTGTTTCAATTTAATGTAATTGTTTTATTTTATAATAACTAAAGGTGATGTATGTTGGTCAAATGGGCAAGGATTGAGGCTGGATCAATGATTTATTTGTTTCCTCGGTGTAAGAAATAGTTTAATATTTGATTCGAAAAATTAATAACTGTTATCGCAGAGTAATAAATCACACAATGAAATTAAAGACAATTCAATCTTAAGTTCAAGCTTAATGCCTGTACACGATGCGATTTCTCGTTTTGAATCTCGTACGATTTATAGTACACAAATTATTGTATCGTGTACTACAGGAGTTTCGTACGAGATCTTGTACGATATTGTAAACCAACCAATTTTTATTGTCTCGACCTAAAACATTGGACGGAATGAATCAATAATGGCTCAGTATTGGATGCGCATATTCATGTGACCGTAGCGAACAACTGTTCCTCTGTCAAACATATTTCGAGGTTATTTAGTATCAACTTAAGCAATATTTTTTCTTAGTTTGTTTAAAATAAATTGGATTTAGCAGTTCACATTCTTAGGACATTTATATATACGTTTGGATTTATTCAACATCTTATTATCCAACATACTTAACTAGTGACTTATCTAAGGTGACCATTAAACATTCCAATCCGGGAATAATAAAAAAAGTACCGGGGGAATTATTTTAAACATTTTTTGGATTAAGTTTGTAGATTATTTTTAAAAACATTTCTTGACCACAAACTACTCGTATATTAACAAAACAAAAACGTTTCTTGATTATACCTAGGAAATCCGGAAAAGCCGCTCAATGCATGTCGTTTAAAAATTAGTATCGGACCGAACACGACCCGTTAGGTGTAAGAACTGAAATTAATTTTGAAAAATTCGTCCGAATTGTAGAGACAATTCTCAATAAGAATTTTTTTTGATTTTAAACTTATATAATCTAATTGACAAATTTTTTAAAGAAACTGGTAGGTAGTTAAAGAAATTGGCCGCCAAAAAATACCATTCCTAGATTTAGACAATCTAAGTCTTGGTAGTCTGATGTTGCCAGCAGAGCAAACATTGTAAACATGTTTAGAGCATACGGTTACAAATTTGTTCGGGTTTCCTTTAACGTATACCAGACAAGCATAAACAAATAAACTATAAAAGGACAAAATGCTGCATTTCCTAAAGAGCTCTCGACAGTGGTGCCTGTTCTGAACATTATTCAGGATTTTTACAGCACTTTTTCGGAGTAAGAAAATTCTGTTGATTGACGAACTCAAACCCCAGTGAATTATGCCGTAAGTTAAACGCGACTGAAAAGCAGCAAAATAGAACATACGCAGCATATCAAAAGACACAAACGTTTTCAGCCTGATGAACGCATAGATAACCCTTTTAAGAACTTTTGCCAAATAGTTAATGTGATCATGCCAGCTAAGTTGACTATCGATATAAATCCCAAGAAATTTGATTGGCCCCTCGAACTGAATATTAATATCAATATTGCGGTTAAGTGAAAAAATAATTTGTTGGGTTTTGTTATTATTAAGGGAAAGTCGGTAAGTGTATTGATCTTCATGGAGAATATTTTGAAAAACAATAAAGCCACTTTTGTTGATAAATAATTGTTTTTGATCTCAAATCCCGAAATATAAAAGGCAACCCTCGTATTTTATTTTCACTAATAATAAGGGACGTATTTTCAATGTCCTCTCAAAGATGTTGACTCAAAGTATGTTAGATTAGTTCAACACAAGACCACCAGTTAGAGTCTCAATTATGTCCATTTGGTTGTATGTTTTAAAATCTGGCATTTATTATGATTAATCGCATAGCTGTTTGTTTTTTTATTAGGTTATAAATTGCATATCAGTTAGACAGTAGCATAATATTTTTTTTTATAAATGTATATACAATCTGTAACAATATAAAAACATAAGTCTGTTAATTTGCTTGTCATGTTTAACGAGTTTATTACTAAACGTGTGAGGTCGTAGTCTGATAAAGGCTTGTTAATTTATTTATTCAAGGTGGTATTTTGTGATAAGGACGATGTTTGTATTCTAAACATATAACTAACAAATGAAATGGAATTATACTTTATTGCAGTATTGTTTCAAGCTTTATCTTGAATGCGCGCTGTGATTCTGCTTAATTTATGTAAGTTCATGTACATTTTTGTATATATACTAGTATTTCGGTGATCACGTGTGTATTAAAGTAGAGGGGGAGGTACAGAGCCAAGCGCTATTGGAGGGGAGATTACGGACTTGATCCCCCCTTGACATTTCATATTAGATGTTTGTAAGGGACGCATTTTTTATGTTATTGAACCCCTCTGTGAAGTTCTGGGTTAGTGCCTGTTTGTATAGGATAGCTCAGGCGCACACCCAAGGGGATTTTTGCCCCCCACACTAAAAAACCGCGTTTTTAAGGGACATATATTTTTTTTATTATTAAACTTAAGTCCGCTCCAAGAAATAAAATAGCAATTGAGCCCCCAAGAAAAAAAAAATGTGTGCGTCTAGTTTAGGTTATATATAGGGTATGGCAAACTACGGCCCGCGGGCCAGTAATGGTCCGGAAAGTCCCTTTTTTGTGGCTAGCGTAAGCATGTATACTTAACAACGCGTTCCAAACGCGACTGCGTCTAAAAATCCCGCTTAATCATAGTCAATCAAAGCTAAACTTTGAATTAATTCGAAAATTATTATTGGTTTATAATAAATATATCCATCGTTTATGTTAACTTTAATTATTATTATTATTTTGTTCTCTGGCCAGTGACGGCTTATATATATATCAAATAAAATATCCCGCATAGGCAAAAGTTTAGTCTGTTATGAAGGATGTTTTAGGAACTGTTTAAGCATTGCTAACTTATTAACTTAGGTGTTTTATTATTATGAGATGTATGAAAGAGGTTAAAATAGGAATAATGAAGTGTTTTACTCTACAAATAAGAATTTTAGTAGAGTACGTTCAAGTTAACTTCATGCCAGGCGAATATTACCAGTCACTTACGCAGAAACCAAATTTCGTCCATTACATTACCAACAACTAGCTTAACACATTTTAGTGGCGTTACTTACTTTGATTTGTGTTTGACTACGCGTATTGTGCGATGTTGTTTGTTTATTTCCGTTATTTTTATTTATTTCTCGTACGTTTCAATGTATACCGTGTACTAAAATGAGTAAAAATGTATTTGAAATACATGATTTTGTGTGTTTGGTTTCCACAACAATTGTTTAAAACCCTAATGTACGTCAATGTGATCAGCTCTTTTCTCACGCAGAATTAGTGACGTAATTTATGATACCCTGGCATGAAGTTAAGATAAACGTATTCTAGTTCAATTCTGTGGTAAATCTGTAAGCTACAGACGATCGTATCTAAGGAGTTATTTTATGTGTTGTTATGGACAGTTTCTTATAGATTTTGCCTGTAAACTTACAAGTTTGTTACAGAATTATGCCAGTAATCTATAACAATTGTCCACAACAATTGTCTGTCAGCGATTCGAACCACTTACTGTTTGAATGCCCAATGAATTTTCGCTATCGTAACTTATTCATACAATATTTAGTTGTCCTTACCTATCAATATTCAGACGCTGCTTGCTACTAACTCTCTAGATATTTATGAAATTATTTATAACTATATTAAATCAGAAAATATCAAACTATAAACGTAATTCTAAAAACTCTTAATCTCTTCTTTTACCTGGCTAATAGCCAAATCTGCTAAAGCCAACAATCAAAAGGAAAAAAAAAATGTCCACAACAATACATAGAACCATTCCATAGACATGATCGTCTATAGCATACAGATTAACCAGAATTACATTATAAATTGGAAAAACAATTAAACCTCAAATAAATGAGTTTTCGAAAAATAAATTTTTCAAATGGAATCCTTTGTATTTATTTAATCTATCGGATAGAACATATATTTCTCTTTGATAAATCATCAGAGCACTACGGGTTTAAACCCAGTATTAAAAAAGTGATTAAGGCTTGATTAAACAAGTAAATCTCAAGCAAAACAAATATAATTCCAGTGTTTCATAGCCCCCTATTTTATTCAGATGAAGTAAATGTTAAATATCATGTCATAACAAGTTTCTTATTTTAATTTTATTATTGTTATTTTTTTTAATTTATCTATAGTAATAAAAATTTATTAAGACTTGATTTTTAACATTTATTTCATCTCAATAAAATAGGTGGCTATAAAACATTGGAATTATAAGTGTTTTACTAGGGTTTTACTTTTATCAAGTCCTAATAACTATTTTAGTACTGGGTTAGACCCTTAGTGCCTTAATGATTCAAAATAAATAATAGATTCCCAATTAGATAGACAGAGAAGGTAAGTTCTCGCTTTCTAGACAGGTGACAGGTCACAACAGATCAGTGTGACATTTCGGTCGGTCCTATTATCTGTATATATAAAAGCAAATGTCCTTATTGATCCACTGACTCACTCATCACTGCCCAGCCTGAACCCCTGGGCTTAAAAACTTGAAATTTGGAGAGTATATTCCCTCCATTACATAAGCACCCACTAAGAAGGGATTTTTCGAAATTCAACCCCTAAAGGGTGACAATGCGATTTCGCGGATTCCCTAATATCTCTTACGGCATGGGATATCGACTTAGATTTTTCTAATAAAAGTTACACATACAAATGCCGAAAAACTTTCAGTATTTTGTCCTAATCGCCTCCGAAAGGGGTGAAGCTGCAATCGGGGTAATTATACATCCCGTCGTTTTTTGTGTTTGTTGAGATATAACATTCCTTTATGGCATATAGGTGTCTTTTTAAAATATCTCGAAATGGTTTTGACAGATATTTAAAATTTCACCTCTAAAGGGTGAAATGGTGTGAAATGTGATTTCAAGGATTCCTTAATGTCTCTTAGGACCAATAAAATATCGACTAAAGTGTTAAATGTCGTAGCGAAGCACGGGTACAGCAGGAATTCGATTTAAAAAAATATATTCAAATAATTCCATTCGATTTAAAAGAGATTCAGAAGTAGCTTTAATTATTTATTTTCGTTTAAAATTTGTTTACGTAGTTGAATTCAGGAAAAAAAAAAAAAAAAAAATGCTATCGAAGGATCTAAAAAATATGTATAATAATTTCAAAATATATAACTTTGTGCCCGAACTTGACAACTACTGGTTAAAAGAAAATGGTTCTTCTGTAAGCAGGTGTCCCTCTTGGTCTCCTACAACTATGTTATTTAGTAATTTTACCGACCGCCAACATATATAAGGGAGGTATTGTGATCACACCGATTTTGACATTTCGAGATTTCGATGGATCTCCACGAATTGAGGTCCCTACATAACGTTTTGACTATTTTTAGCATGATGCAACTTTGAGACATTTTTTGATAAAGCAGCATAAATTAAACAAGTACTTTGTGATGGCGGTCGGTCCTGTGGTGGCCACAGCTGATTTTTTTTTTATCCCTGGTAACAAAGAATATAATGTCGGTGTCCGGTTCGCTGTTACACCCTGTATAAAATAAGTAAAATAAACCCATGGCGACTCTATTAACATCGTACGCGACCCATATTTGGGCCGGAAAGTAACGCTGTTACAGTGATTTTTTTCTGATTAAGGAAAAGAACTGTAACCTTTTCTTTTTCCTGTATTTATATAACTATAACGGTTATGGCTAATGAACTAAAACCATTATTTCTAATATTTTACCTAATTGTTAATTTATTATTACTTTCTATTTCACAATACAATTTTCTTCAGAACATTACGTTATTTTGTTTTGAAACATTTATGCAACATTAAATTGTAATATTTTCATAAATGTTTTACATTGTAATTTTACTAACGAATATAAAATTATTCATGCTTTTAAACCCATAATTTTCATTAAAGGAATAATTGTGAATAATGGCTTGGAAACAATTAACAATATTTAAAAATGTAATCATGAAAACAATACTTTAGCGGTAAAGCTATGAAAGGGGTTGTTACTGATTCAGTAAGAAATTAATTGTACTGTCTCCTGCATCTGTCGGTGATAATTCTAGATATAAATAATTTTATCAATGGACTGAGCTTTTGTGTTAATCAGTTCCTTTGCCTCTTCTCTTATAATTAATTTCTACACATTTTCAGTCGTATTCATATCCGAATGTCATTATTGCAGTTAAGTAAATACGTTATAAATAAATGGCATTCTGCTCTATAGAACAAAGATTCTTTTTTTTCCCTTTTATTTGTTGGCTTTAGCTGCTTTGGCTATTAGTCAGGTATAAATGAAGAAATTACAGGTTTTAAAAATTACATTTATAATTTGATATTATGCTTTAATATAGTTATAAATAATTTCATAAATATCTAGAGAGTTAGTAGCAAGAAGCGTCTGAATATTGGTAGGTAAGGATATTTTTTGGAAAACTGAATTTTGTATGAATAAGTTACGATTGCGAAAATGAATTGGGCATTCAAGCAATAAATGGTTCGAATCGCTGACAGATAAATTATCACACGGACAGAAAGGAGACGAAACCATATTAATTTTAGGTAGATGATATGGAGAGAAGGTGTGATTAAATCTAAGCCGGATAAAAGTGCATATAAAAGATCTGCTTTGGTGATAAGAAAACCAAAGCTTTCTAGGAAGGAGGGGTTGAATTTGACCATAGTATGATCCTTTGAACTGTAGAGAATCTATGTATTCTTGTTGCCATTAGTTGTATATGGAAGATTTGAAGGTTGACATAATCTCATTACTGTTTAGAGAATTATTTATCAGGGAGCCATTTACAACTGCTTCTTTGGCTAGAAGATAGACTTCGATGTCTTAGATTGACATAATCTAATTAATGTTTAGAGGAATATTTAACAAAGATTCTTAATATAATGCTATTGATTGTATACTAGCGTCGGCGAATCAATGCAGTTACATCACACGACGTAACAAATGACTGTATTGTCTGGAACAATGTAATTGTTTGTTACGTCGTGTGACTTAACTGCGTTGATTCGCCGACTATTTTGCCAATGTGAGTGAGAGAGATAACACATCAGTACGTTAATCATTATTTCAATCATATGACTTGACTGGACTTCTCTGGATAATTGAACTTTACCCATAACTCTATTGCGCAGAGCACCTCCTTTATTTTGTTCGGTAGTGAGTTGTCTGAACAAATTGCTAATGCTAACAATTTTCGAGACTTGTATAAAGATATCTTAGTTATACCTAAGAAATTCTAAAATGAAACATGGAGTGCTTTTCTTCTTATGTCGTCATACTGTATAAGATATAGTTGTTCCTTTTGATAAAGAGAGAAAAATGTTGTTGCAACAAAGTAATTGCATTAATGCATGTAGATGTCGCTAGAAGCGAGGTGTGTTGACAAAGTATTGTTGTATAATGATAGGAGTGGGTTAGATGTAACGGCGGACACGTTACTCATGTGAAGACAATGCTCAAAGGATGGATCTGTTGTCGTGGGCGACCGACAGGGTGTGCTCCACTAGATGGAGATTGATGATAACAATTTAAAGGTATGAATATGAAATGTTGGAATGTTAATATAGGGAAATTAAGGTTTGGAATACATTTAACACAATAAATAAACAACCAACAGGAAGTAAGGATGGGTATGGGTTCACAAGATATCATAGTTGACATCGATGGTAACATCGGATGTCTTACATCGATACTAGAAATATCTAACAAAAAACATCAATGATTTACAATATCGAAATTTCTATAAAAGTGTTTTTGGATACGTATAACAAAAATAAAAAATAAAATAAAAATACCGTCATTATATTACATAGTTTAATTTAAGTTCTGAAGAGTGAAGATTTACTTCTATAACTGTCAATAAAATCATTATGACGAAAAGAAAAAGTTTAGGCCTTCATTATTTAAAATAAACAAAATATTGCTGTTGACTCCAACAAATGATATCTTTCAACGAAAAAGAATTGTAACATCGATATTTGTCTAACCAAGGATGTAGACAGTAAAATAAATCTCTGAGTGTTTGTTCCATAGATCTATACATATATATAGTTCCATGACTCCTAGTTGGAGCATAGGGCTTCTACAAATTGCTCCCATCGGACTCTGTTGGCTGAAAGTCGTTTTACTTCGGACCCCGTCTTATTTTCCGTTTTAATTTCGTCTCTGATACTTCTTCTCCAGGTAGATTTCGGGCGACCGACTTTACGCTTCCCCTGTGGATTCCAATCTAGCGCCATTCATGCTAGATTGCTTGACTCTCTTCTTAGTACATGGCCAATCCAGTTCCACTTGCGCCTCCTGATTTCTCTGTCTATGGGAATTTGGTTGCAGCGTATTAACAGCTCTTGATTAGTGACCCTGTCTGTCTATCTTATTTTAAGGATCCTACGCATGCATTTTTTTACGAATACTTGCAGTTTGGTGATTATAGCCTGTGTAACCTTCCACGTCTCACATCCGTATAACATTACGGATTTTACGTTGGTTACTAATAAACGTAGTTTTGTGTTCCTGGTAATATGGTGCGATCTTCAAACTGTTTTAAGCATGCCGAATGCTTGTCTTGCCTTTTGGATACGTTGTTCTGATCAGTAGAGGCACCACGTCGGCTGCAATCATGCTACCAAGATAGCAAAATTCTTCCACATTTACAATGTCTTCTCCATAGATTCTTAATATGTTTTGGTTGTTGGTGTTCATGCGCATTAATTTAGTTTTATGGGGATTGATTTTTAGTCCTACAAGATTTGCACTTTCTGCTATAATGTTAGCCTTTTCTTGGATGTCTGCAAAGGTGTGTGCTAGGATGCATATGTCGTCGGCGTAGTCTAAATCTTCCAGGCGATGTTGCATATCCCATACTATTCCGGTGTTTAAGTTTTGTGAGGATTTCATAACCCAGTCTAAAACAATGTTAAAATGCAAGGGTGAAAGCGGACAACCTTGTTTCACTCCCCTGGTAATAAGAATGGATTAGTTTTCTCTCCCAGCGTGAAGCACGCGACATGATGCTTCGTTATAAAGTGCTTTAATCATTTTGCCTGGAACTCCTATTAGTTTAAGAATATGCCATAATGCATCGTGATTCAAGCTATCGAAAGCACGTATAAATACAATAAACAGAGTATAAAGTGGTGACTGCCACTCGATAGATTGCTCTACAATTATCCTCAGACCTAAATAGGTGAAAATAGGAAGGCGTGAGGTCGGGCATCTGATTGTTGAAACTAAAAAATGATAAGATGAGGAAGTAATGGGATTCGGACTGGTCAGAAATTAAAATTAAAACAATATTTTAATTTCTGACCAGTCCGAATTCCATTACTTCCTCATCATATTATATTTTACGGACGTAACCATCTAATTCAAGACTAAAAAATGATTGGAGCTAAATTTGATTAGACAACATGACTTATTTTTCCTGACTTTGGTTTGTCGCATTAGCCGTTAATTTTGTTCAGTCAGTCCAGCCTGGCGTTATAGGGTTAAGCTACGCATTAACTACCTTTTGAACAGTAAAATTGGACTATTTTTGTTCTTAAAAAATTCTTTACAATATCCTAGTTCTCGTACATAGAAAAGGCAAAGTATAAAAAGTTTTTGCACTATTAACAGTTATATGATTAACATAAATTAATAAGTTAACAAAGTACCGACCTGTATTCATTTATAAATACATAAAAAACGATTAAAAAACACAGGAACAATGTTTAGATGAAAGCCGCAGATGTAAAATCTACATACATAATTATTCTTTAAAAAAATGTCTTTAAACAGACCGAATCACAGCAACCCAGATCTTAAATATATAACCAGAGAAACATCTCACAGAGACAACTTGTAATTAACGGTGTAAAAAAACAAATAGTGTATGAAAAAAACACAGATTTCAAGTATTTAAAATCATGATGTGTTTAAGAGTTCATGGAGTATGAATATGTGGGTCTGTACTAGTGAGGTTATGGTAATGGTTAATAAGTTTTACATATTGCGTAACTGCATATATTACATGCGTAAAAACGGTTTTAAAAGGCTGTTATTAGTGCTCTTAAATAAATATTGTTTCGGTATACATTGATACAAATAAGTTAAAAGAAAAATTCCATACTAGTGGTTTATTTTTGTCTGTGAGTCGTGTGCGGAATATTCTAAGCCAAATACGATGGAAAGTTACACTCCAGACTTTATATGAGTACAAAATTATATATATATATATATATATATATATATTCTTTATTTCCTCTAGGCCTTGCGGCGTTTAGGGTATTACCAATTACAAACAATTACAATTACAAAGAAATGAAAAACAAAATAACATACAACACGATATTTTACAATATTTTTTATTTCATTTCTTAGTTCTTCTTCCAGTGTCCCTCTGTTTCTTCCTGTTCTCCTTCCGGCTTCCCTCTCCTATCTCCTTCCTTCTTGCCTCCAGTTCTCTCGCCCATCTTTCTCCCTTGCCTTCCTCACTCACCTCTGCCTTTTACTGCCTTGACATTTTTTATGTCTCACTTTTTTGAAGATCTCTACTTCGATGTTAGTTGGCATTTCTTTCATTTTTAGGGTTTTGTAGGTATGACCAAAAAACCCTTATACCGTCATTTTGTCGTCTGTCTGTCTGTCTGTCTATTCGGTAAAAATTGTAGCCAAACGGCTAAACCTAGAGAGTTGAAATTTGGCATGCTTATACAACTCCATGACCCGCACATAGGAAAAATACTAAAACATCTAAAAAACGTATCCTCCTAAAAATATAAACAAATATGTGCTCGAAAAATAAATTATTTTTTTAAATTCTGAGTAGGGTATCAAATGAAAGCCCTTACGTGGATTAACGATCAAAATTTTATTTTTGCAAAATAAATTATTTAGACGCGATTTTAGCCAAAATTGTACCAAAAAAATTTTGTCCCACACCCTGTAGCTCAGATGGTTTAAACTAAAAATCTGAAAAAATTCTGAGTAATGTACATTGGTATGAACCGGAATAGTACAACAGGAATTTTTGATCAGATTATGTTTTCGGAAAATAACGCATTTTTTGTTGTTTTTAACTAAAATATGTGAAATATTTAATACGCTATGTAACACAGTAAACGAGTAAACGTCCGTAGTCTAATGGTTAGCGTTCTCGCTTCCTAAGTTGCAAACTACGGTTCGATTCTTGTCAATTTTTATTGTTTTTTTTTTGCATTTTTATTTTGTTTAAATTATTTTGTCCAAATTCTAGTTTAAATCGAAGATAAAAACAAAACAACATTTTGGCAAATATTGCATTTAATTTTTAAAAGCATAAATTTAATAACCAGTGGGAAGTGTTGAAATTATAATTTAATTCTATGTTTGAATGTATACGCAATTTTCAAAATCTTAATGAACCTTGCTATATTAAAAAAAAATAATACTGCACATATTTAGAAACCTAAATAATGGTATTAGGCATTCGAATTAAAATTAACAAAAAAATATTTTAACATAAAATTTGTTTTGGCATCCCAAATAATCATCATTCACTTACTAAATATCTGCGAAATCCTGAAATGTGTAAAAATTCACACTTTACATTAATTTTTTTTAGATAGGACCCATGTTTTAATTCTGATGTACAGTCTCCCTGTTCGTCTATTCTTTCCATAATTTCTTCATCGATTTTTCCATATTCTAAAAGCTGTGCCTAGGTATTTGAATTTATTTACCTGTTCTATAGATTCGTCATCTATTTTTATGTTCTGTTGTACCTTTATCACATTGTTTTTATCTTTTGTGAGCTGATATTCATATTAATTTTCTTAGCTGTACTGATTCAAGTTGTTTTGTAGTTGTCTTCATTTCTTGCTAGTATGATCATGACGTTCTCATTGGAAAATTTTACTACTTTCACCTTTTCCATTTTCCAGTAGTCTACAGAGTATTCTTTTATGTTTTGTCTTGCTTCTTTTAGCGTCATTTTGTACCAACGAGAGGAGTAGTGGCCTGAATACGTGTCCTTGTTTGAGCCCGTTTTCGGTAGTAAAAGAACTCGATACTTCATTTCGGGTTTTGACATATTTCTTGCTTTCATTGACAATCGTATATTTATACGACAATAATGTACAGTTGTCGCTTGTACGTTTCCATTCATGCTTGTTTCCTTAGTCTTAATTTTAAGATATTTATTTTGATAGGTACTACACAATAAATTTAAAAAAAATACATATATGTTTCAGGACAAAAAATTGTTTTCGTATTCTTGTTGAACAAACCGGATCAAATTTTTTAAAATTCTAGCCCAACCCTTCTAGGAATAGGGTGTGGGATAAATGTTTTGAGAAGAGATAAGAACTAAATTCTAGATATTTTGTAATCCGGCGCTATTATGTTTCTTTTATTTTTATCTTCGATTTTTCAAACACCAAAAAAATATTGTAAATCTGACCTCAAGAACAGTTAAGTACCCTGCCTATGTCATGTTATATTGTACGTAAATACTTCCTTGATTTCACTTTAGACCAAGACAAATGATTTATAACATAGATTTATTGTCTATGAAGATTTAATTATATAACAATAATTGCAAAGTCGTGCCAAATTTTATCAGTGCGGCAAATCGTACACCAATCGAATTCTGAACACAAAAAATATGATTTAACTACATAGTTTTTTTAGATTTCTGACCTCCTGGAGTAATTTATAGCTAAAGATTCTTTGTATATAAGGGGTGTGTCACTAATGACGACTAATACTATTTAGTGTAGGTGGAATTGTTTGTTTTAGTAATAAATTATTGTTAATTTTTATATTTATTGATTTTTAATGTTGTAATTTTATGCTTAAAATTTACGACATTGTTTTGAAAAATGCTAAATTAATATTGATATTATTTTTTAATGGACGTTAATAAAAGAAAATATGTTTATTATTGGAAAAAGTGTTTTATTAGAGGTTAGGACGTAGCATAATACTTAACGACGTTAGAGTTTTGGAAGGAGGTTCTTATTATAGTTTGTTAGGGTTTCGTAGGTATGTACAAGGTCGTCTGTAGCCATTTCGTGGCCCGGGGCAAATTTGCTGGGATTGCAAATTTGGGGAGTTAAAATTAAAGAAAGTAACAAATTCAAACTATAATTTATTGTTTCAAGTACTTTGTTTACAAGTTAAGAAAAGTTTTTAGCTTAATATTCAATAAGCTTCGCATAAAATAAGCGTTTTTATTTCACAATGTGTCGAACAATATTGCCACACCATTTTTTTTTTAAGTTTAAAATCGTTTCTGAGTTTCAATTAGAATATATACATTGTTAGCCATTATATCTAGCAGTTACTTTGTCTACCATTCGACTTTAAATCCTGCAGATAATTGCTAACAAAATGGAACAATCATTAAAGGTCTCCACCTACTTTGTCATACGTTGTACAGTTGTGCATCACGAAGTGTATAGTTCTTCCGGGCTGCATGCGGTTGTGGACACCCACAATTCCATTCATCAGTGTATTTGACCATGACTAACAGTTCTACAGATAAGGATTTTAATTAAAGAAACGGAAAGATTGGTAGATTTCAATATTTTTAAACAGCAAGGCAGGAATGCCCCAATATGCAGGATTATTATAGCCGCACTATATACAGGATTAATGCGGTTAGTGGTATCAAATAAAAAGTAATAAGTAATGTGTCGGTGTGACAAAAAGAAACATTATTAAGTCACTCATGTGTCCCTCAGTCTGTAAGGTCAAATTGTGGCCAAACGGCTGGATCTAGAAAGTTGAAATTTGGCATGCTTGTACAACATTTTGCCCCACATATAGGAAAACTATTAAGAGTTCAAATATGAATCCTACGAAAAAATAAATAAAGGCTATTCTAAACGTTTAAGCGTAACTTACTGGAATTTTTATTTTCCTAAGTTATTATGAGCTCTCTTTTTATGGTTTGATGTGGGCTTTTGCTAAACAAAATGATCAAAAGCCTCACTTAATCGGTAAAAGTTCTAGTTCCGCTTAAACTAAACAAACTGGCTATAGTTTTTTAAATTTTGTGTGGGGTATCAAATGAAACCTCTTAATGCGTGTATAAACCAACACATTTTAATTTTTGGAAAATCTATTTTTTGTAGGATTTTAGCTAAAAATGTGTCAATAACTTTTGCCTCCCACCTTTTTTCCCAAATGGGTTCATGTAAAAATTTGAAAATACTATATTGTGCAACTAGCGCGGAATATATATTCTGCGCGTGTTGTTCACTATGCTTTTCCTCCGATTACCATTTTTCATTAAATAAATAATCAAGAAAATTTGGTTAACAGCGATTAATGCGCGCGCAGCCAGTACGGGAATGAAAATTCTCGGAAACTGCACATGCGCATTGCTGCGAATTTATTATTTCCCGCACAATGCACATGCGTATTGGGGCGCATTTAATATTCCCGCATCGACTGCGCGCGCATGAGGGTAACAATTTTCTTTTTGTGGAAAGAAGGTGTGAAAACATCAGAAATTATTCAGCGTCTGCAAGGAGTATTTGGTGAGTCTGCAGAATCCAAAAGTACTGTTTACCGGTGGATCAATCGTTTTAAGACCGGTAGAACATCACTAGAAGACGATCCACGCTGTGGGCGCCCAAGCACGTCGGTAAATGAAAGAAACATTACTGCCGTCGAAGACCTACTGAAAGAGGACAGGCGAATGACTATTCGTCAAATTAGTGTGCGCCTAGGGATAGGTACACGACAAGTTCATGACATCTTGCATGATTGGTTTCGCCGCGCTGGGTGCCAAGGCTGTTGGGACCAGAACAGAAACTCAGTTGGGACCAGAACAGTACTCACTGATACTTGTCGTCAACTTCAAGAGCTGTTAGTTTATCGTTGGGATAAATGTATTCAGTTAAATGGAGATTATATTGAAAAACTACACTGTAATATTGACGAAAATTAACAAAATAATAAAAATTATAGCTAAATTCCCAGAACTTTGGAAACATCCCTCGTACATTGATAGGAATCGGAATAGTTCAATAGAAATTTTTAATCAGATTAGATTTTCGAAAAATATTAAATTTGCTGTTAAATTATACATAGTTCATATCAGATTTGATTAATCGTAGTCAATTAAACGTTTTAATATTGTTTGAATTTTAAAATGAAACTGTTAGGTGTTTAACTGTTCAAAATGTAATATGTAATAAAATTACCATTCATTAAGGTTTGGATTTATGACACAGTAAGAAAATATATAACCGTTAAATGTGTTAACACTAAATATTTACAGTAGTAAGTTGGTTAAATTTTGTGGATCAATTAAACGTTAGGTTGCTGGTTACTCAAGTCCGGTTCGGTTGTCCAATCGTGACCATATGAATATGATGATGATGACGCACCTCTCTCAGGTGAGGCATGAGATGCCCGTTATGTGTTTGTACGGTTGTACGGTTGTACGGCCCTCACAGAGTCGAGAGCGAGCCGTCACTAGCAGCAATGAGAGATGTCTGACCTATTCGGTTCAACTTGTTCCGGTCTGTTCTATCACAAGCCTACACAGGGACGTGTTATAACTAGTTTTAAGACAACCAAATTTTAGATACTACTAGCTGGTGTACCCGTGCTTCGCTACGCCATTTAACTACTTTAAATCTACGATAATATTTTTAGTTTAAACCATCTGGGCTACAGTGTGTGGGACTTTTCTTTTGCACAATTTTGAAAAAAATCGGATCAATTTATTTTTCAAAAATAAAATTTTGATCGTTAATCCACGTATTAAGGGCTTCCATTTAAAACCCTACTCAGAATTTGTTTATATTTTTAGGGGGATATGTTTTTTAGATGTTTTAGTATTTTTCCTATGTGCGGGCCAAAGAGTTGTATAAGCATGCCAATTTTTAACTCTCTAGGTTTAGCCGTTTGGCTGCAATTTTTACCGAACAGGCAGACAGACGACAAAATGACGGTATAAGGGTTTTTTGGTCATACCTACAAAATCCTAAAAATAATTTTTCATAGCAAATTGGTATCAAACTTTAAGAGTGAGAGAAGAAAGAGATTTGATCGTCTAGGACAGGGGTGGCAAACTTTAGAAGCTAAAGAGCCAAATTCACCCTTTACGGTATCTGAAAACATTATAAAGAGCCATAATTTTGTTTTAATACATGAATTTTTGAATGTTTTCTAAATTTTATTCCTTATCAACTTGAATTGAAGAGCCACACGAATGTCCTCAAAGAGCCGTATGCGGCTCGCGAGCCACTGTCTGCCGACCCCTGGTCTAGGATCATTATAGGAATATTATCAATTAGGTATACATAAAATGCATGGACGATATTATACAAATTTTGACACAAGCCATTGATAGAATCGAATGGAAAAAAGTACATAGTTTTATTTTATCACCATCATTGTAGGTTATCAAGAGTGATAAATCTTTTCACATCACCTCTTGTACCATTTTCTTTAGTTTTATCTTCAAATAATCTATAAATCTTTTATCTCGTTTCTCAGTATTGGAAAAATACTTTTTACACAAAAAAAATAAAGCTGATTGATGGATTTTCCATGTAATCCTCTTGAGAAATTCTCCCTTAATCCGTGTTCTTGTAAGCTTCGCCATAGCTGTCCATCTTCTTTAACAGTCAGTCTTTATACTGTGGTACATACAGAATTTGTGCTACAGTGCCGTTTCTTATGCTAATGTCTAGTTTTTGTTTGCTTCTTGTTACTGTTACGTTCATTATAATATCTTAACGTCGTTAATTTTTATACAGTGTTCCAATAGTTCGTTATGGGTTCATAAATTATGTTCTAATATCTTGCTAGAGATTGGTAATAAGATCTCATATGTAAATTGTAAGTATTTACACTTACATTTTGTATAGATCGGCTAGATAAGATCGTGAACACATGTTTCTACTTTGTATCAGTTTTTATTTTCTCAGGTTTATATTATTAGACAGGTGTTCTAATGGATTAAACGTTTAATACGCCAGGAAATTGTTGTAGGTGGTGCCTAGGATAACAGTTTTTAGATTAAGTGATAAATAATTAAATTCCGTTTTACTACTATACTGCATTCTTCAAGAAAATTCCTTTACTATAATGTGCATTAATTATTATATTGTAACACAAGAAGTATACCTATTGCTACGCTATCGGAAAAGATAGCTGGTAAAATCATAGCTGGTTTAGACCGGTTTTATGTCGGAAAGGATTTAAGTTTGGCTTGGTACGAATTGTTTTAGAAAGATTCTGGTGGACGATTCTCCTTTTAGGAGCTCATTTGGGCGTACGTATTCATTCTTTTTTCTGTTACTTAGGCTCAGTTGCACAGTTACCACTTAAGTATGAGTTTAGCTAAACCTTAAGCTTCAGCTTAAACCAAATACTTAAGCGCCAGATGTTGCACAGTTAAAAATAAAAAAATACTTAGCTAAGCCAACTGATGTGATAAATTCACAATGTTGGTAATATGGAAAATTAATATTTGGCGGGGAAATTTTGAAATTCAATATCAACATAACTGTCAATGTTATTTGTCAATGTCACTTGTCAAGTAGTTTATTATATATACAAATAATGCAAATTTTACCAGCAATGGAAAATACGGTAAACGAAACGTAAAAATAAATGTACGACGAACTTATCAGAAGAGTTGGTCTTCTATAAACTTTATTTAAAAATTATAAATACATTATTGTGTGTAAAAAATTAAATTAAATGTTGTGGAAGAAAAAAAAAAATCCTTGGATGAACGTACATGATGAATTTAACAATGTAAGCAGTCACTCTTACAGAGAAGCAGGATATTAAAATATATATATAAAAGAAAAATTAAATATATACAAGAGGAAAAAAAAAAAATGCCGACAATAAGTATTCACTGAAAGTGACTGGAGGTGGTTCAGTGGCAGAATGCTCAGAAAAAGAGTTAGAATTAATAAATTTTAAATTACGGACAGGTCATAGACAGGATATTTACATTTATAAACAATTTTATTATTTATACATTATAAATTAGAAAAATAAACATTTATTATTGTTCCTAACTCGAATGTTGTCATTATATCTTCTGTTTTGATTTATTACTGTGTTAGGTACATCGTTTTAAAAATTAACATCTGTTTCTAGATCTGGATTAAGATTGCTCAATCTATTGCTCCCAGAACTCGAGAAAATCGTGCGATATAGCAAAAGTCTTGGTGTACATTACACTGTTCCATTGGAATATTAGGCATTTTAATATATTGATGACGCAAGGTACAAATTGCGATATTTCTCGATATTTTTCTTATAACCTTTAAAGCTGTAGATTTATGGCAACCAGTAAAATCCCTTACCGTTAACATACTTCCAGTAATATAATATCGTAGGATTTGTATTGAAGTGAATGCGTGGTTCCTGCAAATATTATTTCATAAAATATTAGGTATTTGTGTACCAAGGCACTAACTTACCTATTAGTAGGATGGTTAATTAAATGTTTAATATGATATAATATTAAATTACAACTTTATTTACTTAACATTACTATTTACTCGAAATCTATTGTGAAATTTTTCATCATCCCATTGAATAATATAATCATACCGGTGCCTATAGACGGGTATGCGGCGAAAACGTATAAATATATTAATATATAACATTTTCATTGAATCAACTTAATCTGATTTTTTATATGACACATAACCTGTCCTATTTGACAGTTTATTTTGGCTTAAACCAAACAAATCTACCGCTTAAGTATTTTCCCGTTTAGGCTTAAGTTTAAACCAAAAACTGAAACTGTGCAACAACTAAACCATAAACTAAAACTTAAACCTAAATAAAAACTTAAGCGGTTGCTGTGCAACTGGGCCTTAGTGTTCCAAATGATGAAGTTCTTTTGGGCAGTTAATAGGCTGTACTATGCGTAAAAATAAAATAAAATAGATAAATAAACTATATAACTAAGAATAAATATACCTATGCCTGAAAACCACTAACAAAACGAAACCTACTAATTTTCTAGAAGCGGGACTATAATGCCTAATGCCTAAAAATAATTCAAAAATACCCGAAAATGGTCCCAGAATAAGAAGTAAAAACCTAAATTTTCTTAAAAGAGGGAAATGTCTAGATCAGAGTTTCCCAAACTTTTTGAGCCGCGGAGCACTTTTCAGGAGAATTCATCGCGGAGCACTATCGTTGTTATATACATAGCAACACTAGTAGATCGCGGAGCACTAGTAGACGCTCGCGGAGCACTTGGTGCTCCGCGGAACATAGTTTTGGAAACCCTGGTCTAGATAATAATTAAAGACAGAATGACCTGATCGGCGAGCGAAGCGAATTTACACAAGTCGTAAGATTAATTTATTTTTTATGTTCTCTTCTCCGTGATTACTCCTAATCTATGAATCGTAGGTCTAAGACTTTAAAGGATACGGGATTATTGTAGCAATATCGCAACTTTTAAGGATCATATCGTATTGTCACTATTTATTCGATTTTTCCGTAGTTTATTTAGTGTAGAAAAAATTTGGGGCTTTAATCGTTTAACCCGATTTGAGATTGCGACAATTTTTTTGAATGGTATAATTTACATTATTTGTGTAGAATGTGAATTAAAGAAAAGCTCAACTTAAAAACGGTTAGAGATAGCGACCTGCGGTTGGAATTTTTTGATACTCCGTAGTTTATTTAGTCTAACGAAAATTTAAGGCTTTAACCGTTTGACGCGTTTTGAGATTACGACAATTTTTTTAATGGCATAATTTACATTATTTGTGAAAATTGTGAATTAAAAAAAAAACACAACTCCAAAACGGTTGGAGAAAACGGCTTGATGTTACAATTTTTGGATTCCTTGTAGTTTATTTAGTCTAGAAAAAATTTGAGGCCTTATTTGTTTTGCGCAGGGCTTCGAACCGGAACTGAACCGAAAACCGAAAAAAACTGTTATTTTTGTCGGAACGAAACCCGGAACTGAACCGAAAAAAAAATATCGGTTTATTTCGGTTCAGATAATGGTTATGTGAGTTAATATAAATTACATTTTATTTAAGATTATTTTTTAACTGATGAGCAGAAAAAAATCGTAATTTTTCTGACAAGTAAAAAAGAAATTGCGATTCTATTATTTCAGGGGAGGGGGGAACGCCCAGCCCCCCCCCCTGGTAGCGGCCTTGGTATGATTATAACAAAATAAAGAATAAAATGTTCTTCTAAATTATAGTAGAAAATAAACTTCTAATACAAATAAAAGCATTTAAAAATTTGTCACTCGGAACTGAACCGAAAACCGAAAAAAACCGTTACTTTTGCCGGAATGAAAACCGGAACCGAACTGATATATATTTTTTTAATTGAACCGGAACGAAAACCGAAACGAAAAAAATAACGGTTCGAAGCCCTGTAATAAATTTTAAAAAACATTTTTAAATTTTTATATTTAAAAATGCTGTGCACTGTCGGGGTCCATTTATTGTTTATATATTTATTGTTAAAATACAGAACTACGCAAAAGCAATTTAGTTCCGCGTAAACGTTTAGAATAGCCTATAATGCTAATACTGGTTAACATAATTATTATAAATTTAAAAAATTATTTTTAAATTTTTATATTTAAATTGCTGTGCACTGTCGTGGACCATTTATTGTTTACGCAAGATAGAACTACGCAAAAAAATCCACATTAAAATACTCATTAGCGAAACTAATGAAGAGGATTAATTTCTTTACTTTATTTGATAATTTTGGTAGACATTACGTCATTAATCCTTCCAAATATTCCTCGTTCACAATCGTGTATGAAACGTTAAGTAACAACACATGTTGACCAGTGCATTTTTTGTATAAAATACCCTTAAATTAATAACTACCTTAAACGCTAGTAGCCATAAATGCTGTGTGTACAGTTTTTACCAGTTTTATAAAAAGTAAAATTTGAAAAAGTGCAATAGTGATGAAACAAGTTAAGTGTCTATTGAAGGGTTAAGAAGGGACATCCTATACTGACTCGACATCCCTTGGGAGCTAATAACCAAAGATGCTGCACACCATTTTCTCAAAATTCAAAAAATTCTGTGGATTTTAAAAGTATTGTACAGGTAAATTTTTTCGATTGAATATTTTTAATAGCTCTAAGTATGTATGTTCCTTGGGCGCTAATAGCTGAAAATGCTACACACCATTTTCTTAAATTTACAAAAATTCTGTGGTTTTAATGTTTTTTGTAAGTATTGTGAATTTTTCGAAAATTTTTACGTCTCAATATTTTTAACAGCTCTAAGTAAGTTTTTATGTTCTTTGTGCGCTAATAACCTAAACTGCTGTACACCATTATTTCAAATTTCAAGAAATTCTGTGGATTTTAAGATTTTTGTAAATATTGTGCAGGAAAATGGTTTTGAAAATGTTTTTTCGATTCAATATTTTTAATAGCTTTAAGTTCTATGTTCTTTGGGTGCTAATAGCCAAAGATGCTGCGCACTCTTTTTACAAATTTCAAAAAATTATGTTGATTTTAATTTGTTTGTAAGTATTGTGTAAGTAAATTTTTGGAATGTTTTTACGTTTCAATATTTTTAACAGCTGTAAGTATGTATGTTCTTTGGGCGCTAATAGCCTAAAGTGCTGTACACCATTTTCTCAAATTTCAAAAATTCTGTCAATTTTAAATTCTCCATTCAATATTTGTTTTCTCCATTCAATATTTTTAATAGCTCTAAGTAAGTTTGTATGTTCTTTGGGAGCTACTAGCTAAAGCTGGAGCATACCATTTTTTCAAATTTAAAAAAAATCTGGATTTTAAATATTGTTCTACACCATTTTTCCAGATACAGAAAAATGAATGCGATCTTTTTACGCCAAGATTAGTTAGTATATAATAAGTGATTTTTTTGGAACATTTTTTTGTCAAGAAATTTCTCAAAAAAATGGATTTTTTGATATTTTTTTTAAATCTGTACCTCAGATTTAATTATATACTTGATTTAAAATTTTTTAAATATATTTTTCGATAGTATTTCTATATTTTTTTGGAATATTTTTCGATTCAATATTTTTACCACAATAGTGAATCTATACGTCTTTTGGGCGCTAATAGCCTAAGCTGCTATACACCATTTTTACCAGTTACTGAAAAATATGTGATTTTTTTACGCCAGGTTTTGTAGGTATATTATTAAGTGATTTTTTTTGGCACATTTTTTGTCAAGAAATTTCTAAAAAAAAATGGATTTTTTGAATCTGTACCTCAGATTTTATTTTGTTTTTTTATTTTGGCAATTAGCCAGGACAATTATTTTTTGAAAAATTCCATGCCTGAACTGGATTTGAACCCGAGACCTTAGCAACGCAGAGCATATGTGTTACCACTACGCTACGCCGGTCGACTTTTTTATGTTATTACTACTAAATTGCGGTATAAGTTGCTTAGTATGACATGCTTCCTAAGAACCTAAAAAGAGAGAACTATGAATGCTGGGCAACACCTTAAAAAAAAATGTGTGTTACCACTACGCTACGCCGGTCGACGTTCCGTGGGATTTGGTTTGAAAATTTTAACTAACATTGGTTTGAGTACTTCTGTTTTAGGTACCATAATGGCTTGCCATGGTCCTGCCAATCTATACTGCCTTATCATTTGATTGTAAATGAAAAAAACTAGTTAACATTAATTAATAAGTGAATGTCTAATTATGAAAACAATACTAAACTCATTGTTCCCCATTTCTCAGCCTTGTGTTCAATCACTCTCCTACATACAAAAAATTAAAACTGCATCAACAGTTATCTATAATAAAAAAATTACAATTATGTCATTTCATTTCAAGATAAAATTATTCCCATTCTGTGAACCATGAATTTGAAAAGTATATTACATTTTCAAGATTGAAATTTTGATCGTCGTCTCAAATCTAGAACGTGCATCAACAATTTTCAAGTAAATTTGCACTTTTATTGCGAAATTTTATTACTCTTATTTAAAGAAAACTAGTGTTTTATAGTTGTACGTGATATAAATTATAAACAATGCAGCAGAATTTTGATACAAAAAAAAGAAGAAGGATGTAATTACACAGGGCTGCGAAGGTTGAACGCTTTTAATAATATATGGTAATTTTAATAGATAAGATTTAAGTGAAAATGCTAGAAGAGAATATTTTTTTTTTTATTACGTATCATTTTTTTTTACCACAGTTTAAAAATTGAGGTTTTATTATCTATGACTCATATTTAGTAGGGCCGAATGTAAATATTACAGTTGTCTTAAGCTTCATATAAATAAACAATGATTATAATATGTAAACACTTACACATCAAAAGTGTTGAGTGATAAAAATCACATCTATGCGGTAACGTCAAAAAATCATGCATTCTTAACAGTTCCGCAAAACACAAGAGAAGGCTGCAAGGCGTCTTTTTCTTCCTGAGAAGCGTTTATTACTCAGCCTCAAGTATTTAATACTTAAAATTAGTATCTGTTTCTACAGGGATAATAGGACCAGTCGAAACGTCACACTGTGGCTTTTATTCCTATGGCTGGTGATCTAGAAACGGAGAACTTACCTTCTCTGTCCCAATACCCATATCTAGGCGTTGAGAACCTATTATTTATTTATAGTAATGTATCATTAGTCCAGTGTTTCACTAGACCAGTGTTGTGTAATGTATCTCTAGACCAGTGCTTCTCAACAGGTGGTCCGCAGAAAAAATTTAGTGGTCCTCGAAAGTTTTTGTATATGTTTTTTGAGTTATTTTGTTAATTTTTATGCACATTTTTTATGTAAATAATTTATATTGTGTTTATTTTCTGTAAACTTTCTGTGGTTTTCTGCAAATAAAATAAATGTATTTAGTAGCACATTAAATATATTTGTTTGCTTGCAAAAAATGAACCAACAATTATTATTAATTGTCCGCGTTAGTAATTTATATATTTTACTGGTCCGCGGTGCGTTTTTGATTGAGAAACAGTGGGCTAGACAATGGTGCCTAGGGTTGATCTTCGCGGGAACTATAAGTAAATGTTTTTTACTTTGAGGACGACCCTCGCACTAATTAAAAATAAAAATATTTATTACTTTTTTAATGATAGAAAGTAAGATTACAGCTACAATTTGTTGAAGATTTTGTTTATATCTTTTTCCAAGAACCAATTTAAGATAAGTTGTATATGGGAATATCTTGAAAAGTTATTATTGTTTGATTTTCGAGGTCAGTTAATTAAGATTCTTTATCTTGAATAAAAGATGAACTACATGTCGAAAAGTGTTATAAATTATACTGCTTGTTCGCTTTGTCATATAAATAATCAAAGATCTACAATTTTTAATACTGAAGATTAATTATATTTCTCATTTTCCCTTACAATCAAATACTATATTATTAGACGTACCTTACTCTTTTACAATTCATTGCACCAGCTTTGTAAAGTTGCTCATCTATTATTGTTATAATCGATTGAATTATGTTAAGAAACTATGTTCTATACAAGGCAGTCATTAGTTTATGACGCATTATTTGACCGTAGCAATGTTAATCGGATATGAATCTGACTGTGAATGGGGGGGGGGGGGTAAGGGCGAAATGGCAAAGAAACTAAATACCACATAAACTCAGCTGATTGATAAAATTATTTATATCTGGGATTATCACTCACAAATGCAGGAGACAGTATTAGCAGTGTTTCCCAACCGCCGGTCCGTGAGATTTTTTCGCCGGTCCGCGAGATTTTGTTCCAAATCTCCGGGTTTGTAGTTTGGAAGGGAGGACCTTTTTAGGGTTTTGTAGGTATGACCAAAAAACCCTTATACCGTCATTTTGTCGTCTGTCTGTCTGTCTGTCTGTCTGTCTGTCTGTCTGTCTGTCTGTCTGTCTGTCTGTCTGTTCGGTTAAAATTGTAGCCAAACGGCTAAACCTAGAGAGTTGAAATTTGGCATGCTTATACAACTCTTTGACCCGCATATAGGAAAAATACTAAAACATCTAAAAAACATACCCCCCTAAAAATATAAACAAATATGTGCTCATCGAAAACAAAAATATTTTTTTTTAATTCTGAGTAGGGTATCAAATGAAAGCCCTTAGTGGATTAACGATCAAATTTTTATTTTTGCAAAATAAATTATTTTGATGCGATTTTTGCCAAAATTGTGGAAAAAAATTTTTGTCCCACACCCTGTAGCCCAGATGGCTTAAACTAAAAATCTAAAAAAATTCCAAGTAATGTATATTGGTGTAAACCGAAATAGCACAACAGGAATTTTTGATCAGATTATGTTTTCGGAAAATAACGCATTTTTTGTGGTTTTTGGTTCACAAAGTACAAAAGTTATACCAATGTAAGACACTCATATGCAAAGCGTCCGATGGCGCAACGGGTTAGAGCGCTGGTGTCGGAAGCTAAAATTCTCTGGAAAACGAAGGGTTTCGAGTTCGAGTACGGACGGAGTGAGTTTTATTTTTTCTGTTTTTTTTTTTGCATTTTTATTATGTTGAAATTATTTTGTCAAAATTCTAGTTATATTTTGACAAATGTTGTATTTAATTTTTAAGAGCGTAAATTTAATAACCAGTCTTATTATATGATTAACAGACGATAAATTATTTAAAAAATATCGTTCATTTTGCCGTGATTACTATAAAGTAAAATTTGTCCTACACACTCAGCATACCGCCTTCACTTATTATATACCTGCGAAACCCTGAAATGTGTGAATATTCACACTTCACATCAATTTTTTTATTTGCTCATCACTTATATTTTTGAGGTGAAGACCTTTTTTTTGCTCATCACTTATTAAACTTGCCGGTCCACAAATTTTTTCTAGGTTGCTTGCCGGTCTGCCATGGAAAAAGGTTGTGAAACGCTGGTATTAGCATTCATTAATAATATGCCAAGGCGAATTAACAATTTTAAACCATCAAAGGAGGAATAAATCTGTGTGATTTTTTCAACAATATTCGAAGATATAAAGTTGTCTCTTTTAGACATGTAAAAATAAAATTGGGACATTTTTTCTTCCCAACCAGAATTTGGTTCTTATTAATCCTGAAGCCTTTTTATCTTGCGGTGTAAGGCTTTAGTCCAGTTTGTTATTTTCTGGTGTTGTTCTCTATATTTCATTTCATCGTGTTCTGTAATTTATGTATTTCCTTACTTCCTCGCACCACTCTTCGTTGTAGTTTCTTTTTATTCTTGGTCATCCTGATCCAACTTTCTTCATTGTTCTTGCTTCAAAAAATCTTTTACAATTTTGTCTTTATTCATTCTTTGTACCAGTCATCATAGCTGTCCTTCTATTATGGTTCCCACTTTTGATTTTTCTTAGAAATATCAATTTTTTACTTACGAACAATGTTTTCTAGTCCGTAATTTCTTCCTCCATTTTTCCGGATATTTGGTAAGGTATTTGAATTTATATACTTGTTCTGTTGTGTCTATGTTTATGTTATGTTTTACTTTTATCCTGTTTATTACCATTGTTTTTGTCTACTGTGTGCTAATGTTCCTATTTATTTTCTTCAGTTCTTTGCTATATGGGTTCAAGTTGTTGAATTCTATTATATTCAATAAAAATCAAGGTGCGTTTAACCCTTAACGTACTAAATTTAATTAACCTAGTACTCGCTGCCGGCCGGAATTAAAATTGAACGCGTGCGATAAAATGCAAGCATTTGATTAAGGGAGGTTCAACTAAAGGGCCTGGTTCGTCATTACTTGCATAAAATTGATGGCCGTATCTATTGGTTTCTCGTAATAATATGGAGAAAACTTCTTCGAAAAACAGTGAAAAAACGGTAAAGGGCGAGGAATCGGCAGTTATATTAGGGGCCGCTGTTTGGTTTATTCCAGTACGGGGTGGTGTAAAATCTAAAATATTGCCAGAATCTCCCGGTCGTCTTGGCCGAAACTGGACCTCCACTTCTTCTTGTTCAGTTTCTTCTTCACTTTCCTCTTGTGGAATCAATAATATGGAACCAATTTCTTCATCCAACTCTTCGTCTGAATCGTCTTCTGCTATCACTTCTTCAAATTCATTTTCTCGCCTGTTTTCCATTATAAGGGTATTCAATAAAAACGATACAAATTTTACGTGGTTTTAGAAACTATAACAAGCTGTCCCGTCAAGTGACAATATAAAACTGCCCAATTACAAGATAAAATTCTACTTTTAATATCTACGCCTGTGGCTCAAGATCAAACTTTATTTTCTAAAATGAAATATCCGTTCTCTACTAATGACGCTAGCGCTTAGAAAGAATAAACAAAAACAGTGGTTCATATATAAACCGCTCAGGAAGCAGAGTATACAAACCGCGGTTCATATATAAACCGCTCGGCTAGTAGAGTATACAAACCGCGGTTGATATATAACCGATAGTCCTATAAGGGTTAATACCATGGTGTTCAACAATCGGCCAGCGGGCCGGACAGGATCAGTGATTGCTTTCTAACAGGCCCGAACGAAATTTCTGCCCACCGTCTTTAGGAGGTTTTCTGAATTTCTACCCCACGAACTTAAATGATTTTCTAAATTTTTCACGCCCCATTCTCGAATTCTACCAGTTCTCAAGAAATTTTCTGAATTTCTATCACTCCCACAGTCCGCAAGGGATTTTTTTTAAATTTTGGCACAATTCAGGGCGTCCCTTTAAACATATTTAACATTAAATCCACCGTGGAAAAAGGATGGACACCACTGATCACGGAGTACATTATTTTATATATTTCTTATATATTTTTTTATTCCCTCTTACATTTTTTCTCTTTCCTGTTCTCTTCCTGTTTTAGACTTTTCCAGCGTTACTCTCTTTGTGAGAACTGTCTGAAATTGTTCTGTAAAATCTAATTTTTTCCTTATATTTTTTTCCTGATTTCTCCTTGAATCTCTGAATATTTTGTCGTAGATTCTTTTCGTGGTTTCAATCTCTAACCTTTTCCTATTGAAATTAAATTACATTATAAATTGAATTTCTCAATCGTTACAGAATGTAATCCATTCAGAAATCAGCAAACCGAGAACACGATCACGAATAATATATTTTGCTATCCAATGCTGTTAAAATCCGTTATGTTCTGAATATTTTAAACTTGTATTTGTTTACATTGAAAACGATCGAGTTTCGATCTTAAGAGATTTTCCATTTCATTTTCTACAAGTGTTCCATATAAACAAAATATATATAATATAAAATTAATAATTATTATAATCCAGGCTTTAGTTGTTGTTACATAGCTAAAATAATAGAAATCAATATATTGTACAATATTTTATAACCATGTTCTGCCGTTTTATCAACAGATAAGAGTACACAAATGTTTAAATAACATAAAATAACAAGAAAATATCTATCGAAGTTAAAAATTGAGCGCCGTGGCGCTGGGATCTTAAATTTATTTCTCTATTGCATTCAGCGTCTTCAATATGCATTTGGACTCTTAAGTAATCCCTCTTCAGCTTTTGAACCAGGATATTTAAACCTTGTACTAAATTTAACCAATAATAAATCACGTTCAGAGCAGTGAAAAGAAAAAGAAACACAGACCTATTAATACACATAATTTCCAACAGAAATTTCACTCGGAGTCACTGACCAAATATGACCATGACACTCATACAATACAGGATATGCAGTATGCAGTACTTAAAAATAAAACTGTGTTCAATAGTGAACCATTTTGAAACGTAGGTGGTACCGTGGGCTCTTTTGATAAAACCATATGATTTATGAACTGTTAACTGACATATATTCGTGATTTATGTGTTCTTTCATTGATATTTTCTAGAACAACCATTCACACTTTTGTTATAAGGGATTAAAGTTTATGTACAGAAATGAATGGGTTTATATTAAACATCAATTCAAAGAAATAACTGGACACGATTTATAACACTGAAGCTCTCTTTTTATTGTTTTGCTTTTCTTTTTCTTTTACAGTATATTCGCTCTCTAAACAATCTCTTGTGCTGCATTATCATGGACAGACTGATACTCTTCTTGGGGGAAACAAACTTACTGTTTAAAATTAATATACTATTAAGAATCAATCTTTCCACTTTCAGGTAAAACTCTAGGTAACTATCTGACAGATAAAGTTATATGATACTTCCTGTGCTGAATAAATATCATCTTATCTTTCAATACAAATTTATCTATCGGATAGTTATCTAACGGATAATGAGACTGACGTATTGAATTCACTGATTGATATTGACATTTATTCATAAGATGTTCCAGATAAACTTATTTGTCAGGTAGTTACCTAGAGGTGTACCTCAAGGTGGAAATACCGGGCCTAAATGATATAACAGATTGAGACTTTATTATTAAGATAAGTGTCAGTTGGTCATTGGGCAATTCTCTTGATCTTACCGGCAATAAATAAATAAATAATAACCTAGAACAGTGTTTTCAACCTTTTTTCATGGCGGACCGCAAGTTTAGAAAGTAATGTGTATCGCAAAAGTTTTATACTTTTTATTGCACTGATTACTAACACAAAAAAACAAAAAATAAAAAATCACATATAATTAGAAACTAAAAAATTAAAATTTTAAATTTTTTTGAAAAAAGTAACAAATTATTACTTAATCAATTAACAGATTAAGGACCGACATTTTCATCTGAAAATTAAGTGGGTTATAACTTATTAGGCGAATAGTTGCATAGTAAAAAAAAATCTCGCGGACTGGTAAAAAAATCTCGCGGACTGGTGCTGGTCCACCGACCAGCGGTTGGGAAACACTGCCCTAGAGTATGTCATACGTCTGTATTAAAATTTCGAATATGACATTAAACACAAAATTGACTCAAAATACTTTTAAATATGATTGTCTATTCATTACTATTTCTCGCGAAACCCCGGTTGAGAAACGCTGGTTTAACGTATAAGAATTGTCTGAAGAATCTTCGAAAGTGAGGCGCAGGTTATAAAAATTGCATTCCTCAAAGAATTAATATTTGAGTGACGAGTTTTATAAATTTTGCTTTTAAAATGACCCCACAAAAAGAAACCACATGATATCAAATCAGGAGATCTGGCTGGCCAATTTATCGACCAAACTTTTGCTTGAATTCTTGCATTTACAACATCCCACACCATAATTCCCAGACTTCGTAAGATTATGGCGTAGAAGAAAAAGCAGTCTTTAGTTTTTGCTGTTTTTAGTATCCTCCCTATTTATCCTTTCTGCTAATCGTGCAATTTCCAACAAATGAAGCTCATTAAATACAATTACTTAATCTGTATCTATTCATTTGTAAACCGTAGTAATTTCCAAATAATCCTATTTCATTCGTCTGTACTAGCCTTCAAATCGAATCCGTTCATTGTTGGAACATTTTAATAGTGTATTTAAATCCGTTCACAATGTAAACGAACATGTAAATAAGTTTGTAACAGTGTGAATTGTGATGGTTTTAGTTTACTCGGCATGGAAACCCATTTCACAGGATGATAATTAAACGTATTTATTAGCCATTATACTGTCTAGAGTACGTAACACGCACTGCACTTTGAGAATAATCGGCTCTGCTTGACTTGCATTCTATTTACCTAGTTCTTGGTAATCACTTCACGTATTGCTTTTTTATCTTTTACTTTTACTTTGAGGTTTACATTTTAAATTCAAACAATGTGACAAGACGAAAACACTAATTAAAAAAATGAAGTCGAATCGGTACTTATGTTGGGAGTGTTATTACTAGGGATGGGTATCGGCAAAACAAAAATTAATTCTCATTGATTAACTTTGCCGAGTAGGTTTGTTTAACTCGGGTTATCCAAGTTATAATCGGATGTTGTTTTGACTCGAGTTAGACATTGACTCGTGTTTAAACACTTAACTCGTTTTTTAGCAAGCGGCTGTTAAGGCTGCGTATAACCCCCGGAGGTTACTAGTTTCTTATACAAAACTAACAATCTGAAATAAAATTAGTATCAACCTATACATAAAATTTTGCACCGAATTTGTATCTATCTAATATGATAGTTTTAATTGTAGAAACATTTATTATAAAAATATTATCGCTCAATAACTTAAAAATAGACATCAGCGATATTATTCTGTAATTTTTTAAATCAATTTGTGGGTTTCGAATAACTTTAATATTTATATAGTTTTGTGTAGAAATGTTCAAATAATACGTCAATTTTTTTTCGACTTGATTACTTATAGTTTAGAGCCTTCGTCGAAAAATATTATACTTAAAGATAATAGAATGCCACTTGGTACACGTATTCTTCACGAAAAATAAATCATTTCTGCTCGTAACACCAATTTTGAAAACCGCGGCAGATTCAAGAGGGCGGCAAAAATAGATTACGATGTACAATAACTATAAGTAATTTTCACAATACAACAAAATAGTTAGAATCATATTTGTAGAATGAAGCTTTAGGTACAATTTGCCGCTTCGTATGCAAATATGCGTCGATTGGTTTACAAGATGGCGTCTATAATGCAATTTGCTTATTTACAACTACCTAACAGTTTTTTCTACAATTAAAAATATCCTATTAGATAGATAAAAATTCGCTGCAAATTTTGATATATAGATTGTTATTAATTTTATTTCCGATTATTAGTTTTGTATAAGAAACTATTGAGGACTATAGGGTTGTGCGCCGCCTTAAGACAATGAGCTACCCAGTAATTTACGTCAAACAGGTTATTTTGTCTCTCCCGGGCCAACATTTTGTACATTTTTCAATTTTGTAAAACAATTTGTGTTAAGGAAGAACTAAAATGCAATTTATTGGAAGTACATTTTGAATTTGCCAATTATTTTGTTAATTACAACTAGTTAAAAATACCCTTTTAGTAAAACAAATATGCACTACAGAGATAAAAATCTGCAAATGTATTGAAGGAAGGTACAATTTAAAGCTTCTTTAGAAACCAGTCACCAATACAAACTCGACAGCCCAATCAGTATCTTCACAGCCGAGGCCATAGGAATTCTACGAAGTGTAGAAATCATCGCTCAAAAAGATCAAAGAAGCTCCAAATATATTATCTACTCAGACCTGAGCGTTCTAACCACTATAGGCAATATATATATATATATATATATATATATATATATATATATATATATATATATATATATATATATATATATATATATATATATATATATATATTAGCAATAGAATCATCCAAGAAATACAAGAAAAAATACACAGCCTACAAAAACAAGACACAATAATCATCTTGGTTTGGGTACCTTCACATATAGGCATAAAAGGTAACGAAAAAGCAAATGCCACAGCCAAAGAAGCCACCAGAAAGGATGCAATGATTAACTCGACCGTACAAGAATATGACATGAAATAAAACATAAAATCCGAGAACAAGTAGACCACATATGGTAAAATACACCACTTAGCAAACTAAGAACAATAAAATCCGACAGGAAGTAATGGCCATTCTCGGGAACAAGAAGAGAGCAAAACTTTCAACACCACTGCCAGACTACGAATTGGACACACAAGAATAACACTAACCTACAAAATGAAGAAAGATGTGTAATGACTGCAACACATTCATTACAGTACAACACTTTATTCCAGAATGCACCAAAATACAATAAGACAGACACCAAATAACTGACACCCTACAAGAAGCACTTAACGACAATAACAAAAAAATCCTACATAAATTTCTAACAGACACAAAATTATACAGACATATATAGACTACCATCAACATACATAATACTCACACAATGAAATATAATCAACAATATCTTATAAAATACAGTACCGGGTACTAATAACCCAAGATATTGATGTACCTTTAATTAATTAAATAAAAAAAAGTTTCTTTAATTAGTGTTTCAAATTTGGTTGCTTTATGACTTATAATAAATTCTATAGAAGGACGCATAATTTGTGATTTTTAGTCATAAAATGTGCTGGTCTTGTACCCCACGATTGGTATTTTTTGAGGTGCAAATACAAAATTTATAAATAATAATATCATTTTATATGGTGGCTCAAAAGTCGCGCTACCATCAAAACTGAATGACTTTTTTATTTCTTTATTAAATGAATTAAGGTTTCTGTATATAACAATATAACATTTGGAAATTGTTTTGGTCTAATTATGGAAGTTGATGTCACGCAAATGGTTTCCATTTTCCGCTTCGCAAGCGCGCATCCTTTCCAGTACATTTCCATCCATTGCTCGTATTTCTGTTCATGTTTTCCTTCAGTTCTTGGATATTTTGGGGTTTAATTCTGTAAACACAATTCTTTAGGTAGCCTCAAAGAAAAAAATCTGGAGCGGTTAGATCGGGAGAATTCGCTGGCCAGCTGAAATTGGCATTTCTTGAAATTAATCGTTCTCCAAACATATCCCTCAAGAGCTGCATAGTCTGTCTCGCGGTATGGACAGTCGCTTCATTTTGCTGCCAGCAAACCTCAGGTATGTCCTGAACAGCTGGACGGACAAAATTCCCTAATGTTTTGCGGTATCACGCCCCAGTCACTGTTACTGCATTAATTCTCTCGTCCTCGAAGAAGTTTTCTCAACACGAGACCTGTTTTTCGGGGATCGCATGAAACATAGTCTACCGACTCGTAAGTCGATCACAGATCCCTGTTGTTGGAAACGATGAATTAGATGGATTTTCGCTGATTTAGAGGGCGGATTCCTCACTTGATAATGACACATGTATGCTCTCTGTGTGAGTACAATGGACCGCCGACTCTTAAAATAAACTTCTACGAATTTGGTTCTTTGGGTGTGCTAAATTTCTCCGTAACAAATCTCCAAGGGTTGAAATGTTTATCTAATAGGAAAAAAAAGAAAATTGTTATGAATTTTTCCTGTGGTAGAGCGACTTTTGGGCCATCTGTACAAGTCTATTGTTGACTGTTGCATATTATTGATCGAAAAATGTTTACAACAGTTTTTTCTACAGTTAAAAATATCCTATTATGCAGGTAAAGATTTGCTGCAAATTTTGATGTATAGATTGTAACTTTTTCTTTTAAATTGTTATGTATAAGAAATTTATAATCTGTGGGGGTTACCTACCGTTAAAATATCTTGAACTGTCACCAAGTCACCCACCCATAAATGTTGTATTCCAAGTTTGATTTGGTGGCACGTATCACTTAGACTAAAAAAATTGTTTCTGCTGTGCATACTAAAAGAAATGATTCATGACTTGGTGGAAATGTTTTTGTCTTTTGCTTAAAAAGTCTTGGCCGACATTGTAATCTCATCACGTATAAGTGTTATTGTTTTGTTTACTTTTACTTTGTAGCCAAATCTGAAACTTGGCTTCTTGCCTTTACAAGATATTGTTGATTTTCCTGGAATTAGAAATAAACAGATGGAGTGCTTATAACATTCCAAACTCAAAATATGTAAGTTTTGTTGCCAAATTTATTGAATCTCTCTTTTTATCGTTCCATCGAACTCTCTTTTTCTAAACAGAATACATATATAAATGGCTATTAAAGATTATTTAGTTACGAAATTTCACGTACTTCATGCAAATGTCGTATGGTTATTCCAGTCCGGAACCATGACTGAGACATAGCGAATGGGTAGTATATGCATGCCTAAAAGTATTTTATTATTATTATTTTATTTATTTTACATCGGCCTATTTCTGCAACGATGCTAAGAGGGGGCGAGCTCCTACACCTGGATAAGGGATGAATGATTGCGAAAATGGGAGTAATGTTAGTATATCATTCTCGTCCGAATAATACCAACGGAGAATCGAACCAATCTATTAACAATTCAGACTGCTTTCACCAGTCTGAACTGCACGATTTAACGATTTCGGCTACTCTGTTGGCTAAAAGCTGAAAGAAATAAGAATGCGTGCCCTAAAGGGATACAGCAAATCTCTTTGCTATGCCATGTGGTTGGGTTGACAATATTTAGAGAGATGACTGAAGAAAAAATTGATATGAAGTGTGAATTTTCATACATTTCAGGGTTTTGTAGGTATTTAATAAGTGTAAGCCAATATAATATTTGATGTCTACGAATATTTGTTCTATTAACAATGTGTTATTTGTTTTATAAGTAATTTCATTACTATAAATGATTATTTCTCTTTGATACTTTAAAAACAAAAATCTAAAGTAATTCAAATAGGTTGAATCACAACTTATAATAATAGTATAATAAAATAACTGAACACTACACTCTACAGTGTAGAGTGTAGTGTGGTGTGCAAAACTAGGTCCTCAGTTGTTAAAAAAATTTTATTATATTTTTAATTTCAGAAAAAGAGACGTACTATCTTAGCCATAACATCATTAGCCATAATTTAGCCATAAATTAAAAAAATAATTAATTTTGTTAAAAACACAAAAATTGCAATATTTGTCAAAAACGCAATCGGATCAAAAATTCCTGTCGTACGTTTCCGGCTCAGATCAATGTACATTACCTATAATTTTTCCAGAATTTAGTTTAACCCCTTCGGGTAAAAGGGGATGGGCCAATAACTTTTTTAGCACATTTTTGACTAAAATCATGTTAAAACAACAAATTAAAAAAACTGATTTTCGTCCCTTAAGAGGTTTCTTTTGATACCACACAGTAAATTAAAAAATATATATTTTTTTCCCGACTACATAAGGAAATCGACATTTTGCATAAAACTAATTTGATCAAAAATTCCCATACTATTCTGGTTCCCATCAATGCTCATTATGGAGATTTTTTTCAGATTTTTAGTTCAACCCTTCTGAGAGATAGGGTGGGGGACAAAAGTATGACGTATTTTTGGCAAAAAAAAAAAAAAAGATTTTTCAAAAATAAAAATATGCTTGTTGATCCTATTAAGAGGTATCGTATGATATGACACTCAAAATTTTAAAAAATATTAATTTTTTTATTATATACCAAATAGTTTATATTTATCTCGGGATGTGTTTTTTTGAACTCTCAGTATTTTTCCTATATGTGGATCAAAGACTTGTACTAGCGTACCAAATTTCAACTTTCTATGTTAAGCCGTTGGGCTACATACTTTCTACCGTACATACAGACACATGAGTAACGTTATAAGGGTTTTTTGGTGATACCTACAAAACCCTTAAAAAAAACACTCTCTGATGGTTTCCTCGCACATGATATTTTTTCACTCGATATCCTTTGTTATGTTATTAAATTTACAGATAAATCGTACAGAAAGTTAAAAGTAAGAATACAAAAGAGCACATAAATAATTAATATAATAATTATATCTTACAGGCAAGAAAATAGTAATTTAAAAATCTCATAGATGTCACTACCAAAGTGGGTGTTTACCAAGTCGTTTGACTAAATACGTATTAAAATTAATAACAGGTTCTTTTCTGTTTTATTTAAACAAAATCAATAACAATCATATCAATCTACAAAATAACAAAGGATCTAAGACCTTGTATAATAAAATGAATTATAAATGAATCAATTGCCAAATACGCACTTGATGATATAATGTTACAATCGGACGTACTTTCTCTGCTAAAAAGGAACGGTCAGGTGTCAAGGATTCGTTCTGAAAGTTCAATGTTTTGGGCGTTTCATAACAAATTAAAATAGATTTGGAATATATTTAAAATATATATTTATAGATAAAAGTAAACGCCCAACACGTGCATCGAAAAATATATCAAAAATGTCAAAATAACACCGCGTTTAGATGAAATGTGTTTCCATAAACCGAAAACTAAGAATACTTCTTAGCTTGTTAATGATGTTTCTTGAATGGACACAAAATAAAGTCGTATTAATATTTTAAAACAAAAATGAACAAGCAAGAATCAACAAAATTATCAAAAATAGTGTAATTGTCGACAGTCGAGTAATCAGTTCCAATTCCTACATCAATAACCATTGTTGGCCCTGGGTACTTAGCCACCCGCGTGCGAACTCATTGTTTGCCGCCCCTGAGCAAACTAGACCAAACCTTTTTTAAAAATTATCAATGATAATTTTGAAAAATGAAAGCGGGCGAAAGATAGAGATGGCAACGATTAAGTGAATGATTGAAATGATCGATTATTTTGTTTCAGTTAATCGATTAATAATACGATATTTTTGGTTTCGATTAATTTATTATTAATCGATAACTTTATTTTATTTTCAAGAAATTACTTAGTTGTATTGTTAAAACACTGCTCGGTAGATGACTTTGCTCTCTTCTTTTCAATAAAGTCTCTAGATTACTAGGCCTTCAAAACACTCGTTCTCGCCCATCTGAAGATTTTAAACTGAACCGTTACTCATTTCTGCACAATTTACTACTATAGTTTGCGTCCAGTCAGTTCAAATGCTCACGAGCGAAACGAAATATTCCAACTCGATAATTTGCGAGAAAAGCCTGACAAGTTACAGGTCTTCTGGATACAAGCCCTTGTTTCCTCAATCGTCTTTGAACAGTTCGTGATGAAATAACCAAAAATCTTCATCGAAATGACGTACGAGAAAAGTTGCGGAACAGTCATGATGTCGTAGAACAATTAGGGTAAGAAATGAGTCATATCGAGCGCTTGTGGCTCGTGGATGCAGTTCGCTGATGACACTTTATAGCGTAAATAAGAGAGTTTTTAACTACATCCAAAATACCAGCGGTTTTCCAATACTGTGGCCATTTTCATATAAGGGCGCAGCTCGCAGCACGTCTTCCGGACACATTTTAATTTTATTGCAAAAAAAAATGACTTGTAGGAGTTTAGAAATCTCTAAAATGGGTAACCAATGGCAAAATTTTATTTTAACAATGAGTTATTTGTGTTAAAACTTACGTACTTAATATGCGATATTATATATATGGTCTTCGTTCAAACGGGCATTAATTATTGTTACAAGCTGTTAAATCAGTAACAAAAATATTTGTTTATGCAGACATTGTATTACCTCCCATTACTTATAGTTTTCTAATTAAACGGTTAAATACTGTTTTATCCCTTAGCCTTTAAAATACAACATTAAAACGTTACATTTTATTTCTTTTTTGATTTCATAATCAATTAAACGATTATTTTCTACCAATTTAATCGAAAATAGTTTATAACATATCGATTAATCAAATGATCAATTAATCAGTTAATTAATTTTTATTGCCATTTTTGGCGAAAGGGTCGCATGCGGGCCTCTATATTGTGCTAAAATATACAATTTCGACAGTTTTTGTCCGTGAGCACTTCTCATTAATTATAGACCCTTTAAACTAAATCTTTGTAGAAAATATTGTTGAAAATATCCATTAAAATATCTAGCTGGACATCTAGATAATTTTGTCTGCTAATATTGATTTTCCTCAACAAATTCATTTGAATATAATTCGGTACATTTACTTTGCAAAAGTTGGTGATTCATATACATTGGTCTCATTCACGTGTACATTCAAGCAGTTCCTTTTGTTTTATGTACGCTTGTTTTCTCTTTCAACCCAGTTGAAGCAGATACGTTCACATAAGATTAGTTCTTTTGTTATCTGTCCTCCATATTTGTATAATATAGGGTTGTATATTGTATCTTTTTTTTATGTAAAGCATTATTAAACAATGTATACTAAACATAATTGTTTATACATTAAATTAATTATCTAAAATACCCAATTTAGTATTAAACCCGTCTCTCTCTATATATATATACGGTATTCCAAACGTTTAAGCGCAACCAAATGTTATTTTAATTTTTGCAAGTTGTCACGAGTACACTTTTTATTGTTTGAACAGGGCTTTCGCTAAATAAAATGATCAAGAACCTCATTTAACCGATAAAAATTACTAGTTCCGCTTAAACCGAAGAAACAATCCAAAATGAACTTTCACAATATAAAGATAGATAGAGACCCGAAAAATCCATTGGTGGTGAAAATAATAGTTTTTTTTTCGCAGATGAAATTCGTATCAAGATACCTACAATTAAAAAATAAGTTCATAAACAGATTTAATACGCATGTCCGACTTGAGATGTGTTAGTTAGTTACTTAGCTAAAAATTTTGGCGCTCAACAACGATAGCTATTTGCGCCTAACGCAGCCCATCTAAATGACTTGAGACACCGCGATGGCGAAATTTGTTTTGCTAACAAGATTGTTATCACGGTGTTATAAATTTAACTGGAAGAACTCATTTTATAAATCAAATTCAACGAAATTAATAACGCGCATGCGTTAGATCTATAGTTCTTGCTCCAATCTAAGCACGTGTGACTTGCTAAGAACAACGATAGAAAGAGGGAGGAGATAAATAAGTATTCTTTTAATCGCTTTGTGATAGTTTATTCGCCTTGTGACAGTTTATTCGCTAATGGCATTTTTCCACTCGCAAAATACGAGCGTGCTCGTGAGTTTTCCGAAGTTTGCACTGATGAGTATCCATTAATTTTGAGAATGTGATAGACCGTCATCATGCGTATCGAAAATTCCTATTGTAAGGTTCCGTATTGCTTGCTGGATGGAACTAGGAAGTGTATCGTTTTATAAATTAATCTGTTATCTTTCTAGTAGAGTACACAATTTCACATATACTAAAAAAAAAAAAAAAAAATGAGAAAGTACTATATCTGTAGATTCTGATTAAGCTTTCGTTTAAATTCCAGAAAATTTCTAACGGAACGATCAAATCAAACACCCGTCCTCGACAATCTAATGATTACTCTGAACGATACACTTCCCAATTAACTAGATATCTCTTATAAAACTATCTATAATATAACGGTAAAATATTTAGGGCGTTATTACAAGTCCCCCCTATCAAGATTGTTGTTGTTTTTATCAAACTCCTGGTGAAACAGTTAAAGGAGGTTTTAAAACTAATACGTGAGGTACAATTTAATTTGAGTGAACATGAGATTGCTGTCGTTACATCAGTTACTTCGTGAACTATTATAACGTTACCCTTCATAACGTGCCGCGTATTCCTTCACGTACGCAGGGTGTACAGAATGATGCGTAGAGCGACTTTACGTTCAATGTCAGGACATTATTGCTTCCTTATTAATTTTAAAGGTGAAGTTTGGATTTACAGTTTTGTTTACACATGGAGAATGATTTATTATACTTTGTTGTTAACGCATTATTTCGTACACTATTAAAACACAAATATTATTATTATGCTAAATCTAAATTAAATAAAGTACAGCAGATTTATTATTATAACAGGGTTGCTCGGTTGTCGAAGTTCTCAGCCCACAAATTCCATTGCTGGGGGAAATACTATTTGGTTTTTGAATTAAAAATCTAAGTAACCATAAGACATAGCAAGGCATTCTGTCAAAAGGTTGTTGTAACAGCTGTTTAACGCTGACTAGTTTTCTGTATTTTGTGAAAGTGGAAAAATTGGTTTATGGAGACGATCGAGCTGAGTCAGATAGACGTCGCTGTTGATGTTGAATTGCCGTTTGCCGTTTTTGTCCGGAATCCGCCACTGTTGACGCTCATCATCTTCATTCCACCAAAAGCAAATGCCGTTTGTAATGATCTCCGAATGGATGATTACGCGTCTATCCCACCATACACACTACATTGCCTTCTTATAGTGGGCACATTTTGCTATTATTTTCGGTGTTTCACCCGGAGATACACAAAGTTTCTTTCGACGTTTTTGAACAGCAACCACAATTTATTACCAGTGACAAGATTCTTCAAAAATGACGATTGCTCGTTTCTCTGTAGCAATTCAATGACAATTTGAACACGATCGAGTTTGTTGTTGTCGGAGAGTTCGCGGGGCACCCATCCAGCCAATTCCACACCTTTCCAATCTTTTTTAAGCGACGGACGATCGTGGATTGGTCGACATTGAAGTCTTAGGCCAGTAGCCGGGTTGTCATGCTATTGTCCTCTTCCACGACTCCACGACAAAAGTGCCTGCTTGTCGAAATCCGATGGCCGTTCTCTTCCTTAATCATCCTTAAAACTTGTGTCACCCGATTTGAACTTGTGGAACCATCTTTCAACTTGTTTTTAGACTGATTGTACCTTTGCCGAAAAGCTCGATGAGATAAGGAAATGACTGTGCCGCTTCCAATCCTTTCTCGAAGTGGTAGAGCAGGGGTTCTTAAACTTATGTAGTCCGAGGACTCCTCTTGAACAACATTTTTTCTTGCGGACCCCATCTCAACCCTAGGTATTTTACGTCGTTCTTGAGACTTAATTTCTGGCTCAATAATCTCATAGGCACTACGTTGTAATAAATATTGGTAAAAATGTATCGCTGGTTATTTTAATAAATGATCTTGCGCATTTATAGACGAACATTTTTATTAGCATATAGAATAAAAAACATAAAATTAATAAAAATAGTAGTAAAAAGAATAAAAAAAGTTACAAATTATAATACGTTAAACTCATACTAACATTACTTGGTCAAATATTGGTCAAAATAGATTTTATTATAATATTTTTTCTGTAAATAATTTACAGTTGAATAAAAATAATTAAATTTTTACTAAATATTGTTTAGTTAGATAATGTCAATAACTAGTTAGATAACAACAAATACAAAAAGTCTTGACCATGTAGGATTATTATTAAATGAGTTATTTGAATAAAAGCGAAAAGTTGGGGGATGTAAAGTTAATGTCAAAATTGTTTCGCGGACTCCCAGGGATCCGCGGACCACAGTTTAAAAACTGCTGTGGTAGAGCATTATACGACAAACATGAATATGATTTTAGACAAGCATTTTTTTCACCTAAAAACAGAATAATATTTTTATAATTATTACATAAAGCAAGCGCCATTTTTCAACACAAAATAAAACACTCCAAAAAAATCGTCGTTAATTGTGCATCAACCCAATTTATCTGTGAACCAGGAACAGTTCTACTTCCATGTTTCGGAAACACCACTATAGGCAATGGTTTGGCACCAATAAAACACAAACGAATAATATTTATTAAAACATTATAAGTAGTTATACAACAGACTATATACAGTAACTAAATTGCACATTCTTTGTTTTATAATTCGTAACATTGGCAACCTTGATGTACTTGACCCCTAATTTGTGACAATATAAACTAAAAAAAATTTCCAGTATATTTGGTTCACCTTTCTTTGTTTGAAATTCAATCAAACTAATAAATATAAAAATATCTTTTAACCAGGTTTACCTAATTTATATGAACTGTAATTTCTATGAAAGCCATTCTAAATTCTTTTATGTGATAGCATACAAAACAATAATAATGTTTGATAATAATATTACTTACACTAACGGTAAATACCATAAATTATATTCTATATCTTAATTAAACATTTAGTCGTTGTTATTTATTCTATTTTGACATATCTATGTTAGTTTATAATATCCTTTGGTTCTTTAGAACGAATCGTTAAATATTATCGTTTGAAATGAGATGTTAATATTTTGATATCAACTTAATTGGTTTTAGTTACATCTTAGTTTTATTCGTGGTTACAGTTAGTTTATTAAACGTTACAAGCAGATGGTACTTGTTTCTGCAATTGTTAGAAAGTATCTGTTTTATTAAAGAACAAGTTATTAACACCAGTGCCTTCTTTAACCAGTAATCGTCTAAAGAATTAGAACTTCGGAATTTGCATCTTCCCGCATAAGTAATGTATATGACATGCTGTATCCCTTTAAGGCTCAGTCTTTCCACCTTCAGATAAACCACTAGGTAACTATCTGACAGATGAGGTTATGTGATACTTTCTGTGCTGAAAAAATGTCATCCTGTCTTTCAACACAAATTTACCTATTGGATAGTTATCTAACGATAATGAGATAACGTATTGAATTCACTGATTGGTATTGACATTTATTCAGCTGATAAAGTTCCAGATAACCGTATTTGTCAGATAGTTACCTAGAGGTTTACTTGAAGGTGGAAAAACCGTGCTTAAGTCTGTTACATTGTACTTTTCTCCTTAGCACCACGGATTTTTTGCGTAGTATTGACGTAAAAAGTATAATGTGAAACACAATACTTCCTTCAATGCTATCCCACTTCTAATGTAATTTCTGAAACTACCTCCAGTAAATTGTAAATTCCAAATTACGTATTGTAAAATAAATAGCAGTAAATTGATTAACTACGAATGGTGTAAGGTGGAAGTTATGAAGTGACGGGCATAAATTTGGCGCATGCATATTTTAACATCCGCCTCTTGTTGAGACAGAAGAGTAGTTCCATCCCAAACAACGATCACGGACACTTTTAGAGGACGTTGTCATTTCTATTACCTATATTATCTACGCACCTTTCGATACTAAGCAGTCAACTCAGAGGTTATATTTAGCTTTAAGTATTTAGTGTTGGGTAGAAAACCTATTGCTTATTAAATACCGAGACTGTTTTTTTTTTATGCAGGTCCTAACTGGGTAGTGGACATCGTTTTTGTGCATAAACAAACCGTGTAATTTTTATCGTGATTTGTAAACAACACTTGACCGCATGGATTTTCTTTACCGCATAGGGCTGGTTTCTGAAAGTTTAGCCGAGTTTAATTTTTTTGTTAAACTCGGTTACAATATAACAGACCCATAAGTAACCATTTTCTAACCATTTGGTTAAAGTTAACTAAGCATTCAGAAACCGGCCCTTAGACAATTGAACCTATTACTTTTATTTCTGAAATAGGGTCTTTCTATATAATCACAGTAGCTCGATTAATTATAAAAACAAGGCCAAAATCAGTAATTAGCGACTATTATAGCAATTTCGCGGTTTAACACGAACCGTTAGCAATTAATATTTTTTTCTAACATCATTCACATGTATAGAGAGGTGTCGCGTTCTAATTCGTTTAAACAAGTAAATAGAAAATTAACTCGTTAGTTAGTTAATATTTTTGGCACACAGCAACAGTGGCTATTTCCGTCTAACACAGATTATATAAATGACTAGAGTATATATTAAAAATAATGAATAAAACAAAAAATTAATAATTAAAATCCTATGTACAAACTATAAAAAAAATTACTACTATAATAAAAAAATGCATGGACAAACACAAATAAAAGTCCGTTTGAAAAATTAACGCAGAGTGATGGTAAGAGGTTGTAATGGGAAGAGTTACCATCAGATACCAGATAAAAAAAAATAATAATAACACATTAAAACAAAGTGCAAAATTTGATGCATAGAACAATGAGTTCGATTACCTTAGGAAGAGTATCAGCCTGCCCATGAGTACCTTGTCGTCACCTAAGGCAATACAGACACAAGGTGATGGTAAGAGGCTGTAATGGGAACAGTTACCATCAGATACAACACATCCAAATAAATAAGTGATTAAAATAAAGTGCAAAATTTTATACATAGAATAATTACTTCGATTCCCTTAGGAAGAATATCAGCTTGTCCATTAGTACCCTGTAGTCACCCAAAGTAACTGACAGGTCATAGCACAGGCCTAACTTCTCCCTCATATCCTAGAACTGTAGACATTGGGTTAAAATGTGTAACAGACAAATCTGTATTATACGTCTCGCAAATAGGAGGCTCTTCACCTCGAGGGAAGTGTCCATGGCTCCACCAACATTTACCAATATGGAGGAGTGTGATTGCGGTTTCCTCCCTGCGGTTAATCCCTCAAGAAGAAATCCGTTTAACGTCTGCTTTAATCTGCCTCAACTTCACAATTTGTACGCTGTTCCAATCATATTGGCTAACACCAGATGTTTCAGATGACTGTGTCATCTGGAAATATAAAACTCACATCAATCAGAGGTCTGTGATAGATGGCCTTTGCAGCTACATCAGTCGCTTCATTACCTTTAATACCAACATGTCCCGGTATCTAAAACAGCTCCACTCTCACATTCTGAGCATTCAAATTCTAGAGTAGCAATCGGATCTTTAGTACAAAAGGATGCACTGTATCTGGATCTTGGATACTGTTCAGCGAATCTATATAATACTTAAATGACTGCTTTAAAAATTAAATTCTTTAATCTTAACTTACTGCTACAATAAATTAATAGGATCCTATTTATACTCTACCAAAATGTGAAATATTTAATTAAACAACAATAATATCTAAAATATGCATTCCTATTAAACCAAATTCAAATATATTTTCATAAACACAGAAATTCAATTTACATCACATACTCCGACGTTTAATTTACAGAATTTAATTAATGTGTATTTTGGATTAAAATGGAAAACATTCATGCGATATCATTTCCACGGAAGAGAATAATTTTTAACAAGATAACAATGATATACGATGTTATGTTTTAATATATTTCATATAAAATATGTGTTTATTTATATTAAAATTTTATACAAAACATAAAACTTTATTTAAATGCATACATTTGTAACGTCTTTAGAATATTAAAGTAAAATTAGTTAAATCTTAAATGTTTTATTCAAGGTATTTTGAAACTGTTGACAAGTTTCAAAATGCTGTGATCTTATATGTAATGGTATACAACAGCGGTTCCCAAACTTTTTTGACCGCGACCCGGTACGAGATTTTAAAAATTTTCGCGACCCACCTTATGAAAAAAACATTTATTTACAAAACAAATTTTATTTTAAAGCAGTAGCTTTATAGTAATAAAGAGTAATAAATAGTAATAAAGAGTATAGTATAGTAATAAAGAGTATAGTATAGTAATAAAGAATATAGTATAGTAATAAAGAGCACAAGTACACACTATTCTAGTGATTAACTGACGTAAAAAAAATAATATGTACAAAAAAAAACTTTTTGTGTTTTTACAATTTTTTTCGCGACACGGCAAAATTTTTCTGCGACCTGGTGCCGGGTCGCGACCCACACTTTGGGAAACGCTGGTATGCAAGATCCGGAAATAATGCTTATTTAGGCCCAGTCTTTCCTCCTTCAGGTAATCCTCTAGGTAACCATCTGACAGATAAGGTTTTGTGATACTTTCTGTGCTGAATAAATGTCATCCCGTCTTTCAATACAAATTTATCTATCGGATAGTTATCTAACGTATAATGAGACTAACGTATTGCAGTCATTGATTGGTATTGACATTTATTCAGCAGATAAAGTTCCAGATAACGTTATTTGTCAGATAGTTACCAAGAGGTTTACCTGGTAGTGGAAAGACCAGGCCTTAAATGAATATTTTGCTGTTCAATTAAATATTAATTTCTGGAATAATATGTTGCGCAGTTTTTCTGTAAAATTTGTTGTTATTAAACCTTATTTTGTCGTGCTGAAAAATTGGAACAGATTCGATTCTTCTTAAAGTTTTTCTTTCAAATTCTTATTTCTTTATTCAGGTACCATCTTTACAGAAATTTTAACGTTTTATTAATTTTTTAGTGTCCATAAAAACCGTTCTGTGTTGACCTGTGTGGTCTTGTGGTTAGTGAACATTGCTCTATATACAAATGTTCCGGGTTCAAATGTCGATTCTCCGCGGGTATTTGTGTATGTCAATTATAATTTTTCCAAGCGCCTCTATATAACAGTACTAGATAAGAGTTTAACTCTGAATGCAATATTGCAAACTTAATAAATTGGAAACGTAAACAGAATTGAGTTTGTGTCTTGAGTTTATTATGTTGGTATTTGTGTGGAATTTGAAATTTATAATTTTGTAATACTGTTATGTTATTATTAAAGAGGAAGAGATGATTCATTATGAATATTGTCAGTTTGTTAGGAATAATTGAAGATAATAGACAGAATAATAAAGAAAAACTAGGAAGGAAGGTGAAAAGTATAGAAAAACTCTTGGAACAGTTCCTGCGGAGCAATTAGTAGAATAAGGTTAGATGAGCTGGTATGGATATGTGTGCAGTAATTAAATAATTTACAGGGGATCACCTTAAAGTTCAAAAAGCAACAAAAAATTATTTTTCTTTCAAACTATTATTCTATCTGATGACGATGCTATTTTAGAAATTATTCTTGAAATATCCAAATGTTTTGAAACCAAGTTTTCCTTGGCTACCTTCTTAGATCTCGGTAAGGCTTTCGACTGTATATCTAATGATGTATTACTTGCTAAACTTTCAATATACGGTTTCAATCATCGAAGTTTACTTGTAACATCATACCTAACTAATAAGAAACTGTTTGTTTGTATAAATAATTCTAAGTCAGACTCGCTACTACATAGTTATGGAGTACCACAGGGTTTAATTTTAGGTCCATTACTATTTCATTAAAATTACTTAGTTAACAAATCCAAACCGTAAATACATCAAGATTTAACGCGTTTCAGATAAAACAATATTCTTGAGTGACTATCACTCCACACCACAAGCGGATAGGGTACTGTATCTCATGTTTTTATTCGTATTATATGTGGCGGCCAGTAAAACGTCGACCAGCAACTTCAAGGGCATTTTGTTAGCAGATTTTTCTTCAGAAGTTTCGAATGAAAACTAGGACACAATTCCTACTGAACCGTATATTTCAGACTTAGAATTCATTGCCTGTGGATGTTGTTTCTTTCCCTTTCATCAATATATTTAAAAATAGACTAGGTGTATTTCTTTCGACTAATTTGTCGTTGTTATAAATAAAATTAATTGCTTATTTTTGCTTGTTTATAAATTTAGTTTAGTTCACTGTATGTACTTTTTTTTTACTTGACTATTTTAGTAATACAGGCTTAGGCTTTTGCTCTATTGGTTATGTATGATAATAATAATAATAACTGAAGGGAAATCGAGTCCATTCTCGCTTGTAGATCATCTGCCAGCTCTTTGATCTGGAGGATGCAGAAAGCAAAGTTACTTGGGTTATTTCGCATCATACGGGCACTAGATCTGGATTAATTTCTTCGTCTGTATATCGTCTTGTTTTGGGAGCCGTGAGTATTTAGCTCTATTAGTCTTTAGTCTCTGAAGTTTGCGACTATTGGACGCTTGTCAAGATCTAATAAACCCCAAATAATAATAACAATAATAATAAATTCACGAATCATTGTGTCAAACTGCTCTTAGCTTTGGTATACACGATTCTTGGAGTGACTACGGAGCAAGATCGAGAATTTGAGTAAGTGATGTCAACACTCAATCGGAGAGAGAGAGATTGTGTAGTAGAAGTCAGTAGTGTTACATCATAAATCTCTTTATTTTAATATCCAAGCAATAACCATAATTAAACCTATAATTATGTCCCCCTAAAACCGGTACTGTATATTTTTCATCACTGTTAATACTGTTAATTGTCGTGATGATCCGCGTGAATTAAAATTTTTCTCGCCGTTTGAAAATTACTGGTTATTTTCATGGCTAAGTAATCACGTTTTTACTCTTAAGGAGTGTCCGAGGGGCGTATTATTCTTTCTAGGAATCCATTTTGTATACTACTAATTTCATATTTGACGGCTTTTATTAGATGGATTTGTTTTTGCATCCACAAAGCGATTAACTTAATGAAATATGGAAAAAATCACAAGTGTTTAAAATAGTAAATTTTTTTCTAGTGTATTCCTCTAAATGAAAAAATGCATTGAAATAAAAGATTTATTTTCTTATTATAAACTTTTTTTGTCATATGATTTTGCTATTAAGTCCATAATAAGGGAAATATGTACATTTTAGTTTTGTAGATTGTCTTTTTTATTTATTTAATTTTTTTTGCCGCTAATGTAAAAATTGTAGACCATAACTCAAAAATGACCATTTATTTGTGGTCTAGGGCTAAAAATGTATAAGTATACCAATTTTCCAACAAAATAAAAAAAAAAATACCCTAAAATTTTTATATATATATATTTTACTATTATTTTAGTCAAAATATAGTTTTAAGCTAATTTGAGGGTGAGGATTATAAAATAAATATTAAAAAAATTCATGTTTGTCTAATTTTTGAGTTAGAGCCGATTTGGGTCTGTTTTTTGCTTATAATTGTATCACTTTTGCCCAAACTTCAAAATGGACCCAATTTTGTTGACCCATGACCAAAAATACATATTTGTACTAATTTTCAATAAAATCGGAGACAACATTTTTTTGCTTAAAAATCACGATTTTTTTAGGGTCTACCCCTTACGATTTTTTCGATTTTTTGCCATTTTCAAGGGTTTTGGATTACTGCCCATACAAAACTTAATAATTGGTTTATTAAAGCCCACATTTTTTTAGACTAAATAATGTAGGAGAATTTTAAAAATTCAAACCGCCTATTTCTATCCCTAACCATTTTTTAGTTAGGATTTATAAAAAAATTCAAAAAAAATTAAAAAGAGTTAAAAATTTTCGAAAAATAATTTTGTTTCAAAATATAGTTACAAGTCAATTAGGACCTCAAGATTTCAAAAATTTAAAGCGTAGGTCTTTATCGCATTTCGTTTTTGAGATACTTTCATGAGAAGATGAAAATTTCTATAAATTACGCCATATTAAAATTTGTCATAATTTTAAAATACGCAAAACGAATGAGGCCTCAAATTTTTTCTAGACTAAATAAACTACGAGGATTTCAAAAATTCGAACCTCAGGTCGCCTTCTCTAACCGTTTTTGAGTTGTGATTTTTTTAAATTCACAATTTTCACAAATAATGTAAATTTTGCCAATAAAAAAATCATAATTTCAAAACGAATTAAACGATTAAAGCCCCAATTTTTTTTCTAGACTAAGTAAAATACAGAAAATAAAAAAATTATAACCGCAGGTCGATATCTTTAACCGTTTTTGAGTTATGATTTTTTTAATTCACAATTTTAACAAATAATATAAATTATGCTATTAAAAAAATATCATACTCTCGAAACGCATTAAAAGATTAAAACCCCAAATTTTCTATAGACTAAATAAACTACGTAGAATCCAAAAATTTTAACCGCAGTTCCCTAACTCGAACCGTTTTTGAGGTGTTTTTTTTTTTTTAATTCTTAATTTTGACAAATAATGTAAATTATGCCATTAAAAAAAAATGTCGTACACGATTAAAGCCTCTTTTTTTTCTAGACTAAATAAACTACAGAGATTCCAAGGAAGATATTTTAAGTTTTTTAGTAAACTGTTTTAACCTCAAAACACCCTCCTAGAATAAATTTTCTGAGATTCTTTATAGTCTATGTTCGAATCCTGGTTTCACTCTATCATCATACCTAATTGCATGAAAATATGTCCAGTTGTTTTTGCGTGAATCTCGGTCAGACAGAAAGACAAAAATTGATTTTTTTGTGAATATTATCTTATAATCATCTGGAACGTGTAACAACCAAATATGAGGCCGAAAAAATAAAATAAAAAACAGATATACAGACCAATTCTGTAACTCAGTTACTATGATCATAGTAACTAAATTTGTCACTATGAACAAGGTCAGTTACTATCATGAATGAAAGTCATTTATACTTCTATAATATTTTATCTTGTAGTAACGTTACTACACAGTAACTTTTTACAGAATTGATCTGATAGCCTTCAATTTTATTAATGTAGATGATAGATAAGAATTAAATATTAGTTTATAAAGATAGTTTAAAAAAGGGGACAGGCTAACATTTCATCAGCTCGGAGCCTTTTTGCGGATTATGATTATATTGTCATTATTATTTTGGTTATGTGTGCAAGTAATAGATCGTAACTGTCACTTGCCTGTGTATCACGTGTTCGTTTTTACAAAGTAGCACAATCGACGCTAGTGTCACGTTGCGCTTCACATGTACATAGATTTTGCACAATTGTGAATTAACGAACAAATCTATTGTTCTGTATATTTTTGATTTTGTTTCCCTGGTTATGTGTTTCTCCAGAGGATTAGGCTTTTTATTTTATTTATAATTTATGTCCCTTGGAAGATAAATGGTAAGGAACATGTCGCTATATTTCTTATTGCTCGACGTTTAACGCAATAGAATGTATTCAGTTCTTTTCACGCAGTTAACATGTTAAATTAAACAATTTGACTTTTTACATTTCAGTTAGAGATAACTACTACTTATCACGCTATTACTGTGGTTTTCTTGCAAGTTCTTCATGATTTAAAAAGATTAATTCACAGAACAATTTTGCATTTGTAATATTAAGTTAAAAAAGTGAAATGAGGAAAATTAAACGTGGAAACTTTAATCATGTGAAGTTTTGACTACTCCCGAGTAATATAATTACAGATTTGTCTGTCAACTCTCACAAGTCATGGTATACTTCCATTGTGTAACTGAGTATCCAAAAAAGAAGATTCTTCCAGGCATCTTCTTTTCCAGTACTCGGTAGATTTGCTGTCAGTTGATCTTTTCATATGTTGTTATAGTATTTCCAAAATGAAATAGACACTCTTGTTAAGAAGCTTAACAATGCCGTAATGGGTTTATGGCAGTAATCCTCAGACTTGTTGTAAAAAGAGTACAAGAGGTATTAAAGGAATTTTAAATTTAAATCGAATAGATGTAACACTAGTTCAATTGAAGTTTCTTAAAAACCATTAAGGATATTTTCCAAATTTATAATCCTATTGTTTCTAAATTTTAGGGGTTGTTATACTTGTTTGTTAGTTAATTTTCACCGCTCATAGCGTGCATACTTTAACAATGGCTCTTTGGAGACCATTTGATTTTGAAGAAATTCCTAATTTCTGTAGTAATCTGTGCAAGGTGATTTAAAGTGCAAAAATGTGGACGTTGACGTGGAATGCGAAAATGTGTACGTGGCTACAAAATAAAAATGTCATTTGTCAGAAGATTGCAAAGTTCTGATACTGAAAGTTTATAAAAAGTTGTTTTCGGAAGGTAATAACAAACCTATACTTAGAACTGCGGAATTAACTAGTATCCCATACAGAACAATTCAACGTATCATTGTTCGTGGTAAAAATCAGCAGCGAAAACGACCCGATTTACAAGTTTTCAAGAAAATAGATAGTTATATGCCTAAAACAATAATAAATAAAATATACGACTTTTATTCGAAAAATATAGTGCCGACTGTGCATCTTTTAATAAAAAAGTTGGAAGACAAAATAGAATTTTCATGCAAAGTTAACCATATGTATAATTATTTAAAGTTGCTAGGATTTATTTTTGTAGCAAGTAGCAAAAAAATAATTATATTTGTTGGTGCAAATTTGAAATATTTAATATAGACTATAAGTACTTTAAAACAGCGTTTCCCAACTTTTTATTTATGGCAGACCGTCAAGTTTAGAAAGTAATGTATATGCAAAATTATTACAAGTGATGAGCAAAAAAAAAGGTCTTCACCTCCAAAACATAACTGATGAGAAAAAAGAAGTGTCCACATCCAAAATGTAAGTGCTGAGCAAAAATAAAACGTTTTCACCTCCAAAATGTAGATGATGAATGAGAAAAAAAAAGGTCTTCACCTCCAAAATGTAAGTGATGAGCAAATAAAAAAAGGTCCTCACCGTCAAACTATAAACCCGGAGATTTTGTAACAAAATCTCGCGGACCAGCAAAAAAATCTCACGGAGCGGCGGTTGGGAAACGCCGCTTTAAAACAAAACGATTTTTAAACATGCCTATATTTATAATTTAAATATAGCCAGTCCTAAGCCTAATGAAAATGAGATGAAATGTCATGTGAGTATATACAGTACATCCTAAAAAGCATATAAGATAACACGTTATTTTAAATAATTATTACAGTCCTGGCAACTATTTTTAACAGAACCATAAACTCTGCAGGTATAATGGTTGTACTGTCCGACATTATTATCAATAAGTGAAGGTGGTCATTTCATAAAATACTATACGTTATCCCATTGCCAAATAGACGTTCAGCTTTTCCAGATATTTACCGTTTTAGCCTCTTTACTGATTGTAATATCACAAAGAACTTCGTTTGTAAGTGTCCAACTTTAATCGAGAGATGTATATGGATATTAAGTGTCAACTGCCATCATTGTTGTACACCAAAATTTTAACTAACTAATCTTTTTCACGTGTCCTGTGTTTAATCATCTAAAATCTTGCGTATTTGGTTTTCAGTACAGCATTGAAATATTGCCTTAAATGATCCTGAATCATATCTTCAACTCTATCTCACATTTATAGCAAATAAAATATGATCTACACAATTCGCGTGAATAGTTGCAGTTAAGTTCTGCAAAAGTCTTAAGCATTGAACTTCCTGATTAGCAAAGAGTGCGCAGGTGCAGGTATAAATTGCCAACAATATCACCCGAGTCTACATAAGTTACATGTTTCCAATGAATTAGAGTTAATTAGGTAGTAAACAGATTAATTGCTTTATTTACTATTCCATGTACAATGATTTTAATAGACGTAATTTATTCTTCAATTAAGGGAATCATTGTATTTGGTTAGCTTGAAAAAAATGCACAACAGTAATTTAAATGCACTTGTTGCAATAATCAAGTCTAAAATAAGAAGTTTTGATTGTTCATGAACTCTTGATTATAAGCTATTAGAAAAGTTAGTTATGGCTTCTTGAAAGAAACGTGTTAAATATTAAACATTTATTGAAATTGTACATCTTGTTTGTTAAATAGGTAGCTGTGGGTGAGTCTTGAGTGTCCCATGCGCAGTCTTGTATAAGTCATTAATGCCTGTAATTTTCGTCATTTTTCTAGATCCCATACTTTTATATCTTTCTTGATGTTACGTAATTTGTTCGTATTTAGGTCGATATTGAGCTATGCACTTTTTTGTGTTGTATTGTGATGTCTTTGAGAGCATTCTTAAATTCTGTTGTTTATATGGGAATATTTTGTACTGGGCTTGTATCTTCTTTTACTGCGTTGTCGGCTTGTTCGTTGACGTCAATGCCTGAATGACCTGGAATCCATATCAGGTATATTTTATTTTGTTATAAGTTTGAGCGTTTGTGGATCTCTTCTTGTATTTTTATTATCTTTGGTTTTTTAGTTTGCACGTTCTGAATGTTATTTAATGCGGCTAGCGAGTCTGAGCAAATTGCTATTTTATGATTATTAGCAGTTACAGATTGTAGTGCCATGTAGATACTTAATTTTTCAGCTGTTTCTATGAATAGAGTAGTAACCCTCGTTTTGATTTGCACTTATTGTAGAACGTTGCAATTTTAACGCCGCCGCGTTTATTTTTAACACCAATATGTTTAGCGAAAAGCATTTACGTTTGAAATGGTGTTAAATAGAATTAAATTCAGTTCTTTACGTTAAGGTCGTATCGTCTTGCTTAGAAAAGTATTAAATACTCCAGGCTGAGTCGACCTTTGAGCTGACTGTATATATTGGACGATACCTTTAAAATGGAGTTCGGGAGTTGAACCCGCTTCTTTTTACTCCATAAGTAACTGTCTTACCATGGAGCCAGGAAACTCATTGAATTTTTATTTTAACTTAGTCTGTTTTTTCTCATAAACAAAATAAAAACTGTGTCTAGAAATAGATTGGTGCCTGCTTGAAGTGTTAACCAAGTTTAATTTTAAACTGACACGAAATAACCCTGTATCAGTTAATGACCCTAAAGAACTATCTCCCTTGAAATATTGTGGTATAGCGTGCCATCTCGTGCTATTCCATTTAATCTAGCAATGAAGAAAACCAACACGACACCAAACGATCCAACCTGACTCCATTCATGTAATTTACAGAATGACGTGTATGAAATACAACTATGAATTGATTAATAAAAAAAGAACTTTACTGCAAAAGGAATACCGCCAGTTCAAACATGTTCCATGTCCAGTTGAGAAGCGTCTTTTCAATCATCCATTATTCATTTTTATGTAGCAACAGACACTTATTATATATTTAACACATCTTTGCTAACTGAGAATTTATTGAAGACATATTGGTTTTAATGTTCTTGATTGAATTAATCGTAAATTAGTTGCCGGGAAGAAATTGTTTGATACTAATTTATTTTTATGTGGTCTAAGTGAAATACTAACTCCATCTTTGAGCCGTAGCGACAGTTAGGACAGTTAAACATTACCAGTTTTATTTTTATAGGCCTTTACTTCTGTTACGCTACTCAGAGAGGACGTGTTGGCTGGGATTACAACATCATCGTAGTATTAAATAAATTGTTTTGGCAAGTAGACGTGGATTTGGCTGTTTGTTCTTTTTCACTGTACCATTCTGAAGTATTATAAGTTTTATTTGGGACCGCTACATCTGTAATTTACTCAAGAAGTTTTTGATTTTTACGACTTCGTAGTATCATTCACGCTTTTATTAGTTCTGGCACGACCAGGGAATCAAGAGACGGAGGAATCCGGTGCAAATTACCGCAGACAGATTGAAGAGTCTTTCTTTTACAAACCACTGTCCAATTATTTTATTGCCAAATTTTTTAGTCGGTAATTGTAATACGTAATAATAATTGAAATAATAGTTTTTATAGATCCGGGCTCCAGACCCTCATGCTGTTAGTGACCGTTTTTCAATTTTAACCTTATGTTCTTTTAAACCTTTTTCCAATTGATCCACATGAAGTCATGTGCGCAAAAATAGTAATGGGTTATCGAAAATCTTAAAATTTTATACTCTCTTTGTCCAAAAATATGAGTCCCATTTCACACAAAAATTTGTCCGAAAATAAGAGTCTCCTTTTAATTTAACAGTGTTATTCGAGACTAAGGATCAATGCCAGGGATTGAAGGACATTAAAAACAAAAAAAAAAAAGATTTACTGACCATTGCAAAAAACCAAAACCTTATTACTTACATAATTACTTAATTTATTCAATTAATGTTATTTTATTTATTAATTTACTTATTTGACGTTTCAAAGTCGAACATATATTTATCAAAGAAGAATTGATCCTTTTTTTATATTTTTCTACTACTAATAAATAAAAAAAAAACTAATTTTTCAAATGGCACTTTTGTTTTCGGACAGAGGGAGTATTTTTTATTTCATATTCTGTGAATGAAGGTCTTCTTGTTTTTGAAAGTTTGTCAGGATTATATAAACTATTTTGGTTTCTTCTGACCATAGGATATTGTGCCATTTTGATTCTGGCTAAGTTTGGTATCCCTTAGCGATTGTTATTCGTTTTTTATCTGTCTTTCATTTCATAAAGAAAAATTTCTTGGTCCCTGACTTTCAGATTTATTTTTATAAATCTTTTTATTGCAGTAAAATCAATAATTGTAAGATTAAAAATTTAAATGGATCTAAATTTGAACACCTAACGATTTTACAATCTGTAGATGGTGAATTATTTGGCATTATAAATCATTTAGTCAATCAACTAGCGTATTTTGAAAGAGTATACGTTTTACCAGACTTTTGCGTTTTTAAAATTAGTTCATGGAGCTTCCAAGTGGAGCAAAGGGCTTCTACGAAGCATTGTCATCTGGTTCTATTCTTTGCAAGGGCCTTAATTTCCGGCCAAGGATTTCCCATCCGTTCAATTTCTTGAGAAATCGACCTGCGCCAGGTAATTGCCGCAACCTCTTCTACTTGTAATTCCATTCAAGTGCCTGTTTGGAGATGGTATTGTCAGGTTTCCTCAGTGTGTGTCCTATACACATCCATTTCCGTGTCATTATTTCTGTCGTAATTGGGTTTTGGCTCTCTAGATTCCATAGATCTGTATTTGCCCAAAGATTTTTTTACTGCAAAATATGAGCGAGATTCAGTATTTCTTTTTTATATATTCTTGGACTTCCTTCTTGAACTTCTCGACCCATAAAATGCGCCATTACTATCCTATAAATCCATAGTTCAAATGCTGCCATTTTTCTACATCTGATACTACATTTAAAGAACTAAGGCATCCATTTTTAAAGCCTTTTAAAGATTAAATATTCATTTCGTAATATCTCCAATATTTTATTCCGGTGTTTGACACAATATATATGTGTATTGAATTTGCATTCTTAAAATGAACATGTGACAAAAAAATGACGTAGAAAAATGAGATTGATCCATGCGGAAAACTAAATATCTCTTGGGAAGACCTTGTCAGTAAAATTGGGGTGTGAATCGAAGAAAGACAGGGATAGGAAACATGAAGAACGGGATAATATCAAGAATTTTTATATTGGTAAAAAAAGGATTGGTATCTTAGAAAACAAAAAAAATATTTTAAAACTATTACTGCTGAAGATGCAAATTTAAAACGTATTGTTCTCAGTTCGTCGAAAGGTCAGTAAGGTTCAAATCTAATAGAATTTGTTTTCATTTAAATTTAAAATATTAATAGATCAGCTTTTAGGTACCTTAATAAACAAAACAAAGTATTTTTAAACTATTACTGCTGAAGATGCAAATTTAAAACGTATTGTTCTCAGTTCGTTGAAAGGTCAATAAAATTTGAATCTAATAGAATTTGTTTTCATTTAAATTTAAAATATTAATAGATCAGCTTTTAAAGTCTTGTGTCTATAGATGTTTCTGTATAGAAACTATTTAGCTCTGAAAGATCACTATCTATCCTGATTCATATCTCTATGAACTGGAACTGTACATCAGGACAAAATCAATCTCCTTCAACTGTGTTTGTAGCACCACGCTTTTCAGGGCTGTATTTAACGGTAGTTGGAATATCTGACAAAGATGCAAAATGATTGATTACTACGTTTCAATGTTTTCGCTACTTACTTATTACTTGTGATAGTTTTGACTTGGATATTTTGTTGTTGATTAATTATCGTCGAGACTGGAATTTATGTACAATACGGATCTGTGGACTGTATAAAAAGCCTAGATTCGTCTAATTGAATTATAGAACATGGTGCTAGTATAGGATGTCCCACGAGGAATCTGCCAAAACTTGCATTCCTTCATTAATTTTAAGCAAAAAAGGTTACATTGGGTTGATACGAAAGTAATGTGAACATTGGAATTTTGATAATAAAACATTCTGCTCGTAAAATACACTATTTTATTTATTGTGCGTAGTTGTCATTACTGTTTACAACCTGCTGCTACCTGTCAACAAATTTAATAATTCCCTTAGATAAAAACTGACAATGCTAGAGACAAAAATGTAATAGCAACACGCTTAATTTTTAGGGTTTTGTAGGTATGACCACCAATAAATCCTTATAACGTCACTCAAGTGTCTGTCTGTCTGTCTGTCTGTCTGGCTGTCTGTCTGTCTGTCTGTCTGTCTGTCTGTCTGTCTGTCTGGCTGGCTGTCTGTCTATCTGTCTGTCTGTCTGTCTGTCTGTCTGTCCGTCTGTACGATAGAAATTGTAGCCAAACGGCTGAACATAGAAAGTTGAAATTTGGTATACTTGTACAACTTTTTGACCCACATATAGGAAAACTATAGAGAGTTCAAAAAAATACAGCGCGGGATAAATATAAACAAATATTTATTTAATAAAAAAATAATGATTTTTTTTTTTAAATTTTGCGTGGAGTACCAAATGAAACCTCTGAATGCGTGGATCAACAAACAAATTTCTATTTTTGAAAAATCATTTTTTTTTATCCGATTTTTGCCCAAAATGTTTGAAAAAACTTTTGTCCCCCACCCTATCTCCCAAAGGGATTGATCTAAAAATCTAAAAAAAATCTTCATAATGAACATTGATGGCAACCGAAATAGTTCAAGAGGAATTTTTGATCCGATAAATTTTTCCAAAAATGTCGATTTTTTTTGTCGCTGATAAAAAAAAATATTTTTTTGTAAATTTATTGTATGGTATCAAAAAAAAGCTCTTAAGACGTAGATTACGTAACGATAGGTAGTTTTTTGAAATTCGTTTCTTTTAATACGAATTCACCCAAAAATGTGCAAAAGTTTTTGTCCCGCACCCTTTTACCAAAAAGGGTTAAACCAAAAACCTGAAAAAAATTAAGGTACTGTACATGGATCTGATCCGGAAACCTACGAGAGGAATTTTTGATCAGATTGTGTTTATGAAAAATATGGCAATTTTTGTATTTTTGACAAAATTAATTATTTTATTAATTCATGGGCTAAATTATGGGTAGTAATGTTATGGATTTTTTGTATTTATAGCTAAGATTGTGCGTCTTTTTTTGAAATTGCAAATTAAAAAAAAATATATATATTTTTTAAATAGTTGGGAACCGACTTACACACCATACCACACTACACTCAACACTTCACTACAGTTAGGAGTTCAGGAGTGTTCAGTTATTTTATTATACTACAGAGTGATTATTTAATGGCGAGACGACGTCACTGGAAGTTTTAATAATTTGCCGTTTCATACACATCGTAGCAGGCGATTATGCGCGCATGCGCGTAGTAGACACTTCCGTCATCTCCAAATTATTGAGTCAATGATTTCCTGCCATTCTTTTATTTGATTTTCTATTATTTTATTTGATAATTCGGTGACGTCGTCTCGCCATTAAATAATCACTCTGTATTATACGCTGTGAATTAACCTATTTCTTGAATTACATTAGATATTTGATTTTAAAGTATCAAAATCATTTGTAGTAATAAAATACTTATAAACCAAATAACACATTGTTAATAATGAGAAATACGTTTCTGAAATTGAAAAAAATTAAGCCTCTTATTTTATATTTCTTATTAATTTAATGAAGACTTGAATACGAAGAAAATGTAGAAAAACACTTGAATTTTTTCATTTAATTTTTATTGTGACGAAATTTTAGCAAATTATTTAAAGATTGTTTAAAAAATTAAAAGCTCTTAGGGCCGGTTTCTGAAAGCTTAGTAAACTATAAGTTAATGGTCAACTACGGTTACAATATAATAATCCCATAATTAAACATAGCAACCGTTTTCTAACTATTTAGTTATAGTTAATTAAGCTTTCAGAAACCGGCACTTAGTACTCAAATAACAAATAGCAATTGTTGATTTTGATGTGATTATAGAACCAAATATTCCTAGACAACCAGCATTCTGTTGGGTTCTTACACTTATTCAATACCTACAAAACCCTGAAATGTGTGAAAATTCACACTTCACATACATTATCTGAAAGTGTGATCAACACCACTTTGTTTTTGACCTCGTATGCGTATCGCTTTTTCTGAATTGTCATGTGAAACCATTATTTTTGTTCATTTTGTGTAAGCCTCTGTATTTAGTGCATGTATTGGTATAAATTATAAACCACTATAATTTGAGCTCTTTTCAATAAACAGTATCCTACCAAATCTAATTTGGTATTATATCGTAGGTCCGTTAACATTGAAATACAGTTACAAACCGAATTATCTGACATACTATCGTTCACACATTAACCGTTCCCAATTAAAGCAGCGATAATAGGAAACTACGTTTGTGTTTAAAACCATGCGATAATTGAGTGACAATTGTTTATAGTGTCATTAGCGGCGATTTGCACCACTTTTTAAATAGTTCATTATCGACAGCGCTAAAACATTTCAATTAGAACAAAAAAACTAATAAAATCGTGGGAAGATTCAGTCATTCATGGACTGGTTGAAGTGTTTGCTCAAGTTCTCATTGAGAGAAATGATCTAGATCATTTTGTATGGGTAAGAAACTAATGACGGGATGTTGTTATTGACACTTATACGTGACACTAATGTAGATTAATTTTTTTGACATAATATGTATTAGTAAAGTAATACAAAACTCGTAATCAGCATATATTATATTAGATAACATTGGAGGTTTATGCTAAATAATATTTATGGCAATTAGCAATAATTGTGTCCTACTACTTCCAATTTCCGTAGATGTGACTTTGAAACATTTCTGTTTAGTGCAAACTGGGAGATCTTCTTTTTGTGGGGTCGATTAGGGTTTCTACTTCCGAGCATTCGCTGGAAATATTTGTAATTTTATATTTAAGTAATTGCTAAGAAGCTTTAAGAAGAAAAAAAAATATATAAACGATTACAAAAAACTTTTGATTAGACCTCCTTTAACATATCAAAACTTAATTTTTATCAGGTTTAAATATTGCCTTATAGAACTTAATTATTTTTTCTGGTTTCGTCACCTTTAACAGATCCTTTAACTAGAATTGACATTCAGAAGTTGCTGCGTCAATTTTTCTTTTGAAAATGAGATTTATTTCTATGCATGGAACACAAAGATCATTCTTCTTATTCTTCATTGGGCACTGTTAATCGGGTTGACTTTTGGCCTCACTCACATAAGTCCTCCATCTTTATCTGTTAATTGTCAGGTCTTCCCGTGCGCCATGTATATATGTTACGGTCTATGGCCGAATGCGGGCAATGTTAACATCGACCGGTCAATAACAGGTTAGGTTTGGTTAGTAAAAACCTAGGATAGCAGAAACCAAAAGGCTCGAACTAAGCTTGAAAGAGTTTTTTTTTTTTTATTCCTTTCATTAGCCGGTTGATAACATTGCCCGCCATTCGGTTATTTACCGAAACATATATACTTGTTAGATCCTCGGTTAGCTGATCTCTCCATCTCTTGCGAGGTCTTCCCACTGGTCGACGGGTATTCAGTTTTCCTTCCTATATCTTCCTAACCATTCTGTGCTCCCTCATCTTCGCATTCTTCATTCACCAATAATTTAAATGGGACGAAAACTAGGAGGTATTGTCGATCTTATTTGAAATAATATCCAGGTCATTTGCCTACACTGTTGTGATACCCATTGAGCTGTAGACCACAGTGGTTGGTATCTTGGGCTTTTCGTAATACCATCTCCAATATGAATTTCAAAAGGCTGTGACAAAAGGTTTCCTGCTTTTATTCTGCTTATGACACCCACACCACTGTCATCTTGATAATTTTACTAGAGATACCAAATTCGTCAATGATGTCCCAGAGTTTGTAACGCATAAAGTGTCATAGGTTTTCCTGAAATCAATATTGAAGATTCGATATTCTATAATTATATATTCAATATTGATGAAGAAATCGATATTGATTAAGAAAGATTAGCAAATCCTTTGCTCACATTTTTACCGACCGCCAACATATATAAGGGAGGTATTGTGATCATACCGATTTTGACATTTCGAGATTTCGATGGATCTCCACGAATTGAGGTCCCTACATAACGTTTTGACTATTTTTAGCATGATGTCTTTCGGTCTGCCTATCTGTCTGTCGGTCTGTCTGTCTGTCGGTCTGTCTGTCTGTCTGTCTGTCTGTTTGTCTGTCTGTCTGTCCGTCCGTCAGTTTGTGTACCCGTGCAGAGCAAATTCGGCTAAAAGGATTTTTATGAAACTTCATATTTAAGCTTTTGACATCAATGGCACGACTTGATCAACTTTTGGTAAAAATCGGTTAACTAGAAATGGTTTAATTCGTGTCGGTTTTAAGATTTTTGCGAATATTTCGCAACAGAGAAATATTCGAGACATTTTTTTTTTTTTTGTATAAATGCAGGTAAGCGATTCCTATGGTTATCGTAAATTATAAATACACATTATGAAATTGTCAACGTAATATAATACGTTATTGTCTTTAACAATAATAACTACTCTGCTGCTAGAATGTATTTTATTTTATAGGAATTATGAAAATTTGTATCCAATCTGTGTTGATAAAAAGTTAAAAAACATTGTAAATCACATTATTAATTGACTTGTTACAAGAATTATTACTAACCAAAATAACAGACGAGAAGTCTGTGTAATACTTTGACGTTTTGCTGTGAAATATGCAGCAAGAAGCAATTTCTTCTTAAAATTGTGAAATATTTTGTAATATGTGTCACAGAAACATATATTCCAAATAACATCTCGTCTTAGAAACAAATTTAGCGTATACTTGAGAGTTATTGCCATATTTACTGTAATTTTGTTACTTCATGTCATATTGTTCCGTTAAGTTGTAAACAGCAGCATTTTGAACGTGCTAGAAAGAATCACGGAGCTGGTAAATTCTTCGTTCATGATTCACCTTATGAACCTAATCGTTTATCCATTATAAAACAAATCATTTACCACATTTATGGAAACATAATGCACCAAGGCTTACTGTATTATACATCCATAGAGCTCATTATAAACCGGTGGATCTCAACTTTGAACTGAAAGAGAAATGGATGGTTTGGAATTAATTTAGGAAGTAAAACTGTAGACAATGGGGATAAAAGAAAACTGTTTTATCGTCACACAAGTCCTCCATCTTGATCTGTTTAATGCCCTTACACGTATCTTGTATACTAATATAAATAAGCTTGGCAGCTCTATTAATTTCAAATGGAAAAATAAGATAATTTTTGCAGAATAATGTTTTTTTTTAATATTCCCAAAAATTTACTGTTTCTGCAAAGATTATTTTATTTTTGTATATGAAACTAATGTTTATTTGGAATCCTAATGGCCAGACTGTCATAGTATACAGTGTCTGTAACATTATTGACATTGGTCTGCCATCTTGTGTGGAATTTTGATACTAAATACCAATATGGTGAAATGTCATTAATTTTTACTTAGTTAATTTGAATTTATTATTAATAATTTTAGTGTTGGAAATGTGAAATCAGTGTTAAGTTGGTTTTAAACAGTTCAATTTATTTGATCAATAAATTGATCAATTTTTTTGTCAATTCAATGCACAATTTATTTATTTTAAAATAAAAGGATCACTTTACACACATTTATTTATATTTTCATTCTATGTGTCATGTATACGAAACCAGAAGGGCGGAGCATATGACTTAAAACAACCAATGGAAGCCATAGGCGCAATTTTCATAATTTTAATGAACCTTGCTGCATGAAAAAATACTGCACATATTTAGAAACCTAAATAATGGTATTAGGTATTAGGTATTCGAATTAAAATTAACAAAAAAATATTTTAACATAAGATTTGGTTTTAAAGCTCTTAGATTAACAGACGATAAATTATTTTAAAAATATCGTTCATTTTGCCGTGATTACTACAAAGCAAAATTTGTCCTACACATTCAGCATGCCGCCTTCATTTATTATATACCTGCGAAACCCTGCAATGTGTGAAAATTCACACTTCACATCAATTTTTAATATTATAATTTAGTTATAGAAAAAATATTGTGTGCTCCTCATACGCGAAATAAGTTTACTAAACTAGCATTCGCAGTTGGTACACAGATAACTATATTATCATGTCTTTGATGGGTCTTTGCTGCTAGAATTCTTCAGTTTTATTCAACAATATGTATGTTAATATCTTTTTTTGTTCCTTTGTGTGGAGTTTCAATTTGATTGTGACGCTGTATGTTGTTTGAGAATCACTGGAACAGAAAATCACTCACGATAGGTCACAATCAATTGAACGGTAACCAAAGTACAGCTCAAATCAATTACTAACCAATAAGTAATAACAAAACGATCTATAGTTATCAAGTGCCCCAGGATTTTCTGACACGGAAAAATTGTCTGGGCATGCCGGGTCACAAGGTCAGGTTATAGGGAGATGACAGTGGTCACCACTGTACCATGAAGTCGTTAATATACAGAGAACACATTATAAGCAATATAATCGGACACATCTAAAGAACAAAACTAAAATTGTTATATTTTCTTCTTGTACTACTTCATCTTCACATTAGAAATTTACCCTTCTCAGGTGCCATTGGCTCCAATATTTCCTGTCTCCTTCAGATAGGTCTTTTTCAAACATTAAGTTGTTGAAATGTGTTTTCTATTTCACTGCTGGTCCTCTAGGAGACTACTGCAGGATATCCTTTAGCCATCTTTCTTTCTTCATCCTTTCATCATATTCGTACCATCTTTAAAGCCTTATTATCCAACCGTTTTATAATATACTTACAGAATAATATTAAATAGCAGTCGTAAAATATTATGAAGTAAAAAGATAATTAAAATCTTACTCCATAAGAATGTTATAATTATTAAATAACTAGTTTATTACCCGTCAACAATGACGGAATCATAATATTAAAATTTCAATTGCTTTTATGTGTATTTACTTTTATTTTTAACGTATCTTAATTTCGTCGCCAGTAAGCGAATCACGGGACAGGATATGACCAGTTAGTCAATCACGGGAGAGGGTGTCACCTGTCAGCCAATCAAGAGACAGACTCCTCAGTTAGCCAATCACGAGAACCTTAGGAAAAATTGTCGTCACAATTTTTAAGTTTCCGTTTTATGCATACGAAACCCGAGACATTTTTATATATAATTATATTCGTAGATTCTTAGAAAATAAATCTGCAAAATATTGTTCATATCGGTTTAAGGATATAGGCGTGTCTAGAGTTTCTCGTTTATGACTATGAAACCCTAAATATTTCTATATGTAGTTTTATCCGCAGTTTCTTAGAGAATAAACCTGCAGAATATTGTTCATATCGGTCAAAGGATATAGGAGTATCTAGAGCCTCTTGTTTATGCCTACGAAACCCTAGACATTTCTGTATGTAATTATATTCGTAGATTCTTAGAGAATAAATCTGCAAAATATTGTTTATATCGGTCAAAGGATATAGGAGTCTCTTGTTTATGCCTACGAAAACCTAGACATTTATGTATGTAATTATATTAATAGATTCTTAGAAAATAAATCTACAAAATATTGTTCATATCGGTCAAAGGATATAGGATTATCTAGAGTTTCTTATTAATGCCTAAGAAACCCTAGACATTTCTGTATGTAATTATATTCGTAGATACTTAGGGAATAATTCTTGCATACGAAATCCTAGACATTTCTATAGGTTATTTTATCCGCAGATTTTTAAATAATAAATCTGCAAAATATTTTTTATATCGATCAAAGGATATAGAAGTTTCTAGAGTTTCTTGTTTATGCCTACGAAACTCTAGACATTTCTATACGTTGTTTTATTCGCAAGTTCTTAGAGAATAAATCTGCAAAATATTGTTCATATCGGTCAAAGGATACAAGATTGTCTGCCAATCACGAGAACCTTAGCAAAAATTGACGTCACAATGTTACCGACATTACATACAGACACTTGCTAATTATATATGTCAGATAAACAGTTTCAAACAATGCTGTTCTAATCTTGTCTTTTCTGGTGTACTGCAAAGTTCTTCTCATAAAGTCCAACTCAACACTTTCTATTCTGTTCCTTAGTTTGTTTGTAATAAGCCACTTTTCTCCTCCATATGTTGTGATTATTGTATTATTTTCTTATTGTGTGCAAATAAAATAAACAAATTGTTAAAATCTTGTTTTTTTTGTTCCAGGTATGTTAAATATGAACTTCTCATTTATCTTCTACCTCTAAAATGAACGAAATTGGTAATATAATATTTTTTATTTTACATACTAAAGTCATCTTTTTATTATCTTTTTTATTAACTTAATAGCCACTAAATACTAATTTGCATATCGTGTCATCCATCTTTCTGGGCAATTATGTCAAAAATATTATAAAAGAAAATAGTATAGATAATAAAAATCTCGTCATTTAAAATATGTTAAATGTAATGTCCGTACTTTAAAATATGTGGAATGTGAATCCCTGTGTCTACGGAGTACGGAGACGCAGGTTCAAATCCCGAACACTCCGGAATTTTCTTCCGATGCTCAGGGATCGGCTCACCCTCAAGTATTTAACGTATAAACTGCCTGCTTGTACAGGCATTATAATACTAATCGAAATATCACACTGATCAAAATATTTTCTGCGGACCAGACCATTTTTTTCGCGGACCAGCTATTTATAAGCACTGGATTAAATGTTTGTGTTGCAAGCTTGAGGCTGCAAGCGTTAATTCGTTTATTCATCGTGTTTGGCCGCTAGGAACGATATGGACTTGACTTCAACTCCTGCTTATGTCAAATAATTCGTATAGATATTTATACAATGTACAATTTCCGTTTAGCCGCAGTGGAGTCGGATTCGTGGGTCAAGAGTCAAGGAATAGAAGCGTTTTGGAGGAGTCGGAGTCAAGAGTCGGAAAAACAATCGACTCCCGACTCTTTTTTTTATGAAGGTGACAGCAAACCAGTAACGAAAACTAAAAAATTCTGGTAGTATCGTTATTTTAAGAACGGAGACGAGAACAATTTGTAGTAGTTTTTTTTTTTTTTTTTGTTCACGAAAACGAAATTAGAAATATTCAATAACGATTTTAACTGGTTTTCTTTAATGTTCTACGGTTTATAATTTGATTAATACTGCTCGTATTAAGATCTTAATACTATGTGGCAGTAAAGATTTTTTTGTTCTTACGCATATCCATTTTTATCTTTTTCTGTACTATATGATCTGTTTACTATGTTTAAGCGAAACTAAATGAGATTTTTGTTTACTCAAGTTGTAACGAAATTCGTGATTATTTCATGTGTCATGTGGGCAGCCAAAAAACTAAAATTCAAAAGGAAAAAGTGACATATTATAAAAAATAAAATATATAAGAAAGCAAGCCTGTTGCTGCAAGCGTAAAACCGCATGTATCTGCTGTTTGACCGCTAAGCAAGGGCACGTGAGTTCAACTCCTGTTTATGTCAAATAATTTTTATAAAAATATTTTATACAAATTACAGATTCTACTTAGCTGTTCGCAACCGGCTATAAACTGTAGGTGCCTTTCTGTGTACGCTAAAAAATTGACGTAATACTGACCAAAAATTGACGTAATACTGACCATATTACTCCTGAATGTACATAGACTGACATGGTCATGAAGTCTGGAAACAGGAGGCCTAGGCTCAACTTGGGCTGTCACACCAATGATGATGATCTGCTTACTACTAGTAAACAAATTTCTACATCACTTACTACATATTCCATGGCCATGAAACCTAGCCTGAAAAAAGACCTGTGGTAAAATTTCTTGGACCACTATTTATGAATAAGAAAAGATTTTCAGACATCAATTATATGTGTATTGTGATGTCTTTATGTTCTGTACATTTAAATAAATTAGCACAGGAAATAATGCAGAACAACTTTATTTTGAAAAATAAACAACCGTCTTTTATCCTTTGGAAACTATTTTTTTTTACGAGCTGTTTATTATACATGCATAAATCATTTCTCTACGTCAACAGACAACGATGCCAATTGAATATTAATATATCTATTACATAAACATTATTGTATATTTTTGTGGAGTGAAAATTGTTTTCACTTTGACCTTAGTAGAGTGACATCTTTGTCCCACTAGGATAAGCACAATGGAGAGTTATAAAAAAGTAGAACGTCTGTTTGTTGAAAGTGTAAACGTGAAATTGCCAAAAGATTTCTTTTTATGTGTGAGCGAAAAAAATTATCTTTTTGTTTATTCGTATTGCGTGCTATGTCTACATCAGTGGCGTAGAAAGTAGGTGGCTTAGATTTTCACCAAAAATATTGTCACGTGGATTGATGGTTTGCTGGAAGAGCTAATTTCTGATTTAACTACAATACCGTTGGAAACAAACTTAAAATAGGTAATGAAAAGTCTGAAGACATAACATCGAATATTGGCTTAAAACAAGATGACCCTCTGTCACTTAAGCCGCATTCAGAGCTCTTAAATCAATAGCTTATTCACTGTAGCTTGTAGACTGTTTACTGTCATTAGAAGTTTGACATATGGTAGGACGTGAAACCGTTCAGACATCTAAATTCAATACGTTGTTCGTTGCGCATTGTGTATAATTTTCTAAACTTATAGCTAGTGAGAGGTTTTAATAAGACAGACATATAAACACATTGGCTATCGCATTCTAACAGTGACACCGTAGTTATAGAATGCCTTTACATAACCTAACATACTGTCATCATTAACAAATATTGCTCAAAATTACAAAGACGGACAGTAAATATGATCAATTTAGGTAATTACGTAGTTAAAATCTAAGACAACAGAATTATAAGAACGATTATACATATAAAACATTTTACGAAGCCAAGTAGTTGGTTTCAAAAAACACAGATGGCGGTCTATTCGTAACATATTAATTTCTAACTTGCTATGAACGGTGAGAAAAACATAACTTACAGCTAACAAAGAACAGTCTACAACCTGTTAATTTAAAGAGCTCTGAATGCAGCTGACTTTTTAATATGGTTTTGGACACAATAATTAAATGGAACCCGATGCAACTCAACCACTACATATTTAGAAACACACTAGGCGAAACACATGTTGACGATATGTTGATAGTTTCGACCTCAGAACAAACGAGGTCTCAAAGCCTCTGAGGTCGAGTATAGTCTAGAGCAGTGTTTCTCAACAGGTGGTTCGCGAACTACTGGTGGTCCTTAGCAAAAATTTTGTAGTCCGCGAAAGGCATTTTTGTTAATTTTTTTATATCTTTTGTCCATTTTCTGTGATTTTTGTTAATTTTCAATGATTTTTTTACTGAGATATGATATAGATAGTACATATACAATAAATTTGGTCAATAGTACAGTTATTTTTTGTGATCCGCGGTAGAAAATTAAATATTTTACTGGTCCGTGGTACGTTTTTGGTTGTGAAACGCTGATCTAGAGCACAAACGCTTGTACTTGTTTAATTTATGCTGCTTTATCAAAAAATGTCTGAAATAAAAGTTGTTAGTTATTGCTTTTATAGCAACTTTTGTTAAACAAATTTTTTCGAAATATTTCTCTGTTGTGAAGTATTCATAAAAATCTTTAAACCGACAGGAGTAAACTCCAATTTCTTGTTAACAGATTTTTACCAAAAGTTAATCAACTCGTGCCATTGATGTCAAAACCTTAAATATAAAATTTCATAAAAATCCTTTTAGCCGCATTTGCTCTGCACGTGTACACGGACCGACAGACAGATAGACAAACCGACAAACATTATGCTAAAAATAATCAAAACGTTATGTAGGGACCTCAATTCGTGGAGATCCATCGAAATCTCGAAATGTCAAAATCGGTATGATCACAATACCTCCCTTATATATGTTTGCGGTCGGTAAAAAAGTTAATATACTGGCGAAAAATGTCGAAAAATAATTAAAGAATTATTAACTAACATTTACTATCTACTCTAGGTCAGCATTTCTCAAACTTTCGACCGTTGAGGACCATTTTCAGAATTCCACGCTAACCGCGGACCACCAACTTCGATTTTTTTTTTTTTGCGAAAAGGCCTATTAACAAACTAATAAAATTTTGTGTGCTCGTATATGCGGACTACCAAGAACTGACTCGGGGACCAAATTTTGAGAAACACTGCTCTAGGTTATACAAAATTTGTGTTAGACGTCCATGTTTGTGAGCGTCAAAACTACATATAACGCGTCCAAATAAATTCGGTGAATTCCTTGGTGTTCGCGATAAAAACCGACACAGAGTGAATCACGTCGAACACTTTGTGAATCGCTCTGCTTGTGCGTGTTATGCGTGTTCAGCGGTTAAACAGTATGTACAAACGATTTAACGCTTGTGGCTACAAGCTTGCCCTCGTTGAGGAGACAAAAGGAGCAAATAAGAATTATGAAACCCAATAATGATGATGATAATGATGTGTTTGTCAGGTTATTAAATAAACAAATGCATTAACAGAGTACGCCCATGCTATAAACATTATATTCGGGAGCAAAATAACAAGTAAAAAATTCTCATAATACATTTTATATAATCTTTTTGTTAGCACGATTTAGTTATTAATTTTTTCAAAAATTCTTTATGAAGCCATGAATCAGTCCAAGTTTTTATTTAAAAAAAATATTGTGGTTTCTTATGAAAATGATTCTACCTCAAAAATGTATACTTAATACTTATCCAAAATGTATGTTATTTTTTACTTGATAAAAATATTAAAATGAGGCTATCTTAATTTTTTATAATAATAATATGTTAGTAAGATTTAATCTTAATAAAATGTACATGATGTTATCTTGGATTAAATTTATGACAAAAGTTTTTTTTGTCTACTTCGTTCTAGAGATTGAATAGAAGGTTTAAAAAAATGTTTAAAAAAAAAACAATAACTTAAAATATGCTTTGGAAAGCTATAAATGTTTATTTATAAAATAAATCGATTTATATTTTATTTTGCAATAATTTTCATACTTTTTTTATTTGCTTAAATAAATGCTTGTACATAATCAAAATTGATTTATGACCAATATATTTTAAAACAATTCGTTTTGATTAAATAAAAAAACTAATAAAACATATTATTACATAATTAAATAAAATGATACAAAACTTATTTATAAAACATCATTAATCATTTTCCAAGCATGAATTAAGATGTAAAATTTACTTTGGCAAATAGTTTGCCGAAATATTCTTGGAAAAGATAATATCAAAATTTTTTCAGTAGAAAAATTTAAGTATGCAAAACGAGAGTAAAATTTTATAACAATATATAACTTCCAAGAACATATTTCGAAGCGTGCCTAAAATATTTCGCATGTCCGAAATTACGATCATGTTTAAAATACCTGTTTTTAGTAAACAGTAGTTTTACATAAAAAATTTAGTTGTTTTGAAATTGTTTACAAGGTTTAAATCTACATGTTTGTTTACTTTGAGAAATGGTTGAGGGTTCTATGGAGCAGTGAATTGTAGGTATGAAACGTCTGGGAATGGTTGAGATAAAATAGCTTGGTTTGAGGTCCGAGTAGTAATATAGAGGGAACCAGAAGCCCATTTATATTTGTGGAGGATTTACTTGGCCGATGTCCGTTATAAAAAGGCTATGGTTCACTCTGGAAGGCCGTAAAATTAAGCGATGGTATTCGGGTGGTGAGAAAGAACTATTGTTTTGTTTCACTCGCTCTTCGCACAGCTGCAATAGAAGCGCTCCATGTACAAAAACACACATACGTTTTTCTGAATATACTCAAATATAAATGCAGATAAAAACTATGGACGACGTACGTTGTGGATAAAATTAGTAGATAGTTTTAACGTTTAACGAAAACGTTTACAGCTCTGAAAATTAGGACGTTACGAATAGTGCGACATCTATGTGTCTTTCAACCAACTACGACGGCGTCATCTCTCAAGAGGTCATACACACACCAGTTTTGCCAGTGAAACACTGAGAAACCCTTAGTAAAATGTTTATTATCTATTATCGTTTTCCTAATTCTGCTGTCCTAGATTTTACTAACTAAACCTAACCTAATTACCTAAATTGATCATATTTACTGTTCGTCTTAGTAATTTTGAGCGAGATTTGTAATCGGCACGATGACATTTTGTTATGTTATAGGTAGGGTTACCATACGAAAAAGGCACTAGTATCGAGGAAAAGTTGATAAAATTATTTCAAAATTTTCAAGAAAAAAATATTTCAATTACAGATTTAAAGAAAAGTATCGAATTTATTTTTTGTTTCCCTGGAACATCAACATCCATAGAGCGTCTATTTTCTATAATGCAAAGCGTATGGACATCTGAAAGAAATCGTTTGCTTGAAAGAAATGTTGGTGCATTATTGTTTGTTAAAACAAACGTGAATTTAAACTGCACTGAATTTTATAAACACATTGAAAATAACGATAACTTTCTACAAAAAGTATTATCTACAAAAATATATAGGAACATTTAATGTTCAATAAAATAAAATTCTGTGATTAATTTGTGTATATCTCATGAAAACAACTCACTAACTACAAAGTTAAGAAAACTATCCACAATCGACAAAGTACAACGTATTAAATTTAGAGGTATGCTTGCCTTACCATATGACAAACTTGTTAGTGACAATTAACAGTGCACAAGCTATAGTCTACATTTTATTAATTTATGAGCTCTGAACGCAGCTTAAGTTTGGAAAACTATCGACAATCGACAACGTTTAACGCATTAAATTTATAGCTCTTAACGGTCGCTCGCGTTACCATATGATAAACTTGGTAGTGATAATCAACAGCGCACAAGTCATAGTCTATAGTTGACTAATTTAAGATCTATGAACGCAGCTTAAGTTGTTTAAGATTATAATGAAAATGAGCATTTATACAGTTGAAGAAGAAAAACCATTTATTAAATGGTAGGTTCATATTTTCGTGTAACACTTGCAATAAGTTTACGGTTCACCGATTAAGAACCACTGCCTTAACGTAAACAGAACAGGAACCTCTTAATGTTCCATTTCAGGCCATTTGTTTTTGACAACTCCAAAATAGGACATTATCTTAAACAATATCTTTAAATCTGTATGAAATAATCAAGTAATGTGGACTTCCTTGTGTGTTATATCAGATGAATATCTTTCATAATTCGAAGAGACAGCATTGTTATATTTATAAACGTCTATTCAAGTCGTTCGGTATGGTTGGTATGGAAATAACACCAATGAAAAAAATTATACGTGACACTTGAGCACAATTTTTTGTTATGCTTGTATTAATTTGCATTTCATATTTCAAGGTTCTTTTAGCAAAAAAAAGTGACATTATTTTTTGAGGCAATGACATTGTATCTCTATTGTCTTACTGTTGAATAATATTTTTTATAATAATTATAGCTTAAAGTGTAATTGAAGAATATTTTAAATATATTAATAAGAACTACTCGAACAGGTCAATGTTTTGGAAACCTTGATTTTGACACAAGATTTATAATACAAATTAAAGATGTAGCTTCGTAATAAAACGCGAACGGAACTCAGAAATGCGAGTTCAAATCAAGATTTAAATTCTGAGGTGTAGCACTTCGGAATTTTCATTTTTCCTTCCTTTACAGTCATGGGACGACTCAACTCTTGAGTATTTAATGCAGGGTCTATCTAAGACTTTACAACTTTAAAATAGTATAAATATTTATTCAGAGGACACACACAATGTTTTGAAGTGGCAGAGTGTAGCAAAATATTTCAGGTATCTACGATATGAGACAAAACTCATCTAGTTCATCCTTAACTTGTTCCACGGTAGCATCAGGAACACGCGTAGGCGGCAAAGTGTAGGCCTATTGGGAGATTTTTTGTGTTACTGAGTGTCAAAATTACTTCGAAGTTGTGTAGTATACTTCGCTTATTCACATCAAAACACCCAATATTGATCATCAGTGTGGAGCTGTAACTTAATTACTTAATTTACTATCATGAACAATTACATTCAAATCATTGCTATGTAAAATATATAATTTTGGACATACTGCATTACATCTGCGATATATTTGTCCATGTGTAAAGACTCAGATAGAACAAATCCCACACATTCATACTTTGTCCCTGTGCCTTTTTGATTGTAACTGCAAATGCTAGCATAATAGAAACTGTCACTAAATTGGAGCAAATATTAATTTATTTATTTGTTAAACATTTCGAATATAACTTAACATCGTCTGCAAACATTAGAAAATTAGAATTACAAATTATTTAGTGATATTATGCACAAAAATGTAAAATAACAAAGGACTCAAATATGAATCTTGTGGTACCCGTGATGTAACATTAATATATTACGAGCTGGAATCATTTACATCCATACACTGTTCATGATTTGATAAATAAGAATGGAACCAATTCAGGAAATTACCATGGACACCAACTACAGCTAATTTAGCAAACAGTATGCTATGATCGATTTTATCGGATGCCTTGCGTCTTTAAAGTAAATTTTTTAAGAAGTAAGGTCTTTTGGATATCGTCATTGAAGTTGTGTCAGCACGAAATACGACAGATATTACCCAGTTACTAATTAAATGAGTTAATTCTAAACAAATAAGGACGAAGATCTTTAGATAATACCATTCAAGATACTGAAAAATGTAAAATAACAAAGGACTCAAATTGAACCTTGGGGTACCCCTGATTGTTACATCAGGAGATTACTATGGACACTACAGCTAATTTAGTTAACAATATGCTATTATCAATTTTATCGAATGCCTTGCTAAAGTTTTTAAAGTAAAGTCTTTGAAATGTAACGTTTTTTGTATATCGTCATTGAAGTTGTGTCATCGAGTGCTGTTGGCGCACGAAATACGACAGAAATTACCCAACAACCTAATAAAATGGATTCTAAACAAATATGGATGAAGATCTTTAGCTAATACCATTCAAGATACTAAAAATCAGTGTTGTTTTAAAGCATTAAAATGGTACAATAGGTTCAGCATGGGAGGTAAAATAGAAATTAAAACAAATGTATCCTATTATTTTACGTTTTTAAAAATTGAATAAGATTCTTTTAGTTGTGTTACGCTATTCAAATTGTAATAATATTAAATGGTCGATTGTTAGCGCATCAGACTTTCTCTCCAATATTCTATTGTACTCAGCTTTCTAATCTGACAACTTCCTTTATTGTTCACTCGAGGGCTCTTCAGCTTTCAGTTTTTTAACATTCTTCTATTTACTTTCTTCTACATTTCCTTATATAATTTTCTACCCACTTTCTTTTAGATACACATAGTGTACTTGCCGCATCATAAATTAAAATTCTTTACTTATCATATACCTTGAAATATAATACACAGAACACCAATATTCATATATGGCGTTTATATTCCATGTAAGGTATATGTGTGCGTTTAAATCAGTGGTTCATAACGGGGGGTCTACGATATGCTTTTAAAGGGTCGTCAAAAAAATTATAGAATGTCTTAAGATTTAAAATTTTTATATCTTTGAAGTGTTTTAGTTTTTATTTTTTGCTCTTTATTTTGGTTTGTTGCAAGCTTTTATCGTGTTGCATAGTAGGCCGAATCCGGCTTACTAATAAATCAAGAAATGCTGAGCTAGGGTAGAGAATTTTTACCCCAGAAGGTGCGGGAACAGTAATTTTTGAAAGACATTTGTTCAACCACGTTTACTTATTTCAACCTGTTATTTATTTCTAGTTTCATCCACTTATCGTATAGTTCTGTTCATCGCCTCCGATTCTGTAGAGAGGAAATTCCGGACCTGTTTATACTTCAGTGGCTTTATTTAACACAGTGTCGACATACAGCATCTAACAACCATTTTCTATCAAAGCTTACCATACGCTGCATACGAATATTTATGCATTTAAAGTTAAATTTAAGTTAAATTTATGCCAAAGAAAATATTACTAAGATTAAATAAAGTCTTACCTTTGAGCTTTTATCATGTAATATATTTTCTTTGTATTAACTTTATATATTTACCCTTTGCACTCCGTTGTCGCCGATAATGCGACATTTAAAATATTAATTTTAAATCCACTGTCGCTGCTACGGCGACACGCTTGTTTTGCTTATTTGAGCGCTTTTGTATAATAATAATTTTATTGGTCCAGAAGGATTATATGCATACATAATATTGGAAAAGTAATTATTTTTCATATGTAAAAACATTTGATTATTATTATGGTCAAAACAGTTTAAGATTATTACAAAATAAAAAATACAGAAAATATTTTTAATGTATTATAAACTGATGCGTGTGTTTATCTGAACATTTAAACGTTCGGCGATATATTGCAAATTTTAAGAATTTGTTTCTTTATGCAAAAATCAGTGTAATTTCAGCAAAAACTTAAATTACAAAATAAGAAGACAAATCTTTTATCTAAATGCATTTTTTTGATTGGATAAATATTTGGGAAGTTATGGCGGGAAAACTCCAAAAATTTAAATGTTTAAAAACCTTCCTTACAGCAAAAACTTAATAATGTACGAAAGTAACTAATATAGTGCTGGAGTTGTTGGTATACTATATGAGTCACTAGGCTGGAGTGCAAAGGGTTAAAAGAAGTGGTTAAGGCGATGTCTATGTCGTTATTTCTTTGGCTAAAGGTTTTTTCCGACATAACAGGGAGTGAAAAGTTATCCGGGCATCTGATCTGGGTGGGTTTTCTCTATTGCTTAGGAGAATTTTTATCATATGGGGGTCGAGATTATTTTTTATTAAAGAAAAACATGTATTTTAGACGGTTTGCAGAAGTTAATGAATAATTTCACCTGTCACGGAAAATTGCATAGTTTAAAAGGATATAAATGACCCATAATAAATTGATTTTACAGCTTTACAAATTATTTTTAAACGAATTGGGTCCATGTTAAGTGCTGAAAATATCTCAAGGTCACAATTGTCAAATAGTTATGTATCAAGATATCAAACTAGTATGACATTTTTTATTTGAATTGTCTTTTTCGGACCGAAAATTTGTAATTTGGCTTTGGGATAAATTTTCGATAGCATTATAGCTCATCAGGTCACTCATTTTCATTAAAGGATGTTTAAAAACTGTATGGAAAGTGCTGTATGGGTTGCAAACTTGCAACTAAAAATTACTAGGTCAGCTCTGATAAAGAAATAAAATATTTTGAAACTGGTCAGCTAGATCTAGTTGTATTATTTACGTCCGCAACCCGTACAACCATTTCCACACATACCTATTTACGTACACGTCCAACTCCACATTTAAAAACTGTATTAAGCTGACTTTTTAAAAATTAAACTACTCATCGCAGTAAAATTTTTGTTGTTCTCTAAAAAAATGTTATGTATCTATTGTGATTTTATGCACCAACAGGCTGGGGACAAAGCCCTCGGCTTCACTTAGGAGCGGTGTTTGGATTAACCAACCCAACTCCTAGTCAGGGTGGCCAGATAACAGTTGAGGTAAACCCTAGGATTGAAAAAAAAAAACGGAAATACAGTATATTTTATTAAATTTTGCTCACCTCCACAAAATACAAGTGATGAAGTGATGAGCAAAAAAAGGTTTTCACCTCCGAAATATAAGTGACGATGAGCAAAAAAAAGGTCCTTACCTCCAAAATCCAAGTGATGAGCAAAAAAAGGTCTTCACCTCCAAAATATAACTGACGATGAGCTAAAATAAAAAGGTCTTCACCTCCAAAATCCAAGTGATGAGCAAAAAAAAGGTCCTCATCTCCAAAATACAAATTATGAGCAAAAAAAGGTCTTTACCTTCTAACTACAAACTCGGAGCCCTGAGAGTCTGGCCGGAAACCCTGAGACTCCGGGTGAAAACCTGAGCCCGAGTCACCCTGCTCTTGGTTACAAATTAAAACATGAATTGAAAAGTCGACAGTCTTTAAATTTGATTTTTATATTAAATTTGAAATTTATATGGAACACATATGTAATTTAATTTAACTATTAGTTTCCGAATTATTGTTATTATGATCAATAAAATCACTATTTTAAAACGAATCTTAATAATAGAGTGCCGTGAAAATTTGTAGGATATTTATGTGGTTCGTGATTAATAAAAGGTTAATAACCACTGGTCTAAACCTTAGTGTGTCCCTGGAATCTATGGGGTCATAACCTAGTTATTTCACGGTCCTACCTGCCACGGTATTCCAAACGTGTTCTTCCACTCAATCTTACAAATGAATCTCTCATGTAGTTGAGCTAAGCCCGTGGTATTTGATGGTATCGTTTTAGAATGCTCCATGCATCTTAATTTAAATACAGTCGTATCGAGGACACTTTTGTTTGGTGCGTCTCTTTTATTATAGAGTTTCTGGTTTGTTGAATTAGGACAGTTTCACTTTGACCTACTACGATGAGTTTGATTAGTATGTTTTCTATTGGAAACATCTTTGTTAGATTCATTTTAACGAGGACACTGAATATTTATATCTCTTATAAAATGTTTTTACCAAAACCTTCATCTATAGAATATGAAATAAAAGATAAACAAATTTAATATTTACAACAATATATTTTTAATTAAAAGAGAAAGTTTGCATTGAACTAATTCTACAAATAAAGTATCAATTTATATCAAACACAAATGACATTGAAATAACAACTAATTAACTATATTTTTTTAATTGTAACACTTTTCCAATGTATACGTGGCCGACATATTTAAATTAAATTTCAAGTCATCATGTAATGATATAATGTACGCATATATATCCGGTGATCGTTAGTGTCGCGATTCTTAATTAATACTGTCAATGTCACATGGTTAAAAACAATTGCCATGTATTTTATACAATTACAGAAAAGAGTAATTTACAATTTTACGCTGGCGAGCAGATATAAAGGTAAATTGCAAAAGGAAATAACAAAAATAAATTAAAAACTAGGTATTATTGAATACGTTTGAATTAGTTTGTTGAATGTCAAGTGCCAATTATAATAGATAACGACGATTTACGCAGTATATTGTTTTACATGGTTAATAATAACTTTTTTTACCGACTGCCAACATTTATAAGTAAGGGAGGTATTGTGATCATACCGATTTTGACATTTCGAGATTTCGATGGATCTCCACGAATTGAGGTCCCTACATAACGTTTTGACTATTTTTAGCATAATGTTTGTCGGTTTGTCTATCTGTCTGTCGGTCCGTGTACACGTGCAGAGCAAATGCGGCTAAAAGAATTTTTATGAAATTTTTTATTTAAGGTTTTGACATCAATGGCACGAGTTGATCAACTTTTGGTAAAAATCTGTTAACAAGAAATTGGAGTTTACTCCTGTCGGTTTAAAGATTTTTATGAATACTTCACAACAGAGAAATATTTCGAAAAAATTTGTTTAACAAAAGTTGCTATAAAAGCAATAACTAACAACTTTTATTTCAGACATTTTTTGATAAAGCAGCATAAATTAAACAAGTACAAGCGTAATATAACTTTGTGCCCGAACTTGACAACTACTGGTTAAAAGAAAATGGTTCTTCTGTAAGCAGGTGTCCCTCTTGGTCTCCTACAACTATGTTATTTAGTAATTTTACCGACCGCCAACATATATAAGGGAAGTATTGTGATCACACCGATTTTGACATTTCGAGATTTCGATGGATCTCCACGAATTGAGGACCCTACATAACGTTTTGACTATTTTTAGCATAATATCTGTCGATCTGTCTGTCTGTCTGTCTGTTTGTCTGTCTATCTGTCTGTTTGTCTGTCTATCTGTCTGTTCGGTAAAAATTGTAGCCTAATGGCTAAACCTAGAGAGTTGAAATTTGGCATGCTTATACAACTCTTTGACCCGTATATAGGAAAAACTAAAACATCTAAAAAACATATCCCCCTAAAAATATAAACAAATATGTGCTCATCGGAAAAAAAATATTTATTTTAATTCTGAATACGGTATCAAATGAAAGCCCTTAATACGTGGATTAACGATCAAAATTTTAATTTTGCAAAATAAATTATTTTTATGCGATTTTTGCCAAAATTGTGCAAAAAACTTTTTGTCCCACACCCTGTAGCCCAGATGGTTTAAACTAAAAATCTGAAAAAATTCTAAGTAATGTACATTTGTGTGAACCGGAATAGTACAATAGGAATTTTTGATCAGATTATGTTTTCGGGAAAAAAAGCTTTTTTTGTGTTTTTTGCTTGACCATGTAAAATATTTAATAACTTATGTAACACAGTAAACCAGCATGTTTTGATAGTGTAATGGTTAACATGCTCGCGTTCTAATTTGCAAACTAAGGTTCGCTCCGATCTCGAGACAACTTTATTTCTTTTCTGTCTGTCTGTCTGTCTGTCTGTCTGTCTGTCTGTCTGTCTGTCTGTCTGTCTGTCTGTCTGTCTGTCTGTCTGTCTGTCGGTCCGTGTACACATGCACAGCAAATTCGGCTAAAAGGATTTTTATGAAATTTCATATTTAAGCTTTTGACGGCAATGGCACGAGTTGATCAACTTTTGGTAAAAATCGGTTTACTAGAAATGGGAGTTTACTCGTATCGATTTTAAGATTTTTGCCAATATTTCACAACAGAGAAATATTTCGAAACAATTTATTTAACAAAAGTTGCTAAAAAAGCAATAACTAACAACTTTTATTTGAGATATTTTTTGATAAAGCAGCATAAATTAAACAAGTACTTTGCGATGGCGATTGGTCCTGTGATAACAGCTGATTTTGATTTTACTTCTATCTTTCTATCTGTTGATGTAGCCCACGGTCCGTAGACTATACGGTTGCCTCACTTCGGGTGAAGGTGACGTACTTCAGTGTGCCTAATACACAGTGTTTGTGGAAGTTGCATGTTATTTATACTTCTTATTTAACATAAAGTCCAGTAAATTGGTGTTCAAAACAGTCCAAAATTATTATAATTTTTTTTTATATAGGGAAAAACGAGAACTGAAGTTAAAGTTATAGTACCATGAGTTCAAAAAGAAATTAAATAAGAGTTGGCTATGGAAAATAAAATTAATGTCAACAGCTTTAGAATTAATTGTTATCACTGATGTTGTTGTCAAGTTTATATTGTTATATAAAGCTTGCAGTAGACATTATTTTATTTTTCCATAGCCAATCCTTAAGTAATTTTTTTTTGAACTCATCCATATGTTTAAGTTATAGTGTCATGAGTTCAAGGCTGCAAAAATGCTGTCCTCTTTTTTGAATTTAATTCAATTCACTGTATAATTTCATTATGCTGATAAGCAATAACTATAACTTCTACGAAACAATTACATGCATCTATAACACTTGGTTAAAAATGTCGTTATAATATTTTCCCCTCTAGCTTTATACAAATCAGCACTCCCAGATAGCTAATATTATTAACAAACGTCGCATATATGTAATTACATAATCAATGTTGAATAAAAATATGTAAAAGACATACCGACAAACGACCAAACAGCTAATTTCAAGATGTAATCCTAACACCTGAGGTCTTAATGACCGTCTTAAATATCAAGGATGGCTTGTTAATTCAATACAGCAAGACAATGACATGAACGGAACTCATTATTGTCAGCAATACCTTATTATTTATTGGCAGTGGACAGATTTTTATGCGTCAAGAATATTTATAACATGTAATTTAGATTATAAAGAACGTATTAATGATAATTCGGAGAAGTTGTTAGTAAGTTAAAGCTTAGGAAGTTTGGAAATTATCCAAGGATACAAGTTATCCAAGGATTTAATCCTTTGGGAGTTTATCAGAACATCTAATCAGGAAGTAATGGGTATATTTTAATATTTATTATTTAAATAACGGCCTGGATAGCAGAGATATTCGACTGCTTCTCGTACCAAAGGTTCCGGGTTCGAATTCTAGTCAGGGAGTGTGTATTTGACCTTATCAATTTATGTTCAATAAAATAAATAAACTAAAAAGATCAAAAAAGGGAAAAGTCACATACGCAGTACGTCAAGAAAAGAACTAGGAATTCTGCGATAAAATTAAAACAATTGAATTATTTTCAAAAATTATTATTATTTTATTTATTTTACATCGGCCCATTTCTGCAACGAGGCTAATCGCCGATGCCAGGGGGTGATCTCCTACACCTGGATGAGGGGTGTGAATGATTGTGAAAATTGGAGTAATGTTAACATATTTTCGACCCAATAATATCACTAACGTAGAATCGAACCAGCAACCTCACAATTAAAACCAGTCCGAACTGCACGATTTAACGAACTCAGTCACTTCATTGGCTCTTTTTTCAAAAATGCTTATTATTTAATAGTCCCCTTCCGAAACTGCACATAGGTGACATCGATCCAAAAATTATTAAAATGAGTTGGCGAGCTCCTCGACTAGTGTAAGAAGAATGCTATTTTGACGACGTAAACACGATTCAAAGAGCCGTGACGCGTACTCTAAAAGCTATGCCACTCAATGTAGTCCTAAAATTTTTGCAATATTTCCTATTTTTGAGTATTTTGTTGGAACCCACAAAACAAAAATTCAGCTGTGGCCACCATTTTTTATATTTTGAAATTAAATTAAGAATTTCAGTTGGCGTTTCCCCATGACAAGCGCACATCCGTAAATTTAGTAAATAAAATATTTCACTAAATCAAACAAATGCTGAACGGCGTAGCGTAGTGGTAACACATGTGCTCTGCGTTGCGAAGGTCTCGGCTTCGAATTCCGTTCAGGCATGGAAATTTGCTCAAATAAAAATTGTCCTGGCTAATTGCTACAGCAGCAAAGGCCATTAAATTAAAAAAAAATCAAACAAATAAAAAAAAAAATTCTTACCCTCATGTTGTACAGCAATTTTCTTCAAACTATTTTTTTCTAAATATTTCTGTTACGAAATATTCGCAAAAAATCACACGAGTAAATTTCCACTTTTGGTTGGCCGATTTTTTACTAAAAGTTGATCAAATGGTGGCACTGATGGCAAAAGCTGAAATATGAAGTTAAGCCGCATTCAGACCTCTTTAAATTAACGAGTTATATACTGTACGTTGTGTCGCTCTGAGTTATGCTTTAATGCATTCTTTTAACGTGCCATGTACCGTTCACATCTGTTATAAATTAGTACGTTACGAATAGCCCGCCATCTGTGAATTTTGAAACCAACTATTTAGCTTCGTAAAATATTTTATATGTATTATCGTCTTAGATTTTAACTACCTAATTATCTAAATTGATCATATTTGTCCTTCTTTGTAATTTTGAGCAAGATTTGTTAAAGATGACATTCTGTTAGGTTATGTACAGGCATTCGATAATTACGGTGTCACTGATAGAATGCAATAGACAATGTGTTTATATGTTTGTCTCATTAAAACATGTCACTAGCTATAAGTTTAGAAAATTATGCACAATCCACAACAAACAGCGTATTAAATTTGGAGGTCTGAACGGTTGCACGTCTTATCATATGACAAACTTCTGGTGACAGTGAACAGTCCATAAGCTACAGTGCATAAGCTATTGATTTAAAGCTCTGAATGCGGCTTTAAATAAAAATCCGATTAGCCAATTTCGTTCTACATGTGTCTACGGACCGATAGACAACATGCTAAAAGCGATTCCCAAACAGTTCTCCGCGGCGCCCTGGGGCGCCATGGAAGGACTACAGGGGCGCCGTGAAAACGTTCGAATATAATAAACGTTGACTTGGGGCGCCGCGGAAAAATTGTAATACATTAAGGGCGCCGGGAACCGAAAAAGTTTGGGAACCACTGGTATAGACCTTTATTAAGATCCCGTTTTGTTCTAGAATGCAAGAGAATTTAAAAAATTTAAACCTCGTCTATATCTATTTTTTAGTTATGATTATTTGAATTTCACTGTCAACTTGAAATTTTACAAAAAATATTTTTGGTATATATTTAAATCTAAATGTATTTTGGGCCTTAGATTCAAGAATTCCAATCGCAGGTTTCTGTTTTTCGCAAGATTTAAAATAAAACGAACCTTCCCATTGTTTATATGTGTATATTTACAACATTAAGCTGAGTAGTTGTAAGCCGTAAAGAAAACGAAAGTAAATGAAACAAGAAACAATAGTAAAAAGAACAAATCAAGAAGTTGACAATATCCATTTTGTCGAAATGTCAAATAAATCTCAATAGTACAGCGATAAAACGTTTGTATAAAAACAGCATGCAATTAATTATATCGTAATGCCATAAAATGGTCGATAAAGTTTTGTATTTTTCACAATTCAGTACAAGTTGTAGCCATTAAGGAGAGACCATTATTAATTTGACACCTACATTTTATGCCCTTGCCTCGGTATACGATAGGAAATTACTCATGTAGCAATGAAAGAAAATAACTGCCGATAGCGAGCAAGCTGAATAAAAGCTGAATGTTTTGTAAGCAAGTATGAACGTGTCTTCCATTCGAACTATCATTACGACCTTTGATTAAGGTACGTATTTGTGAAGGTGAACCGACAGGTCTGGACTTTGGGTGAACTGGGTATAACTAACAACCACCTTTCCATATTGTGTTAATGTATTTCCATCAGGGAATTTACGTTTTCAAATTGCCAATATAATAATTCTTACAGTAACTATACAGTCGAGTCATTTGCACAAAAATTGCTACGTGCCAATCTTAAGGTCATGGTATGAAATAAATCCCTGTTTTAAATTGTCCCGACAGATCTTACATTAAGATGCTGATCTGCATACTTGAAACAAACTACGTACAAAAAAAAACTGACGGAGTTCTATATTTTGTTTTTGATCCCCTAGAACCACTGTTGTATACCATAATTGCTAAATCTGAATTCTTTTCCGAGACAATCAAACTGGTAGACGGATATTCAATATCCCATCTTCACAATAGACCATATTAGTGTGTCGTCACATACATGTGCTGCCATCTGAGAGCTGAGTCCTTTGGAAGTTTAAAATACATGTGACATTACTTTTGTTACCTTAATTTTATGAATATTTTAATTTTGGAGCAAAAAATATGTATTTTTGATAAATATATACTAATATATACAGTCCAGATACTTTATATTATAGAATAATGATTTTATAAATATATACACTCTGTTCCAAACGGTTAGGCGGAACTAAATGGGAATTTCGTTCTTTTAGGTTGTCACGAAAATGGACCTTGCTTGGGTTATTTCATTTTTCACGTGGGAATATCAAAATTTAAAATTTAAACAATGAAACCATGGAAACGAATGACATGTCAAAATTAAATTATTCCCGGTTGGGAAAGCCCTTACATAAGGATTCGAAGATATATTTATAGGTTACGTTTTTAAATAATATGAAAATTGAAATATCTTTAGTATTTATTTAATTAACACTAAGTAATCATTAATATTTTATTTTAGAATGCATCTTGGTGTATTGTTTTGCTCCAAATTGTAACCATTACAGCTACATTACTGATTGCAAATTTTTTCGTTTTTTGACAGATGAAAATGGAAAACAATAATGGAAAATTAAAAACAACATATTCCTTTAAACCATTTAAACCATTTAGATATGGCATACACACTTATTGCTATGTTACTTGCCATAATAACGATTATTAACGTAAAATTTTCAAAATTAACCTGTAAAATAATATTGTCCTGCAAAAATAATGACTTATTAAATTGTAATGTATAAAATAAGAATTTTAATAAATAAATATTGACTTGTAGTGTTGATGTGAAGCATTCTCTTACTTTGAAAACTTAATTTATATTTTCAAAATACAATTTAACAAAAAAACAACATGCTAAGTTCAAATAAAAGAAATCCAACCGCGAGACGGCAGCACTGAATCCCATATTGTGACGTAGTTACTAATATGGTCTATTATCCTTTACACCGCGTCACTGAAATCCGGACGAATTTGAGGTTAATTATCCGTATGAGTCCATCAGAACTAGGCTGTATGCTTAAAATGAAGTATATTATGACGTTAGAAACGAGAAGGCATGGTCATAAGAGTGGGGAGCCAATTCGCGACTGAAACTAACGTTGGCGGCGCTGCGTAAAACAGCTGAGGCGGACGAGAAGCGTATATGTCAGAAGTTTTTTCTTAATATTTATCTGTTCAAACAATATTTCGGCAAAAAAGCACTGTATTTAAGTCACTATATTTTAAAATACTTCTTAATTCACATAAACTGCAGCACAACACGCTACAAATATTATCCAAATATACGCTTCTGTTTAATTTAGCCAGTCACCACCAGATGTCTCACTGTTATTTGCAGTCGCGAATAGTAATCATTCATGCATTTGTAGTTGGCAGAGAAATACGTGTTTTTAACATGACGATACGTCGGAATATAACTGATATTTTTGGAACTCTTTATGAAGTTAATGTTTTTCAAAATATGTATACTATAAATCTCATTGAAAACAGGTAAAAATTCCTTATGAGTACCTATTTACAAGAGCTACCGTTTAAGTTTTTACAAAAACTGAGAAAGAAAAAATGTGGATTGTTGCTTAGTTTCCGGTTCATGTGAATAAATCCAAGTTTCGTCACATGTAAGGAAGTTGTATACGGATTTTGCAGTGCCTAGATAATTTTTTTTTAGCATTCCCTTACACCAATCAACATGAGCCTTATTTTGAACTTCGGTCAAATTATACGGAATCCATCGGGAACAGATCTTTTTCAAAGCTAAATGTTCATGCAAAATCGAATGTATTGCAGTTTGCGATATGCCAAAGGATGCCTCTATATCACGGTAAGTCACATGGCGATTTTCTTCAATAATTTTGCGCACAGCATCGATGTTTTTTTGAATCACAACCGACTTGGTCGACCTTCACGAGATTCATCACTGAGGGACGCACGACCACGACGAAATTTTGCAAACCAATTGTAAAGAGTCTTTTGTGATGGTGCTTCATTACCAAAAGTTGAACGATGCGAATCTATGCATTGTTGTTGAGTTAGACCTTTACTAAAATTGTAAAAAATCATCCAACGAAAACCTTCACGAGTAATATCCATTTTTTTACAAACTTGTTTTTTTTTTAAACGCTAACTGTCAACAAACTACTCGGTCAGTTTATAAGCTGACATTGATTTCACAATAACAAATGTCTAATTTTACGAATATAGTAATGACACATTTCAATATTGCCTTCTAGTGGTCGTTTGTAAAAACATAAAATATAACTCTTGTATTCAATATCCCATCTTCACAATTATCCTTTCCACTGCGTTACTGAAATCTGAACGAATTTGGCTTCAAAACATTTCTTAGGTTCAAAATAGTTTAATCTTGATAAAGCAATATTTACTAAAATTTCTATTCATATAGCCTCTAGGTTTCTATATATGAAATTTAAATTTACAACACTCATGAATAATATTTCCATTTGAATTTTATCAATCTGTTATTGCAATATTTTTTTCATTTTAGTAACATCCCTTTTTCAAATTTCCCTGAAGCTATTGCCCTGAACTTGAATAAATGAATCAAAGGCAGTTTAATTTACAAAAAATGTGTTTTATAAATGCAGAAGATTATTGTTTATTATTGCATTTACATATATTATTACTGCTGTAGATCTGATTTAATAATAAGATATTTAATGGCAAATCTAATTGCTTTGGAAAATGAGTTTCAGCATCAGTTGACAAAAAACTGTAACTAGAAAATATGTTTAATACGTAAAACATGAACGATAGATAGACTACGAACATCTGAACATGTGGGGTCATTGGAGACCCCATGCGTAATGCGAAAGTACTTTTCTATTGAATTCTCTAACTTAAAATTCTGAAAAAATTTGACATTTCCTAACATATTGTTTTGTAAGTTAAGCTGGAGCACAATTTTCGTAGCTTGCATAATTTTGCCAAAAAATTAAAAAGTAACATATAATACCATTACCCCACTATTAAATATGTTATTTATTTATATTTTGAAGCAGAAATCTTCTTGCTTCAGCTCTATGAAACACCTCTTTGTTTGAGACTTTGTCAACCCATTTCATTTTTAACACGTTTTTTGTTTAAAGCGTGCTTAGCCTGAACAATTCTACTTGTGATGTCCATCTTTGATCTTTGATGTTATTTATAAGTTACCCAGTCAATAATTTTGTTTTTAATTTTTAAAGAACAATTTCACGTCTACGAAAGTGTAAATAGTTCCTTAGTCCATCCCTGTATTTATCGATGACTAAATGTACATTTTATATGATTTTAAATGCATACTTAATAGATACTCAATTGCTAACGCCTATCACTATATCTACAATCAGTGAAACTCGTTTATAACTTTGCTGAACAGTGAAGAGGAGTGTGAAATACATGTTTCCTCCCTAATGTAAAAATCAAATCGATTTGTGTCTGAATAATTAATAATATAGAGACCTAACCTTATTGTCTGACAAATAAGGCACGTTAATTTACATACTAATTGTAAATAGAGGAAATATTGGAAATGAAGAGATTAGTATTCATAACAGTTTGTGATGACGTTACCTGGACTCATAAAAATCTTGGAACTAAAGGAGGTAATTGAAAAATACTGGTTTTAATTAATTCGTAATGATTGTGGTAATTAGGAAGTAGATTATGTTTATAACTGAATTTTAATGCTCAATTTATTTTTGGCGATTTTTAATTCGACTTTATCTTTAACGACATATATCTCTCATTTGCTGTAATAGTGTCATAACTCAAAATTTGTGATTTTTCAGGAGACACTTTTAAATTTTTATTTTTTTGAAGTACTATTGAGTGTAGTCTACAAGAAATGCGTTAAAATTAGCGTCAGGTTAATATTTTTATTTTAACACCATGTCTAACGCCTTTATCAAAAAATGCTATTCTATAGGAGCATTTGTTAAAGTAAGCGTTTTATTTGTTAACGTGAGTTGCTAACTCACCTTGTAGAGAGGTTATATTTACTGCTCGCGCAAGCGTTTCTACATTGAATTTTAACATTTTTGACAAGTGGCAATTCCAAGAGAATCTTAACCTAATATTTCGGTGTAAATTTAAATATTCAGTGGCGAAATTTATTTTAAAAATGGAAACAGAAATGTTTGGTCCTGTGATACTCATTATAAATAGTTTCCACATTGTATTAGATAAAAATATATCTTTATTCAACTTTTATTTAGTCAATTTATATACTACATTGTATTATCTAACTTTTGAATAAAATGTGAATTATTTGTTCATTTTTAAAAAGGTGTTCGGTGATATTAATTATTAAATTATTAATTGATTTATTACGCTATTTCTACCCTGGAATAACATTGTTGTGATCTTTATTATCATTCTCATCAATTATTTCTTCAATAATACACCATTAAAATGTATTGCGATTTGTGAAACACGGCAGACGCATAAGTGATTTTTGTACCTTTCAGATGATTATAATTTTAAGTTCTGTGTCTCAACAAAAACCAAAACTGCTCTTCAATACTCCATTTACTTCCTTTCTATATAATTACTTGAACTTGCGTCTGGGTTACTTGTATCACAAAAATTACGAAGCGCCATTCTTAGTTCTACTGTAAAGAATTCACTTTAAAAAGTAATAGAAAGTTTGAATTTTGTCTTATAATAATTAATATTCCTACCGTCTTGTGTTTTATTTATTTTTTTTAATAACATGACATTGATATAAATTGGATCAGCCATTTTTGCAAACTAAACACCAGCGTTAACTTTTAAAGCCACCGTTTTAGTAGGCGCTTATTGTAAACGTTAACTGGCTTGTAAATTTTAACACAAATATGCTTAGCGAATAGCATTTACGTATAAAATGGTGTTAGAAAAAGTAACGTCAGTTTCTGACGTTAAGATTTTAACATCTTGCTTAGAGAATAGATCCGAATAGTTGCTTTCTAATGGTTGGTTTATATACGGAACAAGAATAAGGAATAGGAAATAAGAATAGTACACAAGATGTTAAAACATGCCTGCGCCGTATATCGGTTTATGTAGGAATGAAATTTAACTTAAACATAAGAATAGTTGGTAACATTCAACATTTTATTCTTATTTCAAGAATAAGATACGATAAGCCTGCGCACAGCAATCAAAATGTCTGCCGTAATAAAGTTTGTTCAACAGATGTTTTCCAGTTGTGATCAGAGGGTTGTAAACAACAATAAAATGTTTTTATTATTTTTATTTATTCTTCTTGCAAGTTTTAAGAAAATTACACGTACAAATTTGACAAACGTTAAAGACAGGCCAACGCAAGTACGCAGGTGCAGCGACGAAATGTTATGTCCTATATAAACGGTTTAATATTTTTTATTCTTGTGTACTATTCTTATTTCCTATTCCTTATTCTTGTTCCGTATATAAACCAACCATAAGCTATAGTACAGTGCTTAAAACTCGTGCGTACCAACGCAATTTTAAAATTACCTATAACGTAGCTCATACGCTTTGGTCTTTTGTAAGTTTGAGCTAACTTGGAAAGCATGATGACAAAACTATACTAGAAAAAGTAGATCTGAATTGATAATTAGTCGGGAAGAAGTCACTTGAAGGATATATTGCCCGGAGGTCTTGTATTTTGTTACTTTTTTAGCCGTTATATTTTGGAGTAAAGGAATTAATTTCCGGACGCACAAGTATCTTTGCAATAACAATGATTTTTATTGCGCACATTTCCTTATTTAATATTAATAGAGGCACGAGTCATTATGTCTGTTATTAATTAGTAATCGATGATCGTTAAACATTTCTTCTGATTGTCCAGATATCCGTTAGTATTGCGAACGGCGTGCAGTTAGAAATGAGTTTATTATATTAATTTATGTTGGCAGGAAAACTATAAGAAGGGCAAATTTCTGTCATTTGATGTCACATAATTCTTTTAACATATGCTGTTTGGTTTGTTATTTTATATTAAAATGTTTTGCTTAATGTATGATATTATTAAAACTGTACCGGATTGATGTAACGGAGTTAATATAACGGACTATTTATACTATGAAATATGGATTTGGAATATGTTTTATTTACATAACATTTTTAACAAAATATGGAAACAACAAATTATTTTACTATCATATTTTTTAATTATTTCATTACCATGTTTGTGTTTATGGTAAATATTTAATAATAACAACATTATATTAAACACACGTAAATGCATGTTTTGTTAAAAATGACGTTGCTATTTGCTGTGTGTCATTATTCAGTTGATATTTTATTAATAAACGTGCAAATATGATAGGTAAATACTGTATTTGTTGACATATTCGTTTTGTGCGTCAGTTGACAGATCTGTGGGGATTATAACATAATATTAATACTAATTCACAGCATATTTGTAAAAGGCGTTTGATCCTGGGTATTAAAAATATATATCCAGGCACCAGCGATAGGACTACGACTAATAGAATTCTGTTTTATAATTGACAAAAAATAATGTGCTGTTGTGTACAGCCATCGTTGCTCTTTCAAACCGTACATAACTTTTGCAAATTGTATTTTGCTATGAGTGGTAGTTACAAACCAAAACGTTACATACATTGTCTTTCTTTGACTCTCGACTTACGACGATTAGTTCGCGAGTTATGATCGCGGAATTTCCGTCTCCACTATTCGCGCTAGTAGTGGCGCACGAGCTTAATACGTGCGTTCTTGTATGCAGCCATAGTTGCTTTTTTAAAACCTTTACGCCAAAACGTTGGTTACAATTTATTAAGTGCCAGCCACGTAGACGATTCAAGCCAAATTTGAAAGTATAAGTACTTTGGCAAATTTAGTTGGCTTATGCATAAATAAAGGGAAAACCAAAGTAATGTGGATTGGTACCAATAACATCAACAGATTTTACATTAACGGCGAAGACTTAGAAGATGTGGTAGAATTCTGCTACCTCGGCAGTGCAATTACGAGAGATGGAGGAACTACAAGGGACGTAAACAACAGAATACTTAAAGCTCAACAAACATTCGGCTTGTTGAAAGAAGTATGGAAATCCAATAAGATCTCTTGTAACACTAAGGTACGCATATTTAAAACCAATATAAAATCAGTTCTGATGTACGGCTGCGAAATTTGGAAAGTCACTAAAGAAATTACCCATAAATTCCAAGTTTTTATTAACAGATGTCTGCGCAGAATTTTTCGCATTACTTAGTCAGATCATATTCCTAATACTCATATTTGGGAATCGACAGCACAAAAACCTATCCACTTGGAAATTCAGGCAAGAAAGTTGAACTGGATTGGCTATACCCTCCGGAAGGCAGTAAACGACATCTCCAGAATGGCATTAGAGTGGAACCCTCAGGGGAGCCGTCGTAGAGGTCGCCCTGTATTCACATTAAGGAGAACGATACACAAAGAACTTGATGCTCACGGAACTACCTGGCGTGAGGTGAAGAGGCTTGCTCTTCACAGACCCCGATGGCGCGAGTTTGTAAAGGCCCTATGCTCCAGCGAGAAGATCTGTCTCACAATATATATACGTAGACGATTTGAAAGACGTTAATTCTACGTAAAAAGATGGTCACGAGTTATCCTGATTGATTGTGTCTCACAAAAAACAGACATATTTTAAAAAAAAAAAATGGTTGAATCTTTTGTCCAGAGTGTGCCATTTTCCTAAAGTCCCAGAAATATGTATTTTTATTGAGTTATTTACAAAATATTAACTTACTAATATGGTAATTCTTAAGCCTTCATTTAAACCTTATCAAAAAAACCTATCACCATATTAATCAGTAGTTAAAAATGTTACAATCGCAACCTACTTCTTTAATATGCAGTAAAAAAGGAAATGCAACATGCCAATGTCAAATATTACAAAACGTAAAATTTCACAATTCTGAATGGTAACCTTATTTGTTCACCAATGTTACACCTAGCGAAGTCACTGAACTTTGTAAATGATTCAAAAAAATTTGCATCAACGTAGGATTTGTAAATAAATCTAACTGTTTAATTTTAATTAATAATTTATAAACAATATGCATTTTTTACATAATCATATGTTAATATGATTTATATGTGTATCTAAGCGAGTAGGTAAGCACTTGAATGAGTGGGATGCTGATAAATAATATAAATATTCAAAAAAACTATAAGTTTAATACTCTCAGTCGAATTTATTATATACGAAGAGATGCTACAGATATGAAGAAGACGAAGCAGGATATAGATCCTCGGCATCCTTTTCATGGCCACCAGACCCTGGTGTGACAACTATGGTCCTTGGAAGAGCTTCCCGTTCATCTCACGAGAGTGGGATGAAAAATAGTTTGATTAATTTGACAAATGGTTTGAAAAATGGTTTGACAATTACACATTATGTTTCACAATTACTGCTAGACCTGTATGGCAGGAATAGGAAGTCGGAGTCGGGAGTCGAGGAGTCGAAGCTTTTTGGAGGAGTCGGAGTCGGAGTCTGGATTCGGAAAAAGTTATCGTCTCCCGAGTCATTAGTTCTATTTTTATTAAGGATGTGAACAAACCGAAAACGAAAGCAATATAAACATAGTACCAGAATTTTTTAAAGCACGGATACAGGAACGACATTTTGTCTCAAGAACAAAAATGAAACTAAAAATATTCAATACCGGTTTTACCCGGTTTCTTTCATTCTTACCAGTTTAAAATTTGATTAATACTGCTCGTATTAACAGATTAATAAGATGCAGTACAGATATTTGTTTTTACTCATATCCATTTTATCTTTTTCTGTATACTCTGCTTATTATGTTTAAACGGAACTAAACTGGATTTTTAGTTTCTCAAGTTGAAAAAAGCTTCGTGATTATTTCATGTTTCATGTTAGCAGCCAAAATTTATATGTTACAAGGAAAAAGTGACATATTATGAAAAATAAAGTATATAAAATAAAATAAAAATTTATGAAAACTAATGTATTCGAAAATTTATATTAAAAATAACACAAAAAGTCAAAATTAAATGAAAATGACTTATTTATAAAAACAGCTCACCCCAACCCAAGATATTTAATGTAAGTATAGTCTTTTATTACATGCCAGCGACCAAGGAACGGTCCAAAAAGTGGATTCATCGCGGTTTCCCAACGTAAAAGAAGGCAAAGGTTAGACCTATCAGCCGAATAGATCACGTCAACCTTTTTTCGGTCTACGAATGGGGTCTTTTCAAAAGGCCAAACAATTAACGGACAATACTATGCTGATCTTCTCGACTGTGAAAAAATATCTTTATTTTTCATTCGCTTTTTTTTTTCATCCCATTTTCGTAGATCCGTTTGGTCAATTTCTGAACCTCCTTTTTTGATATACACTATTTTCTATCCTGTGCGAACAGCAACCAATTCTCATAATGCCTATTTAGGTTATCTAACCTAGGTTATCTCTTTGATCTGCTTCTATTTCTTGTCGTTTTACGCTATCTTCAACAATGTGGTCGTCTATTTACCATCTGATTCACTTACAGTATGGTCCACTGACACTAGAAGTGTGTAATTCTTCCTAAAATAGGTTCCCAACGCCTAGGTGACCCATAAGGGCAGGAAAGGTATGTTTCAGATACTCATTTTGAGTATTAAATAGTCGTTCTCTGAACTGCCTGCACAGAATCGGAAGGTGAGTCTTACCACGGATCTACGACAATTATTGCTCGCCCTGTAACGTCGTGCTAGCATTATTTGCGCCTGTTTCCATCGATCTTTGAGAAACGCGCAAGAATAGTAATTGTTAGAGTATTAAGAATTCGGAATCTCGTAAATTTTCAAGACCCAGATTGTATTAATCTGGCAAAATCAAGTCTTTGAACTAGTTATTCAATAGCGAAAAACTTACCTCTAGTAAGAATTTGCTGTAGTCTTTGGGAAACGTCGGATAGACTTCGAGTGAGATTATTGAGATGCAAATTTAATTTGCAGAAGTACATGCTACTGCCAACAAACGACGTCATTTCATACGTGTGTAGACACGTTCAAGACCCGTTTACTCCTGCACGAATCATGTATAAAGTTCTGATACAATATCCTATACCTTCTGATGATCTGCTTTAATTAAAATAATAAACAATATTAATAAAATAGAATGTGATTGTGGAGTGCCCTATCAAACTTTTGAACATATTTGGAATGATTGTCCTCTACATAGATTCTCTGGCGGTATCTCCCCAGACGACATGCAGTGGTTGGACAGCCTGGATGTTCTTTAACATTTATGAATTTATATTATATACTATTTTTAGTGCTTAATTATTTTCGGTTTTGTTTTATGCTTCTCATACGAAATATATATATAAGAAAATAGAATTCAACTTTATTATTTAATACGTTCAATTCATTGAAAACCGACATTCGCGATCTACTTCACGCACTTATTTATTTGTTTCACGCATCAGGGCACGTTCTATCATTTTACTTGTGCTCAACACGTATATGAGAGAAGACAGCAGTTCGTCCGTGACTATGTAAATTAGAAAGTTCCCAAAAACTCGAACGACCCTAATAACATGAATTTACCGTTTTATGTTTCACTCCAAATAAATGGATATGAGATGAATATTGAGATCACCCGCAGTTTTTTTAACCCTGAAAAGTGAAGGATATATTTATACGGGCAAGGAAGATGCCCCTATTCGTAATGTTATTATCACTGTTTAAGAATCATTAGTTTTATAAACTGTATAATTAAAAAATTAACAGACATAGCGTCTTTGGCAAATAAACTCATTGAACGGATTTGACGTTTTCCCATTATATGTTTGCTATTCTCAGATGTGTTATCTGGAATTGCACTGATAGCAAATTGGTCAATTCCCGATTAATCGGCTTTGCCTTATCGGTCGATGTCGATTAATCGACTGCCGATTATTTATAATGTAATTTGCCGGCTAATGATACCTCTCATTGTATGATTTGTACGATTGTACAAATTTTAGTACGATTGTGTGGGTTTGTATTAATTGCTATACACCAGGGGTGGTTAAACCATGGTCCACGAGCCAGATGCGGCCCACAATGGCAATTTCTACGGTCCACACATCTTTAAAACTTTCGTGAATTTATTAACAAAAATTAATTTTTAAAGATCAAATAAATAATAGTAACACTTGATTATATTCCACGAAATATTTTATTAAAACTTAATATATATTTCGGCTTGTTAGGCCATTTTCAGAAGAATTAAATGCTGACAATTTTACCTAAATATACAGGTTAACTATTACGAACAATTGGTGTGAGAAGGGATTAGGAAATACCATTGACCATAGTCTTAAGAATGGGAGATTCCAACAGATGTAGTTGTTCATTAACAAGATTATGCCCTTCTCGCTGTGCATATTTAATCTCAATTGACATCAATCTCAATTGAAATTAAAAAGAATCAATGATTCTTGTACCGTACGCCTTTACAAAAAGGGAGTAAAAACAATGGTCAAATTCTATTAGAAAACCTTGTTGATGTCATCAATTAAAGAACTGAACAATTTCCACTTTTCTGGTCATCGGTAGAGCTTCAAAGGTCTTGCGAAGACTGCACAGCAGTGACTTGAAAGCAATCTACCGGTCTTTATTTCTTTTGCTGATTGGCCGCCTAACAGCTGTGACCTCAACCCCCTGGACTATAAAATTTTGTCTATGCTTCAGAACATGGCTTCCAAGGAAAGACGACCTATATCGCTATACTGAAGCGCTTCCTGATGAAGGCAACGGAGGGTTTTTCAGTGGAAACCCTTCGTACTTCTATTGTCGTCTGGCCGCAAAGAATTAAGCGCTGTGTAACGCTTCAGCTGCGTAAGTCATCATTTTGATAACAAATTGGTGTTTCTTGTTTAAGATGTATTATGTACGAGTGAAAATCAGTAATTAGGTCACAAACCGATGTTTGAAAGCTGAGAATAGCAGTGAGCTGTTTCCAAAAGTGTCGTTAGGTGGCAACACAATCCAGCTTGATAACACTTAAGTGACAGTTGCCGTGTGCGTGCGCAGGCAGTGTGAAAATAGCGATCGTGCTCGAAGAGTATACTGCGGAAGAGCAGCGTGCTGTTGTGCGTTTTTTTGTGGACAAAAGGGCTTTCTGCAAAGGATATACATTAGGATATGTATCCTGTTTAGAGTGAAGATTGTTTGTTCCGTAAAGCAGTGTACAACTGGGTCGAGAAATTCTCTTACGGGCGCTTAGAAGTTGTTGACGAACACCGAACTGGGGCGCCCAGATTGCGAATCATGCAACAATTCGACGGGTGGACAAGATGGTTCTAGCTAACAGGCCGGTTACAATAGACAGCATAGCAACTGTAATAGGATGTTCTCATGGTTTGGTCTACAAAAAAGCATCTTGGCGGCAATCGTTTCGCGGGTGATAACGATGTTGAACGAGAGGTACGCATGTGACTGAGACTGCAACTCAAAGACTTTTATACAGCAGACATTGGGACATTGATAAATCGATGAGATAAGTGTATTAAAGTTGGTGGCGACTTTGTTGAAATATAAAACTTGTTTTCGGCTAAGTGTTTGTGTAACCTTCATATTCATGTTTCATCAGTAGCTTCATCTATCGGTTTTATTGTTGATGTCTGTTAAAAAAATACTAGTCAATTTAATTTATTAAATAATGCTTATGGTTTTATTTTGTTATTGAATGAAATTAGTTCTGTGTTAGGATACATCAGTCATTCATCACCATCGGAGTTCTTGAACCGTTACCTTCGAAAATCTCTGGGTCAAACATGACTGTAGACATAAAGCAACTGCATGATAGATCTCTGCTATAATCTCAGAAATCTCTGTAGTCAGTTTTTGAATATTTCAAATAGTGACCATAAATATTCAGTAGGTCAAGAACTCCTCCCTATTCAAAAAAACGCCTTTAGCAATCGTATTATCTTATGCACGCTAGTCCGTTTTCTATGGTTTGTCAGATTTTCAACAAGATGTTACCGAGTACGTATCTATTAAAGTAGTGTTTGACATAGATTTGACTTAGATTAATAAGGTTTACTCAAGCGGAAAGTTTTCGATCGAATAGTAGATACCGAAATCAATAAGAGTTGGATGAGTTATTATTTATTTATTAGTTTCAATGTGCTTGGATAGATGGTGGTCATTATTGTTGAATGATGGCTGTGTCACGGTTTTAAGAACACCATTTCCTGGCTCACAAGATCATGTTAAATTACTTTGAATTATTGCATATTGAAAATTGTAAGTGGAGATTTTGAACTGATAATTCTCCAAGAAATGAGGATTTTAGTCATCAACTCACACTTAACTATGAAAGATCTTTATCAACGTCGTACATATTAAGTCTAACACATATCCTACAAATAATATACAAGAAGATGTCAACTTTGGTCCAGTTACATCAAGAGGTGACATGGTTTTTCACCTTCCCATTATATATATAAAAAGCCTATAAAGTGTCTATCTGTCGTGCCCTAACGCAAGTTCCTAAGTACTAGCGGGTCTTGCGGCATGCGGTTGGTCACAAACTGAGTGGTGGGGAACGACATACTCCGACAAGCAGTTCGCTTACCGAGTTGTGTCAAGGACATGTTTTGTATGTTGAATTGATGTTACGCAACATATCAAATGGCCCGTGGACCGTGTCCGGCCCGATACTAATTTTTAATCTTTAAACGACACGCATTGGGCGGCTTTTTAGGATTTCCTGGGTATAATCAGTTATACCATTGATGTCAAGAATATGGCCCGCGGACCGTATGGTAGGTATAATGGTACCCGGGAGCGAATCCTAGTTTCCTGCGTAACAAACGAGGAAACTAACCATTAGACCAGGATACGCCTTCTAGTATAGTGTGTTACATAACTATAATTTTAGTACATCGTCAACAAAAAAAAAACACGAAAATGCTTTATTTTCCGAAAGACTGATTCCTGTTGTACTATTCCGGTTCACACCAATGTACATTACTTTTCAGATTTTTAGTCTAAACCATCTGGGCTACTGGGTGTAGGACAATTTTTTTTGCTCAATTTTGGCAAAAATCGCATCAGAATAATTTATTTTGCAAAAATAAAATTTTTATCCACGTCATTTGATACCCTACTCAGAATTTTAAAAAACGGTATATATTTTTTTTTTGTTGAGCACATATTTGTTTTTTATATTTTTAGGGGGATATGTTTTTCAGATGTTTTAGTATTTTTCCTATGTGCGGGTCAAAGAGTTGTATAAGCATGCCAAATTTCAACTCTCTAGGTTTAGCCGTTTGGCTACAATTTTTACCGAACAGACAGACAGACGATAAAATGACGGTATAAGGGTTTTTTGGTCATACCTACAAAACCCTAAAAACTTTTTATTACAGTTTATCATAGAAGGAAAAGTAATGGCAAAAGATCAGCAGGAAGGCGTCAATTATCTTGGTTAGTGAATTTGAGACAGGGGTTCGGAATGTCAAGGATAGATCTAACAAGGTTAATATCGCTATGTGTTGGCCAATTTTCGAAGCGGTGATGGTACTTTAGGAAGAAGAAGACAACCAAAGTACTACGTATTTTGTCTATTCGTGAGCCATACATCCATTGTCGTTGACAGAATTCTCTTTCGTTGCGTGATGTTAAATATAATTCACTTCCAGTTTCATTTCATTAATCTGCTGTCTAAAATCTTTTTATAATATTTCTGTTGTATTTTTTTGTAAATTTAAATTTTGTGGTATTGTTTTCCATCAAAAGAATGTTGCTTTATAATTTAAATTTAAAAAATAACATGAAACAAAGTAAACATTATTATGCAAAGTAATTTAACCATTCCACTTATTTGAATAACAATCATTACTCCATAGTGCTATAATTAATGATCATTGATTGATTGTAAACATTTTTATCAATGCCAAGTGGTACACGATTCACTATGAGAAATTTACAATTCATGATTCCATTGTGAAACTGAATCAATAGTTATCAGTACATCAGGGAACTGGTAGAATGTGCTATATTGTTAAATGACTTAGATTTTTATCTTATAAATTGTTCTTCTGCAAAAAAACTACCGGTTTTGTACAAGGGCAATAACAAAAGTTCATTCACAATACCATATTTTTATACGAGTTGTGTTGTAGACCAGCGTTTCTCAACTGAAAACGTACCGCGGACCAGTAAAATATTTAATTTTCTACCGCGGACCACTAAATTATTTACTTTTCTACCCCGGACCCCTAAAAATAAATGTACTATTAAAAAAATTGTCTATGTAAACTGTACATAAATCTTATATATCTTAGTAATAAAAAAATCACTGAAAAATTAACAAAATACACGGAAAATGAACAAAAGATCATAAAAAAATGAACAAAAAATCTGAAAAATAATCATTTGTAACCCTTTCGCGGACCACTAAAATTTTGCTAAGGACCACCCGTTGAGAAACACTGTTGTAGACCACAGATTTGAAAAGACTGATGTTGCCAGAAGTAGGCTTTCTAAACTCACGATATTTTTTAACATTCTGGAATAGACCTGCAGAGTTGTTTTTTATTTATTTATTTTTTTATGAATATTATACACATTGGAATATTTAATTTTATAAATTTCGTTATGATTTTGGCAAAAAATAATTGAACTGATTAATCGGATGATAATCGGTAATCGACCATATCGGCCATTTTTTCGAATAATCGGTATCGGCTTTTTGGTCGATGATTCGGTATTGATAATCGGTAGTTCTTATTTTTATTATTATTGTTAGACACGTATGCTGCAGCAAGAAAATCATGGGTAAGAAAGACATTTGAAATATATTGTATTCAACATGAAATAATTTCATAAAAAATCTTTAAATTAACCAGTTTCATTTAGAAATGCACTAAAAAATAAAATCTTAAAATTTACGCCATGTTGTATCTGCTGCTAGTGGATGTTTTGCTTATAAGTATTCTACGTACGTTTATTATCTCACTCTCGAGTGCATAAAGTGCATGAACATTCATGTTATCTCTTGCTAAATTTGTCAAACATAAAGTTTGCTGTTTATATCATTTTATATTTTTATCATCTGTTTTAACAAAAATAAAAAAATAATGGATATCATTGACGTCTTTTGCACACATATTAATCTAAGACACTCTTGTAGTTAGCTACGTTACTAAAGGTGGCGTTTGAAACTGTTAAATATTTAATAATAACTTTCTTATGGAATAAGATATTTTTTATATCTTGCTATTCTTTCAGGTGATGAGCAAAAAATCCATTTTGGAGTACCGCAAGGTTCAATATTAGCCCCGCTGTTGTTTCTGATTTATATTAATGATTTAACCACTTTAATAGATAAAGCTAAGTCTGTTTTATATGCAAATGATACCATGCTGCTTAATCAGTCCAAAAACTACCAAAAAATGAAATGCAATAACATTTTTGCTGCGCAAGATTGGTTCTTGGCGAACAGATTAAACAGAAATGAATCTAAAACCCAACACCTATTGTTTTCCCTAAGACCAACAGCAGAGAATATTAGTCAAGATCTTGTTAAGTTTCTAGGAGTAACCATTGGTATAATTCTGTTGGAAAAACATGCAGAAAAAAACAGCGGAAAAATTATGCAAGGCAGTCTACTGCATGAGAATCCTAAAATCTGAGGTACCCAGAAATGTCCTGGTGACTGGTTATCATTTTGTTGAATTACTGATGACACTACCGTCCTTATATATTTTCTGCTGCCTTGTTTACATGTATCAAACTAAGGATAAATTCATAAATGCGAGACAAGAGAAAAACATTTGATAAGACCAGAATACATTAGAGTAAGTAGTGCAAGCTACTCAGTTAATTATTATTGCACTAAATTTTACATTAACAGTTTGAACACTGTGCCAACTGACCGAAGTCCTTTATTACTGCGTTTTGCATATAGCTCTGCATTGTCTAAACGCAGCATGACGTTGTAAATGCCTTATAAATCAGTCTTAACACAATTTTTTCAGCATCCTATTGTTAATATAAGCGCGTGTGAATATTTGTCAAGTTTTTAACGACGTTCAGAAATAGTTAAGAACTAATTTCTATTCTAGAACAATGTTTTCTTGTCGAGATATTGTGCTAGAGATTACAAGCATTAGATCTCGTTTCAGTAAATTGATTTTAAATGATCATGCATTTCCTTACTTTTTTTATCTTGTTTTAACTGTAAACTTTTTATCATATTACCATAAATAATAAGCTGTTTATGGATCTACTGTTCTACTACTGGATCTTGATTAGAACTACATTAACTAAACCTTTGTCTAATTTACATACGAAAGTACAAGAGCTGTCAAAATTACCAAAACGAAAAATTGTATATTATTTATCAGGGCCAGAAAATCACATTTTACTGGACGAGTTTATAGAAGTTTGACAAGTCCGAAAACGTAAAAGTGAATATTTTTTAAGACAGACAAGGAGCATCTAATAATATTGCCAGTGATTGTATTACTTCCTTTCTCCGTTTTTTGCGTCTTCAAAATACAATTATGAATTTTCTGCCAGCATAATTTATACGAGTTCCAGCATCATAATTTACCCAAGTTTGGTAAAGAGCTAAATATTTTAAAATACAAGTAGCACATGCATTAATACATATAAAGTACAGACGTCATGTTAGCTAACAGTAATTCAGTAGCTAGTAGCTCAGTACTTTGATATATGGTACGTATAATCGCCTTTTTTTCTTTGCAAATTGATTTAGTACGTACTAGAAATCTAGAAAGATTTACTTTTCGCCCCCAATTGTCGGTTATTAACAATTGAAATAATTAAAATTATTTGTTGAAAATCTGTATCAAATCATGAATGGAAAGTGTAAAAAATTTAATTATAATCTTTGATTTAGAACAATAGTTAATAAAAAGTTATTTTATAACAACGCGGAAAGAAATATATAATTAAATTTCGTTAGAAATATCAAGCATGACATTTATCTGGTTGGCAAAACCAATGAATGTGAATTTGATTTTTATGCTATATTTATTGATGCCATTTTGTAAGATACGTCCTATACCTAAAGTGACAAGTTTAATTCTGTGTGCTGTTCCACCTTGGGCGCTACCCCGTCCGCTTGTGAATTTCACATTAACTAAGTTTGATAAAGACATTGCCTATCGAATACCAACATAAATTACAAACGACACTAGGCCCTAGGTTCGAGGATACTGTCATTTTTAATGACGGATCAAAATCTAGAACTAAGTTTGGGTATGCCTTCGTTGTCTTGAATTCACGCCAGCAGTTTAAGGATCGTTTGCACTCCATAGCGACTGTGTACACTGCTGAGCTGTACGCTATATTCATGGCCCTGTGTTTTGTTTGGTCAGAGCAAAGTTAATCAAGTTCTTTTAATGGACTCGCTGAGTGCTCTGAACAGTATCCAAGATCCAGATCCAGTGCATCCAAGTCATCTTGACGGACTCGCTGAGCGCTCTGAACAGTATCTAGGATCCTGATTCAGTGCATCCTTTTGTACTAAAGATCCGGTTAGGCATCTGCTAAAATCAGTCAGTTGCTTTTGGTGACGATGGGTACTCGTGTTCAGGCTGATACAGGCTGATTTTATTATCAAATGTACTATCCATTATTTTCTATCATTTTGGACAAACGCTCAGGCAATTTCATAATGCCATCTCTCCAGAAGGTTCCGTCTTTGCTCTCGAAAAATCTGTAGAGATGAATTTTGATATCGTCCAAAGATGCGAAATTTTTTCCGTTATGGGAATTTTGTAGAGAGCGGAACAAATGGTAGTCGGAGCATATGGTCCAGACATCGCACCATCCGACTACCATTTGTTCTGCTTTCTACAAAATTCCCTTAACGGAAAAAATTTCGCATCTGTGGACGATATCAAAATTCACCTGGACAGATTTTTCGAGAGTAAAGACGGAACCTTCTGTAGAGATGGCATTATGAAATTGCCTGAGCGTTTGTCCAAAGTGATAGAAAATAATGGACAGTACGTTTGATAATAAAAGTTTTTTCAGAATGTATATTTTATTGAATAAAAGGTGCAAAAAAAAAAAACGAACGGTCTTGTAACAACTAGTGTTTTTGACCCGGGTTTCCCCCAACCCGAAAACCTGGGTTTTTCAAAGATTTTACGAACCCGAAACCCGGGGAATTTTTAATGTATATCCGGAGAATTAGTTATTTATCTAATACTGTAGAATACCAATTATATTCCTTAATTTGGAACAAAGACCGAATTTAACTAGTCCGGTACGGCTCTCAAACAAATGAATAAAAAATTGTTTATAAGTTTAAACATTTTTTTATTCATTTATGATCTAAGCTAGAACTTTGAAATAAAGTATATAGGTACTACTAAAATCGTATTATAATATGCTAAAATATTTATAAAATCAAAATTCAAAAATACCAGGATTATTCAATTTTAAAATTTATTTTTTATTTTTTATACTTGAAATTTTGAAATAAATTAAATGCTTTTAATAAACTATTTATTATTTTAGTTCTTTATTATTGACCCCCTGGAACCAACCAAGTAAACCCGGGTTTTAAATCAAAAAACCCGTCAAACCCGAAACCCGGATTTTAAAAAAATTACTCAAAATCGAAAATCCTAGTAACAACCCAATACTACTAAATCTGTATGTTTTATTCGTTAATGTTCAGTCTTTCCACCTTCACGTAAACCTCTAGGTAACTATCTGACAGTTAAGGTTATGTGATACTTTCTGTGCTGAATAAATGTCATCCCGTCTTTCAATACAAATTTATGTATCGGATAGTTATCTAACGGATAATGAAACTGACGTATTGAATTCACTGAATGGTATTGACAGATGAAGTTCCAAATAATCTTATCTGTCAGATAGACCTAGAAGTTTACCTGAAGATCGAAAGACCGGGCCTTAGACGTGTAAAAATAAAATTAGTAGTTTTTCCTTCTTGCCAATTAAGTTGTGTGTAATAATATGGCCAGGGACTGTATATTGTTGAACAGAATTATCAACCCTTTAACACCGTGAGAAACACATGACAAAACTTGCAACATTACATGAAAACAACCAGAAAACTTATAAATTCGAGTCGTGTATAGTAGACAATCCTGATGATACGCAGGAAGACATACTTTGAAAGATAAGATATAAATAATGTTCCTTGCATTTCGTTCAACTCAAAACATTTATAAATAATGTCTACGTTTACTCGATATCGTGTGAACCAAAAAAGGAAAAATGGAACGTCAGATACGTGGGGAATCTTTGTGGTCAACAGGGCACAGTTAAGTGCTATAAAAAATTAAAGTGTTAATTATGAAATCATTTCCTGTTAAGCGGTGTTAAGTTATTAATTAAAACATAGGGAGAAAAAAAAAGATTTATAGTTGATATTACAACATTAGTGAAGTCAGCACCATATCCTTATATTAAAGAGGTTATAGTGGATAGGACACGTACAGAGGATAAAAAAGGACCGGTTAATAGAATGTCTTCTTTCATAGGTCCTTTCTACAGTTCTTTTCTCTTTCAGCCCCTTTATTATATCCTTGAACTACTGAATTGATATTAATATGTGATTATACATGACATTTTTTTAAATTTATTTTACATCGGCCTATTTCTGCAACGAAGCTAATCGCCGATGCCAGGGGGCGAGTACGTTAAAATATATATTATGGTATTATTAGAGATATATGACCACCAAATTAAAGGAGTTCTAGTGTAATTAATACACGGTCGAAAAAATCTAACTGCAACCTTCTTGTCGTGCCTGCTTTAAAGCACTGGTTCCCAACCTTTTTGACTTGCGGAGCCCTTTTTAGAATCAATTCCTATGGGGAGCACCTTAAGCCTACCCTATGTCTTACAAATTAATGGTGTTTAGAAGTAATGTAACTGTGGAGGGGTTAGATTTTTTTCACTATAAATTTCCCTATAAATTCACTTTTCTCTCACAGCTCACTTATTGATATATACACGGATTTTTATAAAATGAAGCAAATAATCAAAATACACGCAGATTATTCAAACAACAATGCATCTCGCCAATCACATTCCTTCTAAAGCTAGAAATCACTCGGACATACAGAGTGATTATTTAATGGCGAGACGACGTCACCGAATTTTACATGCTGTCTAGCAGAAATACTGGTGAATACTATGACTATAATAACTATGATTATGAAGAAAAAAAGATTATGCGCATGCGCGCATAATCGCCTGCTACGATGCGTATGAAACGGCAAATTATTAAAACTTCCAGTGACGTCGTCTCGCCATTAAATAATCACTCTGTACATTCAACTTGGCAAATTCTCGTTCAGAATGTAATTTCCGGTTTTCTTATTTTGATCTGTTTTTTTTTTTCTAATTCTTTCGATTATAATCAATTTTTATTTATTTTATTTCTAGGAACGGCTGCGGAGCCCCTGAGAAGTGCATGCACACACCTTGGGCTCCGCGGAGCACAGGTTGGGAAGCGATGATTTAAAAGATTTAAAACCAACACTTGTAATAGGTGAAACTTCCTAAGCGCCCTGACATCTGGTGGCAATTTGTGAAAGATACGAAAGCCACATTGTTTTGTTTTGTTCAATGGAGAAATACGTGTTTCTTTGTTTTTTGTGTATCATGAAAAAAAAAAAACAATCAATTTTGTTGTGTGCCGCAATGTAAATAGTGAATAATGAAGAATCCTTCTTAAACATTCCATAATTTACCTAAATCGAAAAAAATATCAATTGAAACGACGTTTGGAGGCAGAGAGAAAGTGGATCATAGGTTTTTATGGACTCAAAAACTAAAAATGGGCAAAAATCCAAGCCCATGCAGGCATGTTTGCCCGTTGCATTTTATGGAAAGTGATTTTTTACGTCCAAAAAAAGACTGAAAAAAAGCATTTATCGCACCCAAAATTTGCCTCATCATCAGTTGATATATTAAAAGGCCCTTCTACTTTTTCAGGCAGAGATATTAATTTTTGCTAATATATTTACCATATTTTAGTTGTTATTATATTGACAGACAGTCAAAAAGAATTAAAAATACAATGAAAAACTAAAAATATCCTTGAAATTTCTTTAGAATAGTATATTATTACATATCTTGTAAATCGTAGATTACCTTTAAATTAAAAAAAAGCTCGGAAAACAGTAAAAATACAACTCGTGTTCATTTTCACCATGTAAACAAATACATGAATAAGAGTTTAATGTGGCTTTCGAGTGTTCCAGCTTTGCCGTATACGGCGCTGCGATCTTAAAAAGTTTCCCCTATTGTGTTATGTAGTGACAGGCATTCATCGTTTGGCCTTCTAATAATCATCATTCACTGACTAAATACCTACAAAACCCTGAAATGTGTGAAAATTCATACTTTACATCAATGTTTATATATTTTCTTTAAAGGGGGTCAATGTAAAGTCGAGAATTTCTTGAAGGGATCAACGGTCAAAAAAGGGAACCCCTGATCCAGACATGCCCAACTGGACATACGTTACCATTTAAAAAATTAACGATGTCCTTGATGTCTTCTACTTCTGGTTTATTGCGGAATATCCATATACTACTACAATACCAGTTTATTCTTTGTGTAAACTCTGGTCATCAAAATTTTTGCCGAACATGTGGTTCTAATAGATCCTGTAGTATGTCCCATTATTTATACAAATTTGTTGAAATATTTTTATTTCTATTTAATTTTGAGAGTAGGTCAAAGAAATGAAAAAAATTACAAATTATAGAATTAATTAACAGACAAGGTTGTAAATTACAAAGAAAGTAAAAAAATCCAACTAATTGTTACGAGATTTAAAGATCTTTTCAAAAGTGTGGGAACATCTACCTACTGTAAACTAAACCGGATATCTCCATATGCATATAGTTTTTGTTTTACTTTTAAGAACATTAGCCTGTTTCAAACATTTAATCGAACTCGTGTAGGAAATCGTTTTTGGTTTAATGATAGAAAGTTTACTAAAAATTTTGTCTTAATATTAAAAACACTTTTAGAGATATGTTTTAGAGATTGTTTATATATATTTTAGTGATATTTAGATTAAATTAAGTATAAATATAATCGAGTAAATTTATTTTAAATTAATTTTTAGATTAGATTTTGAGTTTGGAATCTTAATGAGCACTTTTAAGTTACCGATTGACACGGTAGTTTCGTGAAAGAGTTTTACAAATAAATAGTATTCGTTTTATTATGTGATTATAATCAACATTTCTGAGTTTTAATAAAAATTATCCGACAGATTTTTTGATTGTGGACTCTAGACCAGCGATGGCGAAACTATTTTCCCAGACGTGTCAAAATTGAATTAGAAATTTTTCAGATTCAAATCAGAGGTCAAATATATAATGCGTAAATAAAAATCTGCCTCTTTACGGTGTAAGTATTTGTGTGGAATTTCCTGCTAATCTCGTTAACTCTACCTGAGCTAGCGGCCTTGTGTTTGATTTGTATAATACAGGTTTTTAGATTTTTAAATGGTAGCATTAATATTGTCAATACAACAATAAAATGAATTTAAAAAAAATTGGACAAGAAATGTTTTTGAAATGAGCTTGTTCAATGCGGAGCCCTGCAATGTTCTCAAATGGAGACATTGACCAGGTTCCTGCTCTGAGGAGCACGTTCGCGACGATTACAAGCCAGGACTCGCGGTCTGGATGAAAAACGCGAAATAAAGCGAATTGACTTTATCGGGCGCAATTCACGCGATTGTAGAATGTTGGAGATTGGATTGGATATATACAGGTTGATGGACTTACTTAGTGGTTGAAACGTCACGTAGCAAAGGGTCCTTTGAGTTGCTATAGGCTTCGTAATACACCAGGTCTGGATTGGAGAGTTTGGACACACAGCCACGGTTGATTTCACAAGTCCACACCGTATATTCGTGAAATATACTAACACACGAATGTGAATGCGTAAAATGCATTCACAAAAACAAAGCAGAGTGAACGAAATGATGTAGAACGAGACTAATTCTACCTCTGCTTAAAGATGTACGATACTAAAAGCTGATGCGGATACCGAAATGAGCGACTAAAATACGTTAAGACGGCGTTTCCCAACCGAAAAGGTGCCACGGACCAGTAAAATATTTAATTTTCTACCACGGACCACAAAAAATAAATCTACTATTAAACAAAGTTATAGTATATGTACTCTACATCTATATAATAACTCCGTAATAAAAAATCTCTGAAAAACGTACAAAAATCACAGAAAATGGACAAAAAAAATCATAGAAAAATAAACAAAAAATCTCAAAAATAATAATGTATGTCTTTCGCGGACCACTAAAATTTAGCCAAGGGCCACCAGTAGTCCGCGGACCACCGGTTGAGAAACACTGCAACAATTCAGGTAACCTGAACGGTGGTCGCGTACAGACATAACTGATTACAAAAATTAACACGACACAGATGGTTCAAATGTTGTTCGGTAACTAAACTAAAAATAATGTTGGACTGAGAACCCCCACATAAATATTAATCTTTCGCGCGACTGGCGCTAGCAAAGCTCCTGGTGTCTTGTATTTGGTAATCAATTAATTTTTTAAATATAGACTATTATAGATCATGTAGTATCAAGCAATTTTAATGTTATGCCCTTATCTTCGATAGTATTAAAATTGTGCATTGGGTATCAACCACCCTTATATACTTACGAAACCCTGCAATGTGTGTAAATTCATATTTAACTTTTATGTTTTATGTTTCAGGTAAGTGTCTCAGTTCTTTCTGTGGTCCTCAACAGTGGTAAAGTATTTCAATTACATATTTTATATTTTTTTAAAATTTAATTTGTCAGAAAACAGTTTGTGTTCATAACGTTACAGAACCAAACACTATAAAAAATCGAATTTATAATAATTTAAATTTCTCTCACCAGTTTTTTAAACATCATTAATTTTTTTAAATTTATCGGTGAAATCAGACCATTTCCATTTCCGATAAGTTAGAAAAAAAAAAGTATTCTCATTAAGTGGAGAACTATTCACAGTCGTTTATACAACATTCATCAAGATAAGATCCATTCACAACACGCTTGACGTAATCTATGTAATATCTGAGTAATTAACAAAAATTGCAGAATTTTTGCGTGAATACATTATGAATAATTAGTCATAAAATTTTTGGTAAACGCATAAAGGTCAGTGGCGTGAAGAAATGGTATTAAAATGCAAAATAATATGGCATTAAGCTAAATTTCCATTACAGCGTCGTGTATTTTGCAAAATTGCAATGCGGCAAAAAGAAATATATCTGTGCCCAACACAGAACCGATCGCCATTATAAAATTCGCAATTAAATAAGATACATTTTAATATGTTTTGAAAGTTTGAAACTATATCAAGAATTTCAGTTGGCGTTCCCACACGCCGAGCGTTCATTCATATGGTAAATTTAGTAAATAAAATATTACAATAAATAAAAAAAAAAATCTGTTAATTAAAAAATTCAAATTAAAGTTATTATTCCCATATTGTACAATAACTCTCTTCAAATAATTTTTTTTCTAAATATTTCTCTCACGAATTTTTTACGAAATATTCGTAAAAAATTAAAAATGACACGAGTAAACTTGTCAGTGCAATAGTAATATTTTTACCAAAAATGGATCCAATGGTGGTATTGGTGTCAAAAGCTTAAATATGAAGTTTCATAATAATCCGTTTAGCTAAATTCACTCCAACTTGTCCACGGACTGACAGACATAATGCTAAAATAAAAATCTCAATTCGTGTATATCCCTCGAAATATCAAAATTGATCACAATAGGTTCTCATCGCCTAGATAAGCTTATAAGGGACGGAGGTCAGTTCTCCGTTCCTAGATCGTCGGCCATTGATAAGAAAACCACGTGGTCAATATGACGTTTCCTCTGGTTCTATTATCTCTGAATAAACTGGTACCTAGCGCACTAGGGCGCCGCGAAAACGTTCCAATATTCCTCCGACTGCATTAGTTATACCAATATATTGACTAGGGGCTCCGTGGAAAAATTCTGTTACATTAAGGGTGCCGGGAACCGAATTTTAAGTATTTAATACATAAGTTTGAGACGACCCCAAAGCTGACTGCACAATATCGGAAGATATAAATGCAGAGGCGAGGGGATGATTACAATACCTCCCTTATACATATGGCGGTCGGTAACAACGCATTTGTGTTTTCATAGATTCAATGCAATGCACCTTTTTTTTTGTTAATTTAAAGACGTCAGACATCAAACATGTTGGCAAGTCGTTTTCCAAACTCTGTTGCCTTTGTTATGATAATCAAAAGACAGTATTTTTCTTTCTAAAACAATATTTATTTTTATGATTTCTGCAAATAGTTCAGCATTATTCAACTTTCTTCGTCACTACATTTGCGTCAAAACAAAATCGACGCAAAATGCCCAACGCAGTAATGGAAATTTTGCTTTTGCTTTACAGTCGAAAAATTCCCCTGCCTTGTATTATTATTATTAGGGATGGATATCGGCAGTGGCGCATACACGTATAGAATAAGTAGGCACAAGCCAAGGGCCCCGCAGGGTTTGGTGCCCAGAAGAAGCCTTATTTTTTCTTGTTTTGCCCATTACTTCCTTTCTAGTTATTTGGCCTATGGCCCATAAAATCCGTAATCTGGTACATCATCATTATGATTAAACTAAACTTTTAAGATCTTTATTATTTAAAACAACCTCTTAAAATATTGCAGGAAATTCAAACAAATATCTTTCAACAAAAGGAACTACAACATCGATTGTTCATGGATGTAGGGTATATAAAATAAACTTCGTGTATTAAGAAAAATAATTTATTTTTACTGCTATTTTATACAATTCAAGTTAAATTAGTTTTTGCAAAAATGTTTGGAATTGTCCATCTTTCCTTTTTTAAACATAGCAAAAAGTAAACAAGATACCTAATGAAACACATTATCTGCTCTTGTTGTCAAGTTGGGACGTTTAAAACAGAATAACTTGCTATTTTCTGTAATCGATGCTTATTATCGTACTCTTGAGTCATATCAATGCCACTCAAAGAGTTCGCTGACTTTAAGAATATTTCAACTATTTCTATAGAATATGTTATTTAATTTTTTACTGAAGAGGTAGAACGAGATGCCCGGAAAGGGCTGGAATGCTTTGAGAAACCGTAGCGATCTACCAAATCATAACAGTGATATAATGAAAGGTTTAAAATAGAATATGGAATTGTTATTTGTGCAACAAGCTAGGAAAAGTGTTTTTTTTTCTCTTCCAGACGTGAGAAAAAAATATATATGTGGAAAAATACACTTTCTCTATTTGGTTCAAACAAGAATTTTTCTACTGCCTTCTGAGGCTAAATGTCCGGTTGGATAATTGTCTTAAACTAGTTATAAGCTAAAACCAGCTATACGAGGTGTGTAAATTAACCCTTAACGTACTAAATTTAATTAACCTAGTACTCGCTGCCGGAAATGAGGGAGGTTCAACTGAAGGGCCTGGTTCGTCATTACTTGCATGAAATTGATGGGCGTATCTATTGGTTTCTCGTAATAATATGGAGAAAACTTCTTCGAAAAACAGTGAAAAAAACAGTGAAGAGCGACGAATCGGCAGTTATATTAGGGGCCGCTGTTTGGTTTATTCCAGTACGTGGTGGTGTAAAATCTAAAATATTGCCAGAATCTCCCGGTCTTCTAGGCCGAAACTGGATCTCCACTTCTTCTTGTTCAGTTTCTTCTTCACTTTCCTCTTGTGGAATCGATAATATGGAACCAGTTTCTTCATCCAACTCTTCGTCTGAATCGTCTTCTGCTATCATTTCTTCAAATTCATTTTCTCGCCTGTTTTCCATTATAAGGGTATTCAATAAAAACGATACAAATTTTACGTGGTTTTAGAAACTATAACAAGCTGTCCCGTCAAGTGACAATATAAAACTGCCCAATTAGAAGATAAAATTCTACTTTTAATATCTACGCCTATGGCTCATGGTTAAACTTTATTTTCTAAAATGAAATATCCGTTCTCTACTAATCACGCTAGCGCTTAGAAAGAATAAACAAAAACAGTGGTTCATATATAAACCGCTCAGCCAGCAGAGTATACAAACCGCGGTTCATATATAAACCGCTCGGCCAGTATAGTATACAAACCGCGGTTCATATATAAACCGATAGTCCTATAAGGGTTAAGTAACCAGACTAGCAACATAGCGATTGATAGCAACATTTGGGACGCGGGACTTGGAGAGCCGAAAGGTGAATATGTGATACGCCTTCACTACGATTTAGATCGCGTTAGAGTAATTTTGTTGTCCGTAGCGATTTTTTACGTGAAACAGTTTTTTCTAATGCGTTCTAAAAATGAATTACATTCATTTCGAGCAACGGTGTGCTATCAGGTTTTGCTTCAGATTTGGGCACAGTGCAACGGAAACTTTTGCAAAACTTCAGCAGGCCTACGGAGACAGTGTTTTGTCAAGGACCCAGGTTTTTGGTGGTTTAAGGCATTTTCAGAAGGAAGAGAGTTCAAGATCCGATGAAAATGTCTACAGAATCCGGGATTTTCTGTGTTCAGATCGTTGGTTGACAGTGGGTTGACGGAATGATCGGGGAAGAGTTGAATTTGACTCACACTACCGTTCATCAGGTTTTGACCAATGAATTGGGGATGAGAAAAATCTGCAATTTCAATAAACGAGTTTTTGGCCAGTAAAAAATTCCTGTGGCTCCTCAGCCATCTTATTCGCCTGACTTGAGTCCTTCTGACTTTTTCCTCTACCCAAGATTGAAAAATCACCTCAAGGGACGTCATTTTGGAACACTCGAAAACATTCAAACGTCTGTAACCGACCAGCTGAAAGCTATTCTAGTATCCGAGTTCCAGTACTGCTATGAGGATTGGAAGAACCGTCTCCAGCGCTATGTGGCTTCCCAAGGAAGTTATTTTGAGGGAGACAATATTGAATTGTACTTCTATTCGAATAAAAAAATTTAAAAATATCAGTCCGGTTACTTAATTTACACACCAGTATCCGAGTTCCAGTACTGCTATAAGGATTGGAAGAACCATCTCCAGCGCTATGTGGCTTCCTGGCGTGAGATTTTTGTCGAAGCGTAGTTGAAATTATTCAAAAGCTAAAGACTTGCTTGGAAGTTTTGAAAACGGTAACTTCTATTTTTCTAAAAATATCTTATCTAAGATCATAAAGCCTACTTGTTCTAGCTACAAATCAACAGGATCATTTGTTAATCTTTAGATTTCACGCCAATTACGATAGATTATGAACAAAGGCGTTACAAAGATTATTAGATAAATTGTGATCGGTAACAATCAGAGGCCAAGTTATATTTTAGCCGGTATCGTTGCATCTAATCTGGTAGGTAACGGTTCGCAGAAGTCATAACAGGTGCAGAAATAGAAATTATACGCTTTATGGCTGTATTTACGAGGAAATAATAGTAAAATTTCTAGTACTTGTGGTTTTTGAAAGAAAGTAAAATTTACAGTAATGGCTCGATGTTTTACCTCTTTACTGCTAAAGTTCAGATTGGATTATAATGCTCGTAACCTTTAGAAGTAAAAATATTAGCTACATTTTCTACGGCTGTGTTAACTTGTTCAAGAAATCTCAAATAGAACGTTTTTGAAAGATACATCATTAGTTTTCTACGCCATCTCCTTTCGAAGATTGACAATTTCAGATATTCTGTCTTTTAACACAGCAGTTCAGAATAAATCTATAGCGAAAGGTAGTCTTATTTTGGATAGTTGCTATTTAGGATAGTGCTATATCTAATTTGTCGCCCATATTTTGTGAACACAACCACCCTATGCATCAGTGTTTCTCACCCGGGGTTCCACGGACCTTTAGTCCACGAATTTTGTCAAAAAGGTCCATAAGCTATAAGTGCAATACTGATTTTTTTTTCTCAAAAACCTAAAAAAATACTTTATCAATGATCATCAAATAATAAATGCATTATGTGTCCAACTGTAAATAAATAAAGTTGTTCATATTGCAACAAGTTCAGTGCTTATCCGTGAAAAATTAACGTTTTTAGGGTTTTGTAAGTATGACAAAAAAACCCTTATACCGTCATTTTATCGCTGTCTTTCTGTCTGTAAATAAAGTGTGAAATCAGCGTTAAGTTGGTCTTAAACAGTTCAATTTATTTGGTCATTAAATTGATCAATTTTTTTTTGTCAATCAATGAACAATTTATTGATAACCTTAAAAATAAAAAAATCATTTTACACACATCAATTTCTTTACCAATTTTTAGGGTTTTGTAGGTATGACCAAAAAAAAACTTATACCGTCATTTTGTCGTCTGTTTGTCTGTCTGTTTGGTAAAAATTGTAGCCAAACGGCTCAACCCAGAGAGTTGAAATTTGGCATGTTTATACAACTCTTTGACCTGTACATAGGAAAAATACTAAAACATCTAAAAAACACATCCCCCTAAAAATATAAACAAATATGTGCTCATCAAAAAAAAATGAGTAGGGTATCAAATGAAAGTCCTTAGTACGTGGATTAACGATCAAAATTTTATTTTTGCAAAATAAATTATTTTGATGCGATTTTTGCCAAAATTGTGCAAAAAATTTTTTTGTTTCATGCCCTGTAGCCCATATGATTTAAACTAAAAATCTGGAAAAATTCTAAGTAATGTACATTGGTGTGAACCGGAATAATGCAACAGGAATTTTTTATCAGATTATGTTTTCGGAAAATAACGCATTATTTTTGTGTTTTTGGTTGACGATGTACAAAAGTTATAGTTATGTAACACACTATACTAAAAGGCGTATCCTGGTCTAATGGTTAGCTTGCTCGCTTGCTACGCAGCAAACTAGGGTTCTCTGCCGGGCAAAGGAGACAATTTTATTTTTTGTTTTTTTTTCCCATTTTTATTTTGTTTAAATTATTTTGTCAACATTCTAGTTATATTTTGGCAAATGTTGCATTTAATTTTTAAGGGCGTAAATTTAATAACCAATTGGAATTGTTCGAATTATATTTTCATTCTATGTGTCATGTATACGAAACCATAGGGGCGGAGCATATGACTTAAAACAACCAATGGAAGCCACAGGCGCAATTTTCAAAGTATTAGTGAACATTACTATATAAAAAAAAAATACTGCACATATTTAGAAACCTAAATAATGGTATTTGGTATTCGAATTAAAATTAACAAAAAAATATTTTAACATAAAATTTGTTTGTAAAACTCTTAGATTAACAGACGATAAATTATTTTAAAAATATCGTTCATTTTGCCGTGATTACTAGAAAGCAAATATTGTCCTACACACTCAGCATGCTGTTTTATTATATACCTGTGAAACCCTGCAATGTGTGAAAATTCACACTTCACATAAATTTTTCTAATTAAGTGTCTTGAATTAAAATTTGCTCTGTGTATTATTAAGTATATACAACGATGAGCTGTTTTCATTTGATAATTTTATTTTAAATTGTTAGTTTTGTTTAACAAACTTATGAAAACTTTGTCGTTTAACGTACCCTTTAATTTAATATTAAATTCTCAGCTTATAATTTTAATCTTGTAGCAAATTAGATTTGAATCCACCAGGTTTAGTAACATTTAATCAAAAATCGATTCATATTTAATTGAAAAATGATCAAATTAGCTTCCTGTTTCGGAGTAAATTTGTAATTTCGTGTATTAAATGCTATTAAAGTAACACAATTTTAATTTCGTGATTATTGTCACAAAATTATGTCAAAACGTAACTAGAGCTTGATGTTTATGAATTAATTGTCATTATCTGTGCTGGAAAGTTTAAAACCATTAAATTAATGTAATTAATTTTTTAATGCTATTGTGACTAACCTATAAATAGGGTATTTGGTACCACATATTAAAAGGATACTTATATTTTGCATAATCATTAAAAATGTTATGCAGTAATTAATATGCAATGGCAGTTACTATTACTATTATTTTTTATTTATTTATTTAATTAATTAAAGGTACATCAATATCTTGGGTTATTAGTACCCGGTATTGTATTTTATATTATTGATTATATTTCATTGTGTAGGTATTATGTATGTTGGTGGTAGTCTATATTTGTCTGTATAGTTTTGTGTCCGTTAGAAATTTATGTAGGATATTTTGTTATTGTCGTTAAGTGCTTCTTGTAGTGTGTCAGGTATTTTTGTGTCTACCTTATTGTGTCATATTTGGTGCATTCTGTAATAAGGTGTTGTACTGTAATAATTGTGTGCAGTCATTACACAATGGGGGATCTTCTTTCTTCATTTTGTAGTTGTGTGTTATTCTTGTGTGTCCAATTCGTAGTCTGGTAGTGGAAGTTTCCTCTCTTCTTGTTCCTGAGAATGGCAATTTTTTCGTGTCGGATTTTATTGTTCTTAGTTTGTTAAGTTGTGTTTTGCCATATGTTGTCTACTTGTTCTCGGATTTTATGTTTTATTTAATTTTTCATGTCATAGTCTTGTACGGTCGAGTTATTCGTTGGATCCTTTCTGGTGGCTTCTTTGGCTGCGGCATCTGCTTTTTCATTACCTTTTACGCCTATATATGAAGGTACCCAGACAAAGCTGATTATTGTGTTTTGTTCTTATTAATTATTCTGGAAACAAAGCAATTTAAAAAGATCATAACACTAACATAACATATTGTAAACATACCTTACAGTCCTAAAGCCTTATTTATAATAGGTCCATAGTAAAAGCATAACATAAGAATCACAAGACTATCTTCATTCTGTTTATTAGAAAGATATGTTGAGAACTATGGTATTGTTTTGTACCCATCTTTATGTCTTATGTTATGGACCTATTTTAAACCAGGCTTAACACCGACCTACATAGTTAGGTTACATACCTAGGCTACATAGTTAATCGAGACATAAGGCATATGCCTTATGTCTTATGCCTTATTATATAATCAATCTGTATTGAAATTAAAAAGCAAAAGTATTGGTAGATCAACAACTTACTGAAGAAATAGAAATTTCAGGCGGTGTTCCACAAGGATTTATTTTGTGGCCCTTGCTGTTAAATATTTATTCACATTTATATATGAGCCCAAAATCACTTGAGTTCGCCCGTATTTTTTAAGATTTTTACTTGAAATATGTAGAATAAGTGAAGTAAAACAAAACATTTGCCTAAAATTATTGAACTACTTTATTATTTCATTAAATTTAAACATATTTACTCACAAAATAAGCTTATTTATATTCATTACAGTAAAAAAATTGAACTTTATAAATGTCACTGAAAATATTACACAAATTTTCTCACAAAAAACATATTTTTACCACTGTGTAACTCCACCCTTATTTTTTAAAATAGCATCAATTCGCCGTGGCATTGTGTCTACAGGTATCCGACAATCCAGCTGTTGGAAAAAGTTATACCATATTTCTTATAGTCGATATTTTAGCTCGGCAATTGTTCGTGCAGGATGGTTTCTCAGTTTATTCTTCATTCTGTTCCACAGGTTTCGATGGGTGACAAATCTGGACTACTAGACGTCCATTATAATAATTTAATATAGTTTCCCATCATCCGTAACTTCACTTGCTTCGCAGCGTGGCAAGGAGCACCGTTCTATTGAAAAATGTAGTCATCTTTCGACTGCAATTCTTCAATTTTAGGCAAAAGATGTTGTTTTAAAATGTTTATATAGTTTTTATTTTAATTATAAGGCATTAATTATGCCTTCCGTGAATTAAAGCCTACTTACACCACTAGCGGACATGCATCTCCAAACCATCAAAGAAGCAGGAAACTTCACTTTTTCCCGAAGACAATCCATGTGATAAGTTTCCAATTTTCTTCTAATCACTCTACTTCGAGAATCTCCCACGCAAAACTCAAATCGGGATTCATCGCTCCAAATTACTTCATACCATTCTCCTAGCGTTCAGTTTTTATGACTTTTAGCCCACGACAAGCGAATTTTCTTTTGTATTTCTGTTAATAATGGTTTTTGTATCGCATGAAGAATTCAAAATTTGGTTTAATAAAATGATAAAAAAAAAAACAAGACAAAGATGGTATTAACTTATAAAAATTGTATCCAATTTTCTTCAGTGCTTTTGTGCAAGTGGGTCTGGAATACTTTTTGCCTATGGATTCATTCCAAAGAACAGCAGTTAGTACGTCTGGACCTGGTGCTTTTCCATTCTTCATTTGTTTATGTATGTACCCTGTCTGTGTATTTCATAAATCAATTACCCCCCTCTAAGGCCATAGGTTTCATTCACCATTGCTCATGGGAATATTTCATATCAGTGTTTATTTTATGCTATACTTACGCATTTACTGCAATAAAACCTAACAATTGTTTAAGTTTCTCTACCTCATATTTCATTTCTTATTTACCATTCTTATTTGTTTAATCTTGTTGAAATCAATATGAGTTCAAATGGTTTCAAACGATAGTAAAATATTTAACTAGTTTAATATGATCGGTAATATATCACTTGATTTATGGTTGCGCCTACTGCTTGCACCTACGCGACAGCCATGTAGTTTAGGGTGGAATGTGAACAAACCTCCAGGTGCTGGCATTTTCACATACTGTAGGATTGTATTACACGCTTCCAGCGGTGAAAGATACAGATTCATGAATTGTTCTCAGGCAGGATTACCTTGATGCACGGTGAATGGATAATACTTCAAAAAAAATACCGGAATATGTTGACTTTAGTTTTAGTTCTGACAAAATTTTATTAATAAAAAAGGTTTTAAAATTTTTTTTTGTCATTTATGAGTATCAATAACTTCACTAGCTCTACAATTCATTGTGGGTCTTGTCCTTTTCAAGAATTTTTCATCACAGGCTTCTGTTCAAGGGTCTGATACTTTGATTTTCAGTTTCTTAATACCTTGTTCAACTTGGTTCAACTAAGTTATCTTGTTAGGGCATGGTACCACAAAAAATATGGCTAGGCAATCTAGGGACACAGCCGCTATGTAAAATACGTAGGGTTCTCTTGTGACAGTGTCGATTGTGTATAGTAATGAACCAATGATTAGCAACAATTTTCACTTATTTCGATAAATTTCATTCGTTTAGCTAGTCCTGATGTTAGCCCCGCACATCGTAACTATACAATGCGCTCTCCAGCGCCGTGCTTACCCGGAACCGCTCTTTGGCTCCATATTTTCTCCGGAATTTTGTCTTGTTTCTTCCACCACCAGAATCTTATATCGTTTTATATATTTTCTTTGCAAATATTGTGACATTTTTGTCACTTTTTCCACTTTTGTATTCTGTTCCGGAGATTAGTTCGATGTTTTTGCACTCTAGTATTATAGAACTCGTTATTACGAATCGTTTGAGTGGTCAAATAGTCGTATGGCCTCTCCGAATGCCCAACGCCGTCTCAAACTCAAGGTCTATCTTAATTTCGCCTCCCTAGATTTCTGGGAATGATTCCCCATACCAACTGCAGACAATGACAATTCTATGGCAAAATTGCACTAACCTTTACCAGATACACTTCTTGAACCCGAGTCTTCCATCATCTCGCATGGTCTTTTGCCGATCGGGCAGATGTCCGAGAATGTCCAAGAGTCCTCCAAAAATAAACTCATCAAGGAATACCGAGAACATTATTCTCGAAACTGTTTGAGAGTTAGTTAGATAGTTAAATTTTTTGGCGCACAGCAACAAAGGCTATTTGCGTCTAACGCAGCCCATTTGAAACTGTTTGAGAGAGGAGATAATAAGAGATGTACTCCTTCGGCTGCTTCTCACAAGCAACCCGAAGATCTCCATACTTCGGGAACTGATGGCCCAGAAACACAGAAAAGAGAAGTTGTCCCCATCCGTACTTAGTCTCCTGAAAGAGATAGAGGAACCGCAACCTTCGTTCGATGATGATTCACAATAATCTGTATTTTTGAAATGCTTAGAGCCATAAATTTTTAGTTTTGGCTGCAGTGTAAATATATTTTAAATCGTTATTTATGAAAGTTTTTTCTTATTTTTATTGCAAAATAACGATTTCGTCTAGAAAAACTCAAGGTTTTAGTTCGTAGTAGGAGAAAGGGTTTTTGGCCAGGTTTTCAGGGTTTCTGGACTAATGTACAGTGAAATAGTTGGTATTTGGTTGGTATAGCGCGTGTTTGATTCCGCGTACGTCTTTACGTTTGTGTTGTTACATACAGTCCTATATGTTTCGCTATACCCATAATTTCAAGTGATTTCCAACATAAATAGGTATTGTTTAAACGGAGCATAACCCTAACACATTTTCAAATCAGCGAAGCGGACAATGAGTAAAGATACAAGATCCTGCTTAACAACCTATAAATTATGGACTTTAACAGTATTAGTACTATATTGTTTTACATAATATATACGGTCATAAATTATACTTGTAGATGGCACTGGAGTACAATTCAATTAATATTAATTCTAAATCATTTGTGGACACTACATCAACTTCGTGATATGTTTATGAGAATGGGTTATAGTTTTATATTGGAAAATAATGCTGGACAACTAAAAAATATCTCACTTGTTATTTGCAATTTGCAAATCATCATATAATATATACTCGGGGAGGATTTACTTGACCGAAGATCTCAATCTAGAAGGTCATAAAAATTAAGCGATGCTATTGGTTCGGATGGTGACAAAGGCCCAGTGGCGCACCCAGGAATTTTTGCTGGGAGGGCGGAAGACAATTATTTAAATTCTGAATAAGGTTCACACTTGTAAATTCCCAGTGATGATCTAAAAAAAAAAAAAGGTCCACGCTTCGAAAATACAAAGTGATGACCTAAAACAAAAAAGGTCTTCACTTTTAAAATACAAGTGATCACCTAAAATAAAAGTCCTCGTTTCGGAAATACAAACTGATGACCTAAAAAAAGGTCCTTACTTCTAAAATATAAGTGACGACCTAAAAAAAAGATCCTCATCTTTATTTTAAATTTTGTTTAGTGTGTTTGTGTGTTGTTTATTTTTATTTCCTTCCTTCTTAGAGGGGGGGGGGGGGGGCTCGCCTGGGTGCGCCACTGAAAAGAACTACTGTCTTGTTTTACTCACTCTACTCACAGCTGTACTAGAAGCGCTCAATATACAAAAACGCTCACACATTTATCTGAATATATTCAAATATAACATACGAAGATAACAACTACAGATGTACATAGGGTATTAGAAGTTCAAACACATCATTGCATTTTAAATAGATCTGTGACAAATAGATGTATAAATATTTGTTTATCGGTTCTCTGTCGACCAATCAGCATGTGGAGCCTCGACAACTCTTTGTTTTTGTCATTTACTAGAAGTCGAATTTCTTGAGTTTTGAGTGTAGATAAAAGTTGGATTTTCACGATTTTCACTTGAAGCCGTTTTTAGTTAGTTTTTAGCATCCACCTTGTAGACAGTCTTTTTAAACCTAAAACTTCAAATAATACTTATTTATTTATTTATTTATTTATTAATTTATTTATTTATTTATTTATTTATTTATTTATTTGTACTATATACATAGTCCTTTTTGTGTCCGTAGACAAACATTTATTATTATTTTATTTATTTTACATAGGCCTATTTCTGCAACGAGGCTAATCGCCGATGCCAGGGGGCGAGCTCCTACACCTGGATGAGGGGTGAATGATTGTGAAAATGGGAGTAATGTAAACATAGAGTATATTCGAACCAGCAATCTCACAATTCAGACTGTTTTCACTAGTCCGAACTGCATGTTTCAACGAGCTCGGCCACTCCGTTGGCTCCGTAGACAAACATATATTATACATACATACTAACATTTTCATCATCAACAAATTAAAAAAAATAATTGTCAATTTCATATATATGTTACGGCCAATGACTGAATGCGGGTAGTGTTAACAACGACCAGCCAATGACAGGTTAGGTTTAGTTAGTAAAAATCTAGGACAGCAAAACCGAAAGGCTCGAAGTAAGCTTAAAGGAGTTGCCTGTCATTGGCCAATAGTTTTTATCACCGCCCGCCATTCGGTCATTAAAAACTTAATCAGACATCATCTTGCTCTACTCATTCAGTTACAAAATATATTTAAGACATTCGCAAAATACAATCAAAGCCAGATGTACTAAACAGATTACGGAATTAGTACGTCTGATCTTAATTTATTAATGTGAGATATACGGACCCTTTTGACGGACCTTTTGCCTCCACTATTGGCGACGATTATTCGTATCATGCAACTGCTGAACAATCTTCTGAGATTGCAGTTTTTGGGCGTCCTGAACGTGGATCATCTTAAGAGCTGCAACCACATTTAAACAGTAGCGGAATATTTTTTACTGTTGAAAATGAAGCAGCAAAATCCCCATAAACTTTTACCAACTTCAAATGTACTCCTATTGGCAATAAAACATCTACAAAAAAAAATTATCACTGCATTATGTTCAGTTCATTTCTATTTTATAAAATTCACGAAACTAGTCTACTTTAAACAGTTGTAAACAGTGTAATAGATTGATTTGCTATTTTATTTTTACTTACATTTTTATGGGGCATCCCTCGTAAACTTTTGTATTAAAAGTAATTTCCAAAAAAAGCATCAACTCGGTATCAGATATAAATATACGCTGTTTAATAGAAGTTGTTGAACTATGTTTTGCTTTGAAATTTTTTCAAGGTCTACGTTTAAGTTATCCATAAGTTTTCTGTCTGGAAACTTTTTTACTTAATCAATAACCCTTGTATTTTAGAAGTCAAGAATTATTTTATCTTGTTATCAACACACAAACACTAAACTCCAGCCAAAACAAAATGTTTAACCTTGAAACAAAAAACTTCCCAGAAATAAAATCTCACGAGCAAGCATCGACCGAATCTTATTATCTAATAACCAACCAAACCCATAATAAATAAGTATGAAATTAGCATCCCATAGTTTAGAGGTTTTTAACATGCTCACCGGAAGAGTAACAATCAAAAATGTACGGGCGAAGCGTGACCGAAAAACGCCTCTACCTTAAATTTTAGGGGAACTTTAATGAAACATACACGCAGTAGACTTAAAGATCTAGATAACAAAAGTCTTGGAAGTTACCCTTGAACTCAGTTTTAACCTAATATATTTAATAAAATTACAGGAGATTTGAGTGGGGAACAGAATGCAACGAGTTCTACGGCGCGTTGACGGCGTTCGTACGGCGCTATCTATCAGAAGAAAGTTAAAACCAAGCTGTCGTACGCAAGTGCACAGAATGTGGAACGTCCTAGCGGCGTCGAACGCCGTTGATACTGAATGTTCGTCAACTTCCAACTTTTGACGCCGTTGAACGTTGACGCAGAACACCTAACCTCAGTTTTTACTGAATGGTAAAGTGTTTGTATGTATAAATAACTTGCATACAACATAAATAACATCACACACAAGTCTTCATCATCCATTATACTTTTAATAAAAGAAAGCGCACGTATAAACACAGATATAGGTTGTCACGTGACACTTGACGGCGTTAAAAATGATTGCATTGTGTGCAGGCGAAAATCTCAACGGCGCTAACGCAACGCCGTCGCAAATGACGGCGCGCTGACGGCGTAGCGCGCTGTGCATTCTGTTCCAGGCTTTATGTGTGGATTTTAAAAGAAAATACTGTGACACATTTATATCTTTGAAATTATTTTGTGATGGGTTAGTATAAATGCGGACATCATTATTTTGGACGTTTGCCATTGCTGATAGTACTAGGGTAAAATAATACAATATATATATGTTGATGAATTATTTTCGTAAATAATATAGTAATTGAGTTTATGGGAGTCGGACAGGTGTAGAAATAAATAAAAAAAGTTTATTTAACTAAGCTTAAATTTTTAAACTAATTTATATTCAAAATCTTTTCAGCTCTGAGGAAGATTTTAATAAAAATCGAAACGTAAGCTTAGTTAAATAAACTTTTTTTATTTATTTCTACACCTGTCCGACTCCCATAAAGTCAATTACTATAGTACAATATATATTGAGTATTAGTATCAAAGAGATAATATTTCATCAAATATCATATTCGGACGCCCGAATTTGATATTTTATTGTTATTTATTGTTTTATTAAAATTTATTGTGTGGTATCAAAAGAAAGCTCTTAAGTTGTAGATTGAGGAACGAAAAGTAGTTTTTTTTAATTTTAAGTCGATTTATGCCAAAAATGTTGAAAAAAACTGTTGTCCCGTACCTTATATCCCAGGAGGGTTAATCTAAAATTATGAAAAAATTCTGAGTAATGCTTATGAATATGAACCGGAATAGTACAATAGGAATTTTTGATCAGATTATATTTTCGGAAAATGTCTAATTTTTTGTGGTTTTGACCTTTTTTTTTTTGTTAAATTATGACTAATAATTTTATGCCTTTTTGTGTTTACGGCTTTAAGACGTTCACTGTCTACATACATTTTTGAAATTAAAAAAAATTAAATTTTTTTTTTTTTTCAACTTAGTAAGCGAGGTAGAATACTTTATGTAATGCAAGTTGCGTAGCGTTCATTTGTGAACGTATACAGCTTTTATATTTTAACCTATCGTTTGAATTATTTTAGTTTGTAGTTTTTAAGGTATCATAGAGGAATAAATCATTTATGGTAATAAAATACTTACTTACATATAAATCAAATAACACATTGTTAATAGTGAGAAATGCGTTTCTGAAATTAAAATAAAAAAACACTTATCAATATATTTCTTATTAATTTAATAAAGACTTGGATACAAAGCAAATCACAAAATAATGCCTGGGATTTTTTTGACTGTGCTGAAATTTTCGCAAATGATTTAAATTTAGTTTAAAAAAGCTTTTAGCTTATATCTAGTTTTAAGACTTTTATACCCGGTGGTATTAGTATTATACAGCTTGTTTTTTGTTTTAAGCGGAACTAGATTTAGGAAACCAATATTTTTTGTCGTTTAATGAGGCTTTGCCAACCGGTGTAGAGCAATGGTAACACAAGCGCCCTGCTTTGCTACGATCTCGGGTTTAAATCCTGTTCAGGCATAGAATTTTCATCATTGAAAATTAGAATTGTCCTGGCTAAATTATTTTATTAGGAAATGCCATAAACGTGAAATAAAAAAAAAAGATTTTGATCATTTTGTTTAGCAAAAGTTCACGTCAATCATTAAAAAGTGAGCTCGTGACTACCTACAAATATAAAAATTTCATTTAAGTATCCTTAAACGTGTGGAATAACCTATATATTTCATTTTGTAATACGTTACAAGATCTAGTAACTTTGATCTTGTAATTGAACTTTTATGGAACTATGTGCACTGGTAAACCTGGCTTATCAATTTTTGGTTAGGTTTCATTGTATTAAGGTTAAGTTCATTCAAAAATTAGAAATGTCAGATTGTCATTAATGTTAATTATATGTCCAATATTTTGTAAGGTGCCATTTCAGAATTACCACTCTAAGATGATATTATCAATCAGTGTTGCCAAACGTTCCGAATTTCGCGGGACGTCCCGCGTTTTGAACAAGAATAGAATGTCCCGTGCGGGACAGCTAAAATCACGAATTACTCAAAACAAATTTTTTTTTGCTCGTCACTTCTATTTTGGGAGTGAGGCCCTTTTTTTATGCTCATCAGTTCTAGTTTGGGAGTGAAGACCTTTTTTTTCTCATCACTTCTATTTTGGGAATAAGGACCTTTTTTTTTTTGCTCGTCACTACTATTTTGGGAGAGTCTTTATATAAATTTTGAAATATTTCGAACTGTACATTTTATTAGGTTATCTCGCTTTTTGCGCCTTAATTCCGATTTTTTTTTTTTTTTTACTTATTTGGTAAAAATCCCGATTTGGTAAAATAATAATCTGGCAACGCTGTTACCAATATACTTTATAAAAAATTAAGTTTCCCTCTTAGTTACGTATTACAAAATTAAACATATTATATTATCTGTCTCATTTTGTAATACGTAATTAGATCTGGTTACTTTGGTGACTGTTGTGGTGTAAATAGACTTTTATGGAACCATGTCAACGTTCACTCAAAAACTACATACAGTCTATTCCAAACGATTAGGCGGAACTAACCGGAATTTTCATTTTTGTAAGTTGTCGTTGGCTATTTTTTTATATATTGAAGTTGGCTTTTCCTGAACAATATGATCAAAAGCTTCAATCAATCGGTAACTATAATTGAAAATCTAGTTCCGCCTAAACCAAAGAAACAGACTTTATGTCAGATACTGAATTGACATGTCAAAATTGCGATTGACATGTCAAAATTGTGATTGACATGTCAAATATTTTGAAAGGTGCCATTTCAGAATTACCACCTTAAGATGATATTATAACTATTCAACATTAAAAATGAAGTTTCCCTCTTAGGTACGTATTACAGAATGAAACATTATACACATATTAACGAATAAAATTGATTATCAAAATACTTTTGATTTTGATGTTCTGTTGACTTCCTGATACCTACAAAACTCTGAAATGTGTGGAAAATTGATACATCAATTTTACATCTTGTTATATTTGGGAGTTGTGGGATATTTCACAACTACATACGAAAAACGTCTACTTCTGATAGTATCATTAAAATAATACAAAGAAATAATTGGTAGTCATCTGCCAGAAATTCTTTGTTCAGATGTTAATAATGTGCACATATCTAGCGACATCTATCGAAACCCCCGTTGTTTAATGGGTCACACATGTTATTATTATCTAGAAACTACCACATTAATATCGCAATAATCCAATTTAAATAACTATACTTAAATAAGTTAAGTAACCTGCCTTTAGTAGTCAGGCGTAGTTTCACTACAGTAGTCGAGCGACGTTAAATTACCATTATCACTGTGAGGCATCGTCGATTTGTTCGTTGTAAAAACGCATCTAAAAACTGTGTCACGGCACTGATCAACGAGTGGAAAGTGCACGAGCACACAGAGAGAGAGATGTACGGTGACAGCTAACGGGTTCGTTGTAACTGCCCACATTTGTTACAGCGAGGCAATGGTAGGCAGACTCCTAGACACTACAGATAATACATTAAATACGGTATCTTAAGACATTAATGAACGTGAAACGGCTGACGTTTTATATACATTTACATCAAATCATACCGATATTTAAATATTTGAACATGTGTTTTTTATGAAATATTAATATTTAGGCAAATTAGATTAGATCGTGTTAAAATTAATGTGGGTAGGTAAATAGGATTTGAAAAACGATATTGCTAGTTGTATCAATATTTTTTTCAGTGTTTTTGCATGCATCTTGTTTAATCTTAGAAATGAAGCAATATAATTGATACTGTGGCCAGTTAAAAATAGATTTTTGCAATTCTAAATGCTTTGCTCTTGCATTTTATTTTGCGTCTTTATCTTAATGAAATAATGGATTGATCAGGTTGAATAAAGGAACAGATTAACAAAAATAATCTTTTGCTTGGATATAAAGGTATATCGCGATTATTGCGTAAACATATTAGGGCTCGACCGATGGTACAGTTTTGCCGATGCAGATGTCGATGTTTTTATGGGTACATCGACCGATTGCCAATGCCGATCTTTTCAAAAATGAATATAAATTAAAAAATTTAGTTTTAATATTAGATTTAGATAGGGTGACCAGATTTCAGTGAAGGGAAACCGGGACACAGAAAAAAAAAAGGTCTTTGTTTCCTCCCAAATCCAAGTGAAGAGCAAATAAAAAAGGTCCTCACCTCCCCAAATTTAAAGTGAAGAGCAAAAAAAAAAGTCCTCACCTCCCCAAATTTAAAGTGAAGAGAAAAAAAAAAAAGGTCTTCACCTCCCCCAAATTCAAAGTGAAGAGCAAAAAGAGTCCTCACCTCAAAAACCGTCCTGAGAACATTTTTCGGGACCGGGACAATTGTCCTAAAACCGGGACGGATGGTCACCCTAGATTTAGAGAACCCGTAAAAGAATAAACAGTAATATATTTTTGAAAAAATTTCCACTTCCCTGGAAACCTACCTTATCTAAAATATTTTTTTTTTATTCTAAACAACATAGCTATTCATTTTGAGAGATATATTACGACAAAATCGATTGAACGATCCTAATCCTGTAGCGGTTTTTTTTTTATCACGAGTTTGAGTATTGCTTGAATATTGATATTTGATATTTGAATATTGCGTTCAGCATAAAGCAATATCGAGAAACGCGTAATCTCTTAAACTTGGTGAGAGTATCATTCATATTGGTTTTAAATTGATAATATTGATGATACCTAATGTTTTAAACATTGATATGTTTAAGCAACTTTTTTTTACCTTGGTAGCCATTTTGAGTGTTAATTGAGTTTTGTATAGACTTGGATACACAGAATATCATATTTCGTATTAAGCCAATTGAAATTACCAGACGCTACCATTTGAGAAATGAAAAATGTTTTTAGACTTGGTAGCTAATAGGCAATTAAAATATTGGTTAATTAATATTTCCTGCATACTGTATCTAAGGCTATCTGCAGCAAATTAAAATAACTACGAAAGGGTAAGAAAGGGTGACTGTTTATGTATAGATGTTCAAGACATTAGGTGTGATCAGTATTCCCACATAATAATAATCAATGTAAATGATATACCAATTTTAACAGATATTGTGTTTCTGGTTGTTGCTTTATGCTGAGCGTATCCCTACTCAATTCCGCGACTAAAACCGCTGCAGAATTGGTATCGTTTAATTGATTTTGGCGTGAATAGTCTCCAAATGATTATTATAGTTGTGTTGAACTCTAAGGAGAAATTAGAAGCACCAGTTTACATAAACATTAAATACCTACAGTAGAATTTTTCAAAATATAAGCTCGATGCCGGCACTTGTTAACATAATCAGAGCCGTAGCAATGTTTTTGGTGCCCTTGGCAAATTAAATTAGCTTTAAAGGTCGTCACTTTTAAAATACGAGTGATGACCTGAAAAAAAAAGTCCTCATCTCTAAAATACAAGTGATGACCTAAAATAAAAGGTCCTCACTTCTAAAATACAAGTGTTGACCAAAACCAAAGATAAAAAAAAAAAAAAACACCATGGCGCTTCTCATCAGGCCTCGCACCCTGACACTTGCCCCGATTCCAGGGCGTTACTACGGCTCTGAACGTAATCCTAAAGAGCTGAAATTTTGCATATTTTAAATACTTCATACTAAAGTGGGAAACAGAATGCAACGAGTTCTACGGCGCGTTGACGGCGTTTGTACGGAGCTATCTGTCAGAGGAACGTTAAAACCAAGCTGTCGTACGCAAGTGCACAGAATGTGTAACTTCCTAGCGGCGTTCGAACGCCGTTGATACTGAATGTTCGTCAACTTCCAACTTTTGACGCCGTTGGACGTTGACGCAGAACACCTAACCTCAGTTTTTACTGAATGGTAAAGTGTTTGTATGTATAAATAACTTGCATACAACATAAATAACATTACACACAAGTCTTCATCATCCATTATAATTTTAATAAAAGAAAGCGCACCTATAAGCACAGATATAGGTTGTCACGTGACACTTTGACGGCGTTAAAAATAATTGCATTGTGTGCAGGCGAAAATTCAACGGCGTTCTCAACGGCGCTAACGCAACGCCGTCGCAAATGAAGGCGCGCTGACGGCGTAGCGCGCTGTGCATTCTGTTCCAGGCTTTAGACACAAAATGGAAGGATCCTAGGGTCCTGTATCAAAATAATAATACTTTGAAAATAAGGGCCACCCTATTGTATATACATTGTTTGTAATAAACATTTCACTAGCGCTACAATATTTATGTAATCCATTGATAAGTCTAAATGCATTATTGTAATATTTTGTGTAGTTGCATAGCCTAGGTTGACTAATATATCTCAATCCATAGTTCTAAATACAATTTTAGTGTATAAAATTTCACCTAGTTTTATAAAGAGTTCCGTAAAGATTACAGGATGATATTTTAAATATGTAACGGACATAACGTTAAGATGATCCGCGCTAATTTTCAACATAATCGACATAACTGTTGCAATTGTTAGACATTTTTGTTATCGCAACTGCACTTTTAAAACGCTATTCTATAAAAACAATTTAAAATTGTCTCAGAATCTTAATGTCTACTAATGAAAAATATTTTTGGATTGTGTCCGTATTTTTTAGTTGATATCCCGAAATTGGCGAAGACTTGATCACCCTACTTATGGCCCACATTTGTATCCAACCTGTATGTATTACAATGGCCGTGAATCCTAGTCTTAACCAGATTTAAACCTTGACCACCCCATTGACCGTGTTGTCCTACGGTGTCCGGTCGTTTTAATGAAATGCTATAGGAGTGTCCAGTGCCGGATTCTATATATAATTAATGTTACTGTTCTCTCAGTTGGTTATGGTCTGTGGACACAGCATGCCTCAACTTGGACCAACCATTCCACACCGTTGCTCTGCTTCGTAAGATTTATCTTCATTTCAACAAACCTTTCTTTCAGGAAGAGGTTTTCTTTAAAATCTCTTTTAAATGCGAACAAATAACCGTTGCAACTTTTTTTTTTTGTTAGCGAATAATTTGTATGGTTAAAGAATTCACAACTGTAAATTAATTTGAAATGCATTAAAATCTTTTGAATATTTTTGATGAAATGTATTTTATCATTGATTAAAATTTGCGATTAAAATTTAATGCTTATGGTAAATGGGTCAGAGTGAAACGTTAAAAACTGCCGACGTTTATTGAGGATACCATGGACAGATTGGGTAAAATACAAAGTATTAAAAAGAAAAAAAATTGAAGGAAATTGAAGGAAGAATACAAAAAAATAGACGTGAAGTGTGAATTTTCACACATTTCTGGGTTTTGTAGGTAACATTTAGTCAGTGAATGATGATTATTAGATGGCCAAACGATGAATGCCTGTCACTACATAACACAATTACAAGTATTGGTTTTAAATCCTTTAAATCAATAGGCACGATAAGAAGGTTGCAGTTAGATTTTTTCTACCGTGTATCAAATATCTCTAATAATACCATAATATATATTTTAACTCTTTTTTTTTTTTGTATAATTGCAAAAATATCATTCAAATCCAGACCAGGCAACACTGCGAGCGATCTTTTGTCACGCAAGAGCATAACGCCTACAGAGACATTGTTTATATTGCGACTCTATGAAAACCAACAGATTCTGTACTAGAAATGGTTAATGGAGGTTATAAGGGTTTTTTGGTGGTCATACCTACAAAACCCTAAAAAGATGATAAGATATTCACCATTTTTCATTTTTAAAATTTTTATTATATACATATTTTAGGTAAATTAAATAATGAGTGAGATATTTTAAGATTATAGTTTAGGTTGTCCCCCCCTCCCGCAACCCCCCAAATATTCATCCAATTGAAAAAATGCATATGACAAAAAATATTTATTTTCTAATTTTAAATAAAAGCATAAGTTGCTAGCTGCCCCCACACTGTACGCTTGTCTTACCAACTACCCCAAGACAAAACTGTCGACTGGCGTAGCGTAATGGTAATCTATTCTAAACGATTAAGCGGAACTAACCGGAATTTACATTTTTGTAAGTTGTCATTAGCTATTTTTTTATATATTGAAGTTGGCTTTTCCTGAAAAAAATGATCAAAAGCTTCAATCAATCGGTAAAAGAAACTATAATTGAAAATCTAGTTCCGCCTAAACCAAACGAACAGACCTTAACACAGGTGCCCTGTGTTGGCAAGGTCTCGGGTTCGAATTCCTTTTAGGTATGGAATTTTCAAAAATAAGAATTGTCCTGGCTAATTGCTGAACTAGCAAAAGCCATTAAAATATTAAAAATAAATAAAAAGAAAAAAAAAAGGACAAAACTGATTGCCAACTTTCGAGAAGTGACATTTCTGTAATCTTGACAATTTATTAAAACAAATTGGCATTATTTCAAAAAACAAACGATTTAGTAAGTCAATCAAAATTATCTGTCAAAATGTAAATCAAATTTTTAAAAATCCGTTATAATCTACTTTAAAAATATGGCCTTACAACCAATTATTCAAGAATATATGTCAATACCGCCAGTAACCAGATTATATACAACAGCATGCGTCATTACTTCAGCAGCAGTCACAGTTAATCTTATCTCCCCATTCCAGCTCTACTACAACCCAATATTAATACTTAGAAAAGGAGAAATATGGAGACCAATAACAGCTTTTTTATTCTATGGAATGTTTCAACTGAATTATTTCTTCACCATAGTGTTCACGTATCGTTATTGTAAAATGTTAGAAGAAGGTTCATTCAGAGGAAAGTCAGCAGATTTCGTTATGATGCTTCTCTTTGGTGGAATATTCATTTTAATCCTAGCAACTTTTCTAAATCTCCTTTTTCTCGGGCAAGCTCTGACGATAATGTTAGTTTACGTATGGGCAAGAAGGACACCTTATGTACATATGAATTTCTTTGGGCTCCTTGCATTTCAAGCACCGTATTTACCATGGGTGTTACTTGGATTCTCAGCAATTCTTGGTAATGGTATTTCTATTGATATTGTTGGAATTATAGTTGGACATACTTATTATTTTTTGGAAGATGTTTGGCCTAATCATCGACTTGGATGGAAAACACTGAAAACACCAGAATTTTTGAAAAAACTACTTGATGAACCTATGGAATATGAACCATTACCAGAAGAACCAATGGGAGAAATAATGGATCTACAGTGAGAAGAAACTAAATGAGAAAAACTGACCAAAGGGTTCTGGAATATCTAACTGTCTAAAGTAGGACAGAAACTAAATGGCAATTACTGATCAGGATATTCTGTAATATTTAACAGCAGTCTGGAATGTAAGAAATCATTAACCAGAAATGTGAATTTTACCAGGAAACTTGGAGCAAAGAGCTAAAATAATTTTCTATGAAGAACCATTCTTTCAACATTTCTTCAACCATTAAGTTACGGCCCGAAGCTGATTTTGCCTACAATTTTTCCCTAAATGTTGTTGCAGCTCATTCTCCTTTCCTTCCATTATGTCTCAAATATTCTCATTTTCTTGATAGTGTAAAGCAGTTCTCCAGGTTTTAATATCCTCAATAAACGACGGTAAACCAATATGTTGAAGATTATTTTCTTTACATTAGGTCTGTTCGTACAGTTGTTTCCAACGATTTGTTACTATCTGCCGCCCTCGCAATTTTCGTAGGAGTGCACTAAAATTACGCGCTTGATGATAAACTGTTTTTTTACGAACTGAGTTAATAATTGAAATCGGGTCTCTGTTTCTACGCCATAAAGAGAAGAAAAAAAGTCTAAACACCAGATGTTTGCATGTCTGCATTATTGTTATTGTTATTTATTTTATATAAATTCTTTTAATTGTTATGTTCTTTACGAAAGAGTTGCTGTCAGCTTTCAAACCTTTCTAATTGTTGAAATAAATTTTGTAGACCACCTACATGCTTATAATGCATGGATTATTATTGATTAAACGCAATAGTAAAGCAAAAAGAATAACCGGCAAAATAAACTATAACATAACCTTAATTACACAAGAAACTAATGAATTTCAGTGAGCAATTATTCTGATTAAAATCATGACATTTCAACATGCGTTTTACTTTGTCAACGTCAAACATTATGTTGTCACTTTACTTTTTTAAATTAAATACTTTTCTTGCTTTCTCCGATGTTCCTTCTTTATTACTATGTCCTTCTGAGTTTTTAGTACTTCCTGAGAGAAGACACGCTCTAATAACAACGGAGGATATGGCCCTTTTTAGTTAAGTGGGTTCTTTCATTATATACTAAACCTAGATTTAATTAGTTCTCAAGATATATTTTGAACATTTAAGATAAGTAACTTTTTTATTTAATGAGATAGCGTTGCTTCGTGGTAAAACCTTAAAACTTCTAAAGAGCACAAGGATAAAGGTTTAAGCCTAGGTGATTCTACAAACCTCGGCAACACAAACTACCCTCTCACAAAACGACACTATAGAGTGTTCAAAACAATACAGCGCGGGATAAATATAAAAAAATATGTATTTATTAAAAAAATTAATATATTTTTTTTTTATTTTTGTAATTTTGAGTGTCCTACCAAATGAAACGTCTTATTGCGTGGATCAACAAACAAAATTTTATTTTTGAAAAATCAATTTTTTTACTGGATATTTGCCAAAAATGTGTCAAAAATCCTTTGTCCCCCACCCTATCTCCTAAAGTGATTGATCTAAAAATCTTAAAAAAATCTCCGTAACGAACATTGATGGGAACCGAAATAGTTCAATAGGAATTTTTGATCATATATTTTTTTCGAAAAATGTCGTTGATAAAAAAAATATTTTTTTTCAAATTTATTGTGTGGTATCAAAAGTAAGCTCTTAAGACGTAGATTACGTAACGATAGATATTTTTTTTAAATTAGTTTCTTTTAACACGAATTTAGCCAAAAATGTGCAAAATTATTGTTCCACACCCTTTTACCAAAAAAGGATTACACTAAAAATATGAAAAAATTATAGGTAATGTATATTGATCTGAGCCGGAAACGTACGAGAGGAATTTATGATCAAATTGTGTTTTTAAAAAATATGGCAGTTTTTGTGTTTATGGAAAAATTTATAATTTTTACTTGCCCGACCTTAATATATAAGGGGCAAGTATTGAAAATTTTCGATGTCGAGATTTTGACTGATGACCGACCACGTTTCATGGTCCAGGAAATCCAAAAAACCTATTTTCGAAGTGCCGTCCGTATGTGTGTGAGTGTGTGTGTGTGTGTGTGTGTCTGTGTGTATACACAATAACTCAAAAACGGTTAAACTTAAAGAGTTCGTTCTTGTACTAAAAAATCCTCCTAATAATTGGGAAGAACCCTATTGTTTTTTATTAAAATCCGAAACCGGAAAAGGAAGTTATTAAACTTTAAAATTTAAAAAAAAAATCGTAACTAGTAAACCAAGCCTTGGACAAAAATTTGTATAGGACATAATTTGATGTATGGGAGGGCAAGTCTAGCGGAGGTCTCCCTACGCCACTGGTTTTCATTTATGGTTAAATTATGGCTAGTAATTTTTGTATTTTTAGCTAAGATAGTGCGTGTATTTTTTTGGAATTAAAAATATTTAAAAAAATAATATATTTTTTTAATAGTTGCGAGAGTTTCTCGCACCACACTACACTCTACACTATAAAATATTTATTATTTATCTAATGAAGATTTGAATAATCACCCCACTCCTCCCTTCTATGAGCTCCCGCCCCGAATTTTAAACTGAAAATATGGTCACCTTACTATTATATACCTGCAAAACCCTGAAATGTGTTCAGGGTTTTGCAAAAATTCACACTTCACTTCAATTTATTTTCAAGTTCTTCTAGATTGAACCATATCTTTTCATTGGCAGGTGTCGCTCAAGTAAATCCTCCCCGAGTATACTAATGCCTACAATTGTCCATGGCTTATCCAAAATTACTTAATAATGACTGCAAGTTTTAGAACTTTGTTAGATAGTAATCAGTACTGCATACATTATTTTCTTTTTGTATTTCTCCGAGAGAGAATTTACAGAAAGTATGGTCTGTTCTATAAAACCCATATTTAGCTAAACCATTTGACCATATGGTAAAAGTAAATACACTTTATTCTAAACATATTTAGAATGAAGTGCGTCGTAGGTGAGTGAAATTGTTATAACGAACTCTTCTATTAAACTCCTACATACAAGTATTACGTACAGTTCTATATTCTAATTTGTAAATGATACATATAAAGTAGTAGAAGCCTATTACGTGTACGATTATGTAAACTTTGACCAGTTTTTTAAAAGCGAAGACAAACAGACCCTTACATTCCGTACCGTTCGTTTTAAAGGGTACACGTAACCTACATTGTATGTAAATATTTCTTTATTTAACTAACCTATTTCTGTTATAAGGAAATGCTTCAAACATGGATGTATGCACGACAGTTTATGTACTTTATCATTTAGTAAAAACGATAAATACACTTAATTTAAAGTGGTTATAAAAGGATTTAAAAAAGACATTAAGTAAAAATAAATGACTGTAAAAGGGTTATTTCTTTGTCAAGAAACCGAAATATATTTAACTATTTAAGGACTTCCGGTTTGAATTTTTCAAATTATCATAATTTTATTAACTTAGGAAAAAATTAGGGCTTTAATTTGTTCGGTAGTTTTCACTATACGATTATATATATTTCATCTTAATTTTAGAAAAAATTCAATTTTGAGTGTCTGTATCTCAAAAACTAATAAAGATGAAGACCTCCGTTTGGAATTTTTGGATTTCTTACGCCCTAATCAACCTTAGGGCACATTTTGAACCAAATCCCAAAAAAAAAAAAAAAAATTTAAATTACTTTGTTTGAAAATTTTCTAAAATTTTAAAAATTCATATTTTAAAAACGGTTAAAGATATTGACCTGAGGTTAAATTTTTTTAATTCCTTATACCTTGTTTAGTCCAGAAATAAATTGGGGCATTAATACAACTAGTCATTTTAGTTTTATAAGCCTTAAAGTAAAACCCTTGAAAATGGCAAAAAACTGAAAAAATCGTAAGGGGTATATACCTTCGTAAAATCGCAATTTTCGAACAAATATTTTTTGTTTCCAAATTGACTCAAATTTGGCTCACATATGTATTTTGGGCCGTAGATCAAGAAAATTTGGTCCATTTTAGACTACGAGCAAAAGTTTTGGAGTTATGGGCAAAAAACTGCTTCAAAAAGGTCATAACTCCAAAACTAGGAAAGATAGAATTTTTTAAATATTTTTCGCAGAATCCTGGACTCAAAATTAGTACAAAAACTTATTTTGGTCCAAATCGGAAAATAAAAATTTTTTTTGCCCAAAAGTTTTTGTCTTTAATTTTGCTAAAAATTTGTCTAAACGTGTATTTTGGGCCGTAGATTACGAAAAAAGTATCCATTTAAGTATAAACTATAAAAGCAGGAATTTTTTAAATATTTTACCCATCATCCTTGACCCAAAATTAGTCCAAAAATTTATTTTGGTCAAAATCTAAAAATATTTTTTTTTTCTCCAAAAAGTTTTGTTTCTGAGCAGTGGCGCTCCCAGAAATTTTTTATGGGGAGGGGCGGAAGAAAAGAAAAAGTTCCTCGCTTTTGAAATACAAGTAATGACAAAAAAAAGGTCCTCACTTGTGATACAAGTGGTGACCACAAAAAAAGGTCCTCATCCATATATTTACCTAATACTTTTTTCACACTAGATCTTTAAGATCGGATGTTAAAGTGAATGTATCTTTAAACGCTAATGTGAAACCGTACGGCCTCGTCTAAACACAAGCGATGTTTAAGACAGAGATCTGCGTCTTAAACTTCGGCCGCATTGCCAATTTAATTTCTATTATAAAAAAATACTCCTTGAATTTGTGCTGTCAACATTTTATATTATCATAAACAAGAATACTGTATTATATCGACGTTATAAGAAGTTTATACTTATTGTTATAATAAAATTATTTATTTTAATAATGTGTTTAATAAAATACAGAGCTACAATAATTGAGATAAAATGTATCGACTTACATGTTAATACAGGTGTAATATATTCTTTATTGTAGTGTCTTTATTGTAGAATGAAATGAAATATCCTTATTTGTTTATAATAATTCAAAATGTGCGTCTGCGCAGACAGTTCAAAACTGGTAATTTCATTACGGTAACTTAAGGACAAAATTACTGTAGCTGATGACAGCACCAGAGATTTAAACATCAAGTGTGAAAGCATACCGATCTGAAACATCGGTGAACTTTAAGTTCACTCGTCTTAAAGATCTAGTGTGAAAAGGGTATAAGAAATAGTAAAACATTTAAAAAATTGGTATTTCCCTCCTTCTTGGAGGGGGCCCACCTCCTGTGTGCGCCACTGTTAACCAGTATATGTTATTTATTTTTATTTCTGGATACATTAGTAATTTTACAACAAATACAAACATCCATGCATTTACCGGGATTCGAACCCGAGCTCCCATGGTTAGGAGTCAGACACTCTGACCACTACTCCATGGTGACCGGCTCAAATACTCTTTACGAAGTTATTTATTTATTGATAAATAAAATTAATATACGAACTTATCTAATTTTGTGTTTTGTTAGAGAGTTAATCTTATTATTCTAAATCTTTTCATAAATATCCTTTTAATCAATTAACGAAATCCTTTTGTAGACATCACCGTTTGACATTAATTCCTTCATTCCCATGTAATTCATTCCCATTTAGGTATATTTGAGTCATTATACTATAATTCAAGTAACCAGGTTTCGCTCAGTTAGTTTTCTGACATCCTTTTATCATGCATAGTTATCGTAAAACTGTAATAATTATAGCTTTTATAAGCAGTACAAGGGCAAATTTGGCAGCCAGAATTAATTGCCATGTATCTTAGTAAATTTATTTTAATTACGATCAAAAATTGAGATGGGTTATTTAACATGTCAGAAAGATAAATAGACATCAATTTATTATTCTGATTATTTTTTTATTGATGATATTATTTTATATAGATATGCACGATTTTATATTTTATGCAGAAATATGAGCAATGAAAAGAAGTTTTTTGTGCAGTCATGATATTTTATTTCACTTTTTCGCAGATTTTCTCTGCAATTCGTGATAATATTGTCAGTAAAAGTATGAAAGAATACTTTCTGTATGTTAAGTATTGTTAAAATGAGTTAAAATGAGTTTAGAAATGTTGCAAGATGAAAGCTAAACTTTTTAGGAGTTGTTAAAAAGTTTTATAACTCAGGATTTAAATATAAAAACTCCACAAGTATAATTTAAGTGTTCTTCACATTTTACAAAAATCTGTAGATGAGAAACGAAATTATATATGAGGGTCAAATATAAACTGAACTATTCCCAAAAATATACTCAGTTAAAATATTTCTAATGTACATGGAAGTTATTTTTGTACATAGTTTCCTTCTAAACCTTGCGCCGCCGGATTGGCAGCTTTTTCATTCCCTTGTTGTAAAAAAAAGTGGGATGTGTCCGATGTATCGTGGCGTTTCATCATTTATACAAAACAAAACGAATACCTGAAAAGATGTTACACTTAACAAAATTGAGGTTTTGTGAGAAACTCAATCCTTGTGACAGTACTCAAGGAGAAAGAGATTTTCTAAACATTTTTGTATTTCATTATAATATTTCTAAGCGCTCATTATTTAAACAATTATAAAAACATTTCGCGCTTAAGTTGTGAACAATGAAATTGTGTCAAATTTTGTGGTAATGTAGATATCTTGGATACTTTCCAAACTGCAAATAATGTAATTGTTTAAGAACATTCTAAAATAATTATATGGTACGTGAATTTTTTTAAAAAACTATTTGGCACTTGAGCTACTGTAATTATTTCACCTGTCACAGTTTTATTTTAAGAAAAATTGTAGAAAGGAATGAAAAAAGACCTAGATACTTATGAAATGGCAGCTGCTTTCTTTTATTTTTAATAACACTTGTGGCATATCTTATCAGTGGAGGACTTTTGTGAGTGAGACCAAATGTCAACCAGACTGACAGTTTCCAAAGAAGACAACTCCTAGCAGAATTCAGTATTGAAAATCTTAAGGCTTTTTACGGACGACACACAGGACATCAGCAAGTCTCCGTGACCAATGAGGGGCGTGAAATTAAACAGGCGTTTCCAGATGGTGCACCTCACTCTGAAGACTAAACGTGTATAAAATTTTCAAAATAAGTTTTGACAAAGAGGCATTTATTTCTGAGATCGAATCTAGCAATTTAAGATTTGTTTAATCAGTGGTTCATCAGTTATTGATTCTCCAAATGAACCTAACAATTTGCCGAACAATTTTACAGTAATTTTACAATAATAATAAATAATATTGGAACATATTAAATGAACCAGTTTCTTCAGCATTAATTACAATATTATTACATCGCCAATAAATATATATGTTTACGTAAAACATAAAAAATAAGTGTTTAGGTTTCGCCAAACTAAAATAATAATATTTGCTCTCAAACAAGGGAACCAGTATTGCCAATCAAACACAGGGGTACAAATCTTACTGTCTTCTTCTTCAAACTAAAGACTCTAAATAAGAGTACCATTATAGCAAGTGCAGTTTGACAACAAATTTTATTACGAGGGATGTTTCCAAAGTTCTGGGAATTTAGCTATAATTTTTATTATTTTGTTAATTTTCGTCAATATTACAATGTAGTTTTTCAACATAATCTCCATTTAACTGAATACATTTATCCCAACGATAAACTAATCTAGTTCTTGAAGTTGACGACAAGTATCAGTCTTATTGAGTTTTTGTTCTGGTCCCAACAGCCTTGGCACCCAGCGCGGCGAAACCTTGCTAACGCCCAAACAATCATGCAAGATGTCATGAACTTGTCGTGTACCTATCCCTAGGCGCACACTAATTTGACGAATAGTCATTCGCCTGTCCTCTTTCAGTAGGTCTTCGACGGCAGTAATGTTTCTTTCATTTACCGACGTGCTTGGGCGCCCACTGCGTGGATCGTCTTCTAGTGATGTTCTACCGGTTTTAAAACGATCGATCCACCGATAAACAGTACTTTTGGATTCTGCAGACTCACCAAATACTGCTTGCAGACGCTGAATAATTTCTGATGTTTTCACACCTTCTTTCCACAAAAAGAAAATTATTGCTGTTTGAGATTTTGCTGCGTCTTCCATGGTTACAAAAACAGTACTATGAAAACGCGTCTATATCAGTCGAACACCTAAATTAGACTGAACAATATTGCACTAGATAGTTACATAAACATGTCAAGACTTGTCTGGCACCAATAACATTGCCTATAAGTTCTGCGTAATTTAATTATAGCACAATTCCCAGAATTTAGGAAACATCCCTCGTATTTTACGTAATAAATTTTTTTTAATTTACAAACTCGGTTTGTTATTTGAACTCTTGTTGATGGCGTCACTGCCGAAATGCGTATAGAGTAATAATAAACTTATATTTGTGAAACTAACCGAGTGTTTTATTTATTTATTCATTCAATATTAACAATATTTCACCGAGAATACACGGACTCCTCCGTCAATTACACAAAAAAGGTGACACTGCTATTAAAGAAGTATCTAGAAATGGCATCATCTGGTCAAATACAATATTACAAATTAGAATGAACTAGTATGAAGGTAGGTGTATTCAGAAGTGGAGGATAATAACCTGAAATATTCAAAAGAAGCAAAAGAGATTAAATTTGTTTTTTTAAGATCGCTGTTTTCAACCTGTAGCTTACAATCTCCCGATGCTCCACTGTACAGTTTAAGTACTACTGTTTTGTACACGGTTTAAAATCAAACGTTTAGCTGATGTTATTTTAACACAAATTCATTAAACACGGTCACATTTAAATATGAGTCCTAGATAAATTCGGTATTTTAACAAACCTAGATTTGAAATGTGGAGCGTAAAGTGATTCTAATTTGAATATAAAACGGAACACGACGAACAATGGCGAGAGTAAACAGCTCATCCTTTCTAATAACTTACACAATCAACAAATGCATTGGAAACAAATTTCCTACATGCATCTTATATTCAACACTATTCAAATAGGTATTTTTCGACAACTGTTTAAAAAGTAGGGTTTCACGTATTGTTTTTCGTGTGAGAAGTATTTTTTCATGGCGTTTTTTTAACGTTGTCTTGACAGTGAAGCACTTAAGTGATCTTTGCTAGTAGAGGTGTGCTTTTGGTCATTATTATCTTGCATAAATATCCATTTTAAAAGCATTTCCTGCTCTGCAAAGGGAAGCATGACATACTGCAAGATATTGACATAAACATTCGCGTCCATGGTATCTTTAATCCAGAAAATAGGGTCCAGTCCATTCTAAGAAAGATATCCCCATGCCATAACACTACAACCGCCGTGTTTTATTCAGATCAATTCTGTAAAAAGTTACTTTGTAATAACGTTACTACAACATAAAATATTATAAAAAGTATAATGACTTTCATTCATGATAGTAACTGACCTTGCTCATAGTGACGAATTTAGTTACAATTATCATAGTAACAGAGTTACAGAATTGGTCTGATTGTCTTTGTAGTGTACTTAGGATTGTACTTCGTGCATGGAGGCCTGCGTACTTACTTTTGGCAGATACAAGGATTAAATAAAACATTTTTTGTTTCATCAGACCAAAGAATATTGCGCCATTTTGGCTGTGGCCAAAGTTGGTGTTTTGTTTTTGGAAAATTGAATTCTATTTTCCCGTTGTTTCTTGTTTAACAGCGGAGTTTTTCTTCGTCTTCTGGCTTTCAGATTTGCTTTTATAAGGCGTTTTCTTACAGTTGATGCAGAAATTGGCAGGTATAATTCGTTTTTATTTGTGTAAAAGTAATAAAAGGGTTTAAATTTGCACACCATACAATTTTTCTATCTGTCGGCGAAGATTTAGATGTCCGACCCCGACTTTCAGGTTCTAGAGTCCACTTTTTGACATTAGATACCATTTTAGCGGAGCATTCTAACACATTCTGAATAAATTTATAAGTTTTACCAGAATTTAATATTTGTAAAATCAACTGGGGTTTCTCCTGTGTGCAATTTTTAGCCCTACCTATTTTTACCAAAAAAATTTTTTTTTTCAAATTTTTTCTTCATCATTTGAGATGACCCTTGTCTAGCACCATAAGTTCAGAAGCATTGTTTTAAAAAAGTCGTTATACATAACTACTTAAACATTTCCTTCACTTTATTGTTTTAAATTATAACTCCCAGAAGAATACCTTAAAAAATCATTACAAAGTCTTTGAAGTTCTTAAATACTCCCTTGTTGCCTTTTAATATTCTACCAACGTAAAGAATTTAAAATACCCTCAAAGGGAAAGTACTTAAGTTTGAGTACAATGGATACTTAAAATTCTAAATTTTAGATAGATGTCAGATAGTACGTTTATTAAGATGTTTCAGATAGTGCCAGGATTGAAAGTGTGATAGAAGGATGTCCTTTAGTAATATTACATTATTTATATGCTAAATATTTTAAAAAGTTTCATTGTTTGCTGTAATTGAGACATAAGATGATTTCCCACAATTTTTTAATTTTAATAATGTGTTTATGGTAATTTTTACGCAAAATTTTTATGCATAAAGTTGATATAAAAATTTATGTAATGAGATATGTGTTGAATCCGGTGGTGTGCGATGAAAATTTTAAAAGAATGTGTGTCATGAACTCGAAAAGTTGAAAATCACTGGTCTAGGCTATACAAGATCATTTCTTAAGTCATAATCTTAACAATTTTGGAAATAAGTAAAATTTAAGTTGCATATTGCAATATACAAAGTTAGAAGACAAAGACTAGAAGAGTTAGGATACCTGAGCCGTCTATCAGAAGACACAGTGACAAAACTAGATATTGAAAAAGGAATTATTGCCAAAAAGAGAAGAGTACGTCCAAAAGAAAGATAGATTAATGCTGTCGGAAAAAACCTGGAACAAATAGGTGTCGAGAACTGGGAGGATTAAACGACGGAAAAGCAACAGTATTTTTTTCTCGGATTATTTTTCCTCTATTCACGTCATAGAATTTTATATGCATGCCAAATATCATCATTCTAGATTCAGCTGTTTTGTCACAATATTGTACAGATATATGGTATATAAGAAATTGATGTGAAGTGTGAATTTTGAATTTTTCAGTGTTTGATAATCATTCGTATTCGTTGTTTGAGTACTGAGAGCTTTTTTTTAATTTTTTAAAATTAATTTTATTTACTTGCATAAATTTCGTCACAATAAAATTTAAATTAAAAAATCCCAGCTATTTTTCTGCTTTTGATAAATGGATTTTTAAACGTATTTCTTAGTATTTATAAGAATTTCACTACCATAAATGATTTATTCGTCTTTGATACCTTAAAACTAAAAACTAAAATAATTCAAAAATAGATTGAATCATGATGCGTAATAATAGGCGGAATTTACACACATAAGCTCGATGCTCAGCTATTAAAAATTGTTTATTATATTTTTAATTTCAAAAGAAGACATAAACTACCTTAACCAAAAATACAAAGGATCCATAACATTATTAGCTATGATTTAAAAAAAAATATTAATTTGTCAAGAACATAAAAACTAAAATATTTTTCAAAAACGCAATCTAATCAAAAATTCCTTACATTCCGGTTCAGATGTATGTTACTTAGAATTTTTTCTGATTTTTAGTTTTATCTCTTTTTGTTAAAAGGTGTGGGACAGTAACTTTTTTAGTACGTTTTTAGAAAAAATGTGGTGCAATAAATAAATTTAAAAAACTATTTTCCTAATTTAAATTTTAATAATCTACGTCTTGAAGACCATTATTTTTACCGAACGTCAACATATATAAGGGAGGTATTGTGATCATACCGATTTCGAGATTTCGATGGATCTCCACGAATTGAGGTCCCTACATAACGTTTTGATTATTTTTAGCATGATGTCTGTGGGTCTGTCCGTCCGTCCGTCTGTCTGTCTGTGTACACGTGCAGAGCAAATTCGAGTAAAAGGATTTTTATAAAACTGTGTATTTAAGCTTTCGACAACAATGATACAAGATTACTCGTGTCAATTTTAAGATTTTTGCGAATATTTAGCAACAGAAAAATATTTCGAAAAATTTATCGAACAAAAGTTGCTATAAATGCAATAACTAATAACTTTTATTTGAGACGTTTTTTGATAAAACGAAAAATTTTTTTTGTGTAAAATTTCGAAAAATTTTTGTAAAATTTCGAAAAATTTTTGTAAAATTTTTAAAAACTTTTCTGTCTCAATTTTTTCATACTTACATGTAACGTTTCCATGGTCATGATAAATAATATCTATGTTAGAAAATATTAGGCCAAGTTATTTCTACTCTGCTACTAGAATGTATTTTATACAAGTACTTTATGATGGCGGTCGGCCCTGTGGTGGCCACAGCTGATTTTTTTGATACCACACAACAAATTTTAACATCACACAAAAAATCGATATTTTTCGAAAAACTAATCTGATAAAAAATTCTTGTTGTACTGTTCTGGTTCCCATCCATGTACATAACTGAGATTTCCTTCAGATTTTTGGATTAACCCTTCTGGGAAATATGGTGAGCAGTAAAAATTCCATATTTCATGTCGTAACATTGGCGAAATCTAAAAAAAAAAAAAAAATTTTTTTTCATAAATTAAAAAAAATTATATTTTCATTTAACACATACGTATTTATATTTATCTCGCGATGTGTGTTTTTTTTTTTAAACTATTTATAGCTTTCCTATATGTGGGTCGAAGAGATATAAGGGTTCTTTGGACATTCCTACAAAATGCTAAAAAGCGACATAATATAATTTATTGGCAGCAATTTCATTTTATTTGTTCATTGTTTCCTTTAAATTAAAATCTTTATAACCTTGATTTCCAGGCGTTAGACACTTAAAAACACATTTTTAATAATTTTTTGCCAGCGTGCTAATTTTATTCCGCTGAAAAAAAAATTAGAAGCATATATCCTGAATAGATTTCGTTATTAACTTTCTACAAAAACTAATTTTACGCATAATATACAAAAATCAGATAATTACAAGAAAGGAGGAACATCCACGCGGAAATGACAGAGAAATTATATCTTTAAAAAGTCATAAAGTGAAACCGTATAATAAAATTTCACCAAGATAGACAGTCATGAGTAGGTTATATATCTATTGTTAATACAAATCGGAAATCGTTTATAATTGTTCTTATCCGTAATTTAAATATTGAAACTTCAATATCCGGTGTTCGTTTCTGTAATCGTAATTAAAATCACGAAAAAGGTGTAACATATTATTGATGAGAGAAAAATATGGATTCATAATCGCTGTTAATATTATTTACTGCATTTAATTGACTTAGTTAATGTATGTGTCTGTTTGACTGTGTTTGTTAACTACAAACATTAATAATCTTTTAGAGGCGGATTAGAGCAGAGGTTCTTAACCTTTTCGGAGTCGCGGATCACATTTAATAGTATTATTTTTGTATTTAACGGGTGTAGCACCTGTACCATAGATTTAACATGGGAAATTAGTTTCTCCTTTCGTAAAAGTTATGTGGCGCCCCAGGTTGTGCGCCAGTTATTGAGTTGGAACCTGGTTGCTATTTGTAATAACCGAACAAAATAATTCAGGAACAACATTTAATTAAGAAATTTATTTTCGAGACAATATATTTTGACACTAATATAAAAAAGTTGTTTTCCTTTGCGCAAAAGTTATGTAACGCCTTGCGTTGAGCACCAGTTTTAACGTTGGAATTTGGTTGGTATTTATAGTAAAAAAAAATAAATTAATACCAGAACAACATTTAATTAACAAATTTAGGTTCGAACCGATATATTTTATTTTTATATCAACATGAAACTGTGTTTTTTCTTGCGCAAAAGTTATGTAGTGCTCCACGTTAAGCGCCACTTATAACGTTGGGATTTGATTGATATTTATAATAAACAAAATAAATTAATACAAGAACAACATTTACTTAACAAATTACAGGGCTATTCAGAGACAACATTTTAAACACTGTCTAAATTAAATACTGTTTAAAATTTAGACAGTGTTTAATTTATTTATGTATTCAGAAACATAGTAACTATTTTTTTTAAACAATATCTAAACTAAACACTGTTTAAATAAAGACAGATAAAAATTGTGCAAGTTGGTAATAAAATAATTGAACTTAACTTTGGTCTCTTTCTAATTTTTAGGTGCTAGAAAGAGATAGAATATCACATTTATAACCTTACGATCCATCAACGACAAAGCTCTTATGTACTTTCTTTTTCTACGACATTGTAAAGTCGCTATTGTTCTCTTTCTTACACATTATACTGCTGTAAGAGTGATTCCTGAATAAATAAATGATATACGTGTAATATTATATGATAATGGCCGAACTGATTTAAAAAAAGAATATTTGGTGCACCTACCTTACCTATTTCGGTATATGTAGGTTTTTAAGAGGTATTGTATAGGTAACTAGCAGTATACTCGCTGCTTCGCTACCGCAAAAGTAGTCGTAGCCGGCTTAGGCTGGACCCATGGCAGAATCGGTTTAAGACTGGCTTGGTGCGAAGGTTTTGGAAGGTTCAATATATTTGTTTTAATCTACTATTGTATTGATATGTGCTTCTTACACAAATAATGTAAGTAAGGGCTTCTTTATGATATTGATAGTACAGTCATTTGGTAACAACACGTATAAGTGTCCCGTTGTGCTAACCTAGAAAAATGCCACAAAAAGTTGCCCATGTGAGAATCACTCATCGCCCAAGGCGGTTCTGGTCACGTGAAGCATTTTATCTTGTACCTTATGAAGTTATTTGTTATGATATTTATTATAATTATTCCGTGATTACTCCTGATCTATAAATCGTACCAATATAGGTCAGAGCACATTTTTACCGTTAATAAATTTAATGTTATAATTGTCGTCGAAAAGTGAAAATAAAAATCTGGGACATATATCCTCGGGAACATTTTTGTAGCAATATTAAACCATAAAAGTCCTTCATATATATATTGAATATGTAATCTTTTATAGTTTCACCGCCAGAGCCGTAGCAATGTTTTCGGCAAATACACCTTCACCTCCCAAATTCAAGGGAAGAGCAAAAAAAGGTCCTCACCATCCAAGGAAGAGCAAAACAAAAAGGTTTTCACCCGCAATGGCACCCCTCATGACACCCCGCGCCCTTATCAAGCCTCGCGCTCCTGGCAAATGCCCCGACGCCACCCCGTGGCTACGGTGCTGTTCACCGCCATAGTATTTTAATTTGATTAATGTAAAATTCTAAATTACATTGTTGTACATGTGTATGGGTAACCTTTATCAGCAAAAAGTAAGTCTATATCTCTCATTGGGCCTAAGAGATATTGTCAAAAACAAAAATAAATAAACCATTATAATAAAGTTCATAAATATCGGCAAAAATAAACAAATATAATATAGATGGTGTCTCGTTCTACATTGACTAATCATAGTTTTGCTAAATAACTGAAGATCAGTGCTGTTCACCGACAATATTTGAGCCGAACATTTCCGATGCCGCCCGAAGAGCCACTATCTCAATATTCGCGACTGCAAATAACAGTGAGACGTCTGGTGGTGACTAGCTAAATTAAACAGAAGCGTATATTTGGATAATATTTGTAGCGTGTTGTGCTGCAGTTTATGTGAATTAAGAAGTATTTTAAAATATAGTGACTTAAATACAGTGCTTTTTTGCCGAAATATTGTTTGAACAGATAAATATTAAGAAAAAACTTCTGACATATACGATTCTCGTCCGCCATAAGCTGTTGTACGCAGCGCCGCCAACGTTAGTTTCAGTCGCGAATAGTCATCCAATCAACTATTGAACGAAAATTCCTTTTCCCTCCCTGCATATTTAATAGATATTCCAATGGTCCAATATAATTAAAAACAAACTTATTAATTTCTCGTTTCTGGTGGGACTTTTTTGAGATTTTCGATTTTTCTAGTTATGGTGAAGGCATTTCCGACCTATATGCAAAATTTCAACTCGGTAGCGTATCTGGAAGTGGGTTAGAATTTCCGGACATAGCCACAAATATTCATTTTTATATATAAAGATTTAAAAATTATTTTCTCGAGAACGGCTAGACCAATTTTAAAACTTTTTTTTTTTAAATTATATTGTATTTATGCCTAGTATAAATCCCGGTGGTTTCATAATTTTAATATGGATGCCAATTATTGCTCCAATAATAGATGGACACCCATATGGCCACATAGATGGCCATATTATAAAAATTTCTCATTTCTTTTTCTTGATGCAATTTTATAAAAACATCTTTTTTTTTAGAGCCAACGCAACTGAAACGTCCTGAATGTCCCCTACCGAAATATCTTAATTCGGATAATAATTGTAATTTTTAATCCATATGCCGTCCCTTATACACTGCAGGCCATAAGTTTAGGACCAGTTGTTTTAATATTTGATTATTTGATTTAATTCTCAACGGAGATAAAAATTGATGAGTATTTAATTTTTTCTATTACACAGAATATAACTTTAGTCTACATAGATCATTTTAAGATGGTTCTTATTTATTTATACAAAATTATCCGAGTTTATATTATGTTTGTTTGTTTTCGCTTACGTTAGTATATTTACATTACGATATCTTTGGATTGTTAAATTAATGCTGACTTGAAATTTCTTTTATATTTATACTGTTAACTGTTAATATAGTCTTTATTAGTGACTTACAGTAAGTTTGAAGCGGTAGATATTTTTTTAAATCAGTTTTTGTTTTGTATTTTTTCCTATACAACTTTTTTCGTTTTTTACATCACTGAGACTACCAAAATGGGTAAAACTCGAGAACTTAGTCTAGAAACTCGTTCAGCCATCATAACCCTTCACAATGAAGGTAAATCTGAACGTATTTTTGCTGCCCAGTTGAAAATTTCTAAGACTCCTGTGCACAACGCTATTGCAAGATTTAAGGAAACAGGCAGCAATAAAGCCTACCACGTTCAGGACGACCCAGAATCACATCAAAAGTGCAGAATGACTTTGTTGCTATCACAAGTAAAAGAAATAGACGTCTGACCGCCCCTGAGATTCGAGCAGAATTGAACAGAACTGGTTCGAAGGAGGTATCATTAACTACCATGAAGCGCCGTTCACGTGAAGCCAATTTGTTCGGCCGTGTCGCTGTTCGAAAACCACTTCTTAGGCCCCAAAATAAGAAGAAACGGTTAGAGTGGGCTCTTCTTCATCGCCAGTGGACAGTGGATGATTTTAAAAAAGTACTGTGGACAGATGAATCGAAGTTTGAAATATTTGGTTCCAGGCGTAGAACATTCGTCCGTCTGAGCCAGGGAGAAAAGATGCTGCCTCAGTGTGTGGTACCCACAGTAAAGCATGGAGGTGGGTCCATTATGGTCTGGGGAGCTTTCTCGGGTCTTGGCATGGGAAATCTTGTGCGTATAGAAGGTATTCTCAAGAAGGAGCGCTACAAATCAATTTTAGAAGACCATGCGGTACCGTCTGGCCTAAGACTGATTGGACCTGGGTTCACTCTGATGCAAGACAACGACTCGAAACATTCCTCAAAATTGGTAAGGGGTTTGTAGAAGAGAAAGAAGCTGCTGGAGTGCTCAAAAATATGGTCTGGCCACCACAGTCGCCGGACTTGAATCCCATCGAGTTGTCATGGGAGGAAATGGATCGTAAGGTCCGGGAAATCTGTCCAACGTCCAAAGAATAATTTTGGACAGTTTTAGAAGACACGTGGAACAGCATGCAACATGAAAAAATACAAAAATTAATCGCCCGTATGCCAAGACTAGTTCAAAAAGATTTAAAATGTAAAGGAGGTTTTTTTGACGAAAAGACTGTTTAACGTTTTTATGTATATTTGAAGGTTATTTTATACAAATTTATGACTGTTTCTAAGTAAAACACATTTATATATGTAAAAATTGATATCATCAATACAAAATATTTTGTACAGTGACGTTTTGTACTAGTTTTTATTAAATACTGTACTGGTCCTAAACTTTTGGCCTGCAGTGTATATCACATGATTAAATTCATTTTCAACCAGATGGTGTATAAAGTAACTCCGTGTTTAGAAAAACGATATTTTTCACGAAAAATTTTATCACTATAATTATCATGGGGATTTGTTGAAAATTGGTCATGAAAATTTTTACACACAAACTCATTTATATCCTTCACATCTTCAATATCTTCTAAATATTCTTCCACTGAATCACTCATTTAGAAATATCACGTAGATAATAATCTTAATACACAAATTTAAACTACCCACAGACGTTGTTTAAAAAAATATTGATTAAATTGTAACTTAACTACGGTAACTAGAATGAAATGTTGTCTCTGAATAGACAAAATCAATTTAACCACTGTAACTAAGAAAAACAACACATCTTGCACTATGGTTATTACCAAAAACCAGTAAGAACTACTGAAATAATTTTTTAACCAGTTACCCTAAAAGGGTTAAAGTGCATTTTTAGATGGATGTGTTAAATACCTATTTTACGCATAGTGGTAGAAAAAAATAAATAAATAAAATGACGGAAAATTCTTGAACGTCATTGCCCAATTTTATATTCACCTTATATTTATGTCATGTGTCCCGCGGAACATGGTTTAAGAACCCCTGCTGTAAAGAATATTCGTTACTTAACCGTGTTAAATATGAATGCATCTTCTCTCATTAATAAAATCAGATTTATTTCTCAATAATTCAAGTTTAATTCGTTTAACGTCGTATATCAGTTAATAATCATAACCTGTAATAAAATAACTCGTAAATCTCAAATATACGTAGCAGACAATAGCATGTCTTCAGAGTCGTCGAATAGCCCCTTAACACACTTGCCCATGTTAATAAAACTTGTACCATGACAACAAATAAGATATATTCTTTACGTGTTCAAGATGTAGGCTCTGACAGTATTTCATAATGAAGATTTCTTTTTAAAAATATCTCAAACGACTTTATTTACAAGCATATTGGCCTTAGGTTATTGGTGCCCGTCAAGGGCTTAATAAGCTAGTTTTACTGATCATTATTCAGAGCTTTCATGCCCTTTGACAGTTTCGTGGTCATATAATTAAGAGACCAATACGCTTCTATTTTCATTTTGAAGGGTATGAGTGATTTATTATATTGCTTTTCAAAATTGCAAAATTACTTTCGCTCGAAAGATGAGGGAAGTAAAATATGTCCTGGTAATATATGTCAGAGCTTTTTTTTTTTAGAAGATAAAGGTCGTTCTTTAACCTTTTACATGTATGAAATACTATTGCTAAACAATAGATTTGCCATCTAGGTTGTAAGATATTATTCTAAGCAAACGAAAGCAAACATGACGACAGCGTTTCTAAACCGAGGGATGTGAAAGAATATATTACATCATTCAAAGCAGATTAATATTTATTTCATCCAACGACATTTAGTCCTGGATTTTTTTATACAGCAATAACAATAACAACACCTTTGCCCAGTTGAACCAGTTCTCCTTTAACTAACTTATTTAATCGTTGAGCCCTTTTTAGGGTTTTGTAGGTATGACCAAAAAACCCTTATACCGTCATTTTGTCGTCTGTCTGTCTGTCTGTCTGTCTGTCTGTCTGTCTGTCTGTCTGTCTGTCTGTCTGTCTGTTCGGTAAAAATTGTAGCCAAACGGCTAAACCTAGAGAGTTGAAATTTGGCATGCTTATACAACTCTTTGACCCGCACATAGGAAAAATACTAAAACATCTAAAAAACATACCCCCCTGAAAATATAAACAAATATGTGCTCATCGAAAACAAAAATATTTTTTTTAAATTCTGAGTAGGGTATCAAATGAAAGCCCTTAGTACGTAGATTAACGATCAAATTTTTATTTTTGCAAAATAAATTATTTTGATGCGATTTTTGCCAAAAATGTGCAAAAAAAATTTTGTCCCACACCCTGTAGCCCAGATGGTTTAAACTAAAAATCTAAAAAAATTCTAAGTAATGTATATTGGTGTGAACCGAAATAGTACAACAGGAATTTTTGATCAGATTATGTTTTTGGAAAATAACGCATTTTTTGTGGTTTTTGGTTCACAAAGTACAAAACTTATACCAATGTAAGACACTCACATGCATAGCGTTCGATGGCTACATGCGTTAGAGCGCTCTTAAACTGGCTGGAAAACGAAGGGTTTCGAGTTCGAGTACGGAGTGAATTTTATTTTTTCTGTTTTTTTTTTTTGCATTTTTATTATGTTGAAATTATTTTGTCAAAATTCTAGTTATATTTTGACAAATGTTGTATTTAATTTTTATGAGCGTAAATTTAATAACCAGTCTTATTATATGATTAACAGACGATAAATTATTTTAAAAATATCGTTCATTTTGCCGTGATTACTACAAAGTAAAATTTGTCCTACACACTCAGCATACCGCCTTCACTTATTATATACCTACGAAACCCTGAAATGTGTGAATATTCACACTTCACATCAATTTTTTCATTTATGTTGTCGGGCTTTGTGTGACTTTGAATTTCACTTACATCCAGTTACTCACAAAATTGAGCATACAAAAATTTGACAAAGATACTTTTTAATAAAACGTGACTATAAAACAGATTTTTTTAAAACTAATTAATTTTTATTTATTAAATACACCTTGCAGATCGAAAATTATTAAATTATAAAGTATAGTAATATAATCTTACGGCTAATGCAGAAAAATTAGATATGCCACCAATTTATTATTTTCAACAAGATAACGATCCCAAACATACTGCGCTTATTGTAAAGGAATGGCTGTTATACAATGCACCAAAATTACTCAAAACACCGCCACAATCGCCTGATCTCAATCCAATTGAAAATTTATGGAGGGAATTAAAAGTTCGGATAAAAACAAATTCATTTTCTAATAAAAATGATTTTAAAACGAAACTTCAAGAAGAATGGAATAATTATACCAGCAGAAGTTTGTGGAACATTAGTGCAGTCTATGCCAAATCGCCTTCAAGCAGTAATAGAAGCAAAAGGTGACGCGACAAAATATTAATTTAAATTAACTGATTGTTTTCTAATTATTTTATTAGTATTACTATTTTTTGTACGCACAATTTTGTGTCTCTGAAAATGTATATATATTTTTGTTTTTAACAAATGTTTATTAAATATTATTTAATTTTATACCATTTATGATAGTTTTGTATCTCTAAAATGCATTTTAGAAAAAATAATTGGTTTAAATAATCTGTTTTATAGACATCTTTACCTAAGAGGTCTATTTCTAAAACTTTTGTACGCTAAATTTTGTGAGTAACTGTATATATAAGGTATGTTAGTGTTTCTTGACGAATTTTAATACTATATTAAGAAATAAAGCCACTATCTTTTATATTCGTCAGATTTATTAAAATCACAGTAATTAAAACAATTACAAAAACGTTTCGTGTATAAAGTTGCACATTTTCAGTCACGTAAAAAAACACATTATGCAAACATGGCAGGGGGAGGCTACGTCACAATCACATAACAAGAATAAATGTGACCATGTGACCTCTGCCATGTTTGCATATTTTTTTCTGTGTTTTTTGGCTTGACTGAAAATGTGCAACTTTATGCACGAAACGTTTTTTTAATTGTTTTAATTACTTTGTTTTTTGATAAATCTGACGCATATACAAGATAGTGGCTTTATTTTATATACATATATATATATATATATATATATATATATATATATATATATATATATATATATATATATATATATATATATATATATATATATATATATATATATATATATATATATATATATATATATATATATATATATTCTTTCACGGGGGTCCATCTCCACAATTTTTTTTCCACTCAATCCTGTCTTGGTCCTACTTCTTGCATCGTTTCAGGGGATCTCCCTTTTCTCCACCGTTTTTTAATATCATCGCTCCATTTTACAGAGATTTTTTCTTGGTCTTCGTTCACGTTTTCATCTAGAAACCCTGACATCGTACGAGATTCCAAAAAAATTGTTTTTGTAACACACTGTTTTATTGCTCTTCAAAATATTCGCCTTTAAGATTATACACTTTTGCATGCGTTCAAACCAATTCTCGAAACATTTTTTCCACTATGAAGTTGGTATCTCAAAAACATGGTTTTCGAAGACTTCAACAGCTTCTTGGGGTGCTAAAAAGCGTTGTCCACGCATTTTTCGTTTGACATTGGGGAACAAAAAGAAGTCGTTAGGGGATAAATCAGGTGAATACGGGAAATGAGACATTAATTCGATGTTTTTCTCCTTCAAATAATGAATTGTTTTGAACAGAATGTTCATGCAAAATCGAATGTATTGCAGTCTACGATATGCCATAGGATGTAATGGATATAAGAGGTGTAAATTTGTCTTTTCCTATGTCTCAGTTAGTATTGGCAAGTAGTCCGAGCATTAAGATAAATATGTATTAAAACCAGGGCATTCTTTTGAAAAATAACATTGTTTAATTAACTTTGCGTTGTTATTGTTGTTGCTGATAAAAAAGTCCAGGTTAAATCTATCTTCCCATCGTATTCTGTTATGTTGTCCTGAACACATACAAAGTTGCAAATATTGTGTATATTTTAGTTTTATTTCCTATATTATTTCATACGTCTTGCCAACGGCTTAAGAGCATATTACATTACCATATTTTCTTCATAATACCGTCTTATTTTCAGGCTAAAGTACTTTATATTATGCAAAATATTCGATAATGTAAAACTAGCTTTTGATTTTATATTAAATCTAATTTGACAGCGCTGACGCAAAATTATTACGAAAATATTATAATGTTAGAATTTATATTCAATATCTTTGCCAAGAACTTGAAAACTGTAAACAGAAACTAAAATAACACATAAAGTAGTCAGATATTGCAAAAATGAAATTGGTTAATGAATATATAATTGATGGTATGGAGGTTCTACAAATTTATAAGTACCATATTAAGATATGTAAATAGAAGTGGATTCGTTGTATCTTTAGATATGTATCTTATGATAACCAGATAGCATTGCAAGCAGAACACTGAATTGGAAACAACAAGACAAAAGAAGAGTTGGGAGAGCAAGATGGACGGGACGATGCAGTGTAGAGAAAGCACGGAATGAATAGGTCTCTTTTTAGGAGGACATGCTGTATTTTATTGCGCCGATCTTTCTTTTTCTTGATTTTTATATCGAAATGTGCTTATTTTTAATTGAGAATTTTTGACTTATCTCTGGTCGCAAATTCAAAAAGGTTTTAACCCTTTGCACTCCGTTGTCGCCGATAATGTGACACTTAAAATATGAACTTTAAATCCACTGTCGCTGGTACGGCAACACGCTTGTTTTGCTTATTTGAGCGCTTTTGTATAAACTGATGCGTGTGTTTAACATAACACTAAAAAGTGATAATTTGTGAATTTTAAGAATTTGTCTCTTTAAGGAAAAATCAGTGTAATATCAGCAAAAACTTAAATTACAAGAATTGTTTAGAATAAGAAGACAATCTTTTATCTAAATGCATTTTTTTGATTGGATAAATATTTGGAGAGTTATGGAGGGAAGAATTTAAATTTTCAAAAACCTTCTTATTAATGACTTGATAGCAAAAATTTATTAACGTACGAAAGTAACTAATATATTGCTGGAGTTGTTAGTATATTATATGAGTCACTAGGCTGGAGTGCAAAGGGTTAAAAGAAATTTCAGGAGATATGGTTATTTATTTGAAAAGGTAGGTACTGCCTACTTAATTTCGTACTCGACTGTATATTTTTGATAGAATACAATATTTGCGGGGTGGGGTCCAAAATTTGAAGCCTCGCTACTTCTTAATGCTTGAAAGTGCCACTAGACACTGTACTGCGTACGTTAAGTACCTACTTTACGTCCGGTAGTAGAAAAAATATTGCTTGTGAAATATGGATGTTGGACGTTAGACAGCGTCACATTTTAAAGTGTTACACAAAATTATAGTATCTCAACGTAAGCTTTTTTTTTTTTTTTACAGTCTGTAACTTTGCTCTCTACACCTAGCAGGATGTTAATAATACGTTATTCTGTTTTATGTGCTTCTAGTAATAGTTGTAAACTCAAACTAACTACTTACTTTCATAATTAATTTTAGTGCCAGCCGCAAATAGTCTTATTCAGTTGCACACCTGTTTCTTAAATTACTTACATGTATTATCGCAACATTTACGTTTATTAAGTTGGAACGATGTTCATCGGTCTCATTCAACGTCATTTACTAGTTATTTCTTATCAATTTGGTACACAGATAAATTTATACGTACATACAGCTCCCGTAATCTAGCAGATGACCTGAATTGCGCAGAAGGGAACGGTAGACATCCGAAGAGCAACAACTGCTAGGCCCTGAGCCCCCCCCCAAGGCGCGCGTCTGGTTTACCATATATATAAAAGGCAACGTCTCTCTGTCTGTGCACCAAATTGGTTTTGGGTGTCAAAATTGATGAAATTCGTTCCTCATAGAGACCAGTTGAAGTTGGAGTGCCACAAGGTTCTCTGTTGTCCTGCTATTGTTCGCTCTTTTCACGAATGACATACCGACTACGGAAGGATTTATAAAGTGTCAGTACGCTAATGCACAGCGTATTTAACTCGCTCATGGAGTTCTGCACCAATTACTCAACGACTACAGCACGCCTACTCGAGTCTTTAGAAATGGTGCACTCGCTGGCGTGTCGCCGTCAACCAGAAAGTTTAGACTACCGTCGTGTAAGGTTAGTCTTTTCGGTGAAGACATTCCATGGTGTAAAAAGGTCAAATATCTTCTCTCACTTATGACCCCAAACTGGTCTGGAAGGAGCATGTTCTTGACTCAATTTCCAAAGCTAATAATGCTATCGGCATGCTCTCTTCTTTTCTTTATAGAAAGAGCCGCCTTAGCATCTCGAATAAGACCAGGATGTACACCACGGTGTTCTGGCATATCCTGACGTACGCATCCAGTGTCTGGGCTAACACCAGCATCCGCTCACATTAAGCGGATGGTTTACGTCAGGCCTCAGGTGTTGATTGGTTTGTATGCAACGTCGACATCAGTCACAATTTGGTGCCGAACATGGATGACTTCATCCGCGTCAGCGTTGAGAAGTCCTTCCAGATAGCTCAAGTTCACCCCAACCCTACCATAGCATCGTCAGTCGACTATGAACCGGCCAAAATCGCAGACCGCAATGTTTCTTGACAGACGGCTGAAAATACTCTTCTGAGGTCAATATTTGATTCATTCAACTGTGAATAATATCATCGTTATGATACGTCACAGGTTGAATCAGTTCCTTAGACCTGTAGTTCAAGTCACTCGTAATATTTCAACTTTTTTAAGTTGGAATCCGATACTCTACAATTTGTGCGCTCGGGGAAAACGGAATCCATGTTTCCATTCATATTTAACGCATTTTCTTCAAATTATCCGTGACAACGTAATTTTTGGCAGCGGCAAAGTTGGTACACAATTTATACACTAATCAAAATTGAAAGAATTTTAAAAATCTTTTCAGCAAGTCCATCTTTGTGCGCTCAGGTAATACATATTTTTGATTTACATTTAACGTTTTTGGGCTGATGAAGAAGAAGTAGTAAGTTCCAAAAAATGTAGGTAGATAATAACGTATTGTTCCCGAGCGAAGTCGAAAAAGGCATCTAATCCATTATAAATGAGGCTTTATAGTTTCTGTTTCAGTCTTTAGATTCATGCTTACCTATGGTGGACAGAATTCCCAAGGTCATAAAGTCATAAACTACTATCAGAGGCATCTACTAGTTTTATGCTCCTTGGGAAAGTCGTTGTCGAATATTCGTTCTGCCTTTGTACAAAAAAATTTGTTTCCATTGTCCTGCGAACTTTCTGAACTCTCTAAATATCTTTATTTTTAAATTTCAATTCACAGATATTTAGAAGAGGCGTAGGAACTCTTTCAAATCAATGATCCCAATCTGACATTTGTTCCACTCCCACAAAGTACTTTATTCATATTATCCATATTTTGAAAAAAGTTCAAAGGTTAAGCATCCCTAAGAAACGAGGCGCCTGAAGAACACATGACCCTAGATCAGCCCGTCTGATTATGGTGTCGGTACGTTCTTGTTGATAAACGTAGAATATAGAATAACGGTCTCTTGGTATTGCTTGTTATTCATAGCTCTGGAAGGATAATGAAATATTCTTGTTACTTTACCGTAAAAGGTTGATTTAACAGCGTTTATTTATCATTTCGCTGTCATGGTTCGGACCAACTTTGGCCACTTATAAGTGCAATGTTTAAATGGATGCTTATTTAATTATACTGAAGAATTGCTTTAGGAGACCATATTGTTGTGTTTTAAATTATTCAGGAGGTTGTTTACTGTTTTCTTACCTTGTTAGTGATAAATGAAGTTTTCTTCAGCCGCGAACAAATCTAACGGACGAATATCAACAAAAACAACTAATACCTCATCTACCTGGACACAGCGGATGGGCTATAAGGCACAAATTATGCATTGCTAATGACTAGCATAATTTTATCATAATATTACTTTTATTGCCTGAGTTATCTTAATTTTAATTTTTAGTATCAAAAAGGAATAAATAATTTTTCTACAACCGTTAAGAAAAATTAGCATTTCAGTTGTTTTTAGGGTTTTGTAGGTATGACCAAAAACCCTTATATACCGTCATTTTGTCGTCTGTATGTCGATCTGTCTGTCTGTATGTCTGTTCGGTAAAAATTGTAGCCAAACGGCTAAACCTAGAGAGTTTAAATTTGAAATTTGGCATGCTTATACAACTCTTTGACCCGCACATAGGAAAAATTCTAAAACATCTAAAAAATATATCCCCCTAAAAATATAAACAAAAATGTCCTCATCGAAAAAAATATATTTTTTTAAAATCTGAATAGGGTATCAAATGAAAGCCCTTAGTACGTGGATTAACGATCAAAATTTTATTTTTGCAAAATAAATTATTTTGACGCGATTTTTGCCAAAATTGTGCAAAAAAAAAATTGTCCTACACCCTGTAGCCCAATGGTTTAAACTAAAACTCTGAAAAAATTCTAAGTAATGTACATTGGTGTTAACCGGAATAGTACAACAGGAATTTTTGATTAGATTATGTTTTCGGAAAATAACGCAGTTTTTCGTTGACGATGAACAAAAGTTATAGTTATGTAACACATTATAGTAGAAGGAGTATCCTGGTCTAATGATTAGATTGCTCATTTGCTACGCAGTAAACCAGGGTTCGCTTCCGGACATAGAAGACAATTTTATTTTTTATTTTTTTTTAAAGTTTTATTTTGTTTAAATTATTTTTTCAAAATTCTAGTTATATTTTAGCAAATGTTGCATTTAATTTTTAAGAGCGTAAATTTAATATAGTCGGATTGCTGATAGGTGACTGTTCGTTGCTACAAGTATCGATGTACAATATTATATGCTTTCTCTGTCTATATCATTATAATTATTTGCATACCCATAGTAACGTATAGTGACGCAAGTTGACAACCCAAATTATTTTAATAAAAAACATAGCATTAGAAAGAAACAACATGATTCGTAGATATCTTTACTAATTAGAGCACGAAAATAAATTCACAGCAGTACTCAAACAAACAAAATTATTAATTTTAAGATAATAATTACAAATAAGGAAAATTTTATATTCATACGTAAAAAAAAAAAAAAACGTAAATTATGGATTATAATTTGTTGTTTAATTAAATTAAATTTTTATGTTTCCCCTAAGTACAAAGTAATAAAATATTAAGTAAAAATATATTTATTCATATAATATATTGCTACAAGTTGTATTTACATGTTTATTTTTATTTAAAAAGAATTTAGTCACTGTAATGCATGATATCGTTGTCATCTGAACTATCGCTGTCATTTCTTGTATTTATTATTATGGGATTAATATCATCAACAATCCTTTCCCTATCCCACCATTCATTTATTAAATTTTCAATTTTTTTAACAGATTTTGCCTAAGTTTCACAACTAATTTGAAGCCATATTTTAATTAATATTTATTACCAGACACTGACAGCTAAGGGCCGGTTTCTAGAAGCTCAGTAAACTATAAGCTAATGGTAAACTACGGTTGCCTTAGTAAACTGTTGCAGGAACAAAAAACAATCCAAAGTTAACCATAAGTCAACTATGCATAGTTTACTTCGCATTTGACGTGAGTTCAACCAAGGCTTCCTTGGTTAAGTGTTGCACAAACGTTGGTCACGACTTGAACTCGAGTCAAACAATTGAATTTTTCTGACTATACCTTGATCACAGTTTAACTGCGATATACGTCAATATTCGGTTTTTTCATAAATTTTATTTTCATAATTTTTGGGCTAAATAAGAGAAAAAAGTAATTTAAATAAGAAGACGGTAAATTAAATTCTTAATTTGTGTTTTAAAATGAAAATGCACCTAACTATTATTAATGAATGTGACTTTAATATAACATAACCTACAAAACTTCCTTATAAATTCAAAATCAATATTTAATTTGATTTTTCAATAACGTTATAATATAATTGTAAAAGAAATATTAAATACATGAATAATTTATATATATTTATTTTGTACCACTGTAAATAAATATTAAATACATATATAATCATTATATATTTACATATTTTGATTATTCGTACATAATTCTAGGTTTCTATTATTATTTTTTCCTTATCCTATTCGAGCAATAGAAAAATTTCAACTTCCAGCCTATGTTCTTTGCCCTCAATAGAAGATATGGAATAAGATTCTTCAGACGGCGAAAAAAGGCTTTAGTGAAGTACTAATTTTATATCATACAAGTACTCGGAGCAACAGATTATGCACATTATAATAATGTTGATTATGCACCAAGTCAGTCACTTGGTGCACTTATCAACAATTTTTCCTGACACTACCTTTGAATACACATACAAGAGTAGAGAAAAATTCTAATAGGGCCCATGTTGCAACAGGAATGGCAATTAATATTGACCGTGTCCTAACGACAATTATATCTTGTGCCGTTTTACATAATTTTTGTATACAACAGCATGATACGATATAAATTCCTGTAGAACTATTGCAGAGCGATGAACCAAACATTAGAGAGGGTAATGATACCAATGTGGCTGTACGTAGTGCATTAATCCAAACAGTTATTGGTGTACCCTAAAAAAATTAATACAATATAATGTAATAATTAAAACAAAACCACTTTATTATTTTTTATAGTTTAATTTTTTTATTAATTCTAATTCAATTTATATTTAAGTCATAATTGTACAGCATTCTTGCTTTATTTTTCTCTATTAGCGCAGCCTGATATTTACTCTTATAATAAACTTTTATAATGTGTTATTATTATTATTTTTTAAATTATGTTTCTTGCTTGTCTTTTTTTTGTTAGGATTGGAAGGTTCAGGATTAGCTTCTTGTTGCATTTCAGGTTCTGATTCTGGTTCAACTTGATAAAAAATATGAACTAAAGCCAGTTCTGAATCAGTTAGGTAGGCAGGAGGTGGTGGTAAAATATATAGGCTAAAATACAGTTATCGACATATTTTCAATAATTTGTTGTTTCCATCGGTATCGACACTATATCAGTACTACATCGAAAAATGTTTTTTTCAAGAAACCAGCTCCTAAACAGATACTGAAGAGCGTACATTTAATTCACAAATGTTCTTTTTAGTTTGTTTATTATTTTTTTTAAATTAAAATACTAATATTTAATTTGTTTTGTGTCTCTTCACGCAAATTCACGGAGTTAAATTCATCTGTAATCTGGTACCAAATTTTCTTTTTTTTGAATTGTTCAATTATCACATTTTTGTCTTCAGTAATATGGGAATATCTGAAAAATGATAAATACAAATTTTAGGTTATGTTTTAAGAATAATTTAAAAATATTTAGATTTCAAAAGAAATAAAAATATATGTATACTTACTTACCGAAAATATCTAGAAAAATGTTGTTATCGGTGTTGGTAAAGTTTGGTGTTCGTGAATTCATTATTTTAGTTCATTTTAAAACGTTTTAATTCTTGACAGGTGATTACTGTCACGTGAAGTACAGTTCACATTAGCAAAAAATATCTGTGCATAGTAAACCAATTGTTCCACTGACCAAGCTTTAAAAAATGTTTATGCAACGCAAAATAAAACTGACCATCAGTCAGACTTGACCATTAGTCAGTTGTTACCATAGTTAACTGACTTTTCAGAAACCGGCCCTAAGACAAATAACAAAAAACATTTTTAAAATCGCTGAAAAATGGTAACTAGATTAATATATGAATGCACTACTTGATACATACATGTAACAGACACCTATCAGCAATCCGACTATAACCAGTTGGTATTGTTGGAATTATATTTTCATTCTATGTGTCATGTATACAAAACCAGAGGGACGTAGCATATGACTTAAAACAACCAATGGAAGCCATAGGCGCAATTTTCAAAATCTTAATGAACCTTGCTATATAAAAAAATACTGCACATATTTAGAAACCTAAATAACAGTATTAGGTATTCGAATTAAAATTAACAAAAAAATATTTTAACATAAAATTTGTTTTTAAAGCTTTTACATTAACTTTTACATTAAATAAATTATTTTAAAAATATTGTCCTACACACTTAGCATGCCACCTTCACTTATTATATACCTGCGAAACCCTGAAATATGTGAAAATTCACACTTCACATAATTTTTATAGTTGTAATAATTGTACTGAGACGACGCTGGTCGAAGGTAGAAAACAGAGAACGGAACAACAACATGCAGGGCTGACAACAAAAAAATTATCATTGCTATTTATGCAATAAATTGTTGGCATACAAGTGTATAACCTTGTATGCTGTAAACTTGGTTAATATAATTCTATTATTTATTATGTAAAATGTGATAAATTTATTGATAATTTATAATGTGTATTTAATGACGCAAACAATCAGTTGAATATCACTGTTTTATTTCATCCATAAATTTAAGATCGGTGCACGTATTCGTCAAAAGTCGTTAAATTAATATCATGGCTATCATCAATAAGTACTTTGTCTTGTATTAAGTCTTGACTTCTTCCGGAATCCTCCAGGCATTCTTAAGCAACACCACACTGAGTAGAACCGGATCTTTTCTCAGTAAAAGTATTAGATATCCGGGTTCGATTCCCCATTTTTAAAAAACTGTTCTTAACATGAACGCCACAAGGCTAAAATTTATTCGATCCTATAATTACGATTGACTCGTGAAATTTGCGTGCTTTATTGTATTTAAATATATTTTTTAAATCTTATGCGTTATAAAATTAAAATTCCAAATAACAAATTGTTGTTTACTAGTCGTTTTGGCTGTGATTTTTCCATTGCCCTTGACTTTACCAAATTATTCTCTTTGCTAACAATAATTTATTTCGTGGTTATACAATTTTATTACCTAAAATTATAGTCTAGTTTCATTTTGGTGTATGTTTCGGTTGGTAGTTCGTAAATGTGGTTCCATGGGTTGCACAGATAGGTAATAATTAGGCAACAAAAAAAGCTGAGATATACGAGCCCCGTCTCAGCGAAGTTGGCCCAACTGTCAAAAATAGATTTTTCAAAGAAAATATTTATATTAGAAAAGAAATCTCTCTCTCTCTCTCTCTCTCTCTCTCTCTCTCTCTCTCTCTCTATCCCTCTCTCTCTCTCAAAAAAAATATATATTTCTTAGTTTTTAGGTACTTAAAGGGTAGCCCTCGTATTAAATGAAATTGAAAGGTAAGATTTCAAAATTTCATTGTAAACTCGGGTGAAGTCTGACTTGGTTTTGGGACAGCAAGGATTAAATATATACCTTGTATATATTTAATCCTCAAAAGAAAATTTATATTTAGTGGATCGATTAAAAAAAAAGTAAGCCGTATATAGAAAAAATGTTTATTAATTATTAAAATACACTTTTTAGGGATTTATTTCTTAAAAATAATATCGTCTAAATGTAGACCCTCGCGTTCTCGGCACTCATTTAATCGAACAGTAAAATTACTTATGACGTCTCGGCAGGTGGACTCAGGGATGGCTGCCATTACGTTACGGATATTTTCTTTCAAATGCGCCAGTGAAGTCGGTTTATTGGCGTAAACTTTAGATTTAAGATAACCCCCATAGGAAAAAGGCCATAGGGGTTAAATCTGGACTGCGTGGAGGCCAATTTATGTCACCTCTCCGGGAGATCAATTTGCCTGAGAAAATTTCACGAACACGTGGCAGAGACATATTGGACGTGTGTGAAGTTGCTCCGTCCTGTTGGAACCATGTTCTTTGGTTATAGCCAGGAAAATTTTGCAGTTCAGGTACCAAGAAGTTGTCTAACATCTCCACATAACGCTCTGAATTCACTGTAACTCACTTCCGAATTGAAAGGTTCGGGTCGTCACGAACAGACTGATTAACATTCTCCACGTTTTCTACCGTTCTTGATGACCTAGGTCGCCCGGATTTTGATTTATCCAGCGTTGTACCAGTCTCTTCAAACTTTTTAACCCAATGTCGAATGAGAGGAATGCTTGGCGCATCATTTAAGTGGCGAAAACCTCGAATACTGCAGAATTTTCTACGTGCTACAGTCGCCGAATCACCGTTTTTGTAAAACTCTCGCACGCATAACGCGCGGTCTGCTCCCGAGAAACGCTCCATAGCGATTGAATTTCCAAGAGCCAGGCTACCGATTGACATAACCCCCGCGCCCCTCGGATACGTTGCGTTCACGCAGTAAGCTAAATAAATATAAAGAGACACCTTGTAGTTCATTGATATTATCGTCAAAATATATTAATTATTGCAAACAATTTGCAGTGATATTAATCACATTTGTACGGGACACTTTTTCTTAACCTTGTAAAATCAAGTTGTTTATTTTATTTATTTTTTTGTCCTCACACCTCATTAAATCTCTCTATTACTATAAATTTTTGCGCAACAATTTAATCGTCACTTTTTGTAACATATCCTTACACAGATCCCATAATTATATTTAAATTTTTCTTATCTAGAAAAACAATGGTATTATAAATTTCTCACATAACATGCATTTAAAAACAATTTGCAAAATCAGAAAAACGAAAGGTGATTTATTGTTTTATTTTGAGTTATTTTTGAAAAAAACAAAATCTACTTGTTAATGCTTTTCCCACAGTGTAATTTTGATGTTTAATGTCAATGTTGCATAACGCATAACAAATTGTCAAGAGTTTAAATGGTTTCTTTAACATTTTTAATAAGTAAGAAAATAACACGTTTTTTATAAAATGCCGCATATTTTCTTGGTAAAGAGAAATTTTGAATTTTATGGGATATAATGCAGTACAGAATAATAATCATAATAATAATAGCTTTTTCCACTACTACTAGACAACTCTCCATACATGAGAAACATATTACCTTCCTGAACTTTGAAACAAAACTATTGTTTGTTATTGAACTTTCTTGCCATAATCAAAAATAATTCAGATTCAAGGAGGAGGAAAACAGAGCTAAGTATTTAAACTTGTCTGCGCTTTGAAAGCTGTTCCTTGGTTATAGAATTCTGCTCGTAGTCTTGGTATATAATTGTTGTCTTAGGTGGCTGCATCGTTTAAGAGGAAAATGGATATACTTCCTACCTGCAAATATTCTGCCAACCTTTTGATGAGCAAGATTCAGAAACCAGTTTTACTAGAGTTACTTCGCCTTATCGGGCTTTGAATCTGGAATCTCCACTATTACATATCGCCTGGGTTTGGGGTTCAATCGTGAGGTTCCTTGTATGACGTTTATTAATAATAATAACGTTTTATTAATAATAATAAATTTGAAGTGAAGTGTGAATTTTTACACATTTCAGGGTTTTGCAGGTATTTAATAGGTGTAAGAAGCCAACATAATACTGTATGTCTAAGTATATTTATCACATCAAAATCAACAGTTTTTTTGATAATCACTTTTATTCGTTATTTTAGAACTAAGAGCTTCAATTTAATTTTTTTAAAAAAAATTTAAATAATTTGTCAAAAAACCCAGCGTTTTTTCTGCATTTGCTTCGTATTCAAGTCTTCATTAGATAAATAAGAAATATTTTACAGTGTAGAGTGTACTGTGGTGTGGTGTGAGTAACTCAGTTCGCAACTATTAATAAAATATATTATTTTTTTAATATTTTTAATTCCAAAAAAATACACGCACTATCTTAGCTATAAATACAAAAAATCCATAACATTGTTAGCCATAATTTAATCATGAATTAAAAAAATTATAATTTTTCTCAAAAACACAAACACTGCCATATTTTTCAAAAACACAATCTGATCAAAAATTCCTCTCGTACGTTTCCGGCTCAGATCAATATACATTACCTATAATTTCTTCAGATTTTTTGTTTAACCATTTTTTGTAAAAGGGTGCGGGATAAGAACTTTTGCACATTTTTGGCTAAATTCGTGTAAAAAAAACGAATTTCAAGAAACTATAGTTCCGTAATCTACGTCTTAAAATATTTCTTTTGATACCACACAATAAATTTTTAAAAAATATGTTTTTTTATCAACGTCACAAAAAAATTGACATTTTTCGAAAAATGTATCTGTTCAAAAATTCCTGTTGAACTATTTCAGTTCCCATCAATGTTCATTACGGCGATTTTTTTTAGATTTTTAGATCAATACCTTTGGGAGATAGGGTGGGGGACAAAAGTTTTTTGACAGATTTTTCGCAAAAATCAAATAAAAAAAAATGATTTTCCAAAAATAAAAATTTGTTTGTTGATCCACGCATTAAGAGGTTTCATTTGGAATGCCATTCAAAATTAAGAGGTTTCATTTGGAATGCCATTCAAAATTTAAAAAAATATATATTTATTTTTTTATTAAATAATACATATTTGTTTATATTTATCCCGTGCTGTATTTTTTTGAACTCTCTATAGTTTTTCTATATGTGGGTCAAAAAGTTGTACAAGTATAAATTTCAACTTTCTATGTTCAGCCGTTTGGCTGCAATTTCTACCGACACAAGAGTGACGTTATAAGGGTTTTTTGGTTTTCATACCTACAAAACCCTAATAAAAGGGGCCTATGTTAAACAATAAATAGGGCTGTATGATGCACATTGCTCTCAGCCAACTCACTTTCCAGGCTTTTTCATTGCTAATCTTAAGTAATTCAAATATTTCAATTTCTGTTACTAATAATTCTTTCTTTTTTCAGGTAAGCAAGAAAATATTGCACGATGGATATCAGCAAATTTATATATGGTAAAGTATTTATATTAATATAATAGGAAATAATATCTTTGAAATTATTTTGCAATGGTCCAATATTAATGCGGACACCTTTATTTTGGACGTTTGCCATTGCTGATAGTACTAGGGTAGAATAGTACAATATAATGAGTATTAGTATCAAAAAGATATAATACTTCAAGAGTATATAAAAAATAAATTCGGTCGTTTCGGAAACTGCTCAACAATCTGTTTCCGTCTTCAGCGATCACGAGAAGTGATAAACATTTCAGTTTTAATAATAGGAAATGTTGACTAGGTTCTAAAGTTTCTTAAGCCAAACGTTACACGTCTTTTTATAGACTGGCTGTAATTCAATAAATGGATATAATTTACAATACAAATGACGCATAAAGATGGTAGCAAACGGGTATGTGTTCTTCTCTTGCCTTGATTTTTATCAAGGTAATTCGCGCTTTGCTTATTGCCATCCGAAATAGTTCTATGTCACACCGAAGTATTTTCTTAGGCTAGCAAGCCAGAAGACCCTTCGTATTCCTGGGAAAAAATTGTTTTGACTGGTTAGTTAAATACGTAATGAATTTACAATACATCTGTCCGAGAAGGAACATAGGCAAATGGGTCAGTCTTTGGGTAGAAACACGTGGAACGCTTATAAACGCCAAATGGAGAAAATAAATATCCTCTTTCAAATGGACCCAAAGGACGCTTATCTGACATATCGGCGCTTGCAGCCAGCACTGACCACCGAAGTATTTTTGAAACATTATTTACTAGCTTGCAGGAAATTGGCAATCAACTTCGAAATTGAATTTTTCGGATAATACAGAACATATTTTCCTTGGATTTTGTTAACGTTCAAGCATTCAAACTTAATATTAAATTTTATTATGCACAATTTTATACTAGGCTTAAGTATGGAATATGCTTCTGGGGATCATCAACTATGGCAGATGACATATTTATTTCCCAGAAAAGAATAATACGTTGTATAGCAAACAAAAGGCGCACTAAATCATGCAGACCTTTTTTTATAAAATACAAATTATTAACAGTTCCTGGTATTTACATTTTAGAGTTGCTGGTCTATGTATTTAAAAATCAAATATACTTTGCTCGCCATTTGAACCAGCATTCATATAACCCTAGAGGAAAAGATTGTTTTAGAACTCCAGCAAACATGCTGGGACTGGCAAAAAAAAATCACCAAAAACTGTTGGTATTAAATTATTTAATTCACTGCCATTCCATGTCTGAAATGAAACGCAGTTTGCTGTATTTAAGCGGAAGATTAAGGTATTTCTTATAGAGCATTGTGTATACTCAATGAATGAATTCTTGAAATTTTGTAAGGACTGGTGTAGTCATGCCAATGGGCAACGTTGATTTTGGGTAATGATTTTATTGTGTTATTAATTGTATAACTTGTTTTACTAATCAAAATCTGTGTAAAATTATAAATTCCTGTACTGACATATCCTACGTGCAGTCCTGTATTTAAAGGATTAATAAATATTATTAGAGAGATATTGCAAAGTGAAAAAAAAGCTGACTTTATTAAAAGAAACCTCTAATAAAGTATCCTGTATTAAAATTTTTCATGATGATTTAAAGAGTGTTATTGCAACGGTGCTCTTGCGTCATACTTTATTTTGACAAATATGCCAAATTGATGGATCGAAATCGTAATGAATATAGAAGTTAACTGCAACTCTTATATGAGTTAACTGCAACAGACTATTTTTTTCCCATACGGCATACTCGCATACGGCACAACCATTCGCAAAAGGGTTTCGTGACACAATTTCTCGGAGAATAATAACATCGTCCTCGTATTTAAATCGTCAACGTTTTTTATCTTTAGCTTGCATCATTACTCACAAGAAAAGTCGCCAATTTTTTGTTCGAATTTACTCCGTTGTTAATTTTGAGGTTACATTGACAGAAGACCTGTCAAAATTAAGGTGCTTTAAATAAAAAATGCTTTGCCGTTATTTAAATTAAATATAGGTTGCCTGTATTTTAATAAAAGAAAGAAATTAAGGATATATCAACTGCGCAGGCGCACATGTCAAATAAAGGAAAACTTTATTAAAAGATCAGTAGAACAGAGGTTGCAATAATTCTCTATTATTATTAAGCTTCCGAATCTTGTGTTACCACTGCTCTGATAAGTGTTATAGATTCGCACTTTGGTGGTTATATTCAAGAGTTAAATATGCAATTAAACTTATACTAATTTAAATCCATTATCCCAACCTTGAATGATTCTGGTAAATCGAAATACAAATAATTTATGTCTAGTGTTTCTGTAAATATGTCCTTTTCTATATCAAAAAGATTCTTTTTTAAAATCTAGTATTACAGTTATTTTCTCAAGGCCTATTTTTTCAACTTTATAATAAAATGCCTTCTCTACTATTATAGTTATTTATGTCTTATTCACAATATAAAGTATGTGGCGCCATAAAAATCTAAGTACTGTATCGTTCTCTGACATATCCGAGGGCGAGTCTATAAACATACCTGTAAATGTTAATATAATAAGTTTATATAAGCCTTTCGTTTAGTTCTTAAGGTCATTTTATCCATGATCCACTTGTCACTGTATGTAAACTTAATTTCTTCCGCATCACGATTATCAAGGTGCCAATATTGTTAGCCGAAAATGGTATGATCTAAATTGTGTCATTGTCATTTGACTTTGTTACCTTAACAGTTCATTTTTAAATATATATGTATGTATGTATATAATTACACACACCGGCAAATTTAAAGGAACAGATTGAGAATTATGTTTTTTTTTTATTTTTATTATTTTGTAGCCTATAGCTAGATAGCTCTGAATGCTCTACTAAACCGTAGGGAAATATTGTATCGACGCCAAGGAGAACAAAATTTTGCTACTACTGTATCTTTTGGTGGAGGTTCAATAATGGTGTGGGGTGGAATATGTTTGGGAGCTTGCACAGAGTTAGTGGTGATAGATAGCAGAGCTTTAACTGCATATAGGTACATCAGAGATATTCTTCAAGACCATGTTGTACCTTTTGCTTTATATATCGGAGAAAATTTCACCCTAATATAGGATAATGCGCGCCCACACGTCGCCCACTGTGTAACAGACTTTTTAAATCAAGTGGGAATAACAACAATGGGTTGGGCAGCATTCCCCTGACCTCAACCCGATTGAACATTATTCCAAAAAACATTGTACTAGAAGATTACCTGAGAGATATCCACAATATGTACAGTACAGGTAAAATAATTAGATTTTTATGTCTGTTCCTTTAAATTTGTTGGTGTGTGTATATATAAAATTGTTAAAAACAAGTTGAGGTTAAAGTCTGGTTCATAATAGGTCCATAACTTAACACACTACATGAGCCTAAAGACGTATCAAAGGCAGTGGCGTGGTGTGACTTTCTGATCAGGGGATGCAGTGAAAACAAATGCATTGTAGGCATAAATATGTATAGGTCGTTTCTTTGCTTTAGGCGGATCTAAATGAGAATTTCGTTCTTTTAGGTTGTCACGAGAAGGGACTTTGCTTGGGTTATTTCATGTTTCACGTTTGGTATGTGAAAATTTAAAATTCCAACAGTGAAACCATAGAAATGAATGACATTTGTTATAAAATATAATATATTACTCGTATAAATATGTTTGTATTATAAACAGAACAACGATACTCACTTCGATACATCTGTCCTTTCTTTCGGATACCAATACCAGTATCGATACTACGAAACGATGCTGATAGAAAGTATCGATACCTGCGATCGATATATACATTCCTAGACAGGCTGCTAAATTCTCTCTTCCTAAATTTATCTGTTGCTTTGAATCTAAATAATTATTTCCTGAATTTCAACAATAAATTGACCATTGCAAAATAATTTCAAAGATATTAATAAATATTTAATCTTAATTTCATTTTTCCTCGCTCTGTTTTGTTCTTCGACCATGAAATAGTGTATTATTTGAACAATTAAAAACACTAAAAATTCAGTAAGAGTTGAATTGTTTTAAAAAACATCACACATTTAACAAATTTTTGTGAAAATGCATGATTTTCACATTCCTTTATCTAAATATAATGGTTCTAGGACGAAATTTTACTTTTAAAAATTAAGGTTACCTGACTTTCTTGTCAATTAAAGATAAAGTTCCTCATAAATTTTATGAAATTGTTTTAATTTAGAAGGAATTTTAATAGACAAGAAAATAATTAGTTTTACTTTCGTATCTGTTTGTTAAAATTTTATTGTCTTAACTTCTCAGAAAATACTTGTTAGAAACCTTTTAGAATTACGGAAATAAAGATTAAAACAATGTTGGTTAGTGCAGTGTTTCTCAAAGTGTAGTATGCGGAACGGCAGGGATTTTATTGCAGAAATCTGTGATTTAACTCAGTGGTAATCACAATTTCGACAATGCGATTCCTAATTGGGATCTTAATAAAGGTGGTCCTGTTGAAGACTACTACGAGTATCGTGGACAGAAAGGAGAACTAGTGGCTCAAGAATCCATAAAGCTATTGACAAATGTTAACAAAACAGCTAATTTGTATGGGAATCTCTTTATTGTTTTATTTATTATAATATACTGTAATACCTCGGCTAACGAATTGCCATTCTACCAAATATGTCGGTTAACGAATATTTTCTCCTCAAGGTTTATGCTGCTATGAATGAATTGGGATTCAGCTAATTCAGCGACTGTTTTTTGCATGTCAAAATTGGTAATGTGTACTGACTACGATCAGGCCCGACTAGACGGGGCAGAGGGGGTAGAATTCCCCGGACACGTGGTTCTTTGCGGCTCTGGTAGTGCCACAGTCTATTACTCTTTTATATATATAGACCTGGTAAGAACCCTTTCCCCATGCTTGGGTCTTTTCCCCAGGTCTGGATCTTTTTCCCGGCCCGAATATTTTCCGTGGTAGGAGGGGGTAGAATTCCCCGAACACGTGGTTCTTTGCGGCCCGAACAGAGCCACAATCTATTATTCTTTTATTTGATGGACCTGGCAAGAACCCTTTCCCCAGGATCTTTTCCGCAGTTCTGGAGCTTTTCATCGGGTCCGGCGTTGGCTCTCGACGCCTTGACTGTAGCAGTGGACAAGATTGTATCTCAGATTATGAACTTGGATTCTATCACTAATGAAGGTGACAGATAAATTGGTAGAGAAGCATGAAGAGCATCTAGGCACAAAAGACCTGGATGTATTGAGAAAATAGCTGAAAAAAAGAAATAGAAGAGGATAAAAAGGAATGTCCATCAGAAGGAGAAGGAGGCGGACAGTAACTGGAAAGGGACTATACCAATAGCAGACATTTCAAAGATGTTTTATCACTGGAAGAAGTTCCAAACTCGGGTTTCAATAAGACAGAAGTGGACAAACTCTGCAGTTTGGCTAGACACAAGTTCCTAAACCACTTCAAAGGAATTTTAAAGAAGGGAGAAATCCAGCCAACATTGAAGAAATTCTTAACATCCTCCTCCAGCAAAAACAAATAAACAAAAATTGAGAGAGAAGAAACTAAGATTAACACAACAAGGACAATTGAACCTTCCAGGGAGATAACGTGAAGGTGATAATGATGAACAGAACGTTCGTAGAGTTATTTGTAAAGATTTAATATCGTCAGGTGCAAGCGCGGAGTTATATTAACACACTCCTACGAATTCTGCTCTTACGTCTAACGATAATAAACCGTTAGAAATGGCTTTACGCACAGACCTTTTTTCATTAACTGAAAACTTTGGACTACATGGACTGTGAACTGCATAAAGTGTAAATAGCGAATATTCAACTCTAAGTCCTCCTTTTGGGAACGTTCTGGAATGGATTAAAAGGTTTTTGCGTTGAAAACTGTAATTCGGCTAACGTAATTAGTACTACGAGTCACCTCTTGGAATAAATTAAATTTGTTATCCGTGGTATATCTGTATTCTAATCTTATAGATAGACTGTTATTTAATATTTGTTATATAGCTGGTCGGTCCAATATCTGGATTGGAGATTTGTCGCATTTTCGAAGTTAAATGACACCCTTAACAGGTACAGACGTTTTTTAATAACCAATTTTAACTAGTTTAGTTATAAATATGGTTATCATAACGAAGATTACGTTGCCAGAGACTGTGTAGACCAGATTTACAACTGTGCATTTAATTACTTTATTATATTGAATATTAAATACTCTGTGTGTTATTTTCTGCACCACATATCTTCATCTTGAACTCCGAAGTATTTTTAATTCTATATTATGGACAGCATGATTCATCAACTTTAAAAATAAAACTTTCCGTAATTTTTCCGTGTTTGCATACGCGAAATACTTTTGGTTATTATGTAAATAAAACTTGAATTTTATAAGTGAAATCTAAATTTCACTCAAAAATGAAAACTAGTGTCGGAAGCCATATGTTATGTTAGTATTACCTTGTGTTTACCTTGGGTAAATTCAAGTTCACTACATTTAATAAACTGGTGTAATTTTTATGTTTTAAAACAACGTGATACTTTCAACAAAATCCGGTTATGAAACAAATAAAAAAATAAGAGTGTTTGTTTAGGATGTTAAAGCATTTCGTTTTATTACTTATAAAGCAAGGTACCTCCCTTTGATAGCGACATCGCTATCGGTAGAATGTTTACATAAACATTCTACCAGAACCGGCTTGGTATAGTACGATATACGAAAGAAAAGCCAGTTGAGAAAGTCCAATTTAGTTATGTGGCGTGGTATTCTTCTTGACCCCTATAACCCTTTGGGCTTCGTTTAGTTTTCTTCCATGCAGCTTTGTATTGTGCGTTCATATCCTAAAATGCTCTACAAAGAACTACAGTCAGTATATCGTTCTCCAAGTCTTCGCCAAACATGATCACGGCCATCTGGTGATCGTAAACTAAACTGGGACTCGCCTGTAAATAAAATTCAACGCCAATCATTGACAGTTCTATTGACGTGATTTTGGGCAAAGCGAAGACGTGCTACTAGATGATCAGGGACCAGTTCTGTCCCTGTAGCTGGCCTCTTGGATGCAATTTACCCTCCGGGATACTGTTCTTACCGAAATTGTCACCCCTAGAACTTGAGCTAATCGACCAACGACAAACTTGTTGTTTCCCGCCGATTTTGGAGCATTGTAGATACGAAATATCGATCGTCCCGCTTCTTAATGATTCAATTACGGTTCTGTTCTGCTCTGCTTATAAACTCTCCCATTCCATGATATCGCTTAATAGCGTTTTTCACTGTATTTCGCATCAAATTAAAGGTAAGCAGTAATATAACGCACACTTCCTTGGCCGTTTATGCATTTCTTTGAGGATCCACTCGTTCGTGCGTTGATTTTTCCAAGAAATCCGAAGTTATCTTCGTCTGCACCGTATTTCTACTGCATCTATTCTCCTGCGACCTCCTTTTTACGTCCACGTTTCGGTAGCGTATATAAATATAGGAAATAAAAACGTCCTAACCAATTCCATTCGGCTACCATTTCTGAATTTTGTTGTCGCTGTGATTTTTGGACAATTTTGAAATGTGTTCTACTTAATCGACACCATTAAAGTACACACACCGGCAAATTTAAAGGAACAGATTGAAAATTATATATTTTTTTAAATTTTATTATTTTGTAGCCTATATATAGATAGCTTTGAAAGCTCTACTAAACCGTAGGGAAATATTGTATCGACGCCAAGGAGAACTAAATGCACCATTTAATGTTGCTACTACTGTATCTTTTGGTGGAGGTTCAATTATGGCGTGGGGTGGAATATGTTTGGGAGCTCGCACAGAGTTAGAGGTGATTGATGGCGGAGCGTTAATCAGAGATATTCTTCAAGACCATGTTGTACCTTTTGCTCCATATATCGGAGAAAATTTCACCCTAATGCAGGATAATGCGTGCCCACACGTCGCCCACTATGTAACAAACTTTTTAAATCAAGTGGATATAACAATGGGTTGGCCAGCGTGCTCCCCTGACCTCAGCCCGATTGAACATTATTCCAAAAAACATCGTACTAGAAAATTACCTGAGCGATATCAACAAGACGTACACTACAGGGAAAATAATTAGATTTTTATGTTTGTTCCTTTGCCGGTGTGTGTAGTAATTTAATTCATGATGAATTTTTTTGCCCTCAAAATAATCATCTATTCCCGTTTAGTGTGAAATTTCTGTTCTTTGTTACATTGAGATTAAAAGAAAAAATGTATCCCATTATTTAGTTGTTATTTAAATTAACTTTCTCCCTTTTCGTTTAAGGAAAGAGGTTAGGCTAGCCCTTCCTACTTCCTTCTTTCCGAGAAGTTTTTGGAATAATTTTACATAAACAACTCCCTACAAAGTAACAAAGAAATTGTTATGATTCACTTCCAGTTCAAGTGATTCACAAATATAATGACGACATACTGGGCCTTATTTATAAACTGAAAGTATATTTTTAATTGCATGATTTTGTCTACAAAATGAAAAAAAAATATGTAAATGTAAAAAAAAAATGTTGCGAGGCAGATGTATCGAAGCTTATTTGTACAAAAAGAGTGAAGTGCTGACGTCAACTCATTGCTTGGCAACAATCAGAGTTTTTCTTATAGTCCAGTGGTTCCAAAACTTTTAAAGCTCGAGCACCCTATAAAAGAAATATTTTGGCCGACCCCTATTTTTGACTATTCGTTTCGAATTGGATATCTTTTCGAGAATATGTGGATATTTACATAACCTCGTTGATTTGCAATGATATTTCTATAAAAATATTACTGATATACATTTAAAAAAGAAAAAACTAAAAGTACTGTCCTTGTTTTACCTAGTTTATCATTAACTTTAGAGGTTCTGAAGTGAATTCGAAAAGAGTAATGGTAAATGTTTAATATTTATATAAACTGAATGAATGAGTGGTAATTTCAGAAATAAAATTTCATTATTATTTAAAATAAAATTATTCAATTAGTTAAAAAATATTCAAATTATTCAAATATAAAAACTAATCTATTTTAAGATAAACATCCTCAAAGATTAGTTAAGCTCAGTGCCGGACCGAGGCAATCTTGCACCCCGGGCGAACTCCTTGTTTTGGCGCCCTAAAATTTTTCAAGATCCTAAAATTGGTTGATTATGTCAACCAATTTCAAAAAATAATAAAAAATAAAATAATTAATAAATCAATTTTTATTCACAAAAGTATTAAAAAACAAAAAATCAAAACTTAATAATTACAAAAAATAATGATTTCACTAATATTGATTTATTTCTAAGCAGGCGATACACCTCAAAAATCTAATTATCACAAAATTCTAAAATAAAAATAAAGTTTTTTTCTTGAAAAATAAAATGTGATCGCGAAAAGCAGAGGGCAAAGGAAAAAGCCACGTAGCTGGATCATTATATTGAAAAATACGTTCAGAAATGTAGTCTACATTTTCCTCAGTATTTGTCAATTTTTCGAAAATCTGCATTTTGTGATGTACCTTCTCCAAAAGCATTGTTAAGCAAATTTGAATTAGATACATTTGATTGCAGATAGTTGGATAGATATGTTACACTTTTAGAAAATTAATTTTCTCTTTCCAATTTTCTTTTACGGTTTTGTGATCCAGATAATTTTTTATGTGTCGAAAATTCCAAATGACTGCAAAAAGTTTAATAAGTAGAACATGCATTTTAAGTTTATAAAATGTAAAACTTACCAATGCTATTAAAATAAATTTCAGATATAATAACTAATAATGAAAGATAATTAAAAATAATTAACACAAAAGTACGATAATTTTTTTATAAACAGGTTAATTTTGCACATTTCGAAATATATGCTTGTTGTCACTAGCAGAATATAACAAAAACTGACGAAACTATATGAAATTAAACACGTTTATTATAAACGGATTTTTTTTTTTATAGCTTTCCATTGAAATCCTTAAATACGTATTGTAGCAAATAACCGGAATAACCTATTAAAAAAATCATTAAGTAACTTAGGGTGTTTTGATGTTGTAAGCAATATATTATATCGCAAATAATGAAATTTATTTAAAATTTTTCTATTGTAGAGAATAGTAATGCACTTAATAAGTGTGTTATATGATAAAAATATCAAATAATTGTCAATTTGGTATATCTAACTCATTTTTCACAAAAAGTGTACTTAGTGACTTTTACCTTTAAACAGACGATATGATCCTAGTTTTGCTAATGACTTCTTAGGTGCGCCCTTATCAACGAAGTGTCTCGCTACTCCTCGCCCCGCGCTTTTTTCCGCGGCACGGCGTTCACAAAAAATCGTATACCATGTCACTTTCTTTTCATATTCTTTGGTGACAGTTTATTTTTCAAAAGATAAGAAGCATTTATTTTATAAGTATGCTATTGATATGAATGAATAAAAACATTGCCAAATTAATAAATAACAAATAATTTTATATATAAAACATAATACCTAAATCAAATGAAATTTATTTATATTGTCCGATTCTTAATTTGGCGCCCCTCTAAATCTGACAGACCGGGCGACCGCCCGGTCAGCCCGCCCGTTAATCCGCCACTGGTTAAGCTATCATATATTTTTCTAGTTAAGTGTCGAAAGATACGAGTAGAATTACCGTCGTATATTATATGATTTGTTTGAAAGAACGTTATTGTTTATATCAAATAACATGGGCGATGTTGATAGGCGACCATATATTTTCAGTGATATGGACTTCATAGTAATTACAGTCAAAATTAATTATTTGGATTTATAAATTATTGGTAAGAAATATGCGTCTTCAAGATAAGTTGAAAGGGTGTTGTTGTTAATTGGAGAGCTGATTATTTTTACAACGACAAAAAAATGGTGTTCAGAGATCAGATTATTAGTTTAAGAAAAGAGCTGGAAAAATCTTGTGAGACACAAAAGAGTCATGAGTAAACCGACACCGTGTACGGACGAACCTCCCAAGAATTTTTGGTAGAGAAACCCGGTAGCGTGTAGTGGGTAAACCAGAAGTAATCTGGTTGGTGTCAAATTTCTCTTTCGGCTCTCTATACCTAAATAATTATATTAATCAAACGGACCAGGCTTATGAGGAAAGTACTAGTTATAACTTCGACTCTGGTGACTACTGTCGGACGTTTACATATTATTAATAATAATTAATGTTGGATCAAACAAAAGAGATACATTATATTTGCTTTATTTTATAGTACGGTTCTGGGTAAAGGATTTTGAATAAAAATGAGCGGTATTTTAACAGTAGCTTTTATCATCTACTTTTCTTTCATGTTGCTGACGTCATGTTCACTAATATAAAATATTTACAGTGCTTCTGTAACATTTATAACACCTTGAAGCCGACAAGTATGCGGTACTTAAAACGATATCTTTAATATTTGTATGAAGGAAAATGTTGTAATAAAATTTGTTAAAAATTATGTTATTTACATACCGCTAATTGGAGGAATAAAGTTGTTTGAAATACGTGTGGTTAAAAGGTATTCAGTTATGAACATTAAATATGAAATAATATAACTTCTGTGTGGTTTAGATTATTGACTTTATGATACATATTATTTTTAACTCATAATCAACCAATTATAAGCTATAGTACAGGAGTGGTGGACCTCTTTGTGCTTACGTGCCAAATAATTTTAACTCTACTTAAATATATGATGGCGTGCCAATCTACTTGTCTTGTTTCATTCGTTGTCACATTCAAAAGTAGCTCTGTGGATGTATCTGCAAACCACTTCCTTAGGTTACCGAGGTAGGTAATCATCCTTCGTCTTCCAGGACCTCTTCTTAGTTAGTTAAAAATTTGACGTACAAAAACGAAGGCTATTTGCGCCTTCTGGACGTCTTCCTTCTTTGTCCATATAATATTTTGTGAAATACGGTATTTCCTCGTTCCTCTTATCTTTTCTTTAAAGTTGGCAAAATTCTCTGGATAATTTCAATGTTGGTGACTCGGACGATCCAGAAGTCCAATATGTCATGTGACTGTTATTTTTATATATTTGTTATTTAAATTAATAATGTGCGTATTTAGCTTACGTAACTGTTGAGTATGTTGATTTACAGTCTTATTCATCCTATATACATGTCCGTACCACCGTAACTCTCCTTCTTCAATGGTTTGCTCCACAGGTTTCGTGTCTAACTTTTCTCTGAAAGTCAAGTTCCTGATTCGATTAAATTTGGTTTTCCCTTTAATTTTTTTCAGGAATTTTCTTTCAAGTCTTCTTACTTTGCTTTGCATTCCTTCCGTGGTAGTCCATTACTCCAAGTCGTATATTATTATGGGTCTCTCTCTTACAGTTTACAATTCTAAGATTGGTTGGCAGTAGCTCTCCATTCCTCCTTGACTTCTACCTTTCTCTTTAGATAAGTGTTTCCCAATCTTTTTACTTTCGTGGCACATTTTCCAAAGAAGAAAAATTTCGTGGCACACCTACGTAGTCATAGAAGAAGAAATTTATAACGTTAGTTTTTTACCGACCGCCAATATATATAAGGGAGGTATTGTGATTATACCGATTTTGACATTTCGAGATTTCGATGGATCTCCACGAATTGAGGTCCCTACATAACGTTTTGACTATTTTTAGCATGATGTCTGTCTGACTGTGTGTCTGTCTCTCGATCTGTCTGTCGGTCCGTGTACACGTGCAGAGCAAATTCGACTTAAAAGATTTTTATGAAACTTCATATTTTAGCTTTTGACATCAATGGCACGAGTTGATCAACTTTTGGTAAAAATCGGTCAAGTAGAAATGAGAGTTTACTCGTGTCGGTTTTAAGATTTTTGCGAATATTTCACAACAGAGTAATATTCCGAAAAAAATTATTTAACAAAAGTTGCTATAAAAGCAATAACTAAAAACTTTTATTTGAGACATTTTTTGATAAAAAAGCATAAATTAAACAAGTACTTTGTGATGACGGTCGGGTTTGTTGTGGCCACAGCTGTTTTTTTTTTTTAAATTTCGCAGCACACTTGGAAAAATTTGCGACACACCAAGTGGTGGGCCGCGAAGAGCCGCACATATAACACTTAATTATTTTATTATTTAAAAAGGATAAGTAGCTTTTTTTAACTTTAATGTTACATAAATATTATTCTTTATTATACATAGACAGTGGCGGACTAAGCCTTCGCCGGGCCCAGACATTTTTGATTTACGGGCCCTCAACCTATGTTTTTTTTAAAAAGGTCCTTACCTTCCAAAACCAACTGAAGAGCAAAAAAAAAAAAAAGGTCTTCACCTCCCAAATCCAAGTGGAGAGCAAAAAAAAAAAAAAAGACATCACCTACCAAATCCGGGCCCTTGAAAATTACGAGTCCTAGACAAATGTCTTTTTTGTCTAAGGGGATAATCCGGCCCTGTACATAGATTATTAGTGCTGGGAACCGAAACCGGTTTTTCGGGTACCCGGTTCCGGTTTTCGGGTAAAACCGGGTTTGTAATTTTCGCGTTACCCGGATACCCGGTTCCGGATACCCGGTTCCGGATACCCGGTTCCGGATACCCGGTTTCGGATACCCGGTTTCGGATACCCGGTTTCGGATACCCGTTTTCGGATACCCGTTTTCGGATACCCGGTTTCGGATACCCGGTTCCAGATACCCGGTTTAGAATACCCGTTGTCGGATACCCGGTTTCAGATACCCGGTTCCAAATACCGGGTTTCGAATACCCGGTTCCGATTACCAGGTTTCGAATACCCGGTTCCGAATGCCCGGTTCTGGATACCCGGTTCCAGATACGCTATTCCGAGTTCCCTGATTCAAACTTGATATTTAGTATAAATATAAATTGTTGAAATTGAACGGTTTGAAATTAAGAGAAAAGTAGATCTTTCCTTCAAAATTTTATTTTTATACTAGATGTACATTTCGTTCACCACGTGAACATTATCAATAGACTCGGTGTGAATGGGGGTGAATTAGGGTATTTGAACATTTACGATTATTGTAGGTAATGGTTATGAATTGGGGAATTTTTATAATTAGGTTCTTGGGATTATCTCTAAAAGCGGGTTTTGTAAAGGACTTAAGTCGGTGTTAATTAGAATTTTGGATTTTTTTTTCTTTTTTTCATCTCTATCGCCTATGAAACACAATAATTAGTTGAATATAAAAATAGTTAAATATAATAAACTGTTACAATACATATTATTAATATTGATGACAAATTTTGTCTTTACAATATTTATTGAACATTTTAACAGACACATTGGTAATGTTAACATCTGAGAAATTATTATTGTAAGTACTACAGAGTCTGACTATTGGAGAATTTTGGTAAGAATTCGTATTCGCAAAAGGTATACAAAGAAGCGAAGAAGATCGCGTATTGTTTATTACACTGAAACATTAATAGTGATTAAATTTTGTAGTTCAACACAAGATAATAGATTATTAAGAATTTAATGCAAAATTTTCATGTCAGTCAAAGTCGACGATCCTTTAGTGTGAGAAAATTAAACTCGGCGCAACATATATTATAATTGATATAGTTATAATATATCAAAAATATATATTATAAAGAAGTTTTTTAGAATTAAAATAAAGTAACGATTACATTTTTTTTTTTTATTCAAAATTGAAAATGTATAGTACCCGTTTTCGGATATTCGGTTCCGATTACCCGGTTCCGATTACCCGGTTCCGGATACCCGGTTCCGGATACCCGATTTCGGATACCCGGTTCCGGATACCCGGTTCCGGATACCCGGTTCCGGATACCCGGTTCCGGATACCCGGTTCCGGATACGCGGTTCCGGATACCCGGTTCCGGATACCCGGTTTCGGATACCCGGTTACGGATACCCGGTTACGGATACCCGGTTCCGAAACCGGGTAACCGGGTAAACCCGGAACCGGTTTTTTTTTTTGGAACCGGTTCCGGTTCCGTCAAGATCGATTTCTGACAGCACTATAGATTATTGAATGATCTAAGCGTAAAAAACTATGTATGTATATATTTTAACTAATCTTGGTTCCAAAAACAAAAATTAGGGGGGCCGTGAGTTATTGATTTGAGATGCAGGGGAGCCGCGACATCAAAAAGTTTAAGAAGCACTGCTTTAGATCATCATATTTCTGACTGTTGAGCTGCTCCTTCAACTGACTCATATAGTTTAAGGGGGGTCCTCCTTTAGTATTTATACCTTCGACCATAATACATGTCTGTAATTAATATGCGTACTGATACTTTTTTGAAGATTTGTACCTTCGCTTATTTCGATATATCTCTTTTGTTGAAGAAAGATGTATTAATATTATTAAATAGTTTGCCAGTTGAACTTACTCGTTATATCGATATTTAAGCCTCTAACTTTCCATCTTGTGAAAAGATAGTTACCAGGTATTTGAATTTGTCTACTGTTGTTCAATAATAATATATCGCATGCTATTTGTGGCGAGGTCAAGAACTTATTAGACATCCCTCGTGGAAGCCATATTTTGATAGCTTTTTGAACTCTATAAGGACTTGTTTACAAACTCCACTAACCTCTATTCTCCGAAGACATGTCAGAGTCTAATGGAGACTAAACCATTACAACCAAAACAAAACCTAACTTCATGTCACAGCAGTTGCATTTTAATTAAGTTTACAAAGCAACTCGGAACATATACGACGTTTGTACCGAACAATAATATAAGACAGTAACACTGATTGTCTGACGTAACAAGCGGTTGGACAAGATTGCTTGTCCTATTCCTTACAGGACGTTACTTTAAAACTTCTGCACAATACATTCTTCCGTTGGAATCTTTAATGGGGGCAGGTTTCATATACAAATACATCATTATTGTAAGACCATTAATTCTAAAGGAATTCTCTGAGTATTATGATAACTGCGGTATGATACCATTAGATTTGTAATAGGATTTTTTAAATAAATTTAATCGCATTTTTAGAATTTTCATAGTAAATAGCTAACTTAAATGGGTCTTGTAAGCGATAAAATAATTTTCATTATTAAGTATTGTGCTTTCAGGTATTTTCTATTAGTTCAGGGGAAATATGACGGGAAAAGGTATTGTGGTTTAATAGGAACAGTGCTGGATTAATTAACAGGGCCCGTCAAAAACAAGGGCCCTGTTCGTGTCTCTCTTCTAGGGTAAACATAATATTTAAGTGGGGGGTTTCTTAGTTTAACATTATATTTTTATCGAGCGCTCGTACCTATAACGTCTTGTTAAGTAATGATCAAATGCTTGAATCGAGAGCGTCTTGTTAAATATTCGTCTACTCAGCTCTACCAGTAGCGACCCCGCTGCATTATTGCAGTTCTCGAATGTATATGACATATATGAAAAAAGAACCCTTCTCTGAAATTAACGCACCTTTTGAACAAAAGTCCCATTAAAGTAGAGCACCCTAATGAAAAAAGAACGCCCTTCTGAATAATGGTATCCATTTGAAAAAATTTATAAAAAGGGTAAGAAAATTGATAATTTATTCCACAAAAGAAAACTAAATATTTGCAAGCACACTTTCGGAACAGCCAAATGAAATATTAGGTTTTAATTATATTAACAATAGTATAGTCCTGTGTTTCTCAACCGGTGGTTCGCAGACTACTGATGGTCCTTAGTAAAATTCTTTGGTCCGCGAAAGACTTATAAATTGTTATTTTTGAGATTTTTTGTTAATTTTTTTATGATCTTTCGTCCATTTTCTGTGATTTTAATTCATTTTCAGTGATTTTTTATTACTGAGATATTATATAGATGTAGAGTACGCATACAATAAATTTGTTTAATTGTACATTTATTTTTTGTGGTCCGCGGTAGAAAATTAAATATTTTACTGGTCCACAGTACGTTTTCAGTTGAGAAACGCTCAACATTAAACTATTTTTTTTTGCACATGTGAGACTGGGAAAAGTGAAAAATTCATCGTTAATAGATAATTTAGTTCTGAAAATTCCGTTCCTAAACGGGATTCAAACCCGAGACCTTAGAAACGCAGGGCACCTGTGTTGCCACTAAGCTACGCCGGTCGGCAAACTTATTTTTTTTAAATATCTGAACAAAAATTTCTTTCATTAAATAGTAGTAAAAACACTAATAAAGAAATTTTCTTCTTCATTTGCAGCAAAACATAAGTATACATGGTAGATTTATTAATTTTTTAACGCTTTTTTCTCGTTGTTATTAAAATTAAAACGCTGAACAAAAAACTGATAAGGAAACATTGCCACACACTATAACTTTTCTAATAAAATTAATCCAATATTGCAAGATTTTATCCTTAGAATGACAACCAGACACGCCAGAAGTATTTAGTCTTCTTTTCTTAAATTTATCACTTTACTCATTGTAAAAATGGAGCGAGAATCGATAGAAATAAAAAAGCACGTGCTAAACCATGCGTAAACAAAGAAAGTATCCTTAAGTTTTCACTATACGGCCGCTAGAGGGATACGCAGAAATTTGAGTCACCAATATTCTAAAGCGTAACACGTCATAGTGTGGTCAAATGTCCTAAATACTAGCGGGAAATTCTATTTCCATATCATACATGATACAGTATCAATACACTATCTTCTCTTTTTAGTTTACTACTTACCTTCTTTTGTTCACTATTTCTTTGTTTCTTTTATTTCGGTCGACAGTTTGCGATAACAAATCTGACGCATTGTTGAATTAGTTTTTAAGGTCAATTTAAAACACTAGTACGGTCGCCAGTTTCGTTTATTTGATTTTGTCTTTAGTTGAAGTGAGCATGACAACTACATACAAAGGTTAGTGATTTATTTATTTGTTTATGAATGGGTTTATTGAATTTTATATAATGTATTTTTATGTATTTTTGTATTCATACCTTGTGTTCTGTACATAACTGTTTTCTTGCATTATGAAACATAAATTGAATACATTTGGATTTATAATTTATGAATATATTTTAATAATGAAATCGGTTGTTTTTGTGTATAAAAAGAATAATGTTTCATAAAATATACACAGTGCATCAAATTATGAATGTTATGATAATACAGAAATAAATGAACTTCAAAAATACAAACTGTCCCCTCCCGAATCTGTACATCGTTGACATCGATCCAAAAATGATTGGAGCGAGTGGGTGAGCTTCTCGAATGGTATCAATGTTTCTCAAAGTGCCGTCCACGGCCCACCAGTGGGTCGCGAGAGATATGATTATCCTATATTACATGATTTATGAAAGTGGTCCGCTGTTAGAATAGTTTGAGGAACACTGGTTTGGCCTTTAGAGTACGCGTCATGGCTCTTCTGTGAGATTTTGAGTATATAGCACTAGTCAAAATTCAAGTGACGACCAAAATAAAAGAAACAAGTCAATATTCAAGTGACGAGAAAAAAAGGAAACCAGTAAAAATTCAAGTGATGAGCAAATAAAAAAGGAAACCATTCAAAATTCAAGTAATGAGCAAAATAAAAAAGAAAACCTGAGAAATTCAAGTGATGAGCAAAAAAAAAGAAACCAGTCAAAATTCAAGTGACGAGCAAATAAAAAAGGAAACCATTAAAAATTCAAGTAATGAGCAAAATAAAAAAGAAAATCTGTCGAAATTCAAGTGATGATCAAAAAAGAAACCAGTAAAAATTCAAGTGACGAGCAAATCAAAAGGAAACCATTCAAAAATCAAGTAATGAGCAAAATAAAACAGAAAATCTGTAGAAATTCAAGTGATGAGCTAAAAAAAGAAATCAGTCAAAATTCAAGTGACGAGCAAATAAAAAAGGAAACTATTCAAAATGCAAGTAATGAGCAAAATAAAAAAAATGAAACCAGTCAAAATTCAAGTAATGAACAAAATAAAAAAAGAAAACCAGTCAAAATTTAAGTGTTGAGCAAAATAAAAAAAGGAAACCAGTCAAAATTCAAGAGATGAGCAAAATAAAAAAGAAAACCAGTTGAAATTCAAGTGACGAGCAAAAAAAAAACAGTCAAAATTCAAGTGACGAGTACAAGAAGGAAACCAGTCAAAATTCAAGTGATAGCAAAAAAATAGAAACCATTCAAATTTCAGGTGACGAGAAAAAAATAGAAAATCAATCAAAATTCAAGTAATGAGCAAAAAAGAAAAGCAGTCAAAATTCAAGTGACGCGGAAAAAAAGAACACCAGTCAAAACTGTAGGGATGAACAAATAGAAAGGAAACCAGTCAAAATTCAAGTAACAAGCAAAAAAAAGAGCAAAGGAAACCAGTTAAAATTCAACTACTGAGCAAGAAATGGCGTTTCCAGTTTTGGAGCCCTTTTCTGCTGCCTTGACAGGCGAGTGCTGTCTAGGAAGACAGCGAAAACAAACAGATAATAAAAGATCTATCGAATACTGGCAAAGATTCATGCATTTAACAAATCTAAATAGAGCCAACACATTTCACACTGCCCAAGAGGGAGTTGGTGATGTAAATTTTTTTAGAATTAATATAATTTTTTTATGGAATTTGATATTGTTTATCAACAAAGGATGTCGTGTCTGCTGATATATAAAAACAACAATAATATAGTTATCGTATATTATGTTATCATTTATTATCATAGGTGTTTTTGTTCTACTATCAGACGGAATATATGTCACATTTAAACAAAGGTCATACTAAAAAGTAATATCATTACGATTGTGCTTATAAATATGTATATTTTATATCATGTATATGATTATGTAAACGTGTTTGTCAAGTTGTACGAATAAATGCACTTGTGCGAAAACTTCATTATGCCATTTCGATATCAATGGACGAGTACAAGGTTCGTAACAACGTAACAAGATAGTCGCTATTATCTTTAGCGGTGTTTACCGTTTTGTTTTGTTCTCACCACTCACGAGGTTGCAGGTTCCGGGCACTCATCGGAAACTAAGTAATAGTCCACTGATATCGTTGACCGCTATGAATTATCTCACCAAGTCGTATTATCACTGAAATACAAGAATCGGAACTGTTCCCGTATAAAATGTGTGACAGGTAACATACTGTAGATGGTGTGCTTTTAAATGTATGACCCTCGCGTCATGTGAGTTTGCCAGTACCTATTGTTTTTATTTAAATAATAATAGAACATAAGTTAGATATAATAGTTAAATATTATTTTCTCCACGACCAATATAGAATTTACCAATTGTAAAACCAAATTTGACTACAGAAAGTTAATATTCTAACACAAGAGTTGGAATGTTCTTCTAAAGCACTTATCTTCTTATGCATTTTGCGTGTATTTCATTCCATCACTTGTTATGGAATAACTATTCCATACTTGTTGTCTTTTGTTTTTGTAGGGTTACATTAAGATATATGCAACGTTTACATTAAATAAATGCAACATAACTTCCTAACCTAAAATAGTGGCCGATGTGCGGCAAATTAAATTAAAATTAAACAAATAATAAATAAAAATAATAGTTTAATTAATTGATTAATTTGTAATGTAATATAAATTATGTGTTAAGATAAAATGTTTGTTAAAATAATTATTTGTTAATTTTTTTTTTCTTTCTGGTGGTCGTGGAGAAAGTAGGGTCTGTGACTCGGTTGGAAGAGAAATTCGATGCTCGTGGTTCCACACGCTCGCCTGCAGCTCGCGCTCGGAATGTTCCACTCGCATCAAATTTTCTCATTCAAACCTTGTTACAGAATATACTATTCCACTATCCAAAATTTCAAGATAGAACGGTTTATAAGAAAGTATGAGTGTATAACGCGGTTCTCATGTATTAGGTGTACCGGAAAGTTTTTTCGTTTATTTGGTATTATTAAAATGGAATCAAATCGAAAAAAAGTACTTTATTGAGTAAAATAGTTACCATTGTGATCTATGACACTCTGCCATTTATCAGGAAGAGAAAATTTTCCCGATTTATAAAATTTCTGATTTTTTTAAGGAAAAAATTGTTGGCTCATTTTAACATGGTTCTTATTTCTTTCATAAGTGTCTTGTTTCTTAAAAAGTGTTCCAATGACTAAGTGATAGTCGGAGCGTGAAATGTGTGGTGAGTAGGGTAGGTGTGTTAGAACCATCAAGCACGGAAATTTTTTCACGTGTCTTTTTACCGACCGCCAACATATATAAGGGAGGTATTGTGATCATACCAATTTTGACGCTTCGAGATTTCGATGGATCTCCACGAATTGAGGTCCCTACATAACGTTTTGACTATTTTTAGCATGATGTCTGTCGGTCTGTCTGTCCGTCCGTCTGTCTGTCTGTCTGTCTGTCCGTCTGTCTGTCCGTCTGTCTGTCCGTCTGTCCATCTGTCTGTGTACACGTGCAGAGCAAATTCGGCTGAAAGGATTTTTATGAAACTTCATATTTAAGCTTCTGCCATCAATGGCACGAGTTGATCAACTTTTGGTAAAAATCAGTTGACTAAAAATGGGAGTTTACTCGTGTCGATTTTAAGATTTTTGCAAATATTTCATAACAGAAAAATGTCTCGAAAAAATTTATTAAACAAAAGTTACTATAAAAGCAATAACTAATAACTTTTATTTGAGACGTCTCAATTTTTTCATATTTATATGTAACGTTTCCATGGTCATGATAAATATCTGTGTTAGAAAATATTAGGTCAAGTTATTTCTACTCTGCTGCTAGAATGTAATTTATATAAGTACTTTATGATGGCGGTCGGTCCTGTGGTGGCCACAGCTGATTTTTTTAGGAATGAGATCAGACATTGTCGCCTTGAAGAATAGCTCCTCTTCTGTTCACAATTTCTGACCGATTTTTGGTCAAGTTCTGATTCAGTCGATCCAATTACTCACAGTAGAGATCAGAATTAACACTTTGCCCCGGTTTTAACATCTCGTAATAAATGATTCCTTTATAGGGCCTTCCAGATCGAAGATCATCATCCAAGCATAAATTTCCTTAAATTTTCCATAAATTTAATTTTTTTAAACCACTGTTGACATGTGCGTACACTTAGTTTATCACCATAAACAGTGCAAATGTTTTATGTAGCAACTGTAGCAGATTTTCTTATGATACTCATACAACATTAAACAGCATAAAAAATGTTTTGATGAAAATTCTTCCGCCATTTTAAAATGCAAGGGTTTAAAATGAAACGAAAACAATAATTAGGTACTCAAGATTACAGAGTTTAATCAAAACGCAAAAGACGTTGTTTAATTCAGCGAATAAGTCGTAACTAGTTCGCATACTACACTAATAATAAAAACAAAAAAACTTTCCGGTACACTTAATAAATCATTAATTCCCACAAATTTTTGGAATGTTTTTACAAAATGGAAGCATTTGTTCAAATCGGTGTAAAAATGTTATTAAGCGTAATATTTTATTAAAAGTTTATGAGAAAAGTTAATGATAAGAGTTGTGTTTCTAGGTGTGAAAAGCTTGAAAACATTCTCTCTTATGGAGTGGTACTAAGCAAAATTTACAAATATATCGCGTTTCGCCCACTTTCTTTGTCCAGCTGTTTTGTATATGTATCTGTGAATAGTAAGGAAAATATTGGTCGGCTCTATTCACACCCTTCATAATGGCACGTCGAAGACCTGAATTGCTCTATCCGGTTTTCAACGCTTCATAAAACGCAATACGCCGATTCACGATGTGTATTTGTTTTGATCTAATCTTCTTGGATTTGAATAGACTTTAGTCACTTATCTAATCTGAAAAACCATTAATCACATTTATTTTAAATGTCGCAATATTAATTTCATTAGTTTATTTAACTTCAATGTTTATTTTTTATAAGAAGGCGTGTAAGTCGAAGATGTGAATTAACGTATTCCGTCTTCAACGATTCAAAAACGAAAGACGCCGGATTGTGTGAATTTGTTAGAGAGTTTTCCTGTAGTGTTCCTTGCTGAAGCGCCGTGATTCGTTTCACCTTTGTGTGACATTTCGATAGATGATGATTGTTTGAGAGATGGTGGAAGACAGTCACCGGCGCCCGTTCTCTCGGAAACATTCCGGGGAGGAATAAGGCCACGAAGAACAAAGGCTCGTGGGATTTAATATAAGTGAAATCATTGAGGTACGATATTTCAACACGCTCATCTCAGGTCCGTGTTTCTTTTTATTTGTTCCGCTGTAGGATATGAATATAGGACAGTGTGATATTTCTACAACCGCTTCTTGTGGATGAGTAATTGGCTGGCGTGTTGTGTCTGTACATACGGGTCTGGCGTGTGTGTAATAGCCGTGATACGGTAGCGGTGTGGCAGATGTCACGGTGCCGCCAGTCCGGGTGTCGGCTGTGAAGAAGAGCCGCTATTTGACGATAACTTGAGTGCGACACGGCGAGAGATGCGTCTGTGAGCGAGCCGGAGCTGGTGTGTGCGAGTTCGGAGAAGGAAACGAACGTTTGGTAGCTGATTGACCTCAATGGCAACGTATCGGGCTGGCGACCCACTAACAAATCGTGTCACATATTGAGGACGTAGTTTGGTGGCTATCGTATCGGATGCTCCGGCGACGCGTTTCACCATTGTCCCACTCTCTAGTGGAGTGCTAGAGAGGAGCTGTCGTGACCCAGTTGTGTGGGTGTATCTGTCCGCCGCGCTGGCTGCAGCCGCCGTCGTCTGTGTTCCGCAGTGCTCGCTCTCTTTGTGCGGGGCCTCGCGTCGAATCAGAAGTGGGTTAGTGCAGCCAAGCCGGCAGTGGGGCCGCTCTCCAGCTTGATCACGCCGCGGCTGGCCACTTATCAACCTCTCGCACTGCTGTCAGTTTACGGGCGACGTTCGTGACGGTCGCATCGCCTCGCGCTCTACACTACCAGCATGCCTTGACGAACGAACCGCGACGTACGCCAGCTACCACAGTAGCGAACCTCGCATATGTGTGTCTTACAAACGGACGTAGTTAGTTGTTGTAATTAGTTGTAGTGAAGTATCAGTTAGTTTGTTGGTTGATGTATGGTGAAGTTACGGAGTGCGGACGCTACCCGTTATAGACATGTCACGTGTTCACAGTAAATAACACGTGGATACAGTGGTTTCGGGAAAGATGAGTCCGGCGTCTGCCGGATCTCTGGAAGTTGAGCGGTATATTGGCGCATGTCTCATATCATCGCAGCACAGGAATAAAGGTGGCATCGGTAACGCGCACTCTCCTGCCGGGAGGGATGTTTATTACCCCCGGGACAGATACGTCCATCAGGATGTTTATAACAACTCGGGATATCAGGTGTCTGTTGACAACAGATACAGACCCAGGAGATGCAACAATGCGGACGGTTGGGCAGGAGGAATGCCGTTGATATCATTCGCAAATAACCACCGGCGGGCACGTCGTCCTGAAGTTTCTGACACGAGAAGCTCATCACCGAGAGTTATTGAAGATGCGCCGGTTCAAACGCCTTTATCCCGGCTCGCCGTGCACACGCAGGGTGTGCCGCTCATTCTATCAGGCAGGCATAATAACCGCAGGAACAAAAATTCAACGAGAAGAGAAGGTGTGGTCGTGCCGGGTAGGCCGGTAGATCCTGCATCTAAAAAAGACAATTCATCTAGGGCAGTCGATGCGTTGAGTGTGGCAAGTGATGAGAGTTCCGGTTCTAATAATTCCGAGACATCGCTGCCACGCATCATCAAACCTCGCAAACGACGGAAAAAAGATAGAAAGCCGCACGCGGCGAGACCACCGAGTGCGGAAGGCCACCAGGATGCGTGCCAGGCCGGTTCACCAGGCATCGTCACGTTGAAACCATTTGTTGTTCCTTATTGTTACACGAGAGACCGTGCGTACCCTCCGAGATACATTAACTCTTATAATCCTAGTGAATCAGTGAGTGAGACGAATGTAAATGTGAACGATAGACCTAGAGTGCCGCCTTTGAGCGGGTCGTTATCAGTGTCGGTGACGGACAGTGACCTGTCAGAAGCGCCACAACTACATCATAAGTTCGAGGATGTCGTCGGACCGGAGACGGAGATTGAACAGCAACAACCCAGTTCATGTCAGTGTCGATACTGCGACCCGTCCGGACAGATCTGGGACGTGGATAGACACTGTTATTCACCGTTTCTAACGACTCCCACGTTCAGGCACGATCATCCTCCATTCGTGGATCCCGCTGCATCTGTCTACTCCAAGAGACATCTCGCGGAGAATATATCATCCGCATTAGAAAACCAATGCTTAATCTCCACTTTCTCTTTGGATCTGGAGTCTAGTAGAGATAGTAGTAGCAGTGGTGTTAGCAGCGGGGAGGATAGTCCGGGGTTGCCGGGAAGAGACGCGGAGGAGGAAGAGCCACGCGGTCGCCTGGAGATCTCTACGGAGATTGTGACATCTCACAACGGTCACAGGGACTTGGAGATCAGATTGTTCTCTTCGCGATCATTGGACTCTAGGGCCGGGTCTGTCAAGGCCCAGTCGGACACGTCCGGCAAGTGTACCACTAGTGAACGGGTGTGCTCGCTGCCCGATGATTGCGCTCTACAGCCCGAGGAGTAGAATGTAACATCTTGTAGCCTCGCCGATCTTTCACGTTTCATTTGCATTTGTACTTATTTGGTTATTATTGTCTCCGTGTCGAAGCTTTACGAACCAATATCGTTAAATTTTGTGTTATCTTAATCGGCTGTTGTACCATTGTAATATCGATTTATGAATATTACGTTGGAATGCAAATGAAATGTTTTAGTTTAATATTTTCGGCTATCATACTTACCCTTGACGTCTGACTAGTTGATCTCTTTTTATCTTCATGTCTTGTCTTATTCAGTTTCATAAACTGCTCTTTTTACGGCATGAAGAACTATTTTAATCTTTTATTTATTAGTATGTAGTCCTTTTTTCTTAGTTTTGACGAAATTGATAAATCAGGGAAATGATACAAATGTATGATAAATGTTCCTGCGCAAGTGTTCTATTTGCTGTAAAATGACTTAATTTAAAACGTAAATTGTTGATAAGTTTTGTAGAATATTTGCGTGGCAATACAGAAGTATTTCAGTTATTTCCAGGCGTTTGTGATGCATAGTTATTAAATTATCACAGGTGTATATTGCTGTCCTTTCTCTTTGTATTACCATAATCAATCTTATTTAACCTTGGGGTAAACAAAATCACCTACGCAATTTTTATGTTTCGTTGTGAATATTTCCGTTTACTTATAAAATGTTTCCATATTGTGTTATATGAATGTAGCACCTACTTTCTAATTGTGCCTTTTTGAAAAATTCTCTTGTTAAATAATACGCATTGTGCCTTCATGCGTATCTCTGTAATTTTTTTTTTCTTTTATAATTTTAATAATACACTTGTAGAATTTGTAATATTTCTTTTTCAATGTATCCTTTATTTTATTTCAGAAGTGTGAAAGTTTGAAAGTGGATTAATGATTATGTGCTAAGGTAATTGCAGTGGATATAAACAATTATTACCTTCGTAAAACGTACGTTAACCCTTAGTGCTTGTGTGAATTTTATCAGCTGTTAAATTGTTAACACCCATAGTTCCAGAACACCAAATTAAATATATATGTCACGAAAGTTTGAAGAAATCGAAAATACAAAACTGGAAAAGGTTCGAAGGCGCCATTGAAAGAGGTTATTTGGAACAGATTTTTATTTAACTTATTTGTGTTCGTTCAAACAAGTGTTTTTTATCGTGATGTTTATTTTAGTCTAGATCAGTGTTTCCCAAAGTGTAGTCCGCGGATCCCTTGGGTTTCGCATCAGGATTTAAAGGAATCCATGGCTGTATGCACAACATTAACAATAAATCTTAATTCTCTTCAAAATTATAAGTATTCAATATTTCTTCCAACGTGTAGTGAATAAAAATTGTATTATTTCATATATTATCATATTTATTTATATTTACATTAAACCCTCGAAAAACATACTCGCCGATGCGAGCGGTTTCGAGTGGAAAACGTCATTTGCGAGTAAGCTATCAACTTCGGGCTCCAAGTAGAAAATTTTAAGTTCGGAGCGCCATTTCAAAATTATTGTGCGACTAAATTCAATAATTTCACGAACTGGTTCGATATTTTCCATAATTTATCGAATCAAAACATCGTTCTGGTTTGCTTGGATACATTTTAAGCCCTGATCAGGTTGTGGTTTTTTGTTTAATTCGTGATGTTCTTTTCTACGTACTTTTATATAAATTTAATTAACAACAATCACTTTAACTAGCATTTTCAGTTCAGGTACGAGTACACCCCTCAATTTTCAACCCCCCAACGAATTACGAGTTAGTAATGCTTACAGTTTTAGAGAAAACTGGTGCTTCTCAACCCAAAATTTATTCCACGCCGGTAAAATATCCTTTTTTTTACGCGGATGGCGATGATAGTATTTTAAAAATAATTTTAAAATTAAATTGTAAAATTCAGTAAATTCAGAAACCGGCCCTAAGAAATATATATATTTTTTTATTAATACTTAATACAAATTAAATTTAATAATATTATATATAAATTCTACTTTTTTTTTTTTTTTCATTAGATACATGTCATTTAGAAATGCAACAAAAAGTCAAAAATATTTTTTTTTCCTGTTTATCACATCATGATAATGTGATAATAAATTCGGGGGCCGCCCATAAAAGATATCTTATTCTTGACATATGTAACATTATAAACGAGTTTACTCATTTGTTCATTTATTTAATTTATCATTTTTGTATTATATCTCAGAGTAAGACATCGATCCTCTAGTATTCATCTGCATAAAGTCTGATTAATACAAATGAACAATCTCTTGTTTTATTTTTAGTTTTGCAGACTTAACAAGAATATTAGATAAAAGAATATAATCTCAGTACTAGCCGGTAGATTTAATATACATTATAAATAATCGGCGGTCGATTAATTGATCTACTATAATCTTACAATTTGTTTATCGATGCATCCCTAGTTAAAAGGGGTCCGCGAATATTAAAATTTTGGAAACACTGTTCTAGATAATTAAGTGGGCGGTGGTAGGCGCTAATAGTCGTAGATGCTGTGCGTCAAGAAGGCCAATGCCTACAGAAAGCTTTAGCGCCTTGAAGAGGATAATTCTTTTAACTTTTTCCCAACCAAAATAAAATATTTTCAATATTCAATGAGAAGTTTAAAAATTTAATTTTATCAATGATGAGAAAATTAGTGGTGACCAATTTGAAAATTAACATCTTTAAATCAGATAAAGTGATTTATGTGTTGATTATTTAAATATATGGTGAACAGATCTAGAATTGTTGCTTCCGTGTACTAAATTAATATCTTGGCAACTGGTAGTATTACAAAAAGTGAAGCATTAAATTAGCACAAAGGGAAGTATAAATAATTGTAATTGCATCAGAAATTATTGGACGTTTATTTGTAAATACTATAATTTTAATCGAGGAGGTTTTATAGATAATAAATATGTAGGTCATTTAAGGAGAGGTCTAACACCATAGTTCTTACAAGCTTCTTATACAAAAATGACAAAATGACAAAATAAAATTATTAAATTTGTAACATCTATACATCAAAATTTGCAGCGAATTTTTATTTATTTAATACGATAAGTTACATTACGGAAGTCATCTTATAAACCAATCGAAGCATATTAGCATTCGATGCGGCAAATTGTAGTTAGCTTTCTTCTACAAATATGTTTATAGCTATTATGTTCTATTGTGAAAATTTCTTGTAGTTATTTGTAATTGTTAGTCTATTTTTGCTATCTTGAATCTGTTGCAGTTCACAAATAAAGCTATTGCAAATGTTTAAACGGAACAAACTGGAATTTTCATTTTCTTAATCTGTCATGAGCTCTCTTTTTAAGGTTTGAAGGAGGCTTTTGCTAAACAAATTGATCAAAAGTCTCACTTAATCGATAAAAATAACTAGAATTCAAAATCTTGTTCCGCTTAAACCAAAGAAGCATGCTATAGGTGCTTTGGGTAAAATGATTTTTTTTTGTAATGCAAACTTGTACCAAATGGCATTCCATTATTATCAAGTATAGTGTTTTTTGACGAAGCTTCTGAACTCTAAACAATTATATCGAAAAAAGGCGTATTATTTGAACATTTCTATACAAAATTATCTCAATATAAATAGTCCACAAATATATTTTAATACAGATAACTATTTCCTTTTAACTATTATTAAGTTAAATTATTTGAAACCCACAAACGTATTTTTTAAAATTCACGTAATTGTAGTCTGATACATATTATTAAACGTATGCTTTGAATTAGATTTATTTCATATGCCAAGTATTTAAATGTAAAATTTGGCATCTTTTAAATTCATACATTTTCAAAAAATATATATAATTGACATTCTATCGGCAACGATAATGGATAAAATATTGATACGAAATTTTATAATCCATCTTGTTGAAATTTTATCTCTTGCGTAGGTCCACCTAATTAATGAAGCTTTCGACTTTGATTTGTAGATAACATTTCAAGTTGAGTTATTTATTTGAGTGATTGCACCCAATTATAAGGAAACGATATGCACAAAATATTTAATTAAACACATTAAAATATATTTGCCGCATGATATGAATGTTTTCAACACATTTAAAAAAAAACAAAAAAGTTTGTGACCGTTCCCTAGCGATAACATTTTAACAATATTGTTGCAATTTAAAATATCTTATTAGATAGATAAAAATTCACTGCAAATTTTGATGTATAGATTGTTAGTTTTTTTTCCAGAACTTTAGTATTGTAATTACCGCCCCCCCCCCACCGTTAAAATACCAGAACCTTTCCATCAAAGTCTTCTTTTGTCGTTATTGACAGATTGATTGGTTCGTCAATCAAGGTCCTATTTAATAATCTTGTAAATGATATATACGATGTCAGGGACATACAATATAAACAAATTGAGTAAAAAAATGAATTAAATATAATTATTCCATTAGATAACATTGAGCTATGCTGACATTACCGTGGAAAATTTCTGTTGGTTTCAAATTAGTTTTTCTGATTTCTCGACATTAGACTTATTTTCTCGAGAATTCTCGGGAAATCTCGAGAAAAATAATTATATAATTATTAGAATATACATCTTTTTTTAATGTTGAATATATTGTAGAGGATAAAAACATGTTAAAATTATAATCACCTTTAAGGTACTAAAGTAAAGACGTCGAGCAAATTTTACATTTCTCGAGAAATGAAAAATGAGAATTAAAACTTTTTCTCGAGAAGAATCACTATTTCAAATGTGGTTAAACACAACTAATGTAAATGTCTAGACCCGTGGTTATCAACCAGGGTGCCATTAGGGGTATGAAAAGGGTGCCGCGAACGTAAAATTAATACAGATGTAATACAGAGGGTAGGATGTCTTGAATTTTTTAAATTTTATATAAGAGTGCCGTCACCTGAAAAAGTTTGAGAAAAGAATTTGTTTAAAAAAAAACATGTAGTCATTTGCTTGTATCATAATCACGCCATATCACGTCTCATGAACAAACTATGATCCAAATAAGATAACTAATTCTCTAGATTCGCAATACACTTTCCTAATGGATCTTTTAATCAGTCATGGTACAAACACTTTTAAATCACATGTGGGCGGTCATGTGATCCCGTTTTTTTCGTCTTATCTTCGCCATAATTAATATTTAATTGTGTTTTAAACAATTTTACTGACCGTAAATGAACGGGCCTTGTCTGTAATTAGATTTTTAAAATTGAATTCATTAAGAAGTCAACATTAGCTCGGTAACTTAAACGTTGTTTTGAAAACAATCGAAATACAATGTTTCATGTAATGGATAGTAGATTACTGTTTCCGAATGACGTACCGATTATTTAAGTATGTTATCACGTGACAATGTCGAAGCAATGTTTAGACATGTACAAACGCAATCCAAGAGAGTTTTTGCGGTGTTTTCTAACCTTTGATGAAACACGGATCCATCACAAGACACCAGAAATGAAAGAACAGTCAGTAGATTTCTCATAGCCACGATTTTCTGAAATTTTCATGGCATAATCTTCATCGATTATCTGAAAAAGGAAAATATGACCAGGGGACCATAATATGCCGCTTTATTGGTTCGGTTATACGCTGAATTCATGAAAAAATTGCCAAATTTGGGAAAGAAAAAAATTTTATTCCACCATAATAATGCATCAGATTACTCGACCGCAATTGCAACGGCCAAATTGGTCCAATTGCGCTAGGAACTGCGCTCTCGTTCACCCTGTTGTCCAGATTTGCCTCCCTGCGACTTTTCTCTTACCAAAAATGAAGAATTCACTGTCTGAAAAAATATTCGCATCGAGGAGATCATCGCTGAAACACGCCTATTTTCTGAGTTCGACAAATCGCTCTTTTTGGATGGTTTAAAGAAGTTGGAATATTGTTCGGCAAAATGTGTCGAGCTGAGAGAAGACTGTGTTAAAAAATGAGTCGCATTTTGGGAAAAAATAAAAAATAAAATCTTATATTTCAAAGCCACTGACATCACATAACCACCCCTTGTTTTCCAATAAAATTGACGTGAAGTCAATTTTGACGTGAAGTGTGAATATTCACACATTTTAGAGTTTTGTAGGTATTTAGTCAGTGAATGATAATAATAATAATAATAATATAAATTTATTGACCATATTACAATATAAATTTGTTTCTAGTCAGTCAAAAACATTTAGACACTAAGTAAAATAAAAATATACTATTTAATATAAATCACAGCTACTTATTAACTAGAAAGATTATCACATATGAAATAGAATTGAAACTGAGGTACTTATATAATAGTTTCATTCAATATGGAGATCAAAAAACTCATCTATTGTATAGACAGGATCTCCGTACAGGTAGACTTTTGAATTTATCTCGTAGTTTATTAAAACATAGAGCAAAATAGTAATTTAGGCTATTTTTTGTTTTATTGATACGGCAAAATTTAGGAATTAGATTATTTTTGTGTCTAGTGTCTTGAGTGTGATATACAGAATGGGAAACGAATTTGTCTTTATTATTGTAGTTATAGAGGGTACATAGGTAAATGAATAGGCTAGGGAGGGTCATGATCTTTAGAGTTATAAAAGAGCGTCTACAATCCTCTCTGTAAGATTTACCATCAATAATTCTTATAGCTCTACGTTGAAGGGATGATGATTATTAGAAGGCCAAACAATCAGATCAATTCTGTAAAAATTTACTTTGTAGTAACGTTACTACAACATAAAATATTATAAAAAGTATAATGACTTTCATTCATGATAGTAACTGACCTTGCTCATAGTGACAAATGTGATGATCATAGTAACTGAGTTACAGAATTGGTGTGAATGAATGCCTGTCACTACATAACACAATTACAAGTATTGGTTTTAAATCCTTTAAATCAATAGGCACGACAAGAAGGTTGCAGTTAGATTTTTGCTACCGTGTATCATATATCTCTAATAATACCATAATATACATATTTTAATTTATTTATTTATTTTTGTTTATTTATTTATTTATTTATTTTATATATTTATATAATTGCAAAAATATCACTCAAATCCAGACCAGGCAACACTGCAGACGATCTTTTGTCACGCAAGAGCATAACGCCTACAGAGACATTGTTTATATTGCGACTATATGAAAAACTAACAGATTCTCTACTAGAAATAGGGGTATCCCAGTAACCGGCCAGTTATTTATTTATTTTCCTAGTCTGTATTTGCAAAATATATTTACGTACCTCTTCTCTACCCATAACAAAATGTATCCATGTATATACAAATATATTTTTTTAATACTTGACAAAATTTAGTTGGCCCCTAGCGCACTAAGGAAAAGGGCGCCGATGAGCTTGAATAAGGGGCGCCACATTGCGAAAGTGAGGACTCTTTTTTGCTCATCACTTGGAATTTGGGAAGTGAGGACCTTTTTTTTTTCTCATCACTTGGAATTATTTGCCAAGGGCGCCAAAACGCAGTTTCGCCCCTAGCGCAAGTTTTCCTTACTGCGGCTCTGCCTGAAATAATACTAAGTGCGTATTATTTATAACTAATGCAGTGTCCAAATTGAGCAAGTCATCAAAACCATCTAAGTTATTTCTTACTGACATCTATCGGTATAATATCAAATTAATAATTCGTTGCATCTCATATTTTACAGTTAATTTCATGTATTAATCTCAAAATCAAACACCTGTTCCAAAAGATGTTTTAAGTTACAGTAATTTTTTGTTGCTGAAATTCTTGTTGTAAAAAATTCTTGTTTCGTATGACTCATATCACGTGCGAATGATGAGCTGTTTTTCTTTCAAGAGCTAATTCCGTTTTTTTTTATATGCCCACAAGTAAATGCGACCGAAATTTCAATCAATCTTAATAATATGCTTTAGGGTTTATAGCCAATTTTATACATAATCGCTGTGATTTTCGTAATTCACTTTTGGATGTGATACTTCAATAAAATTTCAATTGATGTAGGTTATAAAAAGAGCATTTTTTTTATTCAATAATGTTATTTTTCAATTACAAAATAAAATATCTGTGTTACAAAAGAAAGAGTGCAAAATATCCTCGCATTTAACCAGAGCCGTACTTAAATCTATTCTATATTATGCTTTACTCCTAAGCACTTTTGATTTTTTGGCAGCAGTAAAGTTTAATGTGAAACACAATACTTCGTTCAAAATTTCAGTACTATCCAACATCCAACACAATTTTTGAAACCTCTCTAGTTATATTGAAATCTCCAATCGTATTTTGTTAGGCGTGTCGACATTTTTTCAGGCTTAGGGAAAGCCGGGGCATAACGGGCTCCTGGGATATAACGGGCTCTCTTCTTTTTTGCTGTTAAAGCATGCCGCCATGTTTGGGTGCATTCCAATCACGTTCAGTGTCTTCCGAGAGTGGTTGTATGACTGAGAGCTGGTGTTTACATTTTGTAAATTGGTGAAACTTGTTTTTTGCTGTGTTGATATATTTTTCACACATATCCAGGCGTTGACTGCTCCAGTGCAGAGCATGTGGCAAGTGGGCACATTGTTCTTGCGCTGGAGAAGATGATAACGATGAGGAATGCACTCACGTGTGTTCATTCTGCGCCAGATTTTAGTCGATTGCCCATTTTACCACGCCCGTGCTGATTCTGTCCCGACACCGGGGCAAAATGAGCAAAATGAAGCTTTTTTTTATATCGCTATAAGTTTTATTTTTGTGTTTTTCTTTTCGTTTCTTTAAGTTTTTTTTACTGTCTGTAATAATTAAACACTAAATCGTCTTACGAATAAAAGTATTTAGAAATTTTTTAGGATATTCCTTAGGTGCCCATTATGCCCCAACTTCTCCTACCAACTTAACAATATTTTTATATTAATTGCTGTTTTATTTTTTATGCAATTTTTAATAATCCTGATTGAGAACTAGTCTATTAAATAAAAACTGTATAATTAAATATAAACTAGCATAATGATATTTATGAATTAGTGATTATAAGCAAACTTTTATCTTTCACATCAAATTGTTAAGTTGGCAGTGAGAAGTAACAATAGACAGAAGGTGTTGAATGCCCCTCTCAGACGCTAATACTACAGAAAAAAAAAATTAGAAGTGTGAAAGTGTAGTGAATAGTATAAAGTAAAACAGCCATTACACTTTTCGGGGCCCGAGGTACTGGACCGAGGTGAGGCCCTTCCTAGTGCAGTGTCTTCTCGTGGATAGATCAGTGGGGCCTCTAAAATTGCGGGGCTTCCAGGTAACACCTCAAGAGTCTGTGCATAAGTACTGCCGTGCATATAACACGCGACAAGTGGGAGTATTCTCTATCCCATATAGTAAGATTCTGTAATTTCTATCAATTAAAAATGCAGTTGCTAGAAGAAGCCAGGATTCATATGCATTATAAAATACCAAAATGATGATGATATTGATAAACTCCGAGAAAAGTTCCAAATGTAATGCACACTGCGTATATGTTCCCCATTCCATTGACTTGCGTGGTTCTTGTATCTTGCATTAGTAGTAAGAGTTTCTCAGAATAAGCCTACACAAGTTCAGCTCAGTTAATAATAAATGATAATAATCAGGGATGGGGAGTCGAAGTCGGAGTCTTGAGTCGGAAGTCGAGGATACGAAGCTTTTTGGGCGAGTCGGAGTCAAGAGTCAGAAAAACTATCGACTCCCGACTCTGATTCAATTTTTAACGAAGAGGCTTCGGAGTTATGAAAAATACCGACTTGGTAGTCTAGAGTCGGCAGTTTTTCTGTCGACTCCTCATCAATGTCTACTCCAAATAATAAAATTTATTGTAGCAATTGTTTAAAAACTTCTTTTTAAAAAGATATTGATAATAAAAATAGACGAAATGATATGGACGACAAAAATTTGCTTGGTCAAGTTACTATCTTAAATAAAAAATCGTTCGTTTATGATTACGTTATTGCTTCTTATCGTGCTTCTGTGGGTGCATCAATTACTACTCAGTTTTTTGCGTACGAAATTGCGTCTAAAATTCGTCAGAATCGGCTACATATGTTGAAGTCATGTTTGCTACTTCTCCACGATAATGCAAATGCTCATATCGTTACGATAGTTGCGGATGTAATGGTCGATTACAACTGGGAAGCACTTCCTCACCCACCCTATAGTTCAGATATAGTCCAGTGACTATGAACTCGTCCCTAAGCTAATGAATTCACTTCGGAGCCAACGATTTCTAACAGTACAAGATCAGAATACAGCTGTAACTTTACGCAGCCACACCATAGGAGAATTAAACTACTCCAGGAACTATCACAACGTTAGGGAGCTGCCACTAAACACCAAGAGGACTATTTTGAACGTTGTTATTGTAAATTAATTTTAAAAATAGCATGTTTGCTAATTATATAACGTTATTTTTGGTATCTCCTTAGTATTTTATAAAATATTAGCACTTATTAAAAGTGCACAAAACGAAAGTCTAAATACACTATTACCTCATTAATGTCTTATCTTATTGACAGTGTTGAGTACATGTATCGTTGATAATTTCAGCTTGTACTTCGTATGTTTGAAATGTCAACAGTTGACACACCTCATGGCATGTTATATATCGAGTGGAGTGCACTTTCTGTTTATCTAAGACTGCATCCGTATTACAAACTCAATGCCACGACAAGTGATACTTTCAAGACGAGTACTCAAAGATGTTTGTTATTTAATTAGTTCACACCTTGAAACGAGATCAACTGAACAGCAAAAATTCTAATAGATTGAAAAAGTTGGTTCTTATAAAGACTTTTCTACTGTTGGCTTCTGTACTCTTAATTTAAATTGATCGTATTATAATAATAATAATAATAATAATATATTTATTGAACGGCTCAAGAGCCAAAAGAAACACATATTTACAAAAAAATGCACAAAATACATAACGGAAACAGAAAACAGAATATACAGTTAACAGAGAACAAGAAATTACAAATATAACAAACATGGTTTGAGTTCGTATTAAATTTTGGAAATATGGTCGCAACTTGTAGGAGTGATCGCCCATTCATAAAAAGTTAATGAATGAGTTGTAGTGCCCAGTGCTTAAGAAAGTTCTTATCGCTATCTAAACAGCACTGTACAAGCTCGTTGCACGTCGCCCACAGTCTTTCCCGCAAACTATGAACATATTTCCTTAGTACAGCCATACATGAATTTACTATATTCGTCACAAACATTTCACTTTCGCTTACAATACTTTTTCACCAAAGATTACTCGAAATGCATTGTTGTAGCAAATAATAAGTTTACTAAGATGACTTTTCGTGTGACATATCCAGAGTGCTGAAGTATACATACTACCGCAAAAAGTATTATAAATATTTACGTACATTAGGACTGCATTTCGAGAATCTATGATTTAGTATGTTAGCTTTCACACAAACAGAGCGACATTGCCTGTCGATGTCATCTGCGTCACTGAGATCATCTCTTATAGCTATTGAACCATTTTTTCCTTTTCTATATTCTATTTTTGCCTTATCCATTCTAGACGTTGATTATCATCCTAGTACCTTGCTCATTGCCACCATTATTCTGTGAAACTCTGAACCATTTCCTAAGATTAACGAACCAGAAGAGTCTTTTTCGTTCAGAGTTGGCTGTTAGATGCATAGCCAATCCATACCAAGTTCTCTTCATCTGAGGTTTCTTATTTATTCAACATTGCCCTGTAGGATGTCCTGTAGGATTTAGTATTTGTGATCGTTTCTCATCAAATGTCTGCTTATACCAGATTGACAATTGTTCTCCGAGTTTTAATTTCTGATTCGATCGACCCAGAAAATACGCTTGTAGAGTCACATTTAAAGACAGTTTTTCTTCTATGACCATCCAGGCTTCCGTGACGGACAGGAAAATATCAACACCGGGCAAATCAGCTATTTTGAATTTATGAAACATGTACTTTTCGCATAAATTGTAATGATGCTTGTATTAACCAGCAAGACGATCTGGAAGATCTCGATAAAGAGGAAAAGGAAAAAATATAGAGCCACCTGAAAAAGAAATGACAGAAACGGAACCAGTATGCGAGATGGCAGAGGAAATGGATCGACTTACACAAAATTGATGACGATATTGGTCCTTCAGACAGAAAATGGCGAAAAATAAAGTAATAACAAATAAAATGACGTGAAATAGATCTACCGAGGACACCACAATAAAGAAATACGCCGCATACTCCACAGGTGGTGTTGAAATGAATATATTTTTCATGAATTGGCCAATTTTGCGCTGCTCTACCCGAGAAACCGTTCATCCCACCAAAAAAATATAATAGCTAAATTATAATACATTTATTCTTCTTTCATTCAGTACAGAGTTATTATTATCTTTTTTTAAATTTTGCATTGGTACGGCGATATTTGCTTCCCGCAATTATTTTAGTTGCAACATGTGAACTCGTAAATACCTCAAGGCCTATTATTCGCACTGTTTTAAAAATCAAAAAGCACACCAGCAAAACGGGGAAAAGTCAACCAAAAAGAGAAGATTTGTTTAAAAGTATTACCCCTTTTTGCTACAAAGCAATAGTGTTAATTTAATTTTTTTTTAACACTATTATGGAAGTTTGAACCCTCTCATTTATATATATTTTTTCCAGTCCTAACTGAGCTTGATAACATCGTGCAGTGCGTTTGTATTTATACTATCTACTTTATTTTTATTATTTTACAGATATTTTTCATGTAAAGCTAGACTAGATAACGGTATAGTGATTCAGATTCAATAGACAGTGGCATGACATATATTATAACATTTAAAACAGTTGTATTTTACATATTTACATACCTTCCAATTTCATAGTCTGGCGATTGCAAATGACAGTGTTTGACATCCCTTCGTGTTCGCTTATATTCTGCTGATGTTGCATTATGCAAAAATATATTTTTCGTGACTCCACTCCTCTGACAAACAATTCAACGTTATAGTTTAGTTATTGCGAAATTTTATTGTTAAATTTGTATTGTAAGGAATAAATATTCCTAATCTGTTTGCCCTCTACACCATCTTAATATATGCGTGCGTGTTAAAACAAAAACAAGAAAAAACCCAGTGCGGTTTTTACGAACCACAAAAACGAAGAGACAGCATGTCTGCAGGTGTAAAGTTAATTAGAATGAAAAATAACGCCAACGTATCACTTGCAAGATTTGTTATGCCGCTAGAGCAGTGGTTTTAACCTTTTAGTAATCACGGATCATCTAAATATCCTAAATATTTTTGCGGACAACTAATTTTCAGTTAATAATAGGTCTTCTTCTTTGGGCATCAATCAGGTTGAGTTTTGGCTTCACTCACATAAGTCCTTCATCTTGATCTGTTCATTGTCAGGTCTTGCCATTTATCCTGTATACCAACACTTCTTATATCTTCGGTTAACTGATCTCTCCATCTCTTAGGAGGCCTTCCCATTGGTCTACGCCGTAGACAAGTATATAGTACACTGTACTATATAGCTAAAGACATGGACAGACAATATTTTAAAACTTATGAGAGACAATTGGGTGAACATGTGTAAACAGGCCTCTCATGTGTTTGAGTAAGTATAAATATGTGTTTCGAATTTGGATTAGTTGCCATCATTAATTTGTAAGTCATAGTGTAAATATTAAACCGTAATAATAATTAAAGTAGATTAATTAGAAATGGTGATTTTAACACAGCATCACTTAAATTGATCCTAAGAATCATACAACCAGTCAGCGAACACGGAGAGTTCATATCCAAAACCTCTCGCGGATCATGAACTCACGTGTGGGAGACCTTGAGTTTTGAGGCATGTAAATACAATTGAAGTATGTATATCAATATGTTTTAAATCAAATCAGCCGACCATGACATTCATTTATATATAAGGTAGGGTCTCCACACAAGGTGATTAACGGAACTTGACAATACGTAGATGGAACTAGAAATAAATAATACAAATAAATAAACTTGGATAACGCTGTTAAACAAAATTTTAACTCTTTTCAAAATGGACTGTTGTCGTTTCTTTTAAAACAGAATATCCCTATTCTACTTCTGCATACGGATTCGTACTAATTGCACAAAAAGATAAATTTTGAAAGTGAATGAAATGTATAAAGTATAATTCTTTAAAAATGCTTATAAAAATTTAACAACTCAAGTTATATATTTTTGAGTACGCATTAAAAACCTTATGCGGTTAAGAACCACTCTGCTAGAGGATTTTTTGATTGGTTGTCATATGGCTAATGCTTTAATTCTTCTATGAACCTTCAACTGATAAATTATATTGTAAATATACTAAACAAATACTTTATGATATAACATATTTGTATTGTTACAAATATAAATACGTCAATAGATACTTGATAAATATTGATAATATCTCAAGGTGACATTTGGACAAATATTAAACGAAATAAACGAATCAAATTATAAATATCTAAGGATTATCATTATGGGTGATATAGTTTGAAGTGGACCTTGTCCAGTTTCTGCGACTAAAGGAAGAAGAAGACATAATGATACAGATGTTTTCTTCTTCCTTTAGTGTAAATATTAGTTAAAAAAAAGTCCGGATAAAATAATAAACTAAATAACTAAAATTTTTAAAATTATGTTAGATGAATATGTTGTTCTCAAAGTTTTTTTTTAATATGTTATTTATTTATTTAAGTATCAATTAAATTTTATGAAATATCTTCAAAATCTCAGGAATGCTCATCACCAAAATTGACATTTTATTACAATTTTATAATAGCAGAATTTGTAGAATAACGGATTTAACGTTTCCTTCCAATAACATTTAATTAAAAAACTATATAGCCGTGCTAAATTTCAGAGATACGTTATTTTAAAAAATAACTGCTAATTTAATATGGTTTATAACGGAGCACGAATTTTATTACAATAATATCAGCAAATGAAAGCAAAAATTAGTAATTTAGTCTTCAATAATTGGAAAAAGGATTCTTTAAATTTTAGGATGTTTGAAATGAGAATTCGATCAATTTGTAAATTAAATTAAAAAGATCATTGATAACATATTTTAATGACAAACAGACTGGGTTGGGAACATATTTATTACTAGGAAATCTAGTTTTTTTTTGATAATGTAAAGTATATACATAAATTATAAATCAAGACAGGGCTAAAATAGTTTTTAGTTATTTTATAATCGTACATTTATAATTAGCTAGTGTGTGTTTGTGATCTGGGTAACACTGTGACCTCATTTTTCCTAAGGTTCTCGTGACTGGCTAACTGGGGACTCTTGAGGACTTTATGGCAGACCTTGAGGCAGATTTATATTACATAACGTTTTGACTATTTTTGGCATGATGTCTGTCTGTCTGTCCGTCTGTCTGTCTGCCTGTCTGTCTGTCTGTCTGTCTGTCCGTCCGTCTGTCCGTCCGTCTGTCCGTCCGTCTGTCTGTCTGTCCGTCCGTCTGTCCGTCCGTCCGTCCGTCTGTCCGTCCGTCTGTTCGTCCGTCTGTCTGTGTACACGTGCCGAGCAAATTCGGCTAAAAGGATTTTTATGAAACTTCATATTTAAGCTTTTGTCATAAATGGCACGAGTTGATCAACTTTTGGTAAAAATCGGTTGACTGAAAATGGGAGTTAACTCGTGTCGATTTTAAGATTTTTGTGAATATTTCACAACAGAAAAATATTTTGAAAAAATTTATTGAACAAAAGTTGCTATAAAAGCAGTAACTAACAACTTTTATTTGAGACATTTTTTGATAAAACGAAAAATATTTGAAATTTTTTTCAAAGTCTCATTTTTTTCATACTTATTTGTAACGTTTCCATAGTCATGATAAATAATATCTCTGTTAGAAAATATTAGGCCAAGTTATTTCTACTCTGCTGCTAGAATGTATTTTATATAAGTACTTTTTGATGGCGGTCGGTCCTGTGGTGGCCACAGCTGATTTTTTTTTCATACTTATATGTAACGTTTCCATAGTTATGATAAATAATATCTCTGTTAGAAAATATTAGGCCAAGTTATTTCTACTCTGCTGCTAGAATGTATTTTATCCAAGTACTTTGTGATGGTGGTCGGTCCTGTGGTGGCCACAGCTGATTTTTTGATCTTGTCAAGTCACGGGCCACCCCTGTATCCCGCCGGGCCAGTCCAGCATTGATGACATACAAATTTCTTACTGTAGGTCCTTTGCTGATACATTAAGGGCTGTTTTCTAAAAGCTTAGTTAACTGTAACCAAATGGTTCTAAAATTATTGCTATGGTTACTTATGGGATTGTTATATTATAACCGAGTTTAACCAAAAGATTAAACTCAGCTAAACTTTCAGAAACCGGGCTTAATCTGCTGAAATTAAATTGTTAATAAAAACTTATTAACCTTTGTCCTTAAATTATCATTTAAAGCTTGTACCATTATTTAATACCAGTATAAATAAAAACAATTATAGGATGGAGTATTTATCTTTACAAGCATGACTACTTAAGTGACTTGTAATTATTGCAATTAGGCTTATATTTTAAACAAACACTAATGTAAAGTGAATATTGTATGTATTGTATGTATAAAAAACTGATTACTGTTTTATGTTGATTTGTAAATAAATAAAAAAATCCTATTAAGAACATCTCTCTTCCTTGATCAGTCGGAATTTTTTGCCTCAATAACACAAATACTTTTTAAGTTAGACTTGCATAGAAGGCAACATTATGTTGCCGTTTTATGCCACTGTTATTTGATAGGTTATGCATATCTTAACAGCTGCGTAAATGTACACAGTTTAATTAAATAAATAATATAAATTTTTATGAACTTTGATAATATTTATTTGAGATCTATTTCTATATAATAAAATCCAATTAGTTAACCAATTAAGAACTATTAAATATCAATAATTTAAAATAGAAATAGCAATTTTAATTCACTTTGACATGACTTTTAACTATTTTTGTTGTTTTGCGAAAGTTTCATAATTACTCAAAACAAAACCCAGGAAAGAATAAAAACTTTTTACTTAAGAGGCATAGTCACATAGCGTAACCACAAGAGTTCAGTTGACCTGCGAGTCTCAACAAATTATGGTGGAAATAGCTATTGCAAAACTTTTACTTATTACGAATAAAACTTTTACTTTTCTAATACTTGTTATTACTTGTCGACTTACATTGTTTTACATGTTATTCGCCATCATACAGGATGGGTGGGTACAGTTTAGTCATTTTCCAATCAAGGTTATTACTGTTAAGACACAATATTTATTGGTATTAGTCAATAAACGGGAAGTTAGTTATTAAGTTTGATGACACGTCATGAAGATTGATGTTATTTGAATTCATTTAAAATTTTTGCTAAACGAAACATACTATACGAGGTGTATAAATTAAGTAACAGGACTGATTTTTTAAAAACATTTTATTCGAATAGAATTACAACTCAATATTGTCTCCCTCAAAATAACTTCTTTATGAAGCCACACAGCGCTGGAGATGGTTCTTCCAATGCTCATAGCAGTGCTGGAACTCGGATACTGGAATAACATCCAGCTGCTCGGTTGCGGACGGTTGAATGTTTTCGAGTGTCCCAAAATGACGACCCTTGAGGTGATTTTTCAATCTTGGGAAGAGGAAAAAGTCACAAGGACTCAAGTCAAGCGAATAAGGAAGCTGATAAGCCACAGGAATGTTTTTACTGGCCAAAAACTTGTTTATTGAAATTGCTGTGTGACAAGGCGCATTGTCAAATTCTGATGAACAGTAGTGAGAGTCAAATTCAACTCTTCCCCGATCATTCTGACTGTCAACTGACGTCTGAACGCACAAGATCCCGGATTCTGTCGACATTTTCATCGGTTCTTGAAGATGAAGGCCTTCTGCTGCCTGATTCATATTCAATCAAATCTCTTCCTTCTGAAAATGCTTTAAACCACCAAAAAACCTGGGTCCTTGACAAAACACTGAATAAACCTTGAAAAAATACTGAATTGTTTCAACTGCTGAAAATTAATCCTTTATAGTAGATGTTTGGAACTCGGTTGTTTCTTCCATTTCCACTTCATCGTTGTTTATTACTGACTCCAAATTCGGATATGACCCAGCTAAAATTTCATCTTCCATGTCGTTCATATCCTCCTACTTCTTTCGTCATATCCTCCTCCGTTTCGAGTTCTTAATTAATATTTGAAAAATTTACATCAATGCTTCTAGTTTCGCCATATCGACGTCGATGACGTAGCTTCAACTCGTAGTTAACCACTGAATGAATATGTTTATCTGTCGCGTTTCGTCTTGCCTTTTCATAACTCGGTAATTCTTCTACCCAGTTCGGTACTGCCCCGGCGTTTTCGCGTTAGGCAGTGGTGATCCGTCGTTATAAAACATAATTCGATCCAAATTTCAAGCCATTTTTCGTTGTTATATTAATTTCGTCGTAATACTCGAGGTCGTTATAAATCTCACGTTTAAAAAAATTTGGTTCTGGCCAGGACTTTGAAATTTCGTCGCAAAAAACGATATTTCGTTATATCAGATGATGTTATAAACGATGCATTTAAAATAAAATCAAAAAACTATTAAACATATGTCTTATTCTCAATAATTCTAGCGCCGTATTAGTAGTTTTTTGAATAGTTCTAGAATGCGTATTTTTAATGCTCCCTTTACGCGTCAAAATTTATTTAGTAGCCCTGCCACCATTGGATATTGACAAAACTCTGATATATGTAAAAATTAACACTTAACATCAATTTTGTAATTTTTTGTTGAGATTAAACAAAGAATCGATGTAGGAAACGATTGATATTTCTAGAAAATAACGTTTCAAACTTCCTGAAGTGAATGATAAATATTTAATGAATTAATTCTAATTAAAACATATTTCTTAATAACAAAAGAAAACTGTATTTTTATGTAAAGCAGTGTATCATGAAGGGGGGGGGGGCACAACATGGAGAGGTTGGTAACGATATACGCTATACTTTGCGGAAATTATAAATCTCATCTTCGAATCGCATGTTAAGTAACATTTCTCTTTTTCAGAGCGTGCTGCACAGAGCGCTTATAATTATTTACTTCAATACCAAAGTAGGCCTCGTTAGAATTGTTACAGTGTTTTTAACTGTATTCGGTTGTAGGATGATTATTCTACTAGTCATTTATAGATTTTGTTACAAGTTTTTTTTAACATTCACTAGAACAAACTGTAAGTAAAATAGTGCAAATGTTAACTCTGTATTCGCACTGTTAGAGTATCTGTAATTATAGAGGAAGACAGGATATACAAATGCGGGGCATTTTTTTGTTATTTGCAATACAGGAAATAAAGGTTTTATTGCATTTTTTTAAAGTAAAATTTAAATGGCATTCGAACTATTCTCTACCGTTTTTCTGTAACTTTATTTACCAGTTAAAGAAGATTACCATTGCTATGGTAGCATCTAACTGTTCATTTAAAGCAGAGTAAAGTCACCAGATCCAAAAAACCAAAGTAATGCATATTGTTACCAATATCATCAACTGATTTTCCATTAACGGGGAAGACTTAGAAGATGTGGAAGAATTCTGCTACCTCGGTAGTACAATAACGAGAGATGAAGGAACTACAAGGGACGTGAACAACAGAATACTTAAAGCTCAGCAAGCATTCGGCTTGTTGAAAGAAGTCTGGAAATCCAATAATATCTCTCGTAACACTAAGGTACGCATATTTAAAACCAATGTAAAATCAGTTCTGATGTATCGCTGCAAAACTTGGAAAGTCACTAAAGAAATTACCCATAAACTCCAAGTTTTTGTCTGCGCAGAATTTTTCGCAGTACTTGGTCAGATCATATTCCCAATACTCATCTTGGAATCTCATCTGGGAATCGACAGCACAAAAACCTATCCACTTGGAAATCCAGGCAAGAAAGTGGAACTGGATTAGGCATACCTTCCGGAAGGTAGTAAACGACATCTCCAGAATGGCATTAGAGTGGAACCCTCAGGGAAGCCGTCGTAGAGGTCACCCTGTATCCACATGGAGGAGAACGATACACAAAGAACTTGACGTCCACGGAACTACCTGGCGCCAGGTGAAGAGGCATGCTTTTCACAGACCCCGATGGTGCGAGTTTGTAAAGGCCCTATTCTCCAGGGAGGAGATCTAGGATACAATATATATATAAAGTCACTAGATCAGATAAGGGTATAAGAAAAGTTTTAATATACACAAGAGTTTATATAATAATTTTTTTTTTTTTTTTTTTTAAATAATAATATAATTTATTAATTCAAAACAAACAAAAAAAAAAAAAAATACATAAAAAATACATTTTCCTCTTATTAGAATTAACAAATGATGCCCATATCTTGAGGGTATACCACTTTGAACAAAGTTCAGTGCGCGGCAGCAATTTAAATATTTACATTATGGCGGGCAAGCAGTTACTAATACATCTTAATTATTTCTCATTGTAGTCGCCACCAACATTAATGCAAATGTCGTAAAGAGGAACCAGTTTTTGTATACCCTTCTCACACCATGTTGCCGCCTGGGTCCTCAGCCAATCTTGCAAACTGGTTTTCAGCTCCTCATTTGTGCTGAACCGCTTCTTTCCCAACCACAATTTCATCCTGGTGATTAAATGAAAATCTCTTTGTGCCAAATCCGGATAGGGCCGAATATCTCCCATCCGAACTTCTTGAGCAGTTCATTTGTTTGTGCTGCGATATGAGGACGTGCATTGTCATGAAGAAGGACAATGCCTGATGACAACATGCCTCTCATGTTGTTTTGTATTACTCTTCGTAGACATTTCAGAATCTTGCATGAATCTCGCATACAGTGGGATCTTCGATTGTAGTAGCCATAAGAAAACAACGCTCACATCAAAACTATGGCACGTAATGGCCGAACCGGTTGGGAGGTACTGACAGATAGAATGTTAAACACTACTGCTGAAGCGCCGCTTAACAATGGCAACTGAGTTTCCATTGCCAACCTAACAAAACTTGAAAAACAATTGGTCTCAACAGCGATGAAGTGACATCAGGCGGACAGAATTTAAACTAATGGAACGAGTAACTGTTTATTGTTTACAAGTGACTACCTCGTGTTGTTTGTATCGCGTTTAATCTTCAATGTTGCAGTTTGTTTGTAACATTAACTTTTGATAGCAACTATTATTCTTTTTTATATTATTTTGTGTTATAATTAGTTGTCATAACACAAACTACTGTGTATTTGGTTGTCACTCTAGGAAAAGAACTGGGAGAAACATTAACTTCCATTTATTCCAAATGAAAAACAATTTGTGAAAATAATAAATATATTTGGTGTTGTGGAAGAGATAAATAGGAAAAAAACATGGGAAAATGCTATACATACGAGGAAAAAAGTGAGAGTGTGCTAAAAGCATTTCAAAGTTACTGATTACATCAATATTTTTAACTTTACTATTTAACAAAATAGAATTTATTTTAAATTATCAACAAATAAGAAATACTCAATTATAAAAATCCTTCTGAAGCATAATTAAATATCTACCCCTCTAACTTTAACACAGGATTAGGGCATGCGGTCTAAAATTTTGTACGTAGATATTCTGATACAGCTTCACTGAAGTGTTTGCTTTCGTTTTTGATTATTTTTTTTAGGCAGCGAGTTTCTAACAAAGGTTGCGGTTTACAGATGCAGGTTATCTTACAGTTTTAATTTTCCGGTGACTTTGTGAAGTGGTGATTTTAGATTGCTTGTTTGTAAACATAACCCACATATCGTCGGCTGACCTTTAAATACTTCTAAGTCCGAGAAGAATAACTTTTCAGGAGATAGCAAAAAACTTGCTACAATCATTATTTTAGAACTCTGTTTTATAAAATTTTCATGCAATATCAGTAATTTAATTTCAGTTACAATGGGCAAAACATTTTATGATTATTTTATCATTTTTATACTATTTTACGGAAATATTAAACAAATAAAATCAAAACAGTCGAAAATCGGACTTAAAAGCTTTTACAAGTAAGCCGACATGCTTATCATTTTTTTTCCCCCAAAATTCCGTATAATATAACATGTCCGGCGTTTAACAACTCCTCTCCTTCCACTACATACTTAGAAGAAGGTGTTGCACTTAAAACATTAAATAGAAAACATAGCTGTTTATTATTCATTGTAAATGGAAGATTTAACATGTAAACAAATTAGGACAACTTTAACATTAAACGTTTCGATCAGCTGATTTACAGCGATCACAGCGCCGCTATCGGCCATTTTTGAGTTCAATAGCCCTAGTAGTTAGCATGGGTTCAAATTGCACACGCCAAATTAGTGTTATTTTCTAATTGTTTCTTTCTTTTCCAGGTAAGCACATATTCAAGCGTGACCACAAATGATTCCTTCAGTTGGTAAAGTATTTTTATAAATCTAATTCACTAAAAAATTTTAATGTTCAATTAGCCTATTAAGATCGCTCTCAAAAACCGTGTTTATTTAACAGTTACGGTTAAAATGAATACTGCACGGGATTTTTTCAATTATCCCATTCAAATACCATAACAAATCTTAACGATATTTGTTCAAGCAAGTAGAATTGAGTTTGCGTCGTGTATTTTATTGTGATCACAAAACACTTCACAATGCAACCGGTTCCGTGGCATCAACCGTGTTAAAGCCACCTATAAGAAACACCGACGTTTTATTATCTTCCTTTTGAAGTGAAAGTTTTACCTATATATTCTTAAAGGTAGAGAGGCGCTTCGATTCTCACGATCCATAAAGAAAACCGTAAGTATTGTCTAAGCCTTTGACCTGGAACACAATTTGGTACACCGCGTCTAACCATGCCAACATTGTGTCTAATCAATAATTCATTGCGAATTGGTGACATTTATTTAATCTGAAAAAAATATAACAGTTCTAAAGTTGGATGCTGATTTATAATAGGGGATATGCATAAAATTTATATTTCCTTAAAACTACATTTTTTTGATATTTTAATGTTAGTTATGTCACCTAACAAAACAAAAATCACATTTTAATTAATATTACAGCCAAATTTTTTAATTAAAATATTGTAAATTTGAAATAAGCCGACCACAGCGCGAAGGTTGCCGAGTAAATACGACTGAGCATGACGTCAAACCCCAGACAGCCCAGACTACAACATAATCTTTACGTGGGTATATTGTATTGTTCGAGAGTTTTGTATTTGTTTCTAAACAATTTTTCACGCATTTATTATTAAAATGGCAGATAAAGATTTTGTTTGGGCTCAGAGTGATAATTTACCCAACATTGATGCTTTTATGCTCATGGAATATATGAAAAATAATGAATGCTACAGTGCTGAAGAAATACGTGGTGTCAAAACAGACTTGTAAGTAAACCATTTATGTATTCTATAACTTTATGTAGAATATAAACGCTGCAACTCTGTAAAATGTAAATATTTATGTAATTTAGATGTCAGAATTTTACTACATTGTTTACATAACGTTACAAGTTACAAAACGTTAGAGGCATAATTGAAATACTGCAATATAGGTTATAAATTTTAATATAAAATTTAATTCGGTAAACATGTATAAATTGTTTTTATAGAATTAAACTTTATTTTAATTAAAATCACTCTAACTTTACACAATCTATAAAAGTTATACAAGCAAATAAGTTCATGATAGACTGTGTAGGCTGAACGCTGTAGACTGGGTAGGCTGTACGCAGTACACTTATGTAGGGTATGACGTCACACGTGGTTTTTGCGCGCTACATACATTTATGATTTTTTTAAGCCTTCAAATTAAAAAAAAAAAATCCAAAACTGTTTTTTATGTTTATATGCACAAGAGGAATATCATAAAAAATAATAAAAATCATGCCTATTCCCTATTATAGGAGTACAGTACAATCAGATAGAATTTTTGTTGTTTTAACTTGGTGTCTGCTATTTTTTTTTTTTTACTTCGCTGTACACTAGGGAAAAACATCTTTCTTCTATGACACACCAAATAAAATACTAAAAATCAGCTGTGGCCACCACATGACCGACCGTCATCACAGAGTACTTGTATAAAATACATTCTAGCAGCAGAGTAGTTATTATTGTAAAAGGCAATAACGTTATATTACGTTGACAATTTCGTAATGTGTATTTATAATTTACGATAACGATGGAAACGTACCTGCATACATAAAAAAAAATGTGTCAAATAAAAGTTTTTAGTTATCGCTTTTATAGCAACTTTTGTTAAATAAATTTTTTCAAAATATTTCTCTGTTGTGAAATATTCGCAAAAATCTTAAAACCGACACGAACTCCCATTTCTAGTTAACCGATTTTTACCAAAAGTTGATCAACTCGTGCCATTGATGTCAAAAGCTTAAATATTAAGTTTCATAAAAATCCGTTTAGTCGAATTTGCTCTGCACGTGTACACAGACCGATGGACAGACAAACCGACAGACAGCATGATGAAATAGTCAAAACGTTATGTAGGGACCTTAATTCGTGGAGATCCATCGAAATCTCGAAATGTCAAAATCGGTATGATCACAATACCTCCATTATATACAGGGTGTTAGGTAAATGTCCGGCACAATTTTAAAGGTAGCATTGTTGGCCCATTTAGAGCTAAAAAGTCCTCAACCATTTTTGGATAAGATGCGTATATCGCTTGATAATCAATGCAGTACCGCCGTTTAGGAACCACTAATATTTTGTCTGTTACAACAATCACATATGTGACTGAGATAAATAGAAACCATGGAAACAATACCGTAATTTTATTTCAACAAAATGCTTTTTCAAGAAAAAAGAAATAAGAAAAACTTTAATATTAAAAATTTTAGATTATGACGTACACGTACTTTGATATTCTATTATTGAACTACAATTAATTTTTTTTTTTCTCTATGGCAACTACACAACTTCTGGTTTAATGTGAAAAATAAAAAAAAGTCAGTGGTTTAAAACTTTTCAGTCAGTGGGCATCTTTTTGTTTGCTTATTTTTGGACGAAATTCACATTTTAGAGAAAATTGGCAAAGGAAAAATCGATTGCATTCTACGTCACCATGTTGTCTTTTAAATTGTGCCGGACATTTACCTAACACCCTGTATGTTGGCGGTCGGTAAAAATGTTGAAATCAAACGCCCTCCCCCCCTTTTCTCCCCAAATATGCATCTAAATGAGAAAAATCATTGTTTTCTTATTATATACAAATTTTTCATAAATGATTTTACTGTTGTGAACAATAAGGGAGATATTTGTAGATTTTAGTTTTAGGGAGGACACCCTAATTCCTCAAATATTCATGGCGGGTTCGTAAAAACGACATATATGCATTTATTCCATCGTAGTTGGTTTGAAAAAATATAGATGTCACAACATTCGTTACGCAATCATTTTCATAGCTGTGGACGCTGCCTTAAACGTTAAAACTGTCTGCTAAATTTATCCACAACGTACAATGCATCGTCGACTAATTTTAGAACTGTGAACACAGCTTTACTTAAACAGTGCAGAATCCTTTTAAGACACTGACTATTAGCGTCGTTGCAGAAATAGGCCGATGTAAAATAAATAAAATAACACTGACTTCTGTATGAAAAACAATGGCAGCTGACCATTTTTATGCATATTTTTTTAATTTTACGAGCAATATGCGCCTTATCATTTAACTTTTAATGGTTTCATATATTATTATTATGGCTAAGATAAGACTGTTTAATACGAAGCTAATAAAAAATATATATAATAATAATAATGCATGTATTAAAATCCAATTATAATTTATTCATAAAACGCATAAAATATATATCCATTCTATAGATTTATATTTTATAAATAAATATACTTCAAGTTCCATATGTTAACAGCTTTATGAGTTTGATATTTTTTTTTATCGCTATTCAAGAACGTTTATATTCCGAGCAAGGTACAGCAATTTTGAAGACTTTTAAAACTTATAAAAGTGAACATAAAACAGTTTTACATAAACTAATTTTTCCGGCAACTGAACTTGATGTGTATGAGAATTACCCAGTTGCATAAAAGCTTTTTATGCAACTAGGTAATAAAAGGACGTAAAATTAGTTATAAGCTAAAACTAGACATAAAACGCAAAAATACGGAGCAATGCAGTGCTTTATTTTTTATTTATTTGTAGTAAATTATTGAGAAGTGACACCCAAACAGGGCCGTAACGGGGATATTAAGCGCAGGTGGCAAGTGTCCAAGTTGTGCCCTTTCGAATATTTTGGCGCCCCTATTTCCAATGTTGACAGAAGTTGTGAAAAACTATAAAAGCAAAACAAATTGTTGTGATTTTTGCTGTCATTTAAGAAAAGACAAAGATAGGCATCTTTTTTTTTTTTTTTATGGAGGGAAAGTTAATAATAAGTCCAAATTTTCGCGAGATGATTTCGTGACGTTATTTTTCATAGCAATCAGCACAAACGCTGTGTACTGGGCATTCTGAAGTATGTCAACCTCACCCGAACTGATGCAACCATATAGTCTGTGAACCGTGCTCAAAAACACATTGTATATTTACGGGGTTTTTACAGATAACAACTCATATTCGAGTATCATCAAGTAAATTATCAAATTATTCAGTATATTCATATGTGCTATAAGTATTTGGTTTTACGCGGTTTGCAATTTCATCAAATTAAAGTTTCAATTTATAAGTTTTACTGGCTTTTTAATTTCAAATATATAATAAGATAATAATTTGCTTGAAATGGATACTATTTTAACAACATATTTTTTAAAAAAACGTAATTTTTTATTGTTTGTATCACACAATGGTCTTCCTTCCAAATCTGAAACCTTTTGTCTCAAGTTATTTGACCTGTAAGATAATTCGGCTTGCTTATTCAATCATGCAATAATTTTTCCTTGAACTGCAGGAAGTCAAAGTATCAGTTTACGTTTTGTAAGACACGACAGTTTTAAAATTGTCTGCGGTCATATGCAGTTCACTTAATTACCGACGCTTCCTGATTTCATCTTGACTTTAAAACAAGATTACGCGTTTGAGATGCATTTCTGGACGGTGCATTCGATTTCTAAGATTTCTTTTTTAACATAATTAGTGGGGGAAATGATGGATTAGATAAAATTTATTATTCTTACACATGAATTCTTGAGTTATGTAATTGAATAATTTACATAAAATTTGTTTTGTTAAGATTCTCAAGAACATTTGTAAAATTAAAATACAATCTATAGTTTTAGACACTGGTACTATTTTGAAATAGTTCTCAGGTAAAAGTTCTATTAATATTAATATTAAAAATGTATTACATATTTCTTGGTAACAATAAAACGAATTTTATTGTGATTTTATTATTAAAAGTTCTAAATATTGAACTATAATAATTATTTTACAAGAATAACACTTAAATAATCAATATCCAAGTATTTAAAAAATAAATACAACAGAGGCGCACTCGGGGGGGGGGGTACTATTTTTACATTTCTAAAATGAAATATTGGTTTTTATTACATTACTAATATAGTAATCTTAATGTTAATTTTATATTATTTAACATAAAAATAACACGGTCATACACAATTATTTTTATACTTTTTTAAGATGAAATAAAGTCTGTTCCTTTGGTTTAGGCGGAACTAGAATTTTAATTCTAGTTACTTTTACCGATTAATTGAAGCTTTTGATCATTTTGTTCAGGAAAGGCCAACTTCAATATATAAAAAAATAGCTAATGACAACTTACAAAAATCCAGGGATTGGAGGAATAACAAGTGGGAAAGTGTCCACAAGACTCAAAAAGAAAAAGTGTGTTGGCGTCGTTGGTCGTTCGCATTGTTTGCAAAAATTAGAAGTTTCTTCTTATTTTTTCGTATTCTGCTAATTGCTAAGGAGAATAAGAACTAACACTATTAGTATTGTTATATCACAATAGATGGCGCTTATATTTTGTGTACTAATTTTAATAAAAATTAATTTTTAAGATTCCAGCGCCTCTAGCGGTAGTTTCTGAATTTCAAAGTTTAAACATCGACATCGGTAGTAGACATCGATGTTTTATCGATACTATCGCCAGCTGACCATCGATGGTAAAAACATCGATGTTTTTAAAACAAACATACTATACAATGTATAAAAAGTTTAATTATACCATTAAATTCTTCTCTTAAAAAGGTAACTTTTGTCTAACAGGTCAAACACATCTTGTTGTTCGATAATGAGTTATTGTCCTTTACATTGTGCATGTATTTCGTAAAAGCCATAATATAATTACTGTAAATTTGTCTAGATTAACTTGTATTTCTTGTAAAGATATTGTTATCAATAAGGAAACTATTAGCAGAACAGAACTAGTATTTATGAGTTGAAAACTGAACCTGGGTTCAAATCCTGACCGTGACATGTCTGGTAAAACCCATAGAGGCCAACCAACACCAATATATCATAATAATTCATAGGCATTACTGCCAATGTAAATCAATTTGTGGCAAACTTCTGTTAGAAGAGCGAGTGATTATCTAAGTTAAAAATATTAATTTGCCACGCTCGCGAGTTAACATTATGGTTATAGATTTGTACCTATTACTTTAACCGTTATGTAATAAGTTATAAATGTCTAGACCTCCCAATGATCTTTCAATCAATAACTTATTAATGAATTCCGTTTGCGCCTTTACACATTTGTTAAGTATTGTCACTGGTTACTCCGTTAGACCGACGCACTGCTGCGTTGTACATACGTACGAACTTAGTTGCTTTAATGATTTTTAAATTACCGAGTAAGTAATACAATAAGGAAATTAAAGATTAAAAGTGTTAAGTTAAATGGCTTTTATTATACCTACTTAAATATAATCTAACAGATGTGTAGTTAAGGGTATCTTGTGATGTGTTTGAATATATAATTAGACTCTGTTTTGCCGCAGCGTTTGCTTCTTTTGTTTATTTTATCTCGTTTTCTTTTACTGGAAAAAAATTTCACCTTAGGTCTTCACAACTAGGTTAAAAGCCATACCTGGATGCTAAGATCTCATAATATGATTATGTTGCATCAAATCCAACCAACTGTCGATCAGTCAATTTAGGAATATCTACCTGAAAAAATTCGGGCCACTATAAACAGAATCAATTTATTAGTATGTGTGGCGCCCGTTGCGCTGGTTTCGTAGGAGAGACGCAGGCGTCGCGGCGTCACATAGGTCTACGACTAAGATCGTAGGACCCGCCACACGTGGTGACCAATAAACGGTTCTGCTGAGAAATTTGTGATGTGCGGATTTAACCTGCAGCAGAATTGCAGGTAAATCGTTGAAAAAAGGGGGCGCGTTACTTCAGAGCAGAGTTATACTCACAAACAGAAAAAAGGACAGGCAGGGTTCAGACGTATTTCACTCCAAGGGGTTATGCTTGGAGACTTATTACATGTGGTTTGGTTTTCCCTGGGAGTAGAGGTATTCGAAGGGGCCCACACAGTGGTTCTGGAGGAGTAATAACACAATTCTGTCCTCTTGAATCCCTAATCAGCCGTTGATATCGTAGAACTGCTCTGAGTAACACGAAAAATTATTTTGAATAATTTTTATAACAAACAAAAATTAATTGGTTCTCGTCTGGATATTTGGTAGTTACTACGCTACTTGAGAACTCTATAGATATGTAGATATCCTTTTGGTGAAAAATATCTCTTCTTGACGCGATCCAAAACAGGGGCTTTTTCCTTGTAAAAAACGTAGATCCCGAATGTGGTCAAGCACAAATTCTAGTTTACCAAATAGCTCGCAGCCTCGTCTTGGTAAACTCGAAACACAGTATATTAGATATTATGCAAAAAAAACTCAAAAGACGTCTGTTCTCGATGAAAGACAATCGAGTAGTCGCCGTCTCAGACAGAATTATACAAGATTCTAGAAGTTCATACAATGAAAGCTAGAATTATATATGAAAAATAAGAATTTATAAAAATTACCGCAAGCGGTAATTTTGAATAGTTTTGCGACTCAAGTGGTCGCAACAGTATGGATACCATTATTTTGGACGCTTGCCATTGCAGATAGTACTAGGCTAGAATATTTTTTTATTCTATTTTATTTTTATTTTCATTCTATTCAGGGAATAAAACAAAGACAAGTCTCCTACAAATTCCCACACATTAAAAATTGTACAAAATATAAAATACAATCTTTAAGAAACAAAAGTTGACTTCATGGAGTCATCAGAAAGCTATAATACAAATATATAAAGAAAGATATAAAAGTAATAGATAAAATAGACATATATATTCACAAAAATCAATAGGAAATGAAATGTACAAGTGACAGTTACTGAGGGAGTAAGGATCTAATTTCAGATTTAAACTGTGAAAACGATAGAAAATAAATTTGTTGATGTTGAAATTATACGATGTGTGTAATTTAAGTAACTGGACTGACAATATAGCGTTTGATCTGGCAATATTGGGACGCGGGACTTCGAGGGGTGGCAGGTGAACATGTGATACGCCTTCGAGTTTAAACTTGCTAGAATAATTTTGTTGTCCGTAGCGATTTTTTTCGTGAAACAGTTTTTTCTAGTGCGTTCTAAAAATGAGTGACATTCATTTCGAGCAACGGTGTGCTATCAGGTTTTGCTTCAGACTTGGGCAAGCAACAGAAACTTTTGTAAAACTTCGGCAGGCCTATGGAGACAGTGTTTTGTCAAGGACCCAGGTTTTTTGGTGGTTTAAGGCATTTTCAGAAAGAAGAGAGTTCCTCTTCAAGAACCGATGAAAATATCGACAGAATCTGGGATCTTGTGTGTTCAGATCGTCGGTTGACAGTCAGAATGATCGGGGAAGAATTGAATTTGACTCACACAACCGTTCATTAGATTTTATCCAATGAATTGGGGATGAAAATGCGCCTTGTCACACAGCAATTTTCAATAAACGAGTGTTTGGCCAGTAAAAACATTCCTGTGGCTCCTCAGCCTTCTTATTTTCCGACTTTGTCCTTGAGTCCTTGTGACTTTTTCCTCTTCTCAAGATTGAAAAATCACCTCAAGGGACCTCATTTTGGGACACTCGAAAACATTCAAACGTCCGTAATCGACCAGCTGAAAGCTGTTGCAGTATCCGAGTTCCAGCACTGCTATGAGGATTGGAAGAACCGTCTCCAGTGCTGTTTGGCTTCCCAAGGAAGTTATTTTGAGGGAGACAATATTGAATTGTAATTCTATTCGATTAAAACAAATTAAAAAAAACAGTCCGGTTATTTAATTTACACACCTCGTAAGTTACCAATACCAAAACATCGTCCTACCTCAAATTAGGAATGGATCTGAAATGGATCTAGGCGTGTTAAATCCATGCCTAGATTTCTGACGACTAAATATTCTGACGTATATCACCTTTTTGTTTATCCTGGGATACCTTACTGTTTGAGATGCACTTTGAGATTTTTGTGTGCCTCACCTTATTTAGTAATTGTATCTTGTCATACGTTATTATTGTTTGTTGTTTGTCATTAGTCATTGTTTCTTTTTAAATGATATAATTCGTTTCTGCGATTTTCACGCCCATACACATCATCATTACCTTCAGGTTTTTTCAGTACTTTTTAAAACAATTCAAAATGATATCATTTAATAACAAGTTCAATTGTTAAAACATCCTTGGTATATAGCAACCAAGAGCATGGAATATCAACTGGAAAGGGTTAAATTAAATTTGTTAAAATTTTAAGTAGTCAAATATACAAGTGAATCTTTTACGGCTGTCGCTGCTTCTCGCATTCTCTTCGCTAGGCATTTATGTCTTTCTAGTCGCCTTATTTGAGACCTCATACACTTTTCCAAGATCAAAGTTTTACCAGGTTTTCTACGGACTTTTGACACACAGTTCCTGAGAAGTTGATATGGAAGAACATTTATTTTTCCTTAGATCTTGTCTTGATATCGTTGTTATAAGAATGCATATATCACATGTCCTTGAAACATAGCTTTAATTATAACATAATTTACAATGTGGCACTCTCATTCTCTTGACTATTTTATTACTAATATTGTAACAATGAAACAATATTTCATTATGAAAACATTTCAATTGCAACAATACAATGTTAGAAATAGGGTCGGCTAAGAAACTGTGTACAATTTTTATAACTGATGACTAAAACCAATTGTAAAATTCCGTTATTATAACTAGATTGTTCTCACGTTCATGTACAAATATCTTATCCACGCCTACTACTTCATCAACACGAGATTGATCTACACACCTGTAAATGATCAGAGGTGAAATCCTGATGAATCATTAACTTTTTGTCCTTATTAATAATCCTTCGTCGAATTCGACTATAAGAGTCACAATATATATATAAAATTTTAAAGAGTGTTGCGCCTTCATGGGCTCTAAGGTGACTAAAGAGACATATTTTGGCCGTAAAACGGCTGTCACAAATAGGGCATGTTAGCACGGCAGTGCTGTTGTTTTCCGATGTTTTCTGTTTCGTCGCTATTGCTTTGGCTCATACGGCTTGCTGTCTTTGGTTTCATACATGGATAATGCCTCCCGTGTAGTTCTTCTCCATATATTCCGGTTTTTTGCCAACTCTTCTCAATTATGGCAGCTTAAGTTTTAATTTTTAAGTGTCTTTTTAGTATCACGTCTTTGTATATTTTCCTCGGGGCTCCTACATTACGATCACCAGTTTGCAGTTCAGAATAAAGTATCTGTTTCGGTAGGCGTTCTCCTGGCATACGTATTACGTGTCCGACCCATCTAAGTTGGTTTTGCATGAGCAAACACTCTATACTGGTGGAGTTGGCCCTATTGAGAACAGATATATTGTCGACGTGATCCTGCCATTTTATTTTCAATAAGAAGACACATTCACTTTTTGTGATAAAGCTGTATTTAAAATAGATACTAGCCTTAAAAAAATATCCGGAAGCATCCTATAAGCTTTTAGTTTTTCATAAATAACGTATCGGGCTTCCGATTTTCTTCAACTTGTTCTAATCAAGCTTAAATTGGATTGGAGTTGGTATTTTGGTGAAATATTCAACATTTTCCAAAAATATTTTTCCCAACACTTAAAATATTGTATAACAAACAGTACATTAAAAACACATCTTGGGAAAACACTTATATATTATTTTTTTTTTATATATAATGTTTTGTAACTTTTAACGCTTTTCAACACAGTTCCTGAGAATCCTAACAAATGCTGAATCTTAGTTATTAATTATATCTTTCCGTTTTCTAAAATTATACTTAAGCTGTCCAATTTTGTAAATAAGCGGCTTTGAATTTTAGTAAAAAAATAATATCTAGGCTTATAACAATATTCGTAATAGGTTATTCCCACAAGAGCGTGCATTTGATTCCCATGTTAGAAGCCTTGTTATTGTTTTTTTGGTTAGCCTCGAATTTAGTTAAATTACTATCCATTTTTTGTTTAGAGAAGATTTATGACAAATTGATTGTTAATAATAACATTCAAGTGTAACATCTGTGCTAAATATTTATTTATTGTTTTAAAAAAATTAATTTTCTTTCAAATTCGTTTTATTAATTCTCTATAACAATTAGATAGGCCTACAAACATTTTTTGTTTGATTTTTTAAAAATATTTTCGACTTAATGCCCACTAGATGTTTAGTGAGTATTTTTTTTTTTGTGTTACGTACTGATTTTTGTTGTGCCCAAAATCTTAGTTTGTCAAATTATAATTCTGTGAAAATGGATTTCTATTGTTTTTAACCTCTGCTAAAAAATATTTTTGGCTTTCATAGGTGGATCAGCTAAAATTATTGAGAAAAAGGGAAACCTTCGAATACAAAAGAAGCACTATCATATTATGCAGTTAATTCCCTGTCATTTAAAGTTAGATTAGTTAAAACTCAGTTAATTAATTTTTCAATGCATCGTTGTGAGTTAAAATATGGAATTAACTAGAGAGCAATTTCGAATCATAATTTATTATGATTTTAAGAAAGGTTTAAATGTTTATGACTGCAAAGAAAATTTAGAATCATTTTACGGTGAATAAGCGCCTTCTTTGGCTACAATTTACCACGGGCATAAAGAATTTGAACGAGGCAGGAATTTTGTTCAATGCCAAAAAGGAGCAGGGTGTCCTCCTACAGCTGTTGACGAAAAAAAAAAAAAAAACATTTTGCTGTTAAGGAGATAATTGATTAACGGCTAGTTTAACAATCGGTAGTTAAGTCTCTGGCTAGTGGTTACCGTGGAAACTTATGGCAATTATTATATTGCAAATATGTCGTTAGCCATTGATTTGAGCTAACCAACAGACCAAGACAATAAAGCCACTTATGCGGTAATGATCATTAACTTCAGATTGGATCCTCAGTTATTGACAGAATCATATACGATCACTTGCATTTAATATATTTGTCAGTTGTTTTGTGTCACATCAGCTTTCTAATTTCCAAAAAGTGGAGCGTGTCAGAATTTGCCATGAAACTTTAAAACTCTTTAAATAGTGGCGGACATTTTTCTCAAAAATTGTGACAGGTGAGGAATTCCTTTTTTCGACGTACCTACTTATGCGCCTTGTGTGGATTTATGAAGATGGGGAAACTCCAACAATAAACACTGAAAAATGTTTGTCTGAAATGCTCAGTAGAATGACGGGGAAAGAGATTATGTTATATCATAATAATGCGTCTTTCCAGAGGATAGCTTCAACACTCCAGTTTTTGGCATAGAAATATATAAAAGTAATAGAACGCATATCATACCCACTTAATTAGGCATGGGCGCCTTTAGGCAATTTTGTTTTTGAGCTTTAAAAATTACGTGTTAGAACGTTTTCGTCTGAGGAAAAGTTTGATGCTGCAGTTCATGATTATTTTGAAGATGTTCTGAAAAAAAATTACCAGTTATCTAGATGAATTTAAATTTTAATATTAATTTGGATAAATTTATATTTTCACTATTAAAAGGCAGTAAATATATATTTATATATGAAAAACTTCCATATAAAAAATATATTACTGAAATTTAGAAATATAAATTATTGTATCCAGCCTTTAAAGTGACTTAATACGTGAATAAATTTACAATTTGATTGGAATTTCTGTCTTTTAAATATTGAATTCGTTTTGCTAAATTGGCAATAAATATTCTGTAAGTTGTTAAGAAAGTTATATGCCTGTTTGTAAATTTAACAACGTAAGTGAATTTTAATATGATTTCAATATCAAACTACTTGTGAATTATTTATAATTAGATAATGCTATATACGCATTTTTAAATTAAGATTACATAAATTATAAACTATTTAGCGACTATTTAACCTGATCGAGAACTTACAAGTAGAGAAAAAGAAGTAGTAATCATGCAATGTTCACGTGATAATTTTGTCGAAATCTCGTCGTTCGTTGGCTGTGGAGCTATTAATTTTATGCGAGAGCCAATAGGGTGGCGATTTCAATCTTTCACGTGATTTTATTACTATTTCTGCATTTCGAACAAGGTATAATCAGTAATGCGTAGCGGACGAGTTACTAACGAGTAACGTCGTCTGTACAATTACATTGGAAGTGACTCACAAGCTATCGCTAGGGATGAAACGATACTATCGATACTAGTAAGGTATCGACACTTTTCTTTCGATACTTTTTTTAGCTGTGAATCTGGGTATTTAATGTTAAGTAATATTGTAATAGTTTTGATTCTAACCAGAAACTCTAAGCCTAAAATCAACTATTACTAATAGCAGCACTAAATGAAATGTGTCTAGCATGAATTTAAATAAGTAGGCATCAATCAAATCGCTAAATTATTATTTTGGTAATTTACTGCAACTCACAACACTAAATAATATAGCCTATTTCATACGTGTAAACGAAACTAGATTTTGGATTAGTTATTTTTATCGATTAAATCGAGCCATTTTGTTTAAGATTTGTAAATCATTCTTACATTAAACATTTTTAGGTTAGGGTGGACCGTCATTATAAAATATCATTTTCATTACATTTTGATTTTTGGAGTCATTCTTAATACAAATGTCTCAATTCTTTAATTTTTATGTTTTTTATATTTTTATATTTTAATCTACCAAAAATTGTATTAAAAATGTATTATACTTACGAGGGATGTTTTCTAAATTCTGGGAATTGTGCTATAATTAAATACGCAGAACTTATAGGCAATGTTATTGGTGCCAAACAAGTCTTGACATGTTTATGCAACTATCTAGTGCAATATTGTTCAGTCTGATTTAGGTGTTCGACTGATATAGACGCGTTTTCATAGCACTGTTTTTGTAACCATGGAAGACGCAGCAAAATCTCAAAGAGCAATAATTTTCTTTTTGTGGAAAGAAGATGTGAAAACATAAGAAATTATTCAGCGTCTGCAAGGAGTATTTGGTGAGTCTGCAGAATCCAAAAGTACTGTTTATCGGTGGATCGATCGTTTTAAAACAGGTAGAACATCACTAGAAGACGATCCACGCAGTGCGCGCCCAAGCACGGCGGTAAATGAAAGAAACATTACTGCCGTCGAAGACCTACTGAAAGAGGACAGGCGAATGACTATTCGTCAAATTAGTGTGCGCCTAGGGATAGGTACACGACAAGTTCATGCCATCTTGCATGATTGTTTGGGCGTTAGCAAGGTTTCGCCGCGCTGGGACCAGAACAGAAACTCAATAGGTCTGATACTTTGAGGACGGCTTAAAAAAATTAGTTTATCGTTGGGATAAATGTATTCAGTTAAATGGAGATTATGGTGAAAAACTACATTGTTATATTGACGAAAATTAACAAAATAATAAAAATTATAGCTAAATTCCCAGAACTTTGGAAACATCCCTCGAATATTTTATTTTTTATAATAAATACCACTTAATAATAATTGCCAACATGAAACATGAAAAAAGGTACGCGTACCACCGCGTACCCCCTGAAAAAAAGCCATGTTTTAAAATATTCCAATAACAAAAGCATATAATTTCTTTTATCTTAAACAATTTGAACTCTTGCAGTTTTTTATTGTAGTAAAAAATTTCTCCATAATCATCAATAAAAAACAGCGACACGTAGACAGTTCAATGAAACGCTATATATGTATAAAACAACGCGAGGCAGTACCCCACTTATTTTTAATTAATTTAAGACCAAATAACTTGTTTCATTAGCCCGAAGGTCTAAGCTATATAAGGGACATATTCAACTCAGAAACCTTCAAAATTAATAACGTTTTTATAAAATAAAAATACCAAGACAATGACATTAAACTAAGCTGTTAAATATTTAAACAGAGCGATTAGAATATCTAGTTTTAAACAGTTAGTTTCCATACAATTTTAGATTCAAAATGATAAATTCTTGTGTTTCGGATATCTGACAATTTCCGAAACATTTTTAAATTCTTTGGCACAGTTTCAAAACAATTAGATTTTTAAATGTATGCATTATGCAATATACTACTCATGCATTCATACTTAAAGTTGGATCTCATGGACGTTGACAAATTAAACTTTTTTATATTACTTGAACAGCCAACAAACTTTCTTTAGAACGAGGGCAAAGGATTCTTCAGGTCTGTTCAAAATAACTATGAAATGACCTCACACTTGGTACTGAAATCAAAATTTCCTATTAGTTTGTTTTTACAAAAGTGAACAGCATATATAGGCTATTCCAAACGTTTAGGCGGAACTAGATTTTGAAATCTAGTAGTTTTCTATTAATTCGGACCCTTGGTCATTTTTTTTAATCTTTGTAAAGTTTGTTTTACACAGTTCAATTAATTGATCAATAAATTATTCAAGTTTTTTGTCAATTAACTGAAAAATGTATTGGTAACCTTGGAAACAAAAGCATCACTTTACACACATCAATTTATTTATTCTTTTTTTTGAAAACTTTTACATTACCAACTGTAAAACATGTTGACATATTTATCGGAATGAAAATATTGAAAAAATCAACAAAGCTGTGAACAATAATAAAAGAAATAACCTAAATGATGGTAAATTAGAACGTTCAAGGTCCTGTCACATTTGAAAACGAAACACAAACAATATATTTCGAGGTTATGCTACAACTAAACAGTTGGCAGTATCTTAACACATAAAAATATACCTAGAATTCCCTAAAATATTGTTGAAAAATTGATGAAAAATAGAACTTGTTCTATTATCAAAATAAATTGATCAATTTTTTTTTTGCCAATTAATTGATCAATTAATTGACGAAATTTTTACACTTTACACACATCAATTAATTGTCAACTTTTTCAATTAATTGATCAATAAATTGAATCGTGTAAAACCCAGTTAAATCATACTCACATTGCAAATTCTTAATAATAAATTCTCATTTATTTATTTGTTTGGTCTTCAAAATATGTAAAAAAAGTATTAAAATTTTTAATAAATGTCATTCGTTTCCATGGTTTCACTCACAGAATATTTAACTGTTGGAATTTTAAATTTTCACATACCAACCTGAAAAATGAAATAACCCAAGGAAGGTCCGTTCTCGTGACTCGTGACAACTTAAAAGAACGAAATTCCCATTTAGTTCCGCCTAAACGTTTGGGATAACCTTTATACTTTAATCTGTTATTATTGTAAAACAATTAAATTGTTATTATAAGAATAAAATTTAGTTTTATAGAAAATATATTCATTTTTCCTTTCGATACTTGAAAATATCGATATTTTGTTTCGATACCGGTATCGTGTATCGATACCCAAATATCGATACTTTCTCAGTATCGCATATCCCTACTCGTGAGCCCTCCGCCCGGTGTGCGGTGTGCGCTTGCTGCACAATATACTGTTTTATTATATATTTTTATTATTATAAATTAATGATTAGAAAATTGAGGAATTATGATAAATAATTATTAAACCATAAATTCAGTAATGTGGAAATTCAGAAGTATCGGTTATAAGTCAATTTGAAAATAATTATTTAATTTTTTAAATTGCAATTTTTGTCACTTTTTTGCATGGTGACTTTTTTAAAAAAATAGTAATAATGAAGAGAAAATTGAGCGTGTTATAATATTTCCTGTAGTTTTTTGAAATTTTAATAAAATAAATATTAAATTATTGTAATTTTTATCAATATAAAAATTGATTTATAAAAGATTCAATAAATTATTGACAATAAAATTAGTTCTTAACATGTTAGGAAAATCCACACACATTAGGAGGCACACAGTGGGTTATAATTCGTTCATTTAAAGCAAGGTTTGCCAGTAAACAGGAAAATTATCCCGCCATAATAAGAAAGTTAGACCGAGAAGATAAAAGATTAGACCGAGAAATGCTTGGTACCAAGAAACAAAAGAAGCTGCAACAAAGAGACGCGTTAAATGGAGAGATAAGTAAATATACAAAGTACAGAATTCGATGGAAAGAAGTATGAGAAGAACACCAAAAAATAACTAACTCGACTATAGCCTTACACCGCAAGGTAGAGAGGCTTCAGGATTAAGATAATAATATGAAAAATTGCATTTAAATAAAAGATTTGTTGTTTTATTATAAACCGTTTTTGTCATGTACAGTGGCCAAATTATTAGGGACAGTACACTTTTTTTGTAATTTTCAAGTTTAAATGCATTTTGTGAGAAAATAAATTGATTTTAAATCTTTGTCTTCTATATTCTTGTTGCTGGTATCATTATTATTTTAAAAAGCGGGAGATCGCCAAAGAAATCATCACCACCAAGCGGCAATTGATAGAAACCCTTATCAGAGAGTGGCATCACAACCCCAATCTCCGACACAACGCAAAAGTCTGCATAGAAAGCATGCCCAAACGCCTGGAAGCCGCAATCGCAGCAAAGGGTGGCATTACAAAATATTAAGATTTTACTTAATTTGTTAAATTAACACTTTTTATACAAAAATAAATGTTTATGAATAAGCAATTATGTCGTTTTATATTCTAAATAAAGCACTCTAATGAATAAAAATAAATACGAGACCCAAAGCCACTTATTTCCTCATTAAATTCATTTGAAAATTACAGAAAATTTGTACTGTCCCTAATAATTTGGCCACCTACTGTATGATTTTGCTCTTAAGCCAATAATAAGGGAGATATATTTAGATTTTAGTTTTAGGATGTCCTTCTGTAACTCCCCAAATATACAGCTAATTAAAAAAATGTATTAAACAAAAATTATATGTGTTTTCTTACTATAATTTTTTTGTTAAATCAATAATAAGGGAGATATTTTATGTTTTTTAATGAACAATTTTATCCCTGAAACACCACCCCCCTAGAATAAAATGTTTGAGATGCCTTATAGCCTATGTTCAAATTCTGGTTTTACTCTATCATCATACCAAATTAAGTGAAAATATGTCCAGCAGTTTTTGCGTGAATCTCGGACAGACAAAATTTTATTTTGTTGCGGATATCGTCTCATAATCATCTTAAACGTGGATAAAACAAATATGAGGCCGAAAAAAATATATAACCACCAATTTTATTAATATATAATCCCTCCGTCCGAAAATATTGTATACATTACTTAAAAAAATGTGGGATTAACGAGTAATTTTATCTTGATCTTTTTTTGTTTTTGTTTCTAAATAAGTGGTTGCTAGGCAACTAATAAACAAATGGCGTGCAAATGTTTTGCATATAGCAAAAATAATTCGCAGAAAAAACGCCTATTTTACACTAATTAAAGTGACACCCTCTGTTCTAAAAAAATGGCGAATTTGGATCAAAATTTTGTTGAATTGCAAGGAAGAAGTTCCAAATCGACTTAAATGACAACCACCAAATAGTCCAGATTTACATGATCATTGTAACTAAATTTGTCACTATGAGCAAGGTCAGTTACTATCATGAATGAAAGTCATTGTACTTTTTATAATATTTTATCTTGTAGTAACGTTACTACACCGTAACTTTTTACAGAATTGATCTGTTAATGTATTGAATCTTGATTTCTTCAATTCTATACAATTTTTACAACATACATCTTTACCGATTACAATCGATGAACTGATTGAATTCGTACAAAATGCATTTAATGCATTAAACATCAAACCCTTGATGATATTTTCTAACATTGTAAACTTGTCTAGAAGCAACCATGTTAGCAAAAGGAGGTATTTCCTATAAGATTCCGCACATTAATAGCGCAAAACTTCATCGTAAGGGACGATTACAAACAATATTATCATGTTCCATACAAGCTGTGGAGACAGCCACGTCCTTGTTAAATTAAAACTTTTTGTATTATTCTTCGTTTTACTAGATATTTGTAATTATTTCATAAATAAAATCAAAACTATATTTTCGGAGAGAAGGAGTATTATTTATCAAATTTTTCACAACACAAAATTCGCCACTCCACCCACTGCAGTCTTATTTAAATGGACTTAGTGAGTGGAGTCCTTGAGTGACAGTCAAAAACAAACCAAATGCTTCTGCATTCCATGCTGACATTTATGATGAAGACTTTTATTAATTATATAAAATAAATAATGACCCTAATGAAAGTTGAAGTAGCAATATGTAATAAATTTTCTATTTGTCAAATACAAACACAGTTTCATTATAAAATATATGTCAATATCATTTTAGAAGAAAGTCTAATAAGGTGATTGATTCTATCGAACGATACAGCGCCAAATCTTCGCTTCGGTTGTTTTACGCAACCTCACCATATTTGTTTACTTTCAAGGTAATCTTAACCTGCAGATAATGCTAAAAAAGATGCTGGTTCCTTGCGTAGGCTTATGATTTATAAAAAGATACTTCTTTAGAAAGGAAAAATTATGTTTCTTTGTTGGAGGTTACTCAATTTTCGTGCGTTCCACAATTATGTTCATTGCTTTCAACTAAAATTTAACATTCTATTTTTGTAAGATTTGCCATTTTAAATTAGATTAATGTTAGATCTATAAAATTACAACATTATATTAATTTTTATTATGGGAAATTAATGACGAAAGCCAAAAGTACGTTATTAAAATTGCGTACACTGACGGACTTTTTAGCGAATTAAGTCCAACAGAGCATATAATGAATACTACAACCAATTGATCAATCTTTGTTGTAATAAATCTTGTTGTGGGACATATTCGTCCCGTTAGCCATAGTTTCGGGCATCTTGTTTAAATAGAACTTTGAATGGAACATCTTGTTCTTTTTAGGGTTTTGTAAGTATGTTCAAAAATCCCTTATAATATCACTCAAGTGTCTGTCCGTATGTCTGTCCGTCTGTCTAACCTCTTTAATCCACATATAGGAAAATTATTGAGGGTTCAAAAGAGAGTTCACAGCGAGAAAGATATAAACAAATATACGAAATATTATTTTTTTTAAAAAAATTTGAGTGGGTATGAAATGAAACCTTTGAATGGTTCGATAAACTTTTACAAACAAATAAAAAAAATATGGGGTTTTCGCAAAAAATGTGTCAAAGAACTTTTGTCCCCATCTTATTTCCCAGAGCGATTGAGCGGAATATTTTAACAGGAATTTTTGACTAGATTCGTTTTTCGAAAAATATCTAGGATGTCGTTGAAAAAAACAGTATTTAAAAAAAAAAATTATTATGTGGCACCAAAAGATAGCTCTTAAAACGTAGATGAAGGAATGTAAAGGATTAAGTAGTAGAAAACTGTTGATTTTGATATTCTCTTGGCTTCTTACACTTAATAAATACCTATATAACCCTGAAGAGTGTGAAAATTCACTCTTCATATTAATTTTTTCCTTTTCGCTATCTGTTCTTCTATTATATTTTCATCATTTCTGAATTTTCGTATTAGTTTTTGTACCCAATTCCATATTTACGTTTTAATCCCAAGTTCATTATTAAATATAGCATTTTCCTTGTGCCAAATATCAAATATATTTGACTTAGACATGTACAATGACGGTTGAGAAATTTTTGAAAAAATACCAACTATTTTAAAGCTATCTATCAAGTAAATTATGCTTAAAAGTATAATTATATGAATGTAATCAGTTTCCTTGAATATATTATTAATTTGAACTTATGAACTGTTGTTTTTTTTGTTTTTTGCGACTTATATGATGAGACACGTGGAAATTAAGACACATTTGTGATGACATCATAAAGAACAAATAATAAAACAAAAATAAAATACTTTTGATCATCTTCAGCCACTGTCTGAGAATGAAATTCAGAATTTTCTGAGCTATTTGCCTTAGTAACAAAGGCCATAAAGGTGAAATACAAAAAAAAAAAAAAAAAAACTTAACTGAACTAAACCAATAAAGATAAGAGTTGCGGCTAGTATAGGGCTACCGTACGTCCCGGTTTTAAGGTCTGTGTCCCAGTGTCCCTGTCCAAGAATCATTTGTCCCGGTCGATTTAAAATTTGCGCATATTAAAAAATTATTTCCCGATAATACAGACGCATACACAAAAAAACATCAAATTTTTCCAGTCGAACTGAGTGTTCCAAAATGATTCACCATTGATCGCAACGTTTTGCTCTTGGAATACCTATTATCAATCTCTTCTTTAATTGTTTTTTTTTTTGTCTTCCAATTTTTTTTAAGTGGGGTTTGGGGGGGTGGGGGTCTCCGTCGGTAGTCCGACAATTATGGCACCACTAGGCTAGTATCCTCTTCTCTAATATAATCGGTATAATACCAATAAATACCGATTATCGCTATACCAATCATAATAGCCAAAACTAAAGTCACTAGATTATACAAAGTAGCGCAACGGCGGCCATACTGGGGCTAAAAATGTCGCCAACACAAATAATTTTCACTGATTACAACAGTAAAAAAATAACAAACTATTACTACCAAAATTTTTATTTTAAACATTGTAATCACGATTTTTTTAATCAAAGATGCATTATAACAAAATTGTGGTACAATTTCAATTACTTTTTTTATTTTTATTAAATAAAGTGGATATAATATATAAATTTAAATGAAACTTAACCTTAAATATTCAAACCGCTGACAAAGGAGGTTATTAAATTAGAGCGAGAAAGAGAGAGGTGATAGCGATGATGCAAACTTAAGAACGTAAAAATTGCTGCTTTAGTTTGCTTAATAGGGGAACCAATGTTGCCAATCAAACCCTGGGGTCTGTCGGCTTCTTCAAAGGCTTGCGCTACTTTGTATAATCCAGTGACTTTAGCCAAAACAAGACTTGGAAAACGCGTCCGCATTAGCGTGGTATTACGCACAACTAATTAACAATTATGCAACCTCACAATTCAAATTGTTTTTGCCAGTCAGAACTGCATGAGTTAACGAGCTCGGCCACGTTGGCGAATTAGCAATTATCATGGATACAATTATCAGTTATCAATTAATAATTAAAAGTTGCCCAACTTAACTCTACTTTAATTTTACGATTTTTAACTATGCTGCGCAACAAGTACGCAATGTCATCGTTGTTTACGAACTATTCAAACATATATAAGTATTCAAAAAAAATAAAATAAATAAAAAATATGGAAATTGATGGTTTTGTTATTGTTGATTTGGTACTCCAGTTCAAAAAAACAGTAAACAAACGTGAAAATCATTCTTGCCACCTACATCTGTGCATATCTAATTTAACATATTAATTGTTAATTTTGTTTGCATAAATACTCCTCCATACTATACCTGTTAATTGATAACACTACTTCATAATTGTTAATTTTAATGTTTTCCATTTCATTATTCCACGATATAATAAAACTTATTTCGCTGGTCCAATTTTTATTCATAAACGCTACAAAATGGCTCCCGAAATGATGTGATTTTCACGGACCGTCGAATACGTTTCTTTCATGTCTGGTAGTTTTTTCTTGCACGGATTATTGATATCTAATTTTTCATAGGTTGCGCAAAAAAATAAAAAAGAAATTCATAAATTTCGGATGAATGATTATGTAGCAAAATTTTTAGATTTCACTATCGAATAAGCAGCGCATGTTTTAGGTTAATTTGCGCGAATAAAATAAAAATAAAAAGATAGAATAGGAATTTATTTTTTACTTCTGCTGAAGTTAGTGTAATATAGTCGTTATGGCGAGTCAAATACAATATTTTATCTACGACTATATAGTTCTATCATTCAGAATCAGTAAATTTAATTTAAAAACACAAAATTTCTGAGCGCTAATTAACTAATCAAGCCATCTTTATTAGTTAAAAATGTTGGTGTCAGCAACTATGGCTATTTGCGCCTCATACAACCTGTCTTTATAACTAGAATATTTTTTATAAGTTAGAATAAATAAAACATTAAATAATAGTATTTTTATTTATTTTTTTTTAACATTTTTATTATCAGCTGATGGTTCGGTAGTCATCTTGATAACGTAGGTTCTGAAGTTTTACAATTGATGCTCAAGAATTCTGAGCTGAAAAAATATTGCTAGGTATAGCTTCTGTGTTCATTAAAACTTAAATACGAGGAACATTCAATAATTAAAGAGACAAATTGATGTAGAAAAAAAGCTGTGTATTTTTACAAATTGAGTCTTTTATTACTTCTCAATATAATCCCCACGAATATTAATACACTTGTCCCAACGATGAACTAGTTTTTTTATACCTGATGCAAAGAAATCTCTGTCTTGTTGTTTGAGCCAGTTTCCCACAAATTCTTTGACTTCCTCGTTGTCGCTGAACTTTTTTCCACGTAATGCCTCCTTGAGTGGACCAAACAAATGAAAATCAGAGGGAACCAAATCTGTACTGTAGGTAGTATCTCCCAACCCATTTTTTCAATGCGGGTTTCAAGCGAAGAAGTTGACACTTCAACTGGTCGGCCAGAACGTTGCTCGTCAGTCACTGAGGTTCGACCATTTTTGAACTGTTCTACCCACTTATAACAATTTTCGCAATTCATACAACTTTTACCATACTGTAAAATCATTCGAGAAAAGATTTAGCCGGTTTTTTACCTTCAGAAAGCAAAAACCGGATCACTGAACGTTGTTCAACTAATGTGGAAGTTTCAAGCGGACACGCCATCGTTAAATGCAATTTTGAGGTTATAAACAATACAATTTTTATCCGTCAGGTGTTCTCAGCTCATCCCAGTGATGCCAACCTAAAGTCGTAAAAGTACCAAACTCCTTTTACTAACAGTTCTTTTTTTTCTACATCAATTTGTCTCTTGAAAGTCCCTCGTACAAATCAACAATGTACGTTTACTGTTTTTGTTGTTTTATAGCCATGAAACCTAGCCTCTAAATGTTAACTTAGTGAAAATCATGACTAGTAACGTGTAATAACATTGAATATAAATTAATGTCAAATGCACCATCAATTTCTCGTACACTTTGACTCTTTCTCTTCGGCGCTAGCTTAGCTGGGAGATATCTAGCACAGGTTTATACCCGCTGGGTAGATAGTTTTTTAATTTTTATGAATAGACAGAACCGCTAAGCAGGGCGAAAGTACCGTACTTAGCATTTTAACCGTTTTACTTCAATAAGCAAGTGAAAGGTGTCATTAAGGTATACTTACACTCAGATGTTCTTTTGAGAGTTACGAATTTGTAGATTTCTAGTTTAACCTATTACTAATTAACATACATAAGTTTATGAGATTCTTAAAAACAATAGTTTCTAACTCGGAAAAAATATTTACTACAAACTTTCCAATTTGTGATATTATAAAGACGATCTTGTACCTACATAAATAGTAATAGAATTTTATTTGTTAAAATGTATTCAAATAACGCTGTTAATAATTTTTAAATGAAAATAAACAGTGATGATGGCGACGATAACTTTATCGAGACACCACCAGATATTGTGTCAGTTGCAATGGAGGAGACTGCCGAATTATTGCCTACAAAATAAAAATGATTGTATATACAGATTTCAGAAAATGGTGTGATAAGAAGAGTGTAGGCAATTACATAGAACTAATACTATTTTACTATTTTACTTGGAAATGAACTTTCAACTTCAACAAACATAAATTTTGAGTCAATTAATTATGTAATTAGTAAAAAAACTAATTTGGAAAGTGAAGGTCACTATATTAATATTATAAATTCTAGTAATATTAGTATTACAATAAATAATTATGGAATTTGTCTTTTTTACATCTGTCACTTTATTGAGGGAATAAAGTTAAAAAAAAATCCCTATGGCAGACGTTCCCAAACTGTGGAACGCGATAAATTTGAGAGGTGAGGAGGACCTTTTTTTTGTTCATCACTTGGGTTTTGAGAGGTGAGAACCTTTTTTTCTCATTACTTGGGTTTTGAAAGGTGAGGACCTTTTTTTTTTGCTCATCACTTGAATTTTGAGGGATGAGAGACTGGTATGCCACCATATAGTCTACTACATACCGGTACAACATTTTAAAAAGATTGAGAACCTCTGCACTAGGGAATAAAGTAACACTTTATATGTCAAAAACTAGGTACATAAAGTAGGTTTTAAACCCGGTCGTGGAAAAATATTTTATCTACAACTATATAGTTTAGTTTTAACATTCTAAATAAAATGAATTTAATTTAATACGCAGAAATTCTGAGCGTTAATTGTAAAACTTCATTAAGATGGCTCCCGAACCATCAGCTGATTGTAACCTACAACAATGTTGAAAATATATTTATTTATTGTTATCTAACCTATAAATAATATTCTAGAAAAAATAATTGTAGAATTCAATATATTGTAAACTTAAAGAGATTCTTTACTGCACAAATTATTTTATTGTCACTAGACGTACATTTTGGCTACGAAGTTAATAAAGCAATTTTATTCCGCAACTGAAGATGGCTACTTTGTAGCCATCGAAATGTACGTCTAGTGACAATAAAATAATTTGTGAAGTAAAGAATCTCTTTAAGTTTACCGTATCCTAAAATTCACGTTAACTCAACAATTAATTTTCAATATATTTTGCAATGCTTTTGTTTTTTATTTTTTGTCATTTTTGGAAGTGTAATTTATTCCCTAAGGAATACTAACTGTGTCACATAGACAAAAAGATTGGAAAGCACTTCCATATACCATATTTGTGATACTTTTTAAAATTTAATTTGCTTATTGGGCATCAATTGAAATTAGATTCATTGTGTGTCTCTGAGTCAGGTTTTCAGAAGTTTAGATAGTGAAATTTAATACTGGTGACCGATGATTAACACGTAAGCGTGTATTAAAACGTCAGTGAAATTCAGAAGCAAAAATTATGTATTACAGAATCACGTGCGATCTTATTCAACTTCCTTATTCTAATGCGATTTTAATTATTTGTTTTTCATTTTATTAACACATGTTCCTTGATCTCTAACATTAATTATATATTTTAATAATTTAGCATCGTTGAAAAAGTGTTTAGAAGCTCACCGATAGCTTGCTAAAGCTGTATGATAAAACCGTGGTTCTTAACCGGTGTTCCGCGGAACACTCCTGTTTATGGGATGACCAACTTTTACTTTATCTAAACTCGGAGATCAATGACATAGATGTTTTCTTGGAGCGGAACGAAAAAAAAAAAAGAAAAAAAAAAGGAAAGTCTAAAGAGGTGATGAGCAAAAAAAGGAACTCAAAATAGCTAACTTCTATAATATGAGAGAATATAATTAGTTAATTTAGGAAAGGTGATGATGCATTTTACTCTACAAATAAAAATGCATTAATTTTTTTGAAACAATAACCGATTGTTTTTATTTTTGCCTTGTTCAGAATGTTTCAAATTGCCGACCGTAACATGTGCCCTACGTTGCTTAGGTCTCGGGTTCAGGCATGGAATTTTCAACACGAAAAAGAGAATTATCCTGGCTAATTGCTTTAGTAGCAAAGGCAAAAAAACGTGAAAATAAAAAAAATAAATAAAAACGAGTGCCTTCAACTAATTCAGTTAACATTAAAAGTATTAAATTGGAAAAACAATTTGACATCAAATAACTATTAAGCAATTAAATTATTGAATAAATTATTTCAGAAAGATACATATTTTTCATTGGAAAACGTATTTTTCTTTAATAAATCGACAGGATGCTATGCAGTGCCGGAGACCTAAAGGAAATTGGATCGAAGTGATGAGGAAAAAAAATGGAAATCGATTCGAAATAATGAGCAAGAAAAAAGAAAAACAGTCTTCTACGGGACCTCACAATCGCAGGGACCTAGGTCTGGGCCTACTTGCTCTATAAGTAAACCGGAACTGACATTATGGGTCTAACCCCAACTTAAAAAACTTATTACGCCTTGATTAAACAACTATATCTTAACTAAAACAAGTGTAATCTCCATGTTTTATAGAAATCTTATTTTATTAAACAATATAAAGTAATTTTTGCAAATGTGACAACTAATTTGGGACAAATTTTACACTGGAAGTAACTATTTTGTGATATAGTAGAGAGCAATTTTTATCAGTGTCGCCCCGTTGTGATACTATCCCGCAGTACACAGGTGTCATGGGTGTTGCATACCTTAGACATATATTTTTCGGTTGAATTTTTCATAACAACATTCAGAGCCGTAGTCAGTGCCGCAACAAGGGTGGTGCGACAGGTGCCGCCGCACCAGGCGCCGGATTCATAGAAGCGCCGAATGGCCAATTTTTTTTTTATTATTATCTTTTATATTAATAAACTATAATCAACACAAATTTGATTTCATAATCGAAAGTTTCAAATGGCAGGCAAGATCATTAATTGATGACTGTACAACTGCCACTGCAATGCAATTATTAGAAGTGATCCACACTTACGATTTAAAAGATGTGTACCCTAATATTGGCATTGCACTGCGCATATTTTTAACGCTCCCTGTAACAGTTGCTTCGAATTAACGCAGTTTTAGTAAATTAAAGTTAATAAAAAATTATTTGCGTTCTACAATGGGCCAAGAGCTTGTAAAATTTAGCTTTAATAGAAAATACTAGAAAATACAGCGCAGTCATTAAATTATGAAGACTTAATTAACGAATTTTCGCAGTTAAAAGCCAGAAAAGTTCATATTTTTTAATTTTCCATTCCGTTAAAGTGATTATAATATATTATTAAAATACCTAAATATTTATTATTTTTTGTTCAAATGTCCCTTTTTTTGTCATTAAATATATATTTTTTTTATTTATTTTGTTATTCAATTATGTAATATAATATTTCTTTAGCCCTTTTGTGTTTCATTTTAGGTATTTTTCATTTTGTGTTTTATTGACCTAGAGTTTATATTTTGTCCCTTTTTATATTAGTTAATTATCATGATTTTTGAGTTTATTAAAAGATTTGTAACATAATTTGTTAATATAATCGTTAATATTGCAATTTAAACCAAACCAAAGAAAAAAGTTAAAACTAAACTAAAAAATAATACCAACGAATGTTTTTTTTAAAATTTTTTTTATGCATTTATTGTTAAAAAAATGACTCGATAATATATATTTTTGGATGTTCCTTTACTGGTAATAAGATAGTTCCTTTATTAAGAGTAAGTGTTCCTTTTCTGGCGATTTTGTGATTTTTATGAATAAAGTTATGTTTTTTATTTTTCTAAGTTATTCTTTTATTTTCACTTGCATCAAAATAAAACAATAAGATTATAAGGATTCTCTATAAAGTATAAAAAGTAAATATCTTAAATAACATTTTGGTGAAGAAAACAAAGTAAGTAAATGTTTTAAACGTTTCCTTACTGATGCAATCACCCTACCATAAAAAATTTAAAAATTGCGTATGTAATTAGTGAGGGTGGGGGGGGGCGCCAAATAATTTTACGCACCAGGCGCCAATTTATGTTGTTGCGGCACTGGCCGTAGTAATGATTTGGCGCCCTTGGCTAATAAATTAAATTAACTTAAAATAGCGCCCATTTTATCATCTTTTAGTTTATTTAAGGAGGGACAGGTGCACATACAAGTGATGACCTAAAAAAAAAGGTCCTCACTTCCAGGATACAACTGAGTAATGACAAAAAACACACGATGGTGCCCATCATCAAGCCTCGCGCCTGGCCAAGCCTGGCACTTGCCCCGATGCCACGCCATTACTACGGCTCTGCCAACATTGTAAGGTTTATTAGCACAAATTACATTTTAAAAACGACAGAAATAGAAATCGACGATACCAATTAAACTTAAACGTTCAAGACGGTGTAATTCGAAAACAAATAAAGATCAGATTAAATCATTTGGAGTTTTTAGCCATACACTTGTATGTAGAGGGTATTCAAATTTGACCTTTCGATTTAAATTTAATAATAAAACACACTAAATACTTGAATGTTATAATTTTATTATTTAATTTTAAAGTACAAAGGTTGAGGTTAATAATGAAAAATTAAAAAAAAAAAAAACGTAATGAGATTCGTCGCTTAACGCTACGTACAACCCCCAGAGATTATTAGTTTCTCATACAAAACTAACAATTTGAAATAAAATTAGTGACAATCTATACATCAAATTTTGCACAGAATTTTTATCTATCTAATAGGATATTTTTGATTGTAGAAAAAATTACTGTAAAAATGTTATTGCTCAATAACTTGATAATAGGTATCACACAACAATGTTCTGTAATTTTTTAAAGATATTTGTGGTTTTCAAATAATTTTTATATTTATATAGTTTTGTGTAGAAATGTTCAAATAATACGTCAACATTTTTTTCGACATGGTAGTTTAGAGCCTTCGTCGAAAAATAATATACTTGATGATAATGAAATGCCACTTGGTACAAGTATTCTTTACATAAAATAAATCATTTTTATCAGCAGCACCTATATTAAGAACCGCGGCAGATTCGAGGTGGCGGCCAAAGTAGATTACCAAGTACAGTTACTATAAGTAATTTTCACAATAGAACAAATTATCTCCAAACATATTTGTAGAATGGAGCTTTAGCTACAATTTGCCGCATGGTACACAAATATGCGTCGAATGGTTTACAAGATGGCGTCTATAACGCAATTTGTTTATTTACAATTACATGACAGTTCTTTTTACAATTAAAAATATCCTATTATATAGATAAAAATTCGCTGAAAATTTTGATATATAGATTGTTACTAATTTTATTTCAGTTTGTTAGTCTTGAATAAGAAACTGTACGGTTGTGTGCACCCTTAAGATTATTATTTGAAAAAAAATCGTAATTTTCTTGACTCTTTTCTAACCTCACTAAATCATTCAATCGGTAATAGCGACGGGCGGTATGTACAAAAAGCAGGGACGTAATCAACGCGAGCTTATGACTCGCAATTTTTTAATATTCACTTGCTGTGAATGTTTACGAACTGACATTTTCGGGTTTGCAGCAATACTAGCCTTTACTGTAGCAATGTTTTTTTTTTCTGATCGGACAGGATGATTGTAAGCATGTTGTCTGTTTGCTTCTACTGACCCAGACTATTGAAATTTTTTCATAAAATCCTCAGTGACTTAAAAAACTTTTTCGTAATAAGTTTTTACAGCAAATATCCGTTCTTCAATGGAATATCGTTCCATAATAACCAAGCCATAACTAATTGTCAAGTTTTTACTTGACTTTTGTCATTGTAGTACAACATTCAATAGGCATAAATGGTCAATTTAAATCGGAAGGTCAAATTTGGACACCATTTAGTATACACTCCGGGAGTTTGTCACTTACTTGTTTACCAATATGCAATTGAACTGATATTTATTGTTTATTTTTTCAGTGACATGTCCACATCCACCTCAACGTCCGTGGATTCCCCTAACACGACCGAGTAGAAATCGCCCAACATGTATCTTCACTGTTATGTGTTACAATGTCTTATGCGATAAATACGCGACTAGGCAGATGTACAGCTACTGTCCGAGCTGGGCGCTCGAATGGAATTATCGTAAGAAGGGCATTCTGGACGAGATCAGGCATTATAGCGCTGACATCATTAATCTACAGGAAGTAGAGATGGACCAGTTCTATCATTTCTTCCTTCCGGAACTTAAAAACGATGGTTATGATGGAATATTTAGCCCTAAATCCAGAGCCAAGACGATGGCGGAAAATGAAAGGAAATATGTGGATGGGTGTGCTATCTTCTACAGAACGTCTAAGTAAATTTTTCTATAGTCTTTAGAAAAGAGTTCATATCCACACTAGTGAGAAAATGAACACCATGTTCATTTTCAACTCCGTACTAGTGTGGAAATGAATTTTTATATTATTTTAGTAAATTGGCCAACAAAGTAGTAACAATATTTATTCAAATATTTAGTTCTTATTATTACGTATATATTTTTGTATGCAATACTCTTGTCGGTTCAAAAGACTGCGAAACACGTGTGAAAATATAATTATTTGTGTACCAAAGCAGTGAAGTTGAGTTTATACATCTACACTATTTTTAAATATTTATTTAAAAACCATATCTGTGAAACATGCGCACACCTGTTAGGTAAAATGTTCTAAATCAAGGGTCGACACCTTTTTTTACGTTGGGGGCGCCATCATCACCATTTACACCATTATCAGTAACTTTTTTTTTGTAATATTTTACATCTCGGTCCACTTTGACTAACTTTTTTTTTTGCGGGCCGTATTTTCCTTTCTAATTTCTATTTTTGATGATCTTAAGTTCTTGTTCACGACGGTTCACACGTTCTACGTCGATGTAAATACGTCTAGGGTGTCAGAACCCAAAAGGCAATGATGTGTTGATAAGAAAAGTAAACATTATATTTCGGATTGGTGGGTCACATAAAATTGCTTGGTGGGTCCCCGATTGCCGACCCCTGTTCTAAATGAAACACTTAGTGTAGTCCGTACCAAATTAGTTTTGAAGATCGCAATAAATTAATAAAAGTTAGGGAGCTCATAAAATTACAATAGAAGTGATATATCTAGGCGTGTCAACCCATAGCCGTGGGGATTAGTTTTTCACATCTTACTTAAAGGATTAACAAAAACAAGTATACTTATTTATAGTTAGCATTTAAACGTATGTACATATGCTCCACTGACCGTTGACTGTTTACAACGTGGTTGTAAACATGAACCCTAGTTCTTTTGTAGTTTAACAATGTGATTATAGTTATACGGGATAATTGTTTTATGCCTTATGCCGATCTTCAAAAATAATATGGTATGTTCTATAATGATTAACAACATTTTTTATTTCTCATACTGACTGCAGTTTTGGCGTTAACTAATTCATTGTAACGTTATAATGTTTGTATTTTTTTTGCACCGAATGAAATAATATTTATTCAGGCTCGGTCTTTCCACCTTTAGGTAAACCTCTAGATAACTATCTGACAGATAAAGTCATGTCAAACTTCATCTGCTGAATAAATGTCAATACCAATCAGTGAGTTCAACACGTCAGTCTCATTATCCGTTAGATAACTATCCGACTAATTTGTATTGAAAGACGGGATGACATTTATTCTGCACAGAAAGTATCTCATAACCTTATCTGTCAAATAGTTACCTAGTGGTTTACCTGCAAGTGGAAAGACTGGGACTAAAACTAATATATATTTGTCTAACTTTACCAAGAGAACCATTTAAGAATCTTTTACCCTTATTTGAGTTTCACCAAATAAAACTATCAGGTATTCATTATATGATATTTTAGGTTTACTTTGTTGAAAGAACATCTGGTAGAATTCAATCAATTGGCCATGGCTAATGCTGATGGTTTAGATCACATGTTAAATCGTGTGATGCCAAAGGATAATATCGGGCTTGCGGCACTTCTCCAAACAACCGAGAATGCGTGGGACAATGCCGGTATCTCACCAGATCCGGCGCTAATCCAGCAGCCGGTTCTAGTATGTACGGCTCACATACACTGGGATCCAGAGTTTTGTGATGTCAAACTCATTCAGACGATGATGTTATCTAATGAATTGAGGAGTATACTTGACGATGCTGCACATAGTTTACGTAATGAAATGAAGACCGATGTTAATAATGTACAATTACTGTTGTGTGGAGATTTCAACTCGCTACCCGATTCAGGTAAGAAGATATTATATATTTCCGCTTGGTTGGCCATCTTCAGAAGAATGAATGTTACATGAGATGTTGACAATTTTACCTAAATGTTCACGGCTAACTATTACTTACAAATTGGTGCGAGAAGAAATTAGGAAATGCCATTGACCATAGTCTTAAGAATGGGAGATTCCAAAAGATCCAGTTGTTCGTTGATATGCCTTCCCCTTTGTGCATATTTAATCTTAAATGCCTGTAAGAAGTACATGGGTTTTCCACTTTTATTTTCAAAATGTAAAACTCCCTTCTTCGGTACGCCAGTGCATATTCTAAAAAAGGGCGCAGTTTGGCGGGTTTGCCCCGGGCGCCAAAAAAAGCTAGCGCCGGCTCTGGATGTAATATTGATGGTGTTTAATTTGTAGGTGTGATTGAATTTTTGTCATCTGGAAGAGTACCATCCGACCATAAGGATTTCAAAGATTTAAGCTACCAGGCTTGCCTGGAGAAAATAGTGGGCTGTGATAAACCAAACGAATTTACACATTCCTTTAAACTAGCATCTGCATACAGTGAAGATATAATGCCGTATACAAATTACACGTAAGTCTCTCAAAAATTATGTTACCATTAAAAATATGTATTGTATAGTTTATATATTAAATATGTAAATATTGTTTTGCAGTTTTGATTTCAAAGGTATAATAGATTATATATTTTACTCAAAACAAAGTATGACACCACTCGGACTACTTGGTCCGTTATCAGCCGATTGGTTTAGGGAGAACAAGGTTGTGGGCTGTCCACATCCCCACATCGCGTCAGGTATGTCATAGTTAAAAACGGGCGAAATATAACGGCACGACAAAATATCCACATCGAACCACAAATTAGCCATTTTGCACGACAAAGATGGTATGAACTACAAATATTGTACTCCTTAGTGCATACGTCGAGAAAAGTTGCAATTATGCTAGTTATAAACAATTTATTATTTAGTTACTCCCTAACGTTACAATCCCTTGAACAGGCGCCTATATGCGCCTGTTATCGGCTCTTGTTGATGTCGATTTATGCAGACGTAGAAAGATTGTTACTGGCGCATTTATATTAAGTAAATATCGGTAATTCGCTACATCAAATAAATTTTGTTAATAACTATAAAATATTTATAATAGAAATTTATATAGAAATATACAATTTTTATTCCATTATGTATTAAATTTTATTCCAGGAACTGAATTTTGTACGAAATGTCACTTATGCGTATGACCGAATATCATGCGTTTACGAAGCTATGCAGATGCGGCGTATCGTCCAATTCTTTTATTACCTATTTTTCCAAATATGTTCAGTTTAATATCGATATTTAGGTCTATACGGAAACGATCTTTCTACGTGTTCGTACCCTAAGAGATAAGAAATATTTTGTTGTTACTTGAATTGGTCATGAATTTTTTAATTTTTTATTTTGTCGTTCTTAAAATCCAATTTGTCATCATTAAAGCTGATTTTTGTCATGCCTAGAAATGGAACCCGTTTAAAACACCCTGATGTTGTTATGTGATTGTAAATTTAAATTTTGTCTATAGATCACTTTCCGCTGTTAGTGGAACTTGAAATGATCCCGACAGTATCATCGGTTCCGAATGGTTTAATCGGGCATAGGTAGCAGCATCCATTGAATGGCCATATGAACTGTTAGCCATTCTCGCCTTCTACCGCTCTTTCATCGAGTACCTGGCTTATATGTCATACGTGGATCACGATCATCAAAACAAATAAAACAACCTACATAAAATAGGAGTAAATCAACAATTCATTATATTTTAGAGTCAGTGAATACAATAATTCCAAAAGAAAACAACTCTCCCTCTCCCCCATCCATCTTCTCTCGACAGTTTAGAGACCCTTGTCGCGTATAGACCAAGTTCGAGAGCTGTTCGCGAACTGTTTACGAATTGTTTGAAAACAGCTCGCGAACAACTGACGAACTACGTGTGGAATAGAGATCGCAAGCAGTTCGTGTTCGGTTCGTTGTTCGGAAGAAGTTCGCTACATGAGCGGTAACATCAGAAAAATAAACACTTTGCGAACAATACCTGCAGTGTGAACGTATTTTTTAACCTACTATCCAGTGGCTATTATGGTATTGTTTATTTAAAACGTTTTAATACTTCTGGTATAAAAATTTAATGAACTGAAGACCGAATATTTAACTTGAATAATGTCATTTATTTTCCTAGCAGACATTGTTATAAACATTTGTTACAGACATTTTTAAAAAAAGAATGACTAACACCCAAATCTATAACAGTCACATGATAAAAATTATTGGAGAAGTTACTACCCTCCATTTGCAAGTTGATTCGTATTTTCCACAATTGTTGAAAAATTTTTACAGTTCTAATATTACGTTTTTTTTTTTTTTCTGTCTTTTCATACTGCTATTATAAAAATGGAATGAAATAAAGACCGACTTGTTGACTTAATTGAAAAATAAGACACCCAAATCTGTCATTCGATTAAAATTATTGAAGAAGTTACTGTCCTCCATTTACAAGTCATTAAGCAAGTACTATGTAATTTTACGATTGCTGAACAAACTTCTTCATCAGTTTCTAATAACAGGCTTTTTCTGTCTTCGCAATCGATTTCTTTATCATAAAACTAACACAAGTAGTTATAATATCATTCAGTGCTGACTTCTCCATTAGTTCACTAGTTTGCACCACGTTAATATTTGAATGAATTCTATGCAAAGTAAAACGGAGCTATTTCTTTGTATATTATTTAATAACGGAGTATGAATTTCAGTTTTTATTTCATTATAAGTACCTAATTTCGTACAAAAACTAATGTTTATTTAGAAAACATGTCGTTAACTTTTAACTTATATAACTTATATTGATCGGTACTTATAAAAGTTGAAACCCCCACATTTCTACAGCCTGAGCTACTACTAATATCATGTTCTTTACCTGATGACATAAATATTTTGAAATGTTTATTCTGAAATTACGAACTAATCGAACTTTTTTTGAACTACATGCCGAACATGACTTAATTATTCACAAAATGCGGTGTGGATGATGAGCTTGTGAACTAATTGCGATTAGCTCACGAAAGGTTGCAACACTCTGAATTTTGAACTAAGCAAGTTTCTCTTTGAGCAATATGCCGAAGGCTTTATAATTCACAGCATGTGTGGACGATGAGTTCGTGAACTAATTACAATTTGCACCCGAACTTTATGCCGAAGATGACTTTATTATTCACAACATGTGTGGACGATGAGTTTGCGAACTTATTCAGAATAACTCGTGAACAGTTGGAACGTTCTGAATTTTCCGAACTAAGCAAATTTTTCTCGAAGTCATGTTCGGCATGAACACGACTTATTTATTCACAACATGTGGTGTGACCGATGAGCTCATAAACTGATTGCGAATAGGTTGCGGTCTGTTTGTGAGTAGCTTGTAAACTGTTGCAACATTATGAATTTAGAAGCAAGTTTCTTCCGAACTACATACGGACATGACTTCATTATTCACAAAATGTGCTGTGGACGATGAGCTCGTGGAACTGTTTTTGAATAGCTCGTGAACTATTGTAACATTCTGACTTCCAACCTAAGTGAATTTCTCTCGAACTACAGACCGAACATGACTTCATTATTCACATAATGTGCTGTGGACGATGAGCTCGCAAATTGATTTTGGATAACTCAGGATCTATTGTAACGTTTTGAATTACGAACTAAGTGAATTTTTCTCGAACTATATGCTGAACATGACTTTATTGTCCACAAAATGTGCTGTGGATGATGAGCTTACGAACTGTTCTCGAATAGCTTGTGAACTGTTGTAATGTTTTGAATTCCGAACTAAACGAATTTCTCTCTAACTACATGCCGAACACGACTTCATTATTCAGAACATGAGTAGATGATGAGCTTGCGAACTTATAGCAAATAGCTTGTGAACTATTGCAACGTTCTGAATTCTGAAATAAGCAAATTTTTCTCGAACTACGTGCCGGATATGACTTACGAACTGATTGCGAATAGTTCTCTGACTGCTGGCGAATAGTTGATTGGTCTGTACGCGCCTTTAGAAAACACTTAGTCCATTAATGTAAGAATTGGCTAGCAAGGTACCTGACATTTTGTGTCGTCCTATAGCCTTCTCAATATTAAAATACAATATTTTACTAAGAGATTTTTTAGATTTGTATCAGCTCTTTGATAAAATTTGCACGCACACACAAACAATACGCATCGTCCCTACATTCTGCCCTATCATTCAACGGGTATTCTGCCTTTATTTAGAAGCTATATTTTTTACAAATTTATTTTATTGTATTTTATAGTTATTTTATGTTGTTTGTTTTGAAGATTGTATACATTTTTGATTTTATTTGTGATGATATTATGAATGTGCGGACGGTGTTTAATTTATTTAATTGTAATTTAATAAGTTAATAACAAACGTCTTGTGGTGGAATCAGCTATACTGTTATGCTGAGGCTAGTATGGTTAAAATGATGTTAAATTTAGTTGCTATGTTTGTGAAGAGAACACTGTAACATGATTTTATTTAACGTAACATGTGACTTAGGTTTTTATTTAATTTAGTTACATTATACTGATTTTTATTCTTTTTTTTTTATAACATGTTTAGTGTTGAAATATAGCAAATGAATTCTGAATTGTTTTTTTAATTGTTTTTCTTTATTTCAATTGTAATAGGTTGAATGATAATGGCTGTTAGTATAGATCAAAACTGCAACACCTAAATTAAAATGTTTCATATGTATGCTGTTTGGTGGAGTATTGGTAGGTGTTGTCGTTTCTTAAACACTATTTCTGATGGGTCGTGTACGATTTTAAAATGGTCGCATTAGGTTTATTTTTAATTTTTTAATTTATATATCGCTCATTTGCTACAAGAGTGTCATAACTCAGATTTTTTTTTATACAATTGTATTGTGAAATGACACGCTTGTTTACGCTAACTGGTGGTCAAAGTATTGTACTAAATACTGCAGTACATTTTGAACTTATTATGTATATTTTAGTATTGAAATTTATTACAATGTCGACAGAAGTTGTGAAAAACTATAAAATCAGGACAAATTTTAGTGTTGTTGGCTGTGTGGACAATGATAGGTATCTTAGGTTTTTTACTTTTCCTAAAAAAAAAAAATGGAAATAAAGTTCAGTATATACTTAAAACGTATATTTGTAAAAAAGATGTCTGTATTATAATTTTATTACTTCAAAGAGTGTAACAACGATGTAGTGTATCTCTAAGCGATTTTTTCTATACAAAAAAATAAATAAAAAAATTAAAATTTGAATTGTGGCACTATTGCAGCAAATGAGCGCTATATCTTGAAGGTCACGAAATAGTTAATAAAATAGTTTAGTGGGTCCTGAGGAAACAAGTTTAAGAAACACTGTTTTATATTATAATAAATGTTTCTTCGTTGTAAACAGAATATAGCTTTAATATCCGTCATGGAAATTAATTCATAAATAAACTGATAAAATTTTATTTGTCTGTCAGAAAATCATTTATTTTTTAATAAATTGTATTGGCTTCATGGAAAGATGCTTGCGGAAGTAATACAGCGAAGCGGGTTAAATTCCCGTTTAGGGCCAGCTCAAAAATATTTTGCGCCCCGGAAAAACATTGTAATTGCGACCTTAACACTTTTGCAGGGTCTTATGTGTCGAACGCTCAAAGGGTTAACTAATCATGTATTTGTTTTTAATGTGTCACTTATTTAGATGCCTCGGGTGTCCTATAACTTGGTGCACCATCAGTTATTATGATAATCAATTCTGAGGTCGTCAGTCTTCAGAAATTAGTATCTCCATGGTGGAAATTACCCATCAAGGAGTTGAGGAACCTAAAAATAAATTCTGCTATCTAGACGCTGTAAATTTGTTTTTAATCTAACGGTTGTAATGACGCTGGTGATGTATCACTACCTAGGCCGGGCATTGACACCTTCGTGACTATAGTGTCGGAGGTAAAGAAAACATATTAATCTAATTAGAATGCAATTAGATTATTATATATACAGGTAGAACTCAATATACGCCGCAGTTTCGTCCGCCGCTGGTAGAAGGATACTAATTCGCGATGATATTGGAGCACCGTCCAGTCCAGTTGTCTCGGTACTTTCCCAATCAGTACATTAGTTTATTCAGCGCAGGTGAACCGGCGTATATCGAGTTGTACCTGTGTAGTGCGATTACGTCAAAATTATAATTGCGCAATAATATGGGGTGATGCAACGCTGCCAGGTTTTTTAAAATGAAAATGTACCCTTTCTTGGGCAGTATCACTCAACACATTTTGGTTTTGTTTGTATATTGTTTTCACTTTTGTAAAGACAAACAAGATCTGGTTATTTTTGGTTACTTTTATATTCTATTACTGACTTTAAATATCATAAAAAAATATTTACACTGTAAAACAGACTTCAGATTTTTTGGTTATGATCCTTATAATTAAGATATCATTTTTCAATATGACATTTTTAATTATTTTTGTAATACCAACAAAGTGAAAAACTACTTAAATCAAAATATCTTCATATATTATTTTTACAAAAGTGACCATAGTAGGGGAAGCCGGGGCATAACGGGCACCTCAAGGATTATCTTTAATAAAATCTTAAGGAATATCGTAAAAAATTTCGAAATACTTTTATTCGTAAGATGATTTATTGTTTAATTATTACAGACAGTAAAAAAACTTAGAAAAATACAAAAATAAAAGTTATGACGATATAAAAAAAAACTTCCTTATGCTCATTTTGCCCCGGTGTCGGGGCAGAATGAGCACGGGCGGGGTGTAATGGGCAATCAGCTAAAATCTGGCGCAGAATGAACACACGTGAGTGCATTCCTCATCGTTATCATCTTCTCCAGCGCAAGAACAAATCAACGTCTGGATATGTGTGAAAAATATATCAACACAGCAAAAAATCACGTTTCACCAATTTACAAAATGTAAATGCCAGCTCTCAGTCATACAACCACTCTCGGAAGACACTAGCGAAGTACTGAACGTAATTGAAATGCACCCAAACATGGCGGCATGCTTTAACAGCAAAAAAAAGAGGGGAGCCCGATAAACCCCGGGAGTCCGTTATGCCCCGGCTTCCCCATACAATTCAGTTTTTTAAAAGTCTGTTCAACGATGAATGAAGCAACAAGCAAATTATTTATATATTTTTGTATATGTGTGGGTGACGTACTTCAGTATGCCCAATACAACGTTTCTATATGTTGCCTTGTTAAAAAACAAGTATAAATAACATAGCAACTTTCTCAAATGCTATATTGGACGTACTGAAGTACGTCACCCTCACCCGAAGTGAGATAACAGTATAGTTAACGGACCATGTGCCTGGGGGACTGACGCTATTCGGTTGTCTAGATATTGCGTCACTATATTTTTAACGTAAATAAATTTTATTTGTTTGTATTATTGAACTGACAGACATTATAAGTCAACCTAATTGTGATAAATATATATTTTTGAACATGCTGACATGATTAGAAATATTGAAAGTTTTAATATAAATTCAATGTTAATTCATGAGAGCTATATTATGCATTTAGTTTAAGAATTAGTTAATTATTTTCTATTACTCATTTCTTAGATTCGTATGGAACTAGATAGTAATTTAATTGTTTAATGTTACCTTTCTATCTCAAAATTTAATGTCCGATTGCATAAAAGTCTTAAATCTAGTTATAAGCTAAAACTCGATGTAAAACACAAAATTACCTAGAAAAGCATTGCAGTGCTAGATATTTTTGTGTTTTATATCGTGTTTTATGCAACTGGGTATGAGTGATTTTCTTATGTCCAGTTGTCTAACAACGCAATCCATTGCTAAATAATTTTGTGGTTTATATCGAATTTTAGCTTATATCTAGTTTTAAGACTTTTGGTCATTAATGTTGGCTAATCTGTCCAAAATATGTCAGTTTATGTTTTAAATATAACATTTTTATTTGAATTATCATGTCATATATATATAGAGCTCTTTAAATTAACACGTTGTACACTGTTCGTTGCCACGTTGTTCGTTATGTTATCATACATTGTTTTAACGTTCTACGTACCGTTTAGAGCAGTTAGATATTAGTGGGTTACGAATAATCCGACATCTGTGTGTCTTTAAACCAACTACATGACTTCGTTAAATGTTTTCTATCTATTATCGTTTTTATAATTTTGCTGTTCTAGATTTTAACTAACTATACCTAACCTAATTACCTAAATTGATCATATTTACTGTCCGTCTTTGTAATTTTGAGCAAAATTTGTTAATGATGACATTAGGTTATGTAAAGGCATACAATATCTACGATGTCTCTGATAAACTGAGATAGCCAATGTGTTTATATGTCTGTCTCATTAAAACAACTCACAAGCTATAAGTTTAGAAAATTATCCACAATCCACAACGAACAATGCATTAAATTTAGAGGTCTGAACGGTTTCACGTCTTACCATATGACAAACTTGCTAGTGACGATCAGCAGAGTACAAGCTACAGTCTATAAGCTATTGATTTAAGAGCTCTGAATGCGGCTTAAATTGTGTTATAAACCCCGATTTACTATGTTAAAACTTGGTGTCAAAGTTCCATTCAATTGTTAAACGTCACTAGATTTCAGTCTAGTTCCGTACAAAACTAAGAAATGAATAATAACATGTCTTTTTGACGTAGAAAAAATGTTTTGGTTTTTTTCACTGCCACAAAAATTGTAAATTTAACTTAAAATTTGTTTTTGCAATGTTTGTATATATGGCATTATAGATTTTTTTTTAAATTTCTTTTAGTAAAATATATTTAAATTATTTGCAGATGTGTCTATTTTTAATAAATGTTCGGTAGATAAATTTTACATCGGTTTCAAATAAATGTTTAGTTAAAAGTAGAAGTAAAAATATATGTGCAAGTAGTGTCTTAAAGAGTTATTCAGTAAGTTAATTTTATAATGACGTAAAGTTTGAAATAACGTAAACAATTTAACGGAATTATACAGTAAAAGTACGTTAATTCGAACTGCTTTTCAAATTAAATGGTCTGGATTTTCAAAATTCTCAGGGGGTAGATATAAGATTCAAATTTAAGGTATAGTTATCATTATCATATACGGTGTGACCAAGTGACCAAATATTACGGCTAAAGCCGCAATACATGTGTGAATTAAGAAAAATCGGGGTAGGTTGAATACTTCGGCATGATCCTTTTTTTGCATTGTACTGCGCTCCAATTTCGGCTATGCGGTGGGAGCTCTCATGAATTGTTCAGGATCTAATTGGATTCGATCTATTCGATTTTGATCGTTCGACCTGATTTCTCAACGAGTACATGTGAAATTTTTCAACTGCTATCTAGAAATTCACTAGTTTGTTATTTTAAAAAGTCCAGATGCTCATGATGTCCAGATTTGTAGCAGCCGAATTTGCAGACTTTTACTTTAATATCAACGAATACAAATATGACTATCGAAGAAATATTTTAAAGTAGTTTTAACACAAAAAATATTGTTGTTTATTATTGATAACGTAAAATTTTTGTCATCATCACTGTTTACACCAGTGGTGGCTTGCGGAAAATTTTAATGAAGGTGCTGTAACCAGAATTATAATTGAGATTTTCTTTTCGGAAAGTAAATTATTATTAAGATGGGCATAAAAAGTACATATAATTAGATGAATATTTGGGGAGTTATGAGTAAAACTAATACAGTTATATGGATCGGAGCTATCTCAAATCATATAAAATATAGAAATATTACATTTTATGATTTAATATGTAATAGTCAAATAGAAGAAAAGTAACGTTGTATGTGCTCTACAGACCATACGATACCCTGCATTCATATTTCTTTAAAAGTACAAAAATATCTGTAAACAAACTTGCACGTCAGAAGCTTTTAACTGCAAGCGACTGCATCACCAAAAGTGGATAAAAAGCCGTTACTCCTAGACTTTGTTCAACTAACTTCAACACAGGGTCTCATAAATTATGTCATCAATTCTGCGCGAGAAAACAGCTGATCACATAGACGTACATAAGGGTGTTAAACATTTGTTGTGAATACCAAATAAACAAAATCATGTATTTCAAATACATTTTTACTCATTTTAGTACACGATATACCTTGAAACGTACGAGAAATAAATAATAATAACGGAAGTAAACACACAACATCGCACAATACGCGTAGTCAAAAACAAATCAAAGTGTCACTGAAATGTGTTAAACTAATTGTTGATAACGTAATGGACGAAATTTGGTTTCTGCGCAGGGGATCCGGTAACATCTGCCTTTGGTGAAGTTAAGTTGAACGAAGTCTACTCAAAGCCGATCGCCACGTTAGCATGATAATTCGAGCTGCCAGTGCTTACAGCACATTGTACATCATAATTTGTAGACGAACTACTTGTTTTACGCATGACGCACAACAGTAGTGAGTATTTTTAATAAAAAATTAAGTATATTTACAGATAGTGAATGTGAAAAAATTTATTTAAAAAAAATTAAGTAATTTTAAAGATAGAGAGAAAAAAAAAAATTTAGGATTGCTACAGCTCCGCATTTGTTATGTACCGATCGCCACTGGTATGCACTTCGGAAGTATACTAATATTAAAATAAGAAAAGAAACTTCCGCGCATGCTACCTCACTACAATCATTTCCAAAAACATTAAAACACCTCTCAAATCAAAATCAATGCGCAACTGCCGCAAGTCTTTTTTTATTTTAATATTATAATACAATGAAGGTATTCTACGTAAGTTTTTTTTACGTGTTTTTAAAAGGATTCTTCTGGAATATATCTATCGTATAAAAATAGAATTGGGCTTACGGTAAATGTGTTCTGTGGGTCGTTATTGGGTGTTCATGAATAGAATTGATTTACCCGCGTACGTAGGATGCTACTAGGAATATTGTCGGAACTATTTGAGAATCCCAAATGCTAATATCCACATATGTTGTACGCCAAAATTTTTAACTAATTATTACCTAGTCCATTTGGGATTCTTTAAGATAAAAGCATATGTTTTTTTCCTAACCTGTGTTCCAAAATATTTAATTTTCACTTGTATGATAGATTGCTAGAGAACGAATTAAATATTTTAATTCTAATGAAACTTGAAAACCAAAAATTGAAAAGCCACATTTGTAAGTTCACATGGTACCATAAAAGTCCATTTACAACACAACAATCACCAAAGTCATCAGATCTAGTAAGGTATTACAAAATTAAATATATAATATATTGTTCGAGTTGGCGACCTTGGCAAATGTAGAGCGTCCCTTTTTTATAAGGGACGAGGAACAAAAATGTATTGAAAGGGAGACGTACGTCGCCCACCAAGTACCAGCGCCCGTGGCAACTACCCCGATGCCAACATCTAGTTTCGCTATTGGCTATAGTGATCATATTTTTTTTAGAATAAAAGGAGAAGTCTGGAAAAAATCATAAAAATAGAAAAACCGTTTGTATTTATTATTTTTTTAATGAAGGCTCAAGAATAAAATTAATATAAATGATTTCATCAATGATCAAAGAGATTATATTATAAAAATAACTAAAATAAAATTTTATGTAAAATATAAAGGTAACTTAATATTGATATTTTTCATATGAATGTACTTTTTTTTAAATATGAGGTTTATCTCTAAAAACTGAAAGTTATATATAATTCTTGCATAATTATAATTGGTATAGATACGTGTTTATACTGTTTAAATTTTTAGTTGAATTTTTCGTTTGTCCACATATTTTTGGTAAATATTCGCTCGGTCAAATTCAATAATGTTTAAAATATATGAGAAGATATTTGTTTATCCATTAAATATTTCAACCCATTTATATAATGGTAGGTTATTTCAACAATTTTTCGCCATTCCTCAAGCTTGTCATTAGTAATATAATTTTTAATAAATTCACCATCATCAATATTAAAATTTCTTCTATTTCAAATAAAAGTAACGTTTCCTAAACAATCGTCCACAAATTTCTCGCAGTAGTATCCAAATTTTTTAACTTCTTCGAACGCATCCCAATGATTCTAAAACAAAATTACTGTATTTAAAATAACAAAATAAAAAGTTAAGGATAATTGTGGGTTTTTGAGTAAAAAATAAACTTCTTACGCGCTTGAGCCCCCCAAATATAAGTAATATACACGTTTTTAAGGGACACATTTGACTTGTAATTGAACGTGAGCCCGCCCGAAGTATTAATTTTGGCTTCTGAGCCCACTAAGAAATATTTTTAGTTTCTGAGCTCCCCCTAAAAAAAAATTGCGAGTCTGTGCCTGTTTCAAATTATACTTTTTCGTCAATACCACGCAAAAAAAGACCCGTAGTACTTAAAAGAAAATGTAGAACATGTGTCTATACTCTATCTCAGAAAGCCTGATAGTAATAAATCAATTTGTCAGGCAGTTACCAGTGGCGTGCACATTTTAAACACGTTTAAATTGGTTTTGTGTATTTCTATATTACTATTTATCATTTTATTAAACGCACGCCTGTGACTATATTTATCATATCATTAAACACACCCCTGTGACCACATTTTTCTTCAAAATTTTATGGTCAAATTTTTATCATCTATTGTATTTAACCCTAGTTCGTATTCCTATATAATATGTGCGGCACACTCGGTTGTTTTTAACAATATTTCGTTTCGAACTATTCATATTTTGTCGCTTTTGTTTTGCCGCTTCTGTGTGATAATACAATAACTTTTTACAAATAATAAATTTTATTACTATCAGCCTTTCAGAGATAGAGTATAATGTAGAACAGCAAGCATGAACCCAGAATTTTTTCTTGAGGTGGACTTTATTCTTAGGGGGGTTCAGAAGCCAAAATGATAACTTGAGGGGGCTCACATTCAGTTACAAGAAAAATAGGCCCTTCAAAAACGTGGTTTTTGATTGTTAGAGACCCGTCCGCACAGAACAGACTTAATGCGCGTCTATGATGGATACGTTTCGTGTGCAGAAGGCATTACTTGTTAATCCTCGTTTATAATAGATGCATAGCACAAGCATGGCACGTGCATAGAAATGAATACAATAGGGTGCTACAGTTCTGAACATCTGTTTCTAATAAACTAAACAAAGACATGTAAATCTTATGTTACGCCTGTGCTATGCATCCATTATAAAGCCTTATTTATAATAGATCCTTAGTACAAATGCATGGCTTAAGCATTAAGATGTATCAATGGAGTATAGGTCAACCTTTTTAAGACTGAAATGCCAATGTGGCAAAATCAAAACTAATAGCCAACTTTTTAATGTATTGTAATTTGGCATTTGAGTTCTATTTTCAATATGGTTCAATGAGAGCCTGCAACTGAATCTATTAATTTAATTTTATAATGTTTTTATGTCTTGATTTGTGTTTTCTTATATTTTATTTTCACTAATCCCGTATTTTTCGGACCATAAGACCACCTTTTTACATAGAAAAAACGGCTTATAATTGATCTGCGCCTTATAGTCCGAAGGTGCATAAAAAAGAATCAACCAAAAAGATTTTAAAAGAAATTAATATAGAATTAGCTGTCTTTTCTGGATGCCTTACAAGTAAATTACAACCCTTGTATGTATCGATTAATAAATTATTTTAAAATTTTATGCTGGAAGAGATGGAAGAGAACAAATGGATGATAAAATCAAATCACGATATTGCAACAACCGACAATATCAAAAGTATGGGTAAACAATTCTTGGGAAGCTGTAAAAGAAGAGGCAATTATAAAGTCTTTAAGACGTGCGGTATAAATAACGAATTGAATGATACCGAAGATAGCTTAATTTTTGAAGAGACTGATGACAATAGTTCAGACAAAAATAATACGAACAGTGATATTAACAAGACAAGTGATATTATAGAGAATGAAGATAAACAGAATGTTGCTGGTACAAGTTAACGTAATAAATAAAAATTAATAATTTTTCAATATTTTTTTATAATATATATATTTTTATTCTAAAAATTGTCTCAAGAATTTGGGGTGTGTCTTACCGTCCGCGTGCATCTTATGGTTCGAAAAATACGGTAATTAAAGTAGCTTTTCAGTGTCTTGAAAAATGTTGATGCACTACCTATTAGAAACCTATTAGACTAGTTCAACACAATCCCGCCATTACAGTCTCTCTTAGGACTATTTGTCTTTATTGTCTGTTTATTATAAACAGATGTTCGTGCTATAAGCAGAACAGTGATACACCATCGATTCGTCTTATGCATATGCGATGCGTTTATGTTATGGTCATATTATAAATGAAGTTTTACTGGCGTATATACTTACTTTATTCGATTATAAACATTACGTTATTTCATTGCTTTACTTGTTCATTGTAAATACATTTTAATACTAACTGAAAATTTTATTTAAGAGCTTGAAAATTTTTGATACAGATTTGGATAATAGATTAAGTAAAAAGAAGAAAAATTAAATGTTTTTGGCTGATATTTTGTACATATGGAAGGCCTACTATTCATATAGATTGTGAATAATTTATTTGTCATATTAGTAAATAGTAGAAATTCCATTTTATTTTAACAAAAACTTTTTCTAAAAATCGAAAATCATAAAAATTTGTTAGGTAGTTTTTATGTGGCTGTTATTGGCAGCAATGAACGACTGAAGTTAAAAAAAAATATCAATTTCAGTAGAGATATGAAAATTTTATAGAATAAGTAGTAACATAATGAATTATAAGTTGATTCTTTTTTTTTTATTTACATTTCTTTTAACAGTGATTTAGAATGGATTATTGAGTATTGGGTAAAATAGTGTACTGTACTATTAAATATTATTATTGTATATCTGTGTTTCACTATTGGTTTTTAACATTATCTGACCTTATTATTAACATCATGTTAAACATGTTAATATCTTTTAAATGTTTTTTTCATAATATGGATTAGTACTTCAATCATTTTCAATAAAGAGTAAATCTCATTAATTTATTTTTTTATTTGTAAACCTTTTATCATATTTCTTTTTATTTTAAGCAGTTAGTAACGTATCCTAACTTACTTCGTAATTACTTTCGCCCAACTGCAAAAACAATATTGCCACCTTCTTTAATTAAATATTACTCCGTCCGAAAATATAGTATACATTACTTAAAAAAATGTGCGACTAATGAAAGTAATATTATCTTGATCTTTTTTGTTTTTATTTCTAAATAAGTGGTTGCTAGGCAACTAATAAACAAATGGCACGCAAAATAATCCATGTTGCCAGCTCTAAAACGCGCTGATCTGTGAAGACGCAGTATTCTACAAATGGTCATTTGTTTTTGTTGAGTGTTATTTTGAGTTTTATAAGAGTTGATTTTTGTAAATCATACGAGTTTTTTATATTATTATAATTGACACATTCGACAATTTTACAACATTTGGCAACACCGCTCCCATTTGCCATAAGAGCAATACTGCATTCTCACCTTTGAACGGACTATAGAAGGGAGGAAGATCAGAGATGGGCGTCTACGCGTAAACTTGAATTTTTTACGTCTACGTCAAATTTAATATTTTTGACAGCTTTTTAAACAACTGCTAACAACTACTAACTTTTAATTTTAATTTTACTTTAGTAGCTCATACAGACAGAAACCAATTAATTTATATTGTCCATAACAACATACAATTTGTGAGATAACATTTTTGGAAACAATATATGTAATTAGAATTATATAAAATTGAAATAAACATAAACATTAAAGTAAACTATTTAAACTATTACCATTCTATTATTTCAAATATTAGATTTAAACGTACTGCGCAAGTACAGTTTACATTCTACATTCGACACGTAAACAAAGGCATATTCTACTTGACATGTTTACGCGTAAAATCTACATTAGTCTACATCATGTATTCTACGCGCCCATCACTGAGGAAGATTCAAATTTCGCTCCCGCCCCCGTCTTTATAACTTGGGCCTATTTTTTAAGGGCGGCAATGCGATAGTCAAAAAAGGGCGGCAATGCGATAATCGCAAAAGGGCGGCAATGCGTTTGTCGCAACAGTCCGGCGGCGCCTCTGAATGTGACTAAAATATTACCCTTAAATTTGTTCATAAATATATCTAATCTAGGGTCACGTCTAGATAAAATATGTTATTAAATTATCTATATTTTTCGGTTTTTATCTCTAGTTGTTGCATTATTTTATTTTGCATTTACATAATGAATGATAATAAATGCGTACATTTTACAGTTACACGTGTTTAAGAAATATAAAATTTCGATTTCTATATAAACTGGTTTTGATAAATTTCCCGCTTAACCTGATTTTTTAAAATCCGGCAAAGCCACGCGAAAAAGTGAGTCATTGTTATTGGAATACTCATAATTACAAATAATTATTACAGCTCATTATTTTTAAATATAATTTTTAATGTGGCTAGCGATTTGTGACTTGCGTCGTAGGTACTATAACTTCAAGGTTATTGTAGTTTGTTGACGTTTCGGCATTGTCCACCGACGTGTCAAAAGTAAATGAAGTTTTTATGAAATAGTTAAGTTAAAAATATAATATATAATGATTACAACAAACGATTTTATAAATATAAATAGTTCTAGTCTAGATAATATAGATTTTACTTTACAAACACCCTTAAATGGTAAGTATTCATTAAAAATTTATAGAGTTCAACAAGGAAAAGGTGTAATTAATTGTTTATAAACAATGTACATTGTTTTAGAAGGAGATACTTTGTCAGATGAAGATTTTTTACAACAGTTATCCGCAGAATTGGATATTCCATTACTTTTGAATTCGAATGGAGCAGAATTACCTTTCGACACAGATAATGACCTTCTATCTGAGGTAAATTGATGCAAAATTAACTTTTTTCAACTAGAAATTATCTAAAATATAAACATAGAACTTGTACAATACATCATACTATTTTTAAGTGATTATTTTGTACAAAAATAATCACTTTTCACAACAATAACAACGTTGAACGATATGTTATCACGTACATAATTTATACTTAAATAGCTGTTTATTATATTTTGCAAATAATAAACAGGATTTTGACATTAAGTTGATTTATCACAATCATGTTTTTAAGGTTGATTTTATTAATTTTTTAAGGTTATGACAACAGATACATGGTTTAACGAAAACCTAAATTCTTGCCAAAACCTAGACGTAAATCTTATGGACTGGCATACCGATATACTTAATCCTGTTGATATAAAATTAGAGCCCATAGCACCAAGTAGCCCAGAAAGTCTATGCACCGATTCAAATCAAAGCCATTCACCAACACCGTCACAGTCAAGTGAAGGTTCAAGAAGTAGTACAGAAGTGAAGATCGAAAGAGAAATTATAGGTTACGAAACACCCCCTGTATCACCGTTAGAGAACAAAATAATCATAAAACAGAATATAAGATCAAATTCAAAAAGAAATTTATGTTTATCACCTGAGATACATAAGATTAAAAATAATCGTCCTATTGTTAAAAAGATTAAAACGGAACCTGATTTATTAAAAACTTTTAAACAGGTTCCTATAAAACCTAAACCTGAAAATGAAGAAAATACACCAAAAATTTCTTCAGTTTTAAATAATATTACTCCAATAAACACTATAAATAATAAAGTAGTTGTATTAGAAAATGTACCTGCAAGAAATTTAACAAATGTATCCAGAATTGTTAATTTAAAACCAGTACAATTATCACCCGTGCCAGTTTTATATACAAATGAAACGGAGAAATTAATTACGTTAACTTCAGATTTAGAATCAAAAGTACTTAAAAGACAACAACGTATGATTAAAAATAGGGAGTCAGCATGTCTTTCACGAAAAAAGAAAAAAGATTATCTTACATCGCTTGAGAAGGAAGTTTCAGATCTGAAGGCTGAAAATCAGAAATTAAAACAAGTAAGTGTGAGAATAAAAAGCTTTTTATAATTTTAGATAAATTTTAAATTATTGTAGGAAAATATGCAGCTTCGGGAGAGATTATTTGGAAAAGGAACTGATTTTACAATAAAATTACCGAACAAATTAAAGAAAAATGCAGCATTTTTATTCGCAGTAGTATTTATAGTTTCAATAAATGTTGGAAGTTATGGGTAAGTCAAAATATAGTAATAGTAATAGGTCAACAACGCCTAAGTGGTGGATAGATCAGAGAAGGCCTGGTCGGCACGTTTCAGCCGGCCTATTATCTGTTTTAACGATTGCTGATTTTTAATAATTACTTAAGGCTAAGTTGACCCTTTACTTGACTTGCACAGTATTGTAAATATCGATGTGTAGTTGGCGAGGACTTTCCCGCTGCCTTGTCTACCTTAGACCGGTGTTTCTCGACCGAAGTCCTTGAGTTAATTTGACTGTAGCAAGTCATTACTGTACATTTAATTTACGAAATTGTGTTCTATTTTACTAAATAATAATGTTTTTAGGGGTTTATTTAATTTATCAACACAACAAAAAGGATTATCAGATCAAAATATAGACCTACCTGAAAGACATAGTCGTAATTTACTTTGGATCGTAGATCCTGATAACTCAGATGAGAGCATGTTAAATGTGACAGAAAAACCTTCGTTATGTCCTAAAGTGTACGTAAATCAGTCGGAGAGTGTTCGCCTCGCTCAAGAATTACACAGGTAAGATCTTTTATTTATTGATAAATCTTTTAAAAAGTACAGCCGAAAAATGGTTAATCTTTTATCAAAAAAACGCATGAAAATCGGATCGACCGTTCTCGACTGCAAATCGCACACAGAGAGACATTAAACAAAGACATAAGCAATTTTTTTCGTCTCCAGCTTTTGATGAAAAATATTTTGAATCACATGATATGTTTGATATTGTTGCCGGATATATATTGCTGACCACTCTCGGATAGTAATTCTGGTTTTGCGCTTACAATGGGCTCATTTAACAAACGCAACAGTTGAGCATATTGACTTATAGATTGCAGTATTTCGCTTGCTGTTCATTTAACAGTTGACTGTCACAAAGTAAACAGGATGACATTCTCAGCAGTTGCGTTCGCTAAACGCGCACAATGACTTGAAATTTGTTGGTTATTTTATCCAAATTACCTATTGTTAGTTTGATAATTAAACTGATTTTAAGATTTTTAATCCTTTCACTGCGCCATACGCTTTGAGATTTCATGCTCGCTGTGCGCACATATTTCGGTGATTGCGAGTTTATTCGTGTAGAGCAGTTGGCGTGAACTTTTTGTGTAAGTTTTCATGACATGTAAGGATGAATGATGGTATATGACTAATGTTAGGAAAAAATGTAATGTGAGTGAATGAATACAAGAATACAATCAAAAAGATTTTATTAAATCGATATAAATAAGTAGATATACCGAATGTAAGACCCTATCTAACTGAATTGAACGGCACAGCAACGTATACCAACGCAACGTGCTCGCAGGTACTTGAACTGGTTGGGGTAACCAGCGAAAATAGTCGTGTTGAGCACGGAACAATTTAAAACACGGCGCGAGTTAACTCGCTCGGAGCGTATCGGACCACACTTTTATTTACGAGTATATTCGGTTGGAGCAGCGAAAGGGTTAATTATAGTTTAAATGTATAGCATAAAATTACTGTTTATTCTTTGGTAATGTTTTTGTTTAATTGTTTACAGGTGGATAGGTGATAAACCGTACAATATAACATTCAATGCAAAAGCAAAAACAAAGAGAAGAAGAAAGAATTCTTTAAACAATTTTAGTTCGGGCTTAATACGTCCGTCAATATATCGTTCTAGTCGCCGTAGTAGGTATCAGCCGAAGGAAAATGAAATACAGATATTTCGACCACGCCCTGAGGTGTTATATTCGGAATTCTTCGAAGCAATAAATAGAAGAGATGACACTTTTTACGTAGTTTCATTTAATAGTGATAATATGTTGTTACCTGCTTTGCATCATAATAACAGTCGCCGTCCAAAGATGTCTCTACTTTTACCTGCACTACTTTCTAATGGTAAGTGAAATTAATAGTATGTGGAAACAATAAATTGATCGTCCTGCTTAGTAGTTACTCGATTATGGTTCGATCCTGCTCTTAAATAAACTCTGCTGTTATATGGTATTAGGTTAATAGCGTCATTCACTGTATGCCGGGCCAAATTTAAGATAACGGTAATACTTTGTCTATCTTCATTTGCGTTTATCCAAGCTGATTTATCCAGTGTCGATGGTAAAAATTCGAAGTTGGCGAAAGTTGAGCCAGCGTCTCTGTACTTTGTAGGCAACTGTTTTAGCACGGAGCAATAACATGAAGCCTTGATGATGTTTTATAAAACTAATGCGTGAATAAATTATGAAATAGGAAAATTTGCGCAACGTAAAATAGAAAGAGAATTTTGCGGCCAAGGTCGACCATCGACTTTTGTTATAATGTGTATAATTATATTTGTTTTTTTTTTTTTAATCAAATATCGTGAGATCTTTTAAAATATTTACAAATCGAAGAAACAAGGTGTGTATAAAAAAAAAATTTTTACATATATATTTAGGGCCTTTTTTACTTACATCGAGGCCCAAGGTGCAAACGGTTTCTGGGAATCTTTTAATTAGTTAGGGAAACTAATAAATCAATTTGAAAAATTGGTTGGATAAAAATGCATTTGTTTCTTACGTTTTTACTTGCGCGACTTTAATATATAAGGGGCAAGTATGGTAATCGCGAAAATGTTCAATGTCGAGATTTTAACTGATGACCACGTTTCATAGTTCAGGGAATACAAAAAACCTATTTTCGAAGTGCCGTCCGTATGTGTGCCTGTGTCTGGATGTATCTCTGTGTGTGTATAAACGATAACTCAAGAACTTAGAGAGTTCGTTCTGGTTCAACGGGACACGTTCGTTCTGGTTCTCGAAACCGGAAACTTTAAAAGTCAAAAAAATTCGTAACTAGTAAACCAAGCCTTGGAGAAAAATTTGTATAGAACATAATTTGAACTTTTTGAAGATTTACTTTTTTTTTTGTATGGGAGGGCAAGTCTAGTGGAGGTCTCCCTTCGCCACTGGTTTAAGTTTAGTTTTAGAGTGTCCTCATTAACTCCCCAAATATTCATCTAATAGAAAAAATGCATTGAACAAAAAGGATCTGTTTTCTTATTATGTACTTTGTTATATATATATTTTCTATTGTTAGAATGACAATTTCGAGATCCCATATAGCCTATATTCGAATTTTTATGATCATCGTACTAAATAACATGAAAATATATTCAGCCGATTTGCGTGAATCTTGGACAAACGACAGACAGAAACTTATTTTTTGCGGATATTGTCTTATAATTATCTAAAACGTGTAGAAGCCAAATATGAGGCCGAAAAATAATAATAATAAAAAAGAAACATATATTGCCACCAATTTTATTAATAGTTGTAAGATTTATTATTTAATTATCAATCGACTTTATTTATTAATTTGATTTATTTGATTTAATTATAGTGACGAAAAGTTATAATAAATGTGCATGTGATTTAAACAAATATTTTGGGGATAGTCCAACACGGGGCTCCCTGTCATGAGGGCCACCCAGCTATCGCCTTATGCGCCTAATGGTTAATACGGCCCTGTATATATTATTTTCAAATCGTACTAGAGACCATAAATTTATAAAAAATTTCGTAAACCATAAAAGACATTAAAAGTAATAGTTGTTTCTTTTCAAAAGCTCTACCCAAAGCGGTACCCAACACACGTTCCCATTTAAAAAATCAAATTTTTCATTTACATCTTGTATTTCTAGTTTGTTCTGGAAAAATTCAGTGCTACCGTTCGATTATTAGGGTAAACATTGGTCGTTTTTTTTTTTTTGCTCATGCATGCTCTTGTTGTTCCTAAAGTATGTTCAGATCATATAAATATGATCTGCACGTGATGGGACAAAACAAGACCCATTTTGTAAGTCAGCATATCTGTTTTTATCAAGAATTAAGTAAATTTACCAAAACAACAAAACCTTCGCAGGTCTGTGTTATTGATTGCAAAAGTTATTTTACCATATATCTGTATTTTGGGGTGATCTTTTTCTATGTGTTTCTTAATTATTTTTTTTTATTTTCAGAATCATCAAGTACTATATCCCTGATGCAAATAGATTGTGAGGTGGTCGACACAAGATTACTTCATGTGAAGTCAACGTACATTCCACAGCATCTGCGATCTTCTATTAATTATAATTACACTAGAAATGATTTCGAGTCATATGAAAAGAAAGTCTCCAATCCAAATGCATCACCAAATACCAATAAGAAATTTTATACGCCTTATTTTATGAAGAATTATTCCACAACACATAATGACCTTTTATATTTGAAAAAATTAAAAAATGAACATAATTATAATTAATAATGTAATATGTATTATTATGTAATAAATAATTTCTTCGTGTACAAATGTTTTTTTGTTTTCCTCATTACTGGTTGTAGGTAAATCTTTCTTTTTTTTTTACAACAAATGCACAACACAACTTGGTTGTGTGTTCTGTAATTATTACCAGGTCTACAAGAATGAAATGCGGATTTTTTCAAACTTGCCGCGCAACTAGCGTGTATAGTTCAAAGTTTCAACACATCATGTACACATTTGGTTACGGCAACGGCTGGTTACATGGCTGTACACATTTAAAAATTAGATTGACGTGCAACGGTTGGTTATACGGATGTACACATTTAAAAATTAGATTGACGTGCAACGGTTGGTTACATGGATGTACTAATTTAAAAATTAGATTGACGTGCAAGGGTTGGTTACATGGATGTACTAATTTAAAAATTAGATTGACGTGCAACGGTTGGTTACATGGATGTACACATTTAAAAATTAGATTGACGTGCAACGGTTAGTTACACGGATGTACACATTTAAAAATTAGATTGACGTGCAACGGTTGTTTATACGGATGTACACATTTAAAACTTAGATTGACGTGCAACGGTTGGTTACATGGGCGTACTAATTTAAAAATTAGATTGACGTGCAACGCTTGGTTACATGGACGTACACATTTAAAAATTAGATTGACGTGCAACAGTTGGTTACATGGGTGTACTAATTTAAAAATTAGATTGACGTGCAACGGTTGTTTACATGGATGTACACATTTAAAAATTAGATTGACGTGCAACGGTTGGTTACAAGGATGTACACATTTAAAATTTAGATTGACTTGCAATGGTTGGTTAGATGGATGTACTAATTTAAAAATTAGATTGACGTGCCACGGTTGGTTACACGGATGTACACATTTAAAAATTAGATTGACGTACCACGGTTGGTTGCATGGATGTACACACTTAATAATTTGATTGACGTGCCATGGTTGGTTACACGGATGTACACATTTAAAAATTAGATTGACGTACCACGGTTGGTTACATGGATGTACTAATTTAAAAATTAGATTGACGTGCAACGGTTGGTTACATGGATGTACACATTTAAAAAATTAGATTGACGTGCAAAGGTTGGTTACATGGATGTACTAATTTAAAAATTAGATTGACGTGCAACGGTTGGTTACATGGATGTACACATTTAAAAATTAGATTGACGTGCCACGGTTGGTTACATGGAAGTGCACATTTAAAAATTAGATTGACGTGCAACGGTTGGTTACATGGATGTACACATTTAAAAATTATTAAGTGTGTACATCCATGCAACCAACCGTGGTACGTCAATCTAATTTTTAAATGTGTACATCCGTGTAACCAACCGTGGCACGTCAATCTAATTTTTAAATTGGTACATCCATCTAACCAACCATTGCACGTCAATCTAAATTTTAAATGTGTACATCCATGTAACCAACCGTGGCACGTCAATCTAATTTTTAAATGTGTACATCCATGTAACCAACCGTTGCACGTCAATCTATTTTTTAAATGTGTACATCCATGTAACCAACCGTTGCACGTCAATCTAATTTTTAAATGTGTACATCCATGTAACCAACCGTGGCACGTCAATCTAATTTTTAAATGTGTACATCCATGTAACCAACCGTTGCACGTCAATCTATTTTTTAAATGTGTACATACATGTAACCAACCGTTGCACGTCAATCTAATTTTTAAATGTGCACATCCATGTAACCAACCGTGGCACGTCAATCTAATTTTTAAATGTGTACATCCATGTAACCAACCGTGGCACGTCAATCTAATTTTTAAATGTGTACATCCATGTAACCAACCGTTGCACGTCAATCTAATTTTTAAATGTGTACATCCATGTAACCAACCGTGGCACGTCAATCTAATTTTTAAATGTGTACATCCATGTAACCAACCGTTGCACGTCAATCTAATTTTTAAATGTGTACATCCATGTAACCAACCGTTGCACGTCAATCTAATTTTTAAATTAGTACATCCATGTAACCAACCATTGCACGTCAATCTAATTTTTAAATGTGTACATCCGTGTAACCAACCGTTGCACGTCAATCTAATTTTTAAATGTGTACATCCAAGTAACCAACCGTTGCACGTCAATCTAATTTTTAAATGTGTACATCTATGTAACCAACCGTTGCACGTCAATCTAATTTTTAAATGTGTACATCCATTTAACCAACCGTTGCACGTCAATCTAATTTTTAAATGTGTACATCCGTGTAACCAACAGTTGCACGTCAATCTAATTTTTAAATTAGTACATCCATGTAACCAACCGTTGCACGTCGATCTAATTTTTAAATTAGTACATCCATGTAACCAACCGTTGCACGTCAATCTAATTTTTAAATTAGTTCATCCGTGTAACCAACCGTTGCACGTCAATCTAATTTTTATATGTGTACATCCATGTAACCAACTGTTGCACGTCAATCTAATTTTTAAATGTGTACATCCATTTAACCAACCGTTGCACGTCAATCTAATTTTTAAATGTGTACATCCGTGTAATCAACCGTTGTAAATCTGAGTTGTTGTCGTCAAGATATATATATTTTTTTATAAAAGATGTCCTCCAGCTTGCATAGTTTCGTATGCACTGTTATTAGATGGTTATAATAAATAAAAACAAAAGATAAATCAAGAGCACTTAAGTTTTATTTTTATGATAAAAAGTCAACAGTTTAATACATTATCATTCAGCAATACAGAAATATGTTAAATAAATATTAACATTCACTTCGTTCTTTGAATTTAGATGTTACAAGGTTCTGACTTTCACTGCTGTCTGTATCACTGCTGTCTCCATCCACTGCCACCACTTTATAATTACACGTCACCTTCGGTTTTTTAATTGATACTTTGCTGTAATTTGGCGACTGAAGACCGGACTGCCAACTGTTACGCTGCAACAAAAATAAAAACATTAGGAAACAATCAAGGAAGAAAAAAATAAATTACAAAATCTGCCTTGGCACTTGTTTAATATTAGCAGAAGTGAATAAAGCAGAAATGCTTCAAAACATTTTCATTTAAAAAACCTTCAAGTGTTAAGACTCCAATTAAATTGATTTAACTGTATCAATTTCATTGTTAAATATGCGATTAATGTTAAGCTGAATAGGCCAAAAAAATGGAAGAGAACTATAACAAACAGACGAGGAAACAATTCGGAATGAAATCAAATTATCGGCGAGGAAACGAATTAGAAGAAAAGCACTCGCTGGAGGCATGCTGGTAGGGGTTAGGGGTAGTTAGACGAGACTAAGGGCCGAGAGTTCCAGTTGCTAATAAACTGTCCAATAAGTTTATTAGCAACATAATTTTTTTTCAGAGAGTTCCACCCCGAATTAGTTATTAGGTTGCTAATAAATAGGCTTATTTGTCTAATAACTTATAGGCAACATGAAGTGCTTAATAAAGTGACATATAACAAAAAACAAGTTCGCAAAATGTGTTAATATTTCAATTTTAATTGAAAAACAGAATAATTTTAAAAGAATATACGAATGTGTAGTTTTTAAACATATCTATAATGGTGATTTTAGTGTTTTATATACATTTTAGTTGTATTTTGATGAAATCGACGATCTGTTTGGATGAATTTATAAATTATGGACAACCGTTTTTAGAATATTTTGGGCATTTATTGTAAATGTGATATATAAAGAACAATATATGAATATATATTTTTATATAAACATTGTCTTTTATTTTTATATATAAGCCGTTCACTTTTGTAAGAACAAACTAAGAGGGAATTTTGTGTTCAACAGTTTGCACCTTTGAAGCTGTATGTCATGTTGGTATTAAAAAATGTCACTTTTTTAAAATGTCGATCCATTTGACATATGTCATAATGAAAAATGATATCTTAATTATAGTGATCATAACCTTATCAACCTAAAGTCGGTTTTACAGCATAAGGAATATTTTTAATTGACATTTAAAGTCAGTAATACACTATAAAAGTAACCAACATAACCAGATCTAGTGTGTTCTTACAAAAGTGAACAGCTTATATGTATTTATTTCAATTACGATTACAACACATTACAAACAATACTTTAAGCATTACTATTTATATAAAAATCATAGAAAATAAGAAGACAGACGCAATAATTGGCAGAATAATAAAGATGTATGGCTGAGAATTGCTGATAAGTTTAATTCATATTGTTTAAGGAATGTAAAATAAAGCAAAATATGGCTGTCTTCTTATTTTCATTCACTTTTGTATTATAAAATGCTATTTTTATAACTTCTCTTCTATCTATATTGTCCTCTTTTTCTGGAATAAAATTTAAACGCCGTTTAATTGTCATTTTAACAGTAATACAAAAAATATATGTTATTAAATGTAAATTGAAACTATTTATTGTCAAAATATTTAATGTCAAAATATTCAGTGTCAAAATTTCATCTCACTTTAGCTCTACAAATTTACTTATAGCTCTATCCCTCTTGCACCGTGTTACTATCTTCATAAGAAATACCAATATAAAAACAAAAAATTATATTGCTAATAAATTATTATAATCTGTCTCAATTTGTAATACGAAACTAGATCTGGTTACTTTGGTGACTGTTGTGGTGTAAACAGACTTTAGCGTATCCATGTGAACCAATACTATGACAATATTATAAATGTATTGTCAATATACAACATAAAAAATGAAATTTTCCTGTTAGTTCCGTATTACAAAATGAGACAGATAATAGAAGACTTTTGTAAGTTGGAAATCACCAATAAAATTAGCTTCATAAATATATTATGTGTCTAATAACTATTAGGGAGTTTATTAGGAACTGGAACTCTCGGCCCTAAATTGAATAAATTAAAGTAACCACAACAAGTTACATTATTATTTTTTCAATTTTCAACTAGAGTAGTATTTTTAAAGCATGCTTGCCTCTATTAATCTTAATATTTCTCCAAATGGTTGAAGAGATTGTTATTCCTATTTAAATATTTATGTTTATTTTCTGTAGATATAGAATATTTATATTATTTACCTGGAGCGCTATGAATATTGCTGCAAATAATGCAACAATACAGACGCAGGCAAGCACTGCTAACCCAGTCACCAGATTAAATGGGTTGATCAACTGCAACGAAGACATAGGCTGTTGGGTATATAGATAGGCCTCCACGTTTATCCTTCGTTTGTCTGCTTGATTTTTACATCCATCTAAAAATAAAACATTATTTAATTTGACAATCAGTACTACTTATAAAAAAAAAAAAAAAAAAAACAAAAGAACCGTCGTAGATGGCTTAGAACAGGCTCCTTTCGTAATGAGTTCAAATTTAACTTGCGGTGAATAGTTTGAGATTTTTTTTTGTTTTACCATTGCATTAATACAGTATTTCCCAAAGGGTATGCCGCAACATTTTCATAATGTGCCGCGAATTCTTAAAAAAAAAAAAAAAATTAGCGTCGTCTTCATTGTCCGAATATACATACAATACCAATAATAAGAATAAAGTACACGAAGGATCTTTTTATGACGAATTGAAATTGACATATTCTGAATACAGGGGCGTCTGCATTCAAAATGTTTTCTTCTACGACTTACGTAGGTGTGCCGCGGATTTTTTCTTTTTTGGAAAATGTGCCACAAGAGTAAAAAGATTGAGAAACACTGCATTAATATGTACTCATAAAAATAATTTAAGTAAGGGATTTTTTATAAACGACACTGGTCGTAGTCACTTGGTGACAACACGTATAAAATCCGTTGTATTAAATCTGGAAAATGCTAAATACAGTTACCCATTTAAAAAGCTCAAGTCCACGCCGTTCACGTGAAGCGTTTCATCTGCCGTGTGAAGTTATTTATTATGTTCTCTCTGTGATTACCTCTCATATATAAATTGTAGGTACATAGATGCATGACTTAAAAGAATTGTTTTTATCCTTGGTAAATACTATTGCCATCGACGTAATTTTACTTCGTAGGAGTTATTCAATTCAATAGCAAATTGAAATTTATAATTTTTGCATAAATTCTTATTGTGAGTTATTTTTTGGTCTGGGATATATGCCCTCGCAGACATTTTTGTGCAATATTAAATCCTAAAACTTGTCATATATATTTTGCGATCATATATATCTTTTTTAGTTTAGTCGCCGTAATAATTTTAATAGGCCTCACGCAAGATTTTTCTAACCTATTTAAAATATGTTTAATTTGCTCAGAATTCTGTCATACCGTGATCCAGGCAAATGTTCAATACGCTGACGAAAACAGCATCAAAATTGGTTCAGTCGTTCTCGAAATTGAAGGGAACATGTAGATAGACGTTCTTTTTTTTATATATTTAGATATTACCAATCAGAAATTTTGATTATTCTTACCTAAACAGTTTCTGCAGTAATGGTGACATTTTTGACATCCAAACTCGGTCTTGTAAAATCCTTCTGGACACTCTGAATGACATTCTCCTGCGGCTAGTTGCCAGCCTGGTGGACAGGTGACGCATTGGTCCTGTCTAGGTCCGCTGCAGCTTTCGCAACTCATATAACACTTCTCACAAACCCCACGATCACTGTAATAACCCTGCTCGCAGGTAGCCAAGCATTCGCCACCTTGCAACTAAAATAAAAACAATTATTAATAAAAATATTAATATTTCAATACAATTATATAACTTTGTTTAGTAAAAATTAAGTTGATTTGATCTTAAAATATTAAGAAATATATTTGGAATCCTCCTAGAAAATCATTTATGGAGGAAACGGTTCAAATAAGGAGGTTGAAATACGAAGTATGTAAAGAGGTCGTATTGAAAGCCTATTTTTCATTATTTCAATCCCACCTAAACTATGGGATACTTATATGGGGACATTCTCCGTCCGCTGACAGAATCTTTAGCCTTCAGCGTAAAACAGTCAGAATTATCGCCGGCGCTGCTTACAGAGCCGAATGTCGAGATTATTTTAAAAGTCTCAAAATAATGACTTTACCAGCATTATTCATTTATAATTGCCTCTTGCTAATACATAAGAATTTGAGCAAATTCACTACTGTTGGAGACTCGCATGAATACAATACTCGCTCAAAAAACGATATCCGTTCTCAGTACCTTCGCATGAACAAATCCAGAAATAACTCAAATTATAATTGTATAAAATTTTTCAATGTGTTTCCCGAGGAGATTAAACAACTATCATGCAGAGAATTTTCAAATAAAGTTAAGGACATTTTGTTGAAAAATCCCATTTATGATTTTAATAATTTTGAAAATATTGAATTTTGTATATGAAATCGTATGTACCTAATAATGACTGACTAAAAACAAGAGATGTATATGTAATTTGGTCAATAAATTATTATTATTAAATGTATGAATCCTTTAATGATTTAAACATCTCCCGAACTATCGAACGTATATTTTGTTAAATAATTTTATTTGTAACAGTAGTCAGTTGTCTCGCCCTACAGAAAGTTGTCGCTACCAGATAGTCTTTTATACTTGCAATACTGCATATCCACGAACGCTGAAATTGGTCAGTCTGTCGTCTCATCATATTCATAATTTTACTACTACGCGAGAGGGAGTGCCTTTAAGGCTCAATTATGTTGTGGGGCTTATTCCTGCGTCTAACCCTCCCATAGTCAGTTAGTGAAAGACACAAAGGGCACCTATCGAGGCAGCATGAGAAGTTCCGTTGTGTCATTTTGTTACCTCTATTTTACATCCGTTTACCCGAATGAACACAGCAAGCTTACAGCTTACGCTAGAATTCGGTAAAAGAACGCTACACCATTAGCTTCCGGGCAAAATTTCGTAATCGCCAGTGTTTATACTTTTAAAACATAGGGGAAAGTGAAATTTGCTCTCCTCCACGTATTAGAGACAAAAAATGTGGAGCATAAGGTATTACCAGAAAAATGTAAGGATTATTATATTAAAATGTATTCTGGATTTAAAAAGTGCCATACATAAATTGATTTTAACTTATATGAAAAAAAAAAATCTCGGTTTAAAACAAGATTAATAATGGTATACCTTAACCAGCGACCCGTGGCGGATGAGAGAAGGTCTGCGCAGAGAAAGAAAGCAAAAGAGAGAGGCACGAAATACGAAACTAAATGCGCCCCCAATACTACTTTTCTGTTAGTCCAACGCGCATCCAAATTTTGTACGCCACGGCTCGCTGGTCTAGTTATAGGTTCTACAGCAGGGGGACAATTTTCTTGAGAAGGCAATGCGGGACGGAGCAAAAAAAAGTCGTCACTTGCCAAATATAAGTGAAGAACAAAAAAAAAGGTCCTCACCTCCCCAAATCCAAGTGAAGAGCAAAAAAAGGTCCTCACCTCCCAAATCCAAGTGAAGAGCAAAAAAAGATCCTCACCTTCCAAATATAAGTGAAGAGCAAAAAAAAGGTCCTCACCTCCCAAATGCAAGTGAAAGCAAAAAAAAAGAGCCTCACCTCCCAAATATAAGTAAAGAGCAAAAAAAAAGGTCCTCAGCTTCTCAAATAAATACAAGTCAAGTGCACAAAAGTTAGAATTAAAAATGCGGGACATGTCATAATGCGGGACACCGAATCAAAATGCGGGACTGTCCCGCGAAAGGCGGAACGAATGGTCACTCTATTCTACAGGTAGTAATAATAAAAAAAAAAAATAAATAAATAAACTAAAATACCTTTCCCCATTGTTTTAATTAGAAAGTAAGTGCAGGTTAATTGCAAATGTTACGACAAAATACTGCCATTAATATTGTTTAAAAAACTGCGATTTGATTTGCAATGCGTTATCTAAAAAACAAAATCAAACGCCAAACAAGTTTAAAAACATCCGGCAAGTTATATTTTACTATCTAAATAAAAATCTATTGTAATAAATTATAAATCTTTCTCCAAACTAGAATTTCCTCTTTAAATTGTGAGTTATGCAACCCGCAGAACGGATAAGACAAGCTGGTTGATGAATGCACAACTCTCATCTCACCAAAACACATGTGTAGCATAAATCTAATGTTAGTTATAAAATATTTGCACTCACGTGTAGTCCAGGTTTGCATTCTGTGCAATTGTTGAGTCCCGAACACGCAGCGCAAGTGTGTTGGCAATGGTCACAGATTGAGTTGGTCGATCCTAAGAAGAATCCTTTCTCACACGCAGCTACGCATTTCGTGTTTTGTAGAAGTAACGGTGATGTGCAGGACAGACACGCTGATTCTGTTGGACCGTTGCACGTCTCGCAAGTTGAGTGACAGGGTTTGCAGTTTCCATCTTCTGAATATTCCGCTGTAATAAATAAGTAAATAAATAAAACAAAAATGCATTGATTAAATTAAACTTCGTTCAACATAAGAAAAACACAGACGGCTCCCATGTGCAGAAAGTTTCGTCTTTTCCATAAGGGCACATGGGGCACAAGCCCAAGGCCCCCGGCTTGATGGAGGCCTCAAAATCGGGGTCGTTTGTATGGAAAAAAGAGGAGCTCAATTTTTAGTGCAATTTTATTAAGAAATGCCATTAAAATTTCTAAATTTAAATGTAAATCGAAAACCAGATCAGATTTATGGTCACTTATTGTAGTAGAGAGCGCTCATTTTCACGGCTATAAAGAATAAAAAATGAATTACGAACGATTATGTTACAATAACCAATAAAGTCACTAAATAAAAGTACATACTAATGTTTTCAATCACATTTTTATTTTACTTTCTAAAAGTCCCCAAACTCTGTGTGTCTAAGGGCCCCTGCACGGCCTAAGATGGCCCTGTGTGCAGAAACCAAATTTCGTCCATTACGTTATCAACAGTTAGTTTAACATATTTCAATGGCTTCACTTACTTTAATTTGTTTTTGACTACGCGTATTGTGCGATGTTGTTTGTGTATTTACGTCATTATTATTTATGTCTCGTACGTTTCAAGGTATACCGTGTACTCAAATGAGTAAAAATGTATTTGAAATAAATAATTTTGTTTTGGTATCCACAACAATTGTTTAAAACCCTCATGTACGTCAATGTGTCAGCTGTTTTCTCGCGCAGAACTGATGACGTAACTTATGACACCCTGTGTTTTTCTTTATTGAACGAAGTCTACACACTTGTACACTCTATTCCAAACGGTTAGGCGGAACTAAATGGGAATTTTGTTCTTTTAGGTTGTCACGAGAAGGGACCTGGCTTGGGTTATTTAATTTTTCACGTTGGAATGTCAAAATTAAAAATTCCAACAATGAAACCATGGAAACGAATGACGTATGTCAAAATTAAATTATTTTTTTTACAAATTTTGAATGACAAAAAAATAAATAAATGGGAAATTTGTATTAAGAATGACACAAAAAATCAAAATATAAAGAAAATGACATTTTAAAATGATATTAATCTTAATCAAAAAATGTTTATTGTAAGTATGATTTACAAAGCTTAAACAAAACGGTCGAAAAGCATGATTTAAATTATGAAAGTAACTAGATTGCAAAATCTAGTTCCGCTTAACCGTTTGGAACAGACTTTATTTAATATGTTGGACATGACTACTATTTATTTTGTTACTCATACGATAAACTGGATAAAATGGAATACCACTTAGTACACTACTTTATGAAAATTTAATTTTTATCAAAATAATTTTTACCCTTAGCACCTATATTCAAGACGAATATAAAAACAGAATACCAAATACAACTGCAAGTAATTTTTACAATAAAACAAAATAGCTAAAAACATATTTTTAGAATAAACTTTTAGCTACAATTTGCCGCATCTGTACGCAAATATAGATTGATTGTCTCTAAAGAAATTTGTTTATTTACAGTTGCATAACAATTTTGTTTACAATTAAAAACAATGTTGATAAATGGACCCGTCTGTCGGGAATTTAACATGTGAAACAGTATTTAATTTAACAAGCATATAATTGAGGCTATATTGTACGGAGAACTTTATCACCACAACCGTAGGCGAGGGTTGTAACCATACGAGTGTAATATAACCATTATGTGCGAATTAAATACAATATTTTATCTACAATTATATAGTTTTATCATAAACAAATAGTAAATATAATTTAAAAACACAGAAATTGGAAATTCAGAACCTATGCCATCAAGATGGCTACGAAACGATAAGCTGATTGTAACGTACAACACGGTATACTATTATTGTTTGATTTATTCTAACTTACTAAATAAAAACTTGCAGTGTAAAAAAACGTTCAATGCCAGTCACATTTCACACTACGTGCAATATGAACAGTTTTAAGAATTTACAGTTAGACACATAATGTATTTATTATTTGATGGTCGTAGATAAAAATAATTATCCGATATCCTGCTTCCCTAATTATTTTATCAATTACCTGCATCACATCTGCTGCTTTTCTCCGGAACACAAAGTCCTTTTTCATTGACGTGCCATCCTTCCATACATAAGAGACAGTGCGTGCGGTTGCATGCGAGACAACCTGTGTGACACTCGACACACTCCTGTGCCACGCTGTCGTTGTAGTGTCGCTCAGGGCAGCTCTTCAAACAGCGTCCTTTATATTCGTAGTGATCCTTGGGGCAAGAGATGCATTGCGTATCATTCGGACCTTTGCAACTTTCACATGATGAGTGGCAGGCCAGACATCTGAAATTAATAAATATTATGTGAATTAAATACCTTCAATTAATACCCTACATGAAATTAAATTTATAAAGCTGTAAAAACAAAAATATTTCCATAAATCCAAAAATTAGATATTTTTTGAAAAACATTGCATCAAAAATATCGAACTTATAATTTATTATGCCAGTTCATTTCAATGACCGACTTTTAGATCATCATCCGTGGGAATAATAGAAAATACAGTGAGATCATTAATTCTTGAGCATTACATAACAGTAAACAATGAGTTTAAAAATATCAAAACTGTATTTCAATTCACTGCTGAAAGTCCCCAAGATTAATTATTAAAGTATAAGATTGTCTCGTATCTTGTAGTGGTGGGGGTAAATAGAAAGGCTACGCGTCATCCGTATGCTAACGGTACGTCAGTCTTTGTTTATCGTATATGTTACATACACATGAAGTTTAATTTTTGGCTATAGATATAAAAATATCGTTTAATTTTTTGAGTTTCTACTTGATTTAATTTCTTTTTTCTTCGAAAGGAATGTAAGTAACATTCCTTTCCGTTCTAAATAAATTTTCTTACATTTATTTTTGGTGTAAAGAGATATGAAATATTTGAAAATTTTAGTTTTAGGATGTCCCCTCGTAACTACCCTTATATTCCTCAAATTGAAAAAACTAATAGAACAAATAAGATTAGTTTTCTTATAAACAATTTTTATTATATAGTTTTTTACGTTAAGATAGTTCTGTTTATAAAGGAAATATTTCAAGTTTTTTAGTACCAGTTTAAACCCAGAAACACCCCGTAAGAAAGAAAATTTTGAGTTACCATGCCTATATTTGATCCAAGTTCTAATCTATTGTACCAAATTTCGTTAAAATGCGTCCAGCCGTTTTTAAAAACAGATATAACCTCCAATTTTATTAATTACTATATTATTATAGCAATTTGTTTTTCTATTTTTATTTAAATATACCTAAAATTATATAAGCTGTTCACTTTTGTAAGAACACACTAGATCTGGTTATTTTGGATACTTTTATAGTGTGTTACTGACTTTAAATGTCAATTAAAAATATTCCATACGCTGTAAAACCGACTTTAGGTTGATAAGGTTATGATCATTATAATTAAGATATAATTTTTCATTATGACATATGTCAAATGGATCGGCATTTTAAAAAAGTGACATTTTTTAATACTAACATGACATACAGCTTCAAAGGTGCAAACTATTGAAAACAAAATTCCCTCTTAGTTTGTTCTTACAAAAGTGAACAGCTTATATTTATTATTATCTGTCTCATTTTGTAATACGGAACTAACAGTGAAAGTTCATTTTTTATGTTGTATATTGACAATACATTTATAATATTAGCATAGTATTGGTTCACATGGATACGCCAAAGTGTTTACACCACAACAGTCACCAAAGTAATCAGATCTAGTTTCGTATTACAAATTGAGACGGATTATAACTATAATCCGGTCTGGTTTATATCTATATTTATACAATTATACAAATCTATATTTATACAAATACCCATCACCTTAAATTTTATATAAATCAGTATAAAATTTCCTTAGGTTTTTATTTATAATTTATACAGTAGAACTGTCTTGAAATAAATATCTATTATGAAAATAGTCAATAAAAATATTTAAAAACGAGCAACATTAATTATGTATGCTAGTTTGAACTATGCATACGTTTGACGTATTCCCTCTCACGCTCTGATTGGTCAGAAGTTACGAGACAACCTTTACTTTAAGCATTCTGTAACTTCTTACAATTATTAAATACTTACAAAACCCTGAAAATGTGTGAAAATTCACACTTCATGTCAATTTTTAATAGCGCAATGTTCTATTATCAACTAATAAAGTAAGTGAAACAGAAATGGTTAAATTTTCTGGGGTAGCTAATAGATTGAACCGGTTGCGGCGTTCGTGGCACATGCGGTCAGCGATGTAATTAATATAACGTGCCGGTACCGCGGACGCCGACACACCGGTAAACTTTTAATGTGACTAAACTGAACATACCCAATACGTGACCGATCTCTAAACTAATTGATATTGCTCTTTTATAAATACATCTACTTCTACACACGTAAAACACATCAAAACTTAAAGAGTTTTTAATCATTCTAATTTTAAATCAAACAAAAATCAATTTATGAAATACGAATCTGGCAATACTGGTATAACAGAGGAAACGGGACTTTTTGCGAATTCACGTGCGCATTGTTTCGTCGCATGCGGCTTGTAGAAAAATACAAGGTATAGTAAAGGAGAATATACTTGACAGATTGATGGATTGAGAACCGATAAAGCCGATAATATATCGCTCATTTAATGCAACAATGACATAACTCAAAAATCACCCTTATTGAGTTAGTGGTTTAGAAGGAATCACTTCGAGGTGGAGTTTTAACTGGCTAAGGGTCCTAAAGTCAACTTGCATAAGTCTCCGCTAGAAAGTTAATTCTATCGTTGTAGCACTCATTGAAGCAATAGTACTTTACAAACTTCAAATGTGATTCCTGAAAAATTACAAATTTTGAGATATGGCACTCTTGCAATAAATCAGCGATATCTATTTCACACAGTTTTAACTAATATGTCAAGAACGTATTTCTGCTTGTTACTGTAACGTACGTTCATGTCTTTTTTTGTTATATTATAATATGGTAACTTCAACGTATGCCCCTTTGTATACACGGGCGCGCATTCAGCTGTGGGCGTTTGCTAATGGTGTAGTGGAAGGGGTTCTACGTGTATTTTTGGACATAGTTTCTTAAAAACTTTTCAACTCGTTAATTTTAAAATCAAAATAGATTATTTAAACAATCTGTTGTTTATATTTCATTTGTTCGCCCAAGTGTAAGGCTCAGCTCTTTGTTAAAGTATTCGTAATTCAATTTCTTTTAAATTTACACTACAAATTTGGTTGTTTATTAAACGTTATAGGTCAGTTGTTTATTATTTACTCAAAAAATATTTTCAAAAATTACTTTTACAGGTATTCCCCGACGTACGACCTCCCGACTTACGAACTCCCATACTTACGACTAAAATTTTAAAATTTTATTACTATTTTTTTTTTATAAACACCATAAAACGTAAAAAAGATATGTATACATATTTTGAAATTTTGTAAATTCCCCGACTTACGACCAAATTCGACTTACGACCAACCCTTCGGAACGGAACTTGGTCGTAAGTCGTAAGAGGGGATACCTGTATTTTATATTTCCCCTAATCTTTCTAAAAGTTTTATTTAAAGAATATATGCATTTACTATGACAAAATTTACAAAAAAATAATATTTTTTAGGTTATCACACATATATTGTCTTGTCAAATAGACCATATTAGTGTGTCGTCACATACATGTGCTGCCATCTGAGAGCTGAGTCCTTTTGAAGTTTAAAATACATGGGACATTGCTTTTGTTATAAGCTGTTCACTTTTGTAAGAACATACTAGATCTGGTTATTTTGGTTACTTTTATAGTGTGTTACTGACTTTAAATGTCAATTAAAAATATTCCTCACGCTGTAAAACCGACTTTAGATTGATAAGGTTATGATCACTATAATTAAGATATCATTTTTCATTATGACATATGTCAAATGGATTGACATTTTAAAAAAGTGACATTGTTTAATACCAACATGACATACAACTTCAAAGGTGCAAACTATTGAAAACAAAATTCCCTCTTAGTGTGTTCTTACAAAAGTGAACAGTTTATACCTTAATTTTATAAATATTTTCAATTTTGGAGCAAAAAATATGTATTTTTGATAAATATATACTAATATATACAGTCCAGACACTTTATATTATAGAATAATGATTTTATAAATATATAAATAAGGATTCGAAGATATATTTATAGGTTACGTTTTTAAATAATATGAAAATCGGAATATCTTTAGTATTTATTTAATAAACACTAAGTAATCATTAATATTTTGTTTTAGAATTCATATTGGTGTATTGTTTTGCTCCGAATTGTAACAATTACATCTACATTATTAATTGCAAATTTTTTCGTTTTTTGACAGATTAAAATGAAAAACAATAATGGAAAATTAAAAACAACATATTATTCCTTTAAACCATTTAGATATGGTACACACACTTATTGCTATGTTACTTGCCATAATAACGATTATTAACGTAAATTTTTCAAAATTAACCTGCAAAATAATATTGTTCTGCAAAAATAATGACATATTAAATTATAATGTATAAAATAAGAATTTTAATAAATAAATATTGACTTGTAGTTTTGATGTGAAGCACTCTCTTACTTTGAAAACTTAATTTATATTTCCAAAATACAATTTAACAAAAAAAACAACATGCTAAATTCAAATAAAAGGAATCCAACCGCGAGACGGCAGCACTGAATCCCATTTTGTGACGTAGTTACTAATATGGTCTACTGACCTCCCACCACTAGATGGAAGACAGGCGTGTCAAGTGAAACAAATTGTATCTCTTTCTCTATGTCTAGCTTTGTCTGTGAACAAATGATATGGCTCTATTCAAAAATGGAAAATTTATTGCTATAGTTCTCTCCCATTGAATCATATGCTTTAATTAACCGTCATCTGTCAACTAAAGTCTCCTTTACTATATCATCTTAATCAGTATAGGTCCGCGCAGCCTGGCCAGCTTAAATTAGCCAAATTTAGTTGATTGTCTTACCTGTAGTCTTCACTCTCATAAGTATTTTGTGGACAAGAAGCATAACATTTATTCTGATACATGCAGAGATGATGATCGCAGCTAGTACAGTAATCAGGACGGTCCAAACAGCCTGCGCAGTTAGGTTGGCATGGAATACAGGTCTTGTGTTGAAAATCTAAAACATAAAATCATTAAAAATAACACCACAAGTTCAGAAATAAACATAATTACCTTCGTAGTAGCCTTCTGGACATTGTTGCATACAGATATATAAATCTATAACTTTCACGTGACCTGGAGCACAGCTTTGACAGTTGTTTTGTCCAGGACCCGTGCAGGTGTCACAGGATTCGTGACAGGCTTGACATACACCGTGAGGATCTGCGTAACTACGAGGAGGACAACTTCTCACACAAGCACTAAAAGAAAAAAACACATCTATATTAATAAAATTGGAGGCATAAGATGAATATTTCGGGGGCCATGGGGAACACTATCTATATACTTGAAATATCTCACTTATTATTTACTTAATAGCAAAAATAGATATAAAAACAGTCAGTGGTTTAGAATGAAGAAACGATTCTTTTCTGTTCAATGTATTTTTAATAACATGAATAATTGGGGGGCATGGGGAGCGCTACCTATACACACGAAATATTTCTATTATGATAATCACTACATCAACAAATACGTATTTGATCGTCAGCTAATCAGTTAGTTATTTTTTTACAGAAAAGAAATAAAAAGACTTACCCATCTAATCTATTATTTTTGCAAGCCACACATTTATTAGGTCCCTTTCCGTAACATCCTTGATCATCACATTCTTCATGACAATTATTTAAAAGTTGTTTCGAATCACCAATTTCATTTTCTCTGTTATTAATTTTACCATCTAATGAGCTAATGGACTCTTCTGGATTTGATCCTGCGAATGCATAAACATTTGGGAAATTTTCAAAGTTTGATCTAAATGAATTTGAACCAAAGAAATCTCCTGACGATGGTGTACTATATTCAACTCCACTTGGGAATGTAAAAGTGTTTGAAGGTGATTTCCATTGATTTCCAGGTGATGCTGCTGGTCTAAGACGGATTGGATTCACTGCTGTGCCGTAGAATATCAATTGCCATTTCTTTAAAATACCAGCTTGGTTAACATGTCTGATACCAGCATTGATTATTTGCAAAGTCCATCTTCCATCAGCTTTTTCGCCCCAGAAGTGAACACTTAAGAATGGCCAGTCGTCGAAGTTAGAACTAATAACATCACGTGGCCTTTCAAAGAGAAGTGTAGAAGTAGTGCCCATTGGTGAAGTTAATAATATTCTTAAATTACCTCTTGGGAAAAATCTTAAAGATATTTTACATTGAACATGTTCTAAGAAATGTACTTCATTTAATGTACCACTGCATGCATTAACATCCATGTGCAACTGCATAGAATATCCATTCGTAGCATCTATTGCTTTGTCTTCTGCTATCTCTTGTGATTTACAGATATGCTGAGTGGGAACTGTTGTCCATTTCTCAGCTAGACTAACCATTGCATCAGCATCCATCAAACCATATCCAAATTTATGACTTACTTTCCTTTTAACACCATTTGTAATCCAACCAGTTTCTTTTTCAAGTGGAGCTGCTCTTGATGTCAGCACAACTAGATACTGCATATCTCTCCAAGTCAAGCTAGGGTTCGCTTCGAGAGCCAATGCACAAATACCAGCAGCTAAAGGAGCTGAAGCAGACGTTCCAGTATGTTCAACCGTACAAATATGATCAGGCCTTAATCTAGCATCCATATCAACTGTAGCAACACTCTTATCATGTCCAGGAGTACCAGAACTGTATGTAGTAGCTAAAGTAGAACTACATTCTTCAAGATACCAAGGTTTGTAACCCCCTTGAGTAGCACTTGATATACTTAGAGTAAATATACTATTTGTATAACCATCACAATTACAAGAATCTGTATGCCTTCCTCCATTTCCAGATGCCCATACGAAGATAGAACCTTTACCTTTCCTTCCACTTGTTACCCCGTAAATAAAAGCTCTCCTTGCTAAAGGACCAGGTCCATCTACTGTTTTACCATCATCCTCCGGTCCCCAAGACGCACTGTATATATCAATATGTTCAGGATTCAAACCTAAAGCTTTAGCTTCAACAGCATCATTAACAACACCATCCAACATGCGAACACCGCCGATACTGGCATTGTAAGCCACACCGATACCGCAGAATTGATTGTAAGCTACCGCAGCGACTTCACCGGCGCAACGTGTACCATGCTTGTTATCTCCATTGTCCTGTGGCATGGGGTCATCATCGTTACCGTTAATATCATAACTAGCAGATGGATCGTAGTTCTGTGCGAGATCTGGATGGTTTGTTTGGATTCCGTCATCAAGGATGGAAACTACAACACCTTTTCCTGTGTAACCTTTTTGCCAAGCGGGAGCTACGTTCATATCCAGTCCATCTTTGGCACCTCCATTCTAGAAAATAAGAACATTTACTGTAAAAAAATATCACAAAATATCAATTTTGAAAGTAGGAATAAGAAAAGATTAATTATTAAAAAATTACAAAAGCTGTACAATGTAAAATGTGGTCGAAAAATTTAAGAGAGCACAGTAATACCCTATTATAAACACTATTTAGATAGACTCTTTGGACCTTCCTCTTTTCAACTCAGTTATTATATTGCTGCTAGCTTTTATAATATTAAATTTATTGAAGAAAGTCTGGTGTACACTTTTTTGGACACACACAGATTTTTATAGAAGGACCTAGTACTGGAACTAAACGGGTAGACGTACGATAGATCCACAACATGGGTCAAATGTGAGCTATTTTCCTTACACTATCTACAAAACAAAACAGTGTGTGGCACCAACGTGTTTTATTTTAGATTTTTTCGCTCCATTCCACCCACAGGCTTCACATCTTTTTATAAATTAATTTTCCCTACCCCAATTTAATATGCATTTTACTCAAAATTTTTGTTATGTAAGGGTACTAAACTGTGTATTCGTTGAATTCAGAATAAAATTCCCTTCCGAAAGAAAATATTAAAAAAATATGTTCTCATTTAAAATAAGGAAGTTGGCTCCCATATTTGGAGATCCACTGATCATAAAAAATATTGTTAATAGTTCTGTAATAGACTTTCAAAATGGTATTTCTTTGCTAGTTTAACCAACCTCGTAGCTCTTATAGTTCTCGAGATAGCAATGGTGACACACTTAGATTGAACACACTAGATTTTGAAATATAGTAGCTCCACTAGCTTAAACAAATCATACATTGAATATGTATGATTTGTTTAAGGTTAGGGTGAATTGTCATTATAAAATGTCATTTTCATTACATTTTAATTGCGTCAATGTTTATACAAATATCTCACTTATTAAATTTTTAAAAATTCCAAATTTTTCCAAAAATTAAAAATGTGTTACATATTTTATTTTTTGACATGAATCCTTTCTGACAAAATGAAACAAGGAATGACCTAGACAATCACGGATCTCTTGGAACCTTAAGAAAACAAAACTCTTGCTCAGTTCCGCTTAAACAAAAGAAATAAACTATATCGAATCCATGTACAATTCGCAGGCCTGCTTGCAACTAAGTCACGTGGCGTACTAGAAATTTCAATCTCCTATAGTGCAAATAGCCACTGATGCTGTGAACTAAAACTAGTAATTTCTTATAGCGTTTTTACTCATTTTAATATTATAAAAGTGTGAAAATTTTATTAGTTAAGATCTTTATCTTACGAGATTTATTTACTGTATTTTTCCCTTAATTATTAAAAAATAATGAATAAAAAATCTATCACAAAACCCTTTTAAACACACAATGAAGTATAATAAACCTCATCAAAAAGAAAAGAATTTCAAGGAAAATTCCCTAGGCATTTTTTTTTTATTAAATAATTGTGTTTTTCACTCACCAAATACCATTCTTCTTTGAAGAGCGGATCTGGGAAGCTTCTTCCTGTGACTGCACGATATCTGGGGTGGTTATGCCTAGCAGCGGGAGCTACACCGCTGAAGTAAGAAGAGAAAGGAGCCTGGGATGGTTCAAAATCTCTTTTTCTTCTCTTTTTCTCGTGCTGCTGCTGAACCCATTGTACCTGGAAAAAGAACAATTCATTGTTAAGAAAATTTAATGAATATTGTTTAGAAATATAATTTATATACAATAAAAAATATTGACAGGGAGAAATTTATTTTATAGAACAAAAAGTTATAATACGAAGTGTGTAAATTAAATAACCGGACTGATTTATTTATTTTTTTATTCGAATATAATTATAGTTGAATATTGTCAAAATAACTGCCTTGGGAAGCCACACAGCGCTGGAGACGGTTCTTACAATCCTCATAGCAGTGTTCATAGGGGCCCGTAAGGGTGCGCAAGATGGGTCAGTTGCCCCCCCCCCCTGGATTTCGGAACCAATTATCAATTCGTATCTTAGAAAAAAAATTATATTATTTAAATATAAAATTCATTAAAAAAAAACGATTGTTTATTATTATATTTTTGCTTTAGCAACTTTGCCTATTAGCCAGGATAGTTTTTATTTACTAAATCGATGATTTTTAACTATAGAGAACACATTTTTAACTAGAAAATAAATGTTTATCCTCAACGGGGATCGTTCCCAGACCCGCCACGTGGAAAGCATTGTTCGAATATGACATCTATATATATGTTTTGGTCTTATCCCCCCCTAGAATAATTTCTGCGGACGCCTATGGCAGTGCTGGAAGTCGGATACTGGAATAGCTTTCAGCTGGTCGATTACGGACTTTTGAATGTTTTCGAGTGTCCCAAAATGATGTCCCATGAGGTGATTTTTCAATCTTGGAAAGAGAAAAAAGTCACAAGGACTCAAATCAGGCGAATAAAGAGGCTGAGGAGCCTCAGGAATGTTTTTACTGGCAAAAAACTCGTTTATTGAAATTGCCGTGACAATGCGCATTGTCGTCTTTGGTCAAAATCTGATGAACGGTAGTGTGAGTCAAATTCAACTCTGATTCAATAATCCCCAATCATTCTGACTATCAACTGATGATCTGAACGTAGAAGATCTCGGATTCTGTCGACATTTTCATCGGTTCTTGAAGATGAAGGTTTTTCACTACGTGATTCATCTTCAATCAACTCTCCTCCTTTTGAGAATGTCTTAAACCACCAAAAAACCTGGGTCCTTGACAAAACACTGCCTTCGTAGGCCTGCTGAAGTTTTGCAAAAGTTTCCGTTGCACTGTGCCCAAGACTGAAGCAAAATGTGACAGCACACCGTTGCTCGAAATGAATGTCACTCATTTTTAGAACGCACTAGAAAAAACTGTTTCACGAAAAATAATAAAAAATCGTAGATAAAAATCATTTTTGCCCATCGGGGCTGAAGAGCTAGATCGGGTCTGCAAAAACTGAAGTTTCTGAAAGAAAACCAGAGTGATGGAAGACCTATATAATGATTTCAACAAAAATAAAACACCATGTTCAAAAAAAAATTAAAGAACAACAATAAAACCGAAATAAAAATAATTCTTCTTGTTTATAACGAGCGAAAAGGCACCGAAAACAACAATATAATGATGAAAACTGATGAATACAAACCCCAAAAGTGTTAAGGAGTTCCATATATGGCCAACAGGAAGTCATTTCATGAGAGACATCTCTCGCTGTTGTTATAAAGTTCACTGGACAGTCGTAAAGGAGCAAAAATACGGTATCTGAACACACGTCCTCGCAATAAAAGCATGCTAGATGCTATATGTTACACCGGAATTGGCCTGCTTGGACTCTACGTTATGATGTTAGCTTGGAAATTTAATTAATATACTGCTGTGACTCGTAAATTCTATGACCATTTAATTAATGCACTTAGGATGAATATGAACTATCCTGTACTATGTGGTTCCGTATGATATTTTTACTCTTCAAGGACTACAAACACTTTCTGTGGTTGACAATACAAGAACTTCACAGTCGGTGCTTTGAATGTCATCTATTGCAGTGCCTCTCAATCTAAAAGTTACCGTTGACCGATTATATATGATTATATATACAGGGTGTTTGTTTGAAACGCCACACCTCGAATAACTCCTTTATTTTAAGAAACACAAAAAATTCTTCAGAAGAGAAGTTAAACTAGACAAAAGGGCCCACTTAAGGACTATAATAAGAATTCTTCATCATTTCCGGTTTCAGCGGAAATTGTTTCAACTTTTTATCTAGCATAGGGAATCGATACTTTATTATTATTTTTTTCTTGAAAGTACATTAAATCCGCTTTACAAGGATATCATAACATACTTTAATTTTAACCATTTCAAAATGGCGACCATTTATTTACAAAATAATAAATAATATAAATCGTACAAAATTAAACACAGCAAGTGTTAAAAATTATTTTGTTACATAAAAAAACCAAATAAAACCTACAAATTTTCTTGCCTGTTAGTGCGAGTTTGATATTAAATGTGTATTAACATCAAATCGTTTGTAATTATGGCTTACGTACGTTATTCAAATGAAGAAATAGCAGATATGGTTCTTCCATTCGGGGAATGTCAAGTAATTTCTGTTAGGGCCCAGCAATTCTTCCAAGAAAGGTATCCAAGAAGGTAAAGGTTAGAAGACTTACAACATTGAGTAAGAACAGCCATCAGGGAAATTCAAGAGTATATCCTTCTAAATGTAATGGAAGAATTTTTATTACGAATGAGAAAATGTGTAGATAACAACGACGGTCATATTGAACATTTATAAATTTTCCTTAGTTTATTACTTTAGTCATATTTTGTTTTATTGTACTGAATTGAAATTATAAAAAATTTTACAAAAATTTTTCGAAATTTTTCGTTTTATCAAAAAACGTCTCAAATAAAAGTTATTAGTTATTGCATATATAGCAACTTTTGTTCAATAAACTTTTTAGGTAAATATTTTTCTGTTGCTAAATATTCGCAAAAATCTTAAAATCCACACGAGTAAAGCTGCATTCAGACCTCAGTAAATTAACACTCTGTGCGTTATGGATAGTTTTTAAACGAGTGCAATTGGTATGATCGGACAAGCTCGTACTATATCGCTCAACAGTAGTATAGCAACGACAAAGCACGAGCATGTCCGATCATACCAAATGACCTCGTTTAAAAATTATCCATAGCGTACAACGTGTTGATTTACAGAGGTGTGAATGCAGCTTAAACTCTCATTTCTAGTGAACCAATTTTTTACCAAAAGTTGATCAACTCGTGTCATTGATGTCAAAAGCTTAAATATGCAGTTTCATAAAAATCCTTTTAGCATAATTTGCTCTGCACGTGTACACAGACAGACGGACGGACGGACAGACGGACAGACGGACAGACGGTCAGACAGACAGACAGACAGACAGACGGACGGACGGACGGACGGACGGACAGACAGACCGACAGACATCGTGCTAAAAATAGTCAAAACGTTATGTAGGGACCTCAATTCGTGGAGATCCATCGAAATCTCGAAATGTTAAAATCGGTATGATCACAATACCTCCCTCATATATGTTGACGGTCGGTAATAATGAAAAAACTGCGATTGAAATCTAAATAATTTTTAATTTTTAATGTTAATCGTAGCTTACTGTACGTAAGCTATGGATGAAAAACAAAAGTGATAAATTAAAGTTAAAAATTAATAATTGTTAAATGCTCCTTATAAATAATGTTCCATTTGATTTCCACTATTTTCTAATAGTATATTCTGTAACAAGGTTGGAATGAGAAAATTCGATGCGAGTGGAACATTCCGAGCGCGAGCCGCAGGCGAGCGTGAGGAACCACGAGCAACGAATTTTCTCATTCCAACCGAGTCACAGACCCTACTTTCTCCACGACCACCAGTAAGAAAACAAAATTAACAAATAATTATTTTAACAAACATTTTATCTTAACAAATAATTTATATTACATAACAAATTATCAATTAATTATATCAATTAATTAAACTAATTTATTTTATTTATTATTTGTTTAATTTTAATTTAATTTGCCGCACATAGGCCACTATTTTAGGATAGGAAGTTATATTGCATTTATTTAATGTAAACGTTGCATATATCTTAATGTAACCCTACAAAAACAAAAGACAACAGGCATGGAATTGTTATTCCATAACAAGTGATGGAATGAAATACACGCAAAATGCGATAGATAAGTGCTTTAGAATAACATTCCAACTCTTGTGTTAGAATATTAACTTTCTGTAGTCAAAATTGGTTTTAGAATTGGTAAATTCTATAGTGGTCGTGGAGAAACATAATTCTATTCTACTTAAAACAGAAGAAGTAACTTTCATTATTGATCAGATATTGATAATTAACACGGAAAGCGAGAGACTTGATGGTACAATAAAAGTTCATTTTTTAGTGTACCATGTAGTCCATTTAACACTATTTTTTTTTTTTAGAGTGCATAATTTAGCTCTGAATTGTCCCTCTGTCCAAAATAACAAACTAATAGTTAATTACAGTGTTGTATATTTGTATGAAATTACAGCGGCTTATAATTTGTCGGTTCTACGTACATAATATATACCGAAATTATATGCCCTATTAACCATCTTTAGTTCATAACCAAAATTCGCTACTCATACAGTAGTCAGTGTTGTGGAAATTTATATTCATTGACTATTGTTTATAAAGTTTTGATGAAGTGGATAAACTTTAGCCGAGTACTATTCGGTTCATTACGTAACTGAAATTCAATACTTTCAACCAATCAAAACAATGATAACTAACAACAAATTTAATGAAAAATTACTTATTGTTAATACTATTATAAATATGTAATCTACTAAGTAAAGGCTAAAAGTTTCAGGTCTAACTATGTTCCAGACGTAATAGAAATTAAACGAATATATTTCTCTCACTTGAATTTAAGGTAGGGTGATCATTCGTCCCGCATTTTGATTTGGTGCATTGTCTCCAGGGCCGAATTTTGCTCTGTACTTGCATTGCCTTCTCCAAGAAAATGGTCACCCTAATTTAAGGTTAAGTTTTCTATCTAAAATTTTGTTTTCAACGAGGTCTACGTTTAAAAATTCACCTTTAAGATTTATACACTTTTGCATGCGTTCAAACCAATTCTCGAAAGATTTTTTCCACTCTGAAGTTGGTATCTCAAAAACATGGTTTTCGAAGGTTTTAACAGCTTCTTGAGGTGATGAAAATCGCTGTCCACGTATTTTTTGTTTAACATGGGGAACAAAAAAGTCGTTAGGGGATAAATCAGGTGAATACGGGCAATGAGACATTAATTCGATGTTTTTCTCCTTCAATCAATTGTTTGACGTGCTGTGTGGAAGCTTGCATTGTCATAATGAAGAACGATGCGATGTTTTTGGTTGTTATTCCAGATTTTGTCGATGATTTCTGGCAAACAAATTGTTGTATACCATTCAGCATTAGTTCTCCGATCCTCTAAAGGAATGGTTGCGACATGTGCAGTACAACCGAAGAAACAAGAGATCATTTTCTTGGAAATGCTTCGTGAACAAACAACTTTTGTGGGTTTTGGTTCATCTTGAAAAACCCAAACAGTGGATTGTTGCTTAGTTTCCCGTATATGAATAAATCTAAGTTTCGTCACCTGTAACGATATTGTATACGGATTTTACAGTGCCTAATTGATTTTTTTTAGCATTCCCTTACACCAATCAACACGAGCCTTTTTTTGAGCTTCGGTGAAATTATGCGGAATCCATCGAGAACAGATCTTTTTCACAGCTAAATGGTCATGCAAAATCGAATGTATTGCAGTCTGCGATATGCCAAAGGATGCCTCTATCTCACGGTACTTCACATGCCGATCTTCTTCAATCATTTTGACGGATGCACGACACGACGAAATTCTGCAAACCAATTGTAAACAGTTTTTTCTAATGGTGCTTCATTACCAAAAGTTGAAGCGAATCTATGCATTGTTGTTGAGTTAGGCCTTTACTAAAATCGTAAAAAATTATTCAATGAAAATCTTCACGAGTAATATCCATTTTTTCACAAACTTGTTTTTTTTTAACACTCACTGTCAACAAACTACTTGATCAATTTATAAGCTGCCACTGATTTCTCAATAACAAATGTATAATTTTACGAATATAGTAATGACACATTTCAATATTGCCATCTAGTGGTCGTTTGTAAAAACATAAAAGGTAACACTCGTACCAATATCGTGGAATGTCATTAATTTTTACCCAATTATTTTGAATTATTAGTATTTTCGGTGTTGTTGAATTTTTTTTTGTATGCAATACGTGCATAAATAATTATGACAAAAATGAATTGTTCACTTTATTTTTATTGTTAGTTTTGATTGAAATTTAATTGTGTTGGTAGTTGATAAACATTTTCTAAATAACTTTTTAATGTACTGCTCCTGTGAAAGATACCACATTCCGAACTAAATTGAAAAATATTTCAATTTAATTGTTTGAAATAGTTTTAACATTGCTCTTCCGCGTTAGCTTTACAGCAAATAATATAAAACTACGTAAAAGTTAACAAAAGCTATAAGCCTAATAGCAATTTTAATAAAATAATCCAGACAATATACGGATTGTCAATCAATTGGCATTTTGACACAACCATTCCTTTAAAGGATCGGAGAACAGTTAATGCTGAATAATATACAACAATTTGTTTGCCAGAAGTCATCGACAAAATCAGGAAAAACAACCAAAACTTCATCATTCTTCATCATGGCAATGCAAGCTCCCACACAGCACGTCAAACAATTGATTATTTGAAGGAGAAAAACATCCAATTAATGTCTCATTGCCTGTATTCACTCGATTTATTCCCTAACGACTTCTTTTTGTTCCCCAATGTCAAACAAAAAATGCGTGGACAGCGATTTTCATTACCTCAAGAATGTTTTTGAGATACCAACTTCAGAGTGGAAAAAATGTTTCGAGAATTAGTTTGAACGGATGCAAAAGTGTATAAATCTTAACGGTGAATATTTTGAAAAGCAATAAAACAGTTTTTTCAAAAAAAAAAAAAAATAATAATAATAATAATAATCTTTCTTATATATTCTTTATTCTTTATTTCCCTAGGCCTTGCGGCGTTCAGGGTATTAGCCATTACAAAAAATAAAACCAAATAAAATCAATTCAAAAAATAAATAAATAACATGTTTTTTCTCTTTTCTATCTTCTTGCTCCAATGTCCCTCTCCTTCTTCCTGTTCTCCTTCTGGTTTCCCTCTCTTATCTCCTTCCTTCTTGCTTCCTGTTCTCTCGCCCATCTTTGCTTTATTTTATTTTATTTCATTCTCGTCCCTTCCAACTATTTCTTCACCCCTCCTCCTATCTCTCTTCCTTCCTCCCCATTTCTAGGTAACCTCATCCCCCTTCCTTCCTTCCATTTCTCCCCTTCTGCTTCCCACCGGGTCTCCTCCTTCTTTCCTTTACCCCTTCCTGTTATCCTTCCCCAATCTCCATCCTTCTTGCCTCTAATTCCTTCGCCCACCTCTCCCCCCTTCCATCTTCGTGCAACAGGTCTAATGTGCTCCCCGACCATACTGTCATCTCTCTACACCTCTTCGCGAGGTGCTCTATATCTTCCTCCTCCTCCCCGCACATCTTCTCCTCCTGTTTCCTCCAATATCTATTTCCTCTCTCTTCATTCCCGCACCTTAGCCTCGCAATCCTCCTAACTCTCCCTCCTGATCTTCCTCTTTCTCCCTTTAAGTAGCTTGGTACCCCTATAGTTCTGTCCTCCTTATATCTCCCTGCGCTCCTTGATTTGTCTATGCTGACTGTCCTCTCTTGCTCCCCCACTTCCTTATCCCTCCTCCACAACTACTCAATCATGCTTATCCCGCATTTTCTTCTCCTTTCCACCTCTGTCGCATCCACTCCCCATCTCCAGTAATACTCCTTTCTCATCTCCCCCCATGCGTACCATCTTCCTTTCTGTTCCTCTCTGGCTCTTTCCTCCCAGCATTCCCTCATTATTTTTTTGTCTGTTTCTATTCTAACTTTCTCCTCGTACTTAACCGCCCTCCTTCCTGTACCCACTTTCATCTTATCCCTTTTCAGTTCCTCTCTTACAATATACCCTGGTGTTGTTCTATCTACCCCTAAGATCCATCTCAAATACCTCTCCTGTATTCGTTCTACCTTCCCATTCCTTCCATCCCCAAATTTCCACCCCATATAGCAGGATGTTTTTCACCACGGCGTCAAACAACCTCAATCTCCATGTAATATCGTCGCTAAACTTCCTCCCTCCTATACTCCACAGCTTCCCCATGACTATCCTTGCCTTCTTTACTCTTTCCCTTATGTGTTGTTCAGCCCCATTGTTCCTCGTTAGTACATAACCTAGGTATTTTATACTCTTCACCTCTTCTATTTCTCTGCCACCCCATTCCCATTTTATCTTCCTTCTTCTTCCTCCTCCTTTACCGAATACCATTACCTTAGTCTTATCCCTGTTTACTTCTAGTTTTTTCCTTTTGAAATATTTAAATAATATTTCTTACTTTTTGTAAAAACTTAAAAGGAAGCCCTCGTTTATGACGCAATCTTATGACAAACAGAATACAGCAGTATGAACGGACAGATATAGCTGTTGAATGATCCTGCTTATAATTTATCTCTCTGCTATTTGTGGTAAAATAATGGTATCCAGAACTGACTTCCTCAGCCATCAACGAAACCCACTTTTGTGAAACGTGTTTCTTATTGTAGCCAAATACTGTTGTTGATTCGACGTGGCCGTTATAAAGTACATATATAAACTAATTCTTCTAACAAAAGTAGTAAAAAACGTTTATAAAAAAAAAAAAACAATTATCTCAAATAAATGGGGAGTTAAAACATCCCATCATACCAGTTATGTGACTATAAATCACAGTACTAGTTCAGGATTAAAAATGTATAGTTCACGAGAGTTTACATGCCGATTGATCGACAGAGAACGATGGGATAGAGAATAGAGAACGTTAGGATGAAAGCTTTTAGGACGAAGAGGATCTTATTAATTAGTAACAGAATAGGTATTGTTAATACTTTTGAGGTATTAAAAGTTTGTTTGAATGAAAAATTTGTAACAATACTATCAGATATAAAGAGAGCTAAATGCTACTATCCAACAAATAGCCAAGTTAAATCTATCAAGCAGTAAAACGTATATATGAAACAGCAGGTCGGGCATTAATTTTCATTAAAGGCTGGGTAGTGAAGTAGGCTATGGAATTAAATGCATCACTTGAAATCAATTGTTTTCAAACTTTACTAATTCAAGTTTGAGTCTGAATAGAAGTGGAGATTATCGACGAAATAAAACAGTTCTTCAATTCCAATTGCTGTTGCCAACAGCGCTTTGCATCTTTTCCCCAAACACTTTATCGAGAGTGCACAGGAAAAATTTGAAACTTTTCATTTAAATTCACAGTTTTCTACTTGTATTCTTGGTAAATAAATCAAAACTTTTTAGTCGCTGGTAATTCTCGAGATAAATAATTGTATTATATTCTGGAAACAAGTTTAAATCTTTCATTTAATTCTCTACATCTTAAATTGTTTCCAAGACAATCCTAAAAATTTACACCTAAAACCAGAAACAAATCTGTTGTACAATACTAAGCGCTACTAAAAATTGATGTTCATAATACAGACTTATTGTTAGTAGTGCTTAAAGGTACACATGCAACAGCAAATTTGACAAGCATGCATGATCAATCTTTTTGTACAAGCACGAAAAATTTCCTTTCGACGTTACACGATACAAGTATTCTTGAAAAAGCGTCAGTTTGCACTTGGACTATGTTGAATTCGGACGACGATACGCTCGCTTTGGCTACTTTTTGCCTTAGGCCGCGAACATACAGAAAGCCAGCACCGGCTTTACTGGCAACAAGCGCTGATCTGCCGCAGTATCTGTCCATGTTTTCAAATATAACCGCACAGGCTGTGTACTGGTCGGCGCCGGTCGGTGTCGGCTTCCCGCTTCCCGAAACGTTTAAGCAGTTTAAGCAGCTTGTTGTCAGCGCCGAAACAAAACAATTTTTTTTAAATCTTGCATTATCTTCTTTTAATTCAGGAAAAAGGTGGTGGTATTCCCCATATTTACGTCTCTCTTGGTTTATTGCATGTATACCTTTTCTTTTTGGTTCCATTTTTAAATATAGTGATTCTGTTAGAATCAACTCATCCAAAGACGAATCAGAACTCGCCATTTTCACTTATTTCAACATATAATTGAGCCAATATACGAAAGAGTATTGGGCAATATTTTTAATATTTTTATAAAGTATGGTTGTAAGAAAGTATAGACTAAGCCTATTAGTTTCAAATAGAGTGCCCTACAAATTGATGACAAAATACACTTTATGATAATACATTACAATCCGAGTTCTCGCGAAGTTCAACATGACATCGATCCAGATCCGGATCACTTCGGTCACTGCTCACAATCGCCCGATCAATCGTATCCTTGAAACTATGCAGTGATCTGTGAGTCGACTCATTTCAATTTGGTGAACCGTGTCACTTCGGTCAGTGTACTGAGCCGGCTAAGTGAGTCGGTTCGTTCCCATCTCTAGTATTAATACCGTACACTAGTTCAACATTGTAATTTTTGGTTCCTGGGGAGCCAGACCTAGGACCCCCCCCCCAATTGGTAGGCGTCAAGTCTTTAATTCTAAATAGTGACAGTAGCATATCACATCTAAATCGAGCAATGACGAGTAAATCAGCTGGTTATTTAAATTTGTGCAGGTGTATGAGATATTTAGATTGTTAGATTTGATATTAAAATACATTTTACATTTCATTTGAAACGTCCAAAACTGAAACTTTGTGAATTAATATTTATTTAGGAACATTTTCAAACAAATTTCCCTAAAATTATATCAGAACAGAAACATGTTTTTAAACATAACATAACATACATGAAAATATAATTCCCTTCAAAAGAACGAGCATTAAAATTTACAGACTCTTCTGAAAAGTCAATCCTGAAAGCAATTTCACATTTACTTAACATATTAAACTAATTTAGTTTTCATGTTACATCTGAAAAGGAACTTAGTTTATACCGAAAAACTGAATGTTATATGAAATGTAACACAATTATATTTAAACTTGAATTCCACAATCCGAATTTCTGTTTAACTTGCGGATTAAATTAGATATGTAAGGATGATTTGAATGGAATAATCAAATTAAGAAGCCAAATTTACCCAACATTCTATTTACTTCAGCTCATGTATGGGATCGTTACAATTAATGTTATTTTCTTTTAATTAACTTACTAGGGTAGTTTACTTTTATGATAGGTAAATACTGGCCGCTGCGGGAAATTATTAATTACCAAGTGCATTCCTTTTCACGGACTACTTATTGCATGTATGGTACTGGAATTTATTTATTTATTTTCTTATTTATATTAATTTAGCCCATTGAATAAAAATACTAAAGGAGACTACTTGAATTTTTCATACAAATTTTTCTGACGGATATGCCTCATTTTCATGCTGGTGTTGGAAGTGTGGAACAAAAAATTCAACCAATAGGATCGCTTTATTTTGAAAAAACCCGTACCATGGTATCGTAGGCGCGGTGTTACAAGCGCGGTGTCGCAAGTTCAGAAATTTCAACTCTAGCGCCGGCCGCACCGTCGAAACCATAGAAACAGATATATTTTTTCGGAATGGTGAGATCTTTAGCGAGACACTTATATTAATTTCATAAAAAAAAAAAATAAAAAAACGTAAATTGATGTAGCGCAATAGCGACTTTTACAATGTTGTCGGCAGTCATAAAGTTTATTATTATGGATTCGATTTCAAATATATGGTCTGCAGAATGTCATGCAGTGGGTATACTAATAATACACCCCCAAGCAGGGGCCAGCAGAATCTTCATTCTAAACTGTGATGTCAAATTTATTTCAGTAAAAAAGATTGTGTATTAAATTCTTTTCTTGTAATTGAAGTAACTGTCTGTGCACTTTGTGTATAATTTCTTGCAACAAGTTAAAATAATCTCCCTGTTGCCTTCTGTTTTTATATATATATGGGACGTACCCACCATCGCTTATCTTCATATCGCAGTTACTTCAGTCTAAATATGCATAAAAAAGAGCTAGACGTCTTCTTCGATTTGACGACATATTTAATGAAATTGAATAATAATTTTTCGTTTTATCAAAAAACGTCTCAAATAAAAGTTATTAGTTATTGCATTTATAGCAAAAAAAAAAAAAAAAAATCAGCTGTGGTCACCACAGGACCGACCGCCATCACAAAGTACTTGTATAAAATACATTCTATCAGCAGAGTAGAAATAACTTGACCCAATATTTTCTAACAGACATTATTTATCATGACCATGGAAACGTTACATATAAGTATGAAAAAATAGATACTTCGAAAAAATTTCGAAAAATTTTCCAAAAATTTTTCTTTTTATCAAAAACTGTCTCAAATAAAAGTTGTTAGTTATTGCTTTTATAGCAACTTTTATTAAATAAATTTTTTCGAAATATTTTTCTGTTAAATATTCCCAAATATCTTAAAACCGACACGAGTAAACTCCCATTTCCAGTTAAAAGAGTTTTACCAAAAGTTGATCAACTCGTGCCATAGATGTCAAAAGCTTAAATATGAAGTTTCATAAAAATCCTTTTAGCCTAATTTGCTCTGCACGTGTACACAGACAGACGGACGGACGGACGGACGGACAGACAGACAGACAGACAGACAAACAGCAGACAGACAGACAGATAGACCGACAGACAGACAGACATACATACAGAAAGACAGACCGACAGACATCATGCTAAACATAGTCAAAACGTTATGTATGGACCTCAATTCGTGGAGATCCATCGAAATCTCGAAATGTTAAAATCAGTATGATCATAATACCTCACTTATACAGAGCGATCAAGAAATCTTGTCCGTTGTGCAATAGTTGATAGAAACATTTAGTTATCAAACTTATTTCCAAGAACATGTATACATAGGCATACATTCTATTTTTATTACCTTATAGGAAATGATTATTAAATGAACACTATTTTTCTCTACACGTACGAAAAATTTCGTACTCACGCTCCCATCCGTTCACGGCCCGAAGTGTCATTTTCTTCACACTCACGCGGGTCACATGGTAACCCGTCGTGACCCGCTAGTATTCACTGCCCGCGCCTATCTATATTCAGACAGTAAGTGAAAATAACATGACGTTATCTTTGGTATAACAAGTAATTTGTTAACGCATTTTGAATATGTTATTCAACAGAACTTTGTTAGATTAGATTGAAATGACATTTAGCAGTGATTGGGGCAAAGGATTGAACTAGAATAATTGAGTTAGTTACGCAACTAGTGATAATGGTTCAGAGATAGAATTCCAATGGCCTATCAATACATTTACGCATCTCTAGGGACAACAGGAGTTAAGGGCTATTGTACTGCCCAACCTAAATCAAATCAAACTCTCAAAAATAACGCAAATGTTACGAGATCAGAATACTGATCATCATTGAAAGATGCTTAATGGACAAATTTAAATTATTATCTACCAAGAAATATAACTCAACACAATGGGCGCGTTCAACGCCTAAACCGTTAAGTCTAATCGTAAACGTACGTTGATTAAACAATTTACTGAATGTCTGAACGGTTAGCGGGTAGTTGTTAGTTAAAATGTTTTATTTCCTATCAGGGCTTCGAACCGGAACTGAACCGAAAACCGAAAAAAAACGTTATTTTTGTTGGAACGAAAACCGGAGTAGAACCGAAAAAAAATATCGGTTTATTTCGTTTCAGCTAATGTTTATGGGAGTGAACCAAAATATAAAATGCATTGTATTTAAAATTATTTTTTAAACAGATGAGCAGAAAAAAATCGTTTTTTTTTTAACTGATAAGTAAAAATTAAATCCGCTTCTATTATTTCGGAGGGATGGGGTGAACGCCCAGAACCCCCCCCCCCCCTTGCAGCGGCCTTTGTATGATTATTACAAAATAAGGAATAAAATGTTCTTCTAAATTATAGTAGAAATTAAATTTCTAATACAAATAACAGCATTTAAAAATTTATCACTCGGAACTGAACCAAAAACCGAAAAAAACAGTTATTTTTGCCGGAACGAAAACCGCAACCGAAATGATATATATTTTTTTAATTGAACCGTAACAAAAGCGAAACGAAAAAAATAACGGTTCGAAGCCCTGTTTCCTATTGGAACGGGACGCCACTGTGCCCAGTTTGTTAGTACGACGGGATAAGGGTTGCTATGGTTTATGACAGTGATTCTCAAATTTTTTAAATGCGCGGTACACCATTCACATGATGTGTTTTTACGCGGAACACCATTATCAGAATATTCAAATCAAGTTGAATTGTACTTGTTATACAGAGTTGTTCATAAGCTGCTTATAAATTTTACCTGTTTTGTCTTTGCAAATTTTACCTGGCAAATTCTTTGTTATTATTTTTTTATAATACAAACTATAGGATTTGAAATAAAAGTATAATCTGTCTCATTTTGTAATACGAACTATACTCTATGTCACCTTAGAAAAATGTGTGTAAGAAGATAGGAGCTGTTTGTCCTTGCTTCGGATTGGTTTAGAACGTCGTCCCTATTACACTGTTAAAATATTGTTTTTAATCCAAGTTGACAGATGTTCAGTGTCGTACATTGGAAATATATATTATTAATATTATTTTATTTTTTTCGTATATTTTATTATTATTTACATATTTAGACTTTTATTTATATTCTTGGCGTAAATTTTATGGAGAAAATTCTCCATGTAATTTATTTTTAAGCAGTTATATATTTTTTAGGTTATCTGACATGTAAATATTTTTTGACACTTGACAATTAACAGATCAAGATAGAGGACTAATGTGAGGCCAAAAGACAGCCCAGCTGATAGTGCCCGAAAAAGAAGTTATTGTTATAATTTTTAGACCTTTTATATACATAATTTTCAATTTTTATTTACAATAAATATTTAAAAAAGAAACTTTAGCTCTGAAGATATATTGTTTGTTTTATTGCTTTATTTAAACTCTTTTAGTCAAATCTCTCTTTTTATATATAGTACATAATTTTTAAAAGTTAATATTTTTTTAACTTTATCAAATTTCCCATTAAACTGAATTTATGTCGTATAAATAACGTAAGTGAATTATCTGCCTTGTTTATTTCAATATCTTATTAACCTTTTTTATATTAAAAAAAAAAAATCACTTGCTAACCCAGTTACTACGCCCATGCCCTAGTTGTAACTTATTTTAAATTTCCCGCTATACTGTATTTGTCCAGTGTAAATCGTACTCGGTTAGCAGCGCTATCTATTTTTTTCTAATTTAAAATAGACCATAGATCTGGTTACTTTGGTGACTGTTGTGGTGCAAATCTGGCTTTTAAATATTTGGTTAAGTTTTATTATATCGAGGTTATATTTAGAGCCCTGCGCGGATAAGCTTTTCTGTATCCGCATCCGATCCGCATCCGCACATCCATGATCCGCATCCGATCCGCATCCGCAGCTTTTGTAAATAACAAATCCGCATCCGATCCGCATCCGCAAAAATATCCGCACTATCCGCACTACAGGTTTTGCTGTCAGTTTGGAAAGAACTAACATATTTCGCCTGTTTAGGTAATCTCTGCTCTAAAACGCTACTGAAAATTTTTGGATTTACCAGCTTATTTATTACTAACCTAACCTAAGGGACCCCAAAAGTTTTAAGGCCTAGATGCGCTAATAACTTATTTAAATCTAGAGAGAGATAACAATTTTGGGGGGCCTAAGCGTTCTTTTTCGTAGGGAGTAAGTGGCGTGCTGCTAATTTTGAATTAAAAAAAAAAATCAGAAAAGTTACTTGATAGAAGGTGTATTTCATATTTTTAGGATCAAGTAATTCTCTTACGCCATTTCGCGCATTAATTAGGCGTTGCAACTTTTTCAAATAGCAACATGTGTCATTTTTCAAATTTTTGGGAGCTGCAAGACTTTTTACTTCGGGTAGTATAAAAAAATTGGCAGGTTACATAATAAAATTTTCGAGAAAAAATTATGTAGGTAAATTTTGGTATTTAAATAAAACTTACTAATCAGTTTTATGTAAAAAAAAACCTTTATCAGATTTAAAAGCCAGAATTAGAGCAGAGATAGGAAGAATTACGTTGAAAGTGTACCAGGAAACTTTTGTCCAAAATATTATTTTCTATAATATATTCAATAATAAAAAGAAAGTTAAGTTGATTGTCTCAACTCAGTCTTGATCATGGACAATTGTCTTAATAAAAATAACATAAAGTGAGATTGAATGCTACAAAATATCATGTATATACAGACAACCGAAAATAACCGAGGACTGCGTAGTCAGAACACAATTGCTTGTTTCTCCGAAAGTAACCGAAGATTTAATATTCACGCGGATATTGCGGATAAGCGGATATGACATTTAATCCGCATCCGATCCGCATCCGCATGGTTTAAATGATAATTTATCCGCATCCGCAGAAAAGTTGCGGATATCCGCGGATAATCCGCGGATACCCGCGGATTTGCAGGGCTCTAGTTATATTCACTCAAAAACTACATATGTCAGATAACAAATTGACATGTCAAAATTGCGATTGACATGTCAAAATTGTGATTGACATGTCAAATATTTTGAAAGGTGCCACTTCAGAATTACCACCCTAAGATGATATTTTAAATATACAACATAAAAAATTAAGTTTCCCTCTTAGTTTCGTTTTACAAAATGAGACAGATAATATAAGCTGTTCACTTTTGTAAGAACCCACTAGATCTGGTTATTTTGGTTACTTTTTATTATAGAATTTAAACGAACTCTTTCAAAGCCGAAAAGCACGAAATGAATTTATTATTATTACTTACAGAACTCGATTGATTTTATACTCTATATTAAATTCTGGAACAATAATAGCTAATGAAAATAATATTCCCCTTTTATGTGTTTGGTAGTATTTTGTAGAAAAGTTGCAGTTTCACAACGCCGTTTGTTAGCTGCAACAAGACTCGTAGGGAACTTATTTCTGAGTTATATCCGTGATAAAAATATCTAATACAACTATCATAACAAAACTTACGGGCGTATGATATGTGTTTTATGCATCGAGCGTACTTCTCAGCACATGTATGTCTGAACAGAGATGTTAGTCGCCCTAGGGTGGCAACCCTGACTGAAAAAAACCCCTAGATGAATGTCACCAGACAACAGAAAGAGATGGAAAAAGTCCAGTTAACTGCCGGACCACATCTGTAGGGGGTTGAGATATTTTACTGGCATTTTGCTATAAACCACATGTTATGTTTTATTTTGTTAACAGTATGGTTATAAAAAATATGAACGTCACTAAATTTTTATGTATTTGTATAAAATATAAACTTTTTTATCTTTAAGGATGCTACAATGTAACTTATTTCCTGTAATTTTTAGTGAACATGCCAAATATATTTGTATTTGTTTATTGGTTCCAGGACATTTGAACATACGACAAATTAACATGGACAGATTAACATGCGACAGATGAACATAGACACATTTTAACACACGACAAATGAACACTGTGACATATTACACAGCCCAACAGACATTTTGGTGCCTGCGAGTTTTTAAATGTCTCTAGGTAATTTTTGGGCACATAATCCAAAATAGCCATCAGATTTGGTCTATCAGATCTAGTTTTTGAGATACGCTATATTGGCATCTTTTACAATAAAATATCTTATTTCTTAACTTGTGTATTTTTCACGTTATTACTGTTACTATTTTCTCCAACTGCCAGTTACAAACACAAAAGAGACAAAGGTATTTATTTCAAAAAGTAGATAAATATACATTGATCACTTATCACTTAAAAATGTTCTTTTGTACGACTTTCTAGCATGGAGTTTACCAGAACAGTCTTTATGAAGACTCCAATAGCAGTAGGTCATCTACTAGGATACTGTACTCTGTGCAGTAGGTCATCATGTGGCAATCTTATCTTCCTTGATATCTATCTTCCATAGTTTTATGTCCTGATGGGATCTTTCCCCCGGTTCTTCACTAAAATCACCTAGGTTTTCTGGTAAGTGGTCATAATACAACCGGGAATATTAAAGTTGGAAAGCTTCAGTAGGTTGCCTTATCTGAGGACCATCAAATATTCTGGTTTCCAGTTTTTCAGAGTTAATCCCGAGAAATTTACGTGTCAAATAGCCTACACAAAGTCCATCTAGATTTAAAGTCTTCAAAAATTGCTACATAAGTCCAAACTTGATATGCAAGGGTGGAAATATAATTTTCTCTCTCGCAACCAAAGGTTCGTTGACGTTTTGTTTTTCTTGAATTATGACATTTCTTAATGGAAATCACCCAATTTCTGTTAACCCAGTGCTGATCCTTAGCTCTGCTATCCCAAAGACATAAAAAACAAGTATATTTTGTAAATCCATTTTGCTGGCCAAAAAGGAAGTTTACCGTTTTTAGATAAAAAACTAAAATCAATTAGTCTGTATCTCAAAAATTAGAGCTGATACGAAAAAGAGTCAGGTATTTTTGGAATCAGCACATCAAAAATATCAAAAATCAGGTCTTACTTTTCCGACACCAAGATAAAAAAATTAGCTGTAGCCACCACAAACGACCGCCATCACAAAGTACTTGTATAAATTACATTCTAGCAGAAGAGTAGAAATAACTTGGTCCAATATTTCCAGTCAGAGATATTATTTATCATGACCATGGAAACGTTACATAAAGTATGAAAAAATAGATACTTTAATAGAAAAAAATCCTTTATTAAAACCAGTGGCGAAGGAAGACATCCGCTAGACTTGCCCTCCCATAAAAAAAATAAAAAAAAAATACATATTTTTTTTTAAATTTAAATAAATATTTAGGTAAATCTTCAAAAATACATCAAATTATGTCCAATACAATTTTTTATCCAAGGCTTGGTTTACTAGTTACGAATTTTTTTAAATTTTAATGTTTAATAACTTCCTTTTCCGGTTTCGGATTTTAATAAAAAAAAGGGTTCTTCCCAGTTATTAGGAGAATTTTTTAGTACCAGAACGAACTCTTTAAGTTAAACCGTTTTTCAGTTATCGTGCATACACACAGAAACACAGACACACAGACACACAGACACACAGACACACAGACACACAGAAACACAGACACACAGACACACACACACACAGGCACACACAGAGATACACACATACACACACATATACGGACGGCACTTCGAAAATAGGTTTTTTGGATTCCCTGGACCATGAAACGTGGTCATCAGTCAAAATCTCGACATCGAAAATTTTCGCGATTATAATACTTGCTCCTTATATATTAAGGTCGGGAAAGTAAAAAGATTTTTAATAAAGGAATAAATATTTTATAAATATATATTTTTTGTAATTTTACATGCACTTTATTTATCGTGTTTTTTAGTTGTTTTCCTTAGAATTAACGTTAACAATGATTGAAAGCTTTTCCGGGTAGTTTTCAAAGACTTTACCGGAAACTTTTAGGGAACAATAAGAATAAATATGGTATATAAACAACAAGTAAGCCATGGCGATCAGTCACGGAGTTCGACGAGGGTGTGGGAACGTTCTTAATTCACCTTCAATTATGAAAGTTGTTGCTACATTCTCACGGGTGCTATAAAAGTCACGAATTGATACGATTGTAAAATATGTTGTAGTAATACATTTACATTCTGCCGTAAGATGTCGGTAGAAGGCAACCAGTCGCCAAGAATATACAAGAGAAGCCAGCAAACTTTATATTTATAACACTGTTTGTGACTAGCCATTTGTTTTACATTAAAACTTTTTTGGCTTGCTGCGCCCATACCGAGGTTTATTACTACATAAAGTTGTCTTCTCTTAAACAAAAGAATAAACAATATACGGACAAAACAGGGCAAGGTACGGACGGGAACAAACGTTCGCTTGTTAGCAATGAAAGAAAACACGTATAATAAATGGTAGTATGCAAATATTTCTCCAAGTTTTATGCTGCATAAATCAACAAAATTTTAAGCTTTTGTAATTAACTTTGTGCCTGTGTTCCCAAAGCTGGGTAATCGTCATCACTATAAATTCTATCCAATTAAAATGGAATAATGTTTTTTAGTGTACGCGTGTTAGCGATGCAGACAACGGACCCGCGACAGGGGTATGGCGAGGTGATAAGCAGCCTGCGTACCGGAAAGGGAAGGAAACTGCGATCATGTCCGCGGTCAGACGGCGCTGAGGTGCGGGGACTATAGATTCAGCGAAGGCCGGAACGTCCGTCCGCCGGTGGTTGTTACTGGCGACACGATCCACCGCAGTATCTACGCTCGAACTAATTATTTTTTCAATGAATAACATTTACACGTCCGAAATAGTAGAAAATGAAAACAAGGAATCAATTTGTTCTCTTTTTTGTGAAGATATTGTGTCTCACAATACTTGGGTTCGACGTTTTAAAGCAATTTTAATATCACTAATAAAACTTGCTTTGAAATATCTCCGGAATACACAGCAGGTACAAAAACTTTAAGATTAAAATATGTCCTATCTAGATTGGGTAGAGTGTTCCGTTATTCCTAGGTGAAACATCATTAAATAACAATTATTCAATTAAAACACTAGGTTGGTTTCACAAATATATTTATTTTACTCAATACGTATTTCGGCTATTAAGCCTTTCTCAAGAGTTACAAATTAAACTAACTAATGTCCAATCTCTTAACACGGATATCTGGTTAGATTTGTAATATAATCAGGGCCGTCTTAGGCCATGCACGGGCCCTTTAAAAAGTAAAACAAAAATGGGAATGAAAATATTATTATGTACTTTTATTTAGTGACTTTAATGGTTATTATGGTTAACTTTATACAAATCAAATATAAGTGAAATGATTACTATTTTGAGAATTGGACTTACGTTAGTGATGATGATTTCTTCCGAGATTTCTGTTGTGCAAAATTTTCTATTATGTCCTCAAAGTCTAATTTTTGAAGGATATCACTTTCTATGCACATGTTGACATATTAGTAAGTCGTTCTTGTAACATAGTCGTTCGTAATTCATTTTTTATTCTTTTTAGCCGCGAAATTGGTGACCATTAAGCAAAGGAATATCCTTGTAGCAACTTCCACATTCGGGAAAATTTCTTCTAATTTATCTGCATTTATTAGAGTGTGTAAGCCTGAGAAACTCAAGTCCGCCGATTCATTTGCAAGGTTTTTTAATAAAAGTAGTAAAATTTTAGTAAAATTGCATTAAAAATTGAGCCCCTCTTTTTTCCGTGTAAACGAAGACCTCGGCATTTTGAGGCCCCCATGAAGCCGGGGGCCCTGGCCTCGTGCCCCATGTGTCCTTATGGAAAAGACGGAACTGAATATAATACAACAGCTGTGTTAAAGTGGGCAAGTCTGTTCAGCATAACACTAAATCTGCGTTCAGAGTTCTTAAATTAGTCGTCTATAGACTATAACTTATGCACTGTTGATTATCACTCACATGGTAACGTGAGCAACCGTTCAGAGCTCTAAATTTAATACGTTATACCTTGTCGATTGTGGAAAGTTTTCCAAATTTATAGTTAGTGAGTTGTTTTAATGAGACAGACACATAAACGCATTGGCTTAATCAGTCTACATCAGTGGTTCCCACAATTCAGGTTCCCAGCGCCCTTAATGTATTAGAATTTTTCTGCGGCGCCCCAAGTCAAAACATTGGCCTAACTAATGCAATTGGAGAATATTGGAATATTTCCGCGGCGCACAGTTTGGGAATTGCTGATATAGATAAGAAGTAAGTATTAGTTTATAAAGATAGTTAAAAAAATTGATGTGAAGTGTGAATATTCACACATTTCAGGGTTTCGCAGGTATATAATAAGTGAAGGCGGTATGCTGAGTGTGTAGGACAAATTTTACTTTGTAGTAATCACGGCAAAATGAACGATATTTTTAAAATAATTTATCGTCTGTTAATCATATAATAAGACTGGTTATTAAATTTACGCTCTTAAAAATTAAATACAACATTTGTCAAAATATAACTAGAATTTGGACAAAATAATTTCAACATAATAAAAATGCAAAAGAAAAGTAAAAATAAAACTCACTCCGTACTCGAACTCGAAACCCTTCGTTTTCCAGAGAATTTTAGCTTCCGACACCAGCGCTCTAACCCGTTACGCCATCGTACGCCTTGCATATGAGTGTCTTACATTGGTATAACTTTTGTACTTTGTGAACCAAAAACCGCAAAAAATGCGTTATTTTCCGAAAACATAATCTGATCAAAAATTCCTGTTGTACTATTTCGGTTCACACCAATATACATTACTTAGAATTTTTTTAGATTTTTAGTTTAAACCATCTGGGCTACAGGGTGTGGGACAAAAATTTTTTCGCACAATTTTGGCAAAAATCGCATCAAAATAATTTATTTTGCAAAAATAAAAATTTGATCGTTAATCCACGTACTAAGGGCTTTCATTTGATACCCTACTCAGAATTAAAAAAAAAAAATTTTGTTTTCGATGAGCACATATTTGTTTATATTTTTAGGGGGGTATGTTTTTTAGATGTTTTAGTATTTTTCCTGTGTGCGGGTCAAAGAGTTGTATAAGCATGCCAAATTTAAACTCTCTAGGTTTAGCCGTTTGGCTACAATTTTAACCGAACAGACAGACAGACGACAAAATGACGGTATAAGGGTTTTTTGGTCATACCTACAAAACCATAAAAAAGGAGGCAGGCTAACATTTCATCGGCTATGAGCCTTATTATGGACTGTTTTTCTTTAAATTTTTTGCCTGCAAATGTCAAAATTTTAGAAGTTAACTCAAAAGTGACCATATATTTGTGATCTAAAGCTAAAAATATATAAGTATACTAATTTACTAACAAAATTCTCAAACGGACGGTCAGATTTGGCAAAGACTAATTCTCACAATTTTTAGAATATCCAATGTTGTCCATTTCAGTGCTTTGTCAATATCAATTTTGGCAACTTTCAAAATTATTCGAAGTGTTTCCGAATAGTTTAGGAAATCACAGTGTCATCGCTAGTGAGTTCGGAACGTTACGAACAAGTGAAACCTTGCTTTCAAGATGGATTAAATTGTAACGGCAGAAAATTGAGAGAAAAAAACTACTTGAGGTATATAAAATAAAATATAAAGTAGAAATAACATATACATGTTAGCGAAAAGTGTTATTTATGCAACAAGTGAATAAATCAGTATTTTTTTACATAGAAAGTTTGATACCATGAGTGAAAAAAATGATCCTCCTCCCTTTCTTAGTACGTCACTGTATCTATGTCAAAAAGCGCACGAATTAATTATGTTTTTCAATTAATTACATTTACACGTTCGAAATGTTGATAGAAAATGAAAACGATGAGGAAACAATAATCACTCTAGTTGTACGTGAAGTGTGTCTTTGTTTACGAGAAGTGAAATTGCAGAAGCGCACGACCGTTCTGTCTTGTTCGGACAAAGGACATCACCAAATAATGGGGCGTTCTCCCATACATCACTCTGTAACGTCTCTCGTTCTGCTTTTTTGCTTCGAGCCTCATTATGCGCCGGAACAAATAAATAGCAAACATTTGTTCGTTACGTGCCCGTGTTGCATGCAACTGCTGGCCGTTTCGCTAAATGAAATATCACTAATACGGTGGCAGGCGGCAAACAGCAAACGGCAAGCGGCAAGCGGCAAGTGGCAACGCCGTCAGCTACGGCGACCGATTCAGCGGAACGAGAGAATTGTAAAGCCGCGTTCAGGCGGTTCTATGCCTCTGTTACAGTGGTGGTCCCCCCCCAATTTTTAATAATAAGAAACCGGTGCTAAGCTTGATTAAAAAATATAAAAAATTAAATAAACAAATAAAAAATATTTCCTCTAATTGAGTCTGATGAGAACAGTTTTGTTGAAGCCCTAATATGAACCTGAATATTAGTAAGTACAGTTTACTCCATGGGTCGGCAGAGCCGTAGCAACGCCCTGATATATAAAAAAAACTTCTCAAATACTATTAGCAGTGCTGTAGTCGTAAAATCAGTATAGGGAAATCGGCGAAACAGTGCGTCACTTGAAAGGTTTAATTCATTTACATTCATCTATTTAACGAATTTAATATTTGTACGCTGTCACTTGAAATGAAATGAAAATATAATTATACGAACAGAATAGAAATAAATAAACTATTCTAATAGGCAAAATAGTCCTACAAAGGACTGATGTGATCCAAAAATATGATCAAAGAAAAGAAAATAAAAATAAGTTGAATATAACCTAAAAACTATGCAGTACACACAAAATCAAATAAGAAAATCTATAAAAAAAAATATATAACTAAACACAAAACTGCTAAATAAACAACAAACTAAATAAAAAAGGTTTTTAGAAATTACTATAAGTTAGATAGTTGAACACAAGTCAGTATCAAAACACAACAGACGTATTATTAAATGACAATTGTAAACATCGTTTTATTCAGGGATACCAATACAAATGTCCCTATATTAAATAAACACTTAAAAAATTCGTAAATCTTCAAAATGACTATCGAACTCAAACTAAATATGACTTCAAAAGGTATGTTTTAGTAAAATAAAAGAGTAAAGAACAAAATTAGTCTATAATTCACATGCAAAAAAAAACTATTTAGTTATTTTTTCGCCACTAAGTTTGTCATTGAAGTTATGACGCAAAATGACGAACTGCGCTGTTTCAGCAACTGAGCTTTAGAAGCTATACGTACACGTATCGTCACAATCAGACGGTATTAAAATTACAAAAATTAAAATAAATATAAAAAAGGGCGCTATTTTAGGTTAAATTAATTTACAAGTGTCTACTTTAAGTATTTGCCAAGGGCACTATTTTAAGTATTTGCCAAGGGCACTTTTTTAAGTATTTGCCAAGAGCGCCAAAAACATTGCTACGGCTCTGGAGGTCGGCAATCTTTTTTACATTGCGGGCTGCATTAAGTATTTTTTTTAAATACACATTCTTTAACAATTTTTTTTTGTCGGGCCATACTTTGAAAACTTGAAACGTGGTCATTAGTCAAAATCTCGACATCGAAAATTTTCGCGATTACAATACTTGCCCCTTATATATTAAGGTCGGGCAAGTAAAAATCGATTTAGTTATTTTTTCGTCACTAAGTTTGCCATTGAAGTTATGACGCAAAATGCCCAACTGCGTTGATTAAACGACTAATCTGTACATGTACCCTTATGGTAGTTACGTCACTGGTTTGGTACATGACTCTAATTTAGAATGTGCCAGCCCGACCTCGGCAAGAAACCAACACAATATCGTATCAGTGCGACGCTGTCACTCTGGAGCGACCTTCTTCAATTACTTCAGTACGTACACGCCACTAGATCTATTGCCATCTATCTACTTTACATAGCACCACCGAGAAACTGGGACATTCGAGTTTTAAGCGAGGTTTAAACTCATACAAGGTGTCTCAAAAGAAATTTTATATTTATTTAGCATACTGCGTGAACGCAACGTATCCGAGGGGCGCGGGGGTTATGTCAATCGGTAGCCTGGCTCTTGGGAATTCAGTCGCTAAGGAGCGTTTCTCGGGAGCAGACCGCGCGTTATGCGTGCGAGAGTTTTACAAAACCGGTGATTCGGCGACTGTAGCGCGTAGAAAATTCTGCAGTATTCGAGGTTTTCGCCACTTAAATGATGCGCCAAGCATTCCTCTCATTCGACATTGGGTTAAAAAGTTTGAAGAAACTGGTACAACGCTGGATAAATCAAAATTCGGGCGACCTAGGTCATCAAGACCGGTAGAAAACGTGGAGAATGTTAATCAGTCTGTTCGTGACGACCCCAACCTTTCAATTCGGAAGCGCGCAAGTGCTTTAAATGTGCATAGATCATCATTACATCGCATTATGCACAAAGACCTAAAGCTGCACCCCTACAAAATTCAATTGGTGCAAGAATTAAAGCCCCAAGATGCCAGTCAGAGGCTTAATTCTCAGGCAAATTGATCTCCCGGAGAGGTGACATAAATTGGCCTCCACGCAGTCCAGATTTAACCCCTATGGACTTTTTTCTATGGGGTTATCTTAAATCTAAAGTTTACGCCAATAAACCAACTTCACTGGCGCATTTGAAAGAAAATATCCGTCACGAAATGGCAGCCATCCCTGAGTCCACCGGCCGAGACGTCATAAGTAATTTTACTGTTCGATTAAATGAGTGCCGAGAACGCGAGGGTCTACATTTAGACGATATTATTTTTAAGAAATAAATCCCCAAAAAGTGTATTTTAATAATTAATAAACATTTTTTCTATATACGGCTTACTTTTTTTTTAATCGATCCACTAAATATAAAATTTCTTTTGAGACACCTTGTATTATTGAGTTAGTTGGGACCGTTACTAGGAAGGTTGCGAGATAAAAACGATACATTCTCACTGCGGTAAAATGCACAGACAACTACCACTTCTATAAGACCTGAAGGACATTATACAACAGCACACAAAAAGGTAGATTAATTTCAGAAATAATGCTGCTACTATCGATTCAACAGTACAGTATAAATGGCTAATTGTAAGGCTGGAATTACACAACTCAGTACAAAAATTGAAGTGAAGTGTGAATTTTCACATATTTCAGGATTTTGTAAATACCTGCAACATAATACTGGATGTCTAAGTATATTTATCACATCAAAATCAACAGTTTTTTTTGATAATCACTTTTATTCGTTATTTGAGAACTAAGAGCTTCCATTTAATTTTTACCGATCGCCAACATATATAAGAGAGGTATTGTGATCATACCGATTTTGACATTTCGCGATTTCGAGGGATCTCCACGAATTGAGGTCCCTACATAACGTTTTGACTATTTTTAGCATGATGTCTGTCGGTCTGTCTGTCCGTCTGTCTGTGTACACGTGCAGAACAAATTCAGCTAAAAGGATTTTTATGAAACTTCATATTTAAGCATCTGACATGAATGGGACGAGTTGATCAACTTTTGGTAAAAATCGGTTGACTAGAAATGGGAGTTTACTCGTGTCGATTTTAAGATTTTTGTGAATATTTAGCAACAGAAAAACTTTTCGAAAAAAATTATTTAACAAAAGTTGTTATAAATGCAATAACGAACAACTTTTATTGAGACATTTTTTGATAAAACGAAAAATTTTAGAATTTTTTTCCAAGTATCTATTTTTTCATACTTATATGTAACGTTTCCATGGTCATAATAAATAATATCAAATATTAGGCCAAGGTATTTCTACTCTGCTGCAAGAATATATTTTATGCAAGTACTTTGTGATGGCGGTCGGTCTTATGGTGGCCACAGCTGATTTTTTTAAATAAATTTAAATAATTTGCCAAATATACCAGCGCTTTTTCCTGCATTTGCTTCGTACTCAAGTCTTCATTAAATTAATAAGAATTATTTACAGTGTAGAGTGTAGTGTGGTGTGAGTAACTCAGCTATTAAAAAAATATATTATTTTATTAATATTTTTAATTTCAAAAAAGTATACGCACTATCTTAGCTATAAATACAAAAAATCCATAACATTATTAGCCATAATTTAACCATGAATTAACCATGAAAAAATAATAAATTTTTCAAAAATACAAAAACTGCCATATTTTTCAGAAATACCATCTGGTCAAAAATTCCTCTCGTACGTTTCCGGCTTAGATCAATATACATTATCTATATTTTTTTCAGATTCTTGGTTTAACCCTTTTTGGTAAAAGGGTGCGGGACAAAGACTTTTGCACATATTTGGCTAAATTCGTGTTAAAAGAAACGAATTTCAAAAAACCATCTATCTTTCCGTAATCTAATTGTTAAGATCCCTCTTTTGATACTACACAATAAATTTTAAAAAAATATTTTTTTTTACCATCGACACACAAAATCTACATTTTCCGAAAAAAAAAATTTTTATACATTTTTGGCAAAAATCCAATAAAAAAAATTGATTTTTCAAAAATGAAAAATTTATTACTATAGATATATAAAGCAAAATCCACTAAACTGATTAACCGGGTTCTCAAAAAGGTTCCTGAGTTCTAACTTACCTAACTTTTACAACTTAACTTCAAATGACAGGTAAACTGCATTTTTTTTAAATTTTATTTATTTTACATAGGTCTATTTCTGCGACGAAGCCAATCGTCGATGCCAGGGGGTGACTTCTACACCTTCTACACCTAGATGAGTGGTAAATGATTGTGAAAATGGGAGTAACGTTAACATATTATTCTCGCCCGAATAATATCACCAACGGAAACTTGAACTAGCAACCTCACAATTCAAAATGTTTTAACCAGTCAGAACTGCATGATTTAATGAGCTCGGCCACTCCGTTGGCTGAAACAGCATAAAATGATAGTACTACTTTTGTTTTCCACAGCCTACATATTTTATTATTCTCAATAATTCTAGCAAGTCCCTCGTGCAAGAGTGTTTGAGGTTTCCGAAAACTACAGTTATCTAGGGCATACGAAAATACTAATACGGCCCTGGTGTAATCCCCACAAGGGTAAAAATCTCAATGAATCTTAGTTGAAAACTAAAGTAAAAACCCTTTGTTTTTCCTAAGCAATGTTTTCCACTTTACGTTCCAGAGTAAAAACGCTTCAAAACTTGTTCATATCAAAAACAACATTACTTGGTATAAATTAGAATATAGTTGACAATAAAGCAATATTATCCTGCTACAGAGTAACATGTCCCCTCATCACTTAACTCCCTGTATCCAACTTTGCATGCGGAATAAGTTTCATGTTAGTTGATCTTCGGTGAGAGATAAACTTCTTTCATATACTCGGTGGATTTTTTTTGTACATTTTCTTCCGTAGCGTTGTGGAAACATCGTGAGGTTCTAAGCTCTTAATGGAATTATACACATGAGGAATAGTAAGGTTAGAATGATCGTGTTTTGGCTCGAGTAAATGTGTACCAGGTGCCCTATGTAAAATGTTCGAACGTGTAAAATGATTTACCCCCTCTAGGCTTGAGAATTTACAGGAGGAAATTGTTACTGCAATTAGATCTGGACTCTACTAACGTTATTTTTTTATTTAGAGTGAGCAGTGGTGGAACGACGGTAATGACATAGGACGGTTTTAGTGGAGAACTGACAATAACTGAAGTGACGCCTAGCGGAATATTTTGGAACTTAACGGAATAGGATTTTGTTGGATGTGGCTCATTTAATTGCATTGTTTGTATGTGTTAAAGTGAAGAAAACTTTAATAAAATGTCTTTAAAATCGCAACAGAAAATTAACTGCAATGTGAATTCTTGTGTATCAAATGGCAAATGTAAAAAGATCTTATTCCAATCGCCATTTTGTAAGCGAAAACAGCGCCTCTATAGGTAATGTCACTTCTCAATAGTAGGCAATATTTGCAAAATCCAAGGAATAATGAAGAATGATCAATACCGAAATATCACAAAATAATTAAATGGTGCCGTCTGGACCGCGTATTTTTAGACAAAGTTTTGTGTTCCAACAAGATAATGATCCTAAGCACTCTTCCAATCTCTGCAAAAATTACTAGGACAAATTATCAGGTGAGCGAGTGCTTAAAGTTATGGTCTGGCCACGACAATCCAGTTTTTATTATTTACTGGCAGGAGTGCCCTTTGCATCTCTCCTTCTGCTTTCCCTAATCTATCACTGACTACAGACAGCATGTTTTAGTTTCTTTATAAAACTTATAAAGTTATAAAAAAGTGATTTCAACCTGCACGACCTTCTGAACACTTTGGTAGTAACCAAACTTTCGTAGGATAATTAAATACAGGGTTCTTTGTATTTATGCTTTTAGAGGGATTTACATATTTCCATACAAAAACCTTTCGCTAGAATTCGAAAACAATTGAATTTGGACACGCTGGTGTATTTTTTGTGTAAATCGGTGCAATGGTTCTTTAGTTGTAATAATCCGAGTGTAATATAGCCATTATATGTGAGTCAAATACAATATTCTATCCACAACTATATAGTTTTATCCTTAAAAATTTTAATTTAAAAACACAGAAATTCTGAGCGTCAATTGTAAAACTTAAAAACCTGCGTCATCCATACGGCTACCGAACCTTTCGTTACATGACTTCTCGTGATCGCTGAAGATGGAAACAGATTGTTGAGTAGTTTCCGAAACGTCCAAAAATATGTTATATAACTCATGAAGTATTATATCTTTTTGATACTAATACTCATTATATTGTACTACTCTAGCCTAGTACTATCAGCAATGGCAAACGTCCAAAATAACGGTGTCCGCAATATATATTTTTTCATGGATGCATCGCAAGCGGCAAAAAATACGTCGGGCCATAATGGTCCCGCAGACCCCCAGTTGCCATCCATGTTCTATTCCAAGGGTAGGCAACTTTTTTATGTCACGTGCCGCAATACTTATTTTTTTTATTTTTACGACGCGGGACGCATTTAATATAAAATATTTTTAGTGGACCATACCTCGTTTTTGTAATTTGTATTTTATTTTTACGATCGTACGCTATTGTTTACGCTAGTTTACACATATTTACGTCGGCATAAATACGACTAGTATGTATGAAGCCTAAAGCAGCGGAAGTAATGTGTTGGCTACCCAGCAAACATTCAACCATCGGCCGAATGCCGGCAAACTGCTTTTTCTGTTGGTAAATTTCTGGCACCAAAAGTGTGTGCAACGCCAGTGTTAATAATATACTTCACATTTGTATTTCGCACTCCACATACTAAGTACTTTACCTGCATTTACTTCGATTATTTTGCACTTTACCGCTGCTGGGCTGGCAATAGATACGCCAAGGGCCTCGGGGACATCGGGGTACTGGTCCATTACTTTCAATGCTGGGTAGTATGTGCTTCAACAGTACTGGCCCGTATAAAAATGTTTGCTGGATACAGTGGCGGATCTAGCTTTTTGGGGGCCCAGGGCTTAAAAATGCCAAGGGGCCCTACGTGCTCTTCACTTATGATGAATATTTTTTATAAGTGAAGAGCAAAAAAAAGTTCCTCACCTCCCAAATCTAAGTGAAGAGCAAAAAAAAAGGTTGTCACCTTTCAAATCTAAGTGAAGAGCAAAAAAAAGGTCCTCGCCTCCCAAATCTAAGTGAAGAGCAAAAAAAAGGTCCTCACCTCCCAAATCCAAAGTAATAGAATATAATAAGTATCTGTCCGAGAGGTTGGGGGCCCTTGCGGATCCGGGGCCCAGGGCTTAAGCCCTATTAGTCCGTATGTAGATCCGCCAGTGGCTGTGTACGATGGATAAGAAAATTAAGCATTATATTTTCTTATTGGAAGACCGCATAAAATCATTCAGCGGGCCGCTAGTTGTCGACCCTTGTTTTATGGTCGGTTTAACTACTTTCCTAATTTAACGTAAGTACCTCTTATAATAAAGAAGTTAAAATACTTAAAGTTAAGATCCTGCTAACATGTGCCTTTTTATTTAAAAATGTCTTTAGTCCAGTCCTGTTGTTGAAATTGGCTAAAGTTCGGATCAGAAAGTGTACAGTACCACAGGTGGTATATAGAGCTCTATAAGCGCTCCCAAATACCTCTCATTATATAATAAATTTTGTTCCAAAAAGAATTTAGTTTTTATGACTTACTTCTGTGGTTATGGTCTAACTGCTTGAAAATGTTCTGCTGTAATACCATTCCTTCTTATTTTATTTATAAAAGACGCGCGTATACTTCCTTTTTATAACTCTACTCAGTAAATATTGAAACAATAATAAGCAAGGCAATTCTGTGGCTGCGTTACAATATGGATTTTTAAGAGTTTGTCGCAAAAAAAAAAAACATTTGTTACACTTGTGACACTATACTGTTATGGTATATAAAAATATAATAATTGATATTGTGGATTTGGTCACCGTGGGAATTATAGACGTGAACATTTACTTCCTCGGAGTGAAGAGGCCCTGTTGTTTATTAGGTTTTTGCTCCTAAACATTTTAACCAGCCAGAGAATACACTAGTATTACTTAGAAAAAATTGATAGGCACTTTAGCATTCATCATAATTGGAACGGTATTAATGGCCGGTTACTGAAAGTTTAACCATAGCAACCATTTACTATTTGGTTATAGTTAACTAACCTGTAATTGGTCCCGTTAGAGCCTCTTACTGTCACCCTTCGTCTGTTTGATTTGTCGAACAGACTTTTTAACTTATTTATTTGTATTTGTCCGTGCAAGATTTCTCCGATACTCTAAAGAACTGGTTGCGACATGTCAAGTACAATCGAAGAAACAAGCGACCATTTTGTTGGAAGTGCTTCCTGAACGAATAACTTTTGTGGGTTTCGGTTCATCTTGGAAGACCCAAACAGTGGATTGTTAATTAGTTTTCGGTTCATATTGTCACATAGGTAATCCTAGGTCAGGATTACGACATCTAGACATTGTGACGGTCAGCTGTCTGATTAAAAACTATTCGTCAGCGTCTGACGTATGTAGCCTGATTACGAAAATGCAGACGTCGCATTTTCATAATGAGGAAATATTTGTCATGACGAATGAATATTGGAACTGGGTTAATTTTCATTACAAAAAGGCTGGAAGTCACAAAATATGGAAGCAGTGGAATATAGCCAACTCCGCTGCACGTATTATTCCAGAAGGTGACGACCAAGACACTGACGCCAGATTCTTGTATCGAGAGAGAAGCCAAGCAAGTAGTGACCATGTGAGTGGGAGAAGATTTCTCCAGGCTCCTCGACTCCCGGATGGGGGCTACCCATCTGGGGATGGGTAGCCCCCGCCTCGGAGATAGGTCCAAGCCGATCCATGCCAACACGGGGTGGACCGAAGACTTCCCACTCCATGGACCAATTCAAACATATATTGTAAATGTGATATACATATTTAATAAATTTGTTATGGTGAAACCAGGCGTTGTGTCTCAATGAAACCACCCACGTGACAATATGAATAAATCCAAGTTTCGTCACCTGTAACGATGTTGTATACGGATTTTGCAGTGCCTAGGTTGATTTTTTATAGCATTCCCTTACACCAATCAACACGAGCCTTTTTTTGAGCTTCGGTCAAATTATGCGGAATCCATCGGGAACAAATCTTTTTCACAGCTAAATGTTCATGCAAAATCGAATGCATTGCAGTCTGTGATATACCAAAGGATGCTATGCTCTATACTCTAACTCACGGTAAGTCACATGCAGATCTTCTTCATTATTTCAATCATTTTGCGCACAGCATCGATGCTTTTTTTGAATCACAACCGATTTTGGTCGACCTTCACGAGATTCATAACTGACGGACGCACGACCACGAAGAAATGCTGCAAATCAATTGTAAACAGTCTTTTCTGATGGTGCTTCATTACCAAAAGTTGAATGAAGCCAATCTATGCATTGTTGTTGAGTTAGGCCTTTACTAAAATCGAATCATCCAACGAAAACCTTCACGAGTAATATCCATTTTTTCACAAACTTTCAACTGTCAACAAACTACTCGGTCAATTTATAAGCTGCTACTGATTTCACAATAACAAATGTCTAATTTTAAGAATATAGTAATGACATATTTCAATACTGCCATCTAGTGGTCGTTTGTAAAAACATAAAAAGTAACTCTCGTATAAAATAAATAAATTTGAGAACAAAATGTATAGTTTTGGACTAAATCAGTGAAAAGTGGAGACTCCAGGGTGGGAAACTGCATTGCATTTTACTGCGGAAGTCCATGCTAGTATGTATGAATAATTGAAAGAGATTTATTTTTTTTCTATTTTACACAACCAATTATCCAAGTTTTGAAACGTAAAAAAATGTAAAAATAATACTTCAGTCCTTGAAGATAACGAGAAAATGGAAGCAATGCAATTAGCATAAATTTGTAAACTTAAAAAAATATCATTTAACTTACAAAATAATGAATATCTAAAACATTCAAAGCAATTCTTTTGTCGCAATAAAAATTTTCTTTAATTAACGCTTATACTTTTTTAAAAGTAACAAAATAGAAAATAAACAATTTCACCGTAACTTAAGAATTTCATTTAACAAAACCCTAGTACATACAAGAATACAAATTGAAAAATTAAATTCTTAAAGCAATGATAAATACAATTAAATACCAAGGTTAGGTTAGATAAGGGCCCATTCTAAATTCCTGGTGAAACTGTTATTATATCGCTGGGAATTTTAGGAGGAAATCTCAGAGTGATAATTCACCAGACGTTCCCAAACTCTCTTACTTCCCTGTGATTTCACCACCACGTAACAGGTTTCCGTAATAGTTTGGGAACCATTGTTTTAAACTAATTACAGAATTGGGTAAATTGCCCAAAATCTGAGGGTGTTAATTTAGCAGAGTTTCCCAAATTTTCCACTTTAAACACCCTTGTGAGTTAGTCAACCTACCATCTGGTTCTGTGACAGTTTAGGAACTACTGTTTTATAGTGATTGTAGTAGGTTGTACCTGAATAAGTAGACTTACCATAATATTTTTTTCTCAAACCGGAACAATTTTGAGATTTTGCTAAAAACAGAAAATAACGCCGTCTACGTTAGTACTTATGATTAAAAAATTATTAATATATATCACTATGGTCTATTTCAAAGTAGAAAAAAGTAGATAGCGCTGCGAACCGAGTACGATTTACACTGATCAAATACAGTATAGCGGGAAATTTAAAATAAGTTACAACTAGGGCATGGGCGTAGCAACTGGGTTAGCAAATGATTTTTTTTTTTTTAATATAAAAAGGGTTAATAAGATATTGAAATAAACAAGGGAGATAATACACTTACGTTATTTATATGACATAAATTCAGTTTAATGGGAAATTTGAAAAAGTTAAAAAAATATTAATTTTAAAAATTATGTACTATATATGTATAAAATGAGAGATTTGGCTAAAACAGTTTTAATAAAGCAATAAAACAAACAATATATCTTCAGAGCTAAAGTTTCTTATTTAAATAATTATTGTAAATAAAAATAAAAAATATATGTATATATGAAGGTCTAAAAATTATAACAATAACTTCTTTTTCGGGCACTATCAGCTGGGCTGTCTTTTGGCCTCACATTAGTCCTCTATCTTGATCTGTTAATTATCAAGTGTCTAAAAATATTTATATATCAGATAACCTAAAAAATATATAACTGCGTAAAAACAAATTACATGGAGAATTTTCTCCATAAAATCTACGCCAAGAATATAAATAAAAGTCTAAATATGTAAATAATAACGAAATATATGAGAAAACCCAAACTTAGTCATCTTAGAATCTCTCTTTAGAATCTTAAGGCGCATCCTATGTCCTGTTTTCTAGTTGGCAAGGCCAGTTGGCAAAGCCAAATTGGCAAAGCCAGTGCCTGTAAAAACGTCCACATCTGTGTTGGCATTTAGTTCAGTCGCACAATGTTCACCGAGGAGGATTTACTAATTGCTTCAGCTGCTGTTATCATACTTGATAGTAAAGAAAAAATACACAAATGGCGCAAACGACGGCTTTGGGTACGTCCAAGTCTTCAAAGTAGATCACGATATGGAGCACGTGACTTAATGAAGGATTTAGTATTGGACGATGTGGACGAATTAAATCTCGAGTACAGAGGATGTGGTTTCAAAAACTTTTTTCGAATGAGAAGTAGCGATTTTGAAGTTCTTCTAAATTTGGTTGCACCAAATATCAAGAAGGAAGATACGTTATTCAGAAGAGCTATTCCTGCCCATGAACGTCTAGCGGCTACTTTGCGAGTCCTGGCGACAGAAGATTCCTACCATTCGTTAAGTTACATGTTCAAGATTTCAAAGCAAACCTTTAAACGATATAGTCCTTTTTTATAGTCCTTTAAACGACAGTCCCACAAAACAGGACGATCCCGGTAGAAATTGATCAAATTAAGCACTTTTTCGTTTGTCCACTCCATCTATAAACAACGTTGCTCATCGGCGTCTGAATCACAACCTGAATTTAAGCCTAAAGACGCGTGATGCCAGTGGTTGTCACGTCCCCACTCTCCGGTCTTATCGGCTTTCTTTGAAGAAGACCGACACTCGAGCGATTCTTGTTGGCATGCCGCTGGCACGATGGCATGTGCCAACGGTCACGTCTACATTACTTCTGGCATTGCCAAATGGCCTTGCCAACTGGCAAACTACGGCATAGTGTGGACACCGCTTTAGGAACTACAACGATTTTCTTTTGTATGGATCATTTGAAATACGTTCGCCATACTACCATAGGAGTTCCTAATATTACAAAATAATAGCCTAAAAGTAGTTCCAAAACTTAATTAAAATACTCCTAAGAGTTCTGCAGACGTCTACTCATAACTGTCCCTCTGTTATTTTAGAATACGCATATAGCCATCGTCTCTATGTGCTAAAAATTTTAACCAATAATTTTACAATGATTATGAATTGGAGTAAGTATATTGTCGGTTGGAATCTTACTGGGTTAATTTAGAAGGATTTATCAAACTTGTTAGATTCACGCGTCTTTGTTACATCATTATTGACAGAGGCGGATTTAACGGCGGGCGAACAGGGCGCGCGCCCTGGGCCACGACTTCTGAAGGGCCCCGCAAAACCTCAACTTTCCACTAATGACACCAAGTTTTGTTTCATATGTATAATTTTAATTACTTACAAGTTTACAATCGGCGGTAAAACCTGATAGTGTGTTTATATTCGCTTATTTATTTAAAAATATGGTTAACATGTATTTTTCCTGTCTCTCTCTTCTTTAAGGGGCCCAATAATGTATCGTGCGCCCGGGGCCTCAACCAGCCTTAATCCACCTCTGATTATTGAACACTGTGATTCTAGCAGTTTGATAACCACTTCTAATTTTACACTGATTTCAGAATTTGTGTGAGTCAATTGCCCAAAAATTCCCTACCCTGTTGAATTGAGACTGAGGGTGTTTCAAGAAGACATTTGGAGTGAAAAAGTTAGAACAGTCATTTTATAAACTAGCGCAGCACGTGCAAGGAATTCGCACCCCATTTACATGTGTGATGTTCGGGGTTGGGTTTACTTGATTTTGATGGGGTGACAATAGATGGAAGGATTAGATATACTCTTTTTACATATAGGATTATCGACAATTTAACTTTTAGCAACTCACAGATAAAATTTTAAATACCATTTTCTTATGTTTAACAGATTTATTTATAAAAATTGATGTGAAGTGTGAATTTTCACACATTTCAGGGTTTTGCAGGTATTTAATAACTGAATGATGCTTATTTGGGATGCCAAAACAAATTTTATGTCAAAATTTTTTTTTATGAATTTTAATTCGAATGCCTAATACCATTATTTAAGTTTCTAAATATGTGCAGTATTTTTTTTACATAGCAAGGTTGATTAAGATTTTGAAAATTGCGCCTATGGCTTCTATTGGTTGCTTAAATCATTAGCCCCGCCCTCTGATTTCGTATACATCAAACAGAATTAAATTATAATTTCAACACTTCCCACTGGTTATTAAATTTACGCTTTTAAAAATTAAATGCAACATTTACCAAAATATAACTAGAATTTTGACAAGATAATTTAAACAAAAGAAAACTGCAAAAAAAAACAAAAAAAATAAAATTGACACAGGATTCGAACTCTAGTTTGCAAGTTACCTGCTTGACAAAGTAGAAAACCAATGACTAAACGCACATCGCTATGAGCGCTGACGTATCAACTTAGTTACATAGCGAATTAAATATTTAACATATTTTGGTTAAAAACACAAAAAATGCATTATTTTCCGAAAACATAATCTGATCAAAAATTCCTGTTGTACTATTTCGGTTCACACCAATATACATTACTTAGAATTTTTTTAGATTTTTAGTTTCAACCATCTGGGCTACAGGGTGTGGGACAATTTTTTTTTTGCAGAATTTTGGCAAAAATCGCATTTAAGTAATTTATTTTGCAAAAATTAAAATTTGATCGTTAATCCACGTACTAAGGGCTTTCATTTAATACTCTACTCAGAATTAAAAAAAAATATTTTTGTTTTCGATGAGCACATTTTTGTTTATATTTTTAGGGGGATATGTTTTTTAGATGTTTTAGTATTTTTCCTATGTGCGGGTCAAAGAGTTGTATAAGTATGCCAAATTTCAACTCTCTAGGTTTAGCCGTTTGGCTACAATTTTTACCGAACAGACAAACAGACAGACAAACAGACAGACAGACAGACAGACGACAAAATGACGGTATAAGGGTTTTTTGGTCATACCTACAAAACCCTAAAAATGGACTTTCACTCTCGGCATTGTCAAGTTACAGTCAGTAGAATAAATGAAATAAAAATGTATAATTTAATATTCTATCCATATATTTTTTTTGTTTTAAGTTTTAAAGTTTGCAATTTTGTAGCTAATATTTTAAGGATATACGTGTACAAATTGAATTCCCTTAAGAAATAAAAAAGTATTGTAATTATCTTAGCTGCATGGGAGTATATCTCTATGCACAATGCAATTTCAGTGGCTCACAAAACAATTAATGTATTTTCCTAGCTCACAACAGCGAAAAACTAATTACCTTATCCATCTATAGCTTCATTATCTCGTTTCCTGTGTATGCTACCCTTCTCACTGCCAACAAGCCATCACGTTAATCTGACCTGGTCAGCTGCATTTTATAGGCTTCATATAATATTTTTATTACTCTAGTTATTGCATTTTATTTTTTCTTAATAATTACCACCAACAAGACTTCATACTTTTAAAACTGTACTTATTGGTGCAATATTTCATATTTAAGCAGTAAGCATTAAAAACATAACTAGGGTTATAAAAATTATTCAAAATTAAAGCTAAAGTTAAAACAAAAAGTCAAAAAGTTCGTGAGAATCCTGATGCAACTCGATCGACTGAGAACCGATAAACAAATATGTATTGTTACTAATACGACTCTGCCAAAGAATACAGTAGCCTTGAAACGGACAACGAACTTTTACATTGAATTATCCGAAAATTCTAGATATCTATGGAACGTCTAAAGATCTGCTATAAGAGACGTGTGATTTGCAGCCGGTTATATTGTTACGAATATGGCTCTTCCAAAGACTACTGTAGCCTTGAAATGGATAGCGAATTCTGAACACTGAATTACCTTAAAGTTCAAGAAATCTAAGAAACGTCTTAAGAAGCGCTATAAGAGACGTGTAGCAGCCGGTTATATTGTTACGAATACGGCAGCCTAAAAATACAGTAGCCTTGAAATGAATAGAACACTTTGAACATTGAATTCCCTGAAAGTTCTAGAAATCTGTGGAACGTTTTAAGGTTTGCTATAAGCGACGCGCGATCTGCAGCCAGAGGAGCAGTAGTATTCAAGCAGTGAAGCTTGGGGAGCAACGGGGGACATTTTAAAATTAAACTTCTGAAATATCCCCCTTATTATTGACTTTACAGCAAAAACGTATATGACAAATATTGTTTACAATAAGAAAACCTGTTTTTGTTCAATATACTTTTCCGATTAATTGAATATATGTGCAGTTACGAGGGAGGGGGGGCAACCTAAAACTAAAATCTTAAAATATCTCACTTATTATTTACTTTGCATAAAAAAGGTGTATGAGAAAACATTTTTGTTTTTCCTTCAATGCAGTTGGAAATAAGAACATTATTTAGATGGCAAGGTTGAAATATCTAATTTATCGTTTACTTAACAGCAAAAATTAATATGGTAAAAGAAATTAGTCCTCTATGTTCAATGCAGTTTTTAATAAGATATAGAACTTTGTATATATTTAGGGAGCAATGAGGATAGCTACCTATAAACGAAGTATATCACTTATTATTTACTTAACATAACACAAGGAGTGATAATGCAAAAAAATACTTAAAGGAGTGATTTAGAATAAAGAAACGATTATTTTTTGTTCTATTTGGAACTAAAATATCTCATGCCGAACGGCGTAGCGTAGTGGTAACACATGTGCTCTGCGAAGGTCTCGGGTTCGAATCCCGTTCAGGCATGGAATTTTTCACAAATAAAAATTGTTCTGGCTAATTGCCATAGCAGCAAAGGCCATTAAATTAAATATATATATCACTTATCATTTACGTTACAGCTAAGGCCCGGTCTTTCCACCTACAGATAAAGTTCCAGGTAACTATCTGACAGATAAGGTTATTTGTAACTTCATCTGCTGAATAAATGGCAATACCAGTCCGTGAATCCAATACGTCAGTCTCATTATCTGTTAGGTAACTATCCGATAGATACATTTGTATAGAAAGAAGGGATGACATTTACTCAGCAGATGAAGTTACAAATAACCTTATCTGTCAAATAGTTACCTGGAACTTTATCTGAAGGTGGAAAAACCGGGCCTTAAACGTACATTACAAAACCCGTACAATGAAATTTCAATGACAAAACGTGGCATTTAACACTGAATTCCAGTCTTCTAGTCTTCTATTAAATATTTCTCAACAAAATTACTTCCACATTCAGTTCAATGATTTGAAATTTTGCAAAACACGTTAACTCAACAGGCAAATTATTTGCATATATTTCATATACTCATATATCATGCATGGAAAGTTTTCAAAACTAGTGCCATAACACTTAAAGGTTATAAGGCAATCGGTTAGTGAAGGGTAGGTCGCAGACCCCGTAACAAATGATCGAGAAAATGACGCAATGAAAAATGCATCAAAGAAACCTATTGGTTTCATAGGGGGATTCTGGAGCTGTGTTCATGAAACCGCTTCAAATTGAATGAAGAATTTGATACTAAGGTCAATTCAGTACATTATTGGTAAGTTAGGAAAGGACAGTAATGAAACAACATATTTCTTTGGATTGCATCATCAGGATAATATTTTCGGTGCAGCCACCATCATTGTGCTACCTTTTAAATAATTGTTGGGAAACTAAATACTGAAACTGCATATAGTGGAAGAATATATTGGGTTGTTACGTAAGTCCGTTCGTTTTTTTTTTTTTTCACCTTTTATTCAAATTTACATTCTAAAATAAACTTTTATTATAAAATGTACTGCCCATTATTTTCTATCACTTTGGACAAACGCTCAGGCAATTTCATAATGCCATCTCTCCAAAAGGTTCCGTCTTTGCTCTCGACAAATCTGTTGAGGTGAATTTTGAACGTCCAAAGATGCGATTTTTTTTCGGTTAAGGGGATTTTGTAGAGAGCGGAACAAATGGTAGTCGGAGCATGGTCCAGACATCGCATCATCCGACTATCATTTGTTCTGCTTTATACAAAATTCCCTTAACGGAAAAAATTTCGCATCTGTGGACGATATCTAAATTCACCTGGACAGATTTTTCGATAGTAAAGACGGAACCTTCTGGAGAGATGGCATTATGAAATTGCCTGAGCGTTTGTCCAAAGTGATAGAAAATAATGGACAGTACATTTGATAATAAAAGTTTTTTTTAGAATGTATATTTTATTGAATAAATGGTGTAAAAAAAAAAAAAAACGTTCGGACTTATGTTACAATCCAATATTTAACGGATATAGTTTCCAAAATGCCAAATTAAAAACTGTTACAATTATATAGAGTAATTTAACTATATTCGCCTATCAGTTTTGGTTCTGAGATTTTTTTACCTTTAAAATTTATTGTAAAAACTCGATCATTTGTTTAAGTATTAAGTTATCTAAAGCGTTGTTCTATGAGACGTGTATAAATACATATTGGGTCCTAGTAAAGGGTTTAGAAAAGCTGACCTAAGCTTTTCTAAATCGATCCACTTCCCTACGTAACATTGAGCACACAGGCTTCGTATACAACGCCTCGTGCTCACAGATTTAGAATTTAAATCATTATTTAGATAGGGAACGGCAAGTGATGTGATCGGGTTCATATTAGGACGAGACAGTTTAGTAGAATACGTTCAAATGATAACAAAACTGCTCTCTGGAAAGTAAATGAAAGAATTTCTTTATATCACTTTCTCTTCTTAAGTATTTGGCGCCGTATACTCAGAGGCGTAACTGAGATATTGGTGCTCTTGGCAAATATACAGCTTTGTGCCTCTTTCATAAGTCTGGGGAAATACAGTTATTGCCGTATTATGGGCATTAAGTGCAGTTGGACAGGCGAGAATGCAGGTTGTAGTCCACATGGAAGTTAAGGGTGCAGTGTGCAACCCAAATGGAAACTAAGGGTCCATTTTGCAGGCCGAATGGAAGCTGAGAGTGCAATTTACAGGTCAAATAGAAGTTGACTGTGCAATTTGCAGCCCAAATGGAAGCTGCGGGTACAGTTTGCAGTCCGACGGGTAACTGAAGAGGCAAGCATTGCGGGACTGTTAATACAATTTGCCTGTGGTACCTATATTATTTTTTCGCGTAAATGAAAAATATTTTTTAATATCTAAAATTAATGAACTACATAGCTAAGACTATCTGATGTTAATGAGGACATTTGAAGCAAATGACTGACGAAAATCCTCGTCAAACCACATGAGAACTTGCTTCAAGAGTATATGTGGACCAATCGACAGTTTTTCGTCATTTGTAAAACTTGGCATGGTTTCATAAAGTGCCATATCGTGTTTCATCAAGGTACTGACCGACCATATAAAGAAATGAAGACGCAACAAAAATACTAGAGCTTGGATGAAATATTTTGATGTATTCTTCATACTTCCGCATGGAGAAAGCGCATATAGCGCCTAGTTCTTATTGGTATTTCGGTCATCGTAAGCCTTTCTTAATGATATAAAATTTTAAATAATGTTGACGAAGTTAATCGTGTACTTATTATTTATTTTGTGTCTAAACCTGTCAGTTTTTATCGAGAGGGAATTTTTAATCTTATATGGCAGTAAGTTTGTAAACAATAATGATAACTATATTACCAACTAAATAAAATAGTATGTTCTACGAACACAATCTTTTATTAACGAAATTCCAATATTCTCAATACTTTCGCATTAACCCAGTATTTTGTCCTCTTACATTGTCATCTTGTATTCTATCGACTTTGCTTGTTTGAATCCAAAATCAGTTTATTTATTCAACTATTTTGATAATGTTTTTTTTTTTTTTTTTTAATTATTGTAGTCCATTTGTTCTATATAGTGTAATGATTTACACGTTTATTATATTTTTTTCTTCGTATAAATATAACAAAAGTATTTATCCGTAAGCTTCGGTTGGCAATACATCTTCATGTTTCTTATTCGTAACTCTTATTCGAGCTGTGCAGACCAGCCGTTAAGAGCCTCGCTTCTAACTCTAATATATACGTAAAAGATGATTCCGTGAAGTAAATATGTTATATATTTTGCGGCCGAGGATAGGTTATAAATTTCTAGAAATTATGATGTGTTGGTCGATCTCTCCGGCCATTACCGGGGTGAATGTGTTTTCCACCCTACGTGCTGTATTTTGTGGCCCTATTGTTCCCCCAAAACTAACACCCAAGGGCGGATCGTGATATTTGGCACCTAAAATTAATTGCTGACCGCAATAAAAATATTTATATTTCCAAAAATAGAAAAAATTGAATACGTGAGATTTATACTTACATGGCAGCAGGAGAAAATCATTTTTCAACTTTACATTAACTCTCAAATAAGCATCGACGATATCAGCAGTGAAATCAAAAGAATAATTTTAGCCAACAGGATTGAAGCTTCTCTTAAAAATCACACATAATTTCAAAAGATAAAATTGCTAATTTATAAGTTGATTATTGATGATTACCTACGATCTTGAAACATGGAACTTAACACAGGACGAAAATGCACTTGGCTGTTTTGAAAGGAATATTCTGCGGCTTATACGTTATTACGGTTTATTTATTTCTTTATTTATTTTATTTTTGAATTGTTGTGTCCGAGAAAGGTTATGTTCTCGGCATGAATAAGAAAAAGCAGAGACCCATAGGCGCAACTATGATTTTAGAAGCATTAGAAATATATATCTTTGCGTTTTTTTCATAAGTTAGGAGGAATAAAACGGTATTTTAAGGGGGGTGTACACCTCCCTACAAGTACTAGCGTCCTTGGCAATTACCCCGGTGCCAATGCCTAGTTACGCTATTGTCGAGACCATAGCGGGATATTCATTAAATGGGCAGGGTGGTTGAGTGGCCGTGTTGCGTAAAATGCAGATAGTTAATTCAATATGATTTTTGGGTGAAGTGATCATTGTGACACTTGCACGTACTTTGAGTGTTTTATTAACTGTTGAACACAGCAACCATCTGCTGCGTTACCAAACCTGCGCCGATTTTGTTGGTCAGTCAAACTGGGCGTCTGCTCTTTGGGTTATAGCAATGCTCTAGATCAGGGATAAGCAACCCGCGGCCCGGCGTACTTTTTCGTGTGGCCCGTCAAAGCTTTTGTCTGTCAAATTTCAAAAAAGGCCATTAAATTACAAAAGATACATATATATTTTAAAGCATAAATAAGAGCAATATAGAGCAATTGGTTGCAAAGAAGCAATGCCAAACTTCTCATTAAAATTTGTTTATGATTTTTTCCCCATAATAATTATCTTTGACTGTTTTTTTTATACCTAGCATTTCTATTATATGTGTCATTTGTGTATTTTTTTTTAAATAACTTTGTTATTTTGTTAATAAATAGATAATTTGTGTTTATCACCTTGTGTTCATATTTTAATAAATTTCGTATGCGGCCCGCAGGAAATTTTTAAATTTCTAGTTGGCCCGTAAAAAAAAAAGGTTGCTCATCCCTGCTCTAGATACTTTCACTGGGTAAGTAGGGATTGGAGGGATTGGAGCAGATGGATACCCAGGTAGGTCTGTGGATGTTTGTTAGACGTCACGACATGGGCCACGTTGCTGGTTCAGAGATTCCACTGTACCAGCGAAAGAGAGTGTGCGGTAATTTGTAACGGCATAACGTGGCGTTCCATACTTCCGGTTTCTTCAGTTCCAGATTGCTTGACGTCCAAAAATAACAGTTCTATTCGTTCATTTGAACCACATGACCTTCTCCACTAGACGCTAGTCGTGTGAACTAAAGAATCACGATCGTGAGGCCGTAGCAACGTATATCGTGGCATCTGTGATCGTGATGGCACCGACAATACAATTCTGGATTGTATCAAGATTAGAACATCTCAAGCGAATGCACGAAAGTGATCCAGTGAGAAGAATCTCCAAACAACAGGCAACGGAACTATATAATTCCAGTCTGACATCGATCTGGATGATATGGATCGGGTAAGGGAAGGACTTAAAAGAACATATGATACGATTAAAAACTGAAAAACGGTCGCTAAGGATATTAAAGACTGGAAAAGAATCCTTGAATAGGGCCAAGGTGTAGAAAGATATGAAGACAGAGTACAAGGTAATAATTATCACTAAGCTGAAATGGATAAGACAGGTGGAGCGACTGCCGGAAAGTGATCCAACGAGAAGAACCTCCAGACAACTTTAGGGGGACTAGAGTTACCTCTGTGCCCCTAACGGTACGCCAGTGGTTTCATATATACGTCACGTACTCACAAACAACCATACGTAACAGGGTTAACTTTTCTGACATTTAAATGCAGCATAGGCATAGACGCATAGTGCTTTCCCGGAGAGATTATCCCGGAAATGGCGCCAACTGTAGAATGGAAAATGCACTGAAAACTCATAGTGAATCTATTCTCTCTGTCTCACCAACGTCCCAGCGTTATTGTGAAATACGACCCCGGTACAAATCAACTTATATATCTAGTTTTTTATAGGTTATGTGATAAAAATTGAAATTAATATAATGGTTCATTAGCCATTGATTTTTTCAGGAAAATGAGAAATAGTGGGTAGATAGTGATTATTTATGTTATGTAATTTGTATTGAAAATATGCACATAAAAAGACACATAAAACAGTTTTAAAATAACGAATGTAGACAGTATCGAACGATCAACACAAAGACGTAAATATGTCGACCGAAAATGTTTCTTGTTTCTAATCACTATAGGTAAAGATCAAATGCTTATTTGACTTGGGTCTAGCAACAAGTATAGACAAACTGTTGGAAAATCACCTCCATATCGGCTGACATTATTATTCGAAATGACATATCTCGTCAGTAAAATGTCACGCGACCTCAACAGCAGAGTACGAACCCGTAGAAAGAATGTTGCCTGCGCCTATAGACACTTGTTAACATGCACCTTATTTTCAAATATACCCGGCTACGTAGAACGCTTGTAGGTAATTTTTGGCGCAGACAACAAGCGCCGATAAGTCAACAGCTATATTAAAAACATTATTTACCAGTTTACAAGAAGCTGGCAGTCAATGAACCGGATCCGCCCCCTCAAGCACCAGTACAATAGTTGGTGTTAGAAGCGCACGCAAGCGCAGAAGCCGCAACTACTTGTAAAAATCTGAACAAATAGTCAGAATCGGAATCAGGGCAATTGTTTACGTTTAAGGGTAAAGTTAAAAATACTATCCTTTTCTAAGATGAACAATTATCGGCTTTTTTTTTATTTTTATTTTTTCAATGTCACAAAAATGTATTTATGTTGTTTCAATTATTACAAAAATGTATTATTATTTTTTTTGTATTATTTTTTTGAATTTATTTTTATTGATTGTCTTCTCTGTTCTCAAATTTATTTTTTGTATTTATTTTTTTCTTTTTACGCTATAATTATTATTACTACCTTGAATTTTATGTATGTTTAATATTGTATTTTGGTTTTTATACACAGCGTTACAAGCCTCGGCTTCTGCTGTGTCTCTTATATAAATAAATAAATAAATAAATAAATAAATGTTTGCAAATGATTAAGTATAAAATATATACCAATTAAATTATATACAACTGTGCGATTCATCCTAAAATGATCTTTGTACAAAATGTTTAATTCTATGAATAGAATAGTCTTCTTTGATCTCGTATCTGGTTCATCGTCATCAGAACTACTTATTGATGATACGTCGATTACAGATATATCATTATTAAATATTTACTATCTAAAGTGCAAATTGCAACTGTACGATTGCAAATTTCATTACTATTTTTCGATTGTCCATCCTTTTAACATTACTTCAATAATAAGGCTATGGTTCAATATAAAAAAGCTAACTTTAGACAATCGAAGTTTATATTTGACAAATTTACAAAAGACGAAAAGACATGGGAAGGAATTGATATTGAGAGAGTAAAAGAATATAGTGGGTACGATATTCTTGGGGTTGGTTCTTCCTCAAATCTGGGAGATAGGGGAAAGAAAGTTCGGAAATGATATCCAGATAAGAATGATGATGTTCAACACCATAATAAAAAGCATCATGATGTACGGAGCTGAGATGTGGGGATGGGAGGATCAAGATAAACTAGAGGCAGTGCAAGAAAGGTAAATAAGGTGGATGCTCGGTTTAAGCAGAAATACGCCATCATATCTTGTGAAGGAAGAAATTAAATCTGACCAGTTAAAAGTGGAGGCAAGTTCGAGGAGTATATAAAAAGGTATCCGGAGAAAGAGATCCTAAACCAGTGCTGGAAAGAACTGGAGAGGAAAGGGGAAGAATGCAGTACTCTCTCGAGATGGGAAGAGAAAGGGAAAAGCAGGTACCAATATTGCGGCCTCTCACTAAATGAAGTAGCATGGAAGAGAGCTAGACAACAAAGCTTCATTGACGAAGCAGCACAAAGAATGAAAGACATACTAGGCCAAGAAAGACAGAGAAGAATTAAAGAATCCAGATACAACAATATGTATGTTAAAATTTGAACAACACAAATACCGAAGTACCTAACTGAAAAAGAAAATAGAGATAAGAAACGGATGGTAGCGAAATTTAGATATGGTAACGAGGAGAGAGACAACCAATTCTGGAGAGAAGATGAAGAAAGAGTATGCAGGATGTGTCGGAGAAAAAGGGAAACCATCGAGCACCTACTCCACAATTTTGACGAAGTCCGACCCAACGGAGGAACACGAAAAGAAGTTTTAAAAGACACAGGATCAGGATGGACATGGACGAATGAAATTTCGCAGAGAAGAACGTTCATTCAATAAAGACACAGCGGCGGAAAAAAGTAGGAAGAAATGAAATGTAAATATAGCATATATTGTAACGTACTAAAAAAAATGTAGAGTTCAAGCCGAAAGGCAAAATTTAATAAAAGTTATATTATTGTAATACAAAAGACGAAAGCATATAACCTACGTTCCAGGTGATTTTAAAATTGCGTCGGTGCTTGGTGCGCATATTTTTGAAACACTGGCGAGTAACGTATAGCCTGAAAAGCAGCTTTTATCTTGTAGTCTCCTTTAAGATACTTTCTTATAATGAGTATTTTTTGGGTTTAAGAGTTTACTTTTGAATGTCTGCTATACGCTGTAAATAGATATATATTCCAATAAACAGACACAACAGAGAAATTGGAGAAGAACAAACTATTGTAAAGTATAATCAAACCATGTTATTATAAATTTATGGTTGTATTTGCAAATATAAACAAACATGGAATATCCATCTGAAACTATACGAGTATGTAGTGGCTCTAGTTGCAAAACTTGTCCGCAATAAATACAGCGCTTGTTATAGTTACATATTTTATTAGGTTAGGTCGTAGATCGTGTGTCTGCAACACGAGTTCCGCTTAGACAGTGAAGTAAGTAAGTTTATTGCCGGTTAGTATATCACGGTCTAACTAACCGATTAGGTAGTTCGTGGGGTCGAGGCTAGCTCAGCAAGATTGGATACAGGGTCTCGGTTTCCATGGACTTAGTGGTTTACAAAGTTTATTACTATTTACAACTGCTATATCACTGAAGTTTGTCTATACGGCCAGAATAAATCTTATTGACAATTGTCTACGTACGTAATTAAATTTACTTTACCCAACTTAATCTCAAGGATCATACCCTGGATTAAATCAAGAAAGAAGTTTCTAAATCGATAAAGTTAGATATTGAACCAAGAAAAGTTCTGAATAACATCAGAAACAACTAGAGGCGTTAACGGTACGCATAAACCCCACAGATTATAAGTTTCTGATACCTAATTAACAATCTGAAATAAAATTAGTAACAATCTAAACAAAATTTGTAGATGTTCGGATTTTGGTGCCGATTTATAAATCGTGATGGATGTATCCAAGGATGAATCGAAGAGTGATAAGCATAAATAAAACCAAAACCCAGGCTTCTTCGAGGCCCCAAATCGCGGGACTTTAGGCCCAGGTCTACTCAGCTTATACATAAATCCAGAACTGGTCCCCATCCACAAAAATTGAATTTTTTGTTGTGTAGGTACATGATACATCTCTTGGTATTTGGTATTTTATAATATCTAATAAAAATCGGATTGTTTTTCTTTATAAATATGTATGTATATGTAAATAAAAACATATTTCAAAAATAAAATGTTTCAAAAAGAAAAGTACTTTTGCATATGACACATTGTGTCTATATTCGAGGAGGAAATCCGGTGAGGATGTCATTTTCTTACCGGAAGTCTGGAGTTTCAACTTGTAGAAAACTTACCGCAGACGCCAACGCAACTGGGCAACCACTGGATCAAGACATTCAGAATTCAGTTAAAAAATAACATTTTCCAGTAGAAATATAGTATTATATTTTCTGTTCTTTTGTTTTCTAAACTAACATAAATATTACGTAGGTATTCTTATGCAACCCGCTTATCACATCTGTGCTATGGGGATTGCATACTTTCTTAAGAATGTGGGTAGTTTTCTTTTTTTAATAGCGTAAAATAATGAAAATAAATCAAAGGATTGTTAGATATTGTCGTTTTATATTAATACAAACGCACAGTATGGATACATAAGAGCATAGCATAGAAGTTTACTAATAGTATGTATCTTAAATACTAGTCACTAGATTATATAAAGTAGCGCACCGGCGGCCATACTGGGGCTAAAAATGTCGCCAACACATATGATTTTAGGTGATTCCAACAGCACAAAAATAAGAAACTAGTACTACCAATTATTTTTATTTTAAACATTGTAATCACGATTTTTTAGTCAAAGTTGCGCTATATCAAAATTGTGGTACAATTTCAATAATTTTTTTAATTTTTATTAATTAAAATAGATATAATATATAAATTTAAATGTAACTTTAAATATTCAAACCGCTGTCAAGTACGATTTTCTTGGGATTATTTTATTAATCATGGCAAATTATTAATATTGAATCTTAATTAATGTTTAATAATTTTATATTATTTTATTTAAAAAAAAAGATGAAAACAATCAAAAATGTTCCCTTATTCCAATAATATGGCATATTCCTGGTGTAGTTCTGTCTAAACCCATAATCCATCTCATGTATCCCTCTTGTTCCCTTTCTACTATCTCCCATTCCTTCCATCGCCAGATCTCTACTCCGTACATGCTCTTTACTATCACGTCAAATAATTTCATCCTCCACTTAATATCGTCGTTAAACCTCCTCTCTTCTATGCTCCATAGCTTCCCCATAACCATTCTTGCTTTCTTCACTCTTTCCCTAACGTGCTGCCCTGTTGTTCCTCGTTAGAACGTATCCGAGGTACTTCATACTTTTCACTTCTTCAATTTCTGTCCCTGCCCATTCCCATCTTATTTTCTTTCTCTTTCATCCCCCCTTTCCAAACACCATCACCTTCGTCTTATCTTTGTTTACCTCCAGTTTTTTTTCCTTTTAAAGTACTTGTCCGCTCTGACCATCATCTTCTTTGATCCTAGCTCATTCTATGCCATCAGAGTCAGATCATCAGCGTACCCCATTGTCCAATCCTTCATTATAAACAAAGTTAACTTTACTAACAGTGTCAAAGATGAAAGAATACCTTCCTCTTATTAACCACAGTCAGAAACAGAATAAAATGTACGGAAATCCCTAAGGATACGAGCTGCTCTAAACCATTTTTCTATCTTGTCACGTTATTATTTTAATTTCAAGACATAAAATAGTGCATCGTATCAAATATTTACGTAAAATGTAATTAACAATTTATAAACGAACATAAGTATGGAATGGAAATTATAAATGTTTGATTAGTCCAATGTTTTAGTTAAAAAGTAGAATGAAATGTTCCACATCACAGCACGAAACATTAATTATTGTGTTACATAAATGTAGGTTTTAAAATTTACTCTTTTAATATTATACACAATTATGTTTTTATGTTTTTACTGTAATTAAACTGCACATTTATTCTGTTCTTAATTAAATTATTAAAAAACATTGAAAGTATTTCGCAGATAAGTCAATACTAAGTTAATATATATTGAATACTTAATTGTAACATCCAAGAATTTCCCAGGAATATGTAGTAAGTGTATATATAGTAAAATTACGAATATGCAATTACACAAAAATAGCTTAAAAATACACTTACATATGATTAGACTATGCAATACTATTTCTGACGGAACTAATTGCGATTTCTTGGGGAACCTCGGTTGAGAAACGCTAATCTAGATCATTAGATCTTACAATTAAAATCATAACGTCAGCGTAGATGATGATTTTATTATTTATTAATGAAGAAAAGTGATATTACAAATAATAATGGGCCTAGAACAGATCCATGTGGAACACCGAAATTAACTGTAAGTCAATTAAATCAATTTAACTTGAAGTGTTATAATGTATAGTCTTGACTTTAGACACTACATATTTTGTATCACCCCTGTCGAGTCCTGCAAAGGAAAACCCCCTTTCCCCTTCGTCCTGTGTTCACACTTGACGTTTCACACAGAACACTGAGTGATGTCTTCCTCTTGCTCGCCGTACATGCATACATCCATGTTCCCTTTGTTCGTAGCCAACACGTATCATTGGATTACAATTCGCCCACACGCATAATTGTATCATTTTAATTGCATTTCAAATCACTCGTATATGGGAATAATTAAATGGGATTACCTAAATATAATCCACGAGATATTTTGCGTTTAAGCTTTATATTTGTCAGATGGTTTCGGAAGAGATAGAGAATGGAATTTTTGTAATTTAATTTTCTAATTTACCTACTAATGTACTTAAAGATTGATAATGCTACAACAGGGAAATTTTTGCATACTTGAAATTTAATTTAAGTTTTTGGGATTTCAAGTGCATATTTTGTTGCCAATTTTGAAAATCATACAATAATCCCTTGCTAAACGCGTATTTTTTTGCGGTTTTGAAGTAAAGGTAATATTGAAGTTAATAAAACATTGTGTTCGTAAAACATACTATTTTGGGCGACCATTTCAAAAACAGTTCTTTTTCATCATCTAGTGCAAGACAAAAATTTAATCTTTTTCGGTCTAGGCCGATATGCTTATTTTTTTGTCGTTGGATGCTAGAGCCATCTATGTATCATCTCCATGGTTACAGGAAAACAACTGACAGTTAAACATTTATAATTGTAATAATTGTTCAATAACCATAAATTATCCAATGTAAATAAATAAATTTAATTTTTCTAATAAAAATTACTTTTGGTCGCCCAAAAAATATAATATGCACCTTTGCCAAAAAGATTATCTGTTTGAAGTCCTCGGCTGTGCCTTGGCATTCAAATTCAGATGCGGCCGAAAAAGATCTACTTTTTAGTCATGGTACACAAGTAACTATTTGATTTAGTTATAATTGTTTACAACCTGCTACCCTCGCGATAAAAACTAACATTTTTAGCAGGCAAAAGGGAGTCGGAGTCCGAGTCATGAGTCGTGAATCGAGGAGTTGAAGCTTTTTGGAGTAGTCGGAGAACTATCGACTCCCGACGCTTTGATTCCATATTTATACAGGATGACAAACCGATAAAATTGTTCTTTGTTTGTTCAAGAACGAAAACGAAATTGGAAATATTCAATATCGGTTTTAACCAGTTTTCTACGATCCAGTTTATAATTTGATTAATATTACTCGTATCAACAGATTAATGAGGCAGTAAAGAGTTTTGTTTTTACACATATCCATTTTTATCTTCTTTTGTTTGTCTTTTTGATCTTTTTAAGTTGTAACAAGCTCTGTTATTATCTCATGTTTCATGTTGGCAACCAAAATCTAAATGCCAAAAGAAAAAGTCATATTATGAAAAATAAAATTGATATTTTAACTCACTTCACTCAATAAGTCTCCGGTCTGACATATATATGGCAACACTGTTGACAGACCCATATGGTTTCTGGATAGTACCAACCTTCAAACAATACGTGTGAAAATTTCATGACATTCTGACAATTAGTTTAGAGGTTACAGTGGTTTTAGTGACTGCAGTTTTGTAATTTTCAAAAGAATGGATAAAAAAGAATTTCGTGTGTTGATTAAACATTGTTTTTTGATGGGAAAAAATACTGTTGAAGCCAAACAGTAGCTTGATAAGCGTAATATAGACTCTGCACCAGGCAAATCAACTATTACTGATTGCTATGCTGAATTTAAATTAATTAATTAATTTTAATTTTTTTAATTTTAGGATCGTTGGAATGAATGTATCAATCTTGATGTTGATGAATAAAGTCGAATTTCTAAAAAAAAAAAAAACAATGTTTTTTAGTTGGTACGGAGACTTATTGCGCGAAGTGGTAATATTTTCAAAATTTGTATTAAGAATGACACAAAAACACAAGATGAAATTAAAATGACAACTCACCCATACCTAAAATATTTAATGTAAGTACGATTTAGGAGTGAAAGGAGCCTGGAGTCGGAATCGAGAGTTGGAGTAGGGAGTCACAGAAGGGAGTCGAAGTCAGAGTCGAGAGTTGGAGTCGGAGTTTTCGAAAATACCGACTCAGGAGTCTCTTATTTTTCTGTCGACACCCCATCCCTGATTTTTAGAAGCCTAAAAGGTAAAACAACACACATCGACAACATTATTTAATTTCTTTTACCATTAAGAAAAGCTTGCACTGAATTTTTTACTTGTTTTGACCTCTAGAATTCATATTTTATTCTAGTGTAGTTAAACCTGAAACACCCTGTATATACACCTAAATTTGTATATTTTATTTTGTGTTTAGCTGTTTGACATTTTATTTGATATTTTCTTTCCTTTTAGCGTTTTTTTCAGCCTACGCAATGACTTTAAAAACATTTTCATTTTCGCATAAATCAAATATAATACATATCGATATATTTTATGGCATTTATATCCTTCTTTATGTGCCTATAAAATGTCTTATATCCCAAAATATTTTAAAAAGGATACTTTCTAGAATATTCATCTTTCAAATAATTGTTTTAACATAAAAGTTTAGGAAAGGTAAGAAGAGAAAGGTAAGTTTGTTGCAGCACGCCTGCAAAAGATGAAGCAAGGCATAGGCAGCAAACTGTTCTTCAGAATAAATATACTACTATAGCATCTATTCTATTTCTTGTTTTTCCCAGTTTGTCAAAGATAAATTGTGATTAAGGTAACAATCTCTCAAGGTTACACCCGGAGTTTTAGGGTTTCAACACCGTATTTCCGGGCTCCGGGATTTATTATAACATCTCCGGGTTACCTTTTCCTCATTAGCAAGTTTGTGTTTCTTTTTATTTTTGCTCCTCAGCTAGTTTGTATTTCTTTTTTGCTCAACAGCTATTTTGAGTTCCTTTTTTATTTTTGCTCATCAGCTATACCCTGTTCGAAATGCATAAATAGTTATAAAATCACGTGAAAAATTGAAGCCGCTACCTTATTGGCTATCGCAGCGTTTTCCAAACTGTGCGCCGCGGCACCGTGGTTACGCTACAGGGGCGCCGCGAAGTCCCAGGACCTTTTTTTTGTCATCACTTTGTAGTTTAGAAGTGGTGAGGACCTTTTTTTTTAGATCATCACTTGGGCTATCGCATAAAATTAACTGCTCAACAGCCAATGAACGGCGAGAGTTTTACAAAACTAACACGTGAACTAGAGAAGCAGGCGGCTCAAGACGGTATGCAGGCGATGCACCGCATCGGGGCGCAACATTCAAGAGTCGCCGAGTCGAAGAAAAAAATTATAGCCTTAACACAATATCATTACAATATCAAAATAGCTTTAATTAAAATAATATTCATTTTTGTAATAAGTATTTTGACCTTTAATTAAATCTAGCAAAAACTACTTTTATTTACTGGGCGGCACTTTAAGCTTCTAGTACAAGGGGGTCGCCATGCAAGGAAATTTAGAAAAAACTACCTTTTTTTACTGGGTGGCACTTCAGGCTTCTACTGAAAGGAGGGGCGCCATGAAAGGAGATTTAGAAAAAAATCCTTTTTTTATTGGGCAGCATTTCAGCCGTTTCATTGCCTTTAATACCAACATGTCCCGGTATCCAAAACAGCTCTACTCTCACATTCTGAGCATTCACCGGATCTTTAGTACAACAGGATGCACTGGATCTGGATCTTGGATACTGTTCAGAGCGCTCAGCGAGTCCGTCAAGATAACATTTGAGCGACTTTGCTGTGACGAAACAAAACACAGGGCCTTGAAAATAGCGTACAGCTCAGTAGTGTACACACTCGTTATGGAGTGCAGACGGTACTGAAACTGTTGACGTGGGTTCAGGACAACGAACGCACACCCAACCCTGGTTCCGGATTTTGATCCGTCAGTAAAAATGACAGTATCCTCGAACGTAGGGACCAGTGTTCTTTGTAATTCATGTTGGTATTCGATAGGCAACATAGTATCTTTATCAAACCAAGTTAATGTGAGATTCACAAGCGGACGCGGCAGCGTCCATGGCGGAACAGCACACAAAACGAAACTTGCCATTTCGGGCATATTAAAATCAATATCGCCCAAAATGTCGAAAGTCCTCAGACCAAAAGACCTATTGGCTCTTGATTTTCTGTTATAGGTCTCTGTATGTCTATTTTGTAGAATAGGATCATACGCAGGGTGATTTGGCTTGGCACTGAGTGCAGCCATATATCGCAAGGGCAGAATTTTACGACGAATGTACAGTGACGGTTCGCCTGCTTCACACAGCAGGCTTGGTGTTGGGCTGGTGCGAAATGCACCTGTGGCCAATCTAACCCCAGTGTGATGTACAGTGTCAAGAATTCGTATCTCTTGATGTTTAGCTGACCCATAAGCTAGCCAAAAAGGAAATTTAGAAAAAAAAACTACTTTTTTTACTGGGCGGTACTTAAAGCTTCTAGTAAAATAATCGATTATTAAGTAACGTAAAAGTAAAAAATGGTCACCTTAATTGAGATCTTTAGCTATATTCTCTTTCCATTCCAGATGATAGTTTCCATAATCATGTATCAAAACCAAAGCTTAATTAAACCTATTAACGTAGTACTGTGTGCAATATTAAATGTCAGAAATCCCATCAATTATGACTTTAGTAATTTTGTATTTGTAGTTGATTAGTTTTTGATACGATCAGAATCAAAAGGAACGGTCGATAGTAATTAGTCACCCCATCAATTACACTAATTAATATTTTTAATATGAAAAGAATTTTTGCATTCAATATATTTTAATGAAAGAAAACTGTGTGAAAAAAGAATGTCTAGACAGACCGTGTAATGAATATGTCATGAACATTCATATTTTCATATTTTTATTAAAATATTTTTAGATATATTAAAAAGATTATTACATGACAAAATCAATCTTCTAATGAATTCAAAGATAATAAAATTTCTGAAGAATGAATGAGAATCCACAACAACAAAGATACTAGAGAAATATATTCAACTCCGAGTATTCCAAAAGAACCGAGAGATAGACGATAGCAGTGGATGTGACATGTGAAGAAGATGAAGAATAAAATGGTAAAGAAGATATGTGAAGGAAAATTAAACAATCCATTCAGATTAATGGTGAATGGAGAATCCGCAAGGACTGTACTCAGATCCGAAAATTTTGGAGTCCGAAATTTGAACCCACGTTCCACTGCTCCGTAGGTAATTAGTTTGTTATAACCCTATTTGAAATAATTGTAAATGATAAATTGATTAAATTTTTTCATAAACATAAGCTACGAGGGATGTTTCCAAAGTTCTGGGAATTTAGGTATAATTTTTATTATTTTGTTAATTTTCGTCAATATTACAATGTAATTTTTCAACATAATCTCCATTTAACTGAATGCATTTATCCCAACGATAAACTAATTTTTTTAAGCCGTCCTCAAAGAACTTTTTCGGTGTCTCCTCAATCCACCTATTGGCACCAACAGCCTTGGCACCCAGCGCGGCGAAACCTTGCTAACGCCCAAACAATCATGCAAGATGTCATGAACTTGTCGTGTACCTATCCCTAGGCGCACATTAATTTGACGAATAGTCATTCGCCTGTCCTCTTTCAGTAGGTCTTCGACGGCAGTAATGTTTCTTTCATTTACCGACGTGCTTGGGCGCCCACTGCGTGGATCGTCTTCTAGTGATGTTCTACCGGTTTTAAATCGATCGATCCGCCGATAAACAGTACTTTTGGATTCTGCAGACTCACCAAATACTCCTTGCAGACGCTGAATAATTTCTAATGTTTTCACACCTTCTTTCCACAAAAAAGAAAATTATTTGCTGCGTCTTGGTTACAAAAACAGTGCTATGAAAACGCGTCTATATCAGTCGAACACCTAAATCAGACTGAACAATATTGCACTAGATAGTTGCATAAACATGTCAAGACTTGTCTGGCACCAATACCATTGCCTATAAGTTCTGCGTAATTTAATTATAGCACAATTCCCAGAATTTAGGAAACATCCCTCGTATTATCAACCACACAACATGGTTTCACAAAGCAAAAAACCGTTGATACTGCCCTGTTTGATTTTCTGGACTATATTTATAAAACTATCGATGCGAAGGACGTTGCAATAGGAGGATTTATTGATCTGTCCAAGGCATTTGACTTTGTTGAACACCAAACTCTTCTAGCCAAACTAGAAAGATACGAATTAGAGGACATGCTCTGGCTTGGTTTAAGTCATATCTAAGCAATAGAACACAGGCGGTTAAAATTCAAACAGACCAAACCGATACCGTCATATCAGAGATCAGCGCATCGAATACTGGTGTTCCACAAGGCTCTATTACAGGACCTACTTTATTTAACCTGTATGTCAACGATCTTCCTAGATGTTTAGCCAACCTCCCATTTGAAGTAGAATTGATGTCATATGCGGACGACAACAATTTCTTAATTAGAATAAAGAAAACCGACAATCCTGGTATATAGAATTGCTGTACAAAACCCTTCTCCACTGGGCTGAGAAAAATAATCTAGTAGTCAAAAGTTCAAAATCAGTAACAGTAATTTTCAAAACTTCTAGATCGAATATAAACTTTCAGCCCATTGAAATATTACCAGAAGTCAACACCACTAAAATTTTAGGCCTACACATTAATTCCAATCTTACTTGGACTGAACACATTAATGAATTGTGCAAAAAGCTAAACAGGGCTCTGTATGGTATGAGAATAATATCTTTCAAGTGCAGCAAATTGGTTATGAAGAACATTTATTTTGAGAATTTTCATTCGCTTCTTAAAAACGGCATAATGCACTGGGGTAAATCATCAGAATTCCAGAGAGTTTTTGTGATTCAAAAACGGGCTATTCGAATTTTAGCTAACCTAAGAAATAGAGACTCATGACGAATTGCATTTAAAAGTCGCGAACTTCTGATTGCTCCTAGTGTTTACATCTATGAAATATTAATTTTCACTTTCAAAAATATGCATTTATTTAGCGCTAACATCCCACAGCATCAACATAACACACGACACAAAAATGAACTTAACGCTAAAAAGTACAATTTAACACTATTTGAAAAAAGTATTGGGTATAATGCTTGTAAATTTTATAGTCATTTGCCTACAACTTTAAAGGAAATAAATAATATAAAATCCTTTAAGAAAGAAGTGAAGTCAATTTTAATCAATAGAAACATATACTCTGTTGAGGATTTTTTAACAACGATCAGTTAAACATAAGTGGCTGTTTCGCTTACATTTTTACTTGTTAACATTTTACACTTCTAACACTTTATAACATTTTGTATTATTTTTTTTTTATCATATGACTGTAATAATATTTTTTATAATTGACTTGTCCTGAAATTATGTAATTTTTGGATCAATAAAGTATTATTATTATTATTGTTATTATTATTAACTTACCACGGAGCCACGACTGCTCCTTTTTATCTTTTGATTATATTTCAAAACGTTTTTTATATTTTTCTTGATTGGTTTTTTCTTAGCTGTCCAGGTTATGATGTATTAGTGGTTTGTGACTTATGTTTAAGACAATCATTTTCTTATATCATTCTTCTCTTTCCGGCGTTTCGTAAAATGTAATTCTATTTAATGCATTAGCTGAAAAAAAAAGTTTTTCAAATGCATCAAAGAGCTAATTATATTTTGTTTTTAATAAAGTTAAATTAGGTCTGACATTAATGAATAATGAAAAAGCTGATTTAATTATTTTTAAAACAAACCTTTATTAACCGAATTTTAAGAAGTATTTTTTACTTATATTACCAAAATTAATTTAATAATGAATGTGGTTTTCGTAACTTTTAATTAGTGAAAATATTTTTAGGATTATAAGTCAATGGTTTAACGTAATGAAGAATACAGACAGAAGAAAAAATTGCGAATTTGAATTTTCTATTCCGGACGATGGATATTTTTATAGCAAAACCCACCTTGCTTACTGCCGAAATAGTTTCGTACATCATCACCAACAGTTATGTGCCTTTACGATAAATTCCACATATATCCCCAGGTCCTCATATCCTTTATTTTGTCCCCACGGATATTTTTTGTGAAAACTGTGTAATTTCCAATAATTTCCCTATATTCGTATATTGTATCAGTTCAATTTTCAAACATATTAAGTCTATAACCATTTGAGTCAGAATCTCGTTCGGAAAGCGAGAATATATGTATGCGTAACTACATATTGAAGGAGGCTAACGTTTATCCTTGCTAAATCCTAGACAGGACTGTAGCTTAGGGGTTTCAACATGGCGACTTTTATTTTGTTTCACCAACTATTTTGTTTTATCGATCGCTTTTACAATTCCTCTTCCGAAGTTCTAAATAGGTTAGATGCGACAAACTAAATGCGACAAATAAAGAGTTTTTATCCTTACATCAAAGGATTAAAACTGTAGTTTTAGTACAACATTTATGGCTATTGCTTCATCTAATTCAGCATATTCCAAACAAGATATAAGCAAATTTAACACAGGCCTACGTCTCATTTTATTTATTTATATTATTCTGTTCTAATAACTGATTTTGTATGAACAAATATATGAGGGTTACCTTTTATGTTTTTACAAACGACCACTAATGACAATATTGAAATATGTCATTCCTATTTTCGTAGATATTGACATTTGTTATTGTGAAATCAGTGGCAGCTTATAAATTGACCGAGTAGTTTGTTGACAGAGTTTTAAAAAAACAAGTTTGTGAAAAAATTGATATTACTCGTGAAGGTTTTCGTTGGATAATTTTTCACGATTTTAGTAAAGGCCTAACTCAACAACAATGCATAGATTCACTTCGTTCAACCTTTGGTAATGAAGAACCATCGGAAAAGACTGTTTACAATTGGTTTGCAGAATTTCGTAGTGGTCGTGCGTCCGTCAGTGATGAATCTCGTGAAGGTCGACCAAAATCGGTTGTGATTCAAAAAAACATCGATGCTGTGCGCAATTTGATTGTAGAAGACCGGCATGTGACTTACCGTGAGATAGAGGCATCCTTTGGAATATCACAGACTGCAATACATTCGATTTTGCATGAACATTTAGCTGTGAAAAAGATCTGTTCCAGATGGATTCCGCATAATTTGACCGAAGCTCAAAAAAAGGCTCGTGTTGATTGGTGTAAGGGAATGCTAAACAAAATCAACCTAGCACTGCAAAATCCGTATACAACATAGTTACAGGTGACAAAACTTGGATTTATTCATATGGACTGGAAACTAAGCAACAATCCACTGTTTGGGTCTTCCAAGATGAACCGAAACCCACAAAAGTTGTTAGTTCACGAAGCACTTCTTCGGTTGTACTGGACATGTCGCAATCATTCCTTTATTGGTCAGAGAACAGTTAAAGCTGAATGGTATACAACAATTTGTTTTCCAGAAGTCATCGACAAAATCAGGAAAAACCAAAAACCTCGCATCATTCTTCATTATGACAAGCTGCCACACAGGACGTCAAACAAATGATTATTAGAAGGAGAAAAACATCGAATTAATATCTCATTGCCCGTATTCGCCTGATTTATCCCCAAACAACTTTTTTTTTGCTCCCAATATCAAACAAAAAATGCGGACAGCGATTTTCATCACCTCAAGAAGCTGCTGAAGTTTTCGAAAACCATGTTTTTGAGATACCTTCAGAGTGGAAAAAATGTTTGGAGAATTAGTTTGAACGCATGCAAAATTGTATAAATCTTAAAGGCGAATATTTTGAAAAGCAATAAAACAGTTTGTTCCAAATTTTTTCTTTCTTAGTGTTTGTAAAAACTTAAAAGGTAGCCCTTGTAATAATATTTTGGATACAAATTTAAGCAATTCAAAAAGATCATAAAATAACCTAACATATTTTGTAAACATGTGTTTAAAAGTCAAAATGAGGAATTACTGTCTGCCGTGCACGGAATTTTTGGATTACAGGGGCTTCTGCTTACCCTTCCCGAAACCCGAGGTGCTCTAATGTTACGAGGCCCCTTAATGCAAACTTGAAATGAGTAAATGCGCATGAACTAAAATTTGTTTAACATTTGATAGCAAATATAAAATATACATAATAAAAATAGTCAAATACAAATACAAATAAATTTGAGGACAAAAAAAGCAAAGGGTTTGGATTAAAATAATTACTGCGGGCACCCATAGTTCTCTCATATATTTCCTAAAATCAACTTCACTATGTACATGATAAATACAAACACTTATTTTTCTAATCAGAATGCAACAAGTAATTCTGAAAATATAAAAAATATCTTGTAACAAATTCAACGCAGGCATGTGTAATTTATCTATCCTATAGGAGATGTTTGAAAAACTAAAATATAAAAACATATATTTCACAATCCTTTTTTCCATCAAATCCTGCGTGTTTGTATCCTTAGTAATCTGGTAGGATTTAGTCGGGTCAGAGGGGTCATTTTCCCAACACTCATCTTCAACTGGGGTAACCATGTAACTGTCACTGTAAGATCTCAACATCACAGCCTACAAGTAGGTGCGTATGTTTAGAATATGTAGATTGAAGCAGGTCCATTGGGATCATCATGACCCTTGACTGTAATTAGGGGCGTGAGACATCTTAGTTTCCTTAGTTTGGCAGTTTCCGCTGGTTGAAGTTTAAGCCAGGGCGACGATGTTAACTTAGAATGTGCTCTCCACGCCCTGCTTAGCTCAACACGGGGACGTACTGAACTTTATACCGACAATAATTAGATGAAAGGAAGGATGTTTCAATCATATATGAAATGTTTGTGATACGTTGATACACAAATCAGCATCTAATCACTGGATTATAAGATAGATGTCACTACAGTTATCAAAGTCTATTGAACTAGCGTGTACTATAATTAACATAAGATTTGCATCTCTTGCGGTTCTGGACTACTAAATAACCCACTTTATAGCAGGGAAACACCACAAAATATCGTGTGATTCAAAGTATAGTAAGCGGTTGAAGAAAAATAAAGTATTATAAATTATGATAGATTATAATCGATTAAACACTAAAACTGTTTGTTAATATCATTTTTGACAATTCAGCAAGTTTAAAGAATTTGGGCCATGCTCATAATCATTTACTTAATTCTACAACTAATCTTCACTTAGTAAAATATGCTAGTATAATATTATTATTTTTGTTTCCATTATATCACTATTAGTTTATTTTAGTTAATAGGGGATAGGCATGATTTTTTTAATTTTTTTTATTATATTCCTCTTGTTGCATATAAACATAAAAAACAGTTTTTAATTTTTTTTTTTTAATTTGAAGGCTTAAAAAAAATCATAAATGTATGAAGCGCACGAAAACGACGTGTGACGTCATACCCCTTCTAACTGACGCATGACACTACTTGCTTACCCAGCGTACATAGTCTGTTTGTGAACTTATTTGTTTGTATAACTTTTATAGGTTTTGTAAAGTTAGAGTGATTTTAATTAAAATAAAGTTTAGTTCTATAAAAACAATTTATACATGTTTACCGAATTAAATTTTATATTAAAACATATAAAATATGGAAGATCCAGGCCCCAGTACTTCGAAACATTATCGAAAATATTGTTCAGTACCGATGTGCACAATTAGTTCAACTAGAAATCCAAAAAAACAATTTATATCATTACCTGATGGCGAAAAACAACAGAAAAGGCGAAATTTGTGGCTGAAAGCTATAAGGCGAAATAAAACCGATATTTCAGAAAAAAGTAAACTTTATGTTGTGTGCATAAATGCATCAATGTTGGGTAAATTATCACTCTGAGCCCTAACAAAATCTTTATCTGCCATTTTAATAGTAAATGCGTGAAAAATTGTTTAAAAACAAATACAAAACTCTCGAACAATACAATATACACACGTGTAAAGATTATGTTGTAGCTGTATCTGTGACGTGAAACCCCTATCGTTTGACGTCATACTCAGTCGTTTTTACTCGGCAACCTTCGCGGCGTGGTCGGCTTATTTCAAATTTACAATATATTAATTAAAAAATTTGGCTATAATATTAATTAAAATGTGATTTTTGTTTTGTTAGGTGACATAACTAACATTAACATATCAAAATAACGTAGTTTTAAGGAAATACAAATTTTATGCGTATCCCCTATTATAGAATAGTATGTGTCAAAGCGCGACGCATGATTTATTGATGTAACCAGAGTTACTGTTCTCTATGGGTACACTTATGCATCATTTTCATGGTAGTGTCAAAGGCGCGACAGGGGTGAGAGGCGTGGTGTTATATTTACAAGTTCGAATTTCATGGTGGGGTTGGAAGCGTAAGAAGTGCGCGTTTTCGGTTTTGACAACATTTGTATCTAACCCATATCTAACCTAAAAGTTTATACAATTATTTGGAGTAAACGGTTATTCAATTTCATTAAATATGTCATCAAATCGAAGGAGACGTCTAGCTCTTTTTTATGCATATTTAGACTTATTGCGATATCAAGAAAAGCGATGGTGGGTACGTCCCATATATACATACAAACAGAAGGCAACAGGGAGATTATTTTACCTTGTTGCAAAAAATGAGACACAAAAACACAGACAGTTACTTCAATTACAAGAAAAGAATTTAATACACAATATTTTTTACTTGACATCACAGTTTAGAATGAAGATTCTGTTGGCCCCTGCTTGGGGGTGTATTATTAGTATACCCACTGCATGACATTTCTGCAGACCAGATATTTGAAACCGAATCCATAATAATAAATATTATGACTGCCGACAGCATTGTAAAAGTCGCTATTTCGCTACATCAATATACGTTTTTTTAATTTTTTTTTAGGTAAGTAATATAAGTGTCTCGCTAAAGATCTCACCATTCCGAAAAAATATATGTTTCTATGGTTTCGACGGTGCGGCCAGCGCTAGAGTTGAAATTTCTGAACTTGCGACACCGCGCCGACGACACCATGGTACGTTTTTTTTTTTCAAAATAGAGCGATCCTATTGGTTCAATTTCTTGTTCCACGCTTCCAACACCAACATGAAAATGATACATTACTGTTTGGGCCAGTTTGCATATAATATAACCTAACTTTTCGTGAAGTTATGTTAGAAGGTTTATTTTTAAATTAACTAGGTCATTTTCGGCTTTTAGATCAAATTTTAAGTGGGATACACTATGTTTTGGCTATGCCACAAAAAATAAGTTCATTTTTGTTTACTAGTGTTATGATTATTATTATTTAACTATCGAGCTTTAACTTATATCTAGTTTTAAGACTTTTATGCAACGGGGTATCAGTGTTTTTATTTTTACTTTGTTCAAAATGTTTCAACGAGTCCCTTAAACTAACCCAATTAATATTATTAACTATAATTATTTTTATTCAGTTATGTTTGTTGTTAATTTGTAGGTGTAAACGTGAGTAATCTTAGTGAAATCTTCTTCTGTAACTAGGTCATTTCCAAAGTAGTTCTCTAAGTTGTAGGAATCTTAAGGGTTTGCATGTTATGTTTACCACATAACTGTTATGTGGCTACAGCGGTTGTGAATCAGAGGAGGCATGTTTCTCGTTGCTTTACACACCACACTGTGACACGCTGCTGACACCACTCTCAACAACCTGCTCTCTATTCACTGATTTACCAAAAAATGCCAGGGTAGGTCAATAAGTCTGTACTAAACAATAGGAAAAACACATTATTTTGGGTTGATTCATTTTTATTTCTCAACATAGACTCCTTTTAGCTCTATACACTTCTCTATACACGCTCGCGGTTTTCCAACTTTTTCAAGCCATCCACATCCGGAAGGCTCTCAAAATAGGCATCTGTTTCGGCAATAACCGCCTCGTTCGACGTGAATTTTTTTCCGGAAAGTCATTTCTTCATGTTTGGTAACAGTAAAAAGTCACTGGGCGCCATATCTGGTGAATGCGGTGGATGCAGCAACAATTCGAAGCGTAATTCATGCATTTTCGCCATCGAAACTGCAAAATCGTTTATTGTTCACTGTGAGCAAACGCTGTACCCATCTTCCCGATATATTTTTCATACCCAATTTTTCGTGCAAAATTTTCTCCATCTTTTTGCTCAAAACGGGCATCTGTTTTGGCGATGACCTCCGCAATCAACGTGAATCTTTTCCAGAGAGCTATTTATTCATGTTTGTAAACAGGAAAGGCGACTATTTCCTTTTAAAAAGGGCCATATCGGGTAATTCATGCATTTCCGCCATCGAAACTGAGTAACAATGTAATTATTTAGTAATAAACATTTCGCTGGGTCTGTCCTGTTTATGATCTGAATAAAATAAAACTAAATAAAATAAAATAAAATAAATAATATAAGCGTTTATTCTCCACTATGAGTAAACACGGCACCATCTTGTCTTTCTCATTTTCATACACAATTTTTCGTGCAAAATTGAAACCACTGAGCCATGTGATATGCCTGTGGCACTCAAGACCGTATCGTGGATTTTGTCAATCATTTCGGGCGTAGTCACCTCAAATAGACGTCCCGAACGATGTTCATCACTCGTGGATGTACGACCATGCTTAAACATTCATCCAATTCTTAACAGTTTTAAACGCTGGTGCAGATGTGCAGGTGTTTAATCTCTACACGAAACTCGTTTTTTCCATTGTTCTAAAATAACAAAAGTTTGCTTCAATCGGTTGTAAAAATGAAACCATGTGATTGATATGGCTGAAATTTTGACAGCAGTTTATTCAGCAGTCATTCATTCATTTTCACCATCGAAACTGCACAAGGGTTTATTCTCCTCTAGGAGCAAACGCGGCACCCATCTTGCCAATATCTTTTTCATACCCAATTTTTCGTGCAAAATAAGGAGGTATTCAGCAGTAATTCGTTCATTTTCGCCATTTAAACTGCACAAGCGTTTATTCTCCACTAAAAGCAAGCGCGGCACCCATCTTGTCGATATCTTTTTCATACCCAATTTTTCATGCAAAATTAAAATCACTGAGCCATGTGTTGTGTGGTGAGGTCAGCAATTTTACTGCCTTGTAAACATCATTTTATAAAACTTACAAAAGCAAAAATGTGCCGTTGATGAAAAATTGAACTAATGAAGTGTTTTTGTGTCGGGCTTGCTTTTAATTCAACATGTTTTTGAGTATTTCTACATATATAATCGTGTTATTTAATTTAATTCATTGTTACTGATTTATTTTTGGTAAAATGCACACAAATTCTTTGTATATTTCGTAAAAAAAAAAAAAAAACTAGAAGTATATATATTTTCGAACTGTTACAGTATAGGCTATTACAAACCATTAAGCTTAAGCGGAAGAAATGGAATTTTTATTTTCTCTCTTTAAGTCGTCACGAGCTAATTTTTTAATGTTTGAAGTTGGATTTTGCTAAACAAAATGATCAAAATCTTCAATCAAACGTTAACAGTTACTAGAATTCAAAATCTAATTTCACTCAAACCAAAGAAACAAGCAATATTTATTTCTATCAAATTCAAAATTATGTATAAATAAAGACGTTAAACAAAATGATCAAAATCTTCAATCAAACGTTAACAGTTACTAGAATTCAAAATCTAATTTCACTCAAACCAAAGAAACAAGCAATATTTATTTCTATCAAATTCAAAATTATGTATAAATAAAGACGTTAAACAAAATGATCAAAATCTTCAATCAAACGTAAACAGTTACTAGAATTCAAAATCTAATTTCACTCAAACCAAAGAAACAAGCAATATTTATTTCTATCAAATTCAAAATTATGTATAAATAAAGACGTTAAACAAAATGATCAAAATCTTCAATCAAACGTTAACAATTACAATAGAATTCACAGAAAACCTTTTTAAAATCGTGCATTCTATCCTACCTGGTGTGTTTAATTTTAAATTGATGTTTTTTTTAATTATGTATTTTGGCAAAAAAAGAACAATAGTTCGTTCACGTTAAAAGCCAATACAAATAAATAACAAATGAAAAATCCAAAACTCTCTTCAATATTGATTTGATAAACACAAAAAAACTGAATGACAATTTTACAGCTGCGACTGTCAGTTGAATAAAAACAATAAATTCGTGTAAGCAAAAAATTTGGCACTATAATATGGTCCCACATCGAGAGGTTTTGACGTTAACGATATTAATTCAAGAACAAAAAATAAAATTTGCTGCTTGAAGGAATAAAAGGGTGTGACGTCACAGGAGTGTTGTCCACAAAAAGTGATCAAGAACACGGAATATATATAAAAAAATACGGATAACCGTGTAAGGAATTAATGATTAACTTGGGGACGAATTGTGTGTGGACATGGGAAATTACTTGTGTTTTTTTCACTCTCTTCTAACACTATCCTTACTCTCTGACCATCGTTTTTAATCTGGGTTCCATTACTTCATCACGAAATATACAAAAAATTTAATTATTTGAGATATTAACTTTGAAGGAAAAAACTTTTCGGAAATAATGGATGAAATGTTTTTTTGAAACGAGTTGAACATTTGTTTTAATGAAAATATTTCTTTTTTTTGTTATTCAACGGATGAGTTTATTATTTCATTTCCGTCTGTTTTTAATTTAATTTAATTTTAAAATTTATTCTCTCGATTTTGAAGGGAGTTAAGTAAATATTTTATATCAACGCTCAATTGAAAATTCTACTTGACTGGACGTATTTGGACGTTTGTATTTGATGTCAAATAGGTTGTTTTGTTAAAATAAAATCCTGTATCTTATTAAGGCCCAGTCTTTCCAACTTCAGGTAAACCTCTAGGTCAGTGTTTCTCAACAGGTGGCCGCGGACCACCAGTGGTCCCCAGAAAAATTTTAGTAGCCCGCGAAAATTTTTTAAAATGTATTTTGCAATTTTTCAAAAAAATTTATGCACATTTTTTATGTAAATAATTTATATTTTGTTTATTTTCTGTAAACTTTCTACAAATAAAATAATGTATTTAGTAGTACATTAAATATATTTGATTTAAAAAAATGAACCAACAATTGTTATTAGTGGTTCGCGTTAGAAAATTATATATTATAATGGTCTGCGGTGCGTTTTTGGTTGGGAAACACTGGTCTAGGTAACTATCTGACAGTTAAGGTTATGTGATACTTAATGTGCTGAATAAATGTCACCCCGTCTATCAATACAAATTTATCCATCGGATAGTTATCTAACGGGTAATGAGACAGATTATTCAGCAGATGAAGTTCGAGATAACTTTATTTGTCAGACAGTTACCTAGAAGTTTACCTGAAGGTGGAAAGACTGGGCCTAAGTAACATGTTTTACTCAGATATCTTGAATAATATATCTCATCTTGTAATACGTAACTAAGGGGGAAACTTAATTTTCGATTTCTATATTTATAATATTATTTTAGGGCGATAATTCTGAAATAGCCCCTTTCAAAATATTTGACAATTTGAAGAAGTGTTTTCTTTCAAAACCAATCTTGATTTAGTAGTCTGTTGACAGTGAGCGTTTAAAAAGAAACAAGTTTGTGAAAAAATGGATATTACTCGTGAAGGTTTTCATTGGATGATTTTTTAGGATTTTAGTAAAGGCCTAACTCAACAACAATGCATAGAATCGCTTCGTTCAACTTGTGGTAATGAAGCACCATCAGAAAAGATTGTTTACAATTGGTTTGCAGAATTTCGTCGTGGTCGTGTTTCCGTCTGTGATAAATCTCGTGAAGGTCGAGCAAAATCGATTGTAATTTAAAAAAACATCGATGCTGTGCGCAAAAGAAGATCGGCATGTGACTTACCGTAAGATAGAGGCATATCGCAGACTGCAATACATTCGATTTTGCATGAACATTTAGTTGTGAAAAAGAAGCTCAAAAAAAGACTTGTGTTGATTGGTGTAATGGAAAGCGAAAAAAATTCAACCTAGGCCCTGAAAAATCCGTGTACAATATCATTACAGGTGACAAAACTTGAATTTATTCATATGAACCGGAAACTAAGCAACACTCCACTGATTGGGTCGTTTAAGATGAACCGAAACCCAAAAAGTTGTACGTTCACGAAGCAGTTCCAAGAAAATGATTGCTTGTTTTTTTCGGTTTTACTGGACATGTCGCAACTATTCCTTTAGAGGATCGAAGAACAGTTAATGTTGAATGGTATACAACAATTTGTTTACCAGAAGTCATCGATTAAATCAGGAAAAACAACCAAAAACGTCGCATCATTCTTCATCATGACAATGCAAGTTCCCATACAGCACATCAAACAAGTGATTATTTGAAGGAGAAAAACATCGAATTAATGTATAATTGCCCGTATTCACCAAATGTATCCCCTAACGACTTTTTTTGTTTCCCAATGTCAAACAAAAAATGCGTGGACAGCGATTTTTATCACTTTAAGAAGCTGTTGAAGCCTTTGAAATCCATGTTTTTGAGATACCAAGTTCAGAGTGGAAAAAATGTTTGGAAAATTGGTTTGAACGCATGCAAAAGTGTATAAATCTTAAAGGCGAATATTTCGGAGAGCAATAAAACAGTTTGTTCCAAATAAAAAAAAAATAATAATCTTTCTTAATTTTTGAAAAAACTTAAAAGGTATCCCTCGTATTATAGTTAAATTTAATTTAAATCAAGTTAACTTAATAATCCAGTAAAAATAAAAGCTTTATGCATACCATAATTTGGAACGGAGGGAGTATTCTAAGTTTCTAATATTATTTTGAACAGGATTTTGTTTGTATTCTAATTTTTTACAAGTCTGACAACTAATTTGGGACACGTTTTAGAACAACTAAAACAACTATTTTGTAAAAGAGAGGGTACAATTTTAGGTAAAGATAAAGTTTAATTTAACCTCAGTGTATAATTATTAATCTGTAATTCCAGTCCGGAAAAAGGGAGTCGTCTTCCTCGCTTATATCAGCGATACAGGTGGCTGTACTCGTAGTTCCCTTATCACACCGCTGGATGGAAACTGTCTTAAATCTGTCGAGCTAATTTTAGCCGCGACCCCACTACAGGCGTGTCTAACAGCGACTCTTCAGGTATTCAACTTCCGTATCATCGTACTAACGTCTCATCTTCAACGCCCCCACGTTATTCCTTCCCAGTCCCCCCCCCCTAACCCGCCACACGCTCACAACAATTTACTACCGTCATGTTAAATACGGAATTTCATTATAGAAAAATATACATACGAGGGAGAACTTTCTTCAGGGAATTTTCTTTCAGAATAAAAAATAAAAAATTTGTTATAAAGTGGAAACCATACGTTACCAAGCTGTGTGTATATGGTTTTCTCGAACTCACCTGTAAAAAAAGAAAACAAATTATTACAAGTTCCTTATTTCATAATGAATTATTAATTAGCGCTAACATTATATACTAGCGCTCATCTATATTAATAAAACTGCAGGCTATATCTGTTTTTTTTTTATATTTTCGCCGTCATATTTGGTTTCTACACGTTTAAGATAATAAGACAATACCCACAAAAAACTCAATTTGTCAACTGTCTGTCGGGTAGGCTATAAGGCCTTTAATTTTTATTCTAGGGGTGTGTTTCGGGATTAAAACTGTTTATTAAAAAACTTTACAATAAAACTTAAATAATTCAATGTATTTTTTGGAGAAGTTATGGGGGAGGGGCATCCTAAAGCTAAATTTTTGAAATATCTCCTTATTGACTTAACAGCAAAAATGTATGAAACAAAAAGAAATTACATAAGGGTTGACTATGGAAAATAAAAGTAATGTTGTGGTTGTCCTAAGTTTATAAGTTATACGGTGAATTTCTTTTATCCTGCAACCTTATACTAATTATTATTATGCCTGGTTTCCCTAGTAACGACAAATTATTTTGACAGTAATGTTAAATCGATTATGTTGCAAATTAAAAGAAACGCAGTTTTACATTGCTGTCAGATTTCAATTACCATAGTAACGATAATACCTATATTGCAGGATAAAAGAAATTCACTGTATAAAGCTTGCAGTAGCCGACCGGCGTAGCGTAGTGGTAGCACAGCTGCCTTGCGTTGCTAAGGTCTCGGGTTCGAATACCGTTCAGGCATGGAATTTTCAAAAATTAAGAATTGTCCTGGCTACTTGCCAAAGTAACAAAGGCCATTAAATTAAAAAAAAAAAAGAAAAAAGCTTGCAGTAGAAATTATTTTATTTTTGCATAGCCAACCCTTATGTAATTTATTTTTAAACTCATGATACTTTCGATTGAATGAATATTTGGGGGGTACACACTAAAACTAAAATCTTGAAATATTTCACTTATTATTTACTTTACCATACATCAAAAATGTATATGAGGAAACAATTTTTTTAATAAGATTATATAAGGAGCAAGGCGAGAGTTACTTATAAAATTGAAATATCTCATTTATAATTTATTTAACAGCAAAAATGAATAAGAAAAGTAGATTGTCCTTTCTGTTTAATGCAGTTTTTAATAAGATATATTTTGGGGAGCTATGGGGAGAGCTACCTATAAACAATATATAGTGAAAAAAACTAATATATTCGAAAATTTGTGTTAAAAATGAAAAAAAAAGTCAAGATGAAATGAAAATGACATTTTATAAAAACAGTTCACCCCAACCCAAGATATTAAATGTAAGTATAGTCTGTTTATTTAGTTTAAGCGAAATTAGTTTAGAAATCTACTATATTTCAACGGTTGAATGAGGCTTTTTATCATTTTGTTTAACAAAATCTCACTTCGATCGGTAAAAGTTCACTCGTAATAACTTAAGAAAATAAAAATTACATATGTTCCGCTCAAATATTTGGAATAGACTACGATTTACAAGTGAAGGGAGTCGGGAGTCGGAGTCAAGAGTAAGAGTCGGTTGTCGGAGTCGGTATTCAAAAACACCGACTCGGGTGTCGGTAATTTTTCTGCCGATTCCCCATCCCTGCTTAGAAATGTTTCACTATCACAAAAAAATCATATGGTCACGCGATCGACCATTTGATTATCTCCGATCAACCGTTTACCCACATTTGATATAGAGCGTTATGAGCATCTGTATCCAAGCGCTGCACTGAGTTTATATTATCTGTATTCAATTGGAATACCGTCTACAGATAAATATAAATCTCTTAATAGTATCTCTAGGTATAGGTGTAGTTTAGTAAAAGAGTCAAGAAGGTAACATCAACACGGCGAACCAATGAAACAGCCACTTAATACTTTTATCGCAGATATTTGGTTGTGAATTTCCTTCTCAGAGGTGCAATAAACACCACTTCAATTCTGATCACGTTCCTACTCGCAGGAATAAATAACTCGATATGTATAAGGCTTATCTTGGGCCACCACAATGTTGCAAGTTGTGAGGTGAATTAAATTACTTATATTTTTTACCCTTGTATTAATGCGATTGAGTCTGTTGTATGCTGACGATGTTTTCTATACTAAATCATTTCTAACATCATGTTTATACATTTTTGGGGACTTGAACATTTCACCGTTTATTTAAGAAAATGATTTTATAATATAAATCTTTAATTATGTTTTGAATGTGTCAATTTTGAAGGACTTTTTCTTTAAATATATGTAAGTCCCTTGATACTAAAACCATACTTTGATTGCCATGCAGTCCTCATCAATAATACAAGGTGTCTCAAAAGAAATTTTATATTTAGTGGACCGATTAAAAAAAAGTAAGCCGTATATAGAAAAAATGTTTATTAATTATTAAAATACACTTTTTGGGGATTTATTTCTTAAAAATAATATCGTCTAAATGTAGACCCTCGCGTTCTCGGCACTCATTTAATCGAACAGTAAAATTACTTATGACGTCTTGGCAGGTGGACTCAGGGATGGCTGCCATTTCGTGATGGATATTTTCTTTCAAATGCGCCAGTGAAGTCGGTTTATTGGCGTAAACTTTAGATTTAAGATAACCCCATAGGAAAAAGTCCATAGGGGTTAAATCTGGACTGCGTGGAGGCCAATTTATGTCACCTCTCCGGGAGATCAAATTAAGCCTCTGACTGGCATCTTGGGGCTTTAATTCTTGCACCAATTGAATTTTGTAGGGGTGCAGCTTTAGGTCTTTGTGCATAATGCGATGTAATGATGATCTATGCACATTTAAAGCACTTGCGCGCTTCCGAATTGAAAGGTTCGAGTCGTCACGAACAGACTGATTAACATTTTCCACGTTTTCTACCGTTCTTGATGACCTAGGTCGCCCGGATTTTGATTTATCCAGCGTTGTACCAGTCTCTTCAAACTTTTTAACCCAATGTCGAATGAGAGGAATGCTTGGCGCATCATTTAAGTGGCGAAAACCTCGAATACTGCAGAATTTTCTACGCGCTACAGTCGCCGAATCACCTTTTTTGTAAAACTCTCGCACGCATAACGCGCGGTCTGCTCCCGAGAAACGCTCCATAGCGACTGAATTCCCAAGAGCCAGGCTACCGATTGACATAACCCCCGCGCCCTTCGGATACGTTGCGTTCACGCAGTAAGCTAAATAAATATAAAATTTCTTTTGAGACACCTTGTATATATTTTTTATTTATTTTTTTTTTTATTTAGGATATATTTTGGGGGCGCTTCAACTACTGTAGTTATTAGCACCCCGGTACATTTACAGTAATTTACATTGATTTAAAAGAATGAATGTTGGCATTAATTTACAACGAAGTATATTTACAATTTTATGATAAGACATTTAAAATAGATAATTTAGAAATAATATAACATTTGGGATTTAGATTTTACGGAACAGATCAGGTTCTTTAAGGAAGACTAATAAAATGTTTTCATTGTCTGGGCTTAGCGCTTCTTTTAGGTTGTCTGGTATTTTGTGCTTCCGTCTGAGTTCTTCATATAGTTGGCATTCCAGGAAGATGTTCTATGGTAACAGTTTTATTGCAGTTGTCACAGTTTTCCACCTCTTTTCTTTTCATTAGATGTTGGTGTGTAATGAATTTGTGGCCAATTCTGATTACTAGAGCCCAGGGTTTGGTGTCTTCTTTTATATGGCGAAGTCTGTTGTTCGTTAGACTGTGCCATTGTCGTTTCCAGTCTTATTTCATGTTTTGTAATAAGCTGGATTTGATGTCGCTGGTAGGTACGGATATCGGTGTTATTGGAAGGTTTGCTGCTTCTTTTGCTGCTAGGTCTGCCTGTTCATTCCCTCTTATTCCCACAAGTGAGGGAACCCACACCAAGATAACCTTTTTCCCCTGGAGGGCCACGTTATGGAAGTTTTCCTGTATCTTCTGGATCAGTGTGTCCCTTGAATACAGTACTTCAACTGCGTCGAGTACACTGCGTGAGTCAATATATATAACATATTGTATGGTTCGCTTCCCGTTGCTTCATGTAATTGGTGTTTTTTGTGACTATTTTTTATTATTTGACACCTGCTTTCCTGATACGACGGTTTCATGGGCTTACTTTTAGCCTACAATATGAAGGTCGCCCAAATAAAAATACTCTAAAAATTTTCTTCTGAGGAAGAAACTCTCCCGGACTTTCCTTGGACCCCAATTTCTTCTACAACAATAAAATGAAACAATAAAAAATAATAGGTTCCCAACACCTAGATAACCGCGATAGGGGCAGAGAAGGTAAGTTCTCCGTAAAGTCATGGATAGCCATTTATAGTCGTTTAAATCTCGTCGTAAAAATCAGCCGTTTGTAATTTTCCAGTCGTCTGCCATCAAGTAAGTCTCTGAGATGGGGAAATTTATAATAATCATCAAGATCGGGACTATTATATGGTAGATGCGTCAATAAGTCAACGTAATAACCAGATATGTTTGGAGCTCTTGGGATTCGTCAAGCCTCTGAGCCCCTGGATAGTGTTCCGTCAACCTCAAAATCCATTACAGGATATCCGTGATGTCAAAAAAATAGAGAAACACATCTATGAGATGTAACTAAAGGGATTTCAAATATTCACTATACGACGAAATTTGCTGTATATTTGCTAATAACGTTGTGTCGTTCATGCAAAAATTTGGTATGTCATCATCATTAACAGTCCAACTTACAGCTGTAATTAATTTAGTTTTGGACAATTAACTGTTTAAAAAGTTTAAAAATCACTGATCTAAAGCATTAAATAAAATGAAATCTCTAGAATAATATCCGTATGTTTTGTAAGCTCTTTTTCGGGAGAACCATAAGTTTTCATTAAGAAGTAACCTATTTTCTGTTTAAGAACATGTTCTACTTTAGAATAGATGTAGTAGGAGCATTTCAAGTAAATTTTCTCGTGGCTTATTTAGGCTTTCACAAATTTACGAAGAGTATGCTTTTAAGCAGCAAATAGGACAGAGCCATAATCTTACGTCAAATTTTGGCACTTCACTTTGTACTTCTATTTTTACTAAATTGTCTGTACTTTGTTACAAATACTCATGAATCTGGCAATGGAATTAATTTTTTATGGTTTTGAGTTCGAAGTATATAGTTTTATCCATGCAAAATTTCTTTTATTGTATGTGTGGAGGATTTTATTTATTTAATTTGTGTTTTATTTATTCTTTTGAATATATATTTTCTAGTCAGTTAGATGTTTAATAATTTCACGAACCGGAACACCGTTCCGATATGCTTACATTTCAAGCCTTGTCCAGTATCCTTAAATAACAAGTACAGCCATCATATCTTTGCTGCTGTTTGGATCTTCAAATCTTATGGAATTAGATTTTACAGCGTTCACGGGAATGAAATTGAAAAAACTATTGCAAATAGTGAAAAGATGCGACTTTGCATGTAAACTTTAGAGCCGCATTTGGATGTTCACTAAAACAAAACTCCCATTTATAGTTAACCGATTTTTACTAAAAGTTGATCAACTCGTGCCATTGATGACAAAAGCTTAAATATGTTTCATTAAAATCCGAATTTGCTCTGCACATGTACACGGACCGGCAGACAGACAGACAGACCGACAGACATCATGGTAAAAATAGTCAAAACGTTATGTAGGGACCTCAATTCGTGGAGATCCATCGAAATCTCGAAATGTCAAAACCGGTATGATCACAATACCTCCCTTATATATGTTGGCGGTTGGTAAAAATTTATAAAGTATGATTTAAATATTTTTGGAATTTTATTTGTACCATAAAAAAAAAAAACCTTCCCTAGTGTGCCTCGAGGTAAAAATTGTGTTTAGATACAGTTTTAGAGGAAACGGTATTTTTAGTCGTTCATCATTATATATATATTTCGAATAAATTTGGTGGATAAAATTTTATACGAAATATTTTTATACATACAAGTTCTTTTGTAGTTTATATAAAAACGTACTCAAATGAGCATGTATTTTAAGCTTGTGCCGCTGGACAGCTGGATTTATAAACTGATAATGCATGCAGTTTTTTTCGGGTCTCGTCGCGAAATGCCGGTTTGAAAGCACTTTTTCATACGACATGCTTTTTTAGTAAGTCGCATCGTCAAGTCTAGTTTGTTTAGGAGTGACAACAGTTCTGAAGAGCACGATTTTAAATCTACTTCTCTTTTCAGTTCTTGTCGGACCAATCTCAAACATAAGCGCCGACAGCAGCTTTAACTTTTGGGATCATTTTTTATAAAATCTGGGATTTGTTTTTAAGGGTAATATTTTTTTATAAATATTGTTTTCTTAGGTTAGCACTTAGCAAATATTTTCTTTTATTAAAAAGGAAAGTATATAAAACATAAGGGCGTTTGAGGAACTCAAGTTTCAAAACTTGACTTTATCACGCAGTGATACGTACTGTTATGATCCATTCACGATATTTCCTCATCTGGGTAGGCCATGTTAGGGTGGTAGCTTGGTTGGTAGCCATGCAAAATAACTAGACATTTGAAAACAATGAATATAGTCTGTTTCTTTGATGTAAGCAGAACTAGATTTTGGAAACTAATAACTTGACGTTTAAATTAGGCTTTTGATCACTTTGTTTAGCAAAGCCCACTTCAATTATTAAAAAGTGGGCTCGTGACAACTTACAAAAATCCAAATTTAGCTCCGTTTAAACGGTTGTAATAGCCTAAAATAAATGTTTAAAAATATCATTCATGTGACATTCTATAAGAAATATTCAATTGGCAACACTGGCAATATGAATTTAGAGACCACGTAGACAATATAGTGAATAGTGCCCTAAAAACTTAGGATTTATACTAAGAAACAGTGGTAGTTTTAAGATATCTACAACTTGGTTACTGTACTGTGCACTAGTTCGATATAAATTAGAGTACGCCAATACAATCTGGAGCCCAAAAACAATGTCCCACAAAAATCAAATAGAAAAAGTACAAAAGAGATTTGTAAGAAACCTGACCCTGAAATTAACCGGAACATATCCTTTTCGTATCTCTTATGGAATTCAACTATTCCCTTTTATATACCTGAATTATACTCTCTAAACACAAAGCCGCTAGCTCAGGTAGAGTTAATGACATTAGTAGGGGATTCCACACAAATACATACATCCTAAAGCGGCAGATTTTTTTAGGTATTATATATTAGACCCGCAATTTGAATTTACTGAATTTCAAATGAAATTTTGACCCATCTGGAGAAAAAAATTCGCCATCGCTGGCCATTTTCCCATTTCATTGGTACATGTTACAATAGCAACAATAATTCGTTTAGATCTTCAACAAAGAATGACACATAACATTTTTATTAAAATTTAATTTTCCAAATGTGCTTTATCTTTATACGCCATCTTTCTCTTCCTTTAATGTAATTCTTGTACGTTCATGATCTCTTGCATTTTGTCATGAACGTTTTTCGTCACACACGTCCGTTGGAGTTTTACTCAAGTCGGTCAAGCTGAAAGAATCGGGAATAATGAAAAACGGGCTACGGAATTCGGTTTCCAGTCATTCTCTTCACTTTTCAACGATAAGAGAGCAGTGCAAAATTTAATAAAACATTTTTGTAATCTTTTTACCCATCAGATACAATTCGCAAAGTATTCGACTGAAAAGAAAAAACTTTTAAAAATTTGCAATGCAATGAGAGAATTAAAGATACAATAAACCAATCGTAAACGATCTTTAACGCAAAATACGACTTTTGAAGAATATATTTGTGGTTTTACATTAAAAACACATTTATTAAGGACATTTTATTTCCCTGCTGGTATAACTGAAGAAGAAATATTAATGAAATGACAGAAATAAATAATGAATTAATTTGATTTTTGTCTGTTATCTAGGAGGAAAAAAAAGATGTCTTTCTGAAATCATCCATGAATAACATCAAATCGTCAGTGAAGTGACTCCAAATCGACATTTAAGTTTAACTTTCTTTTGTACGATGTCCTGTATGCCGGGTTGCATAAATAAACATTAAAATAAGTGAAAACAAATAAACAAATAAATGTCAAACATGGTTGAACATAAATATTTCTATCGAATACATTAAAAAAAGTACAAAAAATATTAGTAAATAATATGGTTTTTGCTTAATAATAGCTGTTAAAATACATTGAGCGGCTTTATAGGATTTCCTAGGTATAATCAGAAATAGCTATACCATTGATGTCCAGGATATGGCCCGCGGGCCGTTGTTGGCAAGGTGTCTGCTTGTTTATACATATAATGCAAACGTAATAGGAAATTATTTGTTGGCTTGTTAAATCGTACTTTTGCTATGTTCATTTATTTTGCTCTTCTTAAAAAACGAATTTTTTACAGACGCGACTTTTTTCTTGGGAGGTAGCGTAGAAGCCAAAATTATTTCTTAAAGTGACTTAGAAGCCATAATTTTTTCTCAGGTGGGCTCACGTTCAATTACAAGAAAAAGATTTCCCTTAAAAACGTTTTTCTTGAGTGCATGGGTGAGAGACTCAAGTGCGAGAGCCGAAAACCAATTAAAAAAGATTGATATATTTATTACCGACCGCCAACATATATAAGGGAGGTATTGTGATCATACCGATTGTGACATTTCGCGATTTCGATGGATCTCCACGAATTGAGGTCCCTACATAACGTTTTGACTATTTTTAGCATGATGGTCGGTCCGTCTGTCTGTCCATCTGTCCGTCTGTCTGTCTGTCTGTCTGTCTGTCTGTCTATCTGTCCGCCCGTCTGTCTGTGTACATATGCAGAGCAAATTCGGCTAAAAGGATTTTTATGAAACTTCATATTTAACCGCTTAAGGACTACGCCCGAGTATACTCGGGCGGCTATTATGTGGGAAAATTCCCACACCCGAGATAACTCGGACAAGCTTTACCTGCAGAAAAGATTACTCCCAAATGTACTCGGGCGAAAATAAATACGATTCATGGTTTGTGGAAGCGAGACAAAAGACAGATACGATGATTCAAACGAGGTACGAGAGAAAATGAATATTTTTTTATGAATTTCTTTTATTTCTCGACCCACACTATGCACCATAATATCAACTTTCAATCCCATTTTGGGCCCGAAATGGCTTTTATGAAGGATATATATGTTCAGAAAATAAAATTCATTCATAAAAAAAAAAAAAAATCCATTTTAAATTTTTTTAATGATTACTGAAGGGGTTAAGCTTCTGATATTAATGGCAGGAGTTGATCAATTTTTGGTAAAAATCGGTTAACTAGAAATGGGAGTTTACTCGTGTCGATTTAACTACAAATATTTAACTATAGAAAAATATTTAGAAAAAATGTATTTAACAAAAGTTGCTATAAAAACAATAACAAGCAACTTTTATTTGAGACATTTTTTCTAAGCATCTATTTTTTCATACTTATATGTAACGTTTCATTGGTTATCTTTATATATAAAAGAGAATATTTGTGGCTATGTCCGGAAATTCTAACCCACTTCCAGATATGCTACCGAGTTGAAATTTTGCATACAGGTAAGGAATGCCTTCATCATAACTAGAAAAATCGAAAATTTCAAAAAAGTGCCATCAGAAACGAGAAATTAATAATTTTGTTTTTAATTATATTGGACCATTGGAATATCTATTAAACCGTCAGTGAGAACACGGGAATTTCCCTTCAATAGTTGGTTGTACAATTATATTGGGATCGGGAGAGTTCGGTCAAAATCGTAAATGGCTCAAATATGTAGGAGTGGGGACGCATTTAATCTCCGTAGTTCGTGTGGGCAACATCGCTCTGAGTACAGTCGGTAGAAAATATAGCAATAGTAAATATGCCTTTTAAAAGTAAGTTAAATGGTCGCGGTATTACTAGCCACAGTCGCGAAATAGTTTCTTATATTTTGACTTTAATGAGGCTGGGGAACCTATTATTCCTTTCAAATCAGTTTTTGCTTGAGTGGCTGAAAAGTGTACAAAAGGATCGTACGAAAAGAAATATAGACGATTTTGATAAAGGAGTTTTAAAGAAAACTATATTAGACCTGTATACAACAGAAAAAATAGTACCTACTCTGTCTACTATTTTACCAAAATTTTAAGATTTCACGGGATATGACGGAGATCGGGAGACACTCCCATGGGAGAATTAGTATAGGCATCTTTAAAACGGTTTGTGGCCTCCAGAAATATGACATTTCGCCTTGAAAACGCTAAAGAATTATCTCACTTAAATTATTTGTGAACAAGCACATATTTATACAATGGTAGAGTAAAACAAAAAATATATAATTAGACCATACTAAAACTATTCGCACCAAATCTAATTTGAACCCATTCCGACATGGGCCTGGTCTAAACCGGCTACGGCTGTATTTTTTCCGGTAGCGAAGCATCGGGTACACTGCTAGTAATAAATAATATCTGTGTTAGAAAATATTAGGTCAAGTTATTTCTACTCTGCTGCTAGAATGTATTTTATACAAGTACTTTGTGATGGTGGTCGGTCCTGTGGTGGCCGCAGCTGATTTTTTTTTACTATTGTTATTTACGTAGCGATTTTACAAACAAAATAAAGCAAGAGGTACAACGTACCATTCTTTATCCTAATAGTTCTAAATGCAAATGGATCGGGCATGTGACAAGACTGATTGATTGTAGGTGGACAAATAAAAATTCTAATCGACATCACGAGAGTTCAGGAAAAGTAGTTATAACCATCCACCAAAAGCCGGAAATTAGCAATTGTTAGTCCACTACAGAAAGGTTTGGAGAAGCAATGAGAAAGCTTATGCTCAACAATAGATTGCACTTTATTTTTGTACGCTTCAGTGGCAATAATTTGAACCAAAGCACAGTCAAATTTTCTGCACTTTTAAATTTACTATAATAAATTGGCAATCATCTAAGGGGGAAAAATTTGCTGTTTGGCAATTTTATAATATAAGTCCCCTAACTCAATTTAATCCACGTAACATAATAAAAGAATTTCACCCTCAAATCGTCACCAAGCAACACAATTTAATGCTTTTTTGTAACTTACAATTTTAAATATTCTTTTCTGTCCCCTAGTTTTTATGTAAGTACATATTTTATCACTTATGTAGTAATGTTTAAATGTAATGAAGAAATATTTTATTAATACCGTGTCTCCTTTTTCACCGCGAAGATCGTTGTTTTCTGTCACATTTCTTTTGTACAAAATCGTGTTCTGTTTCACAAATTTGGCTGTAAACACGTTGAGTTACTAACATAGCACAGACATAAACACCGTCGTTTTATGTAAAATATAAGTGAAATATATTTTTATATTTACCGTAATTTAAAATAAAATGACACAAAAGAAAAAACAAGCGAGTAAATATTCTTGTTTTCTTTTAAACTAATTTACTTATTTCCTTGACTTGTTTAGTGTTGTTATTATAAAAGATACGGATATTCTTTTACAGTAGTTTTTAAACTTTTTTCTGATTACAAGTTTAAATTATATAATTTATTCTCATGGCTGTATATTACAGTTTCTTTTATTTTCTTTCTTTATTTTAATAACTTGAATATATCATACAAGGTTTCAGGCGACTAGAAATATGACATCGCTGGATGCAAAAAAAGATTTTAACCATATTTTCGCAGTCCAAATCACCTTGCACAGATTCACTATCTTCAAAAATTTCTTCAAAATCAAATGGTCGCCAAAGAGCCATGTTGTTAATGTATGCACGCTATGAACGTTGAAAATTAACTAACAAACAAGTATAACAACCCCTAAAATTTAGAAACAATAGGATTATAAATTTGGAAAATATCCTTAATTGTTTTTAAGAAACTTCAACTGAACTACTGTTATAGTTCAATTATACCATGAGTTCAAAAAGATATTACATAAGGGTTGGCTGTGGAAAAATAAAATAATGTCTATTACAAGCTTTATATAACAATTGACTAACGTTTAGGCACAGCCTTTGTAATCATTAAAATTGGAAATTAATTTTTATTTTTTTTTTAAATTATATTGTTTTATTGGCCATTAGTCTATGCAACCATATTAGCCAGCTAAATACAAATTTATACATTATATACAATAAATACAAATTTATACATTATATACAATAAATACAAATTTATACATTATATACAATAAATACAAATTTATACATTATATACAATAAATACAAATTTATACATTATATACAATATATTTTTTGATTTCACAGGTACAGAAAAACAAACATAAAAAAACTAAAGAAGCTGTTCAAAATGACCATCGTTTTCTTGCAGGCACAAATTTACTCGTCTTTTCATACTATTAAAAGCATTTATAAGAATTTGAGGAGTTATATTGGCACACGGTTCGGTAATTCTGTTTTGCAGTTCCTCGATATTGTTAATATAAGTCTTGTATACATTATTTACTTTCAGATAAGGGAATATAAAGTAATCTAATATATGTATTATAATTCGAGTACTATAATTGTACTATAATTCGAGGCCGAAAGGCAAGAATAAATATATGATTGAGAGAACACTAGTCAAGATTCATATACGAGGTATGTTTCCAAAGTTCTGGGAATTTAGCTATAATTTTTATTATTTTGTTAATTTTCGTCAATATTACAATGTAGTTTTTCAACATAATCTCCATTTAACTGAATACATTTATCTCAACAATAAACTAATTTTTTTAAGCCGTCCTCAAAGAACTTTCCTATTGAGTTTCTATTCTGGTCCCAACAGCCTTGGCACCCAGCGCGGCGAAACCTTGCTAACGCCCAAACAATCATGCAAGATGTCATGAACTTGTCGTGTACCTATCCCTAGGCGCACACTAATTTGACGAATAGTCATTCGCCTGTCCTCTTTCAGTAGGTCTTCGACGGCAGTAATGTTTCTTCATTTACCGACGTGCTTGGGCGTCCACTGCGTGGATCGTCTTCTAGTGATGTTCTACCGGTTTTAAAACGATCAATCCACCGATTAACAGTACTTTTGGATTCTGCAGACTCACCAAATACTCCTTGCAGACGCTGAATAATTTCTCATGTTTTCACACCTTCTTTCCACAAAAAGAAAATTATTGCTCTTTGAGATTTTGCTGCGTCTTCCATGGTTACAAAAACAGTGATATGAAAACGCGTCTATATCAGTCGAACACCTAAATCAGACTGAATAATATTGCACTAGAGAGTTGCATAAACATGTCAAGACTTGTCTGGCACCAATAACATTGCCTATAAGTTTTGCGTAATTTAATTATAGCACAATTCCCAGAATTTAGGAAACATCCCTCGTAGTTTAGGTGTGGTGAATTTTTTATTTATAATATCCCTGTATCTATGCTCAGTGGTGCCACCCTCCTGTGAGGAAATACCATCATGAAATCTGGTTATTCCCTTTGGTAGAGGCATGAGTGCATGTAATACGTTCGCTTTTCGCGACACGGCTTCAGGCGTGTTACGTCACATGCATGTCCGCCATCAATTTCTCACCCCCATTTATTATATGAGGTCAACTAGACATTGCGATTGCAGACCACCCCTGACCGGCAATGTTCTATGTATCTGCGATTGTCGATACTGCACGTTGCACACTATTCACTGCTGCGCACGTACGGAAAAATGATTGTGAAACTCAACTGGGGATTCATAAAATATTACCAAATCTGTTATTTAATTTATTAAATTATTGACACTCGACAAGAATTATTGCTAAAGGATATAATAAAGGATATTTATAAAGAACGTTTTCCTTTTAATATATTTAATCAACAACTAGCAGAATACCAATTCTTCGCACGGGATAAATTCAATTAATTTGATTAGAAAATAAATATACGAGGGTTACCCTTTATGTTTTTACAAACGACCACTAGATGGCAATATTGAAATGTGTCACTACTATATTCGTAAAATTTGACATATGTTATTGTGAAATCAATGGCAGCTTATAAATTGGCAGAGTTAGACAGTGAGCATTAAAAAAAAACGAATTGTGAAAAAATGGATATTACTCGTGAAGGTTTTCGTTCGATGATTTTTTACAATTTTAGTAAAGACCTAACTCAATAACAATGCATAGATTCGCTTCGTTCAACTTTTGGTAATGAAGCACCATCATAAAAGACTGTTCACAATTGGTTTGCAGAATTTCGTCGTGGTCGTGCGTCCGTCAGTGATGAATCTCGTGAAGGTCGACCAAAATCGGTTGTAATTTAAAAAAACATTGATGCTGTGCACAAAATGATTGAAGATCGGCATGTGACTTACCGTGAGATAGATGCATCCTTTGGCATATCGCAGACTGCAATACATTCGATTTTGCATGAACATTTAGCTGTGAAAAAGATCTGTTCCCGATGGATTCCGCATAATTTGACCGAAGCTCAAAAAAAGCTCATGTTGATTGGTGTAAGGGAATGCTAAAAAATTCAACCTAGGCACTGCAAAATCCGTATACAACATCGTTACAGGTGACGAAACTTGGATTTATTCATATCAACCGGAAACTAAGCAACACTCCACTGTTTGGGTCTTCCAAGATGAACCGAAACCCACAAGTTCGCTCACGAAGCACTTCCAAGAAAATGATTGCTTGTTTATTCGGTTAGTACAACCAAACATGTCGCAACCATTTCTTTAGAGAATCGGAGAACAGTTAATGTTGAATGGTATACAACAATTTATTTGCCAGAAGTCATCGACAAAATCAGAAAATACACCCAAAAACGTCGCATCATTCTTCATCATGACAATGCAAGCTCCCGGACAGCACGTCAAACAATTGATTATTTGATTTATCCCCTAACGACTATTTTTTTGTTCCCCAATGTCATACAAAAAATGCGTGGACAGCGAGTTTCATCACCTCAAGAAGATGTTGAAGCCTTCGAAAACCATGTTTTTTAGATACCAACTTCAGATTGGTAGACAGTCTGGACTTGGGCGGTCGATGGTTCGAGCCTCCTTCGTTGGTGATATTATTCGGGCGAGAATAATATGTTTACATTACTCCCATTTTCACAATCATTCACCCCTCATCCAGGTGTAGGAGCTCGCCCCCTGGCATCGGCGATTAGCCTCGTTGCAGAAATAGGCCGATGTAAAATAAATAAAAAATAAAAATAAAAAAAAAAAAACTTCAGAGTGGAAAAATGTTTCGAGAATTGGTTAGACGCATGCAAAAGTGTATAAATCTTAAAGGCGAATATTTTGAAAAGCAATAAAACAGTTAGTTCCAAAAAAAAAAAATTTTTCTTTCTTAGTTTTTGAAAAAACTTAAATCGTTTAGTATCGTTTTATTATCGTATTATTACTTATCGTATATCTCATTTTGTCATCGTAACTAAGAGGGAAACTTAATAAATTCATCCTGATCTGTCAAGATTCCGGTCCTTCCAAGCATCTCGCACACCATATAAATTAAATAATTATTAGATGTACAACATAAATATATACTTTCAATTTATTATTCGAAAACTAGACATAAAACCAAATATATATTGGCAATTTGTTACTTCAAAGATTATAAATAGTCTTCTATCGTCAGCAACCGCACTATATGATCTAATCTATTTTTATGATTGCAATAAAAACTTTTAATCTATCGTATCTCATCAATAAAATGTGATGTAGATGGAGACCGGGACGTTATGGATCGCTATCCGCCCACAGTTACTGCACTAGATTATAACATCAGGTAAGAACAGGATAGTAAGATGGTTTATTGACATGTTACTGTAGAACAATGAAATAGAGGCCCTTAGTGTCGGCAGTTTGACCCTTTGTATTCCAGGGAGAGCATTCAAAATTGACGATGGTTGTCACGGAACCCTTAACAGGATCGTAACGAAATTTTTAACATTAAAATTTTCCTAGTGATTTTATAATATTTTGGTAGACGCTGATGTTGAATTTCAGATATAAGTCGTTGACTATCATCATCATCATCTTGTCCATCATCGGGTGATTTTGGACTGCCTCTAAAAAGAGCATAGGCTGTCAATAAAATTTCTCCATCTAACTCGTCTATCTGCCATAGGCTTCAAGTCGGTGATGTTGTTATACAGTCTTTTATCTTGGTTTTTAGAGCTCCATGCATTTATTTCTAGCAGGGTTGAGCAATGCCAAGTTTTCTTGGGTCGCCCTCTACGCCTACTGCCCTGAGGGTTGTATGCTAGTGCATAGCGACACACTTCGCTAGGAGCTCTTCGAAGAGTGTGCCCTAACCAACCATATTTTCTTCTTTTTATTTGCAAATTAATGTCTATTTGACCAGTTCTTTCTCCCAATTCTACGTGGCCAATAAATGCGAAGGATTCTTCGAAGACATCGATTTACAAATACTCGCACTCTTCTCTTGATAGCTTCTGTAACGAACCAAGTCTCGCAGCCGTACTGAAAAACTGACGTCACGCATGCCCTGAATATGGTAGGTTTCGTGGAAGTACTGTAGATCGCAGAATTCCATACACGGCTAAGTTGGATGAAGGCGCCTCTCGCTTTGCGTATTCTGCTTTTCACATCTATTTCCGTGCCACCGTCCACAGACAAAACACTCCCCAAGTACTGGAAATCGTCCATACGCTCGATTTGATGGTTACCGAGCAGTAAAGGTCTATCGGTTTCTGCATTTATCCGCATTTTTCCTTCTTGGAGCTATTAATTTTAAATCCAACTTTTGCAGATTCAATAGTGACGTAATTCAGTTTTCGCTGCATGTCTCCAAGCTTATGCGACAACTCACATTTATCGTCTGCAAAATCCAGTAATTCCAGTCTGACTGTTGGTGTTAGCGGATTCTAAATGATTTCTCTGGGTTTGTTGGCTGTTGATCGTCTAGCTACGGCGTCTAAAACTATCAAAAAAAGAACTTCACGGTACTTAATTTGAAAGTATGGGTTTCCCAACTTGCGAGCGGATCAAGTCTGAACCCTAAAATGTCCGCTGGTCGGTTGCTATGATTCTTTATTACAGGATTAAGGGTTTTTGAATAAAAATCCGCATTTTACTTAATCTACGTTTAATGTTTAGATAAGATTGAAATTAGAGAATACACTAGGACTTACAATTAAATGATGGCTACGAAATCCCATGAGAAACACTCAAAACCCATAATCACTGTCACCTCACAAAGCCGCTTAAACACCTTACAACATTAACAGTGTTTAAACCCGTTATCGAGGTTCATTTATTTCATTAAAACTGTCCTTAACACTTCCATACTTCTTCTGGTTTACACACTACGCGATACCGGGTTTCTCAACCAAAACGCGTGGGAGGTTCATCCGACTACGGTTACAATTTACTCACGACTCCCCCGTCTCTTGCCAGAACCCTCGTATAAGGGAGTTTTAATCATACCTACAAAATCCTAAAAAGTAGATAATCGATATATTAATTAATATTATAGGCATACATTATCTATGGCTACTAGCGCTGATGTACTATACTGTACGATAGAAAGTAATAATGATTGTGGTATCCAATCAAAATTTCAATCTAACTTTCTCGTGTTTATAAACAAAATATCGTGTCAAAGTGCGTGACATGCTTGAGGAAATAACCATGTAGAGAGTGGTTAGCGTTTAATTTATTGCGTTAGTGGTATTTACAATTAATTATCATACATTTGATTGCGGTTTGATCATATGAATCCTTGAGGGATATCAGTTAGGTTGGGTTATATCGGAGACGAGCGTAGTTAATGGGTTTAGAAACATGTTACTTGATTTATGCACGCTAATATTTCATAATTTAATCGGAAATTGATGGACAGAGTTATGATATCTACATATAGTATATGGAGGTGATGATTAGGACGATATTTCAATAGGTAAACACGTTTTGAAACTTTAAAAAATATGACGTTACAAAAACCAATCAGTAGAGTAAAACATCTATTATCCGAGTCTCAATTAGCCGTGGGATCGGATTAAACGGGATCATTGAAATATATTCTTATTATATTAAGTGTACCGGAAAGTTTTTTGGTTTTTATTATTTGTGCAGTATGCGAACTAATCACGACTTATTCGCTGAATTAAACAGACGTCTTTTGCGTTTTAATTAAACTCTGTAATCTTGAGTACCTAATTATTGTTATCGTTTTATTTTAAACCCTTGCAATTTAAAATGGCGGAAGAATTTTCATCAAAACATTTTTTATGCTATTTAATATTGTATGAGTATCATAAAAAAAAATCTACTACAATTGCTACATAAAACATTTGCACTGTTTATGGTGATAAACTAAGTGTACGAACGTGTCAACAGTTGTTTAAAAAAATTAAATCAGGAAATTTATGCTTGGATGATGAACTTCGATCTGGAAGGCCCTATAACCCTACAATTATACTTTTTTCTTTGAGAGGAAAAAACCCGAAAAAACAAAATTAAAATCGCTGATATTGCAAAGCAAAGAAAGTTACTGAAGAGTAATGATTAGTTCACAACAGACAACAAGTGCACCCAGATTAGGGGGAGGGGTTAGAAGGCAGAATTTTTTTTTAGGAACTCAGAAGCCAAAATTTTTTTCTTGGGCTGGACTCACGTTCTATATGACAATTAAAACAAATGTGTCTCTTAAAAACGCGTTTTATGAGACACAAGGGGGGAGGGCACAAATCCGTGAGCCCTCTCCCCTTGGGTACACGTCTGTTTCAAAGATGTTATATTTAAAGAAATATATTAAGGGTGTAGGTATTCCAATCCTCCAACTTCCTTCGGATTGCTATCTTCAGAAATTGTGCAGTCAGCTGGGGTCGAATCAATTATTTAATACTTAAAATGAGTACCTGTTTATAGAAAGATAATAGGACCGGTCGAAACGTCCCACTGACAATGTAGCTTTCATATCTATGGTTGGCGGTTTAGGAACAGAGAACTTAACTTCTTTATCCCTTATACGCCTATCTAGGTGTTGGGATTCAATTTTTTTTTTTTTATGTTGTAGGTGTATAAAGGCTTGAGACTGACTAGCATATATGGTAATAAATTACGTTCACAGATATTCTGCGCCCATTTAGCTAGTGTATTAGAATATTTTTGATTTGTAGTTGTTATAACTGCGTATAGTTCTCCATAAAGGATTAACTGATTTAGCATGGTCCGTTAAATCTTTAATAAACTTCTCCTTGTTTCAAATCCATCTTATAAACTTTTCATAGGTATATTAAAATTTTATATCAGTTTCCATAAACAAACTAGTAAACCGAACGTTTGAGCTATCCTTAAAAGCTTTTCATTTATTCTCAAATGAAATATAAACATACTTATTGAAAGGTTACGTCTTTGCTACTTTCAAATTGAAATTCAAACATTCGTGCAATGAGAAGTTTAAGTTTTACGTCCTAGTAAAACCCTTAGATTACATTATGAACAAAACTTATAGTTCAATATAAATTTATAACATGATTTTTTTTTATATTCACACCATATATTCGCTTGTCTATCTTGAATGTATACTCTCTGTTATGGCGTTAACTTCAAAATATAAAACGATGCCATAAAAATATATATTCATCCAAATATATGGAGTATAAATATAGTAGGCGTTGAGAATTTAAGCTTTATAAAAATGGGAAACCACATTATGCAGAGCTGTAACTCGGAATTTTTGAACCATATATTGATAAACATTATTACCTCGATTTATTAAACTGATAGCTATACGAGTTGTGACTAGACTGTAATGGCGCGTTTACATTAGGCTAGGAAACAAGCTAGTGACAAAGATAGTTACTAGCACTTTTATTCGCGCTAGTAGTGGCATGGGATAGTAGGTTTGTAGACAAAATAGTCACTTAAATAGTTTTATTACTTTTCACTATCCCACTACTAAATTTTTTATTATTCGGAGTTTTGTCATAGGCACTAGACCGGGGGTTCTTTAACTTATATAGTCTGAGGACCCCCTCTTGAACAATTTTTTTTTTTTTGCGGACCTCATCCCAACCCTAGTCATTTTACGTCGTTCTTGAGACTTAATTTCTGGCTGAATAATCTCAAATGCACTACGTTATAATAAATATTGGTAAAAACGTATCGCTGGTTATCTTAATAAACGGTCTTTCGCATTTATAGAGATGCACATTTTTATTAGCATATAGAATAAAAAAACATAAAATTAATAAAAATAGTAGTAAAAAGAATTAAAAAATTACAAATTATAATACGTTAAACTCATACAAACATTTCTTGGTCAAATATTGGTCAAAATAGATCTAATTATAATATGTTTTCTGTCAATAATTTGCAGTTGAATAAAAACAACTAAATTATTATTAATTATTGTTTAGTTATGTCAATAACTAGTTAGATAACAAAAAATACAAAGTCTTGACCATGTAGGATTTTTATTAAATGAGTTATTTGAATAAAAGCGAAAAGTTAGGGGATGTAAAGTTAATGTCAGTATTGTTTCGCGGACCCCATTTTAAGAACCGCTGCACTAGACCAATGTAAATAACAGGTGTAGAGGATTTTTTAGTAATTTCTAAGAAAAAACAAAAATAATAAGGACCTCTTTTCCCTTTGCAGAATTCACTCTTATCTGTAATGTCAGTTTTTATTACTTTTAAACCTAAATATAACTATGATGTATATGATTCCGAAAATCAATATTAAGTAATCAGATCAATTCTGTAAAAAGTTACTATAATAGTTACCGTGTAGTAACGTTACTACAAGATAACTTTTATAGTGACTTTAATAGCAACTTTAACATTTTTCGTATTCTGTAATATCCAACTGTAGTGACGTCGCTATGAAAGTTATATCTTAGTGACAGTTACTGAGAAAAGAATGAAGTTAGTTACAGAAGCGCAACACGCTTGCGCATTGGTGACAATTGAGGTTAAAAATGTCAAAATATTGTCTTACATTATTTTGTTGTTATATAATATATATTATGGTATATGCAATTATAAAATATTTAAAAAATAACAAAATGAGTAAATTAAAAAAAAAAAAAAAAAACGGAATGCAAAGACAAATTTGGGGGTTAGAACCTCACATGAAGCTGGATTTTTTATTACTCGATGCATTTTCCTTGTTTTGTCATTACTTCCATACGTCTCATTTTATAACCCTCCCCCTTCATGAAACTATTTTTGCATCACTGAATAGAACTTTTGTTAATTTTTTTAAAAACAAAATCTATTTTTTTTTAATAATTTAAGAAAAGACATATTAAAAATGAGGAATTGGAAAAGACTTTTTGATCTTTAATATATTTCATCTCTAGCAATATAAACATTTACCTACACTCATACATACATATTTTTATATATATTTAATTTATATAATTTTCTTTACTAATCTTCTTCATTTTCTATTATATCTAAAAATTACACTTAAAATCTAATGTCCGCCATTTTTATCTTCATAAGAACTAAGTTATTACTTATAAACACCAGCATTTGGTAGTTACTATGATAGGAACTTTTATAGTAACATGTTAGTAAATATTGTAGTAACTTTTGTCTTACGGAATACGAAATACCCCAAAGTTACTATGTTAGTAACTGACCTTGCTCATAGTGACAAATTTAGTTACTATGATCATAGTAACTGAGTTACAGAATTGGGCTCATTATATAAATTATTTGTAATTTACATATTTTCAAATTTAATTGTGTTTATCATATTAAATCTAAATGTTATAAGGTTTAATTATTTGGGAACTTAAATATAGGCTGCCAGCGGAGTGGCCGAGCGCATTAAATCGTGCAGTTTGGACTGGTGAAAACAGTCTGGATTGTGATTTGGTGGTTCGATTCTCCGTTGGTGATATTATTCGGGCGAGAATAATATGTTTACATTACTCTCATTTCTCAATCATTCACTCCTAATCCAGGTTAGACTCGTTCGATTCGCCTCGTTGCAGAAATAGGCCGATGTAAAATAAATAAAAATTTAAAAAAATATATATATAGGTTATTATTATTATTATGTCTGCACTTATTTTAAGGTTCCCTCTCTAAAATCTAGATATTTTTTTTTCATTTAATATTTTTTAATCTATTACTTATATTAAATAATTATATTCAATTTAGTCATAAAATTATATTTCTGAAATCATATCCCTACAAAACTCAGCAACATTTTTGAATATAGTACCGACATCTACCTATACATCGGGGAACTTTTCAAATTACCCTCGTAAATAAACACGTATACATGAAATAGACCCGTTATCACGTACACCACTGTAGGCTATTACAGTATGCATGTGACAAGTCACGCCTAAGGTTGTACGGTGAATAGCGAAAGGGTTTCGACGTAACTAGCTGCATAAATAAACCGTGGATAGGTACTGACCTAGTACAACAATTCACGATTGACAACTGAGAGATTTAGGACTTTTCAATCATGGTTAATTGATTGAAGGGGTGTTGTGGAATTTAATTTAGTTTCTGCTAAAATACTGGACAAACTCAATGTGGTAACGCATTTAACATTCCGAAAATCTCTTTCACATAGATTATTTTAGAAAATTGAGCATAATCAGTGGTGTATTTGGATTGGAATAAATTGGAACAACAGCTAATTGGAATGTTATCATAGAGAATTATTAAATTTATATACCTAATATTATGAAACAATGGCATAGTCAAAGGGATTGAAACTTTTGTTGGTATTCATTGTGCCAAATTAGCTTGTTTGTAAGACAACTAGCTTTCGTGTGCAATGACGCCCTATTTCGAAAACATTGATTATTCTGGTGGTAGACTTTTTGGAAAAAGGCCGTTATACACCTACACACTTTTCACAAATTTCTTTAAAACACATCTGTGAGCCAATAATCACTCTTCAGTAACCTGCTTTGCGTTGCATTTTCAGCAATTTTTATGTTTTCCTGTTTCATTGATCCTGACAAAGCAACTTATAATTGATCATGGGAAAACACTGGCTCAGATAGAAATAATACTACACTTTCATACGTTTGTCCCTGTGCCCTGTTCATAGCAGAGCTGTGCCAAATACTCAGTAAAAATACTAAATACCTATCAAAGTATTAGGTCGTCAAGGATGAAATTTGTAGTTAATAATATTGCCAACTTTAACAGCTTATTATTTGACATTGGCTTAATATTTTACCGTTCTGTTTTTGGAAAGTTATATATCTCGCCTTTAAGTTAATAATTGTATGCTCTAAAAAATATCAAAAACTTTTTTTTAAATTAATTTTATTGAAAATGGAATGGTCGGAAAAAGAAATTCGCACTATTATGAAGTATGAGTTCTTACGTGGAACTACGGCCTCGCAGACCACGCGAAACATTAAAAGTGTATTTGGCTCTAGTGTTACTGCGCAGCAGACAATATCAAATTGGTTCGCCAATTAACACTAAACCAAACAACACAAAAAAATAATAATAATAATAAACCTGGCTCATCGATCACAGCAGAAATGTACTGCAACCAACTGGGCGAAATGATACAAAAACTTAAAGAAAAACAGCCTAGATTGGTCAACAGATCGACTCCTATTTTATTGCATGATAACGCTAGACCACACACTGCACAAATGTGCTACAATTTTTAAAAAATATTTGAAATAAAATATTCCAAATACTAGGAAAATATTTGAAATACTAGGAAATATTTTAAATATGCACAAGGGAAATATTTAAAATACTAGGGAAATATTTCAAATTCTAGAAAATACTTGAAATAATTGGGAAATATTTGAAATATTACGAAGGAAATATTCGACATACTTCTAAAATATTTCAAATACTGACATTTTCAGCCAGCAAATATCAAATAAAAATACCACGGAGAAAGTATTTACAAAAACTGTCGGCCTTGGTAACGTAGAGGTAGCGCTCCTGCTTCACGAGCCAAAGGTCCCGAGTTCGAATCCCGGTCAGGACATGGATGTTTGTGAGCCTACACTGTGGCTCATTTGCACATTGGGACATTTGGTCCCGTTCTGTGTGTGTGTGTGTTTTTTTTTTTAAAGAAATCCAAAAACCAAGAGCTTTTTTTAAGTATTTGAAATACAATATTTCAAATACCAGAAAGGAATTGAAATACGTTTTCAAATACTTTACTCTAAATATTTCCAGCTTTAGTTGATAGTAACTGCAAATGCTGGTATAATAGGAAACTGTTATTAAATTGGAGCAAATATTATGAAAAGAATGATACTGGGCTTCAAAATTGTTATATTTTATTGTTATCACATCCGACTACTATTAACAGGCAGGCCCAAAACCAAAAAATACCAGCTCTCATATTTCTTGATCGCACTACCGGGCAAGTTAACACTCATCTAGCTTTTGTCAACCATGTAAGGGCATTAAGAATTTTAGAAAGATTCGAAATATACCGGAAATATAACAATAAAAAATTAATTATCCCTTTTGTATTGCTTGACATTATTATTATGTAATATAAAATCAATAATTAATTTTAGGAAATTTAATTTTAACAACACCCAAATTTGTAAGAATACTTCCCCTAAATACAAAATCTTGTTTTACAAATTAATTCCTGTATCCAAGATGAAATATTGACCCTAAATTATAAAACATAAACATATTATCAATTCGGGTTACACGGTTACACCAAACAATATCTTGTTAAGGTCACAATACACAACCTTCCAGTTAACTAACAGTTAATCCAGATCCCTATCTGAATTAATTTAACCCACCGAAAGCTTTGAGCATACGAATATATCGATCCCAAATTATGAAACGCCCCCTCGCTGTTATTAATTTGAACAAGAGATGAAAATAATGCCAAAGCAAATGACCCGACCAACAGCAAGAATTATTGTGGAACAACTGTAAAAAGGGTTTTCTAAAACAAAGCTACTGATATAATAAGTAAAAACCAAATATCTGTTGAATTATGTTTGCTTATAAATAAATCTTTTTCTAAATATGAAGGGTACTGACACTGGTCGACAAGTAGAGTCCATTTTAATGGCGAAAGATATGCGTAGAAATAAAAATTGATGTGAAGTGTGAATTTTCACACATTTCAGGGTTTTGCAGGTATTAAGTAAGTGAATGATGATTATTTTGGATGCGAAAACAAATTTTATATTAAAATATTTTTTTTGTTAATTTTAATTCGAACGCTTAATATCATTATTTAGGTTTCTAAATATGTGCAGTATTTTTTTTATATACCAAGGTTCATTAAGAATTTTAAAAATTGCGCCTATGGCTTCCATTGGTTGTTATAAGTTCCGCCCCTCTGATTTCGTGTACATTGAAACAGAATTAAATTATAATTTAAACAATTTCCACTGGCTATTAAATTTACGCTTTTAAAAATTAAATGCAACATTTGCCAAAATATAACTAGAATTTTGAAAAAATAATTTAAACAATATAAAAATTAAAAAAAAAAACAAAAAATAATTTAGTCTCTTCTCACAGGGTTCGATCCCTTTCGGATCGGGTTACTTGGATGAAAAAATCAGCGTGAAATACCACTAGACCATCACACACGTTCCACTGTGGCGTGTTACAAAGCTATAACTTGTGTACATTATTAGCCAAAAATCACAAAAAATGCGTTTTTTTCCAAAAAACCTAATCTGATTAAAAATTCCTGTTGAACTATTCCGGTTCACACCAATGTACATTACTTAGAATTTTTTCAGATTTTTAGTTTAAACCATCTGGGCTACACGGTGTGGGACAAAAAAAATTTTGCACAATTTTGGCAATAATCGCTTCAAAATACTTTATTTTTCAAAAATAAAAATTTGATCGTTAATCCACGTACCAAGGGCTTTCATTTGATACCCTACTCATAATTATAAAAAAATATATTTTTTTTCGATGAGCACATATTTGTTTATATTTTTAGGGGGATATGTTTTTGAGATCTTTTAGTATTTTTCCTATGTGCGGGTCAAAGAGTTGTATAAGCATGCCAAATTTCAACTCTCTAGGTTTAGCCGTTTGGCTACAATTTTTACCGAACAGACAGACAGACAGACAGACAGACAGACAGACAGACAGACAGACAGACAGACAGACAGACAGACAGACAGACAGACAGACAGACAGACAGACAGACAGACAGACAGACAGACAGACAGACAGACGACAAAATGACGGTATAAGGGTTTTTTGGTCATACCTACAAAACCCTAAAAATTGATGTGAAGTGTGAATTTTCACACATTTCAGGGTTTTGCAGGTATTTAGTAAGTGAATGATGATTATTTGGGATGCCAAAATATATTTTTATGTAGGTTTCTAAATATGTGCAGTATTTTTTTTATATAACAAGGTTTAATAAGATTTTGAAAATTGCGCATATGGCTTCCATTGGTTGTTTTAGTCATAAGCTCCGCCCTTCTGTTTTCGTCTATTTGTAGGAATATAAATAGCAGTATAGCAGTAATATTTTTAGGCACTAATATGATACAGATATTATAACACAGATATTATAATATTGTAACATGACATAACATATATTTTATATATTTCATTTTTTTTTAACTTGTATCCATGGTATTATACATTTATAGTTACGTTATATTTTAAGTTACTTGGTTGTAAGTCCAATAGTAATCAATGTCAACAATTTGCACTGGTTATTAAATTTACGCTTTTAAAAATTAAATGCAATATTTGCCCAAATATAACTAGAATATTGAAAAAGTAATTTAAACAAAATAAAAATGCAAAAAAAAAACAGAAAAAATGAATTGCCTCGCGGCCGATTGGAACTCGAGTTTGCAGATTAGAACGCTTGTATAGTAACCATTACACCATCGAAGTGCTCTGTCTACTGTGCTACATAATATCATTAAATATTTTACATGGTTACGCAAAAAACACAAAAAATGCGCTATTTTCCGAAAACATAACCTGATCAAAAATTCCTGTTGAACTATTCCGGTTCACATAAATGTACATTACTTAGAATTTTTTCAGATTTTTAGTTTAAACCATCTGGGCTACAGGGTGTGGGACAAATTTTTTTTTGAACAATTTTGGCAGAAATAATATCTAAATAATTTATTTTGCAAAAATAAAATTTTGATAGTTAATCCACATACTAAGGGCTTTCATTTGATACCCTGCTCAGAATTTTACAAAAATATATTTTTTTTTCGATGAGCACATATTTGTTTATATTTTTAGGGGGATATGTTTTTTAGATGTTTTGGTATTTTTCCTATGTGCGGGTCAACGAGTTGTATAAGCATGCCAAATTTTAACTTTCTAGGTTTAGTCGTTTGGCTACAATTTTTACCGAACAGACAGACAGACAGACAGACAGACAGACAGACAGACAGACAGACAGACAGACAGACAGTTTTTTGGTCATACCTACAAAACCCTAATAAAAATGTCACATGTCCAATTGCACCAACTTTTCTTAAAATGCCAAAATACGTAGCAACACAATACGTTGTAAGGTACTTTTGTGATTTATAGAATGCTTAATATTTAAAGAAAGCTGGTGCAACTGGCCCATACTGTTGCTCGTTGTTGGGTTAAAGCTTGATTTACACTGAGTGAAATATAAAATTTCTTCACTCATTGTTATATTCCTATACTCGTAAAATAGTATTTGTTGTCTAATTTAAACAGTCTCGTAGCTGTTATAGGTTGCGAGATAGCGATGGTGAGCAATTTAAAATGAACAGCCTGTATATTATCTGGTCCCAAAAAATGCAATTACAATGTCCCCTTAAGAAAAAATTACACAGTTTTTACAAAAATTTAAAAGCCATAATATCGTACATATATAATAAGCAAGTGTCTGTATGTCGTCTGGGTAACTTTATGACGTCAATTTTTCTTAAGGTTCTCGTGATTGGCTAACTGGGGACACCATGTCTCTTGTTTGACAGGTATTTTACAGATTTATTCTCTAAGAATGTATGAATCTAATAACATATAGAAATTTGTAGGATTTCGTAGGCATAAACAAGTAAATCTAGACACTCCTATATGCTTTGACCAATATGAACAGTATTTTGCTGATTTATTCTCTAAGAATCTACGATTTTAATTACATATAGGGAATGTCCAGGGCTTCGTAGGCATAAACAAAAAACTCTAGATACTTCTATATGCTTTGACCGATATGAACAATATTTTGCAGATTTATTCTCTAAAAAACTGCGGATAAAATAACATATAAAAATGTCTAGGGTTTCGTAGGAATAAACTAGAGACTCTAGACACTCCTATATGCTTTGACCTATATGAACAATATTTTGCAAATTTATTCTCTAAAAAACTGCGGATAAAATAACATACAGAAATGTCTAAAGTTTCGTAGACATAAACAAGAAACTCTAGACATTCTTATATCCTTTATCTGACATCAACAATATTTTGTAGATTTACTCTCTAAAAATCTACGAATATAATTACATACAGAAATGTCTATGATTTCGTAGGCATAAACAAGAAATTCTAGACACTAATATGTCCTTTGACCGATATGAACAATATTTTGCAGAGTATTTTCTAAGAATCTTCAAATATAACTATTTACAGAAATGTCTAGGGTTTCGTAGGCATAAACAAGAAATTATAGACACTGTTATATCCTTTGACCGATATGAACAATATTTTACAGATTTATTTTCTAAGAATCAGATATATATAATTAGCCAGCGTCTGTATGTAGTGTCGCTAATATTGTGACGTCAATTTTTACTAAGGTTCTCGTGATTGACTAACTAGGGACACCGTCTCTTGATTGGCTGACAGATGACACCCTCTCCCGTGATTGGCTAACTGGTGATATCCTGTCCCGTGATTCGATACAAACAATTTTTATATTATGCATCTGTCGTTGTTGACGGGTAATAACCTAAATAGTAAGTTAAGCATGGCAAGCTTTGAAAATGATTGTTTTACACAAACAACCAAATAAAACCTGCAAATTTTCTTGTCTGTTAGTACAAGTTTGATATTAAAGGTGATAACATCAAATCGTTTGTAATAATGGCTTACGTACGTTATTCAAATGAAGAAATGGCAGATATGGCATTCGGGGAATGTCAAATAAATTCTGTTAGGGCCCAGCAACTCTACCAAGAAAGGTATCCTGAAGGTAAAGGTTAGAAGACTTAGAACATAGGGTAAGAACAACCATCAGGGAAATTCAAGAGTATATCGTTCTATATGTATTGGAAGAGTTTTTATTACGAATGAGAAAATATATGGATATCAACGGCGGTCATATTGAACATTGGTAAATTTTCCTTAGTTTATACTAATTGAAGCGAAAAGTATGTTTTTCATGAATTCTTTGCGGCGCTCTAGCGGCGAAACTGTTCATCTCACAAAAATACTTATGAAAAGTAAATTATAGAGAATTTATTCTTCTTTAATTCAGTAAAGATATGTTTTTTTCGAATTTTCCAATGGAACGAAGTTTTTTTTCTGGCAAAAATTTTAGTCGCAAAATGTAAGCTCGAAAACAGCACCTCAAAATTACACTGAATTCCAAAATTTTCTCCAAAACCACTGGCTCGAAAACCAATTTTCTGGATTAATACTCCATTGTTTGCCACGGATACTTGCAGGTACAGCCTGCGTCTTGAAAGCAGCACTGCTTGTTTAAAAATCTACCACAGGGATCGGAAATCTTTCGTACGTCGCGGGCCGAATTTTTTTACCGGCCGCCAACATATATAAAGGAGGTATTGTGATCATACCGATTTTGACATTTCGAGATTTCGATAGATCTCCACGAATTGAGGTCTCTACATAGCGTTTTGACTATTTTTAGCATGATGTCTGTCTGTCTGTATGTCTATCTGTCTGTCTGTCTGTTTGTCGGTCTGTCTGTCGGTCTGTGTACACGTGTACAGAGCAAATTCGGCTTAAAGGATTTATATGAAACTTCATATTTAAGCTTTTGACATAAATAGCACGAGTTGATCAACTTTTGGTAAACATCGGTTAACTAGAAATGGGAGTTTACTCGTGTCGGTTTTGCGGATATTTCACAACAGAGAAATATTTCGAAAAAATTTATTCAACAAAAGTTGCTACAAAAGCAATAACTAATAACTTTTATTTGAGACATGCTTTGATAAAGCAGCATAAATTAAACAAGTACTTTGTGATGGCGGTCGGTCCTGTGGTGCCCACAGCTGATTTTTTTTTTGAGCATTCTTAGTTTTTTAAAAATCTATATATCTCTATGATATTTTCCTTACTGTAAATATAATTTTAACGGCGTTGTTTATTAGAATGTGTATTATTTTTCGCTGGTCAGTTTAACATCTCCTAACGCTATATGTAACATGGTGCAAAGCTGCTAATTAGCGAGGCATACTGTTGTTCTAAATCATGTTATTTGTAACATGTCTGATGAGATAAATGTTGATTCGTCCATCGTGGTCATGGTTCTGTTATTATAGAGCTTCGGGGTCACAAGTGCTGATGCCCATGTTACATGTCATGTGGATAAAATAACCGTGTTGTCCGTTCACAACTGCTGGGCAGTGATATGACAGTGCGGTTGTCCTGCAAGGATTCACAACCACATATCACATCGTTTCTCGCATTCATCCATATTTCACACCAGATTGTGCAAATTGTTTTCATTTTAATGGATAGTTTTATGATATGAAATTGGGCAAATAATTTCAACTTGGTGGTTTAAAAAACTATCCATACTACATTAAATTTAATCTAACTAGGTTGATTACTAGGTTGATTTATTGTTATTTATTATTTTGTAAATAAATGGTTGCCATTTTGAAATGGTTAAAATTAAAATATGATATTTTGATATGCTTGTAAAGCTGATTTAATGTACTTTAGTGGGCCCTTTTGTCTAGTTTAACTTTTGTTCTGAAGAATTTTTTGTATCTCTTAAAATAAAGGAGTCATTCGAAGTGCGGCGTTTGAAACAAACACCCTGTATATAATATCTTCTTGCTCTATATACAGTTTTCCCGGGAATCTAGATGACATAAATAACCTAACACCTAATGCAGGTTATGGCTTAACGTTCAATGGCTTAACGTTTTGGCCATTGTAGTAGTCTGGTGCCTACGTCGAAAGATACTGCACTTGATGATAATGGAATTCCATTTGGCACACGTGTTCTATATAAAAATTGAATCATTTTGACCCGCAGCACCAATTTGTGAATCGAGGCAAATTCAAGATGGCGGCGAAACTAGCGCGCCAATTACGATAACGATAACTAATTCTTATGATACAGCAAAATAGCTAAATACATATTTATACAATGGACCTTTAGCTACAATTTGCCGCGTCGTACGCGAATTTCCGTCACTTAGTTTACAAGATACCGTCCATAATTCATTCTCAGACGCAAAAAAGTGATTTCCGAAATGGCTAACGAATTTCGTATGATATGGCTCGTTTTCTATTAATTTAATGCCGTAGATTACGAATCTGTTATCAAAATGGCGAAAATTTTAAATTTTGATAGATTTTTTTCCCAAATTCGAGACATGATGATATTCTCTATCACTGCAAATCTGCGTATATTAATATTTTGTTTCAATTCTTCCTAAATCTGTAAGGCATATCCTTGGCTACAAGAATATGTGCGGAATTTTTCTCTGCGGGGCGCCAAAATTAAGATAGCGGCCAAAATGTGTAAAGTCTCAACTTCGTATTATTTTGACTCTTTTGATTCTTTATATCGTTTTCGACCAAATCGGACCTGTAAATTACAAAAATGAAATAAAAAATGGCATATGACTTGTTACTATTCGGGTTTTACCCGAAATTAAATAAAAAAAATTACATATCCGGCCGGAACGGCTGTAAATTATGACATTTAAGTAAGATACTCCATGCAGTTACGGAATGCATCAATTTGCATAGGTTTGTTCGCAGCACCTGGTCTCAAATGAAGCCGCTTTCGAAATAACGCTCGAAAATCGAATTTTGCTATTTACATCAAATTTGTTGAGTTGTATATCAATTTCGGGTATATTGAAGTCGTAGATTTCGAAAATTGAATTAATTTAAAGATTTGCTACACATACGATTGTATTTTGCCCGAAAAAAATAATTACATGTATTATTTACATAGCAGTGAGATTCATTGCAAGACAGTGAAGTGTCTCTCCATCCAAAAGAGTAGTATATAGCAGTTCTGACAAAATAAAATAGATTACTACACTATTCTTTCGAAAATGGTTAAAATATTCTCAGATATTTTTACCAGTTATCAGGACAACATTTTAATGTGTTGATATATCCTCTATATGTGCCAATAATACTGACTTCGTAAACGTAAAATATGGTGCGTAGGCACTAGACTATAGTCTTTCGATGATATAAACATTTTTTCTTTTGTAATGACCCTATTTCATTCTCTATAAAAAATCTGATGTTTTTGTCTCTAAAATAGTTTCCATGGTAAAAAATATGATGTTTTTTTGCACAATATTATTAAAAAACAATCTGTTGAAGTGATCGGTTCAGTCGCTAGGAATTGAAATAAGATTTTACCAAGTATCTGGTCAATCTTATTATGTGGAACTTATCCTTTTATAGCAAATACTATTTGACAATGGCTACTTTATTGAATGTTTTTTTATTTTTCTACTTGGAAGGTATAAATCTATACGATTACACTTAGTATAGGGTTTGTTACAAAAATATTGAGGTAATTGAAAAAATAAACAACATTATTTACAAAGAAATAAGAACAATTATACAATTTAGTTAAGGAATTGAAGAAATACGACATAGATGAAAAATGATCAAATATATTTAACTACTTAACTATCTCAAAGAATGATTTTCTATAATTACCTTGGTTTGACACCATTACAATGGGTGCATTTTGTTGTGCCAATTCTGGTTTCGGTTTAAACAGAATACGCGTTTTGTTGCGACTGTATTCTCATTCTATTCATTCTACTCATTCGATGACTCGAGGTCGAACGACTGGAATGGATAAGTGGTGGGGATGAAAAGTAATATTTGAATGCAGTTGTTTTCATTTGGTTTTTAAATGTAGATATTAGAATTGAATCTTGGTATTACTGATTAAAAATAATTTTTACTTTTAGGTATTTTCTCATTTTGTGTCCTAAAATAAATATACAGTCTGTTTCAAACGGTTAAGCGGAACTAAATGGGAATTTAGTTCTTTAAGGTTGTCACGAGAAGGGACCTCGCTTGGGTTATTTCATTTTTCACGTTGGGATGTCAAAATTTAAAATTCCAACAATGAAACCATGGAAACGAATGACATATGTCAAAATTAAATATTTTTTTTAGATATTTTAATGACAAAAAAATAAATAAATGGGAAATTTGTATTAAGAATGACACAAAAAATCAAAATATAAAGAAATTGACATTTTAAAATGATATTAACCTTAACCAAAAAATGTTTATTGTAAGTATGATTTACAAAGCTTAAACAAAACGGCCGAAAGGCACGATTTAAATGATGAAAGTAACTAGATTGCAAAATCTAGTTCCGCTTAACCGTTTGGAACAGACTGTAGTATTGATAAATCTAAACTTAAAATGTATATAAAATTCAATTACTAGTTCTAAAACATTCTTGAATATTTGCATCAATTATAAAGTTTTTTTATTCTGCATTTATTATTTAGATTATCCATTTATGTAGGTGAAATATGTTCGTTATTTGTTCTAAGTATAACCATATGACTTAACCTCCAAGCAAATGTCATTCCATGTTTACTTCACGATCAAAATTGTCGTTTTCTTGCGCATCAATTCTAGTACATCCAACCAGCCACCAACAAAACGCACCCATTATAATGACAAGGCCGGCGGATTTTTATGGGTACGAGCTCTTGGTGTTGAGCAATAAAAGGGGAAAAAAATAGTAGAGATATGGAAGATGAAGGTTTTAAGAAAAGTATATGGTGCAAGTGATCCGTAGAACAAACACTGAACTGATGGAACTTTATGATTAATCGAACATAGTTAGGCGAATTATGGTTGGTTTCTATACGGAACAAGAATATGGAATGGGAAATAAGAATAGTACACAAGAATAAAAAATATGAAACCGTTTATATCTGACATAACATTTCGTCGCTACGCCTGCGTACTCGTGTTGGCCTGTGTTTAACGGTTATCGTTTGACAGGTTGTTGTGTTTAATATAACCTTTAAAAAAAATCGTTTTCAGTAATATGGATTTAGAAGATTTTGTAAATTTATTTGCTTGTGTTTCACACATTATATTGTTTTTTCCAACCTTCTGATCACAACAGGAAAACATCTGTTGGACAAATTTTATTACGGCCGACATTTTGACCATTGTGCGCATGCTTATCATCTCTTATTCTTGGAATAAGAATAAAATGTTAAATGTTACCAACTTTTCTTGTGCTTAAGTTAAATTTCATTCCTACATAAACCGATATACGGCGCAGCCATTTTTTAACATCTTGTGTACTATTCTTATTTCCTATTCCTTATTCTTGTTCCGTATATAAACTATTATTGTCGGGTTTAAGATTCGAAAAATATGGTAATTGAGTTATAAACTGGAGACACAGAAAATCGGTTAAAACATGTATTGAAGATTTTCAATATCGTCTTATATGAACAAAAAATGTTGTTCCTGTTTACGTTCTTTAAAAAAATCTGGCAATATCGTTATTTTGTTTTGTCTTTCGGTTTGTTATCATCTTAATAAAAATTTAATCAAAGAGTCAGGAGTCGATAGTTTTTCGGACTCCCGACTCCTCCAAAAAGTTTCGACTCCTCGGCTACCAACTCCCGACTCGGACTCCGAATACCCAATCCTGGTTACAAGTAACATTACATTCCTGTGATTGAATTTTAAATGTACTGGAATTTAAAATGTACCATATTAAATGTTCTGGATAACGCAATTTAAACATTTGTGACGATAAAGCCTGGTTTATAATAGATATGTTATGGAACATAAGCATAAAAATTACACTACTCTCTTTGTTCTGTTTATTACAAACAGATGTTTTGAAGGGTCAAATCTATTGTTTAATGCATATGCAGTTATGCTATGGGCTTATTATAAACCAGGCTTAATATTGGACGTGAATATGTCCAGGTAGCTTCCCCTTGGCATAGGTCATTTATCTACATGGAAATCGGTACATTGGTATAAACTACTTCAACATATCGGTCCAAAACCGTACACAATCAATGATCAAATGGTCTGTAATTAGCGATCCTCTCAGGACACAAAGTTATCAGATGGATTCGTAAAGGATTAAATATCCATTGATATTTAATACTGTGCTAATATCGATATTGTTCTACAATATTATATCGATAATTAAAAGTAAATATATTCAGGTTAATATCGGACTATGATTAGCTATGTTAGGGCAAATAGCCATTAACGCAAAGAGCTATAATCAGCCCAAATTGATAATAACAGAGTACAACAAACCGATGTTATAAAATTGATCGATTACTATTTAGAGCAGTGCTTATCAAACTACAAACATCTAGTAACACTATAAAACTTCAAAATATAAATTACAAAAAGCATTACAATACACTCTGCCTCACCGTATTAATTTGTTAATACGATCAAATTATAAGGTTAAAACTGATATTGGACATTTTCAATTTCGTTTTTGAACAAAAAATATTGTTGCTATTTCTGTTCTTTAAAAAATTCTGGTAATATCGTAATTTTGTTTTCGTTTTTGGTTGTTACTATCCTTAATAAAAATTTAATCAAACACTCTAAAACAAGTAGTGTTAAAGGGACATGGTACACTAAAATATGACCTTTTAGTGTACCATGAAGTCTCTGGCTTTTCGTGTTAATTATTTACACTTTTTTTGGTTAAATTTAGCTTAAAGTTTACACTACATACTGGTTAAATTATTGAGAAGTGACATTACCGTTGGCGGCGCTGTTTTTCAAGGCAATATGGCTGAATTGTCTAGTATTCAGCTGTCAATATGCTAACGGCGAACAGGTTAATTTAAGCACAGTACATTTTTATTTTATGAAAATGTATCTATCGACATTCTAACAAAACATCAACACTAGAAAATATGTAATAATTTCAAACAGTACTACAGTCGCGTAGTACAATATTTGACCACTAGACTGCGTATCTGAGCGTGTCAGTTCTCAATAGTGTTAGAAAAAAAAAATAGTGTTAAAGTAGTGTTAATTTTAAACTGAAAAAGTAATATTTTATAAAAATAATACTGTCTGAATAAATGAAGATTTACACGATGATTTGGTTAAAAATAGTGAACAGATTATTTACGTCATCAATAAAAGTTACTAAAAAAAATACGTCAATTTCAAGTATGTTTTTATGCGAAAGTTTAATTTTTAGCACAGCACACTGCCATCTACTTAATATTATTACAATATCGAAGTTGGCTTTTCCTGAAGAAATTGATCAAAAGCTTCAATCAATCTGTAAAAATTACTAGATTTGAAAATCTAGTTCCGCCTAATCGTTCGGAATAGACTTTAAATACCTCGGTTATGTAATAAATAAATTAAAAAATAAACAATCAATAAATAGTCAAATAAATTAAAATTTTATATTTACACTAATAAAGATATGTTGCTTTTTATATACTCCCACAGTAGCCCTAAAAAAAGGGCGACCTGCGCATATAATTAAAATTAATTATCCGACTAGCGGTCTAATCGAAGTTGAACATTCCTGCTTTAGATTCTTCTGGAGGGAATGGATCATGAGTATATTATGCGCGGTCAGGCAATTGAGTTGAGGGTGATACTGTCATACTGCCCGTCAGTGAGTAAATAGTCGGAGTCTGCACTGTGATATACCGAAGAGTATAAGTGTTATTACCCGTTACCCGTTAAGGTAAAGTTTCCCAAACTGTGCTCCGCGGAGCACCCAGAGCTCCGCGAGCGTCTACTAGTGCTCCGCGATCTACTAGTGTTGCTATATATATAGCAACGATAGTGCTCCGCGACGAATTCTTCCCATGAAAAGTGCTCCGCGGCTCAAAAAGTTTGGAAAACTCTGCATTAAGGCAAGGAATTTTTCAAAAAACAAGAATTGTCCTCGCTAATATTCCAAAGCAGCAAAGGCCACAAAAATTTTAAAAAAATTTTTAGATATTACAAAAATAAATAAAATGACAACAAATTTGGCCTTAACTATGATTATAAAACAAGAGATATTTCTCTTTAAGTAGTGATTTATTTTGTTTTATCTTTATTTTCTTTTAATGAGTTGTATAGAACCTAGAAAGGTTCTTTTATAAACTTGAACAAAAACAGTATAAAGCTATTAGCCCTTTAAAATATCTCATTAATGGAGTTTTATCTCTTTTGCTATGGCTCAAAGAACATGAACTCTTATTATTATATACCAAGTTATTAACAATAATTAACATCCTGAAGAGAATATTTGCGACAAAGAGTTCGATGTCTCATTACCGTTAATCGCATGTCATCGATGTTTTCTCTCTTATTTTATTCGTTGAAGGAAGTGAAGTTTCTGGAAACGATGATGAAATGTCGATAGCAGATGTAGTGGGTGACGTCATCAGCAAGTTACAGGATATCTAGAGCATGCACTTCCGCCATTTAATTTCCTAATCAAGGAAATCATGAAGATGGTTTACAGAGAATACAGAAAGGTCGCCGCTCCTATTCAGTCTGTAAACGGCTACTGCAATTTTTTAGAATAGATTTCTTTTCATGAGAGGAGATGAGATTTCTCTAGAATGGTGAGAAAAGAAAATAAAGAAAAAAATAAACAACTGAATTAGATATATTATTATTATACTTTTTTGTAACTCTTATGTAGTATTCAATTCTTGAAATGTACAGGAAAGAAAATTTGTTCATATTGAAATTTTTTTTATTTTAGTTTGAACATATCTCTATGGGGAGATTCGGCTAACTTTAAGCGTTAAGGGTGCGCACAGCTATATAGTTTCTTTTACAAGACTAACAGTCTGAAATAAAATTAGTAGCAATCTATACATCCAGTTTTTCAGCATTTTTTTATCTATCTAATAGGATATTTATAACTGTAAAAAGAACTGTCATGTAATTGTAAATAAACAAATTGCATTATAGACGCCATCTTGTAAACCATTCGACGCATATTTGTGTACCATGCGGCAAATTGTAGCTAAATCTTCCTCCTACAAATATGTTTGGAGATATTTTGTTCTATTGTGAAAATTACTTATAGTTATTGTACTTGGTAATTTACTTTTGTACTATATAGGTGCTACAAATATATGTGCTGCGCATAAAAATGATTTATTTTATGTAAAGAATACTTGTACCAAGTGGCATTTTATTATCATCAAGTATAATATTTTTCGACGAATATTCTAAACTATAAACAATCATGTCGAAAAAAATGTTGAAGTATTATTAGAACATTTCTACACCAAACTATATAAATATAAAAATTATTTGAAAATCACAAATATATTTAAAAAATTTCAGAACATTGTTGTGTGTTACCTATTTTTATGTTTTTGAGCAGTAACATTATAACAATTAATTTTTCTACAATCAAAAATAATTTATTAGGTAGATAAAAATTCTGTGCAAAATTTGATGTATAGATTGTCACAAATTTTATTTCAGATTGTTAGTTTTGTATAAGAAATTAATCATTTTTGGGGGTTATACGTAGCGTTAAAGGCCTTTAACCTTGCCTTTATTAAAGGTAAGGCCTTTTTTAAATAGTTCAACAGGAATTTTTGATCAGATTATTTTTTTTCAAATATATTTTATTCGTATTTTGTATCAAAAAATGTCTCAAATAAAAGTTGTTAGTTATTGCTCTTATACCAACTTTTGTTACATAAATTTTTACGAAATATTACTCCGTTAGTGAAATATTCGCAAAAATCTTAAAACCGACACGAGTAAACTCCCATTTCTAGTAAACCGATTTTTACCAAAAGTTGATCAATTTATGTCAAAATTAATGTCAAAAGCTTAAATATGAAGTTTCATAAAAATCCTTTTACCCGAATTTGCTCTGCACGTGTACACGGATCGAGACAGACCGACAGACCGACAAACAGACAGACAGATAGACAGACAGACCGACAGACATCATGCTAAAAATAGTCAAAACGTTATGTAGGGACCTCAATTCATGGAGATCCATCGAAATCTCGAAATGTCAAAATCGGTATGATCACAATACCTCCTTTATATGTTGGCGGTCGATAAAAAACTAGCGTTATAAATTTCTTCTTCTATGTGTGCAGCAACATTTTTCTTCTTTGGAAAATGTGCCACGAGAACAAAAAGATTGGGAAACAATGCCCTAGATGCTTGGCATCGCTTAAATAAATTTAATATTCAATATTCAACAAGGTAAAATTAGTTAAAAGAATTCCTTGGTTCGCTGGAGACAGATGAGTTGGCCTCGCCAGTCAGCCGTGCATTATATCGCAAAGATTACAATATCAAAACATTGAACAGTAAAAGCCAGTGAATAAATTGAATTTTGTGTTCATTTTGAGGCAAACTTTGTTCTAGCAATCGTTGCAAATTATGATGTATATTGTTACTAATTTTATTTCAGACCACCAGTATTGTACAAGAAATATTAAAGAACTAAACTATTGTGCCTCCCCTTAATCGCAAAACCAGGTAGTAATACATTGTGTTGCGAGAAATTCTTGCATTTTAAGAAATGCTTAAAATTTAAAGAAAGCTGGTGCAAGCATTGATGGGATTCACTCGGTTCGCTCGAACCAGTTGTTAAGAAATTTTAAATTCGGCGAACCGCTTGTTAAAATAAATGTGATATTCCCAACAATATTCAGAAGGCAAAAAATATTTTAAACACCATAGCCGTCAGTTCAGCAGAAGCTGAAAGAGGTCTTAGCCTTATGAATAATATATGCACAGAAAAACGAAACAGATTGATCTTTTCAAATATAAGTAATATAATGGTTATTAATTTGAATGGTTTGACTTTAATAGATTGGGATCCAGTACCGATAGTGCTAAATTGGTTAAGAAGCAACCACAGTTCGGATGATCCACGTGTAAAAACAAAACCGGAAGTAGAAGTGACTGAAATCCAGAGGGCTATTTGGCAATATTTAAAATAATTACATATCTTAATATTTAATTTAAATAATTATATTATTTTGAATTTTGTGAAAATTTTGTGTTTTTAAACAAATACCCCTGCAAACCGGTTGTTGAGCAAATTGAATCCCATCACTGGGTGCAAGTGTATTATATATCTCAAGAACTAGAGCCAATTCGAAAAAATACATTTTTTTAGCTGTGTTATATATATCTTAGAGACCCCGAAATGTGTAAAATTTCACACATTACTAAAATATATTAGTAGTCGTATGAGATCCCCTGGTTTAGCATCGATAAAGCTCTGAACTGTTCACTGATTATCGTGCTTCCAAAGTCAAAATCATTACCATATTTTATGACAGAATTGCGCACCGAACTTGAACGTAATGCACCACTGACTGTAAATGTTTGGGAGTACCGGAATTTTGCATAACCCTAACTAAAACGGGCTTCGATTTCTATCTTGTTTAAAATTGCTTTAATCAGCTACCATTAGGTCAGTAATGCTTTGATTTTCTGTTATTTCTCTGTTTTCTGTTCCATTGCACTTTAAACTCTTTGTCGATTTAACCTGGAATTTCGACACTCTAAATTAACTGAAAGGAGAAATATGTGCCAGTAAATAAATACGAAAGTCGGAAGTCACAAAAAAAGAACACACACATACAAAGGAAAACATATCACAGAAGCCTGACACGCTAGGTGACGTGTGAGACATTGATAAGCGTTATCTATTTAGATATAACACGTGAAACGAAACGCCATATCTACTGGACAGACACAATTGTGACTGTATAAGGGTTTCTTGATCATACCTACGAAATCATAACAGTTTAATATTTTAGACAAGTGCATTCCAGGTTAGTTTTTCTTTTGTTTCCTAGATACAATGACCTCCTTACCTAATATATTCTGAGATACTTTTTAGGAAACACTAGATAAATCTCTCATATGACAGAATAAAAACAGTTTAAAGGAGGTCTATGACTTTCCACTCTTTTAAACTCCGTTTTTACTTTGAACTCTTTGTCTAACTGTTTCATTCTCAGATTCTCATATTTCTTCCACTCGAAAACGCAACGTTTTCACTTAATTTTACTTTCCTAAATTCCTTTTTTAGCCCCAAATGCACATAATGTTACTTCGTTTTACTCTTTTTAACCGTAACACATATACTAACAGTGGCGCCACTTATAATCATTTACAACTAAATTATAAATATTCATGGAGAATATATAAAGTACAAAATACATGCGGAAGACTCATTACTCTGTTCTCTTAAGACTGGGATTCAAGTGTTTTCGATGTAGAGCATTTTTATTATTATTAAAAATCAAACAAGAACTAAATAAAAAAAAACAGTATTGTACAAAAATAACCAGAACCTCTCTAAATGTCAACACTTCTCTAATTAGAGTTGTTTTTGTTTATTAGGGTTGGGACCATTTGTTGTAATAGGCCCTGAAAGGAAATGCGATTCAAACCTTTTGGATTATTCAATGCCCCAGCAACTTTGCAGTGCTATGTCAATGACAGATGTTTACTTTAAGAAGATAAAACGCCTTGCCATAAACTAGAGATTATGACTGGGGAGCGGAATTGAAAGTAAAAAAATTAGGCCCTCTCAGAGTCCCGATTAAAACATAACATACACTTACGGGATGAGCTGTAATGGTTATGCCAGTTTGGGAAATTGAAGTTGCTCTTCGGGAAAAATTAAGTAGTTCGGTATCTTTTGTTACAAATCGTTAAAGACGAAATCAAATCGAGGAAGCAAGATGAGCAAATCACATTTTCGATATGTCACGCTTTATCTTGTCAGAAATAACATTCAACATAAATATACTACTAAAACGAATATTGCGAGGTTTAAACTAGATGCGATGAATGCTTTTCCAAATTGAGAATTGTCCAAAGTGACTAAAGTCTATTCAAATCCAAGAAGTAGATCAAAACATATACTCATTGTTGATTGCGTCTTGCGTTTTAAAAGCGTTGAAGACCCGATATAGCAAATTATGTTTTCGACATGCTATTATAAAGGGTGTGGATTGATCAGACCAATATTTGTTCAACTCTTCAATACTCCGTAAAACAATCAAAGTGACAAAAAAAAAGTGGACTATAGGTGATATATTTGTAAATTTTTTTTAGTACCACTCCATAAGGTACACCATGTATATCAAATAAACCACCAGGATTCGAACTACCTCGAAAATTTGAGTCCGGCTTTAACAGAATTAGGATAGCTCACGGTAGGTGTGTGGACTCGATTCACAATTGGACAGAATATCATCCCCACAGTGCGATTGTGGCGCCGACAGGTAAACAATCTACCACATCATGGAGGAATACCCTTTGAGGGCTTACACTGGTCATATTACTGACTTCCTGAGTACGACTCAGAGTGCAGTTGAATAAATATTTAACTTAAACATTTGTCAGCAACGAAGGATTTATAATTGACATATAGCATAACATATTTATTGTTACTTTCTTATTTAGTATTATAATTACTGTGTCGACCATTTTTGTATGTATTTTTATGTATTTATACAGTGTCGTGTATTATGAGCAGTTAAGACCAAAGGAAAAAATCACTACCGATCGTTATCGACCACAAATGAAGTGTTTGACTGATAATTTGATGCGAAAACGACCATCAATTGCATAAAATCGCCGGAAAGTGATTCTTCTCCGTGACAATGTTCAGCTCCATGTTGTTACAGCCGTGAAACAAAGGATGGAGCTCGAATGGGAGGTTCTCCCGCACCAAGCGTATTCTTTGGACCTGGTCCCAAGCGATTACCATCTGTTCCAATCGATGCAACACGCTTTGGAAGCTACAAATTTCCATAACTACGTAGAAGTCGAAAATTGGTTTGCTGAATGGTTGGCTGAGAAGGTAGAGCATTTCGTTGCGGAATTCAGCTTCTGCCAGAAAAGTGGGAGACAGTCATAGCTTCCGAGAGCAAATACTTTGTATACACGCATTTTGTAATTGAAATACAGTAATTAGGTCACAAACCGATGTTGGAAAGCTGAAAGTAGCAGTGAGCTATTTCCAAGTGTCATTAGGTGGCAGCACAATCCAGTTTGATAACAATTAAGTGACAGTTGCCGTGTGCGTGCGCAGGCAGAGTGAAAATGGCAATCGTGCTCGAAGAGTATACTGCGGAAGAGCAACGTGCTTTTGTGCGTTTCTTGTAAGCAAAAGGACTTTCTGCAAAGGATATCCTGAGGAAATATATCCTGTTTACAGTGGAGTGTTTGTCGCGTAAACCAGTGTACAACTGGGTCGAGAAATTCTCTTGGCGCTTAAAAGTTGTTGACGAACACCGAACTGGGTGCCCCTGGGTGCAGATGGCGAATGATGCAATAATTCGACGGGTGTACGAGATGGTTCGAGCTAACAGGTGGATTACAATAGACAACATAGAAACTGCAATAGGATGTTCTCATGGTTTGGTCTACAAAAAAGCATCTTGGCGGCAAACGTTTCGCGGGTAACGATGTTGAATGAGAGATACGCTTGTGACTGAGACTGCAGCCCAAAGACTTTTATACAGCAGGCATTGGGGCATTGATAAAGCGATGGGATAAGTGTATTAATGTTGGTGGCGACTTTGTTGAAAAATAAAACTTGTTTTTGGCTAAGTATGTCTTTGAGTATTTTTTTAATAGCCTTTTGTGACTTAATTACTGACTTTCCTTTGTAAATACTCAAAAATCACAAGAAAACAGCAAATTTCAATGAAACGTCCTATTACTTTGCGATTTTCGATGTATTAATCGTAGCTTTTGAAACCATGAGGATAACAATGTGCTAAACATGTCTTAAAATTAAAATTGTGGGCTTTTATGTACGAGAAAATAGAGTGTTTTATAATTCCAAACATAACTCAGTCTTTTTACAACTGCTGTGCTACTGTGTCGGTCCACAATCGACATTTTGCTTGGAGCTGTTTTACTATTTTCCACTTACGCCACTGTGACTTTTACGTGTTCCCTCTTGACATACATCTTTGAATTTCTTTCATGAGTGTCTCCCCTTTCAATTCATTCACGATCTTATACCTCTAAGATCAGAGCCGGTCGTAGGAGTGAAACAGTTCCAATGTTACATTTGGCAAAGTCAGGCTTTTTATCATCGACTTTTTCAGAAATACTTCCACTCTTGTAAATGGTTTTATTTTGTTTTTCATGACGTTTAATTAATTAAGTGATTAATGGGAGTTTAAATAGTTTTAACGTGTGGTGTTTTAATAGATAAATTAAATAGATAACACTATTTTCACTGTATATTTTCACGAGGGAATTTTCAAATATGAATATTTTAGATTTTTATTTATTATACGAATATTTTGAATAGAAGTTTGTAACCTACATTTTTAATAGGCAATTTTAGAAATTTTCGTCACGGAACTACTCATTAATGAGAAGGCTCTCTAGAGAAGTGGAGATATGTAGATGTGCAAAGTTTGGGTAAGGTTTAGGCAAAGTAACTGATCAAATGATCAAACAAATAACATCACACAGTCAGGGCCGTCCCCTTGCAGGGGCCCTTGGGCACACAGAGTTTGGGGCCCTTTTAGAAAGACAAAAAAAAAATGTGAATGAAAACATTTGTATGTACTTTTATTTAGTGACTTTATTGATTATTATGGTTAGCTTTATACAAATCAAATATAATTGAAATGATTTTGAGAATTGGACGTTAATGATGATGGTTTCTTCTGAGATTTCTGTTGTGCAAAATCTTCTATTATGTCTAACTTTTGAAGGATATCACTTTCTATGCCCATGATTGACAAATTAGCAAGTCGTTCTTGTAACATAGTCGTTCGTAATTCGTTTTTTATTCTTTTTAGCCGTGAAAATGAGCGCTCTCCATTAAAATTGGTGACCATTAAGCAAAAGAATATCCTTGTAGCAACTTCTACATTCGGGGAAATTTCTTCTGATTTTATTAGAGTATGTAAGGCTGAGATACTCAAGTCCGCCGATTCATTTAAGGTTTTTTAATAAAAGTAGTAAAATTGTAGTAAAATTGCACTAAAAATTGAGCTCATCTTTTTTTCGTGTAAACGACGACCTCGGCATTTTGATGCCCCCATCATGCCGGGGACCCTGGGCTCGTGCCCCATGTGCCCTTATGGAAAAAACGGAACTGCATACAGTCCAACATGCCACCGTTGTTGTAGTACCAATGTGCGCCGTAGTTAGTCTTGGAGGCCCTCGTATCGCTTTGATAAGATGTAGATGTATAACATCTGGGTACAGCATAAGCAAGGTAACCAGGGCAAAAACCATAGAGAACACCAGAAAGTTTCCTAAATCGTACTATATAGATAAACAATTAGTACTGTAGACGATTTGAAATACCAAAATCTGCATTTAAAAACGACGTTAAAGACATTATTAAATAACATTTTGCTAACATTGCCAACAAAGTGTTGAAGAACTTACTGAAAATTTACTTTATCCGGAGAATATGATCTAAGGTGTCTATTCTATATGCTAAGCGACAAAAGTTGTCGACTTTTCTCCCTAAGTTAGCGATTGAAATTTGAGTGACATCTTTTGGGGCAGTCAATAACTAATAACCTCAAGTTGGCGACTTGCCGCCAAATGCTTAGAGACAGCTACGGACTTGTTGATGGGTCATGGCGCCAGTCGTTATTCTGATTGGTTGTTTCACGTCAGAGCAAGTTTTTGGGGAGGCCCGGGCGCCTAATTGGAAGTTCCTTATCTGTCCGATAGTTACCGAGAGTTTTACTTGAAGGTGGAAATACCGGGCCTTAGTCTGTTAAAATAATAGTAAACCAGATATTTTAAGTTTTTTTATTATAAACATTTTAACCCCCCCCCCCTTAGAATAAAAATTTAGAAGTGCCTTATAACCTATGTTCAAATCCTGGTTTTACTTTATCATCATACCAAATTACTCGAAATTATTTCCAGCTGTTTTTGCGTGAATCTCAGACAGACAGACAAACAGACCAAAATTTAAATTTTGGCGGATATAATCATCTGAAACCAAATATGTGGCCGGGAAAAAACAGATATAGCCTCCAATTTTATTAATATACATTTGTTTGATATCTTAAATATTTCAAAATATGTTTACCAAAACTTCTTTTGTGGAATATTCCTTTTATCTGTGGGTTTTTAAGATTTTAAGCATAAAAAATTATGAACCTAAAATGTATTTGCTAAAAGCCTTAAAATGTAAATGTGCCCTACATATATCACATTAAAATTAATGATACCTGAATCCGGTCCTGTCCTCTGAATATCTTTTACGATAGCTCACTGAAATCTTACATGGAGCCTCTCTGAATCGTAAAGTGCTTTAGACTTACAATCTTAAATCAAGATTAAAAGCTATGGTCAACTTGAGGTATTTTATCAACGTTTTTACGCCCTAACTGATCCACCAGATTAAATTAACTCGGGGAATTTAACTAAAATTATAACCTTAAAGTTAAGGAGACGCTGAATTTAATACATTTAATCTAGAATTAAAGTTATTATGAATGTAATTCGGAAAGTTTCCTGAAAAGATTTTATAACCTAACTTATTTTAGGGTAATTTTGACTTAATATTTATGATTAGGTTTTAATTTTTTTAACACAAAAAGTTTTGTCATAAAAAACTAATTTTTTAAGAGCTGAGAAGTTTCACCGTATTTTCTATTGGATGCGATTTAGAAACTGCGGACTTACAACAAATCCTCAACACTGTGCACCCGTTATTCATTGTTGTATCACATTGCCATACGATAGAGCAGTGTTTCTCAACAGGTGGTCCCCCCATCAGTGGTCCCCAGAAAAATTTTAGTGGTCTGCGAAAGTTTTTATATATGTTTTTTGCAGTATTTTTGTTATTTTTTACGCACATTTTTTATGTAAATAATTTATATTTTGTTTATTTTCTGTAAACTTTCTGTGATTTTATACAAATAAAATAAATGTACTTAGTAGCACATTAAATATATTTGTTTTCTTGCAAAAACTGAACCAACAATTATTATTAGTGGTCCGCGGTGCGTTGTTGGTTGAGAAACACTGCGAAGAGAGTTCATAAAAATAGAATTTTTACCTAAGAGGAAGTTGGTTGGCTGGTGACGGTTAAAATGAGGATATAGCTCAACCGAGGAGGTTATCAAAATTAAGCGATGTCATTCGTTCTGATATTGACAAAGTTACTATCAGTCACCTAGGTATATGCGATACTGAGAAAGTATCGATATTTGGGTATCCATAATATCGAACAAAAGTATCGATACCGGTATCGTATCGAAACAAAATATCGATATTTTTAAGTATCGAAAGGAAAAATGAATATATTTTCTATAAAACGTAAAAAACATTTTATTCGTATAATAACAATTTAATTGTTTTACAATAATAAATAGATTCAAGTATAAGCTGTTCACTTTTGCAAGAACAAACTAAGAGGGAATTTTGTTTTCAATAGTTTGCACCTTTGAAGCTGTATGTCAGGTTGGTATTAAAAAATGTCACTTTTTTAAAATGTCGATCCATTTGATATATGTCATAATGAAAAATTATATCTTAATTATAATGATCATAACCTTATCAACCTAATGTCGGTTTTACAGCGTAAGGAATATTTTTAATTGACATTTTATGTCAGTAACACACCATAAAAGTAACCAAAATAACCAGATCTAGTGTGTTCTTACAAAAGTGAACAGCTTATATAAAAGCTATTCCAAACGTTTAGGCGGAACTAAATGGGAATTTCGTTCTTTTAGGTTGTCACGAGTCAAGAGAACGGAACTTGCTTGGGTTATTTCATTTTTTAGGTTGATATTTGAAAACTTAAAATTCCAACATTGAAACTGTTCTGCAAGTGAAACCATGGAAACGAATGAAATTTCTTAAAAATTTTAATAGTTTTTTACATATTTTGCAAAACAAATAAATAAAATGGATTTTTTTTATTAAGAATGACAAAATTAAAATGCAATGAAAAGGACATTTTATAATGACAATCAATTTAATCTAGAATTTGCAATGTGAGTATGATTTACAAAGCTTAACAAAATTACCAAAAGTCCGAATTAATATATAAAAATTACTAGATTTCAAAATATAGTTCCGCTTAAACGTTTGGAATAGCCTATACCTAGAATTCCCTAAAAAATTTATGAAACATAGAACTTGTTCTATTTTCAAAATAGATTGATCAATTTTTCATCAATAAACTTTTCAATTTATTGGTGAAATTTGAACACTTTACAAATATCAATATATTGTATGTCAACTTTTTCATTTTATTGATCAATAAATTGAACCGTGTAACACTTTAGTACTAATTTTCCTTTAACCCTTACGTTATGATGTCCTTTGGTTGCGGTGTGGGGTACAAATGTACCCCATTCTTATTTTATCGTAAATAAATAATTTATTAACAATTTGTATTCAGGTTTACTATGGAATATATTAAAAATGTTTTTTTAGCTGAAATTACAATATTTTCTATTGCAATTTTTTCATACGTCCAACATTCATAAAATCCTGTTTCATACTAACCAACTAAATTTCATAAGTAGGTAAATAAAGTATTTATGGTATTTATAAAACTCAAGAACGATTATTTTATTCAAATTTTGTGGGGTACATTTTAAATAGCACCGCTCCGTAAGTGTTAATAAAATCTATTATACATTCAACTTTATCCATTTGTTTTTTTTTTTTTTGTTGAATCTAATCTTTATGTGGTAAAATCCATTTCACCGAATTTTTGTTTTTATTTCTGTTACCTTATTTTCCGCCTTTGGGTCGCACATGAACATAGTTCCTCAATTTGGGTCGCGGCTCAAAAAGGTTAAGAACCCCGGCTATAGTTCCCATTAACTTTCAGGAACTTGGGATGAATTTCCGTAGGTGATGAACCATCTTTTACAAACAATGATATCAATGCACAAGGTTCATTTTTTTCCAATTGCAATTGCTAAACAATTTCTTCTGAGGTTGCACTTTGTGATTTTAGAGAGATGATATTGAAAAGAATTTTGTTTGTGTTTATTCTGTTCCCCTTTTTTTGGCGTGTGTATTTAAGTAGCTTTCACTGTGCCTGTGTTCCCTGTCGTTATGTAAATGATATGATACATATTATGAATAATTTATCAATAGGTAAAATACTGCCCATTCACGTGTTGGATCGTTTTAATTTATGTTAGCAAAATCTTGTTACAATTTGTAATATATGTAAAATTTGCCATGTAAAAATGCCTTGCATAATTAAACTTGGATGTAATAAATTTGATTCTGAAATTCATTATTGTTAATGTAATTCAAAATTATTCACAACACTGATAGGGGTGATACATGGAAAATTACGTTAAGTATATTATCATGTGTGTTTAGTAATTCACCTTCAGTTTTTAGAAAAATATTACACACAAGTTTCACGAATAGCATTATCAAGAGTTTGCAAATATAGGTGAACAGTTTTGGCTGACTGAATAAAGGATACTACGAAGGGCACCTAAAAATCAAAATAACTTCCTAGCGCTACTAGCAGCACCGGCTGGTATAGTATTTCCAAAATGAAATGGTCACTCTTGTTAAAAAGCTTAACAATGCAATAAAAAAATAATAAAGCATTGAAAAAATAATAATAAAGAAAAGAGTCATATTTTTCTTACTTACTGTCATCTAAACCAAATATTTTTTTAAATAATTATTTTTCTGCTACTAATAATTTTAATTTATATTATTTTTGTGTAAACTATTATTATTACGCGTTATATGTCAATATATATTTCGGTAAGTTTCGGAATATTTCGTTTCATTTCGGAATCTCGCTTCAATTGTTTTAGATTTTAGACGAAAGACACACACACGCACCCACGCAAGGACACACGTTGGCATATTATATTATAGATAATTTATTCGGCTTCTATACTAGGTTTAGCTTCTTCTAAGTTGGTTTATCATGCTCACATTGAGTCTGTTTTATCCTACGGTATTGCTATGTGGGGAAACTCGGTTGAATCCCCAAGAATTTTTAAACTACAGAAAAAAGCTATACGTTCCCTATGTAAAGTAAAACCTAGAAATCACTGCAAAAATTTATTTATGAAATGTAACATCCTTACTTTTCCATCATTATATTTGCTTAATGGTTTTAATCCTCACTAAAGAAAACGTTAGTGCATTTACCACATGTAATATGGTTCATAGCTATAATACCAGAGGTCATGCAAATATTAGATTACCTAAAATTAAATACAATGTTACTAGCAATACACCTAGCTATATAGGCCCAAAAATGTTTAATATGTTACCAATTGCAGTTAGAGAACTGAAAAAAAATCAGTTTAAAAAATGTTTCAAAACTTTTCTATTACACAATGCTTTTTACAGTGTTGGGGAATTTATCCATTGTAATAAGAATGAGCTTATGAATTTTATGTGATTCTATGTAAATCAATGTAAATCATTGCATTATTATTGTTCCCTTTTTGACGTAGTTATGTACTATATTTGTATCCAAATCTGTATCCCAGCTACTAAATAAATACTAAATAATACTAAATATGATTTGGCATATGGTATAATTGTCTCGGCTTCTGGACAACGCTTTTATTATCTAGTGACAGACATTCAACATTTTGTCTCAAATGGACCTCTCTCACTTATGAGATTACTACGAAATAGTGCAAACTGGAAAAATTTACATTTAAAATCGGTTCTTTTATTGTTTAGTTAGTTAATGGACCGAGAGTGATACTGTAAAACTTTGTTGGATAAAGTTGTGATGATAGCAACGTCTATATTATAATATCCAAACATAATCTGTGTATGTGTTTGATTAGAAGAGGCTTTCCCGAATACACGGAAGCGGAAGTAATGACAAATACCACCTTACCCACACGCTCAAACCTTAGCATGATACATAGGTACAATCAATCAGACAAAGAGGGTTATGTTGTTAGGTATTATCAAAGGATAAACTATAGCTGTCGTCCCCGCACCCAATGAAAACGCAAACATTCTCATCCGTATACATTACCCAAGTATATGGGTCACTCTCAGTCTAGTTCCTCATCGTACCGATAGATTCCGCCACTATTGAACCCATACAAACTCAAATGATTTATGAAGCTGAAGATACGTGCCACATAATGTAGTAGACGTTGCAACCTTCCTATTTGTCGCAAAGATGAATCGACTTGCATTCAAACTAGATGTGCGAAATGTTCATAAAATATGGTAATGGTATGAGACGTTTTAAAACTAGTTTAGAACCCAGTTTTAAATAAATGATATATTACTTTGTTGTAATTTATTATCATTTAAGTAAATTGTAGTTTTTACGTCTTTGTAACTTTATAGCTACTGTAAGACAATGTATTCTTCTAACAAGAAATAATGAATAGTTTTCTGGAAAACTAGATTTGCTCGGATATCCGACTATATGTTTTGGAGGCAGTAAAAACAATTAGATTTCACGACTTTCAATAATGTTTTGCAAGCATAATGCTTTCCTTTATCTCTTCTAAAGTTTTCTGTTTCAATTTAATTCTAAATTTCGTAGACGGCAGCTAAATCCTATATTATTGACTTCTCATAAGAACTGTCATATATTTGTCAATAACAAAGATGGCGAAATTTTTTCAATTATGTTAAAAATTATAGATTACATACACAGTTGTGTGACTGGAATATGGGGTTACCATTGCTCAATGTCTTTATATATTTAAAATACACGTCTATAGACTGGGTTACACACAATTGGCCACAATTACCCTTTATTTGTTTTTTTTTCTTTCGCTACTTTAATATAATATAATTTACAACAGGATTTACATTTGGTGATTGCGAAGGCCAAACAAAACTGGTGCATTATTTTCAAGAAAGATGTTTTTATCAAATATTCATAAATATTTTGGGTCGGTCATGTTTAAATTACTACTCTATTATCACTATATAACCCAATTACTAAAATTTCGTTCTGTTGCACGCCTTCTCTAATATCATTATTGTCATCCTACCTTCCAAACAGTTCTCCTTTTGTTACTTTTCGAGGGAACAATATCCCATCTTTCTCAGTTACTTTAAGTGTTCCGCAAGGATCAAACCTTGGACCTGTTCTATTCTTAATGATCATAAATGATAAATATTAATACTTTTATAACTAGCGAGCGTTTACTTTTTGCTGATAATAAGATTTTTAAAACTACTTTCTCTATTGAAGATTGCCATATTCTCCAAAATGACCTTGTGAGTATAAGTGAGAGGTGTAGATTGAACCAACTTAACCTAAATATTATTATTATAATGTAAAATTCTATCTTTCACCCGTAAAACAACCCACAGTACTTAATAGTATGCTGTATCCAACTACCATCTTACTCGATGTCATAATATCAAAGATTTAGGAGAAGTGTCAGATGAAAATCTCAGATTTGTTGTACATTTGGATCAGATATGAGCCTCATCGCTTAAAATACTTGGTATTATTATCCAGATCGTTAGTAATACCAAGTCTTTTACTAACATTGCTACCATCATTATTATCTAAATTGAAATATTGTTCTATAGTTTGGGATCAGATTAACGAAGTTCAGAAGAATTATTTGGAAAATATTCAGCTCATATTTTTTAAATTCATTTATTCTAAAGTCATGGGTTCGTCCTCCTGAACCTAATGAATCCTTACTTCAAATTTTCCTCCCAACCCTTCTATAAATAATAATAATAATAAATTTATTCAACCAATAAAACATTACATAAATGTTGTGGTTTAGTCAAGATGACACATATAATATAAATTGAAACAACATGAGTTAAAACAATACATATAAATTTAACAAATAGTACAATTAGGAGATTACATAATTCAACATTAGCCCTTATGGTGTAAATATTCCTGTAAAATTCCTGTATACTATAAAAACAGTTGGATAGTAAAAAATGTCAAAATTTAAATTTAAATGCTCTACTGGACGTTATAGATTTTAATGCAGTTGGTACACAGTTAAATAATGTTAAAGGCATGTAGTGAGGACTTTTACTGTATAGTGCAGAGCTATGAGAGGGACATACAATTGAGTGTTTACTGCGGGTATGATAAGAATGAAAATCAGAAAAGGTGCGGATTATTTTTAACAAACATTACGGCTTCTAATATATAAACAGATGGAAGAGTTAATATAGACAAAACAGGAAAAAGGGATCTGCAAGATGATCTAAAGGGGGCACCAGCTATTATGCGAATAGCACGTTTTTGAATTACATAAACCTTTGACGATTCAGAGGAACACAAAAAGCCCTAGCTCATTGTTTCGTGAAACGTTCCAAAGTAAGCCGTAAACACAATTCATTGCCGTTTTTAAAATAACATATGCAACAACTGATGATCCTGCACTTCTTCAACTTATAAATGTTCTTACCTTCCTGATCCATACTCGTAATCCATTACTTTTCTACTTACCAAATGCACGTACATAAATAAATAATAAAATATTGGCATACCGATATCTACACCTATGTGTAGATACAATTATGCTTCTATAAGCATAATTATTAGATGCATATTTTATGTGTCTCTGTATATTTTTTTTGTCATTGTGTCTTTAATCCAATAAAGTACACCGTACCATGAAAAACAACCATAGATCATTTTCCACCATTGTGCTTAACAGTTTTTCTTGTGTATGAAGGATCCCACTCTTTATAGCACGTTCTTAACATTAGTTCTAATATAAAAACCAAAGAGATTTAATTTTATTTCGTCGTTCTATAAAATATTGCTCAAGGTATTTATTCAAGTAAACATTTGGTTGGTCCCAGCTTCAGCCAGCATAATATATTTGCAACATTACTCTATAATTACGAATTATGAATTGCATACACATATCCTAAAATCATGTATCATAATTTATGATCAAATCTGATAGTGTCCACACAGTAATGGTCTGGTTTCGTACATACAAGTATTTTAGTAGAGTAAATAGTGCATTGAACACTTCTCTATGTGAGTATCTGTATGTTTAACTAAAAGCTTGACTTGGGCAAGTACGTATTACTCCATGAACGTATGTGTACACTTATCCCAGCATATGTACAGTGGACATGAAAACAGTGGTTTGCTCTTTAAACGGACCATGTGAATCGAATGATAATAGCTGATGTTGGACAGAAATTGTTGGTCAGAGAATTTAACCCTAAACAAATAGGAGTTTTAAATGTTTCGAATATATCGTTTCTTTTCTTGGATGGAGGGCTAACATTAAATTAGCATCACTCTGATCCATGATGTTCGTCAACAATAAATAACAAAACATTTTGCAATTTTGTTTATTTTAGTTTTCTATGTTAATTAATAAACAGTGGCGAAGGGAAAAATCCGCTAGACTTGCCCGACCATAAAAAAAAATGATTAAGGTAAATCTTTAAAAATACATCAAATTATATGTTTTATACAAATTTTCGTTCAAGGCTCGGTTTATTAGTTACGAATTTTTTTAAATTTTAAAGTTTAATAACTTCCGTTTCCGATTTAGAATCTTCATAGAAAACAATAGGGTTCTCCCCAATAGGAGATTTTTTTTGTACCAGAACGAACTCTACGGACGGCACTTCGAAAATAGGTTTATTGGATTCCCTGGACCATTAAACAAATAACGTGGTCATCAGCCAAAATCTCGACACCGAAAATTTTCGCGATTACAATACTTGCTCCTTATATTTAAGGTCGGGCATGTAAAAATTCAACTCAGGATCCTTTTTGGAACGTTAAAATATAGATTTTTGAGTACTAAAATTTATTATTCAAACTATCCAGTCGAATTTAACTCCTAAAATGCTTCAAATGCCTTGATATCAAACGTTATTATCTTGAAATTTAACATCAATTTTTTTACATGTCACATTGTATGACATATTTTATATTAGCGTTGGTATCAAGGCGTAAAACGATATATTGGCCTCAAAATTTTACATCTATAAATCGATTAGAGAGTGTTAATATGTATTTTACAGTCGTTTTTGGATCGATTTTAACTTCAATTTAATTCAAAATGTAGCAAACATCTAATGGCCGGTATTATAAAAACATAACTTAAGACCCAACTAAATAGTTGTAAACTAAATTTAGTTGATAACTAATATAACAAGTTATTTAATTTCGGTATTATAAATCAGAACAGCCAACTAATCAACTAGTTCGCAACTAAAATAATTTAGTCTCAAGATTTACCGACCGAACGTTAGTATACAACTGACCGGTAGATGCCTATACTATATTTCGCGGTTTTTCTGTTATAGTTTTAAACAGTTTAACGTTTATAACCTATAATTTTGACAGTGAAAAAGAATTCGTAAAAGTTTAAAAGTATTTCAAATAGAAAAAAAAAAAATGGGATAGAGGCAAAAATTATACAGAAATTGAAAAAGAACAATTAATAGATATAATGTAATATAAGTTAAAGACTTTATTTAATTATCATTTAATTCAAAAATAGACAAAACTGTATCTTTTGAAAACCGAAATCTGTGTTTAAATTGTTCATCATTATAATAATTAAAGGGGTGTCTTCTTTCAAGAAATTCTCTAGGCTGACGTATTCTTGAATTACTGTTTACGGATGGTGATGATACACTACTGACAGATGATACTGATGACCTAACCTGTAAATTTTGTGTTGTTTATATATATAAATCTATACATATGTATTTTTTTTTTTTTTTATGTACAATATTATTACTTACTTTGCAGTTAATAATTATCAAATATATATTTTAGTATAAATAGTAAAAACAAGTTATTTCAATGTAAACAAAATGCTAACTATTCAAATGTAATACAAATATAGTTGCCAACTATAATTTAGTACCCAGAAAATCTGTCAACTAATTTAGTTTGTAGATTTAGTTGGTAACTTTTTTAAAACAAATTTTATAATACCGAAATCTATGGGTTAAATTAGTTTAACTCTTAACTAAAATTTAGTAGCAAACTATTTTGCTTTATAATACCGGCCATAAGTCATCTACAACTGTCAAAAAAATTGTCATTTCGTCTTGAGATATCACATTGAAAATGCCTTTTTTAGAGTGTAAGATAATAAAATATTTGGATAGTCCTATAGTCAATTATAGGACGAATTTTGAAAAAATGATTAAAATTTGTTTAATACAATTCAATATTTACAATATTTTATAATTTTATATTTACTAACTATTTTGCAAATACAAATTTGAGCAGGAATATTATTTCTATACTATTTTCAAAATGCAGAGATAGTAATCACGCACTGTTCACGTGATAATTTCGTCGAACTCTTGTCGTTTATTGGCTGCTTTGACGGTTAAGCAACAGCCAATAGGGTAACGACTTTAATCTTTCACGTGATTTTATTACTATTCCTGAATTTTGAACACAGTATATGATTTATATTATTACGTTTTAAATGTAGAATTATGACGATTTACGTTAAAAAATTTCAGATTTGAGAAGGAATAATATAAATTTATAACTGCAACCTTAAAATTATATAAAAGCAATAATGTTTTTACCGTGAAAATCGTGATTTTTGTGATTTTAAAATTATTTAGGAGATTAAAGACGATTAGAAGATTAGGACGATCAAAATCTATCCTAAACGCAATGAACACCGCAGTTGAATGAGCCTTCTTTTTTACCTCTTAGGGATAGTTTTTGGTTTTCTAAAAAATCAAAATTGCTTTTTGCCCCTTAAATATTTGGATCTTTTTTAGACCAGCTTTTTGTCGTGGTTACTGTATTCTCATGATTTTAAATTTCGTTATCAATGTATAGTTCGTACCAAATTAGTTTTGAAGATCGCAATAAAATAATAAAAGTTAGGGAACTCATAAAATTACAATAGAAGTAATATACCTAGGCATGGCAACCCATAGTTATTAGTTTTTCACATTACGCATCTTACTTAAAGGATTCACCAAAACAAGTATACTTATTTATAGTTAGTACTTAAACGTATGTATGCGCCACTGACCGTTGACTGTTTAAAACGTGGTTGTAAACATGAACCCTAGTTCTTTTGTAGTTTAGCAATGTGATTATAGTTATACGGGATAATTTTTTTATGCCGATCTTCAAAAATAATATGGTATGTTCTATATTAGTTAAATTTAAAAAAAAAAAGATTTGCGAGATGCAATTTTTTTGCATTTTCTGAAAAACAGTTTTATATGGACAGTGACTTTTTGCATGAATGCTTTTCAAACGTTCTTCCAGATAAACATTTGTACTTCAGTGGTCGCAGTGTTGCGCGCTTATTTATGTACGAATCGCATTAATTTTTGTGGTTTATTTTATGTCATAAAATTACAATTTATCTGATAATGTTTAATTTAAAATTCAAGTTTTAATTAACAATGTTTTGTCGTTTATTAAATAGTATTGTTTGCGAATATAACCGCAAAATTTATTATAATTCTGATTAAAATATTTTAATTTTAAAAATGATGAATTTTGTTAATAAGCAAATAAATGATAAGCGCCGTGTTTTAATCAAAATTATTTGGTTAATATAAAATTAATTTTATTTTAACTGAAATTATTATTTCAATATGATTATTAAAATTTTAGTATCGCAAAAATCGCGAAATAGAGATGTTCAGAATAAAACATGGTGGGAGGATGAGATAAAAGGAGATTTTTTCATAACTATCCTTTACTTTCTCGCCACGAACGGCCGCAATAGTGACGATCCCATAGACTTATTTACATACAGAGGGTGTTTTTTGGGAACAGTTTAAACATTGCGAACTTACAAAAAGCTTAATTCGTGCTCTACTTGATTTTTAGCATTCAATTTATCTTATGTATTTCGGAAACTTTGATGTTATAATTTTTCTGCTATAATTTACTTTTATAGCTTTTATAATTACATTCAAAAATCGTTTTTATATTCTATTTCCTAATGTACATCCGTAATAATTTTCTATGATCAATGTAAACGGCCGTATCTCGGTGGCTTAATCACTACTGGCGACGTCTGGTTTGTGGCTGATTTACAACCGCCAATACTAGAAATGGAGATCAGAATTACCTCCGACAAAACGCCTGTACCTTGGCAACTGCCAACAGATCTGCACTGATAGTTCTCGTAAAATAGCGCTGCACTGAAAGCTTTAAAACAACAAAAAAATATGTAATGGTATAAACGATCTTTTGCTTCCTAAGAACTTTTCAAATAATGATCTATTTAACTTTTTTTATACTTTTTTCAATGGGTAGAATAGAGCAATATCCTAAAAATACTAAAAAAAGTGCGAAATATGCTAATTCAAAATAATGTTTTATATTGGATAGTAAACATTTCTATTTCTATTCTATTCTATATCTATTTCTATGACCATACTGTTCTGTTTCTATCCATACCTTTCTGTTTTCTATGACCATACATCAGAGACGTAACGAGTAGATACTTTTGGTGCCTATGGCGACTAAAGAAAATTGCATCGTAATGCCCGGTTACATAAAAGTCTAAAGCCTGTAATACATGATGCGATTTCTCGTTTTGAATCTCGTACGATTTATCGTACGATAATTATTCCTAACGGTATCGGTCACGTGACTATGCGCAATAATCTACTGCGTCGATATCTGTTCATTTCTATACAATATTTTAGGTCTGGAGCATAAATATTGGATGGTTTTCAATATCGTACAAGATCTCGTACGAAAATCCTGTTGTACACGATACAATAATTCTTGTACGATAAATCGTACGAGATTCAAAACGAGAAATCGCATCATGTATTACAGGCTTTAAAACTAAATTCTGTAATATATATAAATTTCTCCTCCATTATATTTTTTTTTTTTCAATACTATGAAACACTCAAAACCTTATTAGCAAATACAAACAGCTGTTAAATATCGATCGATAAAGTAGAAATTGATAGAAGTTTACCAGTAGAACGCTAAATGTCAGTGTCTTTCGAGGGTTATCTTTTATGTTTTTACAAACGACCACTAAATATTGAAATGTGTCATTACTATATTCGTAAAATTTGACATTTGTTATTGTGACATCAGTGGCAGCTTATAAATTAACCGAGTAGTTTATTGACAGTGAGCACTTAAACAAGTTTATGAAAAAATAAATATTACTCGTGAAGGTATTCGTTGGATGATTTTTTACGATTTTAGTAAAGGCCTAACTCAACAATACATAGATTCGCTTCGTTCAACTTTTGGTAATGAAGCACCATCAGAAAAGACTGTTTACAGTTGGTATGCAGAATTTCGTAGTGGTCGTGCGTCCGTCAATGATGAATCTCGTGAAGGTTAACCAAAATCGGTTGTGATTCAAAAAAACATCGATTCTGTGCGCAAAATGATTGAAGAAGATCAGTATGTGACGTACCGTGAGATAGAGGCATCCTTTGGTATATCGCAGACTGCAATACATTTTATTTTGCATGAACATTTAACTGTGAAAAAGATCTGTTCCCGATCGATCCACATAATTTGACCGAAGCTCAAAAAGACTCGTGTTGATTGGTGTAAGGAAATGTTAAAAAAAATCAACCTAGGCAATGCAAAATCCGTATGCAACATCGTAACAGGTGACGAAACTTGGATTTATTCATATGAACCGAAAACTAAGCAACAATCCACTGTTTGGGTCTTCCAAGATGAACCGAAACCCACAAAAGTTGTTCGTTCACGAAATACTTCCAAGAAAATGATTGCTTGTTTCTTTGGATGTACTGGACATGTAACCATTCCTTTAGAGGATCTGAGAACAGTTAATGCTGAATGGTATACAACAATTTGTTTGCCAGAAGTCATCGATAAAATCAGGAAAAACAACCAAAAACGTCGCATCATTCTTCATTATGACAATGCAAGATCCCACACAGCACGTCAAACAATTGATTATTTGAAGGAGAAAAACATCGAATTAATTTTTCATTGCCCGTATTTACCCCAATGTCAAACAAAAAATGCGTGGACAGCGATTTTCATCACCTCAAGAAGCTGTTGAAGCTTTCTAAAACCATGTTTTTGAGATACCAACTTCAAAGTGGAAAAAATGTTTCGAGAATTGGTTTGAACGCATGCAAAAGTGTATAAATCTTAAAGGCGAATATTTTGAAAAGCAAAAAAAGTTTGTTCAAAAAAAAAATCTTTCTTAGTTAAGCTAAAACTAGATATAAAACACAAAAATACAACGTATTACTTCATACAAAATCACATTACGTTTTGTTTTATTACTAACATGTAATATTTTGTACAAATTTTGTGATATGAAAGTTTTACCTTATACTGAACATTTCCTTCCACATATATCATAATTATTAATTAGTATATGCACTAATACCTTACTTTAATACCGTAACATTTCCATACGGAAAATTTTCACAAAACCATAACTGATAATCCTCTTTCGCGTACAAAAAATAAAATAATACGATTAAATTCTGTAGACTAATGAATGTGTCGTCGGTTTTTGAAAATTAATTTGATCCGAAATGCAATTTCCTTGGTAGCATCTCAAAAGCACCGTAATCTTTGACAACATTTTTCATCCAAATAGATCCGGTGATGTTGGGAGCTCGCAACGGTTGTTAAGTGGTTAAAACGACCCGACGATTATTTGCGTTTCACCTGTGAAATATGTCCACACAATGTGCAGATCGGGCAACTAATGCATTTTTAATAATCATCATAAATCACGGTAACAATTGATGTAGAGCAGCCTCCTGTCATACAGTATATATCATGTGATATACAGGGTTGAGCATTGTCCAAACGCTAATGGTTTCGCCAATACTTGTGGTCTCTTGTTGAACGTTGTAGTACTATCACGATACAACCGCTAAGATACAATTGAACACGTATGTTCACTTAGGAAACTCGCCTATTAGTTTCCTATAACAAGTTCAAATTTTAACAGGGTATTTAAGTACGCAAGGGCTATTAAATTGTTTATTAAATTACAAGAGCGATGCAAAAATTAAATTAGTGTCATTTTTCAACATAATCACTTATCAACACACTAGGGTTTCTGACTCGGGACATTCTCGGGTCGAAGTCTCCGGAATTAAGCATAATTTTCGTTTTCATGACCCAGGAAAAAGAACCCGAGACATGAAAAAAAATCTCCCAAACATGTAGGAGAGGACGCCACTGACGTCTGACGTAACATGCGTATACCACTACCACTGTCTACTAGTTTACGACTGTACAAGCGACATAATCTAATCTAATTAATTACTTCTACGATGAAAAATTCGTGACCTGGTAAATAAATATCGATACTGTATCTAAAATTGTTGATGCTCTACATCTCTCTTATAAACAGGTGTGAAGTATCAAATTGATTGATCGCGTAGTTTGTTGTAAAAATTCGTTTAAGTAGTCATCTTAGTGTTTGAAAATAAATAAAATTAATAATCATGTAATAACATTAGCCTTTGCAGAATTTCATGCAGGGGAGGATGCATCTAGAAAAGCATGCTCTGAAAAAAGAGTTTCTTCCCAATTCATTAGCACATTTTTGTTAACATCATCATCATATACGTGAGGGCTATATTTAAATAGGATTTTCACTATTATTGTGATGAACGAATTTAACAACCACCAAAATGACTAAAATTGTTCAAATGTTGATTTTTCCAATTGATTTAAAATAAGTTCTATTTCAAACGTTAATTCATATTTATGCATTGAGTTTCTGTTGGATTGAATAATTATAATCCAATATAATTTCAATTACAGAGGCACTTCTTCTATATTGCAAGAGCACCTCTTTGTTCAAAAATAAACCTCCTTGTTCAAAACTTCTAGAGGCAATTGCTTTTTTTGATTTCAATATTTTACAAAATTTATTAGTTCTGCCTTTTGTGCTGTAAACATGATTCGGTAGAAGCAATAAGTTCATGAGCAACCTCTCTTTAAAGACAAATTGGGCCAAAGATAATAAGAACTCAGAGAGATCGCGTACATTAGCAAGCAACCTGGATGTTTGATATCTAAAGGGTTTTTTAAAGATTATTTTTTAAGTAAAAGCTTCTGACAAATCTTAATTTTCGATATTAGTCTTTGATGCGGTGCCCTAAGCTAAAATGCCATATTTTAGTATAGACTATCAATATTGAGGCTATCAATATTGCTATTTAGGCTATCAATATTGAGGCAATGTCGAAGACTTTTGAATAAAAAATACATTTACGCAATCTACCATTAAAATAATCAATGTGTTCTCTCCAGTTCAAGTTACAATCTAGAAAAAAACCTAAATATCTGAAGGAGTGCGCAATTAATATATTAGTGTTACACTGGCAATGATTTGTGCTATTAAGCACACAATCTGCATTATGAATTGCATACTAGTGTTGAAGGGTAATTTATTTTTAAGGCACGCAAAAGGAACTAAGAAAGTTTTGATAGGTTAAGTGTCAATAAGTTCGCATTTAACCAAGTATTTACCATGGCAATTTTTTTTGGACATATTCGAAAATATATCTTCCCAGGATTCGCCTTCCAAAACAATAGCTGTATCGTCTGCATATGCAATTTTAGTACCGTTAATATTTAAGGACAGAAGGTTATTTATATAAATATTAAATATTAAAGGGCCAAGAACAGTTCCTTGCGGTGCACCATAAAAAACAGCACTGCTCTTACTGAAACATTCGATGACGCAGACCATTTGTTCTCTATTAGACAGGTAGCTTTTTATAAAGTCGAGAAATATACCTCGGAAGCCATATGATTCAAGCATTTCAAGTGATTGACTGTGTCAAAGGCTTTCGCAAGATCTAAAAACATAACAGCTGAGATTTTAGACTTCTCGAAACTACTATAAATGGCAGAAGTAAGTTTAGTTATAGCGTTTTCCGTTGACAAATTATCTTAAACGTTTTGTTCTGTTTCCTTCTAATTTCTTCACTTTTTCACATTAACAAATAATGATTCCTAAAGTTATTGAAATATATGTGTGAATTTTTTTTAATGAGGTACTAAATAACACTGTTATTTAGCAACATGCCAAAATCTACATTAATATGACCTTTTAGCTGTAGCCTATCTATATGCCAGTGGTTTAACTCCAATACCTATAGTAAGTATGTTTTTGAGTTCATTGTTCGTAAACCGGATCATATATGATTCAAAACCACTAATTAAATCTATATGGATTAACTTGTGGTTTACTTAAATAATAATCCTTTAATTGCAGTATTAAATTTATCTCCCCCACATAAATTAATCTTATTATGACATATTTGTTATCATAATTACGTCATCCATCATTTAATACAAACCAACTGGATTGGATTGTTCCTGAATTCTACAAATCGCCAGTTGGTAGGGAAACAAATTTTGTATTTTAAACTATAACAGTACAAAATCCGATTTTTGACGTATTATCTAGCCAACGATAGTAATATAACTAAAACAAATATTAATAAAATTGTAGGTTTAAAGATAAAACTAGTTGAATTTAGTATGCAAATTAACTAGAATTATTTTTCGTTTTGCTGGAGATGAAAACTGTTTTTAATATATAGGCGGGAGGAAAGACAAATTCGATTTACATAAATTAAATAATTTTTCTCATAAACGAAATATTTTTAGATCTCTGCAAGATTGTTTTTCTTCAAAATTCTTCCGTACTTATTGTGTCATTAATTTTTAAAGTAACATTTTACAAGACGTTTCAAACGAATTGTTACGCATAATCCTAAATGTATTTTTTTTAAATTACTAAATGTGGAAAATATTGTATAGAGTAAGTATTATATATAATATCTATACATTTATAATAAATATAAATACAATAAAATATAAATTTTTTTAAATTTATTTTCGTCAGCTTATTTCTGCAACGATGCTTATAGCCGATGCCAAGGAGCGAGCTCCTACATCTAGATGAGTGAATGATTGTGAAAATGGGAGTAATGTTAACATATTATTCTCGTCCGAATAACATCACCTTAAACTTAAAACAGCTACATCACCATTCAGACTGTATTTACCAGTCATAACTGCGTGATTTAATGAGTTCGGCTATTCCGTTGGCACAATACAGTTAAACTTGTATATATTTCACAAGACATAAAACATAAATACTAAAACGCAAATAATACATCAACTTTTATCTAAGAGTATACTGGTTAGTTACGATAGTTACTGATTGGTCGGACTGTAATACGCCTAAATTTTTTCAAACTAGTCCACATATTTTCCGTTTTTTTTTAGATTGCGTAAATGTATTTTTTATTCAAAAGTCTTCGACATTGCCTCAATATTGATAGCCTAAGATTGATTGGCTTTGGTTTAGTGCAGTCTATACTAAAATATGGCATTTTAGCTTAGGGCACCGCATCAAAGACTATAATATCGAAAATTAAGATTTATCAGCTTTTACTTAAAATAATCTTTAAAAACCCTTAAGATATCCAACATCCAGGTTATTTGTGCTTGCTAATGTACGCGATCTCTCTGAGTTCTCAATATCTTTGGCCCAATTTGTCTTTAAAGAGAGGTTGCTCATGAAAGACTTATTGCTTCTACCGAATCATGTTTACAGCACAACAGGCAGAACTAATAAATTTTGTAAAATATTGAAATCAAAAAAAAGCAATTGCTTCTAGAACTTTTGAACAATGAAGTTTTTTTTAAAGAAGGAGGTGCTCTTGCAATATAGAAGAAGTGCGTCTGTAATTGAACTAAGATGACTACTTAAACGAATTTTTACAAACTACGCGACCAATCAATTTGATATTTCACACCTGTTTATAAGAGAGATGTAGAGCATCAAAAATTTTAGATACAGTATCGATATTTATTTAGGTTTTTATCTAGGTCACGAATTTTTCATCGTAGGAGTAATTAATTAGATTAAAACTTTGTCTTCGTGAATGTGATTTTCCTCTTTCACTTCCTTCATGTTATAGATCTCTCAGTAAAATATTTACATAAAATATCACCTTGAAACTTATCCTTGCAATCTGGCAAATTACCGAAATGAAACTGGGATAGAGTTAAGTTTGTCCATTACACTTGAGGAGGGGGTTATGTGATTAACACTCGCCAAGTATTATTCGCAGCTACATTCAGATGTTCATTTGTGTAATTTATAACACAAACTAAATCTAAATTAGAACCGAATTTACGTCACTAACTTCAAGACGACGATAGAACTACTCTTACTCAATCCATAGATTTGTTTAACTGTTTAAATTATTTTAATTTCAGATAAAGAACATTTAGGAAATACAGTGAAAACATGCTGTAATTGGACGAAAAAACAGCAAAATGTTTTTTCATTCAATCAAAACAAGAGTGACGTAGTTCGACTATTTACATTAATTCTCTGCGAATAGAGTATAGTGCTATAATGTACATATTAACCTCGCTTAAGTTTGGGTTTGCGGCCGTCGATGTACAAATGTGGACTTTTGATCTGAAAGATTTGACCGGTTGTATAAAAGTCTTAAAACTAGATGTAAAACACAAAATTACCTAGCAACGCAATACATGTTAATGAGTTTTTAATGGGTTTTAGCTTATATCTAGTTTTATGACCGGTTTCATAAAGCAATGCTAAATTTTAGCAACGCTGTTAAATTTTAATTTCGTTGTTAAATACAGTTTTGCGTTCCATAAAGCAATGTTAAATTCAGCAAAGAATTAAACCCTCTGCTATTTTAACATAGGTCTCAGCCTGTGTTAAATATCTAGCGTTGCACTGTTAACATAGTTTTACTAATTTTTATATCAAATATTTAAATTGAGTATAACTAAAATAGAAAAAATAAGTTATAATAAATATTTTTACATGCAAAATATCAGATATTGAAAGACGCGAGCATAAGTTTTGTTAATATTTAATAATATAGATTATAAGTATTATTATTATTATTTCTTTTCCAGCAAATTATTTGCCGAATCATCAGATGAATTTTTAGACATTGCTGTGCACTGATTCCTCCTCCACGTATATTAAATGACTATCCTTTAATTTGAGATCCCTAAAGTTGGTTATTAACTCCTTTACTCAATCCATACACTAAACCTGAATAGTACTACAACGCAGTACACATATTGACAAGGAATACCATAGAAAGATCGTTAATATAACAATATTATTTAAACACGACACTCCACCTATTGCAGAATACATTCAAATACTTGGAGACGCTTCTGATACAGTTCCGCTTGGACCAAACAGAAAGTTACTAAACAATACTGCTGCAAGAACTGCGATTAATAACATCGTTTTTACTAGGTTATAACAGAAAAATAATTTTGTTTTCTTTTTTGTAATATATCTATTTTTTTTTACAAGTAACATATGAAGAAATAAATATTGTTTTAAATTATTTTCCTCATAAAATCATACGTTACATCTTTTTCCTACATTAAAAAATAATATAGAAATTGATTTATTATTGAAGAATAATAAATGACAGTAAATAATTCTAAGGGTTACAAAGGTTATAATAAGCCTGTTTGACGTTTAAGACAACTGTGAAGTTGATATTCAAACCAATCTACCTAATAAAAACCCTAAACTGAACACAGCATTGAAATTACTCAACATGATGTTAAAACCGCTAGTTCTTTACGAAACGTAGTTAAATTTTAACAGAGTGTTATTTTAGCATCGTGTTAGCCAACACAGAATTTAGAATTCCTATTCAACCGGGTATTAGTGATATGAATGAATTTACACATTTAATTCTAAAAAACGTTCGCCAATCATAAAATTTTAAGGGCGTTCCGTGCTCATATGTCTCTTTTAACAAGAGAAGGTTAATAATGTTTCATACGTCCAGGTTCTATTATTACGTCTCGTGTAAGCAAATACTATGTTTCTTATTACACCAAAATAAGTAAATATACTTACTTTGCTGTCTAAATGAAAACTGTAATTGGCAATTGAGACCCACCTGAAACAAAAAAATAAATTAGTACAGAATTTCATTCTACCCCCGTAACCTAATCTACAAGAATTTGTTATTTTCTTTTAAATTGTCTCTTTGTTTCCTCTTCGTTTAATAAATTACCGCGTCTTTCATCAAAAAAGAAGGAAAATTGTCTGAAGTTTGTATAAATAATAACAATAAAGTTAAAGTCATTTATAAATCGCTTTGTTTAAAGTTGTATTTGTTAATGTTTATAGTAACATAAAACAGTTAACTTTGTGTATTAAATGTCCAAATTTCTCATGTAATTTAGAAAGGTAAAATAACTTCGTTTGAAATTTCCATTTCAAAAACAAGAGTTTAACGCGACAACTGAAAACAAAGAGGACAGCTTTAGAACTACAACTTAATACACATAACAAAACTCATACACAAACTCTCTGCATTTTGTTTTTCTACAAACAACTATGAAAATATAAATTTGTTACGAGAAAAACTTCGCAATGTAACTTAAGGGCAAAAGGGTGCAAGACCCAATATTCACTCTGCGACAATTGAGCGAGAAAACATTGAAAACTAACAACCAAATCCATCTGTGCTTTATAGACTGAGAGAAAGCCTTCTACCGAGTGAAAAGAAAAGGCAACTGGACGATTCAAAACAGAGTAATGAATGAAAACACCACTAGCAATAATAAAAGTTTACACAAAAAAGGAAGATACTATTATCAAACTGTGAGAATAGGATCGGCCCAAGGTAAGAACCTTGTGGCACATCTAAGGTAAGAACTTTGTGGCACACCCAAGGTAATAGATATTGCTTCAGAAGTATAATTTTCAGTTTTAAAAGAATTCGATATTTCATTTCGGGTTCTGTTATAATTCTTTATAGGGTTCTTTATAGTTCTCTAAGAACTATAACAGAACCCGAAATGAAATATCAAATTCTTTTAAAACTGAAAATTATACTTCTGAAGTAATATCTATTATCTTAGGTGTGCCACAAGATTCTTATCTTAGGTGTGCCACAAGGTTCTCACCTTGGGCCGCTCCTATTCTCACAATTTAATAATAATATCAGCTACTGGTTGACATATGCCTAATATCTGTTCGTCGCCAACGACATGAAGTTGTTTCTGAAAGTTAAAAACGCTGTCAACACAGTCAGTTGCAATCAGGGCTGTGTTCAATTGAAAGTCGCTTTAAGGGAATATATTTGAGCCTAAATACTGCCAAGTGCAAAACAATTACTATTATTCTCGCTGGTACTAGATGATACCATAAATTAAGCAAGACAAAATAGAAAACAATATTCAGTGAGTTACTGGAAAATGGAAACGTGAAAGTGGCAAAACTAGGCGGATAACATGGATAATAGCAAGGAATGAAGAACTACAAAACAACTTGAACCAGTAAAGCAAAGTACTTAAGAAAATGAATATGGAAATTAGCACACAAAAGACAAAACTAATAGTAAGCATGATAAAAGTAAAACACAGCAAAAAATAGATGACGAAACAATAGAAAAGGTAGATAAATTCAAATACCTAGACACAGCTTTTTTGGAAGATGGAAAAATGGATGAAGAAATTACGGAAAAAGAAGGCGCAGCAGGAATATTGTTTAAAGCATTAAAAGGTCGTTTCTAACTAAGAAAGAAATACCAACCAACATTAAGATAAATATAACAAAAAGTTACAGTTCCGATTTTGATCCGTTGGACATCTAGGTAATAAAAGTAATTTACGCTCTAGTAGATCAAATATGAAATCAAAGACAGTTTTTATTATCGTTATCTTTATTAAAATTGTCATTTTCTTCTATTGGTCTACTACCCGATATATTTAAATATCCCTTTTTTTAAAGACGATTTAAGAGAATGTATTAAGACCTCTTTCAACTCTCTGAACAAATCAACTTGTTTCTAGAGATGACCGAAAAAAAAAAAAATGAAAAATATCGCTGTCTATTACGATTGATTTTATTGTGTAGTAGTCGGCTAGGTTAGAAAGCTATGAAAAAATTCGACTGCCGGTTTTTGACTGATCTTTGATTTCCATATTTTGAATAAAAATTACCCGATTCTATTTTATATATTTTATTAATTAATATTTCTATACAATTTTATATACAAATGTGTTTGTCACCAAAATGTCTGGCGCTCAATGAAAATTCTCCAACTTGACAATCGCCCAGCTGACCATAGCCCGTTATGAATCACCCAATTGACAGTCACCCTTTCTGTCGCGTACCTGCCTCGGAATACGGGATCTCTACCGAGTAGTGGAAGAAACAAAACAAGAAGCTCTATAATGAGATTTCTAAGAAAATTTGAAGGAAAAACAAAATTAGACAGAATAAGGAATGAAATATTATTCGACAACTGAAAACAAAGAGGATAGCTTTAGAACTACAACTTAAAACACATACAAAACTCTTGCACAAACTCTCTGCATTTTGTTTTTCCACAAACGACTACGAAAATATAAATTTATTACGAGAAAAACTCCCATTTCCCAACGCGATTCTAAATAAAAATGTAATATAGACATAAATGAAGAATAACAGTCCATTTTCATTGATTAACCCACGGCCTAGATTCCACGAACTCTGCGAATCAGAATAAAGCTTTTAAAATTCACGACCAAGAACACGTCGTGTTTAGAAAAAAACACCATCATGACTTGTCTTATCAAGCTCGTCGTAAAGATAGGCACTGATCCACCCTCTAACCTCCCTTCCTGTAACCCTATGCGTGGCGCCCTAAGAACATGCCTAGAATCATAAAGGAGAATTATAAAAAAAGCATAATAATGAAGATACATGACGTGTTCATATATTTAAAGGAATTTCCTTATAACTTTTTTTTTTTTTGAAAATGGGATATAGGCGAGAAAAGCACTAAGTGTTACATGATGTGTTAAAACATAAAATCCTTTTATGGTAAAAGGATTTTGGAGGAAATTGGTAGGCATTAATGCCCATTACACACGTCAAATATAAATACAAAGGGGGCAAAACCAAATATCTCTTTTTGAGTCATGACTTCGTAGTAAGATATTCACGAAGCCCTGAGACATATGTACAAAACAAATTCGACTTGAAAACGGTATACTCTCCCTTATTACTTACAGTTATGAATAGACGCAACCATATTTATTTATTTTTTTTTACAATTCATTTCACCAGATTTATAATCCATCGAATTAAATTAAGAAAATTTATTTTGAAGAAGGTAGGCATTTTGCCGACTAGCGTAGCGTAATGGTAATACCGGTGCTCCGCGTTGTTAAGGTCTCGGATTCGAATCCTATTCCTGCATAGAATTTTCATCATTTATTTATTTTATTTATTTGATATTTATTATCATGAAAAATTAGTACTGTTATGACTAATTACCTCAGTAGCAAAGGCCATAAACATGAAATAAAAAGAAGGCAGACATTTGTTATGCCATATTTACTTGAGCGTGAATGAAATTCGAGTATGAATCCGACAATGACTGTGGGATGAGAGAAGTGGTAAAAGAACCGATTGTCACAAAAACTCAACTGATTAATAAAATAATTTATAAATGGAATCATCACCCACAGATGCAGAAGACCGTTAATAGAAAGAATAAAAACCGCCAAAGGAGACTAGATTAAATATTAAAAATATGTGTATCTTTTGACTTTCTAAACAACTGACAAAAATATATAAATGCATTAATATTACTAATAAATATGTGAGTTGTATTCGAAGAGAGCCCAAAGAAGGTATCAAAGTAACTGAATAAATACGGATGCATCAATGGAAGGGGAAAAATATTGTCACAATTATGGTATAATTGTATGCTAATGTCCCAATTCCTTGAGTGGCCTTTAGGCTGTGTATGGTAAGGTTGCTGACGTACGATTTTGGGAATTATAGAATATGCAGGGTGTTGCGTGTTTGCCAACATAAGTGTTGAACTACATTCTAATGTGTTGATAAACATTATTTAATTGTGATGACTATGGTCTTTTAATTGCTGCCAACAATTACACAAATGAATAATGTTTCCAAAACAATTGAGGTAGGACCAGATGTCATAGTGTCCTGGTTAACAGTTATAAAATGGTCTTAGGGAATAGAGTCAGTCATTCTTGTGACCAGTCATCACGTCGGTGGTGATCAGTCTGCATCATACTGCCCAAGGACCAGCCCCGCTGTTGAAGTCGCCATGACGAGATGTGTCTTGTCTACAGGGCTTCTCCACGTGTTCGCCTCGTGCGGATACCTGGAGTGATTCGACCGATCCTAGAGAAGCCGGGGCAAGGACGAGACAAACATCAGCTTCTAAACGGACAACACCAGCAGCCATTTTACCAACAATTGGACATATTCTGATGTAAATTAATCTTGTCTAATAAATTTTGTAGCAAATATTCCGTTCTTGACTTCACACTATGACAATATGAAGGTATATTTTTGAAAATATTAGTAATTTATTAAATAAACTTTCCTAAATACAGAACACTATTTAAATAGAAATTTAAGGAGTCTGCGAAATGGCAAATTAGCATTCATGACATTTTCTATAAAATCTACTCCATCATTAGTGCCTTTCCTAGTGCACATTTAACATACTCTAACCGGAAAACAATCATCCGTCATAATTGGCATCGGGCCTATAATTATCGTTATGCAGGAGAGGGGGCGTAATATTTGTATTACCAGGGCGCCTTCTTATCCTTTCCGAGGCTCGAGGTGCTTTCAGTGTTCCGAGCCCCTTAATGGAAACTTTAAACAATGCATATGAACTAATATTTGTTTAACATTTGCTATTAATGTGCATGTGCAACAATTTCAGATTTCTAGACCGACTCTTCTAGGTTTTAGAATGTGGAACAAACATTTTTGGCACATTTGTGCAAAAATAGAATTAAAGTATTTTTTAAAATTACTTTTCGTTCATTAATCTACCTATTAATTGTTTTAATTTTATCCTTATCATCATCATCAATCATCCAAGCAAGAACTCTAAAATAATTTCACAAAGATGGGCAGCATTTGGCAAACATTTTAAAAGGTAGCCATTATGTCTCAAAAGAAAAACTTTCGAACTGTGCGTCGTGCCCATTATGACTTATATTGAGATTCTAACACTAATAAAAACTTCCATTTTGATACCCCATTCAATATATTTAAAAATATTTTTTCTTTTGAAAAATACGTGTATATATATTTTTCGAGTGACCGGTTTTTCTCAGTATGTTCCATGTGGTTTAAAGAAATCCCAAGTCCAGTAATTTGACAATAATTTCTATGATTTACATGCAGACAGAGAGACATATGAGGTTATAAGGGTTACTTCGTTTTGCGTAAGAAACACTAAAATATCTCACGCGATGAAATTGTACTTCCAGCAGAAAATGTATATTTGTCAAGATTAAACATCTAATTTCCTCCCTATTATATTCGCAAAGTACAGCTCTAAGAATACCCATTATATTTAGGGTGCAATTTTATTAAATCCAAAAACAGGAAGAAAGTGAATTATTACACTATGATCATTTTAAAACACTGAATTAATAAAAGTAATGCAGTTATCTTTAAATTATCTTTTCCATATCTATTACAGTTCGTAATCTTAAATTTTAAAGTACAGTAACTTGTCCCATTACGGTGATTATTTATGGATGAATTTAAATATTCTAAATGTCGGTGTATTTTGTTTTTCAACCATTTAAGTATGTAATGTTTTCGAATGCAGATAACTTTTATGACTTTAACTGCAGAAATTCAAAATATAAATGACATCAGTCATAAATGCATGTAATCAAGGAAAATGTACGATAAAATATGACTTTTATGAGCAACATAAATGAAACATTAACAATAACACGAGAATTATCCAAAAGTTTCGCTGACTAGGGTAATTTAATTTTATTAATAAGATATATTTAAATTATCACTTTTGAAATAAACAAAATTAAAATAAAATTATTGATGATATGCAAATACAGAACTAATGCTCAAGTATTACTGGACAGGAAGTGTTAAAGAGTTCACTAACTTAGGAAGCAAGATAACAACGGATGCAAGATGCAAAAGAGAATTGATGAGCCGAATAAATCAAGCAAACGTGCTAACAACATAAATAAGACACTAAGGAAAAACCTCCTTAAGACCTTTGTTTGGCACATCTTACTGTACGGAAGTAGAACTTAGACACAGAAGTGAGAATGGAAGCATTGAAATGTGGTGCTATAGAAGAATGTTAAAAATTCAATGAGTGATGGACGAAGAACTATTGCGGCAAATGGACGGATGGACGGGCAAACAGATAATGGAAGATACGAATTGCAACACGTACATGGAACTTAAAAGGCTGACTGAGAACAGGGAAGTATGGAGAAATGCTGCAAACCAACTTTGGACTGTGTTTAGTCCAATGACATCATATAATATAGATGCAGCATACTTCCAAACTTTTTGAGCCGCGGAGCACTTTTCCGAGAAGAATTTCAATCAGCTGCCTCATTTAGTTTGTATTTGACAGTCATAGAAAGCGAACAACTTTTGCATTTTTACAAAAATGTATAAAATCGAATATCGTGCAGTGATTATATACTTGTTATTTAAAAAGAAAACGAACGAAGAGATCAACACCAAATTTAACGATGTTTATGGAGACCCTGCACCTTCGATATCAACAATTAAATGGTAGACTGAAGAGTATAGAATAGAATGGTAGAACTGAAACGCGGTCGTAAGAGCATTTTTGATGATGAGAGTCCAGGCCGTCCAAAAGAGGTCACCACTCCAGAAATGGTCGATAAAATCCATGGAATGGTAATCGACGATCGAAAAGTGACTAATCGCTGAGGCCGCAGGCATCTCAACCGAACGGGTGCTCAACTTTCGAAGGAATGTTTGACGACCGCGATAAGAAGGACTTTTTGCTCAGTTTCGTAACTGTGGACAAAATATGGATCCATCACAACACACCAGAGACCAAAGAACAGTCGAAACAGTGGACTGCTCCTGACTAATCGAAGCCGAAGAAGGCCAAGTTGGGTCTGTCGGTCAGCAAAGGCCACAGTTTTTTGGGATGCGCACGGTACTATTAACTACCTGGAAAAGGGCAAAACGATCACGGGCGTATATTATGCAGAACTGTTGGACCGATTCGACGCCGATTTGAAGTGAAAGCGGCCGCATTTGGTGAAGAAAAAAGTGATGTTTCAGCAGGACAACACACCGATCTACAAGTGTGCAGTCGCAATGGCAAAACTCCGTAATATGCGCTATGGAGTGATTCCTCATTCACCATATTCGCCAGATTTGGCCCCTGCGACTATTATTTATTTCCAAACTTGAAGAAATGGCTCGATGGTAAGAGATTTGGGTCTAATGAGGAGGTCATCCCTGAAACAGAGGCCTATTTTGAAAGCTTCGAGAAATTCGGAGGGCATCGAAAAATTGGAGAATCGGTGGCCGAAGTGTATGGTTCTAAAAGGAGACTATGTTGAGAAATAAACTGAGTTTTGCCGAAAAAGTTGTGTTTTCTTGCCTAAGCCAATTATTTTTCAACCGTCCCTCGTATTAATATCGATGGATATTATAGCTGTTGAACTGAAATTTAACAGACGATAATAGAGCGTGTGAAAATTAAAAATATCCTCTGTCATTGTTTTAAGCTCAGTGTTTAGATTTGCTAAAATAAAACAAACAAATTTTTTAAATAATATAAATTTATGTATATATCCTGGTCGATATCAAATAATCCAAACACACAAAAACTTATATGTCAACACCTGATTAAAATTATAATAAAAATGAAATTCCAAATAAGCTATATCAGTTTAATCGAAATTGATTGTGAATTAATTTGGAAATTCTGTATGATTCTTTTTGATTTGCACTACTGGAACGGGGAGATTTAATTATTATTCAAAATACAGTGAATAGAGTACAGAATTGGTATTTCTAGTTAGCTGTATTGTTTAACTATTCTATTGGACTGTTTTAATAATTTATCACGCACGCAGATATCTGTTTAAATAACCAATTCACGTTCAAAATGGATTAATGCATATTTAAGATTAATATTGCTCATGGTAAAATTAACATAATTACTTAAACCTAAAAAATTACACAAGAGAAAGCCTACATTATGTAATTGTGAAAATTTCCATATAAAGTACAAATTTCATACGAGATTTGTCTATAAAGCCGATAATATTCGTACTATCGGGTGTGGTAGTACGCATGCGCAGGCACATCGAAACAGTGGCATTGTGTACAAAGACTTCAAAACTATCCGATGCCACTTGCCGCATCACACAATCTCAATTAATCATCTTACTAAGTCCATAAGACTAATGAGGTTATACAGCGCCAAGACTGAACGCAGGCTTTTTGTTAGGAAGCCAGCACCTTTTTAGGTGGGGTGCTGGAGGTTGCCTCTTTGACTACTGCTGGTTGCTTACTTCAATATTTTGCCGTTAATATTTGCAGTTAAAAATATATTGTAACTTGTTTGGGTTCAACAGAAACGCAGAATTTTCCAGAAGGTAAAATTTATTTACACTCATAGTTTTGTAGTACACGGAATACTAACAACCCTTTTCGCCCGGAGGCACAAACTGTCGGTATAATTGCCGGAACAAGTATTAAAAACCGATTGCCTACATAAAAACATCTCGTTACCAAATAACGCAGAGTTCTTTAAAATCACTATGCGTTTTCCGATAACTAATTTGAAATGATTCTACGAACAGAGTTAATGATAACCTCTCCTAGCGATAGCTTGACAAAATAAATGTGTATTAGACAACCTGCTATACTCATAGGGGCAAATCCCCTTCAGTCTTCACAGGGTCTTGTCTTCGTAACAAACCATTTTTAAGGCGTAGAGCAAAGTTTCCCAAACTATGCTCCGCGGAGCACCAAGTGCTCAGCTGATTGAAAATTTTACAGTAGTTATTTGAAAGTTAGGATTTACGAAAAACAACATTGATTTGATACTGGTGGAGCCATCTCTTTACATCTCGCCTAGGCCGATTAATTTTCAACCGCCCCTGGTAAGTCAACTCTAGTTTTTAGGATTGCGTAGGTATACGAGGTCTGTTCAAAAAGTATCGCAAATTTTGTGTTTTTTCAAAAATTATTTATTTATTCATGAATATCTATTTTGTCCCCTTCAAAGTAATCCCCACCAGATATTATACACTTGTGCCAACGTTTTTTCCAATCCTCGAAACACTTGAAAAAATAATTTTTTGTGATCTTGTTCAGCTCCTCCTTCGATGCCGTCTTTATCTCCTCACTCGTAGCGTAGCGTCGTCCTTTCATGGGCCTCTTCAGTTTCGGGAACAAGAAAAAGTCACAGGGGGCCAGATCTGGGGAATACGGTGGCTGTGGCATTATTAGTGTGTTGTTTTTGGCCAAAAATTCGCACACAAGCAACGATGTGTGGGCATAACCACACATCGGCGACCGGTCTCATGCCCAAATCATTAGTAAAAATCGAATGGCACGAGCCAATCGATATGTTTAGGTCCTCAGCAACTTCTCTAACGGTGATTCGACGATTGGCCAATACTATTTTCTTCACTTCATCAATGTTTTCGTCAGTTATTGACGTGCTCGGGCGTCCGGCACGCTCTTCGTCGTTCACATCTTCTCGGCCCTCTGAGAACATTTTGTACCACCGATAAACGTTGCTTCGGTCCAAGGCAGCTTCTCCATATGCCACAGTTAACATTCGGAATGCGTCCGCGCACTTAATTTTGTTTTTCACACAAAATTTGATACAGATTCTTTGATACATTTTTTGGTATAGGCAAAAATCGAAGACGAACTAATACACGTGCAAGCAAAGCAACTGTCAAAAATTAACTGAACATTCAAAATTGCCGAACTTGTCGGCATAAGTGAGAGATATGAGTACCAACATAACGCCACAAAAAAATTGAAAATCGAATATAAGTATCTCGCGGAAATTCAAAATTCGCGATACTTTTTGAACAGACCTTTTGAACATGACAGAGAGTTTCTCTCTCGGTCATGGAAAAATATATTTTTTCATGTTCTGTTAATTCTTTAGAAGGGCAAGGGTGCCTTTTACTACTCAATTAATAACACTATTGTCAAGAAACCTTGGTTTCAAAATAGTAAACTGCAAAGAAGAATAATTGTCAAGCTGTGCAGACTAAGATTTAACCATACCAGCTGCCCGGCACATCTTGAACGCTTTAGTATAGTTGAGTCTGATACCTGCGAACAATGCGGACTTGTTGCGGATCCGAATCACTTAATTTTACAGTGCGAGAATTACAAAAAAGAACGAGAACAACTACAGCGCACAATACCGTGCCCAACAAGCGTCCAGAACATCTTGACACTAATGCAGGACAATGAAGATGTAAAAAACGCTTTAGCTGAATATCTAGCTGAAACCGACATAAATATATTCTAAACAAATACTTATCGAATCATCTCATTACTAATAAACATTCTCTACTGTCATCCCCCCATGGCTACCTCCAAACCGAAGTCCCGCCGTGACGGCCTCTCGGCGCATACCCATCCTATACTTTTCCTTACCCACTTCCCTATCATAAAAATCATAATATCTCTGAATATTCAAATGTAACTGTGTACACATTCGTATGCGTGTACATGTATCAACCAATAAAGATAGATAGCTGGCTAAACGGACAACATCCACAGCCAAATACTAGATTAAAAAAAAAAAAATCTTTAGATATATTTAATTAGATTTCTAGTTAATAAATAAACAGAAAGTTAATAATTGCGGTGTATGAAAAAGTTATATTGAGAAAATTTCAGTTGAAAAGTTGAACAGAACGGCTGTGTAGAGTTTGAAAACAATGAAGTAAACTTTAACTGATTGGCTTAAAACGAGACGACAATGGTAGAAATTAATCCTGTTTACAGTCGATCGAATACAATTCCTAGGAAAAAAAGTTGTAGTGACCAAATGTTTCTGAAGAATCCAGCGGAAATTGGTAGTTTGTAGTTAGCAGTCCCTTACCGTTTTTACCGGTTACAATTTATATCCAGCTGTAATGAACAGAGGTACTGAAACCGTCAAGCGAAAGAAAAAGAAAATTTTATAAATTAAGAAAGAACAAAATAAATAAAAAATTGATGTGAAGTGTATTCACACATTTCAGGCTTTCGCAGGTATATAATAAGTGAAGGCGGCATGCTGAGTGTGTAGGACAAATTTTACTTTGTAGTTCACGGCAAAATGAACGATATTTTTAAAATAATTTATCGTCTGTTAATCATATAATAAGACTGGTTATTAAATTTACGCTCTTAAAAATTAAATGCAACATTTGTCAAAATATAACTAGAATTTTGACAAAATAATTTCAACATAATAAAAATGCAAAAAAAATTAAATTCACTCCGTAAACTCGAAAACCCTTCGTTTCCAGCGCATTTTAGCTTACGACACCAGTGCTCTAGCCATTACGCTATCGCACGTCTTGCATTTGGGTGTCTTGGTATAACTTTTGTACTTTGTGAACCAAAAACCACAAAACATGCGGTATTTTCCGAAAACATAATCTGATCAAAAAATCCTGTTGTACTATTTCGGTTCACACCAATATACATTACTTAGATTTTTAGTTTAAACCATCTGGGCTACAGGTGTGGGACAAATTTTTTTTGCACTATTTTGGCAAAAATCGCATCAAAATAATTTATTTTGCAAAAATAAAAATTTGATCGTTAATCCACGTACTAAGGGCTTTCATTTTATACCCTACTCAGAATTTAAAAAAAATATTTTTGTTTTCGATGAGCACATATTTGTTTATATTTTTAGGGGGATATGTTTTTTAGATGTTTTAGTATTTTTCCTATGTGCGGGTCAAAGAGTTGTATAAGCATGCCAAATTTCAACTCTCTAGGTTTAGCCGTTTGGCTACAATTTTTACCGAACAGACAGACAGACAGACAGACAGACAGACAGACAGACAGACAGACAGACAGACAGACAGACAGACAGACAGACAGACAGACGACAAAATGACGGTATAAGGGTTTTTTGGTCATACCTACAAAACCCTAAAAATTGACATAATTATTACACAATTTAAGGTTTTGTAGGTATTTAATCAGTGAGAGTATATTTTTTACTGCAATCGCGTTAAAAGAGACACTTTGCGACAAAAGATAAGGGTAACTCATTATTGCCCAGAACAACTAAAGTAAGGAATTGGTCGTATCGAACAACTGTGGCTTGTGGATAACTTGAACTGGGTTTCTTTGTGTATGGACTAATTCGCTGATGACGCTTTATAGCGTAATTAATAGTGTTTTTAGCTACATCCAAAATGTCAGCGATATTCGAATACTGTGGCCATCTTCATGTAACGACTAAGCTCATGCAACGTCTTCGGGTTGCATCTTAATTTTTTACACAGTAAAACACTCGTTAGAGTTTAGAAATGGGTAACTAACGCCCAAAATTTTATTTTAACAATTTAATCATGTTAAAATTAAGGTGATCATCTCTCAGAGTGTTATTCGGAGTCTCAGGATGTCAGCACTAAGGATATGCGATACTGAGAAAGTATCGATATTTGGGTATCGATAATACCGAATAAAAAGTATCGATACCCGTATCGTATCGAAACAAAATATCGATATTTTCAAGTATCGAAAGGAAAAATTAATATATTTTCTATAAAACGTAAAAAACATTTTATTCTTATAACAACAATTTAATTGTTTTACAATAATAAATAGATTAAAGTATATTTCAAACATTTAGGCGGAACTAAATGGGAATTTCGTTCTTTTAGGTTGTCACGAGTCACGAGAACGGACCTTGCTTGGGTGATTTCATTTTTAAGATTGATATGTGAAAATTTAAAATTCCAACAGTGAAACTGTTCTATGAGTGAAACAATGGAAACGAATGACATTTATTAAAAATTTTAATACTTTTTTACATATTTTGAAGATAAAACAAATAAATAAATGGGAAATTTTTATTAAGAATGACAAAATAATTAAATGTAATGAAAAGGACATTTTATAATGACAATAAATTTAATCTAGAATTTGCAATGTGAGTATGATTTACAAAGATTAACCCTTTCCACTCCAATGTCGAGTGTCACTCGACATTGATTTTGTTCCATCAGCTCCAATGTCGAGTGACACTCGACATGGTGTTAATACTTCTTTTTGCGGACAATTTTAAAATAACAAAAAAATTTTTACTAAAATTTTTGAATCACGTTTAAAAGAAATATATTCTAGAATCGCAAGATACTTTAGTACCGGCTATGGTAGGGATAGATTTATTTTGGCGCAGGTATCGATATTACAAAAGTACACTATTGTCCGTTCAAAGGTGAGTATGCAGTACAGGACATATGGAGTAGTTCTTTTTCATACTCTCTAATGGGTTTACACAATGACGCTATCATTTTCATCTAAAACGCGCTGATCTGTGAAGACGCAGTATTCTACAAATGTCATTTGTTTTTGTTGAGTGTTATTTTGAGTTTTATAAGAGTTGATTGAATTATAATGTAGCATCATATAATAACTCGTAAAATAAATGTTATCAGATAAGAACAAATCAATTTTATTTACAAAATAAAAAAAAACTAAAAGTTAAAAAAACGCAGTTTTGGAGTGGAGCTGGTGGAATAAAAACAAAAAAATTGATGTGAAGTGTGAATATTCACACATTTCAGGGTTTCGCAGATATATAATAAGTGAAGGCGGTATGTTGAGTGTGTAGGACAAATTTTACTTTGTAGTAATCACGGCAAAATGAACGATATTTTTAAAATAATTTATCGTCTGTTAATCCTATAATAAGACTGGTTATTAAATTTACGCTCTTTAAAATTAAATACAACATTTGTCAAAATATAACTAGAATTTTGACAAAATAATTTCAACATAATAAAAATGCAAAAAAAAACAGAAAAAATAAAATTCACTCCGTAACTCGAAACCTTTCGTTTTCCAGAGAATTTTAGCTTCCGACACCAGCGCTCTAACCCGTTACGCCATCGTACGCCTTGCATGTGAGTGTCTTACATTGGTATAACTTTTGTACTTTGTGAACCAAAAACCACAAAAAATGCGTTATTTTCCGAAAACATAATCTGATCAAAAATTTCTGTTGTACTATTTCGGTTCACACCAATATACATTACTTAGAATTTTTTAGATTTTTAGTTTAAACCATCTGGGCTACAGGGTGTGAGACAAAAATTTTTTTGCACAATTTTGCCAAAAATCGCATCAAAATAATTTATTTTGCAAAAATAAAAATTTGATCGTTAATCCACGTACTAAGGGCTTTCATTTGATACCCTACTCAGAATTAAACAAAAATATTTTTGTTTTCGATGAGCACATATTTGTTTATATTTTTAGGGGGCTATGTTCTTTAGATGTTTTAGTATTTTTCTTATGTGCGGGTCAAAGAGTTGTATAAGCATGCCAAATTTCAACTCTCTAGGTTTAGCCGTTTGGCTACAATTTTAACCGAACAGACAGACAGACAGACAGACAGACAGACAGACAGATAGACAGACAGACAGACAGACAGACAGACAGACGACAAAATGACGGTATAAGGGTTTTTTGGTCATACCTACAAAACCCTAAAAAGGCTTGGAGTGGAAAGGGTTAAACAAAATGACCAAAAGTCTGAATTAATAGATAAAAATTATTAGATTTCAAAATATAGTTCCGCCTAAACGTTTGGAATAGCCTATATATGCTGTTCACTTTTGTAAAAACAAACTAAGAGGAGATTTTGATTTCAATAGTTTGCACCTTTGAAATTGTATGTCAGGTTGGTATTAAAAAATGGTAAAAAATTGTAAGGAAATAGCGCCTGTAGGTTTGAGTGATTGTTTAAAATATAATTAAACACTCCACTCTTCTTCATTGCAAGAACCGAGAAAAAGCAGTTAAGTAAGCCTTTTGCCCAGACGCCTATTTTTGTCTCTGCATACAGTGGCTCCTGCTTTCGAAAATAAGCGCTCTGAAGGAACTAACGTCGTTACTACAGACAAGAATTTTATATAATCCCAAACCAGTAGCGGATTGGATTTCAGAGGTGAAACAGGAAAAAAAAAAGTTTTGATACGATACTGGGTCAAATGTACTGATATAGTCGGATTGCTGATAGGTGACTGTTCGTTGCTACAAGTATCGATGTACAGTACTATATGCTTTCTCTGTCTATATCATTATAATTATTAGCATACCCATAGTAACGTATAGTGACGCAAGTTGACAACTAACCTTCCAAATTATTTTAATAAAAAACAAAGCATTAGAAAGAAACTGCATAATTAGTAGATATCTTTACTAATAAGAGCGCGAAAATAAATTCACAGCAGTACTCAAACAAACAAAATTATGAATTTTAAGGTAATAATTATAAATAAGGAAAAATTTAGACTCATACGTAAATTTTGGATTATAATTTGTTGTTTAATTAAATTAAATTTTTATGTTTCCCCTAAGTACAAAATAATAAAATATTAAGTAAAAATATATTTATTCATATAATATATTGCTACAAGTTGTATTTAAATGTTTATTATACTTTTAAAAAAATAGTCACTGTAATGCATGATATCGTCGTCATCTGAAATATCGCTGTCATTTCTTGTATTTATTATTATTGGATTAATATCATCAACAATCCTTTCCCTTTCCCACCATTCATTTATTAAATTTTCTTAATTTTTTAACAGATTTTGCCCAAGTTTCACAACTAATTTGATGGCTACTTGCCACCTTTTCAAAACTTCGATATCACTATATCCGTTTTGACCAATATGTCTATCATAATAATTTTTTGTTATACCCAAAATTAGTTCAATGGAGTTAAACTGGCTGTGATAAGGAGGTAATCTTAGTACTTCATGACATACGTTTGTGCCAATGTATCAATAAAATAAACTGGTTCAGATTTTAATTTCCTTCGTTTTCTCGTGATTTTGTTAGTGAGAAGTTCAAATTTATTATAATTCTACGAATTGTTGATTCCGAAATCTTCAAGGCAGCTGCTACTCTTTGATGAACACAAGACAGAGAAATAAGTGGCCCATTGTTCTCTTTTTCAGAATTAAAATATTCCAGCAGATTTAAAATTAAAGTATGTGAATTTAATAATTGGCAGCAAGGTCTATTTATTAATATTATTAACAGACACTGACAGCTAAGACAAATAACAAAAAACATTTTTAAAATCGCTGAAAAATGGTAACTAGATTATTATATGAATGCACTACTTGATACATACATGTAACACTCGCCTATCAGCAATCCGACTATATGAGTAAAGTATCGGAAGATTAGTATCGATACTAAAATCGCGACATCGAATGAAAAATATCGATACTGGTATCGTATCAATAGTATCGAAACATCCCTAGGTACGCTTGGACAATGGGTACGTCACGTAAACTTATCTTATATATTATATTACAGCTATATATATTATATTACCCGCTCTTGGCATCCTGATCATAATTTTTACTACAACCAAATATACTGATAAAACTGTTTTATTAGTTTATAAATCAGACGTATATTCATATTTGCGTCATTATGTTCGATTTGATATCAATAAGTGGTAAAATATTGCAGACAGAATACGTACGTTGATAGTAATACTACTGGCGACATTAGCTTCATCTCAAGTACCGCATCTTGTATTGAATATTTATGAAATTCTGATAGCCAATTTTCTTAGGCAATATAACAACGCAGCGCTTACATAATGTGCTTGGTAGCTGCTGAATTCCAGCCGATATATATATGTATGCATATCAAATACCTCGAGAATGCCATATTCGATCAAGTCTGATGTTGACAGTGTTATGTTTAACTGCGAATAGAGGTGTCGTCTTAAATTGACTATGTCTTCCGTTCGAATAACTCGAAGTTACAGAGAGACTGTGCTACGTGAATGCCATATATAATTAATGATCAAATGGTCCCTACTTGCCAATCTAACCAACAGAGCACATTGTTATTAGCAAACCCTATTCCTGCAAATCCCCTTTCCTAATTTATAAATATCACACTAACATAAAGACTTATATTTTTCTCTAATTATATTTTGAGTCACTGCAGTATATTGATGTGTAATAAGATAGTAAGAAGTGGCATTATCGGTGGCGACCTTGTGCTTCAAGGCAATATGGCTGTTGTCTCTAGTACTCAGCTGTCAATATGCTAACAGGTTAATTTAAGCACACTACATTTTTATGTTATGAAAATGCGAGTAAATATTTGCGATTTTTTTTAATTTTTAAGCGCTACAGATGTATCGAGGTGTATAACAGAAGATGGGCATCAAATTACAGTATTTAAAGTTTAATTTCAGTAGATTTATTGAAGTGTAATTGTAGATAAGCAGGTGTTAAAGGCCGGCCACGTAATTTTATGTGGTACATCTGAGTGTCGGTCATCTGAATCCACAATATATATATATTCTACAATATATAGAAAATGGGTAGCTCGCTTCGGTCTGCTTCTTCTAACCAAACCCTTACTAACCTAAGATAGTGTTTTGTCATTAAACTAGAAGATGGGTAACTCGCTCCGCTCAGTTTTAGACTTTTACTAACTAAAACTAACCTTGTAACGTTGTAGGTACCTATTCCCTAGTAGAGTATAGTAATCAAGTCAAAATGAACAATATTTTGAAAATAATTTATCCATTGTTCTATGTACTAATTCCTGTAGTACACGATGCGATTTCTCGTTTTGAATCTCGTACGATTTATAGTACATAAATTATTGTATCGTGTACTACAGGAGTTTCGTACGAGATCTTGTATGATATTGAAAACCAACCAATATTTATTGTCTCGACCTAAAATATTGGACAGAATGAACCAATAATGCGCAGTATAAGATGCGCATATTCATGTGACTAACAACTGTTCATCTGTCAAACATATTTCGAGGTTATTTAGTATCAACTTTAACAATATTTTTTCTTATTTTGTTTAAAATAAATTGGATTTAGCTGTTCATATTCTTAGGATATTTATATATACTTTTGGATTTATCCAACATCTTATTATCCAACATACTTAACTAGTGACCTATCTAAGGTGACCATTAAACATTCCATTCCGGAAAAAAGTACCGGGGGAGTTATTTATTATTATTATTATTTATTTATTCTTTTTGATTATGTTTGTAGATTTTTTTTTTTAATTTCCTGTCAACAAACTACATGATTACAATTTCTACACTTCTCATTTATTTATTCAAGTTGGGTGTTCACTTTTGTAAGAACACACTAGATCTGGTTATTTTGGTTACTTTTATGGTGTGTTACTGACTTTAAATGTCAATTAAAAATATTCCTTACGCTGTAAAACCGACTTTAGGTTGATAAGGTTATGATTATTATAATTAAGATATCATTTTTCATTATGACATGTCAAATGGATCGACATTTTAAAAAAGTGACATTTTTTAATACCAGCATGACATACAGCTTTAAAAGTGCAAACTATTAAAAACAAAATTCCCTCTTAGTTTGTTCTTACAAAAGTGAACAGCTTATATGCATAAAACAAATTCAACGAAATCATTATAAATATAATATGTTTTTATTTTCTTTAAACTATTTTATAACGATAATAATGACAAAAATAATATTTTCCGATAAAGAAAAATCGTAGTTTTATAAGCAAAAATATTAATAACAAAAAATAAATAAAATAATAATTCCCTTCAATTTCAAATGTAATAAATTAGAACAGAAAACAGTACGGCTTTGCGAATCCAGGAGATTTACTGATTTTGGAAGATTATATTATCAGTCATCAAAAATTGGTAAACAATCTGTCCATTCTAGGTTAAGTACAATTATTTGAATTCTGTCAACTTACAAAAATAGACGTAGTGCGCATCAATTGGTACAGATTCAAAGCGACAAATATTGGATGGTATACTACAATAATTTTACATCCGATAATTCTGAACAAAATTCTCAATGCAATAATTATCGTACGACAAATCGTACGAGATTCAAATCGAGAAATTGCATTGTGTACTACAGTCTTAAGACTTAATTTACATTATTTATGAAAATTCAACAAAAAAAATTACAACCAAAAACGGTTAAAGAAAACGAACTGAGGTTACAATTTTTGGATTCCTCGTAGTTTATTTAGTGCAGAAAAAAATTTGGGGCTTTAATCGTTTAATGTATTTTGAGTACCTGTACTTTTAGTGCGATTTTCACAACTTTGCCAATATGTAACTTGGCACATTTCCCAGTAAGTCAACGATACGTATTATATATGTGCTTCCATATTGTACATAGAATCGCATTTTACATAACAATGAATTGCATTATAAAATTAACAAAAATTTCTACAAATACCTTATCAATCGCTCCAATTTTTGTCTCCATAAATTCCAAACACTAAAGTCCACAATATCACACACTTTTTCAAGTTCACTCTGCATTTTTGTCACTTAAAAATAACTAAAAACGACAGACAAAATGCAAACGCCACTTGCAAAAATTTCGCGTCACTACTAATCAAGATAGTTGACCGTAATAAAGCTCATTAAGGAATATAGTCATTAAAAATTAATAGATAAGGAACAGACTTGTTTAAAATAATTACTTATGAGATTAAACACATACATTGATATTTCATCAATAGTATACAGGTGAAATTATATTTTCTAATGCACATTTTTTTAAAATTATTATTATTGAAGATAGAGCATAAGTTACATTGTGAAAAATTTGAAATAAAAAAAATCACAACACAAAAACGGTTATAGAAAACGACCCGAGGTTAAAATTTTTGGATTTCTCGTAGTTTATTTGGTCTGGAAAAAATTTGGGACTTAAATCGTTTAACGCGTTTTGAGATTAAGATATTTTTCTTTAAGGCGGCGCACAACCCTATAGTTCTCAATAGTTTCTTATACAAAACTAATAATCGGATATAAAATTAATAACAATCTATACATCAAAATTTGCAGCGAATTTTTATCTATCTAATAGGATGTTTTTAACTGTAGAAAAAACTGTTATGTACTTGTAAATAAGCAAATTGCATTATAGACGCCATCTTGTGAACCAATCGACGTATATTTGCGTACAATGCGGAAAATTGTAGCTAAAGCTTCATTCTACAAATATGTTACTAGCTATTTTGCTCTATTGTGAAAACTACTTATAGTTATTGTACTTGGTAATCTATTTTTGCCGCCATCTTGAAACTGCCGCGGTTTTGAAAATAGGTGTTACGGGAAAAAATGATTTAATTTTCGTTAAGAATACGTGTACCAAGTGGCATTCCATTATCATCAAGTATAATATTTTTCGACGAAGGCTCTAAGCTATAAGCAATCAAGTCGAAAAAAATGTTGATGTATTATTTGAACATTTCTACACAAAACTATATAAATATAAAAGTTATTCGAAACCCACAAATAAATTTAAAAAATTACAGAACAATATCGCTGATGTCTATTTTTAAATTATTGAGCGATAATATTTTTATAATAAATGTTTCTACAATTAAAAATATCCTATTAGATAAATAAAAATTCTGTGCAAAATTTGATGTATAGATTGATACTAATTTGGTTTTAGATTGTTAATTTTGTATAAGAAACTAGTAACCTCTGGGGGTTATACGCAGCCTTAATGTCATAATTTATATTATTTATGAAAATTGTGTATTAAAAAAATTAAAATGTTTGCAAATAAGTGCATTATGTTCATTGTCTCATGAAATAAAGTTTTAGTTGGAAAGGAGCAGCTTAAAGTTAAATATGCAACTTGCGGGTGTAGGCATTAATATGCCTACAGTGCAGTTTTGTTTTTCTGCGACAAATGTAATGAACAAACTCGCATAGTATCAGTTACTTTTTAACTCAAAATATATTCCCATGCCTTTCTCCCGTCCATAACCAAATCTTTTCCCAATCTGGACTTTATATTAACTTTCCCTCCATTTTTCTTAAGAAAAGAAAAAACTAAGATGCCTATCTTTGTCCTGTCTTGAATGACAGCCAAAAATACTACAATTTGTTCTACTTTTAGACACGTTTTTCACAATTTCTATCGACATTCTAACAAAAATTCAACACTAGAACATATGTAATAAGTTCAAACAGTACTAGAGCACCTAGTAAAATATTTGACCACCAGACTGCATATTCTAGTGTGTCAGTTTTCAATACTACAGGGTGTTATCGGGTACTATTTACAATTTATTTGTAAAGTTCTTATTTTACGCACGGCTGTAGAAAAAAGTTATTAAACGAGTATTTCCCAAGTAAAACCTAAAAGAAATTCAATACTCCCTCCGTCCGAAAATATACAGATCAATTCTATGAAAAATTACTGTGTAGTAACGTTACTACAAGATAAAATATTATAAAAAATATAATGACTTTCATTCATGATAGTAACTGATCTTGATCATAGAGACATATTTAGTTACTAAAATTTTAGTAACTGAGTTACAGAATTGGTCTGATAGTATACATTTAGATTTTTTTCTTGTTCAAAAATATGATATACATTTACAATTCTAATTAATTAGAATGATTTTATTTATGAAATAGTTACAAATGTCTAGTAACACAAAGAATAATACAAAAAAAATTAATTTAACAAGAACGTGGCTGTCTCCACAGCTTGTATAGAACATGATATGTTGTTTGTAACCGTCGCTTACGATGAAGTTTTGCCTTATTAATGTGCGGAATATTATAGGAATTCTCTCTTCTTGCTAACATGGTTGTTTGTAGACAAGTTTGCAATGTTATAAAAATATTATCAAGGGTTTGTATGTTTGAATTAAATGTATTTTGTACGCATTCAATCAGTTCATCAATTGTATTCGGTGAAACTGTATGTTGTAAGTATTGTACAGAATTGAAAAAGTCAAGATTCAATACATTAAAATCTGGACTATTTGGCAGTTGTGATTTAAATCGATTCGGAACTCCTTCTTTGCAATTCAATACAATTTTGATCAAAATTCGATATTTTGTTAGAACAGCGGGTGTCGCTAAATACACTTATTTAGAAATAAAACAAAATATGATCAAGTAGTGATTCTTCTCGAGAATTTCTCGAGAAAAAGTTTTAATTCTTATTTTCCATTTCTCGAGAAATGTAAAATTTGCTCGACGCCTTTACTTTAGTGCTTTAAAGGTGATTATAATTTTAACATGTTTTTATCCTCTATAATATTTTCAACATTAAAAAAAGATGTATATTCTAATATTCTAATAATTATTTTTCTCGAGCTTTTTCGAGAATTCTCGAGAAAATAAGTCTAATGTCGAGAAATCAGAAACATTAGGATCAAGGTAATATTACTTTCGTTAATCCCAGTTAGTTAGTTATTTTTTTTTGCGCACACCAACAAAGGCTATTTGCGCCTTTTCGGTAATCCCACATTTTTTTAAAGTAATATATACCATATTATTGGACTGAGGGAGTAATAAATATCAAGCCTTAATAACTTTTTTACTATTTTTTATTTATTTATAATGGATTGGCTTTGATTTGGAATCCGCAAAGAAACTAACCAAGAGTCGCCCAAAACCAACAAAAAAGAGATAGCAGAAATTGACAAAATTTGGAAGGAAATAAAATCTTTAGCAAAAACAGCGTAAATTAGCGACTGTAATCACTGTTTCACGGGGGGAGGGGTAATAGGAACACATATATCTTTCCCATTATCATTTTCTAACGTACTAATTAAAATTTCGTATTACATGTTTGACAGAGAGTTTACTTATTTTTTTCTACTGTAAATAATTATTAAATAGAATTATCAAGAATAAAACTTTTTAATTCAATGTACAAATCTCTTAATTTGCTAATAATAGCATCCTTTGGGACTGTTGATCTGGTACGGTCTGCAAAGCAGAGATTTTATAAACTACCAGTTTTGTTCAAGACGTTATAAGCTAGAAGCTTTAGCCGAGCATCTATGCTCAAGAGACTATTCTCATGAAACGAAATTAACTATACTATGAAGTTTGCAACACATTCAAACACAACTTCACAATATTTAAATATAATAAATGTCTAATAACATATACAGTGTGGGAAGAAAAGCTAGCAAAAAATATAGAAGAAAAATCAGAATGCATATCATGGCTTTTGGCTCGAAGACGTCTTTTATAAGGGAAATTACTATTCCCACAAGATAACAACAATAATAATAACGGCTAGGTCAGGAAAGAACAGACAAAATAGACAAATAAAGAGATAAGAGTGATCGGAATACCGAAGATACTTGAAGAGGAAAAGATGAAGATCATTGGAAGAGAGGAAGAAAGACAGAAAAAATATTGTAAAATATCTATTGTATTGTACGTTGTTTTGTTTTTCTTTTCTTTGTAATTGTTTGTAATTGTTAATATCTTAAACCCCGCAAGGCCTAGGGGAAATAAAGAATATATAGTTCAAATCGAGCATGTGGATGATTTCCAGTATTTGGGGAGTGTTGTGTCTGTGGACGGTGGCGCGGATATAGATGTGGAAAGCAGAATACGCAAAGCGAGAGGCGCCTTCATCCAACTTAGTCGTGTATGAAATTCTGCGATCTACAGTACTTCCACGAAAACTACCATATTCAGGGCATGCGTGACGTCAGTTCTTCTGTACGGCTGCGAGACTTGGTTCGTTACAGAAGCTATCAAAAGAAGAGTGTGAGTATTTGTAAATTGATGTCATCGAAGAATCCTTCGCATTTATTGGCCACGTAGAATATCAAACGTAGAATTGGGGGAAAGAAATGTTTAAATGGACATTAATTTGCAAATAAAAAGAAGAAAGTATGGTTGGTTAGGGCACACTCTTCGAAGGGCTCCTAGCGAAGTGTGTCGCTATGCACTAGCATACAACCCTCAGGGCAGTAGGCGTAGAGGGCGACCCAAGAACACCTGGCGTCGCTCAACCCTGCTAGAAATAAATGCATGGAGTTCTCAAAACCAAGACAAAAGACTGTATAATAACATCATCGACTTGAAGCCTATGGCAGATAGATGAGTTAGATGGAGAAATTTTATTGACAGCCTATGCTCTTTTTAGAGGCAGTCCAAAATCACCCGATGATGGACAAGGCTTGATGGTGACGATGATAGTAAAAATAACGGCTACGTCGTATCGACAACAGCACTTCGCTACTAAAAAACAAATAATTCACAAATTTCCAGTGTGTTAAAATTACTCTGCGCTTGCAATTGATGGTAAAAAACGTTGGAAATGGCTCTATAAACAGACCTATTATTTATTAGTTTCACTATTGGTGGTAGATTAGTTTTTTAAGTGATTTTTCCATCCCAAGTTTATTTTATGCAGAGCTGACATTTTTCTCAAATATTTAAGATTGAGTGGCCACTTTTTTAAAATATTTCCTCGACTTTTACGATAATGTTAGCTTTGCGGACATTTTTTTCATATTTCATCTACTTTAGCAAATTTATAGTAATGTAAAATCGATTGAGTTAACAGGTGACAAATATATCACATTCCTTCCTTCAATCTTAAATCCAAGTTTTTGTAAGAAAATAAAAATATAGCCAGCTAAAAGCCTAAAGACTTACGATGACAGTAACTGCATCTAAAATGTTATCAATAGAATGGTTTTTTGTGTGACCTATTTATACAGGTTTATGAATTTAGGGGCAAAAAATGACCACTAAACCCCATTGTGTGTTAATCGTTCACCACTTAGAAATTCTCAAACTGTTTCTTAACATGTCAAGTTTGATAATAATGTGGTGACCCAAAGACGTCACAAAAACTGGGCAGATTATAATATATAACAATTGATTCATTAAAGAAATATTAGATGAATATCTTGTTGCAATATACTAGGGTTATTTTTTAAGTAAGATCCGTTTTTCAATAAAAAGGAAACTAGTAAAGATATTGGCAAAAACATTTTTTTATTTTGCTCCTTACACCTTAAGCTATTTTTCTACATAGTTTTAACATAGTTTAAAAAAAAATCCCCAAAATTTTGAAATTTTGATCAAAAATTTTTTACTTCTGATTTTAACCAAAATATAGTTTTAAGCTAATTGTGGGGTGAGGATTATGAAAAAGAAATATTTAAAATATTCACGTTTTCCTAGTTTTTGAGTTAGAGTCGATTTGGGTCAGTTTTTTGCCTATATTTCCAAAACTTTTGTCCAAACTTCAAGATGGACCCAATTTTGTTGATATATAACCAAAAATACATATTCATACCAATTTTTAATAAAATCGGAAACAACATTTTTTTGCATGAAAATCACGATTTTTTTAAAGTCTACCCCTTAAATTTTTCTCGATTTTTTGGCTTTTTTTTCAGAGTTCAGGATAACTGCCTATACAAAACTTAATAATTGGTTTGGGAAAGCCCAAATTTTCTATACAATGCAAAATAATTCTAAAAATTCAAACCGCAGATTTCTATCCCTAACTATTTTTTAGTTAGGCCTTATCAAAATTTTCAAAAAATAGAAAAAAAATAAAGAATAATTTAAAAAAATATATTTCAAAATATGGTTACTAGTCAATTAGGACCTCAAGATGCCAAAATTTCAACCGCAAGTCTTTATCGAATTTCGTTTTTGAGATACATCCATGCGAAGATGAAAATTTCTATAAATCACGCCATATTAAATAAAATTTGTCATAATTTTAAAATTCGCAAAACGAATTAGGCCTCAAATTTTTTCTAGACTAAATAAACTACGAGGAAATCAAAAATTCTAACCTCAGGTCGTGTTCTCTAACCGTTTTTGAGTCGGGATTTTTTTTAATATACACTTTTCACAAATAATGTAAATTATGCCATTAAAAAAATTGTTGTAATCTCAAAACGCATTAACTGATTAAAGCCTCAATTTTTTTCTAAACTAAATAAACTACGAGGAATCCAAAAATTTCAACCGCAGGTCACTATCTCTAACCGTTTTTAAATTGTGATTTTTTTTTTAATTCACAACTTTCACAAATAATGTAAATTATGCTATTAAAAAGACTGTCATAATCTCAAAACGCATTTAACGATTAAGACCCCAAATTTTTTATAGACTAAATAAATTACGAAGAATCCAAAAATTCCAACGGCAGGTCGCTATCTTTAACCATTTTTGAGTTATGCTTTTTTTAATTCACAATTTTCACAAATCATATAAATCATGCCATTAAAAAATTGTTGTAATCTCAAAACGACTTAAATGATTAAAGCCCAATTTTTTTCTAGATTAAATAAACTACGGAGAATCTTAACATTTCAGCCGCAGGTCGCTATCTCTAACCGTTTTTGAGTTGTGATTTAAAATTTTTATTTTTTAAAATCGATTAAAGTCAATTAAAAATTTATGTAAAGATCATAAATATATTGTTTGTTGAACCTGTTGTATTATTTTTTTCTAAATTCGTAACCCTTTATTAATTATTTACAATTACAGTGATTTCCTTGGGTGTACAGTGTAGGATCCTCTTAAGTCAGACTTGGTTAAACTATAGCTCGCGGTATAGCTCCAGCCCACAATGTCATTTATGAGGCCCCCATAGCCATTTTATTTTTATTTTGTCTCTTCACTTCGATCAGATTTCCTTTCTTTTACTCATCACTTTGATCCGTTTTTGTTTCTTTTTTGCTCGTCGAACCTTTTCGATGTCTTTTTTTGTATGCCCGTTGGTCAGTTGTGGCTTCTGTCGGAAATAATATGGTCCGAGTTAATAAAAGTTTGGTCATTCCTGATTTAAGTGATCTCAGTCTTTTAGAGACATCTGTCATATTTGTTCTTGCACATATATATGTATGAATTCTGTCTAGGAGTCTAATCAAAAACCAATTTAAATATAAATTAAAAATTTGATAGTCACAAAACAATAAAAGTGTCATTATTAAATTTCAGTGATTGAAATATTATAAAATTTTAAAAATACATTATTTCATAACATGAAAAACTAATAACAAGCTACAGATGAAAATATATTCCATTATATACCTGAGTTACTCGACTCAAGTCATCATACATTTGTGTTATATCAAATATAAATCCAATTTTTAATACATCACGTTCATTTGTGTGTTGGCCTTACGTTCGTAAATCGCATTCACAATTTTTATTTCAAGATTTTCCATTCCACAATCTTTCGTTTCTCTCATAAATTTTTCCTACCGAATCATCTAAGTTGATAACGTTCTACATTCTCACAATATCCGTTTTTATACCAGGCGTTTCATGCCGTATCACACCCTATGTTTTCAAACATAAAGATTGCTTTATATTAGACTCAAAATGATCCAGAGGATGGGGCTAAAATACCAACAAGAAACTTGCTACAACTCAACAAATTTCACAAAGTTTACCATTAATCATGAAGTGAAAGTACGATTTTCTAAAAAATTTAATGGAATATAAGCTCTGTAAGGAGATTAATATTTTAATATATAACTGTGAGGATTAAGCGTCTTCATTTAATCTGTTTTCTTCTTTGTCATGACATCATTTCTAATGCACTGTTATCTGGGTTACCAGACATCCAACCCATTTCTGTGGGAATGTTTCGATTTAGAAACTATAAATCCGACTCCATATTCACTGTTTGTAGTTCCCGATTTATACAGAAAATTGCAAAATCTAACTAAAGAAAGACTGTTATTATAATTTTAGTTTCTGAATGATTAGTGTAAATAACGACTACATGGAGGAAAGAACGGAATCGATTGTTGCTGAAAGAACTGCAGGCTGAGTTAATTGTAAAAGAAAATTTTAAGATGTCATACAAGGAGCTTTTATAAACCGAAAATGCACTTGCAGAAAGTATTTTGAAAAATGTAGCAGGAAATGAAACATATTAAAAATTTGAATCAGTAGTACGGGAAGTCTGCAATAGAGCAATTTCGTGTTGCCGTCAATAAAACTATGATGGCCAAAATGATCCCAAACATGCGGACAGAGCACCAGAAGAAGAAAAAGTTATATTACGGTGTATTAACACGTAGCATGAAAGTGGTCTGTTAAATAATATACACAGTGCGACAAATAAGTTTCAAGACTAGGCGTGGGAAAAATGATATAAACAAAAAATCTAGATATGTGTACATTTTTTATTCAAAATATACTCCTCCGGTTTCAATACATTTTTTACATCGATTTAACAGTGATTCAAATGCTTGTTCTAGCTCACTTTGTGGAATTGCCTCTAGTACACGTGTTGTAGCTGTTTTGATGGTCGAAATGTCATTAAAAAAACGCCCCTCAGCTTCAGTTTCAATTTGGGGAATAGAGAGAAATCGCATGGGGCCAAGTCTGGCGAATACGGTGGATGATTCAACGTACAGACTTGATTTCGAGCCAAAAATTGGTGAACAATTAGCGAGATGTGACTCGGTGCATTGTCGTCATTTTGCACAGACCTTTGTTTTACCCAAATCTTCATGAAGAATGGTTCGAATTGTTTCTCTGCTAATGTTTAAAGCCTCTTCCATCATTTTCAGTGAAGCATTGCGATCATTTGCAACCAATTCCCGTACTTTTTCGATCATTTCTGGTTTTCTCGCTGAAATTGGTCTTCCTTCACGGTTATCGTCCTCTAATCTCTCCCTGCCTTCCGAAAAACGTTTATACCACAGAAAAACGTTAGCTCTACTTAAACAATCATCACCGTACACTTGCTGCATCAAGCGGAATGTTTCTGACGCACTTTTACCAAGTTTGACATGAAATTTAATAACTGCTCTTTGTTCCATGTTTGAATGTCAACATCGACAAAAGATTTGTTTTGCTAGAACTGCCATAACTTTGTTATTTATCAACCAATTGAAGCGGAATTGACGTTACCGGCAATAGGAAGGTCACAAATATCAAACGCCGATCTATATTCATAGATACTAATACTAATTATTTAAATAAGGCTTGTGTCTCGACACTTATTTGTCATACTGTGTATTTACAATTTTTTTTGCATAAACGTATGTGTTTTTTCATGTATATATCATTCTGTCCGAGGTGACGGGAACATCGGTACGATGTAACAGAACGATATATCTTTCTCAGTCTCCGAACGAATGACATGGCTTGATTTTGATAATCTTCTCGCATGAACCATATGTTTTTTTAACTGTCATCAGCCAACTAAATTCTTTTGAAGTATTTATTCTTTTCTATTTTTACTATTATTATTATTATTATTATTATTCAACAAACTGCCAATTAGTGAGTAAACAAATAATACAAAAATCAAAAACAAAACCACAAATAAATGAAATAAAACAAGCCGCAAAATATACATACAGCATACACAAAGAATAATACAGATACAGAAAAAATTAATAAATACAGAAATAATACATTTCATTTTCAACTTTTTACGTTTCATGACACGCGTATATCAGTAGATACATATTTGTTTTCTACTTTCTGTCCGTGTGTCTGTAAGCCGAGTACATTTCATCCTGTTTTCAATAATGATATCGTTTGGTACATCATGAAATTATATCCTTACAAATCGTAGCCCTCGAATTTGTAAAAAAATATGTATTTTTATAAGGAATGAAAATAATGATCAATTTTATTATAACTGAAGTAACATTTTAATCAAATGAAAAGAAAAATGTCGTGTCACCATGGACCCTCTTATAAAAATTAGCGCAGCAGTCAGTTTGTTAATAATCTAAATGAATTACTCGGATAACATGAATTATTAATTAAAAAATTATATTTAACGAATATCGATTAAATTAATTATTTCAAATGAAATATAATTATAAATGCGAACACTGTAGCCGAATAGTGGATCCAAATCACTTTATTCTTTCATGTAATAAATATAAAAAAGAACAAGATAAATTCATTGAAACAATTGTCCAAGAAAACGTAACAACAACAGTCACAAAAATGAACTCGAGCCAACCATAACATTTACAAATCAACAGCAAAATTTCTCATCCACACCGGTATAGAATTTTAATACCTACACTCATTAATAACCTCTATAACTCTTTTTTAAACCATCCCATGACTAACTCATTCCAATAGTCCTGCTGTGACGGCCTCTCGGCAAAATTCTTTATCCTTTACACATCCCTTCCTTATCCTCACATATTCATATTCAAGATATCAAATTTAGTTAATAATGGATGGGGAAATTAAATATAAGAATTTTGTATCTTTATTCATAGTTCACTGGTTTTGGCAAAATAATTTTTGTCACTTTTAGAAAATAGTTGCAAATATGTTAATTTTGAGGTAATCTATACCTGAACTGTTTTTAGTAAACCTTAATTTAATATGTTACGAGAAAAGTTACGCAAAATTGCAGAATCATCATTCATATATGCAGTTGTTCCAGATTCGCATACCGTGGACATAATGATTAAGAGGATTTATGCAGAAAATTCATTACAAAATGTGGTTTTATTTTTAAGATAAGATGAACGTTACTGAACTGTAAGAGCAGTTTAAGAAATGTGGAATTCTATTTGCATTTGAATTGAGTACAGAAGATCTATGGTTAGGAAAGTCCATTCCGAATCAAATAGAAAATTTTCCATATGGAATAGTTACTGCAAAATTCTCTTGGTTCGATACCCAGCAGCAATAGATAGAGAGATCAACTGTGAAACGATTTAGCAATGTTGGTTTATAAGATAACTGGAAGGGACACAAAAATCATTTTCTCTCTGTTGGGGTGGTTCAAGCAGTTTTGGGCGTAGAATTTACTTTGATAACTTTTGAGATGTTGGTTGTGTTAGTTTATTGCCGTAGACGTCGAAGGATTCTTTAAGGATTTTCTGGCTCTATACTCTCGGACACACTTAGCTCCAGTTTTGGGGTCTTTAGGGGCATTAATACTTCCAAACTCTATACGGCGTTTGGTCGTGACTTATTTTGCGCAGGCGCAAAAGTGAATCGGCGTACATCGAACCGGCGTATATCGAGTTCGACCTGTATATTGTAACCGTTAGAAACTGGAAAACGCGGCTGAAAGAGTGGCGAACACGGGCTTGAGTCCGCCTTAAACATGTAATATTACATTAAATAATAACACTGGAACTACCCTTCGAATAGTGTATTTATATTAATAATGGATCTAACATTTCGATCTCTAAAGGCGGCCCTCACCAGCGGCAAGTGCATCATCACTTGCTACTGATGAGGGCTGCCTTGTGGATCGAAATGTTACATCCAGTATTAATATAAATATACTATTAAAAGAAAAGTTTCAGTGTTATTATTTAATGTAATGTTACATGTTAGCCGGACTCAAGCCCGTGATCCCCACTCTTACGGCCGCGTCTTCCAGTTTCTAACGGTTACAATTAGAGCCCTGCAAATCCGCGGGTATCCGCGGATTATCTGCGGATATCCGCAACTTTTCTGCGGATGCGGATAAATTATCATTTAAACCATGCGGATGCGGATCGGATGCGGATTAAATGTCATATCCGCTTATCCGCAATATCCGCGTGAACATTAAATCTTCGGTTACTTTCGGAGAAACAAGCAATTGTGTTCTGACTACGCAGTTCTCGGTTATTTTCGGTTGTCTGTATATACATGATATTTTGTAGCATTCAATCTCACTTTATGTTCTTTTTATTAAGACAATTGTCCATGATCAAGACTGAGTTGAGACAATCAACTTAACTTTCTTTTTATTATTGAATATATTATAGAAAATAATATTTTGAACAAAAGTTTCCTGGTACACTTTCGACGTAATTCTTCCTACCTCTGCTCTAATTCTGGCTTTTAAATCTGATAAACGTTTTTTTTTTTACATAAAACTGATTAGTAAGTTTTATTAAAATACCAAAATTTACCTACATAATTTTTTCTCAAAAATTTTATTATGTAACCTGCCAATTTTTTTATACTACCCGAAGTAAAAAGTCTTGCAGATCCCAAAAATTTGAAAAATGACACATGTTGCTATTTGAAAAAGTTGCAACGCCTAACTCATGCGCGAAATGGCGTAAGAGAATTACTTGATCCTAAAAATATGAAGCACCTTCTATCAAGTAACTTTTCTGATTTTTTTAAAAAATTCAATATTAAATAAAGCAGCACGCCACTTACTCCCTACGAAAAAGAACGCTTAGGCCCCCCAAAATTGTTATCTCTCTCTAGATTTAAATAAGTTATTAGCGCATCTAGGCCTTAAAACTTCTGGGGTCCCTTAGGTTAGGTTAGTAATAAATAAGCTGGTAAATCCAAAAATTTTCAGTAGCGTTTTAGAGCAGAGATTACCTAAACAGGCGAAATATGTTAGTTCTTTCCAAACTGACAGCAAAACCTGTAGTGCGGATAGTGCGGATATTTTTACGGATAGTGCGGATATTTTTGCGGATGCGGATCGGATGCGGATTTGTTATTTACAAAAGCTGCGGATCGGATGCGGATCATGGATGTGCGGATGCGGATCGGATGCGGATACAGAAAAGCTTATCCGCGCAGGGCTCTAGTTACAATCTACAGGTAGAACTCGATATACGCCGGTTCGATATACGCCGATTCACTTTTATTAACTATCGTACGCCTGGAATTCCCCGATCTTATCGTAACCAACGCAGTTGACGCTTAGATCATCAACTTACTACCCGAAAGGAATAATTTCCAATAGGAATCCATCTGGATAAAATGACCACCCAGCAAACATTTTTATACGGGCCAGTACTGTTGAAGCACATACTCCCCGGCAGTAATGGGCCAGTACCCCGGTGTCCCCGTGGCCGTTAGCTGTCCCATTGTTTTATAAATTGCCGGCCCAGCAGCGGTAAAGTGCAAAATAATCGCATTAGTTGCAAGATTTATTACTGAAGGACCAGTGCTTCTATTATACCCACTCTCTAGTAATTCAAATGTAACATATGTATATTTACCTTATACATACCCAGTATTAAAATAAATTAATGGTTAGGTGCAAAATAAATACTCATTTGGCCATTTCACCATCGTTGAATAAATTTATTTAACAAATAAAGTTGACAATATCGCATCGGTTTTAAACTATTAATGAAGAAATTAACGTTGCTGTCAATAGAATGATGCGATATTGTCAACTTTATTCGTTGAATAAATTTATTCAACGATGGTGAAATAAAAGTTAAATGTAACATATTATCAAAAATAACGATAGAATTCTCATGCTGATAGAATTCTGGTACTTCGTATAGGATAAGTGCTAAATACAAATGTGAAGTACATTATTAATACTGGCGTTGCACGAACTTTTAGTGCCAGCAATTTACCAATAAAAAAAGCAGTTTGCCGGCATTTGGCCGATGGTTGAATGTTTGCTGAGCAGTACAATGCAACGCTGCCTCCCGGACTATATTTTTTATTTACTTGGAACCTAAACCTATACCCTCACTATAAATTAGGTTCATTTTACGTCAGTTCGGTTTACGCCGGTTCTCCTAGAAATGAAACTGCGGCGTATATCGAGGTACTCTATTCTAAACATACAAGCCTAGTTCTAATTTGGGACTGTACTGGTTGAAGCATATTTAACTGGTGGAAGTGTACGGATAATTTACCAATAAATTTAATATACCATGTATTCCAATATTAATGTTCGTCATTATTATTATTATTCCGTTAGTTTATAACTAATGTAACCTATGAGATAAATGTCGATAGTTGTAGTTTATATCTGGGTTACATCGAGATCATCTCGAAATCCTGTATTACACTGGAAATTTAGTAGTGGTTTAAATACCTGAAACATGGATCTTTCAGTATGTCTGTTTCTCTGTTAGTTATTAGCCGTCATTAATAAACTTTGATGCATCGCTTTTAGTTGGTGGGAGCGTTCGTTGTTTCGAATACAATGTACTCAATTACTACTTGACGATGTATGCAATATCTGTTTGCTAGACCGATCGTTTCACTTAGTAAGCGGATTATTGAGATTTAATATTGTGGAGTTAATACTAGAACGAGTAAACGACTCAATATCCGACAAATATCTTGTTAAAGCACAACGGACCAGGATTACGTATTATTTAGATTACGATATGTTTTCAGGACCGAGATTAAATCCGGATAACGATTGCTTTTAATGCCCATATTGTTTTACTTTCACGCTAAGTATCACAAGAGGGGCAGGTGATTAGAGTGGATGGGATACGTGATGAGGATGAAAAAACACAATGATAAAGAAGATCTGGCCAAGCATATTGAACATTCGTCGACTAGTGGGAAGATTACACAAGAAAACTACAAATCAGCTTACAAGAGATTTAACGAGTACTGTAAATATAGGTATAAGATTTTTAGGATTTTTAGAATTCCATTTAACAGACGAACGTTAGAAGAAAAAATTGATATTAAACAATTGGGGCGATACACACCAAATTTAAATATTTCGGAAAGTGCAAGAAGCTAAAATTATAATTATAAGAGGCAATTTAACAGAGTCTTATATGATAAAACGTCGTTGTTAAACACCTAAACCTATCCTTGTATTAAAATTTGCAGCTCTGAGTCCCAAAAAGTCACGAGTCGCCACTGACTGTAATGCCTGGGTAATGTTTCTACCTTACAAACAGTGAGTGAAAAAATAAATAAATTAATGTATAAATTAACATTACATGAATGTTAATTTTAATCTTATTTCTATCGCCAAGGATTGGGCAAAAATCCCTGTTATGAATAGATTTTTCAATCTTTGATTCATATTTTTGAAATTTTGTTTTCAAATATATTCTTTTTCTATAAAAAAATCATGGATTTTAAACGTTTAAATCTCCTCATATTTTTTTCCAAGCTTATAAAATATCGTGCATTTATTTCCCTTAAATATTTTTTACACGGAAACCGCCATCGAGGTCTGTCACCCTTGTTCCGGATGTGCCTAGTGCGAAACAGGTCGAATGAAGGCGCAGGACGCAGTCTGCTCTATTCCATAAATGCAAATGCTCTAACACAGGCTTTACTTCGCTTGGCTGTTGATTTTAATTCTGCGGGCTGTTTGGAAGCATTCCAGAAAACACACACAGAGGTTAATGAAGAGGTATTCAACCTAAAAGTTTCCGGAATCACTGTTCTAATACTTGTTTGTATATATTAAGGATGAAATGGTTTTAAAATAATTTTATTTTAAACACCGACAAATATGTTACAAAACATAAATATTAATATTATTACCAAGGTAACTTTAAAAATTTGGAGTAAATAGTACACGTGATTAGAAATAAAGAGGTTAGTTAAAAGTTCAATTATAGGCCGGAAGTTAAGATTAGTTTGCCAGGCGGCCAAAAGATGGCACGAACTACCGAAAATACTTGAATAATGAGACGTAATTTTAGTTAATATCTATGGCATTTAATTAAGCAGTTTTTAAACTCATTGATATATTTAATTTTGTTATGATTTTGGCAAGAAATAATTAAAAATAATTTTACGTCTTAAAATTTACGTCGTTGAGACGAAGCTGACGCTAATGGATGTTCTGTTTATTATTATTCTACTTACATTTATTATCTCACTCTCGTGGCCATGAACATTCATGCATTCATGTTACCTTTTGAACATAATGGGTTAAAAAACAAGTATAAATAACATAGCAACCTCCACAAACGATATGTATGAGGAATTCTGAATTATAGGCTATTCCAAACGTTTAAGCGGAACTAGATTTTGAAATCTAGTAATTTTTATTTATTAAATCGGGTTTTTGGCCATTTTTTTAACCTTGTAATTCAAACTAGGTTAAGTTCATTTTCAATGTAATTTTCATTATATTTTGATTTTTTTTGTCATTCTTAATGCAAATTTCCCATTATTTCTTGTCTTAAAAATATAAAAATGTATTAAAAATTATATTTTTTATAATAAATGTCACTCGTTTCCATTTGTTACACAGGTTCACAGTTGGTATTTTAAGTTCTTACATGCGAACATGAAACATGAAATAACCTAAAGTTGGTTTTACACAGTTCAATTTATTGATCAATAAATTAATCGTTTTTTGTCAATTTATTAAAAAAAATATTGGTAACCTTGTAAATCGAAGGATCACTTTACACATATTAATTCATTTATCAATTTTTTTTGAAAACTTTTACATTACCAACTGTAAAACATTTTGACATATTTATCAAAATGAAAATATTGAAAAAATCTTCATAAAATTACGAGCTACGAATAAAAACAAAAGAAATATCCTAGATGATGGTAAATTAGATCGTTCGCGGTTCTGTCACAATTGAAAACGAATACAAACTATATTTATATCTTGGTTATGTTACAACTAAAAAGTTGGCGATAACTAAACAGATAAAAATATACCTAGAATTCTAAAAAATTGCTCCCTAAAAAATTTATGAAATCTGTTTTCTGTTTTCAGAATAAATTGATCCATTAATTGATCAACTTGTTGTTGAAATTTTAACACTTTTCACACATCAATAAATTGAAGGTCAGCCCAGCAAACATTCAACTAACGGCCGAATGCCGGCAAACTGCTTTTATGCTGGTAAATTACTGGCACCAAAAGTAAGTGCAACGCCAGTATTAATAATGTACTTCACATTTGTATTTCGCATTCCGCCTATACGAAGTACTTTACCAGCATTTTATAAGCACTCTTCTTCACTCATACTTTTTACTTAAAACCATCAGAAATAAATCTTGCAACTAATGCGATTATTTTGCACTTTACCGTTGCTGCGCCGGCAACTGATACATCAATGGGCCAGTAACGGCCACGGGGACACCGGGGTACTGGCCCATAACTTTCAATGCCGGGGAGTATGTGCTTTACCAGTACTGGCCCGTATAAAAATGTTTGCTGGAAGCTTTTTCAATTAATTGATCAATAAATTGAATCGTGTAAAACCCATTTAAGCAAATTCCTTTTTCGTGACCTAAAAGAACGAAAGTCCCATTAAGTTCCACTGAAACCAAAGAAACAAACTATACGTCACACTCACTGGAAGTGAGGCAACCTTATGGTTTACGGACCGTGGGTTATACGTACTGTTAATGAATGAACTTGCACATCTGATTTTTTCTACACAAATAAAATAATAATATTGAACAAATAAAAAGAATATTTGACTTCCTTTGTATCTTTAGAACATCAACAAAAGGCAAGTGAATATTTTCCTTTTTTTTTTTTTCACTTTTGTTGCATCACTTAAGAAGACAGCTTTCTCACAAAGTTTGAGAGAACGTTGAGAAAGAAATTTAATACATTATCCAAAGAATACAGATAGAAACCATTGTCCCGGAACTTGGCGTTATATCACAGAGCAATAGTTAAATTAATCTCACGAGGATCAAGTTATTTCATCACTAAAAAAAAGTATTCACACACTTAAATGTAATGAGAATATATAAGAGAGTTATTTTGAAGGTATACATGTCAGTCAACAATTCGCCTAATGTAATTTTTATGCATGAAGAATATAAACTGTTTATTGAAACGATAAAGGCGAAAACACTAAAAATAAAACGAAATGTTTACCGTAGAATATTCTACAACAAATGAAACTTCTCGGTGCCCTTTCGTGTTGGTATTACTTAGCTAATTACCTAGGTTCAATTAGTAAATACGCCATGTCTGAGTCAGATATATTCACACGAACTCAGGGATACTTTACACGAAAGGTAATGTCGCTTATAATTTACAATATTGCATAATAAACATGCTAGACAAATAAGACTTCTAATTACGTATCGTTTTAAAACTACTCCATATAATTGTTACTGAAAATAACTGAAAAACAGTGGAGTGCATCTAATGATGCGATACAATTAAAGGAAAGCCAAATTTCATCGAATCAGGAACTCGATTTTCAGACAAAATTTCAGAAAAGCAGGGTCACTAAAAATTTATTGTGTGGTATCAAAAGAAAGCAAGCCTGTAGCTGCAAGCGTAAAACCGCTTGTATCTGCTATTTGACCTCTGAGCAAGGGCATGGACGTGAGCTCAATTCCTGCTTATGTCAAATAATTTGTGTAAAAATATTTATACAAATTACATGTTCTGCTTAGCCGTTCGCAACCAGTTGTAAACTATAAGGTGCCTTTCTGTATACGCTAAAAATGGACGTAATACTGACCATATTATTCCTGAATGTACATAGATTGAAAAAACATGGTCATGAAACCTGGAAACAGGAGGCCAAGGCTCACCTCGGGCTGTCGCGCCAATGATGATGATGATGATCAAAAGAAGCTCCAAAAGCTCCAAAAACGTAGATTAAGTAACAAGTAGTTTTTTAAAATTGTTTTCTTTTACCATGATTTTAGCCAATAATGTGCTAAAAAAGTTTTTGTTCTGCACCCTTAACCCAAGGGGGTTAAACTAAAAATCTAAAAAAATTATAGTTAATATATATTAATCTGATTCGGAAACGTACGAGAGGATTTTTGGATCAGATTGCGTTTTTGGAAAATAATGCAATATTTATGTTTTTGACAAAACTAATTATTTTTTTAATTGATGGCTAAATTATGTATGAAACAAAATTAAATAATTTTTAAAAGTGAAATACTTGTAAAACAAATAACCCATTGTTAATAGTGAGAAATAAGGCCATGTGGGCTCGGGTACGAATCCCGGTTATGGCATGGTTATTTGTGTTGTCCAAAAATTGTGTTGATCAAAAATATAAAAATTACATCTACTGGATAATGCACTTAGTAGCTAAGTCCAAAAAAGAAAAAAAAAAAAAAGTGAGAAATACGTTTTTGAAATTGAAAAAAATTAAGTAATTTATTAATATATTTCTTATTAATGTAATGAATACTTAGATACGAAGCAAATGCAGCAAAAATCGTTGGGATTTTATAATTTAATTTTTATTGTGATGAAATTTTCGCAGATTATTTAACTATAGTTTACAAATATTAAATGGAAGCTCTTAGTACTCAAATAACGAATAAAAATGAATATCAATAGTTTTTATCAAAAAATATTCTTAGGCATTCAGCATTCTTTTGGCTTCTTACACTTACTAAATATCTACAAAACCCTGAAATTGATGTGAAGTGTGAATCATTTTTTTGTTTTTCCCTGATCCTATACTTCATATTAAAGCTACTATCACAGCTCTAAAATTAATAGACTATATGCTAAGTTGTTCACTCTTGATTGTTACTAACAAGTTTGTCATATGGTAACACAAGCGACCGTTCACAGCTCTAAATTTAACAGATTATGCGTTGTTGACTGTCAACTGTTTTCCAAACTTATAGTTAGTATGTTGTTTTAATGAGACAGACATATAAAAACATATTAGCTATCTCACTTTACATAACCTAAAAAATACTGTCACACAAATTTCAACAAATTACGGAAATCGTAAAAAGAAAAAGAATTACTGTAGTTACGGTTATAATTTTGTTATTAAAATATAGTAAGAAATCACAATATCGCTGATGGCGGGTTCGTAAAAACTCACATAAATTCATTTTTTTCATCGTAGTTGGTTTGACAAACATAGATGTAACAACATTCGTTAAGTATTAATTTTCAGAGCTGTGAACGTTGTCATTAAACGTTAAAACTGTCAACTAAATTTATCCACAACGTACAATACATTCCACTAATTTTAGAGCGGTGAGCCTAGTTTTACGCCACAATAAAAGTTAATAAAACTGCAGTAAATTAACCCGTATGTTTGTAAGACAAGGCTTTCTCTAACAAACAATTTAAACAAAAATTTCTTGAAAATCTGTCAAAACATCTTATTGTCGTACAATACAATACTTTTCCTGTTTAAGATAGCAAAATGTGAAAGTTAATGCTAAAATGCATGATAAAGACGCAACTGGCAAAGGCTCAGCCATATCAAAATGTAAATGAAAGTTACAGGAAGTGTGAAAGGACTTTGACTCTTAAGACTTCCTACCTAAATTCGTGCATGACAAAGGAATAAGATGAATGTTAAGAGAATGTTGTGTAGAGGATAACTGTGCGGGTTGTTTTAGAAATAACGCACCCGGAAAGATGCGTGAAGAAAGGGTCTCAGCTGTGAGAAACAGAACTAAAAATATACTCACCATTTTGATTGTCACACCAACTACGATCGATAGCTCACTATTTTTTGTTGAAGCCACATTTCACAGCTCTTAAATTAGTCGACTATATACTCTATGCATTGTGAATAAAATTAATAGATAGCTTTCACGTTTAACGAAAGCGTTAACAGCTGTGAAACTAATGCCTAACGAATGTTGGGATATTGTCACAATTATGATATAATTGTATGCTAGTGTCCCAATTTCTTGAGCGGCCTGTAGGTCTCGGTTGCTGACTTGCGGTTTTGGGAATTAAAGTATGTGCAGAGTGTTGCGTGTTTGTCAACATAAGTTTTGAACTACTTTCTAATGTGTTGATAAACATTATTCAATTGTGCCGAAGTCATCTGCTGCGATGGTGGTCTCTGTGATGGGAAGTTGCAGAGCTGATTTCGCCGCTTCATCAGATTTCTCATTGCCGGTTATGTTTTTATGAGACGGTATCCAGACAATTTGAACATTGGTTTTCTTCTCGATGGCTTTATGGAGGTTTTCTTGGGTTTTCTGGATTAATGGAATCCTTATATATTGTTTTTTGAGGTCTTGTATTGCAGTGAACGAGTCGGTGCAAATGATTATTTGTTTATTTTCTCTAGCCTCTGTCTTTGCTATATCAGATACCTTCCATAGACCACAGATTTCTGCGGTATAAATCGTTGCCATATTCGGCAGATGGTATTTGTGGCTCTTGTTGCCCAGAATAATAGCTGCGCCGGTGCCATATTCACTTTTGGAACTTGGTGACTTTTTACGAACCCGCCATTAGCGAGATTGTGATATCTTACCAAATTTTAATACTAACTTTTCTTTACTTAATCCTCGAGCTCTCTGGTGTCGGGCTTTGTGAGAATTTGAATGTTATTTGTATTTGTCTTCTTCTTTCACAGGAGAACGTCTCCACAGTTTTTCCATTCCTCCCTATTTTGAGTCGTACTTCTTGCTTCACTCAAGGGCGTACTTCTTCTCTCTACAGCTTTTCTTATTTAATCATTCCATTCCTTCTTAGGTCTTCCTCGTCGTCTTCTTTTCGATACCCTGGCTTCATAAACCTTTTTTGTGTCTACCTTCATCCATCCTTTGTATTTGACCAAACCATCTCAACTGGCCTTCTTCTATCACTTCTTCTACTGGTTTTTTTCCCAGTTTTTCTCTATACTCTGTGTTTCTTATTCGGTCCAGTTTTGTCTTCCTCTTGATCTTCCGTAGGAACCTCATTTCGCTGCTGCTTTTAAGTTTCTTTGCAGTTATCCAAGTTTCTCACTAAAATTTTAATAACAAAATTATAACCGCAACTACAGCAATTCTTTATCGTTTCCCGATTTCCGGAATTAGTTGAAATATGTGTGACAGTATCTTTCAACTTATGTAAAGTGAGATAGCTAATGTATGTCTGTCTCATTAAAACAACGCACTAATTACAATCTACAAAGCATAATGCATTATATTTAGAGCTCTGAATAATCTCTCGCGTTACCATATGACAAACTTGCTAGTGACAATCAACAGTTTACAAATCATAGTCTATAGTCGACTAATTTAAGACCTGTGAACTTAGCTTAAGATTTCAGAATGTGAGAAAATCACACACTTCAACTATATTATTTGGTTTGCAAATATCCATATAAAATTTGTTTAAAATTTTTTTGCTATCAAGCGCAGTAAAGTCATCTCTCGGGTATTATGTGGTGATATAGAATTTCTTGTCACAATTTTAAGTCCGCAACTGTCATTACCATCAGCAGATCAATACCAAGTTTGTGACACATGAAATAAACCGATATATAGCGTAAAAGTCCGGGCTTCGCTAGCATAACACTGAAGAAAAATATCATATCGCATAGCATAGAGAGGTGCGGAACTGTTGAAGGTATATTTGAATAAAGCGCAACTTTGTGCATACAATGCACAGTTTTTTGTTAAAAGTCGTAAAAAGTAAATCTATTTTAGATTTGTTTATGTTTTATACTCTATATTATTTTCTAGCAAAAAATATAGTATGAAATAGAACGGAAAAGTTGAATAGATACAAAAATAGGAACAGGTAAGAGTTTATACCCCATAAAAAAGTCACATTGATTTAAATCCGACTAAATTTAAACTAGCTTTTCTTAAAACTTATTTTATTTGACTTATTACAACGTAACAGTTCCTTCTATTTATTAGTGTGAGTATTAAAAAGATTTAAATATTTAAATTACTAAATATTTGGACAGCGGTTATCAGATTGTGAAGCGATCGTTACCGTTTGAGCTATTTTGACATTAATAATTGAGGGAGTCATAACCAGAGTGGTATGTGATATTTTCAAAATAACTGACCACATGTGGTAGCAGTATCAAATGTACAGGAATTTAAAATAGAGTAATTTATTACGGCGAATTTAGTAAATCGATTTGTTTTTCGATATGAACAACATGTGATTTTAACCACTTTAGCTTTAACCCCCTCAATTATGAAACAGCAGTAAGTACAAGGTGTCTCAAAAGAAATTTTATATTTATTTAGCTTACTGCGTGAACGCAACGTATCCGAGGGGCGCGGGGGTTATGTCAATCGGTAGCCTGGCTCTTGGGAATTCAGTGGCTATGGAGCGTTTCTCGGGAGCAGACCGCGCGTTATGCGTGCGAGAGTTTTACAAAAACGGTGATTCGGCGACTGTAGCGCGTAGAAAATTCTGCAGTATTCGAGGTTTTCGCCACTTAAATGATGCGTCAAGCATTCCTCTCATTCGACATTGGGTTAAAAAGTTTTAAGAGACTGGTACAACGCTAGATAAATCAAAATCCGGGCGACCTAGGTCATCAAGAACGGTAGAAAACGTGGAGAATGTTAATCAGTCTGTTCGTGACGACCCGAACCTTTCAATTCGGAAGCGCGCAAGTGCTTTAAATGTGCAATGATCATCATTACATCGCATTATGCACAAAGACCTAAAGCTGCACCCCTACAAAATTCAATTGGTGCAAGAATTAAAGCCCCAAGATGCCAGTCAGAGGCTTAATTTCGTAAATCAGGTGATTGAGGTGAGGTGACATAAATTGGCCTCCACGCAGTTCAGATTTAACCCCTATGGACTTTTTCCTATGGGGTTATCTGAAATCTAAAGTTTACGCCAATAAACCGACTTCACTGGCGCATTTGAAAGAAAATATCCGTCACGAAATGGCAGCCATCCCTGAGTCCACCTGCCGAGACGTCATAAGTAATTTTACTGTTCGATTAAATTAGTGCCGAGACCGCGAGGGTCTACATTTAGACGATATTATTTTTAAGAAACAAATCCCCAAAAAGTGTATTTTAATAATTAATAAACATTTTTTCTATATACGGCTTACTTTTTTTTTAATCGATCCACTAAATATAAAATTTCTTTTGAGACACCTTGTATAATAATCAACATAAACAATGAATATGGTATTTTATATACCTTTTCCAATTGTTTATCAAAAACGTTCAGATGTTTTTCAGAAAGCGTCTATTGTAATTCAGAAAGTATCAATTGTAATTTAAAAAGTGTCAATTGTAAGTCAGAAAGTGTTAGTTATAATTCAAAAGTCGCAGTTGTAATTCATGTTAGTAAATTGTAATTCAGAAAGTGTCAATTGTAATTTAGAAAGTCAATTGTAATTCAGAAAGTATCAATTGTAATTCATAAAGTGTCAATTTTAAGTCAGAAAGTGTTAATTATAATTCAAAAGTGTTACTTGTAATTCAGATTAGTAAGTTGTAATTCAGAAAGTGTCATTTGTAATTTAGAAAGTCAATTGTAATTCAGAAAGTGTCAATTGTAATTCAAAAAGCGTCAATTCTAAGTCAGAAAGTGTTAATTATAATTCAAAAATGTCAGTTGTAATTCAGGTTAGTAAATTGTAGATCAGAAACTGTCAATTGTAATTTAGAAAGTCAATTGTAATTCAAAAGTGTCAATTGTAATTCAAAAAGTGTCAATTGTAAGTCAGAAAGTGCTAATTATAATTCAAAAGTGTCAGTTGTAATTCAGAAAGTGTCAATTGTAATTAAAAAATCAGCTGTGGCCACCACAGGACCGACCGCCATCATAAACTACTTATATAAATTACATTCTAGCAGCAGAGTAGAAATAACTTGGCCTAATATTTACTAACAGAGATATTATTTATCATGACCATGGAAACGTTACATATAAGTATGAAAAAATTGAGACGGAAAAAATTTCTAAAAATTTTACAGAAATTATTCGAAATTTTTCGTTTTATCAAAAAACGTCTCAACTAAAAGTTATTAGTTATTGCTTTTGTAGCAACTTTTGTTCAATAAATTTTTTCGAAATATTTTTCTGTTGTGAAATTTTCATCTTAAAATCGATACGAGTAAACTCCCATTTTTAGTCAACTGATTTTTACCAAAAGTTGATCAACTCGTGCCATTGATGGCAGAAGCTTAAATACGAAGTTTCATAAAAATCCTTTCAGCCGAATTTGCTCTACACGTGTACACAGACAGACGGACAGACAGAGGGACAGACAGATGGACGGACAGACAGACAGACCGACAGACATCATGCTAAAAATAGTCAAAACGTTATGTAGGGACCTCAATTCGTGGAGATCCATCGAAATCTCGAAATGTCAAAATCGGTATGATCACAATACCTCCCTTATATATGTTGGCGGTCGGTAAAAAGTGTCAATTGTAACTTAGAAAGTCAATTGTAATTCAGAAAGTGTCAATTTAAAACATAGTAAATTGTAATTAAGAAAACGTCGATTGAAATACAGAAATTGTTAATTGTAATGGAAAGTGTGAATTTTATATGAAAATTCCTGGATACGTTGATCGTTGAGAACAACAAAATATTGGCAGCCATTGTGGTCGCTGGAATGACGTAATTTCTGTCAGAAATATTTGTATGTAAAAATTTATATAGCCTCCTTCCTTTAGTATTTTTATTCACTTTGCTTCTTTGTGGTGACATTTTTAATTAAAATACAAAAATAACCAATAACATTTGATAACCTCAAACGTAGAATTTTCCTCTACGCCAAACGCCAGCAACCGTTCAACGCATGTTTCTCTTTCCTTTAGTTTTTTTATAACGGGTGTTTTTTTTAGAGGTATAGAACTTTAAATTGCAATAAAACAACGATGGATTATTCGATTGACATGAATTTTTTTTTATTCGAAAGATAATCTTGTGGCATTACATTAAATCATACCAACAAGACGGCGCAACATGTCACATAGCTCGTGCCACAATCGATTTATTGAAAGACACGTTTGGTGACCGCCTAATTTCACGTTTTGGACCTGTAAATTGGCCTCCAAGATCTTGTGATTTAACACCGCTGGACTACTTTCTGTGGGGCTATGTAAAGTCATTGGTCTATGCGGATAAGCCACAAACGCTTGACCATTTGGAAGACAACATTCGCCGTGTTATTGCCGATATACGGCCACAAATGTTGGAAAAAGTCATCGAAAATTGGACGTCCAGATTGGACTACATCCGAGCCAGCCGTGGCGGTCATATGCCAGAAATCATATTTAAAATGTAATGCCACAAGATTATCTTTCGAATAAAAAAAATTTCATGTCAATCGAATAATCCATCGTTGTTTTATTGCAATTTAAAGTTCTATACCTCTAAAAAAAACACCCATTACAATGCATCCATATAATTCAAATTTCTATTATTTTGAAACTGTTCAAAATTAAATAAAATAAAAAATTCATAAACCCAAATATACGGATTTTTTCAGTTGAACATATAAATTTATTCCCGGAGCATTTTACAGCCTCAATTTGTACGTTTATTTCTGTTCTGTTTGAATGGTTGTAGAACCTTATTCCTCCTTTTATGTATAGAAGTGAACGTTGCGTATGGTTGAGGCATAAAACTAGATTGAGTAGCGGGTAAATGGAATACTGAGAGCATCAGTCGGAACTGCGTGTTGCCATAGAGAGTGGATAACTCGTCCCCACAACAATATGGATGGATGTAAGGGAGCCATGTCAATTCTAGTGATTGAGCAGTGAGTATCTTAAGGAAATGATAAATGAACAATTTTAGAGAAAAGCTGGGATTTGATCTTTTTATTTAAAGAAGAAAATACTGCCATCAAGCATCTCAAACAATAACGATTTTATGATTTAACGATATAGTTCTCTTGAAATGAACAAAATTATTAACCGGAAATTAAAAAAAGAAACTTTTAACATACATATCTTATGTAGAAGTTCAAAATACATATATTTAAATATAGAAAACTGCTATATCTCAGTAATAGTAAATTAAAACACAAGTTTTATAAGGCATGATTTTGCTGCACGCGTCGAAATTAGAAAACAAATCGCGAAGCAGGGCTTCGAACCGTTATTTTTTTAGTTTCGGTTTTCGTTACCATTCAATTAAAAAAATATATATCAGTTCGGTTCCGGCAAAAATAACGGGTTTTTTCGGTTTTCGGTTCAGTTCCGAGTGATAAATTTTTAAATGCTTTTATTTGTATTAGAAATGTATTTTCTACTATAATTTAGAAAAACACTTTATTCTTTATTTTGTGATAATCATACCAAGGTAGCTGTCAGGGGGGGTTCTGAGCGTTCCCCCGAAATAATAGGAGCGCAATTTTTTTCTGCTCATCAGTTTAAAAAATAATCTTAAATAAAATGTATTTTATATTCACTCACATAAACATTATCTAAACCGAAATAAACCGATATTTTTTTTCGGTTCAGTTCCGGTTTTCGTTCCGTCAAAAATAACTGTTTTTTCGGTTTTCGGTTCAGTTCCGGTTCGAAGCCTTGTCGCAAAGTAACGAGTTTTCTAATCGACAAGTGCGGCCAAAAGTAACGAGTTTTTTATTAGGGTTTTGTAGGTATGCCCACCAAAAAACCCTTATAACGTCACTCATGTGTTTGTCTGTCTGTCTGTATGGAAGAAATTGTAGCCAAACGGCTGAACATGGAAAGTTGAAATTCGGCATACTTGTACAACTTTTTGACCCACATATAGGAAAACTATAGAGAGTTCAAAAATATACAGCGCGGGATAAATATAAACAAATATGTATTTAATGAAAAAAAATATATACATATATATATATTTTTAAATTTTGAGTATCAAATGAAACCTCTTTGTACGTGGATGCACAAAAACATTTTTATTTTTGAAAATCTTTTTTTTTATGGGCTTTTGTTAATATAATGGCAACAAACTTTTGTCTCCCACCCTATCTCCCAGAGGGATTGAACTAAAAATCTGAAAAAAAACTGAATAATGTACTTTGATGAGAACTGGAATAGTTCAACAGGAAATTGTGAACAAAATGGTTTTTCACAAAATATTGATATTTTTGTCGACGAAAAAAAATTTTTTTTTTAAATTTATTTTGTGGTATGAAAAGAAAGCTCTTACGACGTAGATTAAGGAACGGGAAGTAGTGTTTTATTTTTTATTTTTTTATTTTAATACGATTTTTCCAAAAAAGTACTAAAAAATCAGTGTCCCGTCCAAGCTATGTATATTGCTATGAACCGGAAACGTACGAGACGAATTTTTTATCCGATTTTATTGTGGGAATATTAAATGGAAGCTCTTTAAGTGTAATTTAGGGAACGGTAATTGATTTTTGAAATACACTTCATTTTGACTAAATTTTGCCAAGTATTAAGGATTCCACACACCAAAGCGGCCGCGGTGGCGATAATGCAGTGGCCTAACGCAACCTATACAATACAATGAGACCACGCACATACAAGCGTTCCGCTATCTGAGAACGCCACCGACTGCAGCGTTCAAGTCTAGCGATCACCAAACACTGGGTTAGTAAACTTAAACAGTTAGGCCGCGCGATATTCATTGTTTATATACCACAGAGTGAATATATTTAAGAAAATAATGTCGAAAATAGATAATTTAACAGAAAAAATCATAGATCAGTAAAGGATCATTTAATTTTGTATGACTTAGCACATCCTGATTACAAGAATATTAGGAAAATAAATAAAGTGTGGGACGAAATAGGAAAAGTTTTGGAAATTGATAGTAAAGTCTGTTCCAAACGATTAGGCGGAACTAGATTTTGCAATCTAGTTACTTTCATCGTTTAAATAATGCTTTTCAGCCGTTTTGTTTAAGCTTTGTAAATCATACTTGCAACAAACATTTTTTGGTTAAGGTTAATATCATTTTAAAATGTCATTTTCTTTATATTTTGATTTTTTGTGTCATTCTTAATACAAATATCCCATTTATTTATTTTTTGTCATTAAAATATGTAAGAAAATTAATTTAAGTTTGACATATGTCATTCGTTTCCATGGTTTCATTGTTGGAATTTTAAATTTTGACATTCCAACGTGAAAAATTAAATAACCCAAGCAAGGTCCCTTTTCGTGACAACCTAAAAGAACGAAATTCTCATTTAGTTCCGCCTAACCGTTTGAAACAGACTGTAAGTAGATTATTATTTTTCCTCTACATACAATTAATTATTCTATTGTATTCTCGCAATCAATATTATCATACAACTATATACCGTGATTCACTAACTGATCGCTACCGCTACCGCCACTCCCACCGCGTTAGTGTGAGGAGACCTGATCGCTACCGTGGCCGCCACCGTGGCCGCCACCGCGGCCGCTTTGGTGTGTGGAATCCTTTAAGATTTTTGTTCAACATCTTTACTAAAATTAGGGTCAACATTAGCATTTTGAGAAATAAGGTGTTTTCGGTCAGCATTTGTTGCCGAGTAATTTCTCGATTCCTACCCTTATAAAATAATTTTGTCTTCTAAGCCGCCCCCCCCCCCGCGTCTAGACGCGCGCCAGATCCCTGATGTTGATAGAATAAAGATTTCTTCTCTTGATCCATGACAGCTGACTGTACGAACTAATAAAACACGTGCAATGCATGTTTTATTTCACTAATCACAATTCAATTGTCTTATAAAGCACGATTTAGTGTGTTAAAACAATCGGTCTCAAAGTCCCTCATCGTTAAAAGTCACTAGATTTCAAAATCAAGTTCCGCACTAAACTAAGAAACGAATAATAACTGGTTTTACTTGGTACACATCGCAGAGTCTAATGGTGTACATTCCTGACTTTTTCGTTCATTTAAAGTATTATCATAGAGGTCATTTTTGCGAAAAAAATTAATAAAAGTTAATGCAAAAAATTAAGCAGTAGAAAAAGTATTTTTAAAGCTCTCTGTCTAGTGTAGTTGTAAAACATTATATGAAAAGTGGGTTAATGAAATAGATTAACATGTCCTGAAGAATTAAAAGTTTTAGAGAGTGTTAAAAACTTTAATATTTTAGCTGTTACAAGATAAATACATTACACTAATAGCAGAAACATGCGGTAATGAGTGCAAAAGCAAAATTTTCCTACTGCGTGGTTTTAATCTTCTACTTAAATTGCTTTACCTAACTTGGGTAAACACGACCCTCAAGGTGTGTATGGGCTATAGCTTTTATGGCCCAAGGTTACAGATTTACAAAGCAAGCTTAAGTCACTATATTTACAAGATAATAGCGCAAACGTTTGTAGAAGCTGTTAAATGTATGCTCCCGTGTTTGACAGCAAATTTTGGTATTTTTGGTTGGCGAAAGTTAAAGAGTATTATGTTTTTTCATTCCATTTTACGTAAACATAATATTTTTTATGAGAAAAGGAAAGAAAATGGCCAAAAATAAACTAACAGTGTTCGTTTTTAGAAGTTCTGTGCTGCATTAAGAATTGTATAAAGTATTAAACTTTTGTGCTTTTTTATGAAACTAAATATTTCTTTAGGTTATTACTTGTCACGTAATTTCCAAAGAGTGTTAAAATAAATATCAGTTGAAAGTAAAAGTTCAAAGTTCAAAATAAATAACATTATCGACCCTTACAAAAGCCACTAAATGAGAAATTCTATATCCTTAAAATAGAAATTTCATCTCAACATCCACGATCCAAAAACACACATTAACTTAATCCTGAATTTCTCCTTAATCCAACTTGTGGTGGTAATATTCGTTAAAATAATGTGAAGCCATCACATTTTCTGTGTGGTGAGACCCAAATCCAGTCGCATATAACGGATATGTCAGGGTTAGAGTGTCACTATATGTCGAAAGTAGATCGATGAACGATTTTGATAATATTCATACTGACATTTGGAAGCTTAACATATCTCAGATTATGAGACAAGGCGCAAAATTTTATAAAATCCCGGATTAACAAACATATCAATGCTTTACGGAAATCGAACTTATGATTTTAGGGATTGAGATACAAAACTACATCCGTTAAGATATTATTTTTAATTTTATTATTATTGTTGCGGGGGGGTACAGACATGAACTTCCTTAAGTCAATGCGACCTATAAGATCTAATTTGTCGATTTCTTGTCTTATCATATTCGGGTCTATTCTGTATCTTTTATGGTTAAAAAGATTTGGATAAAAATTATGGTTAAAAAGTAACATTTAAACTAGGTTAAAATTTTAACCTTGATTCTTATTCTATATCTCAGGTTATAACCTAAGCGTTAACTTCGAACTTTTTAACCTTATGGCCCGGTTACACGATGCCAGTAACTTGTGCAAGTACTGGCACAAGTACTTGTGCCAGTACTTGCTCAAGTCGTTTTGTCGTTTACACGTATGCCAGTAAATTATTTAAGTAACCTTGCAAAGAACCCGAAATACACTGCAAAATGTAGATGCTTCCAATTATTTTTTATGCGTAAAACCGTCTAATTAACGCGCCAATTTTCGATGTTTAACCTAATTTTATGTAATTTATGCGTACGTCTTTCTAAACAAAAATGAATCGGCGCCAAAAACTACATTTATTAAAAAAAGGTGTGAAAAAGTTTGTTTTTGTAACCGCGAAAATACATCAGCTGTTCATGGCGGCCATTTTTAAGTCACTGGCACGGCTACTTGTGCCAGTAAATAGGAACGGCTTCTATTCACTTGACTTGCATGAGATACTTGTGCCAGTACTGGCACCACTACTGCATGTACGTTTACACGATGCCAGTGACTGGTGCAAGTACTTACTGGTGCAAGATACTGGCATCGTGTAACCGGGCCATTATGGTTAAAAGTATGTTGTGAAATTGTCTACAAGGGGACATATTTTGCTTGTGTAATTGTGGATTTTATGTAAACAAATTTTATGGTTGAATCGTGAATTAACAACGTATAAATATAAAAAACTATATTGCGGAAATGTACAATATTTATATATAAATATTATGGGTGCAGAAAGTAAATACTATAATAGTACCATAACATGCAAATGTATCAGTATTTTATTTCTTTCTTCTATATTAAGATACTTTTATTTTCAGGTTATATTTACCTTATTTTTATTTTTAAACAAACAGAGAAATTAAAATTTATACATGTATCACAGTTTTAAAGTTTTAAATATTTACTTGCAATACCTATATTGGGAAAGAGGAAATTTTTTGAGTCTTCTCGGATTAAAAAAAAAAAAAAAAAAAACAATATTTGTAAAACGAGATATTTAGTAGAAGATTTAGAAAAATTTAAATATTTTAAAATGTTTCTTCAGGTAAATTAAAAGGGTCACGCAGTTGCCTTTGTTTAATTCGAACTGATCTCCTAAAAAGTTTTTGTATATATTTTTTGTTCACCTAGTAGGTAGTTTTAAGATATCTATAACTTGATTACTGTACTGTGCACTAGTTCGACCTAAATTAGAGTACGTGAATACAATCTGGAGCCCAAAAACAATGTCCCACAAAAAAATCAAATAGAAAAAGTTTAAAAGGGATTTGTAAGAAACCTGACTCTGAAATTAACCGGAACATATCCTTTTCGTATCTCTTATGCAAACCAGTTAAAAAACTTAGCTCTCAATAATAGCAAGAAATTTTAAACATTAGAGACATTAAGATGGAGACGCGACATCCACACTTTGAATTTCGCGTTTAAATTATATAACAATAGATGCCCCAGAACTTCTTCAAAATTTAAATATTCGAGTCCCAGACATAAGATTGAGAATTAAAAATTATAACTTTTTCAGAATTTCAGGATCTATGTCACCACTGAACTGAGCAATCTAAGTAAACAAGTCAGAGATGTAGATATCTTTTACGACAATTATAGAAAGTTTGTTAATATAAATATAATAATAAGTTTATTGTATCCTTTTGTACGTTTGCTTATTTTGTGTTTTATTCTTTATTTTATTCATTATTAGTATTTCTATATTATTGTTATTATACTTGTATTGTATTTTTTTCGCAGTACTATGTAACTGGACTTGTGCACTATTGTACATATCTGTATAGTTACTGGTTAAATAAATAAATAATTAAATAAATAAATTATAGACATGTTTAGACGTGTCTGCTAGCAATATTGTGTCTGCTAATAGTTCCTTCCATGGCCCCACGATATCGATTGATGTGCCTGCAATGCATGTCCGTTTTGGCCTGATTAAGCAAAATTTTGTCGCAGGACCCGGCAGACACCAGGTATATTCAAAAATAGCCACTAGAGAAATGAGATGATGGTTTCGAAGCATGGCTAAATAAATGTATTGATGTTAACTTATTGAAAAATAAAATGTAATTTAAATTGTAAAACAAAAGATCCCATAGTGTCGTCGAAAATTTATTGGATAGCCCTCGAGTAGTGTATTATTAAAAAAACTGATCTTGTTTAAATTTTGCAGTTGAATCTATTTAATTCAGTTGGTTATTTGCTAGAGTGTGTTGGTGTCTGTAACATTGCAGATGCGATATATTCGTCGGTTATGAAACGAGTCTCTTATCCTCCCATAATCGCATCTAAATGACCCGTCAGACGTTTAATTTGATATATTTGCAGTTTGAGAACGGATAAGGAGTATTCGAGAGGTTCATTTGACGCTGTAACTCCTTGTGACTTAGTTACAAAATGGCTTGCGGTTTTCATTTCGTAACACCACCATGCACGCAAACATTATAAACTTGTTCAAACGTAGTTTCGCAGTAAATATCTTAACATGGCACGTTTTCACTAGACATTTTCCCTTAGCTGAAATTCAGTATAAAATACATATCTCATTCAATTTTCAGTGAGTTTATACTGTATGAGCAACGAAGCAAAACGTCTTTACAGAGAAACAGCCACAGCCACGTATTATGGAGCAAGTTTAGTTAACATTTCATCACAGTTTAACTTCAAAACCAACGAATTGATTCGTACTTTCTTCTATCCTTTCTTATTCAACTTAATATTTCATTTCCGTTGCTTTAAAATAAATATTCAAATCTCAGACACATCCTTACATATCGACATTAGTTCTTAGAATGTACACAGATCAATAACCAGTAAGATACAATTTAGTTTTTTGAAGAAGTCTGTTGAAAATTAAAACATAACATAAAAATAAATGACAGAATGAACAGGTAGGGAAATTCTAATACCTAGGCACGGTTTTTTCGGAAGATGAAAAAATGGACGAAGAAATTATGGAAATAGTAAGCGCAGCAGGAAGAATGTTCAACAGCATAAAATCATCGTTCCTAACTAAAAAAGAAATACCAACCAACATCAAGATAGAGATCTTCTAAATAGTGACAGTACCGGTTTTGACATACACCTCAGAATCGTGGACCACCACATAGATGCACAAGCCCAAAATAAGAAGCTCTAAAATGAGATTTTTAAGTAAAATTGAAGATAAAACAAAATTGCACAGAATAAGAAATGAAGGATTTAGAGAAAACTAGACACAAAGCCAGTGGAGACCATAATAGAAGAAGGACAGCAAAGATAGCTGGGACATATGAAAACAAATTAGTAAAAAGAGTTTTTGAAGCTAGAACAGTGAAGAATGTTGGACCAGGAAGACTAAAAAAAAAACTTGGCACCAAGAAACAAAAGAAGCTGTAACGAAGAGTGGCGTAAAGTGGGAGGAAATAAGAAAATATACAAAGGACAGATCACGATGGAAAGAAGTATGGAGAACAACACCGGAAAATAACTAACTCGACTATAGCCTTACATCGCAAGGTAGAAAGGCTTCAGAATTAAGTTCAAGTTCAAATAAGAATAAGTCTTCAATTACAAATGAACGAATCAACAATCAACCGACCGGCGTAGCGTAGTGGTAGCACATGTGCTCTGCGTTGCGAAGGTCTCGGATTCGAATCCAGTTCAGGCAGGGAAATTTTCTCAAATAAAAATTGTCCTGGCTAATTGCCAAAGCAGCACAGGCCATTAAAAATTAAAAAAAAAAATCTTATTTATATAATTATCTCGCAAATGCCTTACAAGCATAGGTAAGAAATATATAAATAAGTTGACTGTTGATTTGTTCATTTGTTATTGAATAGTCTTCATTAAAAAACAAAAATTTACGTAAATTTTATTAGAAGTTCGTCCTCACTAATTTTTTTTACAATTTATTGCAATACCCTTATAATACGTTGATCTATTACTGTTATAATCGATCGAATTATTATTAAGTACACTAATAGTCATAGCAACGGCCCTCACATTTTCAACATAAATGGCAGACGTAATTAATGTAACGTCTTTCAACTACCTGGGTAGCATATTATCCCGCAACAATTCGTTTGATGATGAAGTGTCACAAAGAATATCCACTGAATACGATGCCTTCGGTTCTCTAAGAACATTTGTATGTAGATGCCGAGATTTACAGCTTAAAACAAAGATAATTATGTACAAGCTGTATTACCTGTACTTCTCTATAGCAGTGAATCATGGTGGTTCTTTAGATGGAATATTAAAACTCTAGAATGATTCCACCAAAGATGCCTTAGGACGATATTGAGAGTCAAATGACAATATTATGCGCCGAACACAGAAGATCTGATCTGTGAAGACACGATATTCTTCAAATAGTTATTCATTTCTGTTCTATGTTACCTGATTTTTGTAAATCACACGAGTCTTCGATATTTTTCCCATTTAGATTCTATGAATTAAAAACAAGGGTCAATGGCCAAAGCAGACCAATAAAGCTTATTTTTCAAAAAATAACAACAAAAGTACATAAAACTCAGCATAATATATTGGTTTAACTTTTGAATAAAAAGACACAGAAGGAGGGTCTACAATCACAATACTAGAGTCCGCCCAAAGCCCCCACTCCTAAGTGTTATACTATGAGCGTCCTATTGGTGGATGTAAAGGCACTTGTTTTACATTGAAAAAGTGAGTCAAATATTTTAAAATGATTGGTTATCGTTCAAATTTCCCCCACTATTAACAGCCCTCTAGTTCCCTTCAAGATCGCGCTTAGGCTCCTTCCTGGGTCTTTTTAACTGATATATCTGACACTTTTACAACATTTGGCAACACCGTTCCCATTACCCATAAGAACAATACTGCATTTTAATGTTTAAACGGACTATAGTGCTGCAATGAATTCTTTAAAAACACGGTATATTTAACAATACGGTCCTCAACAGTTCTTACTCAATTCCTTTTTATATAGTTTCGTAAAAAGAAGCAGTACTGGCATAGAAATACGATTTCTATTCTTGGCATTTTAAGTATCAACTGTCACTCTTATTTGACGTTTGACAAGATAAACCCGATTTAAATAAAATTCATAGCATATACCAACCTACATCTTATTTAAAGTTCACCAAATCGATATTACACATTTTTGACACAAAAAATCACAATTTAAAATGACAATTTTCACACGTTAATATTAAAAGAATTTTTAAAATTCAATTTAGAATTGAAAAAATACATGAAAATGTAAGAGAAAATTAGAAAAAATACACGTTTCAAATTTATGCAAGCATATAAATTCGTAGGAAAAAGTTATATAGTAAAATATGGACGTGAAATGGCTCTAGACATGTGAATAATCTAAAGATTTTTTGTTAAATGTTACTCCTTCTGTCCCCAAAATAATTTAAATTTTTATTCCCAGTTGCATAAAAATCTTACAACTACAGTCAATTCCAAACGATTAGGCGGAACTAAATGGGACTTTCTTTTCCTTAAGTTGTCACGAGTATCGAGCTTGCATGGGATATTTAACGTTTTATGTTGGTAAATTTAATGTCAATAAGAAATGTCGAGAGGCAAACGCGTGACATTGTATTTAAAAAAGAAAATTTATAATACTTGGAAAACTAACAAATTTAAGAAATGGGAGGTGGTAAAATTAACGTCTGCTTCGTTTAAAGTAAAAACCTATTATAAGTTTAAGATTTATGTCAATTTTAGATATCTGCCAATTTTTGATATATTTTATATGTTAATCTTTATTTAATTTTATAGGTTTCAGAACAAGTGGTATGAAAGATTGTGAATCGGACAAAGAATCAAATTAAATAATAATTGGTGGAAATGTGTGAATGTTTATTGGATATTTGGTCTGTAATTTACAAACGAACGTGGACAAAGAACGCGCTTGTCAAATTAAAGAATAATTGGCATAAGTGTTTGAATGTTGAAAAAAAGCGGTAGACTTATATAGAACAACCGTGAATTCGCTAAAATTTACTGTGCGTGTTATATTGCCTACAAATAATAAATATTCCCTTTACACTTTTGCATTATTATTTTTATATTTTAATATGTTTATAATTAAAATTATTATTCATTAAATTATATGCAAATATTCTTCTAACGGCTTGTTGGGATAATAGTCTAAGCCTAGATATACAGGTCTAATAAAATTAAATGGATGCGCAATGGATTTGTGGTGAGAGTGAGGAGAAGCGGAGTGTACTTTCTCCGAGCACGTTGCCAACAAGTTCTTTTCTGCGCAACAAGTTCTCTTCAAGTCAGTTCATACAGTACTGGACGTGTAATAAGCTTACTATATTATCTCTATATATACTAGTATAAGCAGAGGTATATAAGTAACATCCATATGTCTACTACAATTCTTTCTTTCACCGCTGTCTACCAGCCGAGTCCTTTCTTTAGGCTACTTGAAACACAATGTCTTTTCTAATAATTAATAGTTTAGTTCATTTATTTTATTTATTTATTTTTTTGAATAATTTTATTTTGTCGACATTCTAGAACCCAACATTCAAAGTATCATAACATCTAATCGGTTCAGTAGTTTTCGTATAATTTCAATTGTAATACACATAGATACAATTATTACTCAGATACAAAAACTAATGATAATACTAAAAATTTAAATCAAAATATTCGGACACAGAGTACAATGGATTTTGAATTAGTACATCCTTCACAAACGCTTCAAATTTATTTTGGGGTAAAAGTCTTACTGACTGGCAATTTATTAAAGAATTTAATAGCGTAGTAGGTAGTGCTATTTCTGGATTTTGATAGGCGGCTGAATTTAAGATATATATCATTCTTGTATCTCGTATTATGATTATGAATGTCATTAAAAGATTTAAAGTCGTTTTTATTATTGTACAAAAATTTTAAACAGGCAAAAATGTAGATTGATGGCAGAGCCATAATTTGCAAAGATAAAAAAGATTTTTGACAGTCTGCTCTGTAAGAAATGCCGTCAATGATTCTCACAGCGCGTCTTTGCTATGCAAAAATTCTATCAGCAGAGGACGAGTGTCCCCATGCTAAGAGGGCATAAGAAATATGTGATTGAAAAAGTGAGTAATAAGCTACTAAGAGCACATCTTTAGTTACTATGTCCACAAGATTTCTCAGTAAGAAAATTGTTCTACATAGCTTACCACTCACATAATCAACATGGTGTTTCCAATTTAATTCCCTGTCAACATATACCCCTAAAAATTTAATAAACCCTGGACTTTCAATTGTATACTTTCTTAACGAAATAACCATACTTTCACATTTGTTTGTGTTTAGAGACAACATGTTTGCCGCAAACCAATTGCTAGCATCGTTTAAATGTGAATCACTATTACTAATTAAATCGTTAAATGATGTGGATCTTGAAATGATTGTAGAATCATCGGCATATAAAACTGTTTTAGTTTTTAAAAATGATGGAAACTAATATATACGGATATAAAAAGATGACTACCTAAAAAAACAAACAAAATACAGAAAAAATACAATGAAAATTTGTTAAAACTAATATATTCCAAAAATTCAGTTAAAACTCGTTGTAAACTTGTAACTAAAATATGCAATTCGGTGTTTTAATTATTATACCTCGTTTAAGACGGTATACCATACACTAAATAAATAAATATATCATATAATTGATTAAAATATTTAAATAAAATGGAGAGAAATTAAAAATTTGTCCTAACAATTTCGATTGTTTCTTAATGCTTACGCCGGTCCATTTAGGTATTGTCGGTATAAACATGTTTAAAATGCTATACCTACATATGACACTTGTGTTTTTCATCAATCAGGTTTCAATTTAGTTTCATCTGATCATAGGATATTGTATTTTTTTTGGTACTAGCCAATATTGGTGTTACTAAGTGAATACTATCCTTTCTTACATTTCCTTTAATAAAGAAATGTTTCTTGGTCTCCTGCCTTTCAGACTTACTTTTATACGTCTTTTTGTTGCAGTAGACGCAATAATTAACATATTCTAAGTTCAAAAGTATATGATTGTACACATATAATAATTTTGCGATCTGTAGCCATTGATATTTTTTCTCCCGACAAATATTTTGTCTATTTTTTGAATGAATTTATACGTTTTATTAGACTTTAGCTCGTTGCTTGTGTGCTCAATGTTTGGCTCTTGTTTTATAATGTAAAATAATAATGAGATTTACCAAATTCTTAGTGTTATTTGGGGTCTTACTATGTTTTTATAATATAGTATTAAGCAGTTAAAGTAAAATATCATTGTAATAAACATAAAAGATATTTTAATCGTAAAAATGTTGAAAAGAATGAGGTCCTAAAATGTTATTTAATTTAATCCTTGTCCCTTCCTTCCTGTATTATATTTTTCATCACTATAATTCGTCCCTTTTGTATCCCTTTTTTCATTTTCACAACAAAATAAGCAATTTATTTTAATTGTTGAACAGTTGAACCCTTACTTTCGAGCGAACAAAAATGCCTGACATGAAAAGACAATATCATAAAGTAAAAAAGAAACATTTAATTGTAAAATTATTTATCCCGGCAAGAGGGCTGGTTAACATGGCAACCGACTACTGTACACTCCCTTTGAAGAACCTTCATATGAAGGAGACTGAATTGAAAAACAGTTAAATGGAACTGCAATATGATGAAAATGAAAAAATTTCCATTACAGAAATTTGTTCATACAGTGCTCCAAGCTTAATTATAACATCCGGAGTAAATGCAATCTAAGGCTACCAAAACTAAGATTAAGTAAATCTAAAAATGGTACGTATCTAGCCGCAATCCTTTATAATCATTTACCACAGGAGATCAGGGTTTTAAACATAAAGACCTTTAAACTCAGAATGAAATTCATACTAACGGAAAACTGTTTATATAATTTCAGTGAATTTTATACTATTGGCTTTTCAAAATATTTTAATTGTTAACTAACCTCATTTTAATATGTTGTAATATCATTGTAATCTGTTTCTATTGTAATTTTATCTAAATTGACATGTATGTAATTTTTGACTTGAGTAAACATTTTTCATAATGTACATAACACCAATAAATTATTATTATTATTATTATTATTTATGTTACACGGTATAACAATAGTTATACTGGGAGAAAAAATGACCTCTTCACGAATCGGGTCCTAACCAAGGACCAAAGAGTCGCAAAGGTATCTTCGCAAAATTCGTGCTGTTCCCAACAGGGCTGCCTTTTGCAACTGTCCGGTTGTAATCCGTTGCAGCCCTAACGCGTCCAAGTGTTTCTGGAGATTAGGTGGTATAGCTCCTAGGGCGCCTATTACTATGGGAACTACACTGGTTTTCCTTTCCCAAAGTCGCACAATTTCAACCTTCAAGTCTTTGTACCTCGTGATCTTCTCCAGCTCCTTATCTTGTACTCTGCTGTCTCAACAAAGTGGCCACCGCAGTACACTGGAAATCCCTGCAAAAAGTACGGGTTACCATCTGGCAACAACTGGTGGAACCATATTCCAGAAAAGGTAGCTGAGAATGAGCAGGCTAAAATACTGTGGGATTTTCGAATCCAAACCGACAAACACCTCGAGCACAACACACCAGACATCACAGTAGTGGAAATAAAACGAGTTTGGATCATTGATATAGCGACATTATATTTCCTGGTATCGCTATATCAATGATCCAAACTCGTTTTATTTCCACTACTGTGATGTCTGGTGTGTTGTGCTCGAGGTGTTTGTCGGTTTGGATTCGAAAATCCCACAGTATTTTAGCCTGCTCATTCTCAGCTACCTTTTCTGGAATATGGTTCCACCAGTTGTTGCCAGATGGTAACCCGTACTTTTTGCAGGGATTTCCAGTGTACTGCGGTGGCCACTTTGTTGTGCCGCAAAAGATAGTCTGTCTGGGCGATTTATTTGCAGCAATAAATAAGGTGTTCTACTGTCTCATCAGCTTCCTTGCATTTACGGCATTTACTGTCCTTCTGGGTCTTGTGAAGGCTATTGTGTGCACTTTACTGGGTTAGTCCCGTCTGTGCTCCGATTATATTAAAAAATAAAATAAAATGATACCAATGCATTTTTGCTTAACATTTTTTTCCACCTAGTTCTTCAGTTATCTGTGTATTGGTATTATTCAGTGCTCTGGTATCTCCATTTTGGTGTCTTCTTCATCGACCATTGATTTGGATGAAACCAAAATTATATAAAAATTAAATAATTTATTTAACTTTCGACAATGAACCCTAAACATTTTGCAGGAATATGTACAGGAATATGTATTCTATGCAAATTATACAGGGTGAATTATTTAAGGAGCAACATACATATTTCACATATAATGTTAATGAAGTGAGTTATTTCATTTGCAACATAGTAAATTATGAAAGCAAGCTCATATCCATGGCAACAGATATGCCACCATTGCATATCTGTTGCCATGTTGCATACCATTGCATATTAGATATAAAAGTTATTTGACATGATAAAGTTCCTAGACGGCTAAAAAATAGTAAATTAGAAACAATAAATGAATTTTTATTAATTTGTTTATATTTACATACAAACAAAAATAATAATATCCTTAGTAGTTAAGTCCAAAAAATATTTTAAAAAATAATATTTTGTCTTTTCTATGGATACGATAAGCATTTGTTTTATGGCTATGTTGCTTTTGAAATAACTCACTTCATTAACATTATATGTGAAACATGTATGTTGCTCCTTAAATAATTTACCCGGTATGTAAATTATTTAAAAAAATGTTTTAATTAATTCCTTTTACCATTCTGATCTCGTCTAGTATTCACTAGATTCTTTAACGATTTCCAATGATGAAAACTTTAAATTGAAACGATCACTATTCTTGGTATCCTATCGGGTTGAAATAGCAGGATATCAACATTATTCGTCTAGAATCGATCGTGGCAATAACTGTTACAAAACCTTGACAGTAAATTCATGAAATTCCGACTCGAATATATTCATTTTCGAACCCCTTTTATATGTTACTCCTATTAAATTGCTCATCAGAGCTTGCTGCCCCGAGTTTTCCGAGGGATAATGTGTGATTTGTTGCGATTAGTTATTTGTTAGGGGATTTCTCCAAAACGACTTATCATTTATGAATTTGTATGGTCGATTGAACAACGTACGGAGATAACTGCCACAGTTAAAATCCTTTGTCTCATTTTGTAATTGCTATTTTATGTTTCCAATAAATGCTGTTAATCGAAAAAAATATTTCCAAATGAATAATTTCACCCATATTTATAAAAAATATTCTCGTTGTACCAAAATACATAATTTTTGTTAGAATTACTTCTACTTAATCGTTGAGGTCTTTTACCATCTCTAATGTCGGGCTTTATGTGAGTTTGACTGTTGCTTGCATCATTTTTTGTATATTAGTTTTGACAGATATATTCCATATGATATGAAAAAGATTCAATTGTCAATTTATTACATATAGGGTTTCAGGTAATTCTATTAGATCTGGTGTGACATGTAATTGGTCTTCTTTGGATCCTTGGTGAGGTCGAAGTGGGCAGTCGAAGGTTATATTGTCACAATTATAGTATAATTGTATTCTAATGTCCCAATTCCTTGAGGGGCCTTTAAGGTGTGTAGGTCAAGGTTGGTGACGTACGGTTTTAGGAATTATAGAATGTGCAGGATGTTGCGTGTTTGCCAACATAAGTATTGAACTACATTATTCAATTGTGATGACTATAGTCTTTTAATTGCTGTCAACAATTACAGAAATGAATAATGTTTCCAAAACAAATGAGGAAGGACCTGACGTCATAGTGTCCTGGTTAACAGTTACAAAATGGTCTTAAGGAATAGAGTCGGGGTAGTCATTCTTGGGACCAGTCATCACGTCGGTGGTGATCAGTCCGCATCACGCTGCCAAGGACCCTGCTGTTGATGTCACCAAGATGAGATGTAAGTGTTGTCTACCTGTTGGATACCTGGAGTGGTTCGACCGATCCTGGAGGAGCCGGGACAAGAACGAGACTAACATCAGCTTCTAAACACCAGCAGCAGCCATTTTACCAACAACTGTACATATTCTGATGTAAATTAATCATGTATAATAAATGTTGTAGAAAAGATTCAGTTCTTGACTTCACCCCATGATAATATGACTGTCTTGTTTGGTGCACCACAGTCAGATTCTGGTGTTGTGCAAATTCCCATTTCGCTAATATATCAGTAAAACTACCGTGGTTGGTGCAAATATGGTTTAGCGTAACTCATAGCTTGCGGGGCAGATTAAAGCCGGGTTCTTTCTTTGGATTTACTTCTGGACATTCTTTCAAAGCTCTACCCAGACATCGTATATGTTGATGTCCTTGCTTTCTATGAGCTTGGAAGTGGAAATTGGTGGTCGTCTTGATTTTAAACAACCGCGCTCATTTCCAAAGTAACTATGTGTAGGAAGAAGGGGGTTTGTGCTGAATTTTCTGTACTCTCTAGCCCATGTCCATATACTGCCAGAAATTAATCGCATTGTCCTGTTTAGCTCTACGTCTACCTTGTTCATATGATGTATTGAGAGTGATATTGTAGTCGGTTATTACAATTCAATAACTTATGGGTACACAGTGGTAAACAGCAGAGCCTGGGCGCACTAAGGAAAAGGGCGCTGACGAGCTTGACTAAGGGGCACCATTACGAAGGTGAGGACCTTTTTTTTGCTCATCACTTGGATTTTGGGAGGTGAGGACCTTCTTTTTTTTGCTCATCACTTGGATTTTAGGAGGTGCGGACCTTTTTCCTTTTATTGCTCATTACTTGGATTTTGGAAGGTGAGGACCTTTTTTTTTTGCTCATCACTTTGATTTTGGGAGGTGAGAATCTTTTTTGGTTTGCTTATCAATTATTTATATACATTTTTTTTTTTTTCAAGGGCGCCAGAACACGACTTTGCCTCTAGCGCTAGTTTTCCTTACTGCGGCTCTGGTAAACAGTATTGACGACGAATATAGACCAGTGGCCGAGATTAGCTACGAGCACAAACACAACTTCTTTTCAGACACTTTCTGCTGATAGCATTAATTATTTTACTACACCACATCTAATTACTTTTTATGCGACCTATTTTGTTAAACTTTGGAAAGTTACAACGTAATAAATATATTAGATGTTAATTCAAATTACCCTGGTCCAATATCTCTTAAAAATTACCATATTGTAAAATTTTATTCTTTTTTATTGTGATTTTATTTTTTGCTACAAATGAAATTTAATGTATAATTTAAGATGATATTTGATTACAAATATTATTTTAATTGATTCTAAACAAAAAATTCTATAATTCGATTTATTTCTGATAAAGCTTATGGTAGTCCATATTAATAGCATTTATTCTACCTGTTAAAACTAAGTTCGGAAATCCATAGAATATGATTTTTGTTTTCATCGTTTGCTTCTAGTCGACGACTGATCCTTTTTCTTTCTGAAGTTGTTCCCCTTTTCATCCTCCATGTGCCTTACAGACTATTCATTTCAGCAATTATTGTGTGAAAATAAATTAAAAACCCAGAGTAAAAAAGTGTGAATAATACAATGAAAACAAATGGTGGAAAATTCATAAATGAAATGTGCACTCATGTGTATAAATTGTTACTAGTTAATCATGAAAATCGTGTTTTGTATTGCTTGAAAATGGCCTGAATTCAACGAGCAAAAATTATTACACACAGTGTAACACGAATAGCAAATATATGAATTTTATTCGCAATTGTTTAAAATTAATTATATTGATAGAATCATTGAAAATGTTTCATGGATTGTGTAAAATCGTTACCGTAGAGATTAAAAATGAAATAAAATATTTCATTATTCGGAAAAATGAAATAAAATGAGTATTAATTGGAATACAGCATTTCATGTATTGTATTTTATTCCCTATTTTATATAGGTTATAGGTATAATACAAGATACAATTTAAACAGGGCCGGCGTAAAAATTTCTACCTAAGGCAAGCCAAATTTAAGCCGTCAATTTACGTAATTGTAGAATGGCAGAGGCAAAGGAAAAGCAAAACACATATATATATGTGGTAATAGAAATGATATAAAATATTAAATAAAATTAAGAATACGAGTGTACGGTTCTGACATCGAAATAAAGGCTTAATCATCTCAATGGAAGCTTCCAAATGAATCAAGAACAAAAAAATCGAAAAAAGTTCGAATGTTAAAGTTCTTCTCAATGTTTTCTTTTCGATTATCGTGGTATTGTATACCATTTTTACCGCATGATGTAAAGAATACAATTTGAGCTCATTGCGTTGGCTGCGTGAGGCAATTTGTAGAAAACGGCCAAATTTATGGCAGCACAATTCTTGGAAATTGCACCATGGTAACGTACCAGCTTATACTTCATTGCTTGTTCAAGATTTTCTGTCCAAAAATAGCACTGTAATGATACCGCAATCCACCCTATTCACTATATAATGCCCCATGTGACTTTTTTCTTTCCCCAAAGATGGAAAAAAACAATAAAAGGACCACGTTTCACGACTATTGAAGAAATAAAAGCAAATTCGCTGGAAGAGCTGAACGCTATTCCAAAATCTGCGTTTCAGAAGTGTTTTGAAGATTCTGTGCTCTGAATGAAAAACACACAAAAATTACAATTGTATTACAATTGTGATTGTACTACATTGAACTACATAATTGAACTAAAAATTAATAAATTACATTTGAAGTACGGAACTTAAGCTATATCTTACAATTTTTTAGATTTTTGAACTTTTGCAAGGAATAGGTTTCAGATTTGTTGAAAAAGTTGAGTTGTTAAAACCCCATTATTTTTCAAGATTAAACAAGATACAGGGATTTCAAATATTCAAACTATAGGTCTCTAAATCCTACAGTTTTCGAGAAAAAATTACAATTTCACAAAAAATAATGTTCGGGTCTTCTTCAATATTTGACCAAAGTGAATTTAAGACCACGAAATTCAATTCCAATCACAAGATTCATTTTTTTTAGTTTTAGATATGTGGTCATAAGTATTTTTTGTCAATATTAGCAATTTTAAGAATCATAACGTGCCCCCTTTACCTTTGTGAGGCTTCCATAGCAACAGTAATAACATATTTTTTTTTTACTTTTATTTGTTGGCTTTAGCTGCTTCGGCTATTAGCCAAGTATAAATGAAGAATTACGTTTTAAAAATTACATTTATAATTTGATATATTCTGCTTGAATATAGTTGTAAATAATTTCATAAATATCTAGAGAGGTTGTAGCAAGAAGCGTTTGAATATTGGTAGGTAAGGATATTTTTTGCGGTTGCAAAAATGAAATGGGCATTCAAACAATAAATGGTTCGAATCGCTGACAGACAAATTATCACACGGACAGAAACCAGACGGAACCATATTAATTCTATGCAAATGATATGGAGAGAAGGTGTGATTAAATCTAAGCCGGATAAAAGTGTATATAATAGATCTGCTTTGGTGAGAAGAAAACCAAAGCTTTCTAGGAAGAAGAGGTTGAATTTGACCATAGTATGATCCTTTGAACTGTACAGAATTTATGTATTCTTGTTGACATTGGTTGTACATGGAAGATTTGAAGATTGACGTAATCGTATTACTGTTTAGAGGAATATTTAAGAGGGGGTCATTTACAGTTGCTTCTTTGGCTAGAAAGTCGACTTCGATATTGAACTTGAGTGGCCTTTAATCCAGCATATAATTATATTTTTACCGCTGATCGTAAGATCGTTAAGGCATTTAATAACATCATAAATTAGTGAATAGTTCTTTTTCTCAAATCCAGCGCAACTCAATTTTCGGACGGCGCTTTTACAATCAGAAAAAATTACGAATTCATTACGAAAGTGATTCTTTAAGTATTCTTTAATGCCACCATTTCCGCATTGTACATAAACATATTTTCTGGAAGTTTAAATTTTAGCTTAATTTTACCTTATCCAAAATTGATTAATTGGTTTAATTATTTGGTAATAAAAACCAAATGGGTAAAAAAAGCATGGAATATTATGGTTAATAGCCCGAAGTGGTGAGATGTTTGATGGTAATCACATAATTAAAGTCAATGGAATAACACTTCTTAGAAAATATATTTTTATTCCTTTTAAATTTTATCGCCCACAGTTGACTAGCTAATTTGATCGACAGAAAAAAAAAGACTAGTCTTCAAGTGAGAATTTTATTTTATGGAGTTGTAATCAGCATAAATCAGTAAAGTTGGAAGTTGTACGTCTATTCATTTGTAGGAATTGAAATATGCTGCACTCTATCACTATTGATTATCGTAGATATTGTCATCAAAGTCATTTAATGACAACCATTACACGTCAACAGATGACAAATATCTTTCGTTTATGTACTCAACTAATAAAGTCCTGTCATGTTACCTAGTTAATTAAAATTAAATAAGTTTGAATTGCTTTAAGGTACTTGAATACTTTAAAATTCTATTTCTACCTAATTAATAATTCTTTTATTAACAAAAGAGTTGAAAAAAGTATAATTCAATTAAAACAAATAGCGTAAAATTTCGCAAATGAATTGCGCAACGAAGTGGATAAATTGTTACTAGTTAATCATGGAAATCTGGTTATAAAATAGAAAAAGTTTAGTTTTAATTGAAACTGGAAAATTATTAAATGCTCCACTCTAACAGAAATGTAATAAAGACAAGAGAGGTAATGAATTGTATGCTTTGAAATTAAAATTATGAAATAAATTTCATAAAACTAATAGCTTACAGCGAGGATATAAAACTATATTAAAATAATATGTCGACATTATAGCGCCTCAAAGTCTAATTGCTTCTAATCAGGTATTGAATGAGTTAAAAGCATCACGTCTTCAATCGACTAAGACAGTGATTCCCAACCGGGGGACGTGCTTCTTCGTTTAAGAGTACGGAACTTCATTGAGATGTGGTGGCGCTTTGATCGGAGGAAATATGATTGACAACTGTAATATTACTCAACCAGCAAGCCGTGGCGTATGAAATTTGGCTCAAAAATGAAAAAAAAAAAAAAAAAAAAACGTAAGAGCGCCTTCCGAGCAGTGCTTATTTTTGATTTAAATGGATTAGAAAAAGGCACATTTTACAAAAAAAAATATATATATATATATATTCGCGTGACTATCTTAAAAACTTTAATATATAGAAACCAGTGGTTGGAATTTTTATAATCCTGATGTCCTAAGAGGCTTTAGATTACATTTTAAATTTAAATTGAAATTTTTTTATTTATTTATTTTTTTCAAAATTTCAAAAAATTCTTTCCTGAAAACTTTAGCAAATTTTAGTTAAAGATAGAGGACTGCGGTTTAAAATTTTGAAACCCTTGTGCCTTGTTAAGACTAGAAAAAAATATATGGCCTTAAACCCTATTTTTTTAAAATTTATATGACTGGTTAAGTTAAACCCTTCAAAATAGCAAAAAATCCAAAAAATCGTAAAGGGTACTCCTTACGGTTTTTCCAATTTTTGACCATTTTCAAAGGTTTTGTTTAACAATTCGTATTAATTGTAAAAGTTGGGTTATTAAGGCCCCAATCTTTTTCTAAATTAAACAATATACGAAGATTTGAAAAATTCAAACCGTACTTTGAATTTTTCTAATCTATATTTCTATTGATCTTAAATTAGGATTTTTTTAAATTAAAAAAAAAAAGAAACATTAAAAATTTCGCACAATTTTTGTTTGGGAGTTATTTCAAAAAGAGCCCTAAGGCCATTTAGAACATCAGGATTTCAAAAATTTTCAACCGCAGGTCTGTTTCTCTTGTAGATTTTGGGATACGATCTTTCGAAAATGAAATACTTGGTTGTTACATAAGTCCATTCGTTTTTTTTTTCACGTTTTATTCAATAAAATATACATTCTAAAAAAAACTTTTATTATAAAATGTACTGTCCATTATTTTCTATAACTCTGGACAAACGCTCAGGCAATTTCATAATGCCATCTCTCCAGAAGGTTCCGTCTTTGCTCTCGAAAAATCTGCCCAGGTGAATTTTGATATCGTCCACAGATGCTAAATTTTTTCCGTTAAGGGAATTTTGTAGAAAGCAGAACAAATGGTAGTCAGATGGTGCGATGTCTGGACCATATGCTCTGACTACCGTTTGTTCCACTCTACAAAATTCCCTTAACGGAAAAAATTTCGCATATTTGGACGATATCAAAATTCACCTCGAGAGTGATTCAGATCTTCAGAGAGTCATTCATTTTTCGAGAGCAAAAACGGAAACTTCTGGAGAGATGGCATTATAAAATTGCCTGAGCGTTTGTCCAAAGTGATGGACAGTACATTTGATATTAAAAGTTTTTTTTTAGAATGTAGATTTTATTGAATAAAAGGTGAAAAACAAAAACGATCGGACTTATATAACAACCCAATATTTACAAATTTTCAAAACTACACGGATCAAAAAGGAATTAAATAAGGAAAAAATCCTTCCTATATTTATCTAGGTAGAAAGAAGTCTGTAGATTTTAAAAAGTGGGAAGATTGATCGCTCGAGACGTAGAAGAGTGCAGCAGTCCCATTTGTAAAAAAATAGACGATTTATGGATATATTTCATACAATATTTTACCCACGACTGTGCAATTAGAAGAAAAAAAAGTAAATGCATAAATTTTTTTAAAGCTCTCTCTAAATCACCCGGGGGGGGGGTTACTGCGGACGCCCATGCTCCCGATGCCAATTGCTACTTATTTCCCGATTTTGCTGTTAAAACATCCCCTTAGCTCTCCCCAATTATTACTAAATCGTTTGTAATTATTTAAAAATATTCCCCATATATGTATACAAATATTTTAGATCAAAATTTTAAAATTACCATTTGCCCTAAAGTGTAACGATCTACAATTTTTTATTAAACGAAAAAATTTAAATCTGAGCCATGATGACGAACGATTTGAAAGGGAAACGTTGTAAAACATGTAAAAAGGGTGAACAGATTTGAAATGAATATATTCCAGCTGGCAATTTCGAAAAATTTATTGCTTTAGTTTTACCAGAAAAAAAAAAATAGCTAACATTTATGTAACAGAATTATTAATAAATTACGATGACACCTAGACGCATTTATCAAGATAAGGATTTAACGAATTGTATATTAATACAGTTGATATATTGCTAAGATACGTGGGCAGACGTGGTTATTTCAAATAATATCTAAGGAAGTTATCGAAGTTGAGATTTTACTATTCTGTTCTTTGCATTAGGTAAATTTAATAATACGAGCAGTGTAAACAACAGAGATTGCAAGTTTGTCACACAAAACTAACCATTTGATTAAGTAACAATTAATAAATCAAATTTTGCAGAATTCGTTACTAAATCAACCAAAATCTGCAAAATTGAGTTTATTCTAGATTCATATTACTTGTATCTACAACACGTATCGTTTAGTGTACAAAATCATGCGATTTCACTTCACAAAATCTCGTTTGTTTCAAAAACCCCTGAAGTGCCGCAACATATAGAGCCAGTTCCATAAAGCGTTGCTAGCAATGTCGCCCGGTAATCATGTTGTTAATTGATGACATTCGGCCCAATTCTGTAAGCAAGTTACTACAAAAAAGTTACAATAAAAGTTGCTAAAAGTTGCCAAGGTCAGTAACTTTTTTAGCAACTTTCACGAAATCTGTATTCTGTAAGAAAAAAGTTACTATGAAATTAGTAACTAGTTGCTAAAAAAGTTATTATGGATAACAACTAACAAAAAGCAGTTGCTACACTTAGTAACTTTAAAATAACTTGTTAAAATCGTGAAAAATCGCAATTTTTCTGTTTAATAATGAATTATTTCAAGCATTTTACAATGAAGGGCACATAGAGACAATAATTATAGAAGGATTTTTATTTTATTTTCTGTATAGCACAAAATTCTTCGAGTTCTTTATTTCAATTTATTTTATTATTTTTTTGTTTATTTACATTTGTTTTATAATAGTATAACAGTACAATATTTTTTAAATGTATTAACTACGACTGTCAATAGAAGCCGCGCACACAAGGGGGTGGTCGACGAGTTCAGACCCCCTCCCCCAAGGATTTGAAAAATCAAATCTTATTTAATAAAAACTAAGCGATTGCAAATAAGAATCACCTTTTTTATTATTAAAAATTAAATTATAATCAAAATTAAATTAATATATAAACCCAGTCCTCTCCATAAAAACACAACAATACATTTGTATTATATTACAGATATTTTTTCGAAATGGACCCTTCCCAGATCAATGTTTTAAGTGCGCGCCTGTTCAATGGCTATCCGTATTTCTTTAACTGTATTTCACCCAATTCATTTAAATTTGGACTATAACTTGCACCACCACATAGAAAACAGTAACCACATAGCACATCACCACAGCACCACCACTCGTTCCTGTCAATTATTTTTTAAACACTCGTATCACCGACCATGACCGGGTTATTTTCCAGGAAATTCAACAGAATTTCCATCTGTTTGCAATTCTTTTTCTGATTTTGTTTACAAAACATTTTTCGTTTAACCTCAGAAACTCACAACATAGCTGTCAAACTCAATTAAAAACGGATACCTCGCCTGCGCAGAACGTAATTTGCTTCTAGCTTCACGGTTCTTTGTAGCAACGTTACTAAATATAACTTATTATAAGAACGTTGCTTGTGCTTATGCTTGGAGAATACCAATTGTTTGGCGATTGATAAGAAAGTTACTATAAAAGTTATTTCGTAGCAACGTTACTCAGTAGCAACTAACCTAGTAACTTTTTACAGAATCGGGCCGATTGTCCAATATTTTACAATGTCCTAATGAAAATCAACTGATATTTTTTTAGAATTTCTAACACGGTAAACAGATGATGGTTTCTGAAATAATCGAATCAATTTAGGCTTTAATAATTCCAAATATATGGTCTGTCACTGAATACGAAAAAAATTAAATACATGGTAAGTAAACAGTCCGTAACACCTGGGAAATTTATAATTAATAACACCTCTATTGAACGTGTCAGTAAATATAAATATCTAGGATGCACGGCTGATGATAAATGGAACCACACTCTTGAAATTAGAAGAATTGAGGTAGCCACAGTAGCATTCATCAAGATGAAGAAAAAATTCTGCTCTCATGATCTGAATCTTCAAACTAGCTTCGGTTATTAAGATGCTAAGTCTATTTTCTATGTATAGGTTTTCGAGTTTTGGATTTATCGCCGTATTCCAACAGTATCATGGACAGAACACATGTCTAACAAGAAGATCTTGGACAAAATTGGAAAAGAGGTAGAAATACTATTTACAGTGATAATGAGAAAGTTCGAATACCTCAGACTTAAAATGAAAAATAAAGTATGGTTTGCTGTAACTAATATTGCAAGGCAAAGTATATGGTCAAAGAAAACCAGGTTGACATCTTATATCCTGTTTGTAGAATCTCTACCAATGGTTTCCAGCTGAATAGATTTTTCCGTGCAGCTATAGAATAAGAGAAAATTGCCAGAATAATAGCTAATATTCGAACTGGATACGCATTACAAGAAAGTGATAATTCCAAAAACTCTAATCGCACGTCTCTATATTTTGTAGTTTCTGAGACAAGGTCATACTAAAGTTATTTCAAAAAGAATATTCAAAATGGTCTTAATCATAAAAACCTCTTAGAATTTGCTTCAAAATACTTTGGGCCATTAAAAACCTCAATATTTCAAAAATGTGAATAAAAAATCGCAATCTCTTATAGTTTTAGATATGTAATTGAACGAAAATTATGGTAAGTTAATCGCAATAAGTGGCCAAAATCGTGGTACCAAACGTCGGGCTCACATTGAGTAAATGATTCATATTGGATACAACACTACTGTGCCCCTATATAAATATAAAGTACTGTGCACCAACAAGACAATTAGGTTAGGTTACATTAGTGAAGTAACAGAACTGATGTCGAAAGGTTCGGAGAGTCACATATTGATTTTACCAAGCATCGTTTACCGATACCCGATAATTTTTCAAAATATTTTACCAAAATATTGATGACAAATTCAAAACTGGACTGTCAGGACCATGCCAGTATATCTGGTCCATTATGCATAATGCATAAAAGTCGCCATGGAAGCAATTCCCATAGAACATGTCTAGAATTTTTGATACAACATAAAAACTAAAGAACATCCCTTAAACAATAAAAACCATAAACATTCTCCACGCCCTTAATAGTTGGCTTAAAAAATTCAAGAAAAAAATTCAGGAAATGCACTAGAACAAATGGGTATAATGATATATGGCGCAATGCACCAGTGGCGTAGGCAAGTATGTATAAACACACGCACACACTTATACATATATATCTTTCTTCTAACTCAGATGATCTTAAACTTACGTACGTTTTACCTATGTTTATACCATGACAACTTATTAATTCTTATTGAAATATTAAATTTACACATTAGAAACAAAGTGGATATAAATACACAATTAGAGATGCTAAATTTAAATAATTCTAATTTGAAAATCGCATAACTGATGGCGTATTCGATTGGACCACTCTGGAGTTGCTCTACGAGCGAGCAAATGACGTCATGCTCGATCCGAGTTTTACTAACGAGCGCACCAGAGCAACTCCAAATCATCAGAGAGAGCATCAGTGACTTTCCCAATAGAATACGACATTTTAACAACTCTAGAGCGACTGCTCGGTCAATCGAATACGAAACTTACTCGCCGAGTGACCTGAGTGCATAGTCGAGCACCCAATCGAATAAGCTATAACAGAGCGGTACATGATTCCAACAGTTCTTTATACTTCCATGATGTAAGATTACGTCATGCGGACCATGTGATTGGGCTGATATATTTGTCGTCTTCAGTTTTCAAGGCTTGAAAAACGCAAGACGTCGATTTACGTCTCCCATTAACAATGTGTTATTATTTATTGTTCTACTGTTGAATGCTTGCTGGTGGAGGGGAGAAGAAGTAGCGGACGACCTAAGAGACGAGAAGACTGTATCGTACAGGACTTGAGTGAGAAGGCACTGAACGAGGGAGATATACAGAATAGGAAGAAAGAATTAAGAACAGCGAGCCCTAAATACAACAGGAAAAAGCTGAAGAAGAAGAAGGAAGAAAGTTCTACTGGTTACACTAATCATTTTTGTACCATTTTCGCTTTGTCACTGAAATATCAAGAGAAACTGGAAACGTTTCACGTTACTGGTAATAACAAAAAACGCAGCCGCATTCTCGACAATATCTTCCCACTAAGAGTATTTGACGTACGCTACTGCATTGCACAATTTCTATACTATTTCAGTATCTTGACAGATAAAATAAGGGGAAGCCTTGACATTGTCCCCTCTTGAAAGAAAAAATATATTAATTTTTTATATCATTTCTACCGGAATCTGGCGAGTGTCTATCCCCCATGATAAATTGGTTTAAGTCAAAGGGATATTCATGTGTCCAACACTAAGATAAAAAGGGATTTATCCATTTTATTCTGAATTCTACATCGTAATAATAAATGTATCACCGTTTCTACAAGTATAAGGTATATGACCCTTTGTGATATATAGAAGAGATAAAAGGGTGAAAAAATATTGAAGCATCTATTGGACAAAGAATATTCAATATAGACAGGAACATAATATAAGAACGTTCCAGCATTCTAGCCCCACACTTTAAAAATCAAGAATGTTTCGAATTTGGTGACGTATTAATCAATGAAATTAGTCACATGTCACCCCAGTATATGTTTGTTCTAAATCCATTATTCAGTAATACGAGAAGATGAGATTTTAGAGATGAGTGATATTGTTTCTATACTAGGGGAAGACGGGGCATAACGGGCACCTTAAGGATTATCTTTAATAAAATCTTAAGGAATATCGTAAAAAATTTCAAAATACTTTTATTCGTAAGATGATTTATTGTTTAATTATTACAGACAGTAAAAAAACTTAAAATACAAAAATAAAAGTTATGAAGATATAAAAATAATTAATGTAAGGGCCTTAATGACGAAATTTTAATTTGGAGATAGAACAAAATGTTAAATTTTCTAAAAGTTTTAAATATTTTTTGGGAGATAGAACAATTGATAAAGCAAAAAAAATATCAAAATAAAAACATATTTATTAATTTATATATTATATATAATTATTGTATATTGGATTGCAAATAATAATTTAACTATACAAGAACTAATATTTTTAAAATTAAGAAACCAAATATTCATAGTATTTTTATAAATTTAATTAATTAATTAATTAGAAACTAGAACAAAAAATATATTCAGGAAAATGACAAAACTATTTTAATATAATATTCTTGATCTACCGATGGCATATAGGGTAAAAGTTTGTGTTTAGTTTGGGAACATCTACGGCAGTGTTTCCCAACCGCTGGTCCGTGAGATTTTTTTGCCGGTCCGCGATTTTTTTTTAACTATGCAACTAGTTGCCTAATACGTTATAACTCACTTAATATTGAAATAAAAATCTCGGTCCTTAATCTTTTAATTGCTTAAGTAATAATTTGTGTCTTTTTTCAATAATTATATGAGATTTTTTATTTGTTGTTATTTTTTGTGTTTGTAATCAGTGCAATAAAAAATATAAAACTTTTGCGATACACATTACTTTCTATACTTGCCGGTCCGCGAAATTTTTCTAGATCGCTTGGCGGTCCGCCATGAGAAAAGGTTGTATTTATTAGGCTTTGTACATGTCCTTTCTAGTTCTTTTTCTAATTAATTGATATGCTGTTATATTTTCTTTGTAAAATGAAATATTAATAGAAAAACGATTTTTTTTTAAATTAAGTATTTTATTTTTATAATTATAATAATCAAAAGATTTTAAAATGATTTGATAATCAAAAAAGTGTTCCTCTTTCAACTGAATAATTTTCATTTTTACTTTAGGATAGTGTAAATATGCTGAAACGTCAAAAACAATTTAGGATACCACTTGAATGAAAAGTTTAATATAAAATAAAATTATGAGAGTTTTAAGACAGGACATAGAACAAAACAATATTAGTATAGTAATCGTTTATTGGATATATATAACAAAGTAAATAGTCAAAAATATCGAATGTGGCTGCAAAAAATAAGATATTTGAATGGATAGAGAACAAAATAGTTCTGAAAATCCAAAAATAACATTAACTCAAAAAATTAAAAAATTGATGTGAAGTGTGAATATTCACACATTTCAGGGTTTCGCAGGTATATAATAAGTGAAGGCGGTATGCTGAGTGTGTAGGACCAATTTTACTTTGTAGTAATCACGGCAAAATGAACGATATTTTTTAAATAATTTATCGTCTGTTAATCATATAAGACTGGTTATTAAATTTACGCTCTTAAAAATTAAATACAACGTTTGTCAAAATATAACTAGAATTTTGACACCAATAATTTCAACATAACATAAAAATACAAAAAAAAAAAAAACGGAAAAAATAAAATTCACTACCCGTACTCGAACTCGAAACCCTTCGTTTACCAGCAGTGCTCTAACCCATTACGCTATCGAACGCCTTGCGTATGAGTGTCTTACATTGGTATAACTTTTGCACTTTGTGAACCAAAAACCACAAAAAATGCGTTATTTTCCGAAAACATAATCTAATCAAAAATTCCTGTTGTACTATTTCGGTTCACACCAATATACACTACTTAGATTTTTTTTATATTTTTAGTTTAAACCATCTGGGCTACAGGGTGTGGGACAAAATTTGTTTTGCACAATTTTGGCAAAAATCGCATCAAAATAATTTATTTTGCAAAAATAAAAATTTGATCGTTAATCCACGTACTAAGGGCTTTCATTTGATACCCTACTCAGAATTTAAAAAAAATATTTTTGTTTTCGATGAGCACATACTTGTTTATATTTTTAGGGGCGTATGTTTTTTAGATGTTTTAGTATTTTTCCTATGTGCGGGTCAAAGAGTTGTATAAGCATGCCAAATTTCAACTCTCTAGGTTTAGCCGTTTGGCTACAATTTTTACCGAACAGACAGACGACAAAATGACGGTATAAGGGTTTTTTGGTCATACCTACAAAACCCTAAAAATGGAGAACAAACCAATTATGGGATGATTTAATTTTAAAGCAAAGTAAAAGATAAAAAAAAATGTTGTTCAGAATTGTTAATTCAATTTTAAAATACCTAAAAACAATACCAGACAACATTTTTTTTTCTGCTTACCTGTCAATAAAACTAGCTCGCCGTACAACTCACCTGTCAATACTTGACAGGTGAATTTCCTTAACTTTTAATAACTTTTTGACTCCTGATAATTTACCAGACATGTTCTCAACTAATATTAAATAGTTTAGAAATTGTACATACATTTAAATTACTAAATTAACACTGTTTCTTTTATTTTTACTCATTTCTTTACTATTATTATTTACTAGGTTAATACCCGTCAACAATGACGGATTTATAACATAAAATTTTTAATTGTTTGTATGTGTATTTGGTTTTATTTCTTAACGTATCTTAATTTCGTATAATTAACCAAAAAATATACCACCATGTCAGGTATTTTCGAAAAACAACATGACTCACTATGTAAAGAAAGGAATATTAAAAGAAAAGATGCAGAAAGGGTCAAAAACATTTTTTTTTAATTAAAAACTCGTAATTGTTGATGGGTTAAACAACCTAGTGTTATAATATTGAAATTAAAAAATATGTACTCACTTTGGAAGAATTAGAACTAAGTCTTTTTAAAAAACCTATGCACACTGTTTTAACACAAAACACTAAATTAACACTATTTTAATACTAACTTTTAATTATTTACACTATTTTTAAACACTGTTTCATTAATTTTTATTTTAAAAACATTCAATTCTTGCAAAAAATTGATTCTAGCTGTATTTTCAACTTGTTTATGCCAAAAGATTTCGTTTATCACTGGGATTATAGGATTAACATGTGACCTTAGGAAAAAATGACGTCACAATGTTATCCGTTATCACGTACACACACTTGCTAATTATATATGTACGATTACTGTTTATTTTAATACTATTGTTATTTACTATTATTACTGGAACATGAATAATAAACCATCTTATATGCGAATGAGTGCTTAAATGAAACAATTGTTGTTATTTTACCCAACACTAACATAAATATATTCATTATATAATTGGTTAAATGAAAAACATGAATTTTCACAATTTATATGTAAAAATGCTGACTAATCTCGGCCTTTGCCATTTTCAAAGCTCTTAAATTTTCACAAAGTTGATGTTAAATTATATTAAAATTATCCCATTAGATAAAAATTCCCTTCAAAATTTGATGAATAGATAGTTACTAATTTCATTTCAGATTATTAGTGAAGTTTTAGAGTTTAATTTTAATGAAAACGGCCATAAATTTTGAAAATGTTTTTTTGTACAAATATAAATAACTGATATTATTTTTCTTTCTGTTTCTCTAACTCATTTTTACGCTAAAATCTATTTAAGTCTAGACAAAGAACAGAACACTTTATTAAATAGTTTGTACGTGAGCCTACTAACAATTTTTAAAACTACTGCTTTCATTTTAAGAATTTTTTACGAGCTAAGTTGCTTAACCAAGATAAAATGTAGTTACGAAAACTTTATTATATACATTTTTTATATAAATGGTTTATATTTGCATTTTATATAAAAAAAGAGAATATTTAATAAGTAAAACATTTTTTGTAAGTCTGTTACGTTTTTTATTAGAAAATATTATAATTCCACATATTTTAAATTGTTGAAAAGAGGTGATGTCCACGAAGGTACATACATATAAAGTAAAGAAAATCCATTCATCTGTTTTAAACATTTTCAGGCCTATTCAGCGACAAAAAATAAACAGTGTTTAAATTAAACACTGTCTAAATTCAGTTTTTTTTTTTTTCATATTCGAAGACATTTTTAGGGTTTTATAGGTATGACCAAAAAACCCTTATACCGTCATTTTGTCGTCTGTCTGTCTGTTCGGTAAAAATTGTAGCCAAACGGCTAAACCTAGAGAGTTGAAATTTAGCATGCTTATACAACTCTCTGACCCGCACATAGGAAAAATACTAAAACATCTAAAAAACATATCCCCCTGAAAATATAAACAAATACGTGCTCATCAAAAAAAATATATTTTTTTAAAATTCTAAGTAGGGTATCAAATAAAAGCCCTTAGTACATGGATTAACGATCAAAATTTTATTTTTGCAAAACAAATTATTTTGATACGATTTTATAAATACAATAACTAATAACTTTTATATGAGACGTTTTTTGATAAAAAAATTTTAAGTATGTATTTATTCCTAATTATATGTAATGTTTCCATGGTTATGATAAATAATATCTCTGTTAGAAAATATTTGGCCAAGTTATTTTTACTGTGCTGCTAGAATCAAAAGATACTCGACCAAAATATTCGTAAACAATTAGTTTGTGATGGCGGTCGGTCTATGACTTGCATTACAAAATTAACAAAAATTTCTAGAAATACCTTTGCAATCATTCCAGTTTTGATCTCCATGTAGTCCAAACACCAAAGTCCACACTATGCCACATTTTTACCACTTACACCTTGCACTTTTACCACTTAATAATAACTAAACACGCCAGAAAAAATGCAATGCCTCTTGTAAAAATCACGTATCTACTAATCAAGATGGCTATCACTGATAAAGCTCATTAGGGAATATACTCATTAAAAATTAATAAATAAGATAAGTAACAGAATTGTTTAAAAATATTATTAATGGGAATAAACACATTTATTTTGGGATTTTTGCGAATATTTCACAACATAAAATATTTCGAACAAAATTATTGAACAAAAATTGCTATAAAAGCAATAACTAACAACTTTTATTTGAGATAAAACGAAAAAATTTTGTAAAATTTTTCGAAATTTTTTCTGTCTCAATTTTTTCATACTTATATGTAAAGTTTCCATGGTCATAATAAATAATATCTCTGTTAGAAAATATTATGCCAAGTTATTTCTACTCTGCTGCTAAAATGTATTTTATACAAGTACTTTATGATGGCGGTCGGTCCTGTGGTGGACACAGCTGATTTATTTTTTTTAGTCGTACAATAAATTTGAAGTGGCGTTCCGGTTCGTGAAATTATCCATTTCGAGTACTGTATGAAATAAAATGTTTAGTATTATAATGAAGCTATTTATAACACTCAATTTAGTTTCATAATGACACTTATACCAGGTCTACAACTATGAAATGCGGATTTTTTTCAAACTTGCTGCGCAAACAGTGTGTATAGTTCAAAGTTTCAACACATTTGGCGTTTTGTTAAGTTATCATTAAGTGTCAAATGCGTACAGGTTATAATTTGAAAAGTGATCATATAGTTTTGTTTTACTGTGTTAAAAATGTCAAATTTTGTGTCAAATAAAGAACATTCGCGGACAGTACTACTGTTTTGTTTTCATTTGAAAAAAACTACTGCTGAATCATACCGACTGCTTCGAAACGCTTATGGTGAATATGCTCCATCGCAATATACGTGTGAACGATGGTTTCGGCGTTTCAAAAGTGGTGAAACATTGCTACAGGAAGACGATAGTCAATCACAAAAACAACTAGCAGAGCAGTTAGGCGTTAGTCAACAAGCTGTCTCCAATCGCCTACGAGAGATGGGTAAGATCCAGAAAGTCGGCAGATGGGTTCCACATGCATTGAATGAGAGGCAGATGGAAAAACGCAAAAACACTTGTGAAATTTTGCTAGCACGATACAAAAGAAAGTCTTTTTTGCATCGTATCATTACTAGCGATGAAAAATGGATTTATTTTGAAAATCCCAAAACGCAAAAAATCGTGGGTGAACCCAGGCTCACCATCCACATCAACTGCAAGACCGAATAGCTTTGGCAAAAAGACAAAAAAAAAAAAAATGCTCTGTACTTGGTGGGACCAAAAGGGTGTGGTCTATTATGAATTGTTAAAACCTGGTGAAACAGTTAATACCCAACGCTACCAACAACAACTGATCGAATTGAACCATTCGCTGCTCATAAAACGACCAGAATACGAAAGAAGACAGCACAAGGTAATCTTTCTTCACGAAAACGCTCCATCACATAAGGCAAAAGCAGTTTGCAACACATTGGAGGCACTCAAGTGGGAAGTGCTACCCCATGCCGCTTACTCGCCAGACTTGGCCCCGTCAGATTACCACTTGTTCGCATCGATGGGTCACGCACTTGCCGAGCAGCACTTTTGTTCATATGAAAATGTGAAAGAATGGCTAGATGAATGGTTTGCGGGGAAAGAGGAAGAGTTCTACTGGCGAGGTATTCACAAATTGCATGAAAGATGGGAAAAATGTATAACTTCTAATGGAGCATACTTTGAATAAATAAATTTTTACTATTCTTTTGAGACTAATGTGTTTTATTTAAAAAAAAATCCGCATTCCATACTTGTAGACCTGGTAAATGCAAAATAGAATAAGTTGATACGTCGAAGTTAAATTATGTTAATATAAATAATATTATTTAAACAAACTGAAGGTGATTTGAAATAAACTAATAAATCACTGCTAAACTCGGTTGATGGCCAATATGTTAGAGGTGAAAAGGTCTTAGATTTGAGCAATTAGAAACGAATGCAATCAAACCGATATCGTCTTTAATATTCCGATCAGTTCCCAAGTTTAACCCCGAGAGAACAGGTCACTGCTGGTCTCAGGTGTACCTCAGACCACATCCAAGTATGATAGATGCTTCTCTAAACCTAATCCATTCAAGTTTCTTGCACAAACATCTTCTATTTCTTATACAAACCCTGTTCTTATCAACCTGCTTTCTATAGATAAATCCTTGCATCTCTTTGCTTTAAATCTCCAGTTTGTTGCACTTGGAAAATGCACTTGTTATATGTTTTTTAAAGGAATTTTGTTTTGTTGTGTTAACAAAAAGTAGTCTGCAATCTACTGCACTGTTTTATAGTTAGGATAAAAGAAAAAATATCATGGGAACGATTCACAGAGTAAATATAAGTTAGTTTTAAACTTGTTAGTTTTGTCATCGACGAATAGAGGGCAGCGATATTGCAATATGCAATACTCAATAATTTACCATCATTTGATATTATTCAAATGTCTGAAAAAGAAAACTTTATAGAAAATAAATGTACTTAGAGATATATTAACTTTAAAAACTAAATGATGGTTACTTTTTAAAACTATATTAACTATTTAAAACAGTGGTTCTTAACCTTTTTAAAAGTCAGCACCCCCCTTAAATCTGAAAATAAGCTGTCGCACCCCCTTGAAAACTGTGTTTCTATTTTTATTTAGGAAACGACAATTATTGCAAGATATTTATTGCATAAACAAATTAATACATTTACAATACATACTATGTTATTACATACAAAACAATATCTGCATTTTTAATGGCTACGTTGTTGTTGTTTGTTCATAATTATACTTTTAAAACGAGGCTTTCTTTTTGAAAGAGCCACGCGTAAGGCTTCAGATGCATTTAAGCGATTTCTGGCTTTTGTTTTGATGTGCAAAAGTGATGAAAAACTCATTTCACAAAGGTAAGTGGTGGTAAATGGTAAAAGAGTCTCTAATACTGCTTTTGCCAATTCTGGATAAAGTTCTAACTGCGTACAAAAGAACTGTTCTAAGTCTAGTTTTTTAAATTCCGTGCATTAGCTCGTATTGCGATAAGATCGTCTTTTAATAAAACATTGTCGTCCATTGAATTTAGGTCAAACAAAAATTGATTGAGTATCCATCTATTAATTTTGCCTATATTTCCCGTGGAAACGTATCCATCAAAGGATTCACTCAGTTGGTGGAGGTGTAATTTTATATCGAGTATAATTATTGTTTTTTCATTTTCCAAAACAATTGAATCCAGAAAAGGAAAATTTGCTAAATTCCCCTTTTCAACGCACCGTCTCCAAAGTTTTAATTTTTCATTAAATGAGGCTAATGCTTCACAAGCTGTTATCATGCTCTTACCAAATCCTTGCACTGATGTACTTAATCCATTTTGGTGGTTAAATATATCTGCTAAGTAGGCTAGCCGAAGTATTGCGTCTCTATTTCTAAAAGCTTCCACTAAATCACTATTTTGGTTAATAAGAAACTATTAATTTCTTCGCGCAATTCAGAAACCCTGGTCTGGTTTCAGCCGTAGGAGTGGGGAAGAAGACAATAAGGCATGTTTCTCATAAGTGGTTAGGCAGTAATTTTCATTAAAAAATTAGAAACTAATTTTGTCAAAATATCAGGGATTTTATTTATATTTTTTTTTATACAATTCATGTCATGATAACCCTTGATTGCAATACGGTTCAACAAAATTTCTGCACTTGAAATGATAAAACAAATAATAAAGAACCAAAGTGGGGTTTTGGAAAATAAATATATCAAAAGGACAACGTTCTAAAATATAGGACTTCCCTCTGTATTAAAATTTGTATTTTAAAACAGAGGGCAGTCCTTGATATTTATAATTATTGTAATAAATATTATAAATATTGTTATTTAAAGGGTTTGTACTTCTGAAGAAACTATGAAGAGGCATGTTTCTCATAAGTGGTTAGGCGATAATTTTCATTAAAAATTTAAAAACTTCTCACGCACCACAAGAAATGCTCTCTCGCATCCCCAGGGGTACCTGGTTAAGAACCATTGGTTTAAATTAATAAAACTGAAAAAGTGCTTCAATATGACATGCTTCTTCTTACGTGCCATCTCCTGAAAGTTAGGTTAATAATATAGCATTTTAAATCTCTTGTATCAAGATAGAGGGAACGCGATTTTTCTCGAAAATGCCTAGGGTGAGCAAGTTGGAAAAAAGAAATGATGACTAAAGTTTACCCAAAGAATCGATTGGCAGTTGTTGGGTATCTTCCGATATAGCTTTTCAAAAGAAACAACTTCTACTTAATATCTTTTAAGCTGCGTTCAGAGCTCTATAAATTAGTTGACTGTGCGCCATGGATATGTTTAGTAGATTATTTTAACATTCAACGCAGCATTTACAGCTCTGGAAATTACTGAGTTACGAATAGTGCGTCATCTGTGTGTCTTTAACCAACTAAGTTAGCTTCGTAAAATGTTCATTATCTATTATCATTTTCCTAATTCTGCTGTCCTAGATTTTTATTAACTAAACCTAACCTAATTACCTAAATTGATCATATTTACTGTTCGTCTTTGTAATTTTGGGAGAGATTTGTAATCGGCGTGATGAAATTTTGTTAGGTTATGTAAAATGCATACAATGTGAACGTTCTCTCTGATGTAGACTGATATAGCCAATGTGTTTATCTTCACATATTTCATATCCATTAAAGGTCAAGCATTATCTCTCTCTCTCTTTCAAAATAATTAATAAGAGACAAAACCATTCTTTGAACGCAGCTACTAAGAGCTTTAAGCATTTTTATTACAATAATATTTTATTTAATGTAAAATTAAGTTTAATCTCACTTAAATGTCAAACACGACTTAAAAATGACTGAACAGTACAATCTAAACGTGACAACGTGTAAAAATGTTATCAACTTTCAGTAAAAAATGTACCAACTGATTAATGGTTTGATGTAGGTTAAATCATATTATGACATTGGTACTTAAAATAACCAAATGTGACGTCATCTCATATTTATTGTGAATAGAGTTTATTCGTATGTTGTTTATCAGCTACAATAATATAAAAATAAAATACGTTGAACATCACTAGAATATTCTAAAAGAAAAACCTAATAATTATTTTAATTACATGATGTTATTGTCAACATATTAAAATGAGAAAATAAACCATAATATTATTATATAGTATGTCTCTCTCATAATATTCAACCTAATCATCTGAATTATATATAAATCTTCGTCTTTTATAGCATTCTCTCAATATAAACAAACTTCAAACTGCAATTAAGAAAAACACAAGAAACAATAGCCAGTTACTTAGATTAAATGTTTAATTTATCTAAATAAAGTGGTATTTAAAGGAACAATTGCATTTCCCTGATTTAATTCCAAGTAATATACATTACCAAAGGAGAGTAATTTTAAATTTCAATGTATCTTCCAACGGTTTAATGAATAAATAATGTCATACACTTACTATGAAAAACTTTATTAGAGGAACTCTCAATTTGTACTAATGTTATATTCAAAGGTGACTCTTAATTTAAATACCTAATTCGAGACTAAAAGTCTTCACTATTTTTTTAAGAAGCTATTCATTTCCCATATTCAAGGGTGGTTCAGAAAGTATTTTGTATTTTTTTTTTTTTTTTAATTTACTACGTACCTACTTATCATATCTAGATAAGAATACATATTTACAGTATGCCATTGAAGAAATATATGTTGCTACTTATAATTTCAAGAAAATACGTTAAATATAAATCGAAAAGATGGATTTTGTCTTACCTGCGCGTACAAATATTATATTTTAGAAACTACTGAACAGATTTTTTTTTTCTAATTATGATAAGTGAATAAATAGCTTACCAAATTTGCCATTGACGAAATATATATTGTCAATGAAAATTTCAACTAAATGCGTTAAACATAAATCGAAAAACAATGGATTTTGTAATACCCGCGCGAGTAAATATCATTTTTGAAACTACTGAACAGATTTTAAAAATTCTTTCGTATTTGATTAGTGTATAAATAATGTACTAAATTTGCCACTGAAAAAATATATATAATCAATGATACTTTTAAGAAAATAGGTTAAATATAAACCGAAAATATGGATTTACTATTACCTGCGTCCAAAATATTATTATATCTTTGGAACTAATAAACAGATTTTATTTATTTATTTATTTATTTATTTCAATTCTAAGTAGTGTATAAATAGTGTACCAACGTGTAATGCGTTAAATATGAACGGAAAACATGGAATTCGTTTTACTCGCACGAACAAATTCTGACTTAATAACTACTAAACCGATTTTAATAAAATACAGTCTAAAACCTGACCAAATGATACCTACAGATAGAAAAAGTCACATAAAAGTCGAATAAGCAGTTCTCGAGTGAAAAGAGAGCATTTGGACAGACAGGGAGACGTTGCTTTTTATACATATAGCGATAATTATAATGACTTATGTTTCTTCATATAGATTGAAACACTTGTCATATATTGTGACGAATTTTTGGATACCCTTGTTGTAAAAATCAACCAATTATGAGTTCAGTCAGTTTGTCATTGTCGTTTTCATTTTGTCGTCAATTTTCAGTCCTTTGCTATCAAGAAATTCTATGGGATGGGGGCGCGCAATGATAATCATTTGGTGCACGAAACTGTATGGTTGATACGGAAAAAATTCCTCGTGAAATTAGATTTTTCTTGTATGAAATTCACCGATCTCGCACAGATTTTCTTGTATTGAAGCTGTTTGGAGACAAATTCATGAATAAGAGAATAACACTTTTAAGGAAAATTGTCATGAAGTGGCGCAGTATTTTTTAAAACATTATGAAGTTTTGATAACACTAGGATTTAAACTGGTATTAAAAAATTCTAATATAGGAGACGCAAAATTTTTGTACACAAAACAAGTTAAAAATTTAAGTCATGACATTAATTTATGAAGATAATTATTCTATAGCGTGTATTTTAAGTATATAATAAACAATTAGCGTATAAAATATATTTTTTAAATTCATTTCACCTCCTTGCATAATTAACTAAAATATTTAATACAACCTTACTTCCGCCTTTTAGACGATAAAAATAAAGGTAGGCTTTTTACCACAAAAATTAATCAAAAATTTACATTAAGTTCAATTTATTACAATATCCACGCACAATTTCTTTAAATCTTAATCTGGTAGAAAAATAACACGAAATTCTTTTTAAATATTAAATATTCACAAAGTGAACAGAGGTTAGATTGAGAAACAGGAGAAGGAGGACGAAAAAATGGACATTTACAAATGGAGTTCTTGGTGATATGACTCAGTCAGCATGTCGTTTTTCAGGTCTTCTTCAAACACTTGACGATCATCTGGTGAACGTAAGATAAATCTGGATTTATTTGTAAATAAAATTAAACACCAATTACTGCCAGTCCAATTGTGATTTTGGACAAAACGAATGTGTGCTACTCAATTAAGCAGTTTCGGCCAGTAGCTATCTTAGTTCACATATCGGCTTCGTTACCTACGGGGTACTGTTCTTACCGAAATTTTCCTCGCACGCCTGGGTAACGATTCGATCAGTCCGCCGGAATAAAGACAAAATTTTACAAACCACCCGTCGCGAGAATTTCTTTGAAAGGCTTTTTTGGATTTTTAAAAGGTACATATTTTTTAGAATTCAGATAATAAAATAAAATTAGAAACTTTACGTTTACAACAAAACTTTAGAAATATATTTTTGTTCAAGGAGACATTTGTTCAGAGTAATTGCTTAATAACTTTGAACACTAGCATCTCCTTGCACAATGCTTTAACCCTTTTTCCTAGAAATGCCTAGAAATGACTTATAAAAAGACAAGTCTCTCTGAAGACAAGAGCAGACAGTATTCGGTCCGGTTAGGATTAAGATCTAAGTTGTTGAATTCTTAGAGGCACTGTGTCGGCATTCTGGTGGTCTATCCGATTCTTTTTGTTTTATCTTATAATTATTTTCATACATATATATTTAACTTTTAAACTAATTGTAAATAATACTTTTAATAAATCAAATTCATTAATTTTAACAGTCTTAATTAACATGTGTCAACCTTCATCTTTAAGAATTTAACTGAACAGCTAAAGTTCAGACTAATATCAGTCGACCCTAATATATATATCAACTATAATATATATAAGAACACTCATATATATCATTTAATTCACATATCGTAATGATGAACCCTGAATAACACTCACGCCTACTACCCGAACTCCTTTAATCAGAAATCTTATCTCAGTTTAAGATCAGACTTTATATAATATCACAGGCTCGCTACCTAGTGGACAATAAATGGTACGTTGTAAAGTAACGTACTGGGCTCGCTACACCTGGAAACCGGGCAGTTCTCCAATGGGAAAGATTCCTGGATCAATGGAGTCGGTTCTTGATCCAATATAGCTGATTTTTGACCCTATAGCGCTGATTTATTCCGATTTTCCAGAATCGAAAAATTTTGCCAGTGGAGTACCATGGATAACACGAATATGACACTAAGGCCCGGTCTTTCCATCTTCAGGTAAACTTCTAGGTAACTATCTGATAGATAAGGTAATCTGGAACTGAATAAATGTCAATACCAATCAGTGAATTCAATACGTCAGTCTCATTATCCGTTGGATAAATATCCTATAGATAAATTATTACTGAAAGACGGGATGACATTTATTCACCACAGAAAGTATCACATAACCTTATCTGTCAGATAGTTACCTAGAGGTTTATCAGAAGGTGGAAAGACTGGGACTTTTTCCAATAAATTATTAACATTAACAAAATAATTAGAAATTTTTACTACATAAATATTGAAATATATGTATATTGCAATTCCAAAATATATAATAGGTGTAATTTATTTGGATGAAAAGTTATAAATGTTAAATTGGAACAAAATATAATTGTCTGTTTTCTTTTGTCGATCAGTTCTAATGATATATCAAATATTCATGGAACGGTGATTGAATGATAATTCGCTGTCTATTTTTAATTAATAGTTCCCTGTATTGTACATTAGTAGAATCGATCGTTTGCCAATTAGTAACATGCTTTAAGTTCCGGAGTTGGTTTGGGATGCTAATGCATGTTTATCAGTGATAGTTCGCCACCATTTATCATCTGGGATCAGACCATTATATCTGTTTCCTTCAGGAACATAGGGTCAACTTAAACAAACCACCTATTATCAACATAAACAAAATTTCATTACTAACCTTAATAAATAGCAGTTAACTATCAAGGGAAATCATTAAACTAAGAAATTATTTTGGGAAAATATGAAATTGGAACGAAAAACGTCGTTGCATGACAACACACAGTACGACGAAAATCTGGTGAAAAGGTGGTCTTTATAAGCCGAAGAGAGAGAGAGAGAGAGAGAGAGAGAGAGAGAGAGAGACCACTTCAATGCGATCACTGACTACAATGAAAAAGAAATCTGACTGCAAAAATAGGTGGCCCTAGCTGAGAACCACTCCTTACTTAACCCTGACAAACCTTTGAATGCATCGAGCTGTCGAGGAAAAAACGGGTATCTTTCATCAAGGTTATAATGAGCCACGGTAAAAGCGGAGAATCTCTGTTCAGGTGGGCAATCTGGCAGACTTCAAATTTCGACTGTGGTGCAGAACGTCGGACAATGAGACACATCGTCTTTGAAGGACCCAATAAGGCCTTCCAAGGAGCAGCAGAGGACTTTGTATTGGAGACACCAAGTGTTATGGACTTGTTGACAAATACAGACATTTCACTGTAGTTTGTAGGGTTTTGTAGTTGACCAAAAAACTCCTATAACGTCACTCATGTGTCTGTCTGTTAGTTCGGTAGAAATTATCGACAAACGCCTGGACTTTGAAAGTTGAAATTTGGCATTCCTGTACAACTCTTAGACCCATTTAACAGTACAACGAAAGAGAAATATTTCTTTTAAATTTTGAGTGGAGTATCAAATGAAATCTCTTAATGCGTCGATAAATCAACACATTTTTATTTTTGAAAAATCAGATTTTTTATGGGATTTTTAACAAAATTGTGTAAAAAAACTTACCCTCCACCCTATTTCCTAGAACGATTAATCTAATAATCTGAATATATTCTCAATATTGTCTATTGGTGGAAACCGGAATAGTTCAAACGGAATTTTTGATCAAATTAGTTTCACGAAAAATATAATTTTTTTTGTGTTGCTGAAATGTGGCATAAAACGAAAACACTAAAGACCCTGATTAAGGACCGAAAAGTAGTTATTAAATTTCTTTTTCAATGCGATTTTTGCTTAAATTGTGCTACCCCTAAACCCAGGTGGGTTAAACTAAAAATCTGAGGATAAAAACTTAAAATTATAGTCAACTTTAAAGTACTAAAGTATTCACTTAAATAACATTAGAAAAAATGGAAAACGGGGCTTTAAAAATGATTATGAAAATGGCACGTAATTGCATTTTAATTGAAAATACATATGTATAGAAAAAATTTCAAAAAATTAAGAAATTAATAATAATAGTGATAATTATTATATTTAACTTCTATCAAAATTAAATTATAATCAGTGAGACTCACTAAACATTATATTTTTTTTAAATAGTTTTTTAACACTAGAACTACCGACGTTGAATGTATACCTAACTTTACCACGCCCGTCAATTTGACGGGTATTTTAAAAATTTTATTTTTTAACCTTTAAATGAATAAAAACACATGTAATATAGTAAATTATAAGTTTATTTATTAAAAGTGATAAAAATAATCAAAACAGTTAACTTTTTAACTTCTTAATCTAAAAAAATTATTTTAATTACCATATAAAAAACATTTTTTGCAGATCGGTCTTTTTGTTAAAGTACATTTTCCACAAACATATTTCTTGCATTCAGAACAAATAGAATTTGTTTTGTTTTTGTTACAAAGTCCTATTTGACAAGATTTACGTGAAGCAGACATTTCAGTAGATATTAGGGTAGACATTTCATTTGAAATGTTTCCATGTTCATCTGCCAATTCTTCGGATAATTGAAACAAAAATTTCTTTCTACTTATAGGTAGGGTTATAAATAGGGGAAGATAACGCAATAACTGAGGTATTATGCAATATTGGACTTTGGACCTTATCTACGCTACCGGTGAAACTGACGGGTTTTGGTATATTTAGTTATATGTATACCAAATTATGGAAATTTAAAACAATTTACAGAAAATGAATAGACATATATAACATTTGTTCTAGTCTATTAAAAATCATTATAACATTTTACCGCTAACTTACATGATTTTTTTAATTTTTAATGAGAAAATTTAAATCCCGTCAAAATGACGGGTTTGGTAGTTCTAGTGTTAAAAGCACAATGCGTTTAACGGAGCATCGAGAAAATTTTACATTTCTCGAGAAATGTAAATAAGAATTATAACTTTTTCTCGAGAAGAAACACTAGCCGTACCAGATGAGTCTTTTTTCTTCGTATGTTGAAGTATTCTACAAGGTGTCTCAAAAGAAATTTTATATTTAGTGGATCGATTAAAAAAAAAGTAAGCCGTATATAGAAAAAATGTTTATTAATTATTAAAATACACTTTTTGGGGATTTATTTCTTAAAAATAATATCGTCTAAATGTAGACCCTCGCGTTCTCGGCACTCATTTAATCGAACAGTAAAATTACTTATGACGTCTCGGCAGGTGGACTCAGGGATGGCTGCCATTTCGTGACGGATATTTTCTTACAAATGCGCCAGTGAAGTCGGTTTATTGGCGTAAACTTTATGCTAGCTCCACACGCTCGTCCGAGCGGCTCGGACAAAGCGCTCGGCGAACGATGGCGATACGAGTGCACCGTCCACACGCTCGCCAAGACTCGCGATACGCTCATTCATTGTTCAGACGTATAGCACGATGGGAGACGTAGAACTTGGAGCTGCAACAGCTTTGTGCGCTCTTACATATTATAATTATTAATATACTGAACATATTCACTTTCTTCCTATCTTTATGGTCTCTGTTTTTTGGATCCCATATAACAATCCAAAAATTTCAAGACCAAGATCGTTCGCCCGCTCACTCATTGTACTTATTCAAATTAATAACAGGAATAAAAAAATTGATGTGAAGTGTCAATTTTTGACACATTTCAGGATTTCGCAGGTATTTATGAATGATGATTATTTGGGATGTTAAAATATATATATATTTTTTATTTTAATGCGAATGCCTAATACCATTATTTAGGTTTCTAAATATGTGCAATTTTTATATATATATATATAGCAAGGTTCATTAAGATTTTGAAAATTGCGCCTATGGCTTCCATTGGTTGTTTTAAGTGATATCCCTGCCCCTCTGATTTCATGTATTCAATTTCAACAATTTCCACTAGTTATTAAATTTACGCTTTTAAAAATTAAATGCAACATTTGCCCAAATAGAACTAGAATTTTGAAAAAAAAAACATTTAAACAAAATAAAAATGCAAAAAAAATTGAAAAAATAAAATTACCTTGAGAGCGGAGCGAACCTTAGTTTGCAAATTTGAACGCGAGCAAGCTAGCCATAACACTATCAAAGCATGCTGGTTCAATATGTTAGATAAGTTATTAAATATTTTACGTAGTCAAGCAAAAAATACTATTCCGGTTCACACAAATGTAAATTACTTAGAATTTTTTCAGATTTTTTGTTTAAACCATTTGGGCTACAGGGTGTGGGACAATTTTTTTGTATTTTTGGCAAAAATCGCGTCTAAATAATTTATTTTGCAAAAATAAAATTTTGATCGTTAATCCACGTACTGAGGGCTTTCATTTGATACTCTACTCAGAGTTTTAAAAAAATATTTTTTTTTTCGATGAGCAGATATTTGTTTATATTTTTAGGGGGATATATTTTTTAGATGTTATTTTTCCTATGTGCGGGTCAAAGAGTTGTATAAGACAGACAAGACAGACAGACGACAAAATGACGGTCTAAGGGTTTTTTGGTCATACCTACAAAACCCTAAAAATATCTGTTAAATTACTGCGCGAAACGTGTTTCTGTCAAGAGTTCTACGGCATACTGTATTAACAATGACGAGCGTGTGGACGGAGCATTCGTCGCTCGGGATAGCCGCTCGCGTTCGGCATTCGTCTCCTTTGATAAATACCGACATTATAGGGAGCGATGGCGCATCATAGCGAAACACCACGCACTAAGGCGAAAGAAGCCTCCACACGCTCGGATTCGTGCTGTTTCGCGTCGACTCGGCCAATGTGTGGAGCCGGCATTAGATTTAAGATAACCTTATAGGAAAAAGTCCATAGGGGTTAAATCTGGACTGCGTGGAGGCCAATTTATGTCACCTCTCCGGGAGATCAATTTGCCTGAGAAAATTTCACGAACACGTGGCAGAGACATATTGGACGTGTGTGAAGTTCCTCCGTCCTGTTGGAACCATGTTCTTTGGTTATAGCCAGGAAAGTTTTGCAGTTCAGGTACCAAGAAGTTGTCTAACATCTCCACATAACGCTGTGAATTCACTGTAACTGCACGCCCCCTTTCGTCTTCAAAAAAGTAAGGGCCGATAATTCCTCGCGCCGACATCGCAGCCCATACGGTCACTTTAGGCGAATGTCGGGGTTTCTGATGTTTGCGTTTCGGATTCGTTGCACTCCAGTAGCGGCAGTTCTGCTTATTTACGTGGCCATTAAAATGAAAATGAGCTTCATCCGAAAACAAAATGTTGGTAAACGTTGAAAATCGCTCAATCACCTGATTTACGAAATTAAGCCTCTGACTGGCATCTTGGGGCTTTAATTCTTGCACCAATTGAATTTTGTAGGGGTGCAGCTTTAGGTCTTTGTGCATAATGCGATGTAATGATGATCTATGCACATTTAAAGCACTTGCGCGCTTCCGAATTGAAAGGTTCGGGTCGTCACGAACAGACTGATTAACATTCTCCACGTTTTATACCGTTCTTGATGACCTAGGTCGCCCCGATTTTGATTTATCCAGCGTTGTACCAGTCTCTTCAAACTTTTTAACCCAATGTCGAATGAGAGGAATGCTTGGCGCATCATTTAAGTGGCGAAAACCTCGAATACTGCAGAATTTTCTACGCGCTACAGTCGCCGAATCACCGTTTTTGTAAAACTCTCGCACGCATAACGCGCGGTCTGCTCCCGAGAAACGCTCCATAGCGACTAAATTCCCAAGAGCCAGGCTACCGATTGACATAACCCCCGCGCCCCTCGGATACGTTGCGTTCACGCAGTAAGCTAAATAAATATAAAATTTCTTTTGAGACACCTTGTACATCCATTCTTCTTTTAGTTTCTTTATTTCTGATCCTATCCGTTCTTGTGACCCTACAAAGAGGTATTCCATTTCCGTAGCCGTGATTTTGTTTCGAAATATAATATTTCACTATTTTACTATTGGTATTTGTATTATATTACGTGATTATACTCTGTAAATGTAGGCAGTCATACGCTAAATAACCATAGCTGCATACCAGTTTAATCTAAACCTACGTAAGACATTCTGCTTGGTGTTTTGTTTGTAATTTACTCTGAAAATTATAGTTAACTAACTGAAACTGTACGCATAGTAAAATATTGTTTACTAATTTTCTGGCTTATTATTCTATTATTATTATGAGTCATAATAAAAATAGCCTAGAGTTGTAATTAAAATGATACCCTGGCTATGGAACATTACTTGCGGCGATGAAAGCGACCCTTGCTGTTAAACCCACACAGTTTTCCCGTCATAGTCACCACTACAAAATTAATAATCTTAATACAAAGATGCGGTTTTCGGTGGGATTTACAAATGGAATTGCTCGTGACAGTTCATATAATATTAACGGGCTACGAATTCTATTTACATACTAACATTATTTAATTGAAAATCTCAAAATTCAGGATATTCAATGGATATTAATTAATTAATTTCAACTTAGAGTTGTGTCCGGAAATTATTATACTGCCGGATAGCTACAAAGCTCTATTATTTTGGAAAAAAATAAAGGATAAATCTTACAATGGTTCAATTAAATAGAAAAATAGTTTATATTTAATAGGTCCGTTTGTTTCGCTACTTTGCGTCTAAGTTTTACGGCTGCGTCAAAATTTTCTATTCGTTTGAATTGGCAGTTTACTGAAAAGTCATTAGACGTTGCTCGTTTCGTTGAAAAAACTTTTGGCAATAAAACGCAAGAAATTTTAACAAACGTTACTACCAATTATGTGTGTTATATACAACGATGTTTCAAGATGTTAGGCAGGGACGGCTCAAGACGATATGCAAGCGTTGCGCCGCATCGGGGCGCCACGATCAAGGTGCGCAGAGTCAAAGAAAAAATGTATAGCCTATTACAATATCAAAATAGCTTTAATTAAACTAATATTCATTTTTGTAATAAGTATTGTGACCTTAATTAAATCTAGCAAAAACTACTTTTATTTACTGGGCGACACTTCAGGCTTCTAGTGGGCGACACTTCAGGCTTCTAGTAAAGGGGGTTTCTTTTTACTGGGCGGCACTTCAGACTTCTAGTAACAGGGGGATGCCAAAAAGGAAACTTGGAAAAAAACTCCTTTTTTTACTGGGCGGTACTCCAGGCTTCTAGTAAAAGGGGGATGCCAAAAATGAAACTTGGAAAAAAATTACTTTTTTTACTGGGTGGTACTTCAGACTTCTAGTAAAAGGGGGATGCCAAAAAGAAAACTTGGAAAAAAACTACTTTTTTTACTAGGCGGTACTCCAGGCTTCTAGTAAATGGGGGATGCCAAAAACGAAATTTGGAAAAAAATTACTTTTTTTACTGGGCAGCATTTCAGGTATCTAGTAAAAGGCGGCCATGCAAGGAAATTTTGCAAAAAAATAAACATCTAAAATGCTTCTAAAATGAGATATTAGTAAACAAATGGAAAATTAAACTTACTACGATGGTAGAAATCAAAATAAAGTCGATAATACTTCTTTGTTTTAGCTACAAAAATATAGTAAAAAAAAGTTTCATTCTGTCTTCGTAACGCTATGAGATATGTTCGTAATATTTCGGGTTTGCGCGTATGCACGTTGCTGGGTTAGAAGAGGAGAATTAAAAGATGGTCACAACCTTTTAAGCCGTTAAATCACATTTTGAAAAAAATTCAATTTTTATGTGTTGATCTTTAAATAAAATTCATTGACCTTAAGACTTTTTCAATAATTTTGATCATACATATCTTATATGAGAAACTCACGAACAAAAAAAATCCAAACTTGGAGAAATTAGTTAAATTTTATAGCTTACCAATCATGCCATGTCATTGCATTAAAAGTTTTATTACTTTAAAAATTAATCTAATCCTAGGTTTCGATATTTTTTTATAACAATGTTTTTTTGTTACTATACCAGAGATGTAAATTCTGTGTTTTACAAGACTATAGACATATTTAGTATTATATTAAAAATGGTAATTAAATATGATTATTTTCTTTTGTTTTATTTTATAACAGTTATCAAAAAAGTTATTTAAAAAAATATATGTGGGGGGGCTAACGTAGTTTTGCATCGGAGCGCTAGGTACCCTTGAGCCGGCCCTGATATTAGGCCATCTCTTTGAGGAGATTTTTTCTCTCTGTCAACCTGAATTTTATTGTATTCTATAAAAATTAAGAAGCGTGTCATGAAATGGCCAGGGACTGTATATTAAAAGTCTAGCTAGAAACTGGTCCTTTATCTAATATTAACCTTTTAACAGAGCCCACATTCCATTAATTTCTGATTCATTTAATTTGATGTAAGCATTAGCCTCGTCTCTTGAGTAAATTCAAGTGAAAGTCGTTTTGATTTTGGTTTTTTATGTCTTGTTTTCAACATGTTAAAGTATCTTATGCATAGCTCTTTGGCTTGTGGTTAACTTTACTCTTTGATATTATATCTATGAATTACATTGCTATAAATGTAGTTCAATACCATTGAATAGATCTTTTCATACGAACGTGTTCGTATATTTTCGATTTAGATCGTGTTTCATTCAAAAGAACTGCATTGCAACTGCTTGAAAGTTTTGATCTTTTGATCTTTTCTTCATTTATATCTTTGAACAAGTTCTGGGCTATTATATATCTGCCCTTAAGTAATATTTTAAATGCCTGGTAAGACTTTTTGTAATTTATTGGAAAAAAGTATAAATAGTTGATAAAAGGTAGCTTTCTTTTTTTGGAACCATTGTTTCATTGATTCCTAAGTATCCAAAAATGATTTCCATAAAGTTTTACTTCGTATTTTGCACACAACTTTACATTTTGGTTGCTCCACGTAAATGCAATCGAATTACGAACAAATTTCATTAACACTTTCAATGAGTATGGCGTGTGAACTGCCAAACTATTTGTATGACCAAAGGAAGAGTTTTACATGACATTTTCTTGCAATTTTCCCACTAATAACCGTTCGGAAGGTAGTAAAATAGATTAGTTTAAAGAACAGAATAGAATAGAAAATCTGTGAACAAATAACGAACTTTTGTCAAGTCTGACTGATTAAGTATTAGTAAACTAAATACCTGGCAAAACTTGGAACTGTAAAACCAAGTCTAATGGTGCAATTCTGTGGAAAATCTATAAGCTACAGATGATCGTATCTAAGGAGTTGTTTTATGTGTTGTTATGGACAGTTTCTTACAGATTTTGTCTATAAGCTTATAGATTTGCCACAGAATTGCACCATAAATCCGAATAACAGTGCTGTAATGCTACTTCTCACATTCCAGGGAATTGCATTTAAGCGATGCGCTTACTAGCGAACAATTTATGAAAGTATATATTCATTTTTAGAACAATTTTTCAAAATACTACGGTTAAAAAATCGTCAACTATGCAGCGAGCCTGTGATATAATGTAAACTATAATCTCAAATCGAAGTGAGATCCTTGCCTAAGGGAGTTCGGGTACTAGGTGTGAGTTTTATCCAGGTTTCATCATTATAATAGGTGAATTAAATGATACGTTTTGGTACTTACCAATCGACTTATAGATATTATAATAGATCTGGGTTACTGAACACTTGATATTTAAAGGTGAAGGGTTAAACACGTTAAAAATAAAGCGGTTAAAAATTAAGTTTAAGATTTATTTAAAATAAGATTTACAAGAATAAGTTTGTTGAAAGGAAATATAAAAATTTAGATAAAAAGGATCGAGTAAACCACCAGATAATCGACCCCAGAGTCTCTTAGAATTCAGTAATACTAGTTGTTCGCGCGAATCGAACCAAATACTTCTGATCCCCGTCTTCAGTAGACGATTGTCTATATAAGGGTTCGGATAGCATCTCTTGGAATTAAAGTCTAAAAATTGTCTCAAGGCATGTCAGTGTTCAAGTTTATTAGACAACAAAAGTCATTTGAACTATGCATAAAATAATCTTGAAGTTTTTTATTTTATTTCACGTTTATTGCCTTAAATCCTAAGACAGTTAGTCAGGACAGTTGAAATTTTTCGTGTTGAAAATTCCATGACTGAACAGGATTCGAACCCGAAAACTTAGCAGCGCAGGGCACATGTGTTACCACTACGCTACGCCGGGCGGCAATTTTGAAGTTACCTCATATAATTTATAATTATTATTTGTTTTTATTATCTCAATTCTAAATTAACTTTAATCTAACTTTGAAATCTCTTGAAATGCTAAAAACTTTCCAAGGTGCAAATAGCACAACGGGTGTTGTTCGGAAATCTTAGAGGCATTATCTGGATGGTCTAAGCCAGGGGTATTCAACCTATGTTCCGCGGAACCCTGGGGTATTGTGGAACGTTTTCTTTTTTTTTTTAATGACTCGCTTGCATTCTATGATTTTGCTAAATTTTGAATCTGAGAAATAACTTTAAATCTGAGGGTACTACAAAATTTTTGATCACCATTTTCGTCATCAGTAGGTCACATTTATTTTAAAACAGCTAATTTTACTCGACAAAAAGTTCAAATTTGTTGAGTAGTGATTATTATTTAATTCTTATATCACCTACCATTTAAATATATACTTTGTACTGTATTATTGGATTTTATGTTTATAAATTACTATATTACTTTGATTTTATATCTATAATGATTGCTAATAAATGTTTATAATAAATAAATAAGTAAGATTTAAAACAGCACCGCTCATTTTATTCGATTCAATTTTTATTTACAATTTGCATTAAAAATTATATTAGGTAGGTATTGCATTATTTAAAAAGTAAAATAGTATACCTACATTTAAAAAATATAGAAATATAGTATATAAAATATGAATTTTGATCAAGACTACATTCAATAGTAAACATTTAAATTATTATTTTAAAACGTTTGTCCTTAAAATTAAATAAACACAGCCTATTGTGGTTTTTTGCCTTGGGGTTCCAAAGAAATAGCATTTAAACTATAGGGTTCCGCAGATGTAAGACGGTTGAAGAACACTGGTCTAAGCGATTACAGCTGTGATGGATAATACAGGCATACCAGAATATGTGTAGCGAAAGACTAACTTTTTGTCAGTTTTGCTTGCCTTTTTATAGAATCTTTCATCATAATTAATGAAATAACTAACAGCAGGAGCTTGTAAATAATTGTGCCAATTTTGCTGCAAATCTCAATTCATTTAACAAGTTCTGTAAATTAAGTTCTCTTTTATTCAACCAACCTTTACACCACATATCAACATCATGTTTTATTTTAAGTTTATTAACTCTTTTTGTAACTATTAACAAGTCAGTTATTGCCAAAGCATCGTCTTATGACGCCATGCCTAGCCGACAGAACTGGGAGGTAAACCTGAACTGTATTGATGTACTAGGGAATTCGTTACGCCTGTACAGGTGAACCTGTTCAAAAATGTAAGAGCCTACACACGCTTCGGTATATCTGAAGAAGCATAAGAGAAGAGCGAATTAAAAAAAAATAAGTTCTGTTACTTATTCTGTTTTTTATTGAAATAGGTAATAACGCTTGATTTTTTAGGAGATGTTTAGAATTCAGTGTGAGAATTTCCGTTTAGAATTTAAAAGGGCATATGATACGATAGCTGAGAAAACATGGTATCGGAAATCACTAAATTATCTGTTGGAATATGGTGTATGTTGAAGGAGCTATTGAATGCCACTAGAGAATACCGATAATATTGCGCACTGCATACTAGACATACACAACTGTGTATAACCTACTAGGATATAATAGCAACGTCATCACTCGCCATATGTAATATTTGCAGATTTTTCATATTTTTCAATAAAATCGCTAGTTTTAAAACCGTATGTAATATTAAAGTTTCGCAATGAATTATACCTCGTATGCTGTCAACGCGTTTTTAAAAATTGCACTTTTTATTTGAACTGTGACGAAATGAAAAGAATTGGATTTTTTACTTTGAAAATAAGGTTGAAATACGACCTATTTCTAGCTTAAATTCGACTCGTTTGTACAATATACGTGAAAATAGAACCAAACATTTAAAATTGAATTGGTAATAGTGGAAATGCAATTTTCCAACTACCAGTAATGTAAGTACAACATAAATTCATGCCTACGAGAGATGTAAATGGATCATAACATGTGTTTACTTGGTTACGGAACTCAATATTGTTATATTCCTATGAAAATAATGAAATAATGACCAAAATAAAACAGGTCCAATATTTTATTCCATATTTTTGTTTTAAAAATAATCTTTAAACAAACCACAGTTAAATATATATCTTTTCCTTGGTTTTGTCGGTAATACATATAAACAGGTAATAAATACTGCCTTATCAATCTCTGACTAGTAAACCACCCCTGAATATCAGACGAGAACAACTTTTCTTGCTAGCAACCCATCACATCCAACATTCTCCAGCTTCTTCTGCAAAGTTTCTGAAAATTCCTGGTATTTTAAGCAAAAACACACCTCATATAAAACTAAATTCCTTATCTAATCAGTTTAACTTACCCCTGCAAAAAATCAAATCAACCAATACCAGCCCAAAATCTCTTTGGCTCCTACATCCTCCATTATCAGACCTAGAACTTTCTAGAAATCCCAAAAGCAGTACTCTTTCCGCGGAGTAGCAGGTTCTGTGCAGAAAAATGTGCACTAAATACAAAAACCATAAATTTCTATATACGGATGGATCAAGAATAGAAGAGAAAACCGGAGCAGCAGTGTTCACAGAAGATTCGACCACTAAATATCGCTTTCCAGACCTAATAACTAACTTCACGGCTGAGCTCTACGGCATTCTACTTTCGTTTGAACACATCGAACAAGACCAATCACAGCAATATGTCATCTGTACAGATTCCTTTAGTATCCAGAAAATTTCAACACCATTCAGTACCGACCCTCTCATTCAAGAAATTCAAATCAAAATCCATAACATCTTACAAGAACAAATTGTCATTTTAATGTGGATTCTCTCGCATGTTGGCATAATGGGGAATGAAAAAGCTGACCAAGCAGCACGAGAAGCCGACATACTACTAAACGTAAAAATTCCTCACTACGATATCCGGAGCCATATTAAATCCGTTTACGCTACAAAATGGAGCACATATTGGCGACTTACAACAAACAACAAATTAAGAACAATTAAACAAGAAACATCAAACTGAAGACACTTTGGAAACAGAAAAGATCAGATCGTCATCACTCGCCTACGGATCGGACACACCCGCTTAACCCATAAATACCTATTCGAAAGAATAAATCAGAAAATTTGCCAATGTAACGTGCCAATTATAGTGGAACACATATATATTAAATACAGTGCACAGAGACAACAGTGTAAGATACAGGACCATCTACAGAAAGCTTTAAAAAATTCTTATGGCACAATAAAAAATGTTTTGAATTATGTAAAAACCACCAATTTATAAAACCAAATGTAACACTATATGACGGGCAGTAATAGTCCTGTAACTGAAGCGCCGTTAAACATTTTAAATTAAAAAAAATCAATGTCTATTTTGTTCACTTTTATAGCACAAATTTCGTTTTTAAATGGCAAGTTGCATTTCGCCGGTCGCTATCGTATATCAGTTACATTTATAGTACTTGAAATACTTATTTTAAATACTTTTTAAAAGTATATGATATGTCAAGTACTTTTTATTAGCGATTACTAATAGTATTTGTTATTTCAAATACATTAATCAATATCTTTCTGAAATACTTTTACTGAATATATGGCATAGCTTTGATTATGTGGATTTTAAACGACGAAAGGATGTCTGGTAACTTCTCAAAGTAAAGAGGAACTTTCCTTTTGATTGGGTCTTAATGACAATGAGTAACGATACGAATAAACATCTCAAACAGAGAGGTTTCCATGGCAACGACCTCTAAAAACCCTAATTAAATCACATTTCTAATCAATATATGGAAATATGAAATGGTACGGTATAAACGGCAAATACAAACGGACCATTCAATATTCTAAAACATGAATTTAACACAAGACACTCTCATTAGCCGAGAATATTGCTTGAAATGTTCATAAACTTCGTATATATAATTATGTAGACTGTGATTGGACACTGAAAACTACAGCCACTTCACTGAAGCTTCATTTACAGTCCCGCTATATACGATGCATTATAATACATGCTTGATTAAGTGAAGTCATACAACTTGCTAGATTTGATGTACTTGTTAACGGCAATCGATTAACACTGAATGTTATATACGAACTAACCCGTTGAAATTTACCATCGCGAAGGTTACAGTGTCGATGGACAGTCAATGTTAACAATGGCCTCAAATTGGGAGGTTTTTGCCAAGGTGCCAATTCTAAACGTTTAGCGATCAGGCATTTAATAGTACATTTAATAGTAAAAGTACCGTAAATAACAGATTTGAACCATTTTTCGTTATTTAATTTTTCAGCGATTTTTCGTTAATAGAAAATTGCTAAAAAAATTTTTTTTTTTTTTCAGAATGCGGTTGCTGACGATTGATAGATTAATTACCATCCATAACAACAATGTTATAACGAAAGATAAAAGATAAAAAACGGTAAAAGTAACACACAAAGATCCATAATTTTCATACGGGCTGTGTGTTTTATAGCAAAGGTATTTTAAAGCTTTAATTTTGATTCTTCCAATTTTATTTACATAACTATCATACTGGGGGTTCCAAATAATGGATGCAAAGTTTAGTAAACTATAAACTGATGATACGAGTTTCAAAAGATAATTTTGTGTCAATATATACCTCAAAATCCATCACAATTTCCACCCCATTTAATATATCCCCATTTAATTTATAATGAAATATAAACTTATTAGTACTTCTAGAAAATGAGACAACGAGACATTTACTATAATTCAAGAAAAGTTTATTTTCATCTCAATATTTATGGGAATAATCAGTATCATTTTGGAGTAATATTGCGTTAGAAATAAGTTTAAAGATCATTTTCATATCATTAGAAAAGAAAATATAGAAAATTAGCATTAGCAAAAAGTAAAGTAGAAAGAGTAATGGTCCGAAATGAGACCCTTGAAGGACAACAGTAAATTTAACTGATTTTATATATTTTATATATTTAACCAGTAACTATACAGATTTGTAAGTAGTGCACAAGTCCAGTTACATAATACTGGGGAAAAATACAATACAATAATAACAATAACAATAATGTAAAAATACAAATAATGAATAAAATAAAGAATAAAACAATAAGATACTATATAACTAGTCTAATTTATTTTTATACTAACAAACTTTCTATAACTGTCGTAAAAGATATCTACATCTCTATCATCGATTTTGACTACTTGATTTCGGTTTTTAATATCAGAGATAAACCATTTCAGTAAATCCCCATGGATATCCATTTTTAATAGCTTTTTATTTAAAGATTATGGTGATTTTCTCATTGGCTTTACCGAAACTGTATATACAGAACTTGGATTTGTCATAAATTGAAGTAATGTTAAAGAACATTTTTATAGCATCAGCAAACAATAGAAAATTAACATTTAAACATAGTTTGCGACGTCGTTTACAAAAAGTAGAAAGAATAATAGTCCCAAATGTCACCCTTGAGGGACACCAGACGTAATTTTTATTAACCTTAACGTAAATTGGTAAAGGTCTTACTAAAATCTGTATATACATAAACCACTTGAATTTGTTTATCTAAATACCTATCATTTACATAACTATTTTAAAAAATTTATGTGAAGTGAGAATTTTCAAACATTTCAGGATTTCGCAGGTATTTAGTAAGTAAATGATGATAATTTGCGATGCCAAAACAAATTTTAAGTTAAAATATTTTTTTTATTAATTTTAATTCGAATGCCTAATACCATTATTTAGGTTTCTAAATACGTGCAGTTTTTTGTTTTGTTTTTAATATCAAGGTTTATAAAGATTTTGAAAATTGTGCCTATGGCTTCCATTGGTTGTTTTAAGTCATAACTCCGCCCCTCAGATTTCGTGTATTTAATTTCAATAATTTCCACTGGTTATTAAATTTACGATTTTAAAAATTAAATGCAACATTTGCCCAAATATAACTAGAACTTTGAAAAAATAATTTAAATAAAATAAAAATGCTATAAAATAAAAAAAAAAAAATTGTTCGAGACCGGATCGAACCCTAGTTTGTAAATTAGAACGCGAGAACGCTAGCCATTACACTATAAAAGCATGCTGATTTATTGTGTTACATAAGTTATTAAATATTTTACATGGTTCGCAAAAAACACAAAAATGCGTTATTTTCCAAAAACATATCTGATCAAAAATTCCTGTTGTACTATTCCGGTTCACACCAATGTACATTACTTAGAATTTTTTCAGATTTTTAGTTTAAACCATCTGGGCTACAGGGTGTGGGACAAAATTTTTTTTGCACAATTTTGGCAAAAATCGCTTCAAAATAATTTATTTTGCAAAAATAAAAATTTGATCGTTAAATCCACGTATCAAGGGCTTTCATTTGACACCCTACTCAGAATTAAAAAAAAAAAAAAAAAATGTTTCCATGTGCACATATTTGTTTATATTTTTAGGGGGATATGTTTTTTAGATGTTTTAGTATTTTTCCTATGTGCGGGTCAAAGAGTTGTATAAGCATGCCAAATTTCAACTCTCTAGGTTTAGCCGTTTGGCTACAATTTTTACCGAACAGACAGACAGACAGACGACAAAATGACGGTATAAGGGTCATACCTACAAAACCCTAAAAAAAATTATAACACAAATAATAATAGTCACGTATTTCAATGACTACAGGTATTATAGGAAACGCTAGAAACGACAAACAAATCTGTGTGTCATTTTGTACTAAACGACTTTGTTTATGATAAACATACGCCTGTGGACATAGCTACTATGCGTTTCTACCTATTCAGGCGGTAAGCAATACTTGTAAATGGGCTTTTTTCGGTGGTCGGTATTAGCCAACTGATCAGCTTTATACGATCATCCCTTAAGAGGGAATATTTAATCTAGTTAAATAATGTTCAATTATTTACCTTATCAATTTGTTTTGGCGTGCGAAATGTATCTGAATAGTCGTATATCGTTGAAAATGATACTGGTGCACATTTGTCGTTATGGGATAGTGAGAAGCGGAAGCTGTAGCTTGCATTCGCCGTGGTATGATAGGATCGATGATGTTACTAATGTAGAATGCTGTTAGCGATTAATTAAAAATTGGCGTTGGGAAATATCGTGCAATCGCCACCCCTAAATATGCGAGTGTTGAACACTTTTTTAAATGAAATCTAACTGAATTAATTGAAATCAAATTACGAAAACATTGCGGAATATTGATTGGAAATTCTGATATAATTGGGGTTTTTGTATTTTTTTGCATGTGTTTTTAATCTAATATTGGCTGAAAACAAACCGCCGACAAAAAATAACAAAACTCTATGTTTTTGTTTTGCGTGCTAAATTACGAAAATTAACCAATTAGCTAAATTTGTCGAATATGTTAAAATATACTTTTTATAGAATTGAGTATTTGGTTCGATGTTTTTGGTTTTATCGTGTTAAACAAAATGCCGTTGTGCGGAACACTAATTAGAAATTTCGAGTCTGGCCGAGAGTCGATGGTGCGAATATTGGTTTTTCTGCCTACTCCTGTACACATAACGGTGGATTGTATTTGTATTTGCAACTGCAGAATTAATTATCCGTCGATTAATTATTTTATATTATTGGATAGAACGCTCTTGCCCCAATGTTAGTTGTTGAAAATGCACGAACTATTTTTTTATTGTTTAATTTAGCAGATAAAATTCCCAGCAATTATTATTACGAGTCATACACAGAAATATACTATAAAAATTATCCCATTTTTTCATCAAATTTTCTACATTCATGATGTGAGGTAGACGATTACAGCGCATGATAAATGTGATGAAAAATAAGAAAATGTTATAGACCTGGGAAGGAAGACTGAATATTCAACGGTCAATGACGTGTTTTACGTTTTTATTTTGTCATACCGAATAACCGGGTGCATATACCGGATAAACGATTTGTGGATTGGCTCGAGAAGCCGGTAAACGCGGTTTAGAACACGATTTTGGAAGCAAATTTCAAAGTTTGTGACAATAAATTTATTTAACTACGACCATCAAGTAACAAATGCATTTTGTGTTAGAATAAATAAAACAATAGATAATTAACATATATTTTAAATATTATTGTAGATTACAACCTGCTGATGATTTGATAGCTAACTTGATGACGTAAGGTCTGAAGTATTACAATTGACGCTCGTAATTTTTGTGTTTTAAAATTAAATTTACAATTTTTGTAATAATAAAACTATATAGTTGTTAATAAAATATTGTATTTGACTCGCATATGATAGTTATATTACACTTGGATGATTACAACCGTTGGTAGTAAACTTCATCTTTGTGAAATATAGCCTCCATTATATGCTTATAAAATAAATAAATACTATTATAATATTTATAATCTTTGACACCACTTAAAATTAAATAAATATAAATAAAAGTTGCAATAATATTTAGCAGTGCAAATAATTAGAAAAGATCAGCTGTGGCCACCACAGGACCGACCGCCATCGTAAAGTACTTATATAAAATACATTCTAGCAGCAGAGTAGAAATAACTTGGCCTAATATTTTCTAACAGAGATATTATTTATCATGACCATGGAAACGTTACATATAAGTATGAAAAAATTGAGAATTTTTACAGAAATTATTCGAAATTTTTCATTTTATCAAAAAACGTCTCAAATAAAAGTTATTAGTTATTGCTTTTATAGCAACTTTTATTCAGTAATTTTTTTCGAAATATTTTTCTGCTGTGAAATATTCACAAAAATCTTAAATTCGACACGAGTAAATTTTTACGACTCCCATTTTTAGTCAACCGATTTTTACCAAAAGTTGATCAACTCGTGCCATTGATAGCAGAAGCTTAAATATGAAGTTTCATAAAAATCCTTTCAGCCGAATTTGCTCTGCACGTGTACACAGACAGACGGACAGACAGACGGACAGAGACGGACGGACGGACAGACAGACAGACATCATGCTAAAAATAGCCAAAACGTTATGTAGGAACCTCAATTCGTGGAGATCCATCGAAATCTCGAAATGTCAAAATCGGTATGATCACTATACCTCCCTTACATATGTTGACAGTCGGTAAAAATTGAATAACAATTAATTTAAGATACCATAAGGTAGAATAATAATTATAATATTTTTTCTTTATCCATTTTAAGACTTTTGATAAAAAAAAGTAACTACAACTTTTTGAAGGTTTTTGAATTTTGATAGCGTGAATCTGCCAGAGCTGGTTATCAGTACTCGTACCGGTTGATTGCTGACAAGTAAATAGTACATATCTACCGGTATAATTTTCGTAAATGCTTATTTATTCTTTTGCTTTTACTTTATTTAAAACTTAGCTATAAGCTTTTGTTACCATATGACACTTCTCGAAAGACCTTGAAATTTTTATTTGGAATCGCAATACATGATGAAGTGGTGAAGTTACCGTAACACTTTACTGGTACTTGCCATCCTGTCTAGACGGTTTATTCTGTCAAGTATCTGGAGAAGACATTTGAGAGTTCTGTTACTCCCCAATTTCAGTGAAACGCAATATTTTCAATACCACGAAATGTGAGACACACACTTCTGAAAATATACTTTACAACACAATATTTGGAACTCCGTAAGAGTTCATTTCAAGATTAGAGAATATAAAATACTAGACCAATATTGCCTATCTTATAATAGCATGCCCTTTATTTATTGTGCGCTCGGTTATATGAATACTCCGTTAAATGAACCATCCAATATAGTAAACAGTCAATATTTAACATGAGGTTCTTTAGTTTTGTGGGATGTTATGGCTGCAGAAATTTAAGTAAAAGGTCTCTATACAGTGTGTTGATTGACGCGGGAACTCAGAGAGGTAGAGGGAGAAATGCAACAGGCTCACCAGCTTGCAAAAGATACACTGAAATATCCGAAATTTATAATAAATGTAATTTGGAAATTTTGTATGGTTTAGTAAATTGAATTTTGAAACGTACTGGACTGAATGCGTCAAGTAACCATCTTCCACTGCAGGTCTATGTAATGAAAATAAGTGAAGACTATAGAAACAATAATGAATAAACAGTTAGTGAAATAAGTTCATCGGACATTGAAGCATTTAATAAGGCTATACACAGGAGGGAAAGAAATATTTTCGATACTGATAACTTAATTTACGAAAATGCAGGGAGAAGGTTTTAGTAGAAAGTCTGGCTGACACGAAAGTGCAAAAACAAATAACATCATATTTCAGTTTCCTATAAACATGAATTAACATTAAGTAAATACTAAATAAACTTTCAATTATTTGAACAATATATTGAATCTACAGTTTATCTTTTTGAAACTCAATTATAGATAAATATTACTGAGTTACAATTGTAACTTTGACAATGGCGAGAGCTAAAACTGCAGTCAGTACATTAATAAAAGATTATGTAAAACACAACTCAATGTTTTCGTTTAACAATCTCTTACATATTTTAACAATTTGATTTTATGAACTCTACTGGTTTCGACTAGTTCACATAATCGAGCGCCTACTGTCATTTACTCTATAATCATCTTAGCCCCCGACAGTGATGTGAGGATACAATTTGTGCTTTTCATATGCTTGTTTTCCTTAATTCTTTGTGTTTTCTCTCATATTTCGTGCTATTAACAACCCTTGTTGAATTTCATTGATCCATTAACGATACAAAATTGCTTTGACACAAAACTTGTGATTAACTCCCCTTCATTCTAACGCTAATAACTCCTGGTATAAAATTAGTTATTTGTATGTACGTTAGGGGTTGTTGTAACATTGTATAAGGGTCAAGATAACACGAACAGTTCAATAGTTTAATGCAAAAGTCTCAAGTTGTAGTTCCCTACAAGGTTTACCATCAGTCTTTCTTAAGGAAAGGACTGTCCTTTCTTTTGTAGTTTCACAAGACGACACTAGGGAAAGAAACTTCTGTCGAGTGTGTGAAAATAACTTCTTAATAAAAGTTTTGTAAAGCGATGCAACGAACAGTAGGGACAGTTGTTTTAGGATAAAGCTTGGACCATTTGCTCTATAAAAAGATATTTACTTTGTTTCGATAGTTTAAAATGATCACAGAATGTTGGGATAGAGCTATTATTTGATTTACTTGCGGGATGTTTGATTTATTCACTTCCTACGGACGATTGTAGGAAAATTTTTGCTTAAAGCAGCACTGTTTTTCCGGTACCTCAGGGTTTCGTGATAATCATCCAGGGGTTCCGCGGAATTATAATGAGAAGTCCTATGGGATTATCCCGCGGGATTAAATAAAGGAGTCTTGTAGAATTATAATTAATTCACGTATATAAATAAATCGTTTTTGTTGTGTCAACTAATTTAAAAACTACAATCTTACGCTGTATTCACCCTGTCAAAATTATAAATTAAAATTAACGTTAAATTAGTACTTAACGTTAAATTGGTACGTGGAAATTAAATAGCATGCATAAATTCCTTTCCTTAAGTTTTTAACCCATAGGTTGGTTTGCAGCATTTCTCTAGTCTTTTTAGTTCCACGTACGTATTGCAATTCATATCTTCCTTTATCTGTTTCATGTATGAGGGCTATTCGGAAAGTAGCCGCCGTTTGGCTATAAAAATAAAACCAGAATAGATACAAATATTTGATTGTATACATCTTAAAACTACATATTTTCTTTATTTTTCCACCTAGTCGCCATTTAAATTTAAAAACTTGTCATAGCATTTAACCAGTTTTGAAATACCTTCTTCATAGAACTCTGCTGCCGCCAGAGAAATGTAGCCAAACTGTCACAGCGTTTTGAAGATCTTCATCATTAGCGAAGTGCTGGAATCCAAGCTAGTTCTTCATGTGGTTGAGCAGGTGGAAATCAGTTGGAGCCAATTCTAGAAGAAAGTCTAGGGCGGAACCCATTCGTTTGATTTTGTGGATCTCGGTCAGCAGTTTTGCTACCCAACGAGCACAAAACTTCCGGTAGCCTAATTTCGCGGTGACTATCTCGTACAAAACAGTCCCAGAAACTTGAGGAAATTTTTCGAAAAGTTTCGAGATCATGAACCGACAGTTCTATCTAATATTTGTCGGGATATTCTATTGCGGCAGTCATGTTTTGAGGTTATAACAAGCGAACACTCGGCAGTACGACGCTCCCCCTTGCACAGCTGTAAGCTTACTGAATCACTGCACACGCCGATGTAACAATGGCGGCACTCCACCGCATACTACTCACCCTACGCAACAATGGAGGTTACTTTCCGAATAACCCTCGTACTCTAGGCTTAGTCTACCCCTACCATTCTTTCCCTCAATTGTCCTACTATCCTTTTCACCTTTATGTCTTATATGTCCAATTCAAACATCTCTTCTCTTCTGCAACATTCTCCACAGACATGCTCCCTCTTCCATTTGCCACAACCAACGTAAATTAATAAATTTAAATTAAGACACTGACATTTAACGTTGTACCGATAAATTTCTATCGATTTCTACTTTATCGATCGGTATTCTACATTTGTTTTATTTGATAGTAAGGTTTTGAGCATTTCATAGTTTTGAAAAAAATACAATGTAGGAGATATTTATAACTATGGTCATAAAAAACAGAAAAGTATGGCTAGAATAAGAACAATATGGTCATATAAATTTTTAGGTTAAATAGATGCTTACTGCGCATGAGTCAATTAGAAATTAAGTGTAAAGTTTGGAGTTTATAATCTCCTCATTTTAATTTCTAAGTACAAGTATTAATTTAGAGGGCTGTGAACGCTAATGTAGAGTTATACGTAACAAGAGTAATAACAAGAAATGTTTCCTATATACGTTGTTTTTACTAAACCTTCTTTTTATTTAAAATTTCGTAAATAAAATTACATAAATCCTATTTCTTAATGGGTTCCGCTTTATGTTCCTATGATGTTGCAAATTTAAAGACCACTGGAATAAAATAAAAATAAAATGTTGACTGACACCAGCAATTTTTCTATTTTTATAAATAGTAATTTAATATTTCACGAACGTTTTTATCAGTATATATATCTTAATATTCGGCCAACTATCCTCCGCCAAAAATAGCCAAATATAAAGCAAGATGACAGTTGTGATAAGGGCGGTTAAAATAACAGCAAAAATTGAAAATAAACACGTTTGCATGATAGTAGACAGATGTCGTCCACTACAAGAAAGATGCGTGTCTGAATTAATTATATTTTTAGCAATAAAACTTTTGAAAGCTATAAACAAGGTAATAAAGAATATAAAACACAAGTTTAATAGAATTTTAAATGTCAAAACAACAACTTTTATGTCTATTTATTTGTGTGAAATTAGTTTCCCATTTATCAAAGACTGACATCTACAATTTTACTTTAAAATATCTTCTACATTCGTTTTTATACCTATTGGTTACTATTAGATATGTTATTTTAGTTCAGAGCTGGGTTAACTAAGAAGTAGCAAGATCTAGTTTTAACTTCTTCACCTCATCGTGAGCTAATGACAAAAAAACTTATGTGAAGTGTGAATTTTCACACATTTCAGGGTTTCGCAGGTATTTAGTAAGTGAACGATGATTATTTGGGATGCCAAAACAAATTTTATGTTAAAATATTTTTTTTGTTAATTTTAATGTGAATGCCTAATACCATTATTTAGGTTTCTAAATATGTGCAGTATTTATATATATATATATATATATATATATATATATATATATATATATATATATATATATATATATGTGCAAGGTTCATTAAGATTTTGAAAATTGCGCCTATGGCTTCCATTGGTTGTTGTAAGTCATAACTGATTTCGTGTATTCAATTTCAACAATTTTCACTGGTTATTAAATTTATGCTATTAAAAATTAAATGCAATATTTGCCCAGATATAACTAGAATTAAAAAAAAAAAATTAACAAAATAAACATGCAAAAAAAAAACAAAAAAATAAAACTGTTCCCGAGATCGGATCGAACCTTAGTTTGCAAATTAGAACGAGAGCATGCTAACTATTACACTATCAAAGCATGCTGGTTTACTGTGTTACATAAGCTATTAAATGTTTTACATGGTCAAGCCAAAAAAACAAAAAATCCGTTATTTTCTGAAAACATAATGTGATCAAAATTTTCGGTTGTACTATTCCGCTTCACACAAATGTACATAACTTAGAATTTTTTCAGATATTTAGTTTAAACCATCTGGGCTACAGGGTGTGGGACAATTTTTTTTTTACACAATTTTGACAAAAATCGCGTCAAAATAACTTATTTTGCAATAATAAAATTTTGATCGTTAATCCACGTACTAAGGGCTTTCATTTGATACCCTACTCAGAATTTATTTATTTTTTTTTTCGATGAGTACATATTTGTTTATATTTTTAAGGGGATATGTTTTTAAGATGTTTTAGTATTTTTCCTATGTGCGGGTCAAAGAGTTATATAAGCATGTCAAATTTCAACTCTAGGTTTAGACGTTTGGCTACTATTTTTACCGAACAGTCAGACAGACAGACAGACAGATAGACAAACAGACAGACAGACAGACAGACAGACAGACAGACAGACGGACAGACAGACAGACAGACAGACAGACAGACAGACAGACAGACAGACAGACAGACAGACAGACAGACAGACAGACAGACAGACAGACATACAGACAGACAGACAGACGACCAAATGACGGTATAAAAGTTTTTTGCTCATACCAACAAAACCCTAAAAAGGACATTCCGAGAAACCTAGCAATTAAAAAGGCATTCTGAGAAACCTAGCAATAAAAAAGGCATTCTGAGAAACATAGTGACAAAAACGCTAGCATTCGTTTGGGATTAATTTAGACGTCGTAGCGCTTCGCAATCCTGAGTTATACTGATTTGCAAATTGCCCGGGCGCAGCGGAAAGTCCCCAAAAGAGTTTGTTCATTAAGCTTGTCGTCATGCACCCTTAATCATATTTTATCATGAGAAACAGTACCCAGCATTCTTTACTGGATCCGGGTGAATTGCGGACACCCGTTTCATCATTATAAAAAGCATAATTTAACCCTTTACTGCATGAATTTTTATTTTTGAAATAATTCATGAGCATTAAGAATTGGTTCTTATTGAAGAAAAATTAATTAAAAAAATATATTTAATATATTAATTATTACTTTTATGAAAAAATAATAATTAAAATAATAATTTAGGGTTTGTGCCATACATGGAACATTATGATTCTACATTATGTTACAAAAGAAAATGATTCCGTATTATTTTCTCGTCAATTGCTAGGTGTTCTTCATTAGGGATTAAAAGCAGACGCCCTCGAATTTTTGAAAGAAAAGGTCGTATCTTCTAGTTGTCTTTTCTCAATAAATTCAGAGTTATCGTTGAAGTGCAAATTCCGCTTGATATCCTCAAATCTATTACAGCCCATTACTAGAGATACTGCAGGATCCATTCCTGTGTATGTGGCATATATGAACATTCATGAAGTAACGTTCTGATTCAGTTTTAAAAGTAAAATAAAAAATAAAAATCGGAATGTGCCATATATGGCACACTATGCGGTAAAGGGTTAACCTAACCTATCTTTAATAAATGACTGCATATACAATTTTCTCGTTTTTTAATCGTACGTGCTTTTGGGAAAATACGTTTAATGTAGTACCATTAAATGCTCTATAAAGAAATAATATGGCACATTTCTGGCATATCCCCGTGTTTTTAAATGAAGCAGGCAATAAAGGTACTCAGATAATTAAAAAGGAAACAATTGCTTTAATAAATGAGTGGATGAGCAATGAAATTAATATTCTTAATGGTAAAAATATTTTTTGAATCTCTTTGTTCCAATTAATGTGAGAGCATTGTATTTTTCGCGTGTTCCTGTCCTAATAATTAAGAATTCAGTGTCGCAAACGTTAAAAACAATGGCGATTATCCTGAAAAAAGCATTATTACAAGAATGGCGATATAATTATCAGCGTGGCTTTACAAAAAAGTTTATTTTTAAGGGGTATTGTTGCTGTCATTTTATTACTACACCTATTGTTCTTTTGTTAAATTAAGCAAGTAAGCTCGTAGGAAGTGTTTCCATTTATCGCATTATACTTCTGTCATTCTATTTTAATTTAAGCATGGCCCAATATAAGGGGGCGGTTGTAATTTGACCTGCATTTTATTTATTTATTTCTTGTCGATACAAATTATGAATTAAAATTATATATATCATTTTTTTAAGTAACAACTTTCATTTAAATTATCAAATATTAGTCCAAAACCTAAAATTAAAAGTTCACTAAATATAGAGGACTGCAGACCGATAAATATGCTGCCAATGACCGAAAAGATCTTGGAAATAGTAGTATATAAGCAAATTATTGAATACATACCAGATCTACAAGTATGAAATGCGGATTTTTTTTCAAACTTGCCGCGCAAACCGAGTGTATAGTTCAAAGTTTCAACACATATGGCGTTTTGTTAAGTTATCATTAAGTGTCAAATGCGTATAGGTTATAATTTGAAAAGTGATCATTAAGTTTTGTTTTACTGTGTTAAAAATGTCAAATTTTGTGCCAAATAAAGATCATTCGCGGACAGTACTACTGTTTTGTTTTCATTTGAAAAAAAAAACTGCTGCTGAATCATACCGACTGCTTCGAGAAGCTTATGGTAAATATGCTCCATCGCAAGATACCTGTGATCGATGGTTTCGGCGTTTCAAAAGTGGTGACTTTGATCTTACAGACAAAGAACATGGAAAACCTCCAAAAAAATATGAAGATACAAAATTGGAAACATTGCTACAGGAAGACGATAGTCAATCACAAAAACAACTAGCAGAGCAGTTAGGCGTTAGTCAACAAGCTGTTTCCAATCGCCTACGAGAGATGGGTAAGATCCAGAAAGTCGGCAGATGGGTTCCACATGCATTGAATGAGAGGCAGATGGAAAAACGCAAAAACACTTGTGAAATTTTGCTTACACGATACAAAAGAAAGTCTTTTTTGCATCGTATCATTACTGGCGATGAAAAATGGATTTATTTTGAAAATCCCAAACGCAAAAAATCATGGGTGAACCCAGGCTCACCATCCACATCAACTGCAAGACCGAATCGCTTTGGCAAAAAGACAATGCTGGGATCAAAAGGGTGTGGTCTATTATGAATTGTTAAAACCTGGTGAAACAGTTACCAATACCCAACGCTACCAACAACAACTGATCGAACTGAACCATTCGCTGCTCATAAAACGACCAGAATACGAAAGAAGACAGCACAAGGTAATCTTTCTTCACGATAACGCTCCATCACATAATGCAAAAGCAGTTTGCAACACATTGGAAGCACTCAAGTGGGAAGTGCTACCCCATGCCGCTTACTCACCAGATTTGGCTATTTCAGATTACCACTTGTTCGCATCGATGTGTCACGCACTTGCCGAGCAGCACTTTTGTTCATATGAAAATGTGAAAGAATGGCTAGATGAATGGTTTGCGGGGAAAGGGGAAGAGTTCTACTGGCGAGGTATTCACAAATTGCCTGAAAGATGGGAAAAATGTATAACTTCTAATGGAGCATACTTTGAATAAATAAACTTTTACTGTTCTTTTGAGTTTAATGTGTTTTATTTTTAAAAAAATCCACATTTCATACTTGTAGACCTGGTAAATTGTAATGACGTTTTTGTAAATGTTCAATCTGGTTTTCGTGCAAATCATTCATGTGAAACGGCGTTTAATTGTTTGCTTAATGAATGGAAATTGATGCTTGATGATACCTAAAAAATTGATCTGTGCTGTATTCTTAGGTCTTAAAAGAGCTTTTGAGACGTTGGACAGGGATACTTATTAAAAAGCTTGAAAATAACGGAGTAAAAGTGGTTTCGAAGCTATCTTAATAGTAGATACCAGTGTGTTAGGATGAATAATGTACCTTCAAAATCTTTGCCTATTGACATGGGCGTACCTCAAGGAAGTGTACTAGGTCCACTCCTTTTCTTACTGTACATTAACGATCTTCCGAATATTCTCAAAAACTGTAAAATGCATCTATTCGCTGATGACACATTAATATATTTGGTTAATTCCGAAATTTATCACACTTATTAAATAGCGATCTTAACCTGGTAAACATATTGATGAATAAAAACAAATTAAAACTTAATACCAGTAAACTTAAGGGGATGTTACTAGCTTCACCATCGCAACTTGATACAAGGAACATTGTCGCATCCATGAAATTAAAATAGGGTATACAGCATTAGATTTGCTAGATGAGATTAAATATCTAGGGGTTATTATAGATCAAAAATTGAAATCTAGTTTGTTTTGCGACTATAAGTCGCAGGGTCAAACCCTGAAGATAGCTATCGTTGAATTGCGAAGTCCATGCTTTTCGCATGAAGAGTTATATATAGCGTATTCGCGTGCAAGTTCTAGCAATAACCTTTACATGCTAGCATCTAATGTTAAAACTAAAAACATTGTTTATAAAGAGGCTCTCAGAAATAATCCTGTTCAGTTTAATCCTGGCCTTTGTCATGTTTTTAGTATTGTCTTCTGTCCAGTCACATAATTACGAGTAGGTATGTTGTAGGTTCCAAAACAATACAAGTCAGTTATAACGAATTGCAGCTAGTTAATAAAACTCACAATATTGATGCAGTCAAGTTGCAATTATTTATGTTATTATCTAACATGCTTACCATGATATATATATAAAACCTGTTTACAGTGTTTTTACAATTACGTTCAGAAAAAAATAAAATGAAGATCAATTTTGACTCTATCTTGTACTAACAACATTTTATTTTATTTTGAGTATGTAGCAATATACATATATGATGAAATGAATTTTTAGTAAAAGTATTTCTGTTTTATATTTTGCATTCAATAGAAGAACCCTTTAAAGGATATGGTGTTGAACTTGTGAAATATCTGTGAGAGGACGTGATTTTTCCAACCAAAGATAACGTCCTGCTTTCAAGGATCTCTTGTATGCCACTAGAGACTACTGATGGTATTTCGTCCTGCATAGTAAAAGATAAAGCTCTATGTGTTATCTAGTTTTTCATCATATCGCCTTTGGTTATCTCTGTCAGTGCTGCTCGTAATTTACTTATGTATTATATTCATATTTTAGTCTTTGTATGAATACAGGAAAAAAGAAAATAAAATATTTCACTGTAATTATATCTGAAAAGGATAACTACATTTGTATGTATTTATTTCTTTTATTCATACTTTTTTTTAAAATTATTTTATTTGATCTTAGCAACTAAGGCCATTTACCAGGATAGTTTTTGATTTTTAACTATACATTTTTAAACCTTGCTACAAATACAAATGCAAATATCCATGCCATCACCGGGATTCGAACCCGAGCCACCCTGGTCTAACAGTTAACACGTCAGTATATTAACTATTACACCATGGTGACCGGTTTGTTCATACTTGGTTTGGGTATTAGCGGTTGATATTACCACAAGATACGTTCTTTTGGGACACAAATTTTGTATTTTTGTGAACATATACACACCAAATCCACATACGTGATAAATTTAAATAGAAATTACGATAAGAAAACAGTTAAAAATACACTTCTACATTTATGATCTTGGTTTTGTGTATGCATTAATGAATTTTACGAATTAATAATAATTTTAATATGGAATTAAATGGATTAGTATCAGTGCCATTGAGATATACGTGCGGACAATTAATTTAAAAGCCGGTCACCGTGGCTCAGTCGTTAGCGTGGCAGTCTACTAACTTCTGGGCCATGGGGGGCTCGGGTTCAAATCCCGGTTATGGCATGGATATTTTGTGTTGTCCAAAAAATACATTGTAATTTTCTGTAACATTTTCAAAAATAAAAATTGCTTCTACTGGATAATGGCCTTAGTAGCCAAGTCCAAACATATTTTTAATAAAAAAAAAAAATAAATAAAAAAAAAAAAAAAAAAAAAAAAAATTAATTTAAAATTGAAGGTAAAGAATAATATTATTGGTATATATTAGCCGCTTTACTTGTTCTCATACGCCTTACTATATTCTAATTCTGTAAATTATACAGCAACCTATTAAATGTAAGTATTTAATACTCACTTTTTCTCATGACCGGTTGTAAAACATACTTTTGTATCTAGTTACTTTATTCTCTAAGGAAATTTTTTGAACTTATTCCCTCAATAAAATGACAGATGTAAAAAAGACATAATTATTTATTATTTATTCTAATACTAATATTACTATAATTTTGAACATTAATATAGTGACCTTCACTCTCCAAATTAGTTTTTTTTACTAATCACATTATTAATTGACACAAAATCTATGCTTGTTGATGTAAAAGGTTCATTCCCAAGTAAAATAGTAATAGTTCTGTGTAATTGCCTACACCAGGGGTCGGCAACATGGCGCCCTCCGTGAGATTTTTATGCGTCCTCGCTATCGAGACACACACATACTGAGCCCAATATCCACATCGCATCTATTGGTGATTCGATTTAAGCGATCAGCGCTAGATAAGACGACCTTGCGAACCACGAGTGTTTACTTATTTTACGTTTTTATGCGCCCTCAATAACATTTGAATTTATATTGCGCCCTTATTGACAAAAAAGTTGCCGACCCCTGGCCTACACTCTTCTTATCATACAATTTTCTGAATCTGTATATGCCTTTTCATACAATCTCTTTGATTTTGCAGGCAATAATTCGGCAGGTACCTCCATTGCAACTGACGCGATATCTGGTGATGTCCCGATAAAGTTCTCGTCGCCATCTTCACTGTTTATTTCCATTTTTAAATTATTAACAGTGTTATTTGAATACATTTTAACAAATCTTCACTATATATATTAGGTCGTAAAGGATGAAATTTGTAGAAAAAAAAGACAAAATTGGTTGATAACAAATTTAAGGAATTATTTTATTCAACAAAGTATGCACCCATATTGTCTATACACTTTTGTCATTTAATTAAGCGGCAGGTTGTTCAGACCGGTGGTATAAAACCCTGGCAGACGAGAGTCAATGAATTCCTGGAAGGCCAGTTTTACACCATTGTCGGAATTAAAATGTTTTCCTATTCAAAAGTTGTCCAAATTGCGGAAGAAGTGGTAGTCAGTGGGTGCTACGTCTGGTGAGTATGGAGAATGATGAAGAAGTTCCAACTCCAATTCCTGTAGCTACAGGTATTTGTGCAGTGTATGGTCTAGCGTTATTATGCAATCTGTTGACCAATCTAGGCTGTTTTTCTTTAGGTTTTTGCATCATTTCGTCCAGTTGATTGCAGTATATTTCTACTGTGATCGATGAGCCAGTTTTTTTTTTGTTTTGTGTGGTTTTTAAGTTACCTGTACAAAATTTGGCGAACCAATTTGATATTGTCTGCTGCGTAGTAACACTAGAGCCAAATACACTATTAATGTTTCGCGCGGTCTGCGATGCCGTAGTTTCACGTAAGAACTCATACTTCATAATAGTGCGAATTTCCTACCGTTCCATTTTCAACAAAATTAATGTAAAAAAAAAGTTTTTGATATTTTTTAGAGCATACAATAATTTTTTTAAACAGGCAAGAAGTGTAACTTTCCAACAAAAAAAAAAAAACGGTAAAATATTAAGCCAATGTCAAATAATAAGCTGTTAAAGTTGGCAATATTATTAACTACAAATGTCATCCTTCACAACCTGATATATACAAAACACTTATTCAATATTGGCACATTCAACGTGACATAAACAAATTCTATTTTTCATAATATAAACAAGCTGTCTCCGTAGCAACATAACAATAACCTAGATCTATTGATTTCTGTTTGAAAATTATATGAAATCAAATTTCAAATTGATTAAATAAATTGTAACTGATCGTCGTGAGAAAAGTTTTTATGCTTCTCGGGAGTAAAGTGCATTAATCCCTTAAATGAAAATACCCTCCACTCTCTTCGGTCGTCTCGGGCATTACTTACATTCTCGGGATTAAACCATCACTTAGATACATAAATATCTATTTATTTCAACAATATTTGCATAATATGTATTTGCCATGAAGATAGTCACGAACCAAATAGTGTAAATATACGCCCAAATAAGTATTATTTAATAAATTTTAAAGAACACAATAAAATACTTTCTTCTATTATTTTGTTGTACAGCTATACAATAATACGTAAGTTTTAAGCCTGTACTCTGAAGTGTGAAAATACATTTTACACATAATACTACAAGTTAATACTGTAGGTGTGCAGTATATACCACACTCGAGAAATAAAAAGTCCCCAAGTACGTAAAGTGTTATGGTCCCTGTATGTAATTGTCACTCTGGAATCTATTTTAGTTGAAGTTATTTTGTTGTTATAGCATTATTGGTTTTGCAGCCACCATCATATACGTACGTACGATATTGGCTGCTCTATATACCAATAGATAGCCTTTGTGTAAGTTTACTCTGTTGTGCTTCGTGCTTTAAAGAAAATTGTCAATGTTCACAAAAAATACAGGATCTTTTTTTCTTAAAACTTCCGACCAAAGCTAATGATCTACTTTTTGTAGTGTGAGATTTAAAAACGTTTTCCATAAAGTAATAAGAAGTCTTTTAAAGAAGGTCAGCGTAAAAAGAGTTGCCAACTGTAAAGCTGCCAATCTAAAAAAAAAGAATTTATCAGGGAAAAGTACACTGCAACGTATAGATCACATTATTACATTTTTTAAAATCTAATGTATTTTTAACAAATAAAGAACAACAAAACACACATATGTAAACAATATATATTGTGTCCTAAATCTTCTCTCTGGATCATAGGGCCTTTATAAACTCGTGCCATCGAGTTCTGTGAAGAACAAGCCTCTTCACCTGGAGCCAGGTAGTTTCTTGGACATCTAGTTCTTTATGTGGATACAGGGCAACCTCTACGACGGTTTCCCTGAGGGTTCCACTCTAATGCCACTCTGGAGATATCATTTAATATCTTCCGGAAGGTATGCCCAATCCAGTTTCACTTTCTTGCTTGGATTAACCGTGTAAACAATAATAGGAACTGTCTAATAAGATTTGCCTCTTACCATACACGATACAATTTTTGTATCTAAAACAAAAATTTCCGAGAATTAGTGAAGCAATAATTAAAGAGGGCATATTTGTGGGCCCACAAATAAGAGAAATAACTAAAGATGATGCGTTTGACAGTATGCTAAATGGAGCTGAAATAAGAGCTTGTAGAGCTTTTAAAACAGTTGTTTCAAATTTCTTGGAAATGTGAGAGCTGAAAATTACAGAGATATCGTGAATAAACTATTTGATGCCTACAAAGAAATGGGATGTAGGATGCCCTCAAAAATTTTCTTCCTGGACTCTCATCTACATTTCTTCCCAGAAGATCTGCGTGCATTGAAGGTGATGAACATGGGAAACGGTTCTACCAAGACATTTCCGCCATGGACAAGCGATCGGGGTAAATGGAGACCAAATTTGCTTGCTGATTACTGCTGGATATTAATAAGGTAGGCCTCAGAAACAAAATATCGACGTAAAATATCAAAAACAACATTCTGAGGTAAATTAAAATTAATAATAATACGTCTATCGCTATATTTCTTTAGAAACCAACAATACCTCACAGCAAAAAAAAATATGGGTGATAGGTCTGATGTCATTTTCGGCTTTTAGGTCAAATTTTAAGTGGAATACACTAAATAAAGCTGCGTTACGTTGAGCTAAACCTCTGTGTATTATGTTCTTGTGTTACTATTCTAAAGAACCAGGAGTGGGGGAGCTATAACGGAAAAGCATCAATGTTTAGCTTCTAAAACCATTTGTATGCAAGTTGTGTACCTCTGTATATAGTAGTAATATATATGTTTGTTGTTTTGTACTTTAAGATGAAATTACAGCATATCCAGTAACATAATTCAATCAAATCCGATCAAATGCAACGCAGGCATCCATAACGCATGATGGAAGTGACACCTAGCGGCAATACCTTACACTATATCCGAATGCCACAAAATATGATTTACGCTCATCATCCAACATATGTGTTTAAGTCAAGCAACACTTGTCACCATGTATCCCATCTCTTTCTGTTATATAAATGATAACTATAGTTCACTTTGCGTATGACAGAGCACAAACCAACTGTAAACAAATAATTTACGTTCGTGTTCTGAATTACTAAGGTCTATAGAAATTCTACTGAACAAGAAGTTCGTTATTTGAATTAAGCGAAAAGCTCAACAACTACAAACAATAAGCTCGACATAGGAAAGGCGTGAAATAGTTCGAAAGGGGTTCTAATTCGCAAAACTATTAGTGCAAATATTAGGTTATAAATTATTTTATATTGTACGATCTAAATCATTTCATATATCAGCCGTTATTTGATAATAAAGGACAATACAAATGAAACTAATTTAGAACAACCCAACACAGAATCATCCACAAATATTACTTACTTACTAAATCCTAAAGCCTTTCTACCTGCGGTGTAAGGCTATAGTCAAATTACTTATTCTCCTTCTTTCAATCGTGTTCTGTCCTTTGTATATTTTCTTATCTCCTCCAACTTTACGTCTCTCTTCGTTGCAGCTTCTATTGTTTCTTGGTGCCAGGTTTTTTTCGGTCTTCCTGGTCTAACTTTCTAAACTATTGCTTCAAAAGCTCTTTTTTACTAGTTTGTCTTCACTCATTCTGTGTATATGTCCCGGTCATCTTAGCTGTCCTTCTTCTACCATATTATGGTCTCCACTGGCTTTTTGCTAGTTTTTCTCTAAATACTTCATTTCTTATTCTGTCTAATTTTGTTTTACCTTAAATTTTCAGTAAAAGTCTGATATCAGAACTTCCTATTTTCTTGGTGCCAGGTTTTTTTCGGTCTTCCTAGTCTAACTTTCTTCACTGTTCTTGCTTCAAAAGCTCTTTTTACTATTTTTTCTTCACTCATTCTGTGTATATGTCCCTTAGCTGTCCTTCTTCTATTATGGTCTCCACTGGATTTGTGTCTAGTTTTTCTCTAAATACATTTCTTATTACAAATTTAGTTTTACCTTCAATTTTCCTTAAAAATATTATTTTAGAGCTTCTTATTTTGGGCTATGCACCTGTGTGGTGGTCCAGAATTCTGAGACGTATGTTAAAATCGGTACTGTCACTTTTTTGAAGATCTCTACCTTGATGTTGGTTGGTATTTCTCTTTTAGTAAGGAGCGATGATTTGATGCTGTTGAACATTTTTCCTGATGCGCCAACTCTTTCCATAATTTCTTCATCCATTTTTCTATCTTCCGAAAAAACTGTGCATAGGTATTTGAATTTCCCTACCTATTACATTATTTTGTCAATGTTAATGTTGTGTTTTTTTTGTATCCTGCTTATTATTATTGTTTTGTCTTCCGTGTGATAATTTTCATAGCAAAATTCTGCGTTCAAAATTCACGTTTTCCATTTTCCAGTAGCCCACAGTGTATTTTTTCATGTTACTTTCTTCAACTTTCAAATATTATTTAAATAATTTAAGATATTATTAATATTTTATTTCCTTGGCAAGTTCTGTTTTGATTACGTGTTTTATTAACAACCTTCTATCGAATATCTGTGTCTGAATTTCTTACACCTTTTGAGTAGTGTACTATTAACCCGTCAGTATGATTTATTATTAAGTCACTTTTGTTAACAGAGAAAAATGAACGTAAATTTCAAAGTTAAATACCCTTTAGTCGTTATTTTTTTTTCTTTTTTTGTTAATGGATTTTTTGTTTTTATTTTCTATTCTTTTTTACGAAAATCAAATTCTTAAAAATATTTTAATGAGCTAAGTTGAATAGAAGAAAGATTGATGATGTAAGGGATGAATTAACATAAGGGACTTTACAATTTAGTAGTTTCTTATCGTTAAGTTACTTTTTTTTGTGATGTGAATAAAATGTAATATATCTTGTGTAAACTTGTACATTGTTGAGATGAAAACCATTTTTTACCTTTTGTCCTTGTTTATCAATGTTTTTTTAGAAGCAACGTTTGAGTTAAATTTTCATTAATGTGTGAAAAATGCTGGAAACTCTTTAGATTTGTAGTGACAGTTTGGTGACAAATATAAAATTAGATTTTTAGCGTGCTTTTGGTGCGAATTTTTTTACAGTAGCGAAATTTGTTCTAGGGTACCGTAAGTCTAAAGTTGGGTCCACATACCGAACCAATCCTCTAATGTATCGCGTAAGGTAATGCTCGATTGTAATCTACGTTTATCAGAGTGTAAATATACATAATCTAAATATAAAACCCGTAACCGCAATTCGCAAGTAGGTAAGTTAAAATGTCGAGAACTCTTAAGTCTATCCTTATAATTAATGCAACCAGTCAGCGAATATGAGCAGTTCATATCCGAAACCGCTAGCGGATTTTGAACTCATTATGTGGGAGTTCTAGGATTGTAGATAGGTACCGCGTAAATACCACAATGACGTATATTAATACAAATATATTAAATAAATAAGCCAACCACGATAATTAATTTATATATAAGGTAGGCTCCCCATATTAAGACTAAGAAACATGAGACAAAAAAGTATGAATAGGTTTTAAAACTTACGTAAACGATGTACTACAGCAATGAACTAGGAAATGAACTCACCTGAAAAACAGAAGAAAAAATTAATATAAAATTGTAAAATAAGATCTGAATTTTATATTCTCACTGAGAAAACATTCGCATCGCTAGTTAATGTTGCATTGTGATAACAGTTAAAATAAAAAATAATAATAAAAATACTACAATAAAATGATATATTTATTTTAAAACAATAAATTTTGTTTAAACTCAGGGTTTAGATTTCAAGCTTATGCTACATTCACAACATCAAAAAATTAAAATTAACATTAAATTTGTACGCTGAAATTGAGAGCATGCACAATGTAAATTAAGAAATTAAAACACTCATAGTGTTGTACCGATTAATTTCTATCGATTTTACTTTATCGACCGAGACTTGATATCTGTTTATATTTGCTAATGAGGTTTTAAGTGTTTCATAGTTTTGAAAAGAATTGCAATGTAGGAGAAATTTATATCTATGCTCATAGAAAACAGAAAGATATGGATAGAAACAAAACAGTATGGTCAGAGAAATTTTTAGGTTAAGACAAATGCTTATTGTCCATGCGTCATTAGAAATTAAGTTTATCTTAACAATTAACGCAACCAGTCAGCGAATCCAGGCAGTACATATCCAAAACCGCTTGTGGATTTTGAACTGATTGTGTGGAAATTCTCGAATTGTAGATAGGTACAGTGTAAGTTCAACCATGAAGTATATTAGTAAATCAGTAAGAGTTTGCAATCTCGTAGTTTTAATTTATAAGTATAATTATTTATTTAGGAGGTTGTGATCGATAAGGTACAGTTAAATATAACAAAAATTTACGTTTATTGTTAATAAAGTAATAATTTTAACTTATAAATATAACATTGGGAATGCAGCATTAGATTGGCTATGATTAAGGAGCGGAAATTAATAGGCTAAGTGGCAATAAAGCAATAAAAGGGGCAAATAATCTAACGTCTTTATAGTAATTATTCGACTTGACCTAACATTCTCCGGTCTCTAGCTGTGATTAAGAGGGAATGTATGTAGCGGTACCGTTTGCAGCATGTGCTATTAGTCTAAATGCTTACGCAGGCCATAAAAAAGGATGTGACAGGCCGTGACTGGCCCGCGGGCCGTAGTCTGGCTGCGCCTGATGTACACATTTGTAATTTGATTATAATAAAGATTTTTGATGTTATCTTATAGTTACTCCCAATAAGATCATAACAATATTTTATAAAAATGTTTTTAATATTTTGTGCCATATATTATCAAATTCTAAAATACCAAAGTAAAATTAAAATTTGTTACTCCCTACAGATCTACAAAGCCTGATTCATACCACAAACCTTCCACATGTAATATACTGCCTTTTTTCAAAACACTTTTACAAAAACATCGATAAAAAACCCCATTTATTTTCCGAGGCATATGATATTGAGTTTTCTATTAACAGTTTCAATGTTTTTTGATCCCACACGATGTAATAATTTAAGCCATTTTAAAGTCAGCGATTGGTAACAAGATTGCAAACTGATAAAAAAAATTGTTCGATATGCTGATTAGTAATTTTTTAACAGAGGATTTTACTCGTAAAATATGAACAGGACACAAAATATGGGCAAATAAATTTGATGTTAATTAAAAATTTGATTTAGACTGACAAACTAATTATAAAATAAATATTAAAGTCCTAAAAAGAGTACTTAAAAGGGCGAACAAGTACAGGGTGTTTGAAATTGGTTGAATGTTCGTTCTATTTTTTCCACAAATATAATATAAAATGGGGACATGTACTATGGCGCTAATTTTGATATTTAAAAGTTATGTTTAAAAATAAAATAAGCAATAAAAATTAGAAAAATTTAGTTTTAGGTTATCAATAATTTCATGGATACGGTCCTGTAACAAAGACCTTCCAATTACCAGAAATCGAGTTAAATACCTCGATAAAAACCAGCTGAAATTTGCTAATTGATCAATTAATGCAAGACGAATTCATAATTTTCATTTAAGTTTTATCTGAACGCGGGGACATATTTACTGGAAATTTTAGCAAATTACCATTCTCCAGAACTTTATTTAATTTTAGAATTTCATAACCTCTTTTCTTTGTATTATTAAAGCTTATTATCTCGATTTAGCTTTATTTAAATCGCTTTTAACATTCAAAATTGGATTAAGGAAGGAAAAAAATCAGAAGAGATTATGAAGATAAGTCAGAATAATAAAAAAACTATAGAATTTTTCATGACATGCAAAATATTAACTGGATAATAACACACAATATGAGGTCAACAATATACTGTATAAATAAAAGAAAACGAAAAATAAGATATGGTGGTTATTTGTTAAATGTGAAGGTTTAATAACTGTTAAGGTGTTAGAAGTGAACACCTTTTCTCCACTAAACATGTATTCAGTCCTCATGTATACTCGAAATGTACTAAACATGTACATTTCGAGTGCTATGTAGTCGTCGTTTGAGTAGTATTGATGGTAAATGAAATATACACAGTCAGTGATGTAGCGATCCGCTGGTACATTACTTTATATCGTACCGTTTATTATCAACTAGGTAGCGAGCCTGTGATATAATGTAAATACTGGTCTCAAACTAAAGTGAGATTCCTGACTAAACGAGTTCGGGTACTAGGCGTGAGTTTTATCCAGGGTTCATCATTATGATATGTGAATTAAATGATATGTATTTGTTACTTATCAACTGACGGACCATTCTTGTTATTGTCTGGGTAGCTGATCGCTTAAGCTGTTAAAGGTGTTTACGCATGTTAAATTAGATGGTTTAAAATTAACTTTAAGATTTATTATAATATAATATTACAAGAATAAGTTGAATTGAAAATATAGAATAATTTAGATCAAAACAGGATCAAGTAAACCATCAGATAAGAACCTCTAAGAATTCAAAAATTTTAGTTCTACTCGTGAACCGAACCGAATATTTCTAATCTCATCTTCAGAGAGAGTAGTGTATATATAAGAGTTCTGATAGCTATCATTTTCTAGAATGAAAGTCTAAAATTGTCCAAGGATATTTCAGTGTTCAAAGTTATTAGGCAATAACTTTAAACAAAAGTAATTTTGAACAATTAAATAAATAAAATAATTTTGAAGTTACGTTTTGTAATTTATGGCTTCTATTTTTCTATTATTTGAATTCTTTTAACTGCAATGAACCCTTTAAAATCTCTAAAAATACCAACAATTCCCAAAATTAAATCCTCAACACGATGGGTGGTTTTCAAAAGTCCTTCAGCCGATATCTGGTGATTTTTTAGCGATTCGTTACAGCGAGACAAGGGCGGCCATACCTAAAAGACATACCTACAGATTCAGTCAGACCAACAGACAGACAAATACATACCTAACAGTAAGATTTTTGTTATAAAGAAACTGAAAGCACTAGTAATTTTCTGTTATGTTTACATAATACAAATTATTTGAAGTAAATTAAAATACAGTATAAATAGTGATATATATTAATCTTTTCACTACTACAAGGAGTATAAAGCATCCATTTTAATTTTTCGTATTATTTTTATTTACTAAAACAATTTTTTATGGATTAATTATTCACAAAAATTGAAGTATCCTTCAGCAACAAACTGTTGGTAAACATTTGAATGTGTCAATAAATCTGTAAAATCTTTCTCACTAAATAAAATAGCTATAAGAATACGAGAAATATTAAATCAATAAATTCTCTACCTACGTTAGATTTGTGTTCCAAAAATAATCACATCACATTGTGGAAAAAAAGAAAAATTCTCCCTCAAATATTATCCCAAGTATAAAGATAAGATAAAAATGCTGTTGATAACATTCATCCATGTGTAAAGAAAAAAAAAAAAAAAAAAAAAAACGGGAAGAATACAAAACTAAGACCCAAAATGTGACAGGAATAAAAATCAAGTTAAAACTAACCTGAAATCAACAGGATATGATAAAACGAATAACCCATAAAAACACATACTAGAATACAAACAAAAAATCACAAGTCAGTAAAAATGTAACAAAAATTATTCACTATTTTAAAATTGAGTAGCCGAGTAGCAATCAAAAAGCCAACTTGCAATGCATAGAACACGTGATAAGAATAAATATTCTTGATGCCGTAGACCGCTTTGTACAAACGAAGAGCCAAACGTGCCTATTATTAAGTTACCAAGAGATAAACCAATTTGTTTATAATTTATTAGATAAAAAAATTCGCTGCAAAATTTGATGTATAGATTGTTACTAATTTTATTTCAGATTGTTAGTTTTGTATGAGACACTTGTGAGAATTGTGGTGTTTACAATGCCTTTAATCTGTAAATCTCGAGAGTTCCATACAGAGTTCTTAGAGCACCGAAAGTAATGTCCGCTTAATATGATTCAGTGGATTTTTTCTGACACTTCATCGTCAAACGAACAGTTTCAGAATAAATATACTACATAAGTCAGTGATTCACAACTTTTTTGTTGATAGAGTTAGCATCGATGACGCAGTCCGGCAAGATATTCCGCATATCGAACACTCGATTAGAGAAAAAGTTAGTATGCACACACTTAAGCTGCGTTTAGAGCACTTTAAATTAGTTGACTGTTGTTGTGGATAAGTTTGGTAGATAGTATTAACGTTCAAAGCAGCGTTACAGCTAAGGAAATTAGTGCGTTATGAATAGTATGACATCTGTGTGTCTTTAAACCAACTACAGCGGCTTCGTAAAATGTTTATTATCTATTATTGTTATCCTAATTCTGCTGTCTTAGATTTTTACTAACTTAACCTAACCTAATTATTTAAATTGATCATATTTCCTGTTCGTCTTTGTAATTTTGGCCGAGATTTGTTGTAATCGACGTGAAGAGATTTTGTTAGGTTATGTAAAGGCATACAATGTAAACGTACTCTACGATGTAGACTGAGATAACCAATGTGTGTTTATATGTCTGTCTCATTAAAACAATTCACTAACTATAAGTTTGGACAGTCGATAACGTATAACGTATTAAATTTAGGGCTCTGACGTTGCTCGCGTTATCATATGACAAACTAGTGACAAGTCATAGCCTATAGTCGACTAATTTAAGAGCTCTGAACGCAGCTTTAGCAAAACAGACCTGTTTTAATTTAAATCTATGTCCACGCACTCTGTTACCGTTTTCAAGGATAAATACCGATGACATCGCAAGAAAATGAATTGGACACAAGTCGATACATACTTAATTCACCGCGAACACTTCGATCGCCAACTTGATGAGCTTTAATTCTGATGACTGCTATACCCATAAGGAATTTGGGTTGCTCTGCGTTGAATATTTTCAATTAGGTTAATGTCTTTAGACAAATAAGGTGACCAAATGGCAAAACTCCAGATGAGGACGAACATACATTTTGTGTAGACAGCAGAACAAAGCACGAGATGGACGATAGCAAGATTTCTTTATTAAGAATATAATTGAATTCGCTTCCTTTGCACACTTAAGCAGCACATGTCTGGACCATTTCAGGTTTGAAGTAATCGTGATCTCAGGATCTACTTGTTCGGAAACAGGCTTAATTTGTTGTCCATTTATTTGGTCCTGAACCTTATAACTATGTTGCAAGGACTACGGATTTTTTATCATTGACATTATTTTATCTGCGTCTTCCAACTGTGGCACTTCAATCGATGTCTTCAGTGTTTTTGAGACTACACCTGTGGATGATAAAACTAATGGTAGAGTTTTTACTTATGTCATGTTCCACTGTGGCCTTGTTTCTATTGCTAAACTTATATATTTAGTAATTTTGTCGGAATACGTTTTTTAAAGTTGTTGTTATTTGGTATGGCAATGTCTATAACGAAATTCTGCTTTGAAGACTTGTTTATTATAGTTATATCAGGTCTGTTATGTCTTACTTCTTTCTTTCTTTTTGATAATTCGACCCAATATGCAAAACGACCATTTTTTTTCAGGATATGGTATATCGGGTGTATTCTGTAAGAAATGCATTAAAATTAGCGTCAGGTTAATATTTTTATTTTAACTCCATGTCTAACGTCATTATCCAAAAATGCTATTGTTAAGGTAAGCGTTAATACAATATTTGTTAACGCGAGGCGCTAACTCACCTTGTAGAGAAGCTAATATTTACCGCACGCGCATGCGCTGTTACGTTGAATTTTAACAGGAGTATTTATTTAGTTAAATGCCAAGTGAATCTTAACATAATATTTCGGTGTTGAATTAAATATTCAGTGGCGAAATTTATTTTAAAAATGGAACAGAAATGTTTGGTCCTGTGATACTCATTATAACTGGTTTCCACAGTGTATTAAATAAAAATATAACTTTATTCAACTTTTATTTAGTAAATTTATATACTACATTGTATTATAACAGTTTATCTATTTTTTGAATAAAATGTGAATAATTATTAAGTAATTAATTGATTTATTACGCTATTTCTATCCTGGAATAACACTGTTGTGATCGTCATTATCCATCTCATCAAGTGTTTCTTCAAATAATACACCATTAAAATGTATTGCGATATTTTGAAACACGGCAGAGGCTGAAACATAAGTGAAGTTTTGTAGCTCTCAGATGATAATAATTTTAAGTTCTGTGTCTCAACAAAAAACAAAATTGCTCTTCAATACTCCATTTACTTCCTTTCTATGCAATTACTTGAACTTGCGTCTGGGTTACTTGTATAACAAAAAATATGAAGCGTCATTATTATCTCTACTGTAAAGAATTCACTTTAAAAAGTAATAGAAAGTTGATTAATATTCCTACCGTCTTGTGTTTTATTCATTTTCTTTTAAATAACATGACATTTACTTAAATAAGATTAGCTATTTTTGCAAACTAAACACCAGCATTAACTTTTAAAGCCACTGTTTTGGTAGGCGCTTATTGTAGAACGTTAACTGGCTATTTTAACGCCGCCGCGCTATAATTTTAACACATAAATGTTTAGCGAAAAGCATGAACGTTAAAAATGGTGTTAAAAAAATTAACGTCAGTTTCTGACGCTAAGATCTTAACATCATGCTTAGAGAATAGACCCGTTTGCCAGTTATTTCAACAGTACACCAATTTATCCAGATCATCAAATAGTGACTAGGTGGCAAAATAAGTAATACATACCCCCTCCAACCATGTATTCTATACCTTATGGCGGAAAAGGGGGTCCGAGTGCTCTCCTCCAGAAGAAAACTTTTAGAAAATGCATTAAAATAATAGCATTTGTAGCTTATTCTTGTCTTCGTAGCCGCTTTTTTCTGAATGACTGCCTACGTGCACACGTGTAGTGAGAAAATATGTTAGTTTCAATTTGTAGCTATACTTACTTTGATAATGGCGAAGATTTAATAAACAAATATTCATTGATACAGTTCATATATGCTTAATTAATTTACTGTGCCCCCTGATATGAAGTAATTTTTTTTTATGTTTAGTTTTTGAAGAAAGAAAAAACCAATATTGCAATAAGTGCAAATTTACCGGGTTACGACGGCCCTGAGTGAGGCCAAAATGCCAAAATGTATGATTAGAACAGTATTACATTATAACTAAAATGTATAATTTAGTTGATGTAAATTTTCAATGGTAATTGTTTTATGTCAATAATAAAAGGTCTCAAATAATATTAATGTTCCAACATCAGTACATACTGGAAACCAAACATAATTTCAATAAATATTGATGTTAATGAATTGATTTGACTGGTAAAATCGGTTCTGTAAAAGAGCTTTTACATCATTATGTCACGGATGTAGCTCTCCAGGGCACTAATTAATAATTTAGTTCATAAAGCTAGACATACCACAAAGCTATTATTTCATTCTTTCAATTACGATTACGAAATATAACATTGATATAATTATATTTGATCTAACCTCTCCCCTGTTCTAACTCAATAAAACTGTCGAATAACTAAAGCGGTGAAGAACCGGGGGCTTCGTCCCTGGCTTAACAGAGTGATATATAATTACACTGATCGCCTGTATCTATCTTATAGTTGATTTATATTAACAAAAGTTTTATTAAAATATTTGGAAAATTTAACCAAAAATGACCGTTAATGAAGAATATGCCAGTTGCAACAAGTTCTTGTCAATAGTTTGACTTCAAGAAATATGGAATATTTACATGATGTCTGTCGGTCCGTGTACACGTGCAGAGCAAATTCGGCTAAAAGGATTTTTATGAAACGTCATATTTAAGCTTTTGACATCAATGGCACGAGTTGATCAACTTTTGTTAAAAATCGGTTAACAAGAAATGGGAGTTTACTCGTGTCGGTTTTAAGATTTTTGCGTATATTTCACAACAGAAAAATATTTCAAAAAAATTTATTGGACAGAAGTTGCTATAAAAGCAATAATTAACAACTTTTATTTGAGACATTTTTTTGTATAACAAATAAAATCATTTTTACGACCGCCAACATATATAAGGGAGGTATTGTGATCATACCGATTTTGACATTTCGAGATTTCGATGGTTCTCCACGAACTGAGGTCCCTAACGTTTTGACTATTTTTAGCATGATGTCTGTCGGTCCGTGTACACGTGCAGAGCAAATTCGGCTGAAAGGATTTTTATGAAACTTCATATTTAAGCTTCTCCCATCAATGGCACGAGTTGATTAACTTTTGATAAAAATCGGTTGACTAAAAATGGGAGTTTACTCGTGTCGATTTTAAGATTTTTGCGTATATTTCACAACAGAAAAATATTTCGAAAAAATTTATTGAACAAAAGTTGCTATAAAAGCAATAGTTAACAATTTTTATTTTAGACGTTTTTATGTAACACATAAAAAATTTGAAAAATTTTTCGAAATTTTTTCCAAGTATCTATTTTTTCATACTTACATGTAACGTTTCCATGGTCATGATAAATAATAACTCTGTTAGAAAATATTAGGCCAAGTTATTTCTACTCTGCTGCTAGAATTTATTTTAGACAAGTACTTTATGATGGCGGCCGGTCCTGTGGTGGCCAAATCTGATTTTTTAATCTTATTGTGGGCTTATACAAGGTGTCTCAAAAGAAATTTTATATTTAGTGGATCGATTAAAAAAAAGTAAGCCGTATATAGAAAAAATGTTTATTAATTATTAAAATACACTTTTTGGGGATTTATTTCTTAAAAATAATATCGTCTAAATGTAGACCCTCGCGTTCTCGGCACTCATTTAATCGAACAGTAAAATTACTTATGACGTCTCGGCAGGTGGACTCAGGGATGGCTGCCATTTCGTAACGGATATTTTCTTTCAAATGCGCCAGTGAAGTCGGTTTATTGGCGTAAACTTTAGATTTAAGATAACCCCATAGGAAAAAGTCCATAGGGGTTAAATCTGGACTGCGTGGAGGCCAATTTATGTCACCTCTCCGGGAGATCAATTTGCCTGAGAAAATTTCACGAACACGTGGCAGAGACATATTGGACGTGTGTGAAGTTGCTCCGTCCTGTTGGAACCATGTTCTTTGGTTATAGCCAGGAAAGTTTTGCAGTTCAGGTACCAAGAAGTTGTCTAACATCTCCACATAACGCTCTGAATTCACTGTAACTGCACGCCTCCTTTCGTCTTCAAAAAAGTAAGGGCCGATAATTCCTCGCGCCGACATCGCAGCTCATACGGTCACTTTAGGCGAATGTAGGGGTTTCTGATGTTTGCGTTTCGGATTCATTGCACTCCAGTAGCGGCAATTCTGCTTATTTACGTGGCCATTAAGATGAAAATGAGCTTCATCCGAAAACAAAATGTTGGTAAACGTTGAAAATCGCTCAATCACCTGATTTACGAAATTAAGCCTCTGACTGGCATCTTGGGGCTTTAATTCTTGCACCAATTGAATTTTGTAGGGGTGCAGCTTTAGGTCTTTGTGCATAATGCGATGTAATGATGATCTATGCACATTTAAAGCACTTGCGCACTTCCGAATTGAAAGGTTCGGGTCGTCACGAACAGACTGATTAACATTCTCCACGTTTTCTACCGTTCTTGATGACCTAGGCCGCCCGGATTTTGATTTATCCAGCGTTGTACCAGTCTCTTCAAACTTTTTAACCCAATGTCTAATGAGGGGAATGCTTGGCGCATCATTTAAGTGGCGAAAACCTCGAACACTGCAGAATTTTCTACGCGCTACAGTCGCCGAATCACCGTTTTTGTAAAACTCTCGCACGAATAACGCGCGGTCTGCTCCCGAGAAACGCTCCATAGCGACTAAATTCCCAAGAGCCAGGCTACCGATTGACATAACCCCCGCGCCCCTAGGATACGTTGCGTTCACGCAGTAAGCTAAATAAATATAAAATTTCTTTTAGACACCTTATATATAAATTTAATTTTTTATTAGAGGTTTCAATATTAAGTCGAAAAATTCTTGAAGGGATCGATTGTCAAAAATGTTTTGGGAGCCCTGCTGTAACCAATACCCATCCTTTAAAAATGCTGGATGTTCCAATCTGTTTACAATCAATATTGACCCTTACAATGGTGCTATATGTAACCCGCAATACACGCGTGTCATTCTGGTTGCCCGTGCCTCTGAGCTGGAATGAGTGCGTGATTTCGTGCAGTATTTTACAGTGATCCGACAGTGTTCTTGTTTATTCTAGCCTAATGTGGCGAAATCAAACGTTTCCACTACTATAAATTTCACTTGTTAGATACAACGAAATTAGACATGAACATTGTTTAATTTGTTATAGTTACAAAGATTTATTGGCAGAAATTATATATTTGGTGAAAATTGGATGTGTTTACTGAATAGTAACATAGATTCAGTCTATTAGAAAAGGTTAATTACATTTTTTACGTAATGACTGGTAAAAACAAATTGGAATAGTAATTTTATTATTTATTTTCAGATAAAAAATGTATAAAAGATAACTAGATAAGTACTTGCCAAAATATATAAAAATAAATTTGGTTGTTAAAGTTTATTTAAATTTTTATTATTATGCCGGTAATATAGCGTTCTTCGACGAAAAACGCTTCGACGTTAGTTCTCAGTAGCTTTGACGATTATTCTTGCCTTCCTATTCAGAAAAAATCAGCTGTGGCCATCACAGGACCGACCGCCATCACAAAGTACTTGTATAAAATAAATTCTAGCAGCAGAGTAGGTATTACTGTAAATAAAAGTTGTTAGTTATTGCTTTTACAGCAACTTTTGTTAAACAAATGTTTTCGAAATATTTCTCTGTTGTGAAATATTTGCAAAAATCTTAAAATCGACACGAGTAAACTCCTATTTCTAGTTAACCGATTTTTACCAAAAGTTGATCAACTCGTGCCATTGATGTCAAAAGCGTAAATATGAAGTTTCATAAAAATCCTTTTAGCCGAATTTGCTCTGCACGTGTACACAGACCGACGGACAGACAGACAGACAGACAGACGGACGGATAGACAGACAGACAGATCTACAAACAGACAGACCAACAGACATCATGCTAAAAATGGGAGCTAGGGACCTCAGTTCGTGGAGAACCATCGAAATCTCGAAATGTCAAAATCGGTATGATCACAATACCTCCCTTATAACGGGTGTTTTTTTAGAGGTATAGAACTTTAAATTGCAATAAAACAACGATGGATTATTCGATTGACATGAATTTTTTTTTATTCGAAAGATAATCTTGTGGCATTACATTAAATCATACCAACAAGACGGCGCAACATGTCACACAGCTCGTGCCACAATCGATTTATTGAAAGACACGTTTGGTGACCGCCTAATTTCACGTTTTGGACCTGTGAATTGGCCTCCAAGATCTTGTGATTTAACACCGCTGGACTACTTTCTGTGGAGCTATGTAAAGTCATTGGTCTATGCGGATAAGCCACAAACGCTTGACCATTTGGAAGACAACATTCGCCGTGTTATTGCCGATATACGGCCACAAATGTTGGAAAAAGTCATCAAAAATTGGACGTCCAGATTGGACTACATCCGAGCCAGCCGGGCGGTCATATGCCAGAAATCATATTTAAAATGTAATGCCACAAGATTATCTTTCGAATAAAAAAAAATTCATGTCAATCGAATACCCCTCGTTGTTTTATTGCAATTTAAAGTTCTATACCTCTAAAAAAAACACCCATTATATGTTGGCGGTCGGTAACCATATTTTGTACCGAAATAGCTAAAAACAATGTTGTCTCTCGGCCTATTTCCCAGACCGGTTGATTTAAAAAGTTCAATAGTCAAAACGTTATGTAGGGGACCTCAATTCGTGGAGATCCATCAAAATCTCGAATTGTCAAAATCGGTATGATCACAATACCTCCATTATATATGTTGGCGGTCGGTAAAAATGAAGTGGGGAAGAGAAAAAATCCAAATTTTTCAAGGTACGAGGGTTACCTTTTAAGTTTTTACAAAAAACTAAGAAAGAAAAAAAAAAATTTTTTTTTGAACTCACTATTTTACTGCTTTTCAAAATATTCGCCTTTAATCACAACACTTTTGCATGCATTCAAACCAATTCTCGAAACATTTTTTCACTCTGAAGTTGGTATCTCAAAAACATGGTTTTCGAAGACTTCAGCATCTTCTTGAGGTGATGAAAATCGCTGTCCACGCATTTTTGTTTGACATTGGGGAACAACAGAAGATTTTTTTTAGCATTCTCTTACACCAATCAACACGAGCCCTTTTTCGAGCTTCGGTCAAATTATGCGGAATCCATCGGGAACAGATCTTTTTCACAGCTAAATGTTAATGCAAAATCGAATGTATTGCAGTCCAAAGGATGCCTCAATCTCACGGTAAGTTACATGGCGATCTTCTTCAATCATTATGCCTACAGCATCGATGTTTTTTTGAATCACAACCGATTTTGGTCGCCCTTCACGAGATTCATCACTGACAGACGCACGACCACGACGAAATTCTGCAAACCAATTGTAAACAGTCTTTTCTGATGGTGCTTCAGTACCAAAAGTTGAACGGAGCGAATCTATGCATTGTTGTTGAGTTGAGGCCTAGACTAAAATCGTAAAAAACCATCCAACGAAAACCTTCACGAGTAATATCAATTTTTTCACAAATTTGTTTCTTTTTAACAAACTACTTGGTAAATTTTATAAGCTGCCACTGATTTCAGAATAACAAATGTCAAATTTTACGAATATATTAATGACACATTTCAATATTGCCCTCTAGTGGTCGTTTGTAAAAACATAAAAGGTAAGCCTCGTAGTAGTAAGCATAGAAAAGTGGATTTTACTGAACGAATATGTTGCAAATCTGATCTGTTTCTTAATATTACAGTGGTGTCAAAATGTTCCGAGTAAGCATATTAGTCTATTTATCATAATTTGTGCAAGCGTATTTTTGCATTTTCATGTACTCATAAAAAACATGAACTCCAGTTTGATGTGTGATGACATTCTGTCCCATTACTATAAGTTAATGAATCTGAAATATGTCATCAGGTAAATTACGGTCATTTCACTAAATAATAACTAATGAATAATGACAGTATCACCATGTCAAAAAACCAAGGTTTCCATCTGTCAACATGAACACAAAAAAATAAACAATAGAATTGAAATTTTGTAGACAACATTTTTCCATTAAAATTTAAATATTTTAAAAAAATTAATTATATTTTATTAGATTAAAATGAAATTTTCAATAACTTTAAATATAATAACTAAATGAAATTTATAATAATGTATTCTGTTTATTAAGTTATAGTAGTATATTTTTAAAATATATAAATTCAATATTATGCTGTGGTGAATTTTACAATTTTAAATTTAATAATTGTAATAAATAAATATATTGCGTAAAATTGAAAAAGGGAATAACAATACAATGGATAAAGAGATCACCTAAAAAAAGAGCTTATATGAAGCAACCAATTCTCTCATATCCAACTTGAGGATGCCTTTAAACCAAATCAAAACAATACGGCCAACGTTAACAAAAAATGGAAGACATTTTTCAACATTGGTAAATTTATTACAAAGTAAATATCACGACTGTTTAATAGGGCTATTAATGTTCTATGACTCTTAGGTGAAGTGCTCATCAAACTGGGGCCTTAAGAACCGTGTTCATTTTTGATTTAAATCGTTTTGAAATAGGCGCACTTTACAAAAAAAAATATATTTGCATGATTATATGTATCTTAAAAAGTAATATATAGAGATCTGCGGTTGGAATTTTTATAATCCTGGTGTCCTAAATGGCCTTAGACCACATTTTGCAGAAATTTTTTTTTTTTGAAATATTAAAATTTTTTTATCGAATTTTCAAAAAAAATATATCTTGAAAACGGTAAAAGTTAGAGACCTGCTGTTGACATTTTTGAAATACTTGTGCCTTGTTTAGTCTAGAAAAAAAAATAAGGTCTTAAACGCTAAATTTTTTGGATTTATATGACTGGTTAAGCTAAACCCTTGATAATGGCAAAAAATCGAAAAATTCGTAAGGGGTACCCCTTACGACTTTTTCGATTTTTGACCATTTTCAAAGGTTTCGTTTGACGATTCGTATTTATTGTAAAAGTTGGGTTATTAAGGCCCCAATTTTTTTCTAGACTAAACATTATACGAAGATTTGAAAAATTCAAACCGCAGTTCTCTACATTTTATAGTTCTTAAGCAAGGATTTTTTTAATTAAAAGGAAAAAAAATGACAAATTAAAAATTTCGAAAATTTTTTTTTGTTGGGAGTTGCTTCAAAATGAGGCCTAAAGCCCTTTGGAACCTCTGGATTTCAAAAATTTCAACCAGAGGTCTCTATCTTATGTAGATTTTGAGATATGGTCTTCCGAAAATGAAATATTTACTAATTTTCAAAACTACACGGATCAAAAAGGAGTTAACTAAATAGGGCCATAATTTTTATATAAGTAGAAAAAAGTCTGTAGATATCAAAAATTCAAACCACAGGTCCTTATATTTTATTGTTTTTAAGTAAGGATTTTTTAAAATTTCAAAAAAAAAGAAATATAAAAAATTTCACAAAACATTTCTTGTTTGGGGGTTATTTTATAATATGTCCACGGATCAAAAAGACTTTAACTCAGGAGAGCTTCAGTTTTTATTTAGGAGGATGAAAGTCTAGATTTCAAAAATTCAAACCGTAGGTTTCTATCTCTAATCCTTCAACAAAAGAATCTCGCAAAAATTTGGATTTAATATTAATTTTAAATAAAATGGTAACTATGAATCGTTTTTTTTTTAAATTTAATTTTATGTTATGTTATGCTAAGGTATGTTATGTTGACTCTAAAGCCTGCTTTATAATAACTCCATAACATAACACATACCTAGAGAACAATGGGTCTGACATTTCAAACAATCTGTTTGCAATAAACAGAACTAAGAGAGTAGTATAATTTTTATGCTTATGTATCCATAGCATATCTATTATATACCAGGATTTAAACCTGGGTCAAAACCATTGTTCGATACCTATGCGTTACGTTATGGAGTTATTATAATCCAGGCTTTAATCTTAGATGGACTGCGTCAGGCGCAAATAGCCATCGTTGCTGTGCGCCAATTTTAACTAACTAATACTAACTTGACTCTAAATCCAGCTTAATGCATCTCGTAGTCGATCTAATAATACTGCAGTAATCATTTATAAGTAATTTTCCTTATAATACCACTTGATTTCAAAAATGACAAGACCATGAGAAATAATCCAATGTAATCTAGAATATAACACACGAGTGACATAAAGTTAAGTCAAGAAGAAAAATTATGAATTTGGTCAAGATATTTTTATTTCCAAGATAGTGTCAACGTTAGAAATTTCACAGAAACACAAGTTTATTTTTTTTATTTCTTGTAACAGTAGATGAACATAGTAGATAACTGCAAAGTTCGTCTGCATTTACGACCGAAAAAACAGTTCTCTGCAGAAAAAAGATGGAGAATATAAAAGGAGAAAAGATGCACGGATGCGAATGGCAGCAGAGATTAGATACGAAGAATTTTGATTGGCTTGATAAATGGGAATAAAAATGTAGTAAGTTTTAGTAAGAATGTCATTAACTTTAGCATATGGATTTATAGCCATGAAGAGAAAATCATTAAAATAATTAATGCAACATTGACATTTTTTAAATAACTAAAACTGTTACCAACAACGATTTCTTCAAATAAATGTAATTCGAAAGTAAAAATAATTTATTGTTTTAACCTTTTCCGTAAACCGAGGTCTTTTTAAGAAGTTTATTTATTTATTTATTTATTTATTTATTTATTTATTTATTTATTTATTTATTTATTTATTTATTTATTTATTTATTTATTTATTTATTTATTTATTTATTTATTTATTTATTAGTACAGGTTTCTCAACAGGATACAATCCCAATTACAGAGAAACACACATCAGTTATAAAAAATGAAAAAATACAGCAGCGAAACAAAACAAACCAGTGGCGAAGGGAAACCTCCGCTAGACTTGCCCTCCCATAAAAAAAATATTAAAAAAAAAATGTAAATTTAAAAAAAAAAATTTAAATATTTAGATAAATCTTCAAAGATACATCAAATTATGTTCTATACCAATTTTTGTCCAAGGCTTGCTTTACTAGTTACGAATTAATTATCATGACCATGGAAACGTTACATATAAGTATGAAAAAATTGAGACTTGGAAAAATTTTAAATAATTTTACAAAAATTTTTCGAAATTTTTCGTTTTATCAAAAAACGTCTCAAATAAAAGTTATTAATTATTGCATTTATAGTAACTTTTGTTCAATAAATTTTTTCGAAATATTTTTCTGTTGCTAAATATTCGCAAAAATCTTAAAATCGACACGAGTAAACTCCCATTTTTAGTCAACCGATTTTCATAAAAAACAATAGGGTTCTTCCCATTTAATAGGAGAATTTTTTAGTACCAGAACGAACTCTTTACGTTAAACCGTTTTTGAGTTATCGTGTATACACACAGACAGACACACACACACACACACACACACACACACACACACACATACGGACGGCACTTCGAAAATAGGTTTTTTGGATTCCTTGGACCATGAAACGTGGTCATCCGTCAAAATCTCGACATCGAAAATTTTCGCGATTACAATACTTGCCCCTTATATATTAAGGTCGGGCAAGTAAAAACAGAAAAAAAGAAAAAATTAATATAATAATATTAAATTATTTTTGCAAATAATTTTTTAAATTTACATATATCACATTGAAATATATCTGGAAAATTAACATTGGAAGAATACATATTAAATAATAATGGGAGACGATTTATAGGTGAATTGCTTGCTGAATTAGTTTTAGAGAAGTTTATTGAGAAAAGTTCACATTGTCGCGTAGAATGTGTAGGAACACGGAAATTGAATTTGCTTAGTAATTCTGGACAGTCAATAAGTATCTTAGTACTCTGGAAGTTGTACCGATATGATGTAGTACAGCGGTTCTTAAACTGGGGTCCGTGGACCCTTGGGGGTTTATTGTCTATTTACCTTCTCTTCTTCGGTAGTTAAAACTTCCTTTAAGTATTAGAAAAGATTATCGTGGCTAATCATTAGCTTATCTCTGAGTTTAATGACCGGACAATATGATGTATTTTTTTATAAATTTAAAATTGTTATTTTATATCGTGATTATTAACTAAGCTCTGATGAAGATTTAAATTAAATCGAAACGTAAGCGAAGTTAATAAATTTGTTTTATTTTCTGACTGGTCCGAAACCCATTACCTTCAACTATAATTACTACTTACGGACGTTACTCATCTAATCAAGATTATAAAAGATGTCCAAGGAGGTATTAGGTCGTCAAGGATGAAATTTGTAGAAAAAAAGGCTAATTTGTTGATAACTTACAAATATAAGGAATTATTTTATTCATCAAAGTATGCAACCATCTTGTCTATACACTTTTGCCATTTAAGCGGCAGGTTGTTCAGGCCGGCGGTATATAACCCTGGAGTCAATGAATTCCTGGAAGGCCAGTTTTACAGCATTGTCGGAATTAAACTGTTTTCCTATTAAAAAGTTGTCCAAATTGCGGAAGAAGTGGTAGTCAGTGGGGGCTAGGTCTGGTGATTATGGAGGATGATGAAGAAGTTCCAACTCTAATTCCTGTAGTTTTGCCACAGTCATTTGTGCAGTGTATGGTCTAGCGTTATCATGCAATAAGATAGGAGTCGATCTTTTGGTCAAAAGATCGACTCTAGGCTGTTTTTCTTTAAGTTTTTGCATCATTTTGTCCAGTTGGTTGCAGCATATTTCTGCTTTGATCGATGAGCAGGTTTATTATTTTTTTGTTTGTTTTTTAAGTTACCTGTACGAAATTTGGCGAACCAATTTGATAATCAGATCAATTCTGTAAAAAATTATTATGTAGTAACGTTACTACAAGATAAAATGTTATAACAAGTATAATGCCTTTCATTCATGATAGTAACTGACCTTGCTCATAGAGACAAATTTAGTTACAATTATCATAGTAACAGAGTTACAAAATTGGTCTGATTGTCTGTCCAAATACACTATTAATGTTCCGCGCGGTTTGCGATGCCGTAGTTCTACGTAAGAACTCATACTTCATAATAATGCGAATTTCCGACCGTTCCATTTTTGACAAAATTAATTTTAAAAAAAAGTTTTTGAAATTTTTTAGAGCATACAATGATTTCTTTAAACAGGCGAGATGTGTAACTTTCCAACAAAAAAAAAAAAAAAAAAAACAGAACGGTAAACTATTAAGCCAATGTCAAATAATAAGCTGTTGGCAATATTATTAACTAATTTTAATTTCAATCTTTGACGACCTGATAGTTAAATAAATATTACAAATCACAAACATATTTCATAATTTAGAAATGTTCCTTTTATCAAATTTCTGTGTATGTCACTCGAAGTATGAATTTTATCATCATTATCACTGATATTTCAGCCCTTATAAGCCTTGACCTACTTCTGTTTCGTGATCAAACGATATTCGATACATCCTTGTTTATTACGAACTATACAATCAACGGTGCATTCATTTTTATTAAACAATGAATTGAACAATTGTTGGTGGTTATTGAAACGCCTACAATATAGTAATTGATACAAAGGTCATCATCGATATTGCACTGGGTATATCTGCAAATGAAGTAAAATGTTTATAGTCTTTGATCATATTATTAGACGTATATTACTTTTTATTAGAATTCATTGCCCACGACTTATCTATTATTGTTATAGTCGATCGATTTATGTTAAGAAACTTATGTTAAGTTCTATAGAAGGTAACATAAGAATCCACCATTAAATCAACACCACTTCGCACATTCCTTTCATTCATCGCACCTTCCCCATAAACTTCAACGAGTTGCCGACGGAATTCGGTAGGACGAGTGTTTTTTGCATTTAAAACCGAATCACAGCGTGTACTTCGCAATCGGTGGGATTAGTAATGGACATACTAAGTTCTATAAAAGGTAGTATCTCCATTACTAATCCCACCGATTGCGAAGTACACGCTGTGATTCGGATTTAAATGCAAAAAACACTCGTCCTACCGAATTCCATCGGCAACTCGTTGAAGTTTATGGGGAAGGTGTGATGAATCAAGGGAATGTGCGAAGTGGTGTTGATTTAATGGTGGAAGAACAAACATCCACGATAAAGCCCGCCCGCATACTGCTGCCACAACTCAAGTACTACTAGAGAAGTTTAAATGGGAATGACTACCCACCATAGCCTGGATCTAGCACCTTTCGACTATCACCTCTTTACAAAATTGAAGGGGTTTTTAGACGGAAAACGGATGCAAACAGATGATGACGCCAAAGATACTGTCAAAGATTGGTTAAATGGACTGGCACGCAATCGTAACTTATTCATACAAAATTTAGTTGTCCAAAAAATATCCTTACCTACCAATATTCAGACGCTTCTTGCTACTAACTCTCTAGATATTTATGAAATTATTTATAACTATATTAAAGCAGAAAATATCAAATTATAAATGTTATTTTTAAAACATTGTAATCTCTTCATTTATACCTGGCTAATAGACAGCAGCTAAAACCAACAAATAAAAGGGGGAAAAATGGATTGGCAGCAGACTTCTAAGACGAGGGGCTCGTCAAACTCATCGCCCGATCGGGAAATGCCTCGACTAGAACGGCACTTATTGTTGAAATAAAAATTTAAAAACAAACTTTAGTTGTGTTTACTTTTAAACCAGAACGGTTCTTATTTAAATAATGACCCTTGTATGACCATAAATGTAAAAGTAAGGTATAATAGTACGGTGAAAAGTAACGGATGTTAGTGTGTATGAGCACCATCTTTGTCCGCAGAGATCCCTGTCATAATTTATGAGAGATATCCTCGTATAGATAGAACACAATCCTCTTGAAAATACAATTTTTGCTATATTCCCCAAGCAACAAACTTTTCGTGTACATCACTCAATTGTTTTGTGGAAAAATTCACCTGTCTGGTGGTAAGTTCCAGACCGCGTCAAAACTAATTACTTAGGCAACACAATGAAAAATGCGTTTCATTATATCCAGTTAATTTGTTCTTGATGAATTCCTGATTGGTTCGCATTCTTCCTTTGCATTTCTTTTCGTAGCGTGATTATCCACTATCTTTCACAAGCAGCACTTCACGATTGTCATGCTCAATCCAGCCAGCCAATTTTCTCAGGCAAATTTTTATATTATTTCGTGAGCAGAATAATCGAACTCGTCGCGAACCAGTTCTAGCTACCCTCTTCTTAGATTCGAGTTATTGATGTGTAGTAACCCACTTAAACTCGCGTCCATTATTCTGACGTGGGCTTGGGAAATCTATGAATGTGAATTTGGCGCGTGAGATGCATCTACACGCGTTTGACACTCTGAGACATGAACTCCAACCGAGTCACAGTCCTACTCCTTATCCACGTCACACGGAAAAACTTCTAATCGAAACGTTATTTCATCCTGCGCATACCTTCAGGCCCGGATTAATCACATTTCTACTAAAATAACTATTGTTTAATTTATTTTTCTTACACAATTAATCACATAGTTTACATTAAGGGCATAATAAACAACACAGATTGATAGTAACAAAACTAACTATCTGCCATAAAAATAGTATTAGGGTCAACTCGGATAATTTCGTAATAATAAGAACTATTTTCATTATAACATCCTTAAATTAAAATGAACTAGTTTAAAGACTTATGCAAAAGGGTGATACAAAAACGTCCATCTGATAACTATTGTGAATAAGTTTCTATTTTTATTTTAAATTTTTCATTTATTTCGCGTGATATTCTTTACTATTTTATACCAAAATATCTATTACAATATTGAAGAAAATTTAAAAATATCACTATGATATAACAGTGGGATTTATATGTTGTTAACATCTTATTGTCGATTTGACTATAACTCTTCTAGAGTGATAGGTGTTATCTGATTGCTATGAAAAATGTTTCGTATCACGAAAACGATTTCAATATAAAACCGTTTGTCTACAGCTCAGAATATTGATTACTATTTTTTTATTTTTAAATATCCTAGTATTATGTTTTTATTTTGAACAATAAACCACGTAGAAAGAGTAAATAGAGAAAGAAAGAAAACAGAGTAGAAGGTTAAGAAGCTAAGGAAAGAAAATGGACATAAGGTAAAATAGAAATATAACACAAATCAGAATTAATAAATGTGTATATTTCTGACAGAACAAAGCAAACAGCCAGACAGGCAATGAGGCGAATCAAATTTTAATATTTGTTTTGATTTTATTTATCTGCAGTAATAATTAGTAATCACCAACCCGGTTTGGGTCACTGTGGGAGTTGTAGTAATGAATTTTATTACATCAAACTATTTTCATTGTCATTTTCTGGATAAATATCTAAAATATCACTACCATAATATATTTTAGTAATAATTCTTTTATATGTAATATTATTCGGACCATAACACCCAAGACCCTATTAAATATGAATAACTGGTTAACCGAACAGCTATCATAAAAATATTATAGTTTATAATAAATATTCAAATAGCTTCTAAAAATGGCAATTATACTTTAACATTAAAGTTCATAAAATACTGAGAATTCAACAAAATATACTGGTATGGTCTAGACTGTATTATACAGAATATTTCAATAAATCTTCTTCTTCTTCGTCATGTCATAATTTGTGATTGTTGAAAAGATGTCCAAGGAGGTATTAGGTCATCAAGGATGATATTTGTAGATAATAAGGCAAAGTTGGTTGATAACTTACAAATATAAGGAATTATTTTATTCGTCAAAGTATGCACCCATATTGTCTATACACTTTTGCCATTTAAACGGCAGGTTGTTCAGGCCGGTGGTATAAAATCCTGGCGGGCGAAAGTCAATGAATTCCTGGAAGGCCAGTTTTACAGCATTGTCGGAATTAAACTGTTATCCTATTAAAAAGTTGTCCAAATTGCGGAAGAAGTGGTAGTCAGTCTAGGTCTGATTAGTATGGAGGATGATAAAGGAGTTCCAACTCCAATTTCTGTAGTTTTGCCATAGTCATTTGTGCCGTGTGTGGTCTAGCGTTATCATGCAATAAGATAGGAGACGATCTGTTCACCAATCTAGGCCGTTTTTCTTTAAGTTTTTGCATCATTTCGTCCAGTTGGTTGCAGTATATTTCTGCTGTGATCGATGAGCCAGGTTTTTTTTTATTTGTTTGGTTTTTAAGTAACCTGTACGAAATTTGGCGAACCAATTTGATATTGTCTGCTGCGTAGTAACACTAGAGCCAAATACACTATAAAGTTTCGCGCGGTCTGCGATGCTGTAGTTCCACGTAAGAACTTCATAATAATGCGAATTTCTGACCGTTCTATTTTCAATAAAATTAATTTAAAAAAAAAAGTTGTTGATATTTTTTAGAGGATACAATGATTTCTTTAAACAGGCGAGATGTGTAACTTTCCAAAAAAAAAAAAAACAGAAGGAAAAAATATTAAGCCAATGTCAAATAATAAGCTGTTATATTTGGCAATATTCTTAACTACAAATTTAATCCTTGCCGAGCCGATATATACAGAGTATATAAAATTCATTCTGCTGTTTTTATACCTCTTTAATCTAGAAACACAACGACATGCAAGTATATAACTTGCATCATCAGGTGCTAAAAATACAACAACTATTTTCCTATCCTAATGCAATAAATATAAAATAAAAATTGTTCTAAATTACACTAGGATAGGCTAAAATATTTTGTTAGAAGGTTGTTTTCTTACTTGATATAAAGTGAAGACCAAAAACATGCTGTCATTTCAGATTATGGATGTCTTACCTGAAACAAAAATAAAATGTAAATTAATAAAATGTATCAAAATTCACATAAATATGTAGTATTGCTTAAGGAGGGCTCATCAAACAGATATTACATATGATATGATGGAAGTTACTTGTCATAACTTTCAAATAATTAATTATACGGTGCACACTGAAATTGCAAGTCACTTCCATCGTCATATCTGTGTTACTTACAAGTTAAGCCATGGCTACAAAATAACAAATACTTCATGTTTATCATTGTCATTTAGGCGTTACTTTTTAACATTATCGGAGACTACCACGATTTTAATATTCATTTTGTTTCTCTAGTTTATTCTGAATTTTATATTTTTTTGTCGTTAACTTATTGAAATTAAATGGGAAAAATATCAGACAAAAATGAATGACAATCTGTATCGCATTCCCACATTTTACAGCCTGCTACGTCGAGATAAATACCAGGAAATGTTATTTCTAAAAATAAAATCAAACAATAAGGGGTTAATAAGAAGTCTACAAGGTGATTTTAGGAACAGTTTAAGCATTGCCAACTTCTTTATTATAAGAGATGCGAAGTAGGTTAAATTATAAAAGATCGAGTATTCCACTCTAAAGCACAGCTCTTCAGATCTCTAAATTTAATACGTTATACGTTGTCAATTGTCGATAGTTTACCTAACTTATAGTTAGTGAGTTGTTTTAATGAGACAGAGATATAAACACATTGACTATCTCAGTCTACATCGGAGAGAACGTTTATGCCTTTACATATTCTAACCAAATGTCATCATATTACAACAAATCTCGCCCAAAACTACAAAGACGAAGAGTAAATATGATCAATGTAGGTAATTAGGTTAGGTATAGTTTGAAAAAATCTACGACAGCAGAATTAGGAAAACGATAATGGATCATAAACATTTTACGAAGCCATCGTAGTTGGTTAGTAAACCACTAATTTCCTTAGCTGTAAACGCTGCCTTTTAGGTTAAAACTATTTACTTAACATATCCATAACGCACAGGGAACAGTCAATTAATTTAAAGATTTCTGAACGCAGCTTTAGAATGTTAAACTGAAAAAATAAATCTACTTCATAAAAAAGTTATTTCATAAAAAATACTATTTTTTTGTAGGTCTATCGCATAAATAAAATGTAATTCTCATTAATAAATCATTTTTGACTTTAATAAATCATGACACTATCGGTCTAAACCCAGTATTAAAAAAGTTATTAAGACTTAATTAAAACCAAGTAAATCACAAACCAAACCCATATAAATCCGGTGTTTCATAGCCTCCTATTTTATGGAGATGAAATATTAAAAATCGAGTCTTAATAATTCATTTATTTTTATTTATTTACAGTAATATTTAGCAATAATAAGTATAAATAAATATAAACTGTCGTTTTGTAAAAGTTTAAAACAGAAGAAAAAATGCTGGGACGTTTCGCGTTTAATAAGTTAACGCATCTTCAACCCATGTCATAAAAATATAAAAGTTCAAAAACATCGACGAAAGTCGGGAAAATACAAAATATTAGCACGTCTGCTGAGAAAAAACTCGATGTATTTCACGTTAAAACATGTGTCAAAGTTAAAACAATATAAAACCTTCTTATTTAACTGACAAACTCAAACTCAGTTTGAATAAAATAAGTGTATAGTCCAATATTTAGATATTTATACAGACAAAATTCGTCTTATATATTTTTATCTTCTAACAATATCTAACAGAACAAGATAAATAATTTGTGTGCATGAAACCCAATCAATCTGACTGATATGGCCCAAAAAGAAAAATAAGAAAAAAACATGATTCAAAATAACATTTTCAACATCCACAAAACATACGATCGAACAAACCTTCTTTCAATAATTTGATCTGAGTCAATCATTAAAATACGTATTTACAGATAGAAAAACTTGGTGTGAAAAAACGGGTGTGTATAAATGTAACAGAAAAACATTCTCAGCCCGGATATTTATTCACTGATATTTTAGAAAACATCTCAAATTCATACTGAAAACATTTCGAGCAAAAGATATTAAGACTCTTTCTTGAGGGTACCACTTCAACTCCTAAGTGAACACATTTGTTTGTTCAGAATGAAAAACTTATTTTCTACAAAATTGCAGTATTCTTTCAACAAAAGCAAACAAAATGAAATCCAATTGATAAAATTGAAAATTTAAATTAAATATTTATTGATATTTTTCATTATATTGAATTATTGAAAACAATATTGGGGAAGTATATTAAAAATGCTCAGAGGTGGAATTTTATTTTTTATAAAATAACACAGAAATTTAATCTAAGTTAATGGAGAAATAAAATTATAAATTAAATGGAGAAACCGCAAGTATAATATCTGAGATACTCAAAGCAATGAAATAAAAGGCAGGTAAATAGAAAATAATATTTGTCCAACTAAATGTATTAAATACAAGGTGTCTCAAAAGAAATTTTATATTTATTTAGCTTACTGCGTGAACGCCACGTATCCGAGGGGCGCGGGGGTTATGTCAATCGGTAGCCTGGCTCTTGGGAATTTAGTCGCTATGGAGCGTTTCTCGGGAGTAGACCGCGCGTTATGCGTGAGAGAGTTTTACAATAACGGTGATTCGGCGACTGTAGCGCGTAGAAAATTCTGCAGTATTCGAGGTTTTCGCCACTTAAATGATGCGTCAAGCATTCCTCTCCTTCGACATTGGGTTAAAAAGTTTGAAGAGACTGGTACAACGCTGGATAAATCAAAATCCGGGCGACCTAGGTCATCAAGAACGGTAGAAAACGTGGAGAATGTTAATCAGTCTGTTCGTGACGACCCGAACCTTTCAATTCGGAAGCGCGCAAGTGCTTTAAATGTGCATAGATCATCATTACATCGCATTATGCACAAAGACCTAAAGCTGCACCCCTACAAAATTCAATTGGTGCAAGAATTAAAGCCCCAAGATGCCAGTCAGAGGCTTAATTTCGTAAATCAGGTGATTGAGAGATTTTAAACGTTTACCAACATTTTGTTTTCGGATGAAGCTCATTTTCATCTTAATGGCCACGTAAATTAGCAGAACTGCCGCTACTGGAGTGCCACGAATCCGAAACGCAAACATCAGAAACCCCTAGATTCGCCTAAAGTGACCGTATGGGCTGCGATGTCGGCGCGAGGAATTATCGGCCCTTACTTTTTTGAAGACGAAAGGGGGCGTGCAGTTACAGTGAATTCAGAGCGTTATGTGGAGATGTTAGACAACTTCTTGGTGCCTGAACTGCAAAGCTTTCCTGGCTATAACCAAAGAACATGGTTCCAGCAGGACGGAGCAACTTCACACACGTCCAATATGTCTCTGCCACGTGTTCGTGAAATTTTCTCAGGCAAATTGATCTCCCGGAGAGGTGACATAAATTGGCCTCCACGCAGTCCAGATTTAACCCCTATGGACTTTTTCCTATGGGGTTATCTTAAATCTGAAGTTTACGCCAATAAACCGACTTCACTGGCGCATTTGAAAGAAAATATCCGTCACGAAATGGCAGCCATCCCTGAGTTCACCTGCCGAGACGTCATAAGTAATTTTACTGTTCGATTAAATGAGTGCCGAGAACGCGAGGGTCTACATTTAGCCGATATTATTTTTAAGAAATAAATCCCCAAAAAGTGTATTTTAATAATTAATAAACATTTTTTCTATATACGGCTTACTTTTTTTTTAATCGATCCACTAAATATAAAATTTCTTTTGAGACACGTTGTACTTAAAAGTACGCCTCAGCAGCAAAGCTAACTTTAACGTAAATATCAAAAATAATTTTACTAAAGCAAATAAATTAACTTCTACATCTTTTGGCAAAACAGAAACTTAAACACAGAACTATGGTGTATAGAGAACGAAAAAGTAATTGCGACAAAAATAATGACCCGGAAATAGATGTGGATAGAACACACCGTAGGCACTTACAATACTATCACCAAACAGGTACTAGAATGGAATCCTTAGGTAGCGCGTAGAAGAGGTAGAACATCTTGGCCGAAAATCAAGGCCCTTGTAAAGAATAGAACCAGTTGGAAATGCTTTGTAGAATCACTTTGCTCCATCTAGGAGCTACAGGAAACTATATATATGTAAGCGCTTTTAAGTGCTTATAAAACTATCAATTAAAATACAGATTCGAACATAAATTGACATCTTCTATTAATATACGATTATTTAAAATCTGACACATATCTTATCACTTTATAGTTGTTATCGTTACATAATACAAGTGACATCGAATAACTTGCTATTCTAACACGACCATTCTGATAAGGCCGAGTCCTCGCGACTAACCCAAAATAAACAGTTATAACTGCAAAACAAAACAGAGGAAATGAGAATATAATGTTAGTTTCGTCCGATTCTTTGAGGTCCCTGACCATCCAGAGTTCTACCGAACTCTTTGAGGCCCCTGACCATCTAGAGTTCAACCGAACTCCTTAAGGCCCTGACCTTCCAGAGTCAAACAAAACAAATACAGCTTCTGGAGGTCCTTGACCATCCAGAGTCAAACAAAACACACATAGCTCCTTGAGGTCCCTGACCATCCAGAGTCAAACAAAACAAATATAGTTCCTTGAGGCCCTGACCATCCAGAGTCAAACAAAACAAACATACCTCCTTGAGGTCCCTGACCATCCAGAATCAAACAAAACAAACATAGCTCCTTAAGGGCCCTGACCATCCAGAGTCAAACAAAATAAACATACCTCCTTGAGGTCCCTGAGCATCCAGAATCAAACAGAACAAACATAGCTCCTTGAGGGCCCTGACCATTCAAAGTTCCACCAAACTCCTTGCGGTCTCTGACCATCCAGGGTCAAACAACTCATTATTCCTAACACGTGCCATATCATCTGTATTGTACAGTGTATCGAATCCCACTTCTGATGTTAGCGTTTCGACATAGAACAACTTGCTATTCTGACATACATATAAACAAAATCAAATTTTTCCAATTTACATTAGAAGATTTTCGTAGGGATGTAAAAACAAAATCCTGATAAATATATCAATATTACAGCCAATTTTAACCAACGCTTGTCCGGTATAGCGTTTTACTAGAAATTCAAACTTTATAAACTTACAAACAATACAAAAAAGTGCCTATGTATAATCGGGATATATTCTTAATATAATCGATTAAACAGTTCTTGTACTTCTATTAATACATAAATTTAAAAATGAGACCTGATGACGTGGCCAGAACCGCTGCTTTAAGTGAAGATGGATGCAGTGTTCGTTTTATTGCCGCTATCGTAAATTTTGTGTGAAGCACAATGAATGGTGCTATTAAGAGATATCATGGAACGGGAAATTTCATTAGAAGAACAGTGTAGAGCCGTATTCGAGTAACTACCGAGCGGGATAATCGATTTAATGTATCCACGGTACTCCGATATCGATGCCAAACAGAAAATTCCGTCGAATGTCGATTAGCTCAAGTTCAAGGCGAGAAAATTTCGCCTTGGAGGTAACAAAACCGAAGTGTGACCTAGGACGCTGGTTACAGTGCTGAAACAACTCCCAAATCATCGAGCAGCAGGTCTTTTATTTTCCCAAAAACACGTCAATTGAACTGTCAACGATGGGAGTTCAATATTATTTACAGGTAAGTCTTGGATTAGTTTACGATCACCATAAATGTGTTTAGGTCCAGCTGGAGAACAATTCAGAAACTAAATCGGTAATATGATTAAAAATCCGCTTGTAAGCGTTTGAGCAAGCACTGTATTGATATGCAGGAGATTAACAAGTATGTCTCGAACTACCTACTCGGTGCTTTCTACTATAAGTCCGTATTTCTTAAGAAAATAGAAGATACTTGAAGACCTTAGCTCTTAGGAGAGTTATGTGATCGAGACCAAAGGTCAACTTCACTTAAAATGGCCAAAAAGAAAGATAAAGTGTGGAAAATAACTTGTTCTATCGCATGTAACGGGAATTTAAGGTGTGACCTTTCTGTAAGTTGCAGAACCGATATATCAGAAGTGTGAATTTCATAAGCAGACGTTCGCAATCTCAGTTTTTCGTATTTGTTGACAGTGAGTAACTGTGAAACCGCATTGATAAAAAAGTCAATCTTAGTCAAACTGGATATAAACTGTAATATGTGTAAAAACTTTTTTATCTTAGTACTTTTCACGTGTCTTATCACTTGTATAACTTGTCAGCAAAATTTTCCAATAAATTTTCTGCTCCTTTTATTCAGATTTTATTTGAATTTTTGCCTCGCGGAGGATTCTAACAGAAAACTTGTAGACTTCACTCACATGTTGGCAAACTCCATACTACGGGAAAGGGAAAATATCTTCAACAGTTTCAACACGATGTTAAGTTTTTAAACTAAAAAAGTAATATAACTTCCATTTTATTTACACCATCATATTAAATTATTTTACAATGTTCTACGTCAACAACAACTTTTAAAATAAAAAAAAAAAAACTACAGATATTAATAAAAAAAATGTTTAATTAAATCACAAGTTGTAGACATCAGGTAGAGCAGTGAAGGTTTTAGTTAGAGTTCCAACTTCGTCTATGTCCCCCTAGGGGGCGTTATGGAGGGAAACCATTATTTTTCACTCTCCGTGCAGTTTGAATTGAAGTCGTAGCCTAAACATTAAGTGGAAAGGTTGTACGGGTATCGGACATAAATAAAAACAACTATCTACAGCTGACCAGTTTCGGAATAGTTTATTCCTTCATCAGAGCTGCTACATAAAGGAAAATCAGAATACAGTATAAGTGTACATCGTATATGAATAAATTAATATAATATAAGTATAAGTATAGCATTGTAAGACATACCTGAGATAATAGTATTAATTTTTTTAATTTGTTGTATCGTTTATTTTAATCTCTCTAAACGTAATAGTTTTTGAATAATAAAGTTTATGGGTGCATAACATCGGAGTTTTATAGTGATGTATCAATTATTTTAGAATAATAAATTAGACCATTTCACGTAGAATCATAATATATGTAACACTATACATCAAAGATTAATAATAACGGAGTTATCACAGCGTAAACAGAAGCCCGAAATGCAAATATGTTGAGAAGTGTGGAATTTGTCAAAAAATGGTAGTGCTAAGTAGTTATTTATTCTCCAGTGCCTAACAGTAGCTAAAATTACCATACCTACCGTTTTAAATATTTGACTTTATAATTAAAGTTCCACTTTCTTGGAATTAATCCTTGGAGTGAAATGCCTTACAGAAGCACGGGTACACCCACTAGTACTTTATATATGCTATGAAAAATGCTGTCAATAACAAATGTATTTGTTGAAACAGCAATAAAAAATTTCAAAACAATATCTGTGATGTAGGTAAACAATAAACACTCGACTCTAGCCATAATTATAATGTTTTGAAACATGAAAATAAAATTGTTTTATCTTTGATAATAATCATTATAATTACCATCGTATTCGTTGTTTACTTGCTTACGCCTAGCAAAACGTCCCACTCATATAAAAGCATTTTACGTACCCGTTGTATAACTAACAATTTTCTCTCCTAACTACCATTTGACACCGTTGTAATATGGCCATCCCACTGCTATTCCAGAAATTCTATATGTCCTAGCTTTTGTATAAATTATGAAAATTCAAAACCGTAAAGAATATAATCCCTGTATATTTCAATACCATTCAATAACTTAAATTCAAATTGAATCCTATAAAATTTTATATTGATTTTCACGAAGCATTACTAAAACTGATAACAAAATCCTATTTGAAGTAAAATACAAGTGGGCACTATAGCGTTAAGTCCCAGTTGAAAATTGTCAATAACGGTAAAAGCGACCACAAAAATATATCATGTGTTTAAACAGCATGAGTTAGAGGCCAATATATAACGATGTTTTGTAGCCAATCATGGTAAATTGATTCAGTTCCCCAGGTAGAAAAAACGTTGGGGTGTGATCGTAACCGAATGTTACTCCAATGTCACAGCGAAAACATCCTTCGGCAAGAACCTGTTTACTCGAACTCTCATGTATTTTCAAATAGGCTCACACATAACATATTTACAATTAGGAAATCGATTCAATTTATTTTATAAAATTATAGAGACCAATATTATATAACCAAGATATTATAAAACTCAAAAAGAACGGCATGTTATATATCTCAAAAAACCAATAACGTAATACAACAAATGACGATTTAAAATAATTATACGCAAGATAAGATAGTCTATTAACAAAAAGCAAAAAGGTAAACTGTCGGAATGGGGAGAAATAAGGAAAGAGTACTATTGGAGATGTGGGATGGACATAAGGGAAGCTGAGCGAAAGAGAAATGGAGGAAGAAACATAGTAGAAGAATTGAGAAGGAGAGACAAGGAGGTACAGGAGCAGGAAAGAACAGTAAGAATAGACAATTCAAGGAATGTGAAAAGGTATAGGGAGATAAGGACGGTAGGAATACCTAAATATTTGAAAGGGAGGAGAGGAAAGGCAGGGGGCAGAGTTAGAAGGATTGCCAGATTAAGATGCGGAAATGAAGAACGGAGTAGTAGGTATTGGGCAAAACCGGAGGATAGGGTATGCAGAATGTGTAGAGAGGAGGAAGAATCCTTGGAACATCTTACAAAAAGATGTGGAAAGATGACAAAATGGGAGGGAGAGATAAAGGAGCTGTTGAGTGAAGAAGGAAAGGGAGAAAGGTGGGCGAGAGTACTCGAGGAAAGGAGGAAGGAATGCGGAGAGGTAAGACAGAACTGAGTACAGGAAGGAAGAAAGAGGCAATGGAGGAGGAAAGAAAAGAGGAAAGAGAAGCGAAGAAAGAGGGGAAGAAGAACTGGAGTCAAGAAGGAAGGAGACCGGAGACGGAAGCCGAAAAGAGATTACGAAGAAAGAGATGAACACCGGAGGTAGAAAGTAGAAGAAGAAGAAGAAGAAAGAAAATCATAAAATGTCTATTATATTATTTTATTTTATTATTATTATTTTTTTTTTTTTTTTTCTCAATGTAATAGTTAAAACCCTATACGCCGCAAGGCCTAGGGGAAATAAAGAATTATATATATATAAAGCTATTTATTTTTTGTAAATAATTAACGAACTTACACTGGGTTTGTCCTTTTTATGTTCCAAAATAAATAAATTAAAAGATGATAGGTAGTTATTTTATTTATACCTTTCAGTTAAAATTTACATATTATTTACATACAGTTTAATTCAATTTATTTCAAATCAGTATTCTAATTGTTGCTGAATCTTCGTCTCAAATTTTCTATTTTTACTAAGATGTCCTCCATCCATTCCCATCCTTGCCCTGATTCACCTAACGCACCTTCTCTTGTTCCTTCTTTAAATTTCATTTCTCCACAATTCTTCATTATATGCTCTAAGGTCTCTCTTTCCTCTCCCCACATCCTGCACATTATTTGTTTACTCGTTCTCCACTACTCATTTTCTCTTTCCTCATTTTCGCACCTAAATCTAGCTATTATCTTTCTTTATAATAATAAATAAATTAATAAATAAAAGGGTATCAGCGAAACTAGACTTCCGCCAGCCTGTCGATCAAGCTGAATTTAGGAAGAGCTTCAGTACCAACGACTATCTATTGGTTCTCAATATTTTAATTTAAAAAAAAATAAATAAAATAAAATAAATTACACAGTGTTGTCTGATAAACTGATGTTTTTTTTTTCTGGTCCAATTCTTGTCCATGTTACCTCCCAAATATTTAATGTTTGATTTCCATTCTAAATCAGAATTTTCTGTTGAAATATTTCTTCGTAGATTTGGTCTATACCTAGTGAATAAAATAGCCTCAATTTTAGATTCATTAATTTTGATTTTCCATTTACAATCTCAAAATTATACACTGATAAACTAAGCTCAAAATTGAGCTTGTACTATATCAGTCATTATATATATCATAAATTTAATTATATATTTAATAAAAAAATTTAATAAACTTCAGGACGGCTATTTACAAACGTTTAATAATTGTATCCGTTCGATAAGATTGCGTCGCTCTTGGAAAGTCGTTAATAAATATATTAAAGAGAAGAAGGCCTAGGACAGATCCTTGTGGTACACCTGCTGAAATAAACCTTTTAGTTGACTTGTCGTCAACTCATCCGTAACCTTCGTAACATTCGCAACCTACTGTATCACGTATATAAATCAGTCGAGGCTGTAGCGAAGGTCCACAAGAAAACATTATTTTAATATCGAGCGAAGTGTTCATTGTGTTGGGCAGTGTTTTTAGAAGACCACAATCGCGGCTTACTCTATAATGGAGAACGTATTAACTACTTGCGTTTCGTCAACGATATAAGGTACAACGTAACTATCGGTGGGACAACCAGATATTAGATACTAATAGAAGAACTGGTTTGGGATTGACATCCCTTGGAATTCTAGGGCATATATTAAAAGGTGCTCTCTTCACAAGCCTCAAGAGAAAGGTATTTGACCAATGTGTTTTACCAATCTTTAACAATAATGCTGAAACCTTAACCCTCAAAGAAAATCTACAGAAATATTCTGAGCCGCTCAGAGATCAATGGAAAGAGCAATAACTGGAATTACAATTCTGTAATATAAAACAAATCTGTGGATCAAACAGAAACCGAAAATTTGTGACATAAGTATAGGAATTACATGTCTGAAGAAGCACGTTGCTAAAGCCAACTATGTTGGTAGACAGACGATATCAAGAGACTGATCGGCCATTGGTTGTAAGGGGCACAGGACAGAGAGGACTAAAGATGCAAAGGGAGGACATGATGTCAGTAGTGGACGTTTAATAACTGTATCTGTTCTATAAAATTGCTGTGTCATCTGCGTATAACGAATAAGAAACATGTTTTGCTATTGGAAAGTCGTTAATAAATATATTAAAGAGAAGGGGGCCTAGGATAGATCATTGTGGTACTCCTGCCGAAATAAACTTTTTAGTTCACTTTTTCTAACCTGTTGTGTCACGTGTATAGATCATTTGAGGTTGTAGCAAACGTCCACAAGAACACAGATTGTTTTAATATCGAGCGAAGTGTATATTGTGCACTAGCTGATTGATGATGTGCAAGATGTGTTGGGTAAGCCTTATTCTATACCATAAGTTTTGTCGTAAGGTTATACATATATGTGCAAGCCTTTACCTCTTTTTTAAGTAGCTAACAATTTAAATTCTTCTAAATCTCTATTATATCTTAAAATAAATCTTATTTCTTAATCTAACTGCACTTTATCAGTAAATCTAGTGAAAAATGTTCCCCCTACTCATGTCTAAAAACTGTTCATTGTTCAGTATTAAGTTCTGTTATTCTACAAAGTTCTTTCACATACGCTTTAACTTTCGTTTTAGTTCAGCTTTACTTTTTGCTCAAATCCAAGTTTGGCTGAAATAATTCAAGAGAATTTACACCGTCTACCTTAAGACTAGACTGATAAGCTGTCAGATAAGTTGATACCGCGAAATCGTAACAATTCCCTAGACAAATGTCTACAAAAAATTGGAGAACATTTGTTTAATTCGAGATATTACAATATCAGGTAAGTTCAAATATGAATTTCTAATTAAGAGGCAATTATATATTCATGACAGAATATCAGAATGTTAGAAAGACTATACTGAGCATTCAAAATTAACTTGGCACAATTACTAACTTTGTTATTACCAGAGCTAAGATTACGATTTAACGGACTTTTAACTAGTAGTAATTTCTACGCAGATGACGATGGTGAAAACATCGAAACTATGGAGCATCATATGTCCGAGTTATTCACAATAATCAATACTTTTTAAATGGGACACTAAAGTATTTTTTGGAAATTCTTAAATAGTAACTTATTCTGAAGAAAAATGTATCGGGTCAGTACTATCACAAAACTATAATTTAATGAATTTATTATATTTTTAATTTAATAAAATCTATTGTTTCAAGCAATTCAGGTTGTCAAATCTAAACTTTACCAACCGACAGCCCGTCGCCAAGTTGTATAGTTACTAAATACTAATGAACAGTAACTTTATTTCTCTATATTGGTAGTTAATAGTGGTACATTACGTTGGTGTCGCAAAAAAAAAAAAAACATTATTTTATTTTATATATAATATTAAAAATTGTTTACAGTACCTAGAGACAAAATATTATAACCACTTATGATTTTTTAAAAACTCATTGTTTTACACAAAATCAACAAAATAGTAATACACCAATTTTATTTTTATTTTGTATTTTATTATTTCAAATTATTTTAGTAGATTTATAAAATGTCTTTAATATTTTGTGTTGCCCCCCTTTGCTTTTATTACAGCCGCAATTCTTCAAGGCATACTCTCAATACATGCCCTAATACAATTTTCAATTTCTGGAGAGCCATGCCATACTTTTTTAATATTATCTATTAAAACTTGTTTATTAGTATTATTTAAATCATAAACAAGTCTTTTCAGGAAGATCCAAACATTTTCGATAGGATTGATATCTGGCGAATTACCTGGCCAGGACAAAATCGGTACTTTTTGTTCTTGCAAATCAGTCTCAGAATAAAAATACAGAGTTGAAGATGTTTAAAATAGCTTATCTTTTAATAAATACACGATATGTTAAAGAAATAAATAAAATATCATATGATTATATGTCGGCATTTTTAATTAACAGTTGTTTTTGTAAGTGGTTATAATATTTTGTCTAGGTACTGTATATATATGTCGGTAGTTATCAACTTCAAATATATAAAAATCCAGTGGCCTCAAATAAACAAGCGAAAACATGTAACAAATTTCAAATAATACACGTGAACGACCTATCACAACTAAGCGACCGAAGCCATGACACATTTCAACAAGACCATAGCTGTCGCTAGGAATTTGGTGACAAGTCGCCGACTCTGTTATTCCTTGAGTACCCCAAGAGATATCACTCAAAGTTTCAGTCGCTAACCTTGGGAAAAAATTCGCCAACATTGGTCGCTGAGTATTTAGAATAGATACCCTGTTTGATTTTCTGGTAAAGTTTAAGATTTATTCCCTGATTCCTTCCATTTTTTAGGGTTTTGTAGGTATGACCAAAAAACCCTTATACCGTCATTTTGTCGTCTGTCTGTCTGTCTATCTGTTTGGTAAAAATTGTAGCCAAACGGCTAAACCTAGAGAGTTGAAATTTGGCATGCTTATACAACTCTTTGACCCGCACATAGGAAAAATACTAAAACATCTAAAAAACATATCCCCCTAAAAATATAAACAAATATGTGCTCATTGAAAAAAAAATTTATTTTTTTTTAATTCTGATTAGGGTGTCAGATGAAATCCCTTGGTACGTGGATTAACGATCAAATTTTTATTTTTGCAAAATAAATTATTTTGAAGCGATTTTTTCCAAAATTGTGCAAAAAAAATTTTGTCCCACCCCTGTATCCCAGATGGTTTAAGCTAAAAATCTGAAAAAATTCTAAGTAATGTACATTGGTGTGAACCGGAATAGTACAACAGGAATTTTTGATCAGATTGTTTTTGGAAAAAAAAGCATTTTTTGTGTTTTTTTGCTAATAATGTTGAAAACTTATAGTTATATAACACGCTAAACAGTAACGTGTATCTTGGTGCAGTGGCTAAGATACTGGCATTCTGCCCAAGAAAATGAGTTCGAATCCTACGAGAGGAGACAATATTATTTTTTATTTATTTTTTTTCATTTTTATATTGTTTAAATTATTTTTGTTTAATTGTTATAATTGTTGCATTTAATTTTTAAAAGTGTAAATTTAATAACCAGTGGAAATTGTTGAAATTATAATTTAATTCTATATTTGAATGTACACGAAATGGGGAGGAAAAGGGGAGGAGCTATGACTAAAAACAACCAATGGAAGCCATAGGCGCAATTTTCAAAATCTTAATGAACCTTGAAATATAAAAAAAAAATGCTTCACATCTTTATAAACTTAAATAATGGTAATAGGCATTCGAATTAAAATTCATAAAAAAATATTTTGACATAAAATTTGTTTTGGCATCCCAAGTAATCATCATTCACTTACTAAATACCTGCAAAACCCTGAAATGTGTGAAAATTCATACTTCACATCAATTTTTTCTGTTCTTCGTCAAGGGTTTAACGTTCATCCACCCAATTCCTCTTTTTTCAACCACATTCTTCACTTCTTCGTTCTACGCTTTTCTTGGTCTTCTTCTACGATTTCTCCTGCATGTTCTCGCTTGCATAATTCTTTTTGTTTCCCCGTCACTCATTCTATTTTCAAGTCCATACCACCGCAACTGTCTTTCAATGTATTACTCCACAGGTTTCGTACTTAGTTTTTCCTCGGCTGCGCTTCGTGTTACAATCTTACACCACGGAAGTAAACATACACTTCTCTCCCTTGGTGTATAATATACTATTATAACGTTGACTATTTAATGTTTTTTTCTATAGTTTGTGAAACTTGATACGATGAATGCTTGTTTAGAATAGAATATAATAATACCCTTGTTAATATAATTCAATACCTTCGAAGTAGAGTGACTAATTAATGTCTGATTCCCAATATAACTTCCAGCAAACAATAACTTGTGAATATCTGAAATTCGTAGGCATCTCATCAGTACAAGTTTCACTGTCTCAAGTTTTATCTATAGGCTGTAGGCGTGGGGATCTTTAATCTCGTATGGTAGGAAGAAATCAATGGCGGAGAGGCTTTAGATAATAGTATCATAGAAACTATTCAAACTAAACGTGTGACATGGGTAGGACACGTACCAGAGAGAGAGGACAACAGAGAAGAATGGACAGAAAGTAAGTAAAAACAAAGAGTCATAAAAAAAAGGAATACAGATGGGAATTATTTAGAGTTGTTTCCGATGTTCTGTAGAAATCTTTCTCTATATTTTTTTAAGAAAAAAGAAACTTCAAGATAAATATTACGTAGGAGTAAATAATACCCAAAGATGCCATGAACTATAAATTTTAAACTATGTTGCTAAAACATATTAGACGCCTAAACCTAAAGATGCCTAAAGATGAAGATGCAGTTACAGATGATTAGTTCAATATTAAAAGGTTCGCAACAGTGTTAAAAATGTCTCCATTGCACGGGCGGCTCAAGAAATTTTTCAGGAAGGAGGCAACTTTTTACCGACCACCAACATATATAAGGAAAGTATTGTGATCATATCGCTTTGACATTTCGATATTTCGATGGATCTCCACGAATTGAGGTCCCTACATAACGTTTTGACTATGTTTAGCATGATGTCTGTCGGTCTGTCTGTCCGTCCGTCCGTCCGTCTGTCTGTCCGTCCGTCTGTATGTCTACACGTGCAGAGCAAATTCGACTAAAAGGTTTTTATGAAACTTCATATTTCAACTTTTGGTAAAAATCGGTTGACTAAAAATGGAAGTTTACTCGTGTCGATTTTATTTATTTATTTATTTATTTATTTATTTATTTATTTATTTATTTATTTATTTATTTATTTATTTATTTAAGATTTTTGCAAATATTTAGCAACAGAAAGATATTTCGAAAAAAAATATTTAACAAAAGTTGCTATAAGAGCCATAAAAAACAACTTTTATTTGAGATATTTTTTGATAAAAAGTATCTATTTTTTCATACTTATATGTAACGTTTCCATGGTCATGATAAATAATATCTCTGTTAAATATTACGCCAAGTTATTTCTACTCTGCTGCTAGAATGTATTTTATACAAGTACTTTGTGAAGGCGGTCGGTCCTGTGGAGGCCACAGATGTTTTTTCAAGTTGCTTCAGCTTTCCTTAAATTTTAAACAATCATTTAATCCCAAAAATACGTAGCAACGTAAGGGAAGACGTGGCATAACGGGCACCTTAAGGATTATCTTTAATAAAATCTTAAGGAATTTCGTAAAAATTTCTAAATACTTTTATTAGTAAGATGATTTATTAGTTAATTATTACAGACAGTAAAAATACAAAAATAAAAGTCATGAAGATATAAAAAAAAAAAATCCTTGTGCTCATTTTGCCCAAATGTCCGGGCAGAATGAGCACGGGCGGGGTATAATGGGCAATCAGCTAAAATCTGGCGCAGAATGAACACACGTGAGTGCATTCCTCATCGCTATCATCTTCTCCAGCGCAAGAACAATGTGCCCACTTACCACATGCTCTGCACTGGAGCAATCAACGTCTGGATATATGTGAAAAATATATCAACACAGCAAAAAACACGTTTCACCAATTTACAAAATGTAAACGCCAGCTCTCAGTTATACAACCACTCTCGGAAGACAATAGCGAAGTACTGAACGAGATTGGAATGCAGCCAAACATGGTGGCATGCTTTAACCGAGAGCCCGTTATGACCTGGCTGCCCCTATTGTCTTGGTAGGTATTTTTGCAATTCATAACTTTTGAAAACTTTTAAAATATGTAACTGGAAAGAACAAGCACACGTCAGAGAAAAATGGAGAAGGACCATCAATAAAGCCAAGAGCCTTAATAACCTGTAATAATATTATATTATTTATATGACCAGGTACAATAAGATGGAATGTAAAGAATTCGGAGAAATGGAGAAAAATATGCTCTATGAGCATCATGATGGTTTATCAAGAACGCTAAAAGAGAGTTTACAACGACAAGCTACGAAGTGTCCGAAAGAAAGTACCGCAAGGGCGAATTGAAGATCTCGAATAAGGTCACTTGCATCAGCAACATATGTAGAAGTTCTCCAGAAACTGAAAGCTATTAACTAGTATAGACTGGTTCGAACCATTCAGGCTGGAAGAGAATCATTGAAGATATAAAAGTTCTATAGATGTACCAATGATAATTCTTCTGTTTAAATTATTTTACCATTGTTTAATTTTAAAATAATTTTTCTCTTAGCATTTGCAACATGGCATGTTTTTAATTTTAGATTGAAATTTGTTTTTCCTTGGTTTTGTAAATAATTCGTCATTTATCTGTTAATTATAACGGAGGTGAAGGTTAGATATGAATCTAAATGTCAACCAATTTTATTGTCTAACTCAATTATGAAGTAAAAGACATTTTACATTGTAAACACATGATTTCATGCAAGGTTGTAAGTGAAATTATGTCATTGTTTTTATGAATATTGCATGAAATAACATGTTTTAATGTATTAGGTGGAATCACACCATATTTTCAAAATTAAATAAATTTAAAATTTTATAATAATTTTTAAGCAATTATCTCTCGTTATAACACTGTTGGGTTGCTTTTTGTGCCTCAATTTTTGTTGAATTGTTATTATATTCCACTAAAATCCGTTGGAAAATATTTTTAGGGTCTGAAAAAGCATAATAACTAACAACAGCAAAATAGTGGTTAAAAGATGAGCTTTCTAAATGAATGATTTATTTTAATCACCTAAAAAAAGTTTGTTAGCAAAGGAGGATAGATTTTCTCGATATTTCTCAAATACATTAAAATACTTACACATGAAATGATACCGGACAATTAATTTCTTCTCCTGCAAGCTATATCTGGCGTTAGGCATACGATTTGCACCCCCAAATGAACAACAATTTACCATTTTGACTAATTTGTATTGTGATACAATAAAAACTATCTCTATGATGATAACTAAAAAACTATGTACCTAACCTTAATCCATGAAAACTATAACAGATCTTAGACTAGGCAATAAAATATGAAAATAAGGATTCCAAATATTACACGCTATATTAACACACAAAATTCAATTGTTTATGTACAAAAATGGATAGAATTTTGAAAAAGCTCTGGGATGTACACACAACATAAGATTAATATACACACACCGGCAAATTTAAAGAAACAGATTGAAAATTATGTTTTTTTTTTTTTAATTTTATTATTTTGTAGCCTTTATCTAGATAGCTTTGAATGCTCTACTAAATCGTAGGGAAATATTGTATCGACGCCAAGGAGAACAAAATGCACCATTTAATTTTGCAACTACTGTATCTTTTGGTGGAAGTTCAATTATGGTGTGGGGTGGAATATGTTTGGGAGCTCGCACAGAGTTAGTGGTGATTGATAGCGGAGCGTCAACTGCAGATAGGTACATCAGAGATATTCTTCAAGACCATGTTGTACCTTTTGCCCCATATATCGGAGAAAATTTCACCCTAATGCAGGATAATGCACGCCCAGACGTTGTCCACTGTGTAACAGACTTTTAAATCAAGTGGGTATAAAAACAATGCGTTGGCCAGCGTGCTCTCCTGACTCAACCCGATTGAACATTATTCCAAAAAGCATGTTACTAGAAGATTACCTGAGAGATGTCAATAATATGTACACAACAGGGAAAATAATTAGGTTTTTATGTCTGTTCCTTTAAATTTTCCGGTGTGTGAGAAAAAAACGTAAAGTTTTGATCAAGAATAAGATAAAGCCCAGTGAAACAGACGAGAAAAATCCAATATGTTTTGGAGTTAAGGTCATGCTATGATGATTATCTCTATTATTTCTATAATCTAGAACCAATGTTGGGATCTTCTTTGTGTGGAGTTCGTCTGCGTCATAGAGTGTGTTGTACGTGCTATCTGTTATGTTAATTGATCCCTCCATCTTTTGCAAAGTCTTTCCAAGAGCCAACCAATATTCTTTTTCTTTCTCAGATCCTTCCTTCAGAACTTTCCTGTTTCATAACCTGCTTATACGGGTGATAATATAAATTCCCTAAGCAGAATCGAATATAAATATTAAAGTATTTTCTGCACTTATAGTTTTCTCATATATCATAGAACTGTTGAAAAGTATCGTTGTACAAATAGCAGAATGATGACCCTAAAACCGACACGTTTCATAGTAACTTTTTTTAAAAACCAATGATTAAAAATTACTTTTTAATACGAGCTATCATGTGTACGGCTGTCAAAGATATATGAATGGCTTTATAATTAAAGTGTTGGAGTTATCACGTTTTTACAACTGTTCAAATATGATGTATTAGTCTGCTCTGTTTACTTCACCGTTTATTATTATATATGTATCTATCTCACTTGTTTCATAAAAAGCTTTAATGCAACTGGAAACATAGGAAAATAAAATTTTGGATATCTCTAAATACAGAGTGGTTAACGTTACATTACTCAAATCTTTTTTATTACTGAAGATAGAGTATAACAGTTTGAGAGTAAACACTTGTTCAATAAGGCACAATTTGGATATAGAAGTGGCAAATCAACAACGGATGCCATATTATCGCCCCTTTCAGAAATATTGGGATCCAGACAATCCACAGAACTTTGCTAGGCCACCTTACTAGATCTATCAAAAGCTTTTGATTGTGTCACCCATGAAATACTATTAGAATAGCTAGTCTTATACAGATTTGACAAGAACAGAATCAACTTGATGACCCCCAACTCCATTACTTGATGACCCCCAGTCTCCATTACACGGGCGGCTCTAGAAATTTTTCAGGAAGGAGGAAAATTTTTACCTACCACCAACATATATAAGGGAGGTATTGTGATCATACCGATTTAGACATTTCGAGGTTTCGATGGATCTGCACGAATTGAGGTCCCTACATAACGTTTTGACTATTTTTAGCATGATGTCTGTCGGTCAGTCTGTCCATCTGTCCGTCCTTCTGTCTGTCCGTCCGTCTGTCTGTGTACACGTACACAGCAATGTGTACACGTACACAGCAATGTGTACACGTACACAGCAATGTGTACACGTACACAGCAAATTTGACTAAAAAGATTTTTATGAAACTTCATATTTAAGCTTTTGACATCAATTACACGAGTTGATCCAGTTTTGGTAAAAATCGGTTGACTAAAAATGGGGGTTTACTCGTGTCGATTTTAAGATGTTTGCGAATATTTAGCAACAAAAAAATATTTAGAAAAAATTTATTTAACAAAAGTTGCTATAAAAGCAATAAAAAACAACTTTTATTTGAGATATTTTTGAAAAAATATTTTTGAAAAAACTTTCAGAAATATTGGGATCCAGACAATCCACAGAACTTTGCTAGGCCACCTTACTAGATCTATCAAAAGCTTTTGATTGTGTCACCCATGAAATACTATTAGAATAGCTAGATAGCTTATACAGATTTGACAAGAACAGAATCAACTTGATGACCCCCAACTAAACAGGACACAGATTGTTTTATTTAAAATGTTTCGTCAAATCCCTCAACTTTAACCTCGGACGTTCCGTAAGGATCCACCCTCAGCCCCCTCCTCTTCTTGATTTATGTCAATGACTTCTCTTTGTACATTGGTGAAATTAGTATTTTAAACGCTGAGGACACAACATTAGTTGCAAGATCGTCATCACTTGTTGATGTTAGCACTATTAATAACATCTCAATGCAGAGAGCTAAGTACTGGTTCGACACCAATTCTACTAATCTTCACCTAATCTTCAACAAGACCCAACAAACTATTTAAATACTAAAAGCAAACAATTCTGATAACCCGAAATCTGTGAATCTGCCGGGGTACTAATTTATCCCAAATTCAGTTGGGATCAGCATATTGGCGCACTGGCAATCAAATTGTGTTCTGAAATATATTTGCTAAGAAACCTGACATCCATGGCATACTATGCATTGTTCCCACTCCTAAATGACATAGCATTAGAGCATGGGATCATTCGGCAGCAGCTAACAGATTTTCAACCTTACAATGACGCGCAATCAGAGTAAAGGCACGCTCATCCTACAGAGCTGATTGCCGGAATAATTGTATTTCTTTAGATGTGACTTTTCCACTGTGGTCATGTACCATTTTCCTAATTTTGGCATAAAAAAATAAGCAGTTTTCAAACTCATCGGGAAATACACCAATACAACACAAGAGGCGATTCGAATTTACGCCCAGATTTTCTGAAATTTACTAAATCTCGTAACTGTGAGAACTTCTAGGCAGTCAAACTACTGAACAAGTTACCAATGAAACTCAGAAGTTTGGGTTATAACGAATTCAAAAAAAGGATGAAACAGTTCTTTACTGAACATCATTTTTACTCCATAGAAGAATTATTCAAATATAGGTTTCAAAAATGTAATGTAAATCTTGTAATATAGTCGGATTGCTGATAGGTGACTGTTACATGTATGTATCAAGTAATGCATTCATATAATAATCTAGTTACCATTTTTCAGCGATTTTAAAAATGTGTTTTGTTATTTGTCTTAACTGTCAGTGTCTGGTAATGAATATTAATTAAAATATAGATTGCTGCCAATTATTAAATTCACAAACTTTAATTTTAAATCTGCTGGAATAAATAACAAATTATAATCCAAAATTAACGTATGAGTAGAAATTTTTCCTTATTTAGAATTATTACCTTAAAATTAATAATTTTGTTTGTTTGAGTACTGCTGTAAATTTATTTTCGCGCTCTAATTAGTAAAGATATCTAGGAATCATGCTATTTCTTTCTAATGCTTTGTTTTTTATACAAATAATTTTGAAGGTTAATTGTCAACTTGAGTCACTATACGTTACTATGGGTATGCAAATAATTATAATGATATAGACAGAGAAAGCATATAGTATTGAATATCGATACTTGTAGCAACGAACAGTCACTTATCAGCAATCCGACTATATTAAATAATAATCGTGTAGTTAAATGGAAATGTCTTGACTAACTTAAAACATAATTATGTAGCTCAATAAATATGTAGCGATGCACACTTACTGCATAAATAATTAAAAACAATACATATCAAGTAACCTGGATAACAAAATAATTATAATTTTAATTATCTATCCAAGTAGGCCATGTAACAAATGCTGGTTGCTATAAATAAAACAGCAGAGTATCATCGTTTCACTACCTTCGAACAAACATGTTTAATGTATCAGAGAGACATTTTAATAAAGAATATTATAATCAAAGATATATTTATTAATTTCAACCTTCACTCAGTGATACGACAAACCTCGTAAATACCATATCTGGTAGGTACTAAAAATATATTTATTACTGACTTACCCAATACGCTTATTTAGGCGTTGGAAACCTATTATTTATTTTTTTTAACCTATTATAAGTTTTTGAAAGTGATCAGTATTAAACTTATGTACATACTGAAATAAATATTCATAAACCCAGTTGATAATTAAAAACGAAATAATATAATCGAAATTTCTAACCCTTAATTTGTGGCAAGAAACACGGAAGGCCTCTAAAATTCCGAATTAGCATGTCCTGTAATGATAGCGTTACTTAACCCTATTTCCACGCGGTCAGAGAGTTGTAAATATCCAGTGCGTGTATATAAAACTGCTCTAAGGTCTGAATGTTACACGCACGCACGACTAAAAAACAATACACAAACTCACAGAATTAACTCAAGAAGGAAGAAAATTACATCTGTATTCCAGCCACCTTCGATATAATAATATTATAACAGTATTGTTTGTTTCGTCCACTAATAGAAATAATACAATTACACAATATAACGTTACTATATTTAGGAAACATAGTGGCATTCTTATGTTTGTTTCGCACGACAACTCCTTCATATCTTGGACAGTGGCGCACAAACATTTTACGAATTTAAAAGTAATTAAAATACATAAGTCACATTCACTATCCTTCTAAAAGTAACCTGACACCTCTCTAAATCCACCTTTACACCCCTTTAAGTGCGGCTGTTTCAATCAATATTGGTTAGGGCAATGGCCCCAACAACCAATAGTAACAACCAATGGGTTATTGTGCCAAAGGTACTAAAATAAAGGCCGATGATTATCTAAACATTTCAGATACGAGGAGAGTATATATTTGACCTGGTCTTTTTCATATATCTTATAAATATTATATCAAATAATATTGTTTCGAATACTGGCCGGCAAAAGACACATTAGCCTTGAAACGGACAGCGGCTTATGCGCGCTTATCTGAAAGTTCTAGAAATGTATAGAAGGTATCAAGATTTGCTGTATAAACGCAATATCTACGGCCATATTCAAGAACTTATTTAACGCTACGTACAACCCTCAGAGATTATTAGTTTTTTATACAAAACTAACAATCTGAAATAAAATTAGTGACAATCTATACATCAAATTTTGCACAGAATTTTTAGCTATCTAATAGGATATTTTTTATTGTATAAAAAATTATTGCAAAAATTTTATTGCTCAATAACTTAATAATAGATATCACACAAGAATGTTCTGCAATTTTTTAAATATATTTGTGAGTTTCAAATAATTTTTATATTTATATAGTTTTGTGTAGAAATATTCAAATAATACGTCAACATTTTTTCGACTTATTTGTTTATAGTTTAGAACCTTCGAAAAATATTATACTTGATGATAATGAAATGCCACTTGGTAAAGTATTGTTTACATAAAATAAATCATTTTTATACGCAGCATCTGTATTGAGAACCGCGGCAGATTCGAGATGGAGGCAAATGTAGATTATCAAGTACAATAACTATAAGAAATATTTACAATATAACAAAATATCTCTAAACATTTTTGTAGAATGAAGCTTTAGCTACAATTTGCCGCATGGTACACAAATATGCGTCGAATGGTTTACAAACTGGCGTCTAACGAAATTCTTTATTTACAATTATATGACCGTTATTTTTACAATTAAAAATATCCTATTAGATATATAAAAATTCGCTGAAAATTTTGATGTATAGATTGTTACTAATTTTATTTCAGATTGTTAGTCTTGTATAAGAAACTATACGGTTGTGCGCACCCTTAAGCGATTCAGTCAGTTCAGCAGGACAGTCAAGGTCGTCAATAAGTCAGTCCCATGCATTCAATTTCAGTGTAGACAAGTGATTGGGCTCAAGTGGAGTTATTGAGTTCCAGAACATGACTGAGTTCCAGAACCAGGTTTCCAGAACATGGGCAGGGTGCCAGAACAAATCCAGGTATCAGAACATGGCAAGTGCCAGGACATGACAGGTACCAGGAGAGAGTCAAAGGAAATGAAAAAGCTAATCTATTTTCTAAAAAGGGAGCAGGTTCACATTTCATCGGCCCTGAGCCTTTCTGTGGACTGTCATAAGGACATACTAGAAAGGTTTTGATAAAGAGAATCAAAGTTCTTCAATTTCGCTTCATCACCTGGGCTTCAAAAAATGCCATGTGATTTATTTTATCTTCAAGCTCTGAAGCAAAGGAACTGCTCCAGCTTAACAAACAGGACTTGAGAAAAATAACGAGCATCCTGACTGGACACTGCCCCCTTAAATACCACTTTAAAAAGATTAGTAAATTACAGGACTATATGTCATCTTTCTCAGGTTGAGGCAGCATTTGCAGGACACATTCTGTGTAGATGCAAAACCGTTACACGCCAAAAGCTAACGTATCTTGAATAGGAAAATCTGCTACCTGCGGATATCTCACATTATCTCTCATGAAATTTCTGGAAAAGTCTGGAACTCAGGTGTGATCCATAAGGTAATAGACTGAAAAAATAGATCTTATTGCATTGTCTAAAGACAGCTCGTGTCTGGGCCTCTAATAACAATAATAATAAACGACGTGGATCATTTGGCCATTATCTTATTATAAAGTTTTTCCGTTTTACAATAATTTACTTATAATTTTTTAATAAAAAAATAACCAAACTTTTACCAGTTTTCCCGCTCTTCGTGTTGTATAGCTGTTGCTATTAAGATATAATTATATATAAAAACTATATTTATACTTTATCTAAATATATTCACGCGTTTCTGTCTTATCGTCTCGAAAAATCAGGTGGATATTTTAACTTTTTATATTAGCAAAAGAAAAACAAAACTGATGCATATCGAATTAATATTAATCAATTTTAAATAAATAATATTTTAGTTCATGTTATCATCACTGCTTCTTTTGACGTCTTAAAAACTTTTTTGTGAGCGATAAAGTGTAAAAACAAGTTAACTTTAGAAGTGTTCATAATTAGGGTTTGAAATTTCGGCGATAAAAAGTTACTAACACAAAATTTCTAATGAGAGAATTATTATTAAATTACTATTACATAGTTTCGGCCTACAATATTGTTTTCTTGCTTCCTGCTTAGATTTTGCTTCTTATTGCAATAATTTAATACAAAATTAATTTAGTTTTAGTGTGATATAGGGTTTAATTAAATTAAAGAACCCCCATACTTATGTACAATATTTTCCAAAAAGCATCCGGACACTTATACAAATTTTTATACTTTTTGAAAATGTCAATTACAAGTCCTTCATTTGCTTCAATACCACCTTTCACTTTTTTGGAAAAGCTTTCCAAATTTCGAAGAACATCAGATATTCTATTCCATTCTTCTTGAAGTACAATTTGAAGTACCCATATAAATTTTAGCTACCTGGCTAGCTCTCACCCGATAGTTTAAATCGGGACTTTGAGCAGGTAAGTCTAAATTTTTTCCTTTAATTTCCGCGAAACAATCTGTAACATCATAATCTATATCTTCGTTTTATAGCAGGATGCATTTCCTTGTTGAAATAAACATTTGTCTATGCCATAGTATTGCTGGAAGTCATTCGTATGGACTAAAGCTTTGATTTAGACTTTTTTTTTTACAGAGCAACAAGAATAACAATACAAAGTTAACTAAACAAATTTTATTATTTAAAATAATTCTCTTGCTTTAATACATACTTATCCAATGCTCAGGCAATTTCTGAAAATCGAAAAATAAAAAGAGCTGATTGCTTCTTTGGTAAATATACAGATTTTTGCTATGAGCAGAGGTGTGTTGAAGGTAATTTGCTTCGATTCGAGCTAGTGGGTTGTTATATTTTTATGAATTTTCCGAGACGCTTATTAAAAATATTTCGAGTCCGTTGATAAACCAGTCTTACCCAGTATTAAAATTTCATAAAATTGAAATTAAATATTAATATTAAATGTGTTATTATTGATTTATAAAATGTTATTACACTATTAATTGAAACGTTATTTTAAGAATATTAACTGAAATGCACCCTGTGTATTGCATTTGCGATTATTATTGCGATCCTGTTGTCGTTGGGAACGAATAATGCGCTCGTGCGTTATACTATTATACACTTTTCACACTAGAACTTTAAGACGAGTGAACTTAAAGTTCACCGATGTTTAACATCGGTATGCTTTCACACTTGATGTTTAAATCTCCAGTACTGCCATCTGCTACAGTAATTTTGTTCTTAAGTTAGCGTCAGGAAATTACTAGTTTTGAACTGTCTGTGCAGATGCACATTTTGAATTATTATAAACAAATATGGATATTTCATTTCATTCTACAATAAAGAATATATTACACCTGTATTAACATATAAGTCGATGCATTTTATCTCAATTATTGTAGCTCTGTATTGTATTAAATACATTTTTAAAATATATAATTTTATTATAACAATAAGTATAGAACTTTTTATAACGTCGATATAATACAGTATTCTTGTTTATAATATAAAATGTGGACAGCACAAATTCAAACAGTATTTTTTTATAATAGAATTATGTTGGCAATGCCAACTATGCTTAACACGCAGATTTGCGTACTAAAGCTTGCTTCATTTAAACCAACACTATAACTCTCCTTCACTTTGACATCCAAACTTAAACATCTGGTGTGAAAAGGGTATTATTTGTCTTAGATTTTTCATTTGCGAACGCATCTGCTGCCGCTTGTTTATCCACTAGTGCTATGAGGTACATTATAAGGCACATACAGTCAATGTTTCTTATTCACTGGTTTGCTGTTCATGGTTTCGGTATTTGCGGAGAAAATATTTGTGACAGATATCTTTATTCGCAGCTGATAAATTCGTTATTTGCAGAATGAGCAAATTACAATTCAGTTTTTAAAATATACCAACATGTATTAAAAAAAAAAGTGAAAAAACCATCCACATTCAAGGCGAACTGAAGAAAACTGTGTCCAGCAGGTTTAAAAAAGTGTTTAGATCGCAAATAACATAGGACTTTCTTTAAGCCAATACCTAAACCTGATAATAATTAAGTTTTGATTTGTTGTAACAGGTCTATTTAAAAGTATTTAGTAATCATTTACCTTTTTTGTTCGTAATCATGGAACCTATCTCCAATAATCCTATTCATTTTACCATTCCGCATCAGGGTTTCCGTATTTACGGCATATCGGCTGAGAGTTTGAGATCAACGATGCACAAATGTCCACCTCAGATTTCAGAGTTTACGGCCCTGAATGAAACTACACATTTCATTCTAAAAACATTCGTAGTAGCATTTTGAAATGCAAAATTATAACATTAAGTTGATATAAAATTTTCAGAATAAATTCTGAATTGGCACGACAAATAAAATTGCCCTTAGCGTTTAACCTTTTAACAGTGCCTGCAAAGCTAATTTTGAAATTTTACCAGTATGAACTTCCACGAACGAGAGTATATTTTTGAATATAAATTAATTATGGCTTAAAAAAAAACGGTTTTCGTACAAAGAATTGAAATATAGCTTTTCCTTTTCAGACATTTAATTAAAATAATAACAAAAACGAATATTATCCGAATTAATTTAGCAAGATGGACCTTATTTAAATGTTCTCATTCCAACACATTCTAAAGAACCTTTACAAACAAACAGATATGTCACTAAATACAGATATAATTTGCATCGAGTGAAACTTTTTATGAAACTGTGTATAAAAGGGAAAAAGGAAATAAAAGGAAACGAAGTGTTTTAGCGAAATTAAAAATTATCTGAGTTGTAATCCAATGCGGTGCCCGCAAGTCCCATCCGGGAGAGTAGAAGCTCTATCCGGGATGCCTTGGGAAAACAGGAATCAAGAGGTTATCACATGGACTTCTTTTTGTGAACTTCACAAAAAGTTTTACTGATAATTTTATACTATTAACTACACTGTTGAAAATTGTCAACAAATAAAAATTTTGTTTTTCAATGAATTGTAGCTTTTAAACATAGGACTCTTATCATAGCATTTCGTGAGCAATAAATATTAGAAACAGTTTGTAGTATGTCTTATAAATAATTTTGCAACTCTATATTCAAATAGATATAGGATAAATAGCAGAGGGAAGGGTGAGGATGATATTAATAATAAAATAGGACAAGGAAAACGTGTCATCAAGCCGTTAAACCAGGTATTGTAGAACGACAATATAAACAAAAAGATCAAAATGATTATCTACAAGACTACTGTCGAAGGTATCTGTACCTATGGTTTAGAAACATGGAAGCACACAAAAAGAAATTAATCTCGACTGAGCACCGTGGAAATGGACTTTTAGTGAAGTAGCTGAGATTTCTTGAAACGAGCGCGTTCTTAATGATACCATAGCATCAACTATGAACGTTGAAAACACAATCATAGAGACGATAGAGAACCAACGACTTCTATGACACGGTGACCAGATTTCAGTTGAGGTAAACTCAAAGATAGAAAAAGAAAAATTGGAAATACAATATATTTTATTCAATTTTGCTCACCTCCAAAAAGTGATGAGAAAAAAAAAATATTCACCTCCAAAATATAAGTGATGAGCAAAAAAAAAGTCCTCATCACCAAAATCCAAGTGATGAGCAAAAAAAAGAAAAGGTCTTAACCTCCAAAATGTAAGCGATGACTAAAAAAAAAGGTCTTCACGTCCAAAATACAAACCCGGAGATTTTATAACAAAACCCGGAGCCCTGAGACTCTGGCCGGAAACCCTGAGACTCCAAGTGAAAACCTGAGACCTGGTCACCCTGATGGAAGTTGATCGATGGCCTAAGATCTGGGAGTGAATTCCTGCGCGGAAAAGAAAACCAGGGCAATCAACAAGGAGCTGGGCTCAGGATGTACGGAAGGCGATGGAGACAAGAGGTCTCCAAGATGGCAACTGGATGGACAGAGTTGTCAGGCGAAAAAGAAGCGAGAAACGGCGCCAGCGGAAATTCATTCAAGTTGGGATGCATTTCTGAATTTAAATGTGATCATATTAGGACTGTTTTCGCTACCTTTCGTCTACGGTTTACGGCGGCGTCAATTTTTTCTGTTCATTTGAATTGTGTTTGGCTTAAATTCTTACAGCCGCAGTAATAAATTTAACGCTGCGTCAATAAAGCTGCGTCTTGTAGTAAGGCGCAAGGTAGCGAAAAGAACAGACCTATTAGCTGATAAGACCTACTAGACCATTCGGTGAGAGGCCTAGCCTGGATGAAAGCAGTCTTGGAAAAGAAAAAGAAAATAAATTATTATATATCATAGAATATTATATTATATTATATATTATTATTATAGAATGTAAACCAACTCTTTCAAAGCCTAAAGGCTGGAAATAAATTTGTAATTATTATTAGCTGATTAGCTGGTGATCCACGTTGAGAATGTTCAAAAAGTGCAACCTCAGAAGAAATTGTTTAATAAAAGCATAATACGGTTTTGGATAATCGACGAATAAAACAGCGTTAAATAATTGTGGCCAAAAGTATCTAGAAAAAGTTGGTACGTTACATCTTAACTGAAGTTTTAGGTATAATAAAGCTGTATACAAGGTGAGTGTCACATTTGCTAGCAACCAACCAACGCGCCCGCACATATATCATTTTAGCTGTTAGGGAAAATTGTGATTTGAAATACGAATTATTGGATCATCCAGACCTATTCACCAGATTTCAGCACACTTCAAGAAATTCATGAACGGAAAGCGTTGCCCATCAAATGAAGAGGTGACAGAAGCCGCAGTGGGATATTTAGCAGATTTTTCGAAAATCTCCTATAGGGAGTGAACAATGATTTTGAAGCATCGCTGGAATAAATTTAATGATGCTAGCGGAGATAAAGTGACAAATACATTTAATTTTAAATTGAAAAACATTTTTTTTATGGTTAGGCCGGGAATTTATAGAGTGGGCTGTCCACGAAATTTAGTATCTCGAAAAGGAATAGGACATACGTTAGTATCAAAATGTTTGCTTAACATAATCGATACCATCGCCAGAATATTGACCTTTAATGCTGAGACGTCCTGTACTGTAAAGTTTATTAAATCCTATACCTGCACATTTAGCGTATTACTTTGTTCGACTCCTGAATAATTCCCCTGAATTTTCGTCTAAATATACTTCCAAATTTTATTATTCAAAGTTACTTATATAACTTGTACAAGTTATGTGAAATTAAAGTCATGAATAATGTAATACTTCTTTAACATTCAACTTTACGTAACACATGTTATTAAACAGCATAATTTAATTAACAACAATAATAATTAGTGTCAATAAGTCCAACAGACTTGTCTAACCAAGATGCAAACTATCAAACGCAGTTACATCAAAAACTATTTCTAATTACAGTTAATAATATTGTCGCAAAGAGGATTATGTAATAGTTTGGACAGAATCAAATGAAACCGCTTTGTTATTAATAATTTAATTTATAGAACAACCCGAACTACAATATTAACAGTCGCCAGTTCTTCTAAAATGATGGTTTTGGTATGACTGATCAAGTTTCTCACTACAAATAACTGGGACACGAAATCACTATCGGCCGGGACAACCAAACTATAGAGATAAACAGAAGAATTGATTTGTGCCTCAGATTTCCAAAGGCTGCCCCTTTGGAAATCTGAGGCACATTTTAAAAGGCGATTTCCCGATCTGCCTCAAGTGAAGGGTATTTGATCAATATGTCTTCACCTATGGTCATATGGTCATATCATCATCATCATCATTTAGCCATTGTCGTCCACTGCTGAACATAGGCCTCCCCTTTGTTTGTCCACTCCTCTTTGTCCTGTGCCACCTGCAGCCAATTACCGACTAATCTCTTGATGTCATCCAGCCAACGGGTAGAAGGCCTGCCTCGGTTTTTTGTACTGTCTCTAGGCCACCATTCCAGTATTCTCTTGGTCCATCTACCATCATTTACTCTAGCAACATGGCCTGCCTACTGCCACTTTAGACGTGAAATTATTCGGACGGACATCTTTTCTACAAAATTTATTATATAATAATAATCTTCCATCAGAATACAATTAACTGTCAGAATGGCTACTGGTGTTGTCTGTTAGTAGCTGATGTAAGTCCCGTTCTTGCCCCGGCTTCTCCAGGATCGGTTGAACCACCCCAGGTTTCCGCACGAGGCGAACACGTGGAGAAGCCCTGTAGACGGCACTCATATCTTGGGTTGGTGACTTGAACAGCTGGGCTGGTCCTTGGGTAGCGTGCTCACAAAAATGATCGAATGAATAACTGAATAACTGACTACTGAAATAGACTAACTTGAATGACTCACTCGAATGACTGACTCTATTCCCTAAGACCATTTTATAACTGTTAACCAGGACACTATGACGTCAGGTCCTACCTCAATTGTTTAGGCAGCAATTAAAGACCATAGTCGGCACAATTGAATAATGGTTATCAACACATTAGAAAGTAGTTCAAAACTTATGTTGACAAACACGCAACACTCTGCATATTCTTTAATTCCCAAACCCGCAAGTCAGCAACCGCGACCTACGCCGCCTAAAGGAATTAGGACATTAGCATACAATTATATCATAATTGTGACAATATCACAAATTTTGTTTGCAGCCTGATCCACCAATTTGTTTTTCGATCTAAAAGTGTAACGCCAATCATCGCTCTCTCCATCGATATTTGATCAACTCGTAATAATAAATTACTATTGTTTAAAAAATGTTGGTCCGTACCTATCTTTAGCTAACACTGCATATTTTCCTGTATTTTTAAATTTTAATCTAAAGAAATTTTCCTATTATTTATGTCATAAGATAAAACTGTAAGCTGAGTAACATGTTTGAAATCTGCTCCATAAAATGTTGTTTGATGTGTATCTGGTATTTAATAACTTGTTACTAAATGTCGTTTAGAAACACGTGCAATTTAATACAATTAGCATCTCAATGGCACGTTTTCAAACACGTTTTATATCTAAAATTAACGCCAGGTCTCAAGAAAATAACCGACTCCGACGAACATTATGCACGTGTAACTAATACTGCTTTAATGTCTTTAAAACATAACCTTTCAAGGTACACTGTTATTACATTTTAGTTATTAGTGAATGTTTCCGGTTTTTGTAATATGCATAAAATTTACTTTTATATCTTTTTTACATGTCTGTAACATCAATTTTAACAATATAGCAGAGATCATGTATCAGATTATACGATCATCTTAACATCACTACTGCTCAAAGTTTTAATATAAGGTGGGTTCGTTAATTCACACTGTCGGGTACCAGCGTTGCCAGACGTCCCGATTTTTGCGGGACGTCTCTCTTTATGAACAAGAATAGATTGTCCCGCGCGGGACAGATAAATTCACGAATAATTCCTACATAAATCCTATTGTACTACAGTTTTTACAGTAAAATATGAAAATCAATAATAATTACAAGTAATCTTATACGAAATCTGTTCTAATCTTTAAACTAGTTTCATAAATGAGTAAAATAACTCACTATACTGCACATGCATTAGCTATGCATAATCGAATGTTTCGTTTTTAATGTTCATATAAAAATAAGTACATGATTTAAAAATCTATTCTTCGATAGCATGATCACTAAATTCATTATATCTCAAATGTTCTTTAACCGTAATCTTGATTTCTTTTGAAACTTTTATGATAAGATGATCGTGATATTCGTTAAAAGTAACTGATGATTCTGCGACCTGTTTCTTAGTTCAATTTTCAACAGCGATCTTATCCAATAAGTTGAGTCGTGGTGACATCAAAGTAGGTACTTGAACAAGAAATTTCTCGAATGTAAACTTGATCGTAAAAATATAGATACGTGGAAAGTATTACTGAACGTATTGCTGTAATTTGTTGAACTAAATTTTTCACTTCGTATCATACTGAAATATTTTATTACGTACAGTATTCTTTTGCTAAAAATATGTGATGTTGCATCTTGAAACAAAATTTCTCAAAATGAATAACAAATAAAGAAATATTGCAACACGCATCAATAGTAAAAAGGATAGACTGAAAGAAAAAATATAAAAACGAGACTGGAACAGGCTAAGAAAGAGGAAAAAGACATCTGAGTATTAAGTGTAGGGGAATTATTTTTTGGAGAAATGAATTAGGTCGGTGGAGAATTTGAATGAACTTGGAGCAGATATTTGGGGATTATTTGGTGACAGGAATATTATAAGCTTAAATAAAACGTTTCAGGTGGCTGGGACATTTGATGCCGATAGACCAGAAAAGAAATGTACCAAAAATCTATGGATCCAAACCCGTACGAAGAAGATCTCAAGGCAGACCAAGAAGTTGATGGAAAGACGACGTAGAGAAGACTATCAGAAAGCTCAAGATTGCCAGCAGAAGAGCATAGCCAAAGAGAGAGATGAATGGAGAAATAAGTTAAAGGAAACGCACATCCTATTAGAAGAGCTGGAGAAGGAAAAAAAGGAGAAAGGGAGAAGCAGAGAGACAGAGAAGATGAAAAAGGAAACGAAGAAAGGTATGAGATGAAGAAAAGCAAGGGAGGGAAAGAAGAGGGTAAGAGACAGAGATGGAAGAGTTCGGATATCTTATTTTTCTTTTTGTATTACAAGCCTGCAGCTAGCCTAAGTTGCTAAGTCTATTACAATAGACAGCTCAAGAAAGAATAATAGACGTAGATCCAACCAAAATAATTATAAAACAACAACCTTTAGGAAGAAGATCAGCTGGAAAATCTACAGCACGAAAAAGGAAAGAAACATTGATCAGATCGAAAAAGACCTCCAAGTCCTAACAATTACAGACTGGACAGCGATTGCTCAGAACCAAGTAAGATGGGAGGAATCTTTAGAAAGGCAAAGATAAACCCAGGGTTATCGAACAACTATTGAGGATGATGATGTGGCTAGCCTACTGGATATTTACTATCGTAGTTGCACGGAATTGAGAAATACTTGACATGTCTTCTTGTTCGTACGTCCTATTTAAATTACAATCCTCCGTTGATTTACGTCAACGCGATTTCCGATTACGCGAAACAATGTCCGAAACCGACTGCATCAGCATACTAGTAAGCACCTAGACACGCGGTCTATGGCACGGTCTATGGCACGAAAAAGGTGCGCGACCTTTTTCGTTTTGTACCTTCTCCAAAAACAATAAGATTTAATGTTTCTGGTGATTCTAAGATTAAATTTTGTCTTGACGACTTTCTTCAATAAATCATCATCAATCAAATATACAGTAGTCCCTCGTTATCCGCGGGACCTTTATCCACGACATCACTAATTCGCGATTGGCCTCTAGTGAAAAAATTCTTTTTCTCGTGATAATCATCGAAAGTAGAATACCCTTCTGACGTGTCATCAAAAGGCCAGTAGTCGAACGTTACAGCACAATGCCTACGTCATTTACCTCGTTTCATCTCATCACGTAGGCATTGTTTATTACCACATCAAGAACACATATAATTATTTATCATTTATTTAATATTGTACAATATTTATTAATCAAACTTTATACAATATAACAGAAGAGTAAACTATTACAGTACAGGTACATCCAAGAAGAGATAAAACGAAAGTATACAGTAATATAGAAAGGATTCGCTATTGTTCGTGGTTTTCGCTATCCGAGGGGTAACTTGCAACCTATCCCCCGAGGTTAATGATGGACTATTGTGTATCCACCAAAATACCTATTCTTATTTAGATTTCGCAAGTGTTTAGATACGCAATTTAGAGTTTTTTATCTGAATTCATTTTCAAGCAACATACAAGCAATTTGTTGACTTTTGGACATTTTTGACTTACGCCCGATCTCTGGCGTTTGACAGGATATAAGAACTAACTGTAGCACTTTCTGTATACCAGTATTTGAGATTTTTCAGCTTGATATTTTTCTTTTGGACTTACTTTTCCTCCTATTTTTCTTTTTATGAATAGAAAGATAGATAACATACCTATTTATAAAGAAAGATTATGCTTTTGCTGAAACAATAACAATACAGAAATAGAGAATTTTAAAAACCAATTCATTATTATTTATTCTCCCAACCATAATTTATGTAAGTTTAAAAGTAAAAACAGAATCCGTCATTCCTAACAATGAAACATAAATTCATGATGATATATATCCAAAATTTTAGTATCCAAAATTTACAACATAAATATGACAAAACGCAAGATTGATTTTTCATTCCCCTTACCGCTCGTTGCGGTGGAAGATAGCAGAGAATTTTATATTCTAAGCAGGCATTGTTATGTGAAAGTTTGGTTATTTAGTATTGTATTACGTAGAAGTTTGACCCAATTTGATGCCAATCGTCAGCCATAGTGCTAATCATGGCGTGTTAGAACAGGATCGTACTAAACACCAAAAGGGAAAAGATTAGGTAGACAAAAAATTTAAACTGGGAAAAAGTGTGGTAAAAAATATGGAAAGAAGAAAAAAGAAAGCGGTATCTCCCATAAGAGGAAGCTACAAAAAAGCAAAGTTAAGTATGAGCAATTGACAGAAGAGCATCGACAAAAGAGCAAACGCATATTCGGGTGTATTCTGTAAGAAATGCGTTAAAATTAGCGTCAGGTTAATATTTTTATTTTAACTCCATGTCTAACGTCATTATCCAAAAATGCTATTCTGTAAGAGCATTTGTTAAGGTAAGCGTTAACGCTTACCTATTGTATTAAACAATATTTGTTAACGCGAGGCGCTAACTCACCCTGTAGAGAGGCTAATATTAACTACACGCGCATGCGCTGTTAGGTTGAATTTTAACAGGAGTATGTATTTAGTCAAATGCCAAGAGAATCTTAACCTAATATTTCGGTGTTGAATTAAATATTCAGTGGCGAAATTTATTTTAAAAATGGAACAGAAATGTTTGGTCAGGTGATACTCATTATAACTGGTTTCCACAGTGCATTAAATAAAAATATAACTTTATTCAACTTTTATTTAGTCAATTTATATACTACATTGTATTATAACAGTTTATCTAATTTTTTAATAATATGTGAATTATATGTTCATTCTATTTTTAAAAAGGTGTTCGGTGATATTAATTAATAAATTTGATTTATTACGCTATTTCTATTCTGGAATAACACTGTTGTGATCGTCATTATCAATCTCATCAATTGTTTCTTCAAATAATACACCATTAAAATGTACTGCGATATTTTGAAACACGGCGGAGGCATAAGTGAAGTTTTGTAGCTTTCAGAGGATTAAAATTTTAAGTTCTGTGTCTCAACAAAAACTAAAACTGCTCTCCAATACTCCATTTACTTCCTTTCTATACAATTACTTGAACTTGCGTCTGGGTTACTTGTATAACAAAAATTATGAAGCGTCATTCTTATCTCTACTGTAAAGAATTGACTTTAAAAACTAATAGAAGGTTGATTAATATTCCTACCGTCTTGTGATTTATTCATTTTTTTTTTTAATAACATCACATTTACTAAAATAGGATCAGCCATTTTTGCAAACTAAACACTAGCGTTAACTTTTAAAGCCACGGTTTCGGTAGGCGCTTATTGTTGAACGTTAACTGGCTATTTTAACGCCGCCGCGCTATAATTTTAACACATATATGTTTAGCGAAGAGCACTTAGGTTAAAAATGGTGTTAAAAAAATTAACGTCAGTTTCTGACGCTAAGATTTTAACATCATGCTTAGAGAATAGACCCGATTAAGCGACAAAGAAGCAAGCCCTATAAAGATCTAGCAACAAATACTGAATTAAAACTGGTGTACTTGAGGAGGATTTATTTGGTCGATGATCGTTTGAAAATAGGTATGGTTCAATCTATAAGGTCATAAAAAAAGCGATGCCATTTGCTTGGATGTTCAAAAAGACTATTGATTTGTTTCAGTCATTCTTGTTTTGTTTCAGTCACAAGCGCCAAAATATCATTGCACGGCCCTGTTGTGTAGTTAACCATACGCTAACACATCATTGTAATATAATCTAATCTAACAAGATATTGCTTTTGTCAGGTAACTGTCAAACTTTTGTTTGGTTTAATTTAATAAAATAATTTTTATCTTAGCGCTGTCACAAAAAAAGTCAATCTTTCTTTGTTCTTGTTATGACATACGTGCAGAATTTTCATCCTACATCATTACGTGACATTGTTACCTGCATCTCATTTATCCTAGAAGAGAAAATCTCAGAAAAATTACTGGGTGTCACCTGAACTCAACCAACTAGGAGTATTTTATATCTCTTGTTAGTTATCTACAGCTGGTATTTTTCTTTGTTAAGTAATAAGAGCAGAAGAGTGCTCTGTGAAGTAAATATATAGTTTCATGCTATACGAGAAACCTCGTTAAAGTAAAGGAATAGTGAAATATAAAACACAATTATAAAATGAGGGAAAAAATAAAACCACACATGCATAATTCAGAGATGGAGAGACCACACTGAAAATGTTGCAGAAAAGCAGTCGACTAGAGTAGATAACCGTGGAACAGTGGATGTGGATGCTCAATATTAGACCACATAATACTAATGATAATGGAAATTTAATTTCGATTTATATTCCTAAAAATAAAATTATTAAATATAGTGGACATCGTTTAAAATTAAACATGGACTTCTTTCGTGTTGTTAAAAAATGTAAAAAAAATAACAACGTTTTTGATGTACTAATTAAAAGAGTTGCAAAGACAGAATAAGACTGAGGAAGTTAATTTTTTATATTTTATGTTAAACACGAAATTCACCACTCACTTCAAGATGGGAAATCATTTTCGAAGTAGGCGTTGGAACCGACAAAAAACAAGAAATTTAGCAACCGAGACTCGAAAAAGTAACTGACAATAAAAATCTAGAATCTGTAATTACACACATCGGAAAATTCTAGAAATATTGAAAAATATATGAAAATATATTGTTTATTTTACATTTAATATTGTATTTTAATTAAAGTGGGCAATTATGAGTAGTTGGCAATGGAAATCAAGTAAAAGCAATAACCAACAAGACAAAACAAATAAAAATTTGACAAATTTTATTCAGTACATGATCCGTAGGTTGATCACATGTTTCATTTAAATTCGATATAAAACGTTTATATTAATAATTGCAGTGTTTAAAGTAGTGGCGTTCTTTTTTAATAATGGAGCGACAGCATTTAACTATCCACGAGATGAATCGTGAGGGACTTCTCCAAGCTGGCTTCAGACAAGTTGATGTAGCCCAGCAGATAGGAGTTTCTCAAAGTGTCATCAGTCGGCTATGTAGGCGTTACAGGGAAACAGGGAGTCCGGCCGAACAACATTCGCGTCACTCAATCATTGGCGAACAACATTCGCGTGGTCGCTGTACAACAGCAGGTCAAGAATTGGTAAGGGAGTTACAGCGAACGCATAAGTTAACCGTTAGTCGCGATACTGTAAGTAATTTTTTCCACGTACCTAATGTTTGATCTCAACGACCAATCACATGTCAACCCATGTCTAGAGGCAATCGTAGAGTAAGATTAGATGTCACAATTTTCAATATTGGTGTGATAATGATTGGGCTACAGTTTTATTTACTGATGAGTCCAGATTTGGAATCCATCCAGATTCTCGTCTAACAAAAGTATGGAGAAGATCCGGTAATTTGAAACGTTTGAGGCACGTCCAGGAAGTTCAGAGTTACAAAGGTGGCACTGTTATGGCATGAGATGGGATAATCATTGGCGTTAGAACTGATCTCGTTTTTCCCAGTGGATTTTTAACAGCACAACAATATTTGGATAATATTCTGCAACCTACTGTGCGTCCATTTCGTGGTGCTGTTGGTGATCAGTTTCATCTTGCCCAGAATAATGCTCGGCCACATGTTGCGCGAATTGTAACGAACTGGCTGGATAACGAAGGTATTGATGCGATACCATGGCCAGCACAGTCACCGGATCTAAATCCGATTGAACATGTGTGGGACTAGGTTAAGAGAAGAATTACTCCACACATGGATAACAATCCACGATAATTTTAGATTCAGAGAGCTTCTAAAAGCAGAATGGGCACATTTATCTCAAGAAGACATCGATAATGTTATTTTGTCCATGAATCGCAGATGTAGGGCTTTGATCAATTCTTAGATAGATTCGAACGAAAAATTCTACGAAGAATTTTTGGGCCAGTATGTTCAGATAACATATAGTGAATCAGAATGAACTACGAACTAAATGACTTGTATAAGAAGCCAAATAAGTCCGTTCGAGTTAGTAAGTCAGCAGGTTAAGTTTGCTGGAACATGTTAACCAATAGCCAACACGAGGCCTGAAAAGCAAATGTTTGAGAGGAAGGTGAAGATGAGACGACTAAAAGGAACACAAAGAACAAGATTGAAGGATAAGGTAGAGAAGGACCTGAAACAACTAAAGGTCCAGAATTGGCCAGCAATATCAAAAGATAGAAGTGCTTGGAGACGAGTTTTTGAGAAGGACAAACCCCAACTGGGGTTAAAGAACCAATTTGGTAACGATGCGACGGCCGGTATATTTCTTTATTCATTTGAGATACGAAAATTTTCACATTAAAATAAAATAAATGTTTGAAATCGCATAACATTTTGTCCGGGCTAGAAAATTATTTCATGTTAATCGTTTTCACATTACATGTTTCCACTGTAATTTAATCTTGAAGCTATATTTATTACAGAAATACATATATGATCGTGTTTGCAATGTCTAAAAGTCTGTAGTTTCCTTAGATTTTAAAAATGTAATACTATTAGCCTCGAAGAAAATATGTTTAAATGTAACTTTATAGTCTTGCAATACAATTTTATATCATTTAAGTGTATTTCGAGAGGATTTAACTACTATATTTTTATTTGAAATAAAATCTCTTGTAAATAAATTCTCTCTTGACACTGTTTGCGAGTAATAAATAAAAAAGCTGAAAACTACTATCATCAGATTTGTATCACCGAATTTTATCAAAGAAATTTGTTAGATATAAAAAGTAACGTAAAAAGGTTGTAAAAGTGGGAAAATGTCTAGACAATAGGTGAAGAAATCAAAATGTATTACGTGAAAACTTTATTATTTTCACTCCAGGCAATTATAGAATTGTCTTTTTAAATGTGTTCTACAGTCAGACTTTTTATTAAGATAATAAAGTCATAGATAAATCAAAGACATACAATTATGTAATACATAAAATTCACTCAAATGTACATGTTGTGTGGTTTTTGCACAAATTTTGCACAATTGCCTTTTAGGATAGTTTGGACATTATGGGCTACATAATATTTCGACACCACCTCTTTCCCCCGATTACATCTCTTTAACAAATGGGACAGTTGTTTAAAGTCGGTGAAAAATCAAAGTTTGTCATAGAAGGACCTGAAAAAGCTCATTTTAAGGGTCTTACTCGAGAAACAAAACTCGATCTACCCCATTTGGGAGTAATTAGATGGAAAAGAAATGGTTGTGTACCAATTGGTGTAGGTTCGTTTGTTAAGACCAAGTGCACAGAACTGCGCAAAACGTTCATGATTACCCTATTTGGATGACAATCTACGCATAAATCTGCCAATATGCGCATCTATATGCTCGAACGTTCAGGATCCATTGTGTGTCAGTTCTTCAAAGAAAACTGCATGTTCATGCGCGGTCTATTTGGACGGTAACCGTGACAATCGGTAATTTTGCGCGCAATATGTGCAAAGTGGAACATAGAGGAACGTAATTGAATCTTGTTAGAAAAAGATTCAACAAATTGTCATCAACATTGCACAGTTCAAAATTGTATGAGTAGTTTGATAAGCTTTGTCTGCCGCCTAAGATGTAGGCAAGTCTCCGTACTTGGAGAATATTCATTAGATCTTCTGTTTAATGATCTTTCCAACTTTTGCACGTTCATTTCACGAACCAAGATTCAGTTTTTCTTTTCTGATCCTCTTCAAGATGGCAATTTTCATCTTCGTCACGTGTCTATCGTAATTACCGACCTATCATTTCCTTCGTAGGACAAATAGTTTAGTAATTCTATTGTACTGTAGTGACTAATAGGCTCAAGCCTTAGGCATCAGAGATAAGAAGGTTTCTGAATTTACTACTAGTACTCCAGATAGATATAACCAAAGATATAGTTAGCAATTTACTGTAAATCATAGACCTACGTTCTAATTAAGAGCTATATTATAGAGTACGTTCATTTAAAGAATAATATCAATTGGGAAACGACTGTAGCGCAGTTGGTTACGTGGGTTGTTGTGCATAACGTACAATGTTCAACTCCCGGTGCCGGCAAATATTTTTAAAATAGTTTTCTAATTGTTCTCTCTCGGAAAATAAAGGGCTTGCAACCAAGATATTTCCCAAAAAACAAATGAAATACGTTCAGAAACTACGTTATCTCAGAGCTGTAGATTTCATACATATACCCGATGATACCCGCGATTACACATTTGTATGTGCGGAAATCATCATGCTCTGCACTGAGTAGAAGGATTAATGATGATCATCAACTAACACTAGATTTACGGACATGATTGTGTATTTATTTTAAATAAAATCCGTCATTTTGGCGGAAGCATTAAAATGCAGTTTTTTGTAATAAACTTAGTTATATTCATTTTAAATCAATAGATTTTTATGAATAATCTTTTATTTTGTACATTTTATGCAATCCATTTTAGTATTATTTCGGTCAGATTCGATACCAGATAGGTGTTCATTTATACAGGTCTATTTTTGTAGTCATTCAACAAATCTCCGAAACTTCATATCGTCCTACTCAATGAGAGTGAAAATAAATATTGTTAAGTGGTTATTATAAAATATAAGACGAATTTGGTTGTGATTTTAAATCTTTATTAAACCTCTTATATACAATACTAATTAATTAACAATAAATACCCCTACTAGTCACTACACTTATAATCCGTACAGTTAATCCATAGTTAACTATTCTACGTGTAGCCTTATGTTGTCCAGACTAGTTTAGGTACTCGATTAACTAAATCATTCAATCGCTTTAGCGAATTCCAGTAACTTAGTAACTCCACTTCAGCTCAATCACTTGTCTAATCTTGTCTCTAAAGTTAAATGCATGAAAATGACTTATTGACGACCTTGACTATCCCGCTGAATGGAACTACTTGACTAAGAGACTGCTAGACGCGTGCTGCGTCTTATATAGTAGCTTTGATTAGCGATTTTTAACTTTTTTATACTCTGGACCCCCCAAGAAATTTTTTGAAATAATATTTTAAATGTTCCTAATAATTTATTGTTTAATGATTAAGTTTATTGTAATTTTAAAAGCAAAACTGGTAAAAAATAAATTTTTTCTCTTAATTTCGGGACCCCCTAAAGTCTTTTCGGGACCCCTCTCGGGGTCGGGACCTCCCGGTTAAGAACCGCTCCTACGCCCACTCTAGTCTTGCAGGGTCATTATGTGGAACAATATATAAGAAAATATTTTTGTATGGATAGATTTTAAAATTACCTTTAAAACTCCAATCTCAATTCAAAAGTACCAGTACCAATTATATGGAAAAATAGCGAACTAGCTTTTTACAACAAAATACACTATTCAACTAGCAGTGTTGATGAATTTTAGTTAAGAATTTTAATTGATTCTTAACAGGAAATGAATATATAGAAACGACAGTTTTTAATTGACATTTGTAACATCAATTTGTCAAATTATATTCTAAATGTCACGTTTGTTTATTTCCTAATCGTGGAATAGGATTTTCAGAAACATTACGCTGTAATCACGCAATTTAATTTTATAAATAAAACATGAACTGATTTTGGTAGTCTAAATTAAGTTCAATTAGACATTAAGCGACACATTAATGCTCAGAATAACTAATTGTTTGATTTAGGTTAACTTTTGACCTTTCAAACAAATATTCTGCATCTTGTTTTGTGAAGTTTGGGATTCTTCGTGGTTTATTTAGTCTAGAAAAATTTTGAGGCATAATCTTTTAACGCGTTTTGAGATTACGACAATTTCTTTAATGGCATAATTTACAAATTGTGAATTTAAAAAAAGCACAACTCAAAAACCGTTAGAGTGAGCGACCTGCAGTTTGAATTTTTGGAATCCTCGCAGTTTATTTAGTATAGAAAATATTTGAAGCTTTAATCGTTCAATGCGTTTTGAGATTACAACATTTCTATCAATGGCATAATTTACATTATTTGTGAAAATTGTAAATTAAAAAAAAGCATAACTCAATAACTGTTAGAGATAGCGACCTGCGGTTAGAATTTTTGGATTCCTCGTAGTTTATTTAGTCGACAAATAATGTAAGGCCTTATTCGTCTTGCGTATTTTAAAATTATGACAATATGTTTAATATGGCGTGTTGCATAGAAATTTTTATCTTCGCATGGACGTATCTCAAAAACGAAATGCGATAAAGACCTGCGGTTGAAATTTTTGAAATCTTGAGGTCCTAATTGATTTGTAAAAATATTTTGAAAAAAAATTTTTTTTGAAAATTTTTAATTTTTTAAAAATATTTTTTAATAATTTTGAGTAATCGTAACTAAAAAATGGTTAGAGATATAAATCTGCGTTTAGAATTTATAAAATTCTGCTACACTTATTAGTCTAAAAGAAAATTTGGGATTTAATGAACCGATTATTAAGTTTTGTATGGGCAGTAATCCAAAACCCTTGAAAATGGCCAAAAATCGAAAAAATTGTAAGGGGTAGACCTTAAAAAAATTGTGATTTTGAAGCAAAAAATGTTTGTCTCCGAATTTACTAAAAATTGGTACAAATATGTATTTTTGGTAATAGATCAACAAAATTTGATCCATTTTGAAGTTTGGGCAAAAGTTTTGGAATTATAGGCAAAAAAATGAACCAAATCGGCTCAAACTCAAAAACTAGAAAATCATGAAATTTTTAAATATTTTTTCATAATGCTCAGTAGTAATGCCCAAAAGTAGCTTAAAACTATAATTTTGCTAAAATCAGAGTCAACAAATTTTAGATTTAAATTTCAAAATTTTTGGCTAAAATTGTTTGTTGGAAAATTTATATACGTAGGTACTTATATATTTTTAGCCTTAGATCACAAATAAACGGTCACTTTTGAGTTACGGTTTAAAATTTTGACATTTGTGGCAAAAAAAAGTAAAAAACAAACAGTCCACAAAAAGGCTAAATACGGCAAAACGGGCTAAATATATTTTCACGTATTTTGGTAAAAACTAAAATTTTGGTAACAACTAAAAAATAGCGTACAAAAGAGAACATTTAGATATAAAAAAATCAGCTGTGGCCTCCACAGAATCGACCGCCATCACAAAGTACTTGTATAAAATACGTTATAGCAGCAGAGCAGAAATAACTTGGCCTAATATTTTCTAACAGAGATATTATTTATCATGACCATGGAAACGTTACTTCTAAGTATGAAAAAAAAAAAAAATCGTTTTCAACGTCTCAAATAAAAGTTATTAGTTATTGCATTTATAGCAAATTTTGTTAAATAAATTTTTTCGAATATTTTTCTGTTGCTAACTATTCGCAAAAATCTTAAAATAGACACGAGTAAACTCCCATTTCTAGTCAACCAATTTTTACCAAAAGTTGATCAACTCGTGCCATTGATGTCAAACGCTTAAATATGCGGTTTCATAAAAATCCTTTTACCCGAATTTGCTCTGCACGTGTACACAGACAGACGGACGGACGGACAGACAGACCGACAGACATCATGCTAAAAATAGTCAAAACGTTATGTAGGGACCTCAATTCGTGGAGATCCATCGAAATCTCGAAATGTCAAAATCAGTATGATCACAATACCTCCCTTATATATGTTGGCGGTCGGTAAAAAGAGAAAGATGGCTGCAAAAAAAGAAAACTGTTTCTATTTAGATGAGACCTCCTGGCTATCCTACATACACCTGATTAGACGTCCAATATTGGTCATCTTATGTTAACAAACGTGTTCGTAATGTTTACTAATCATTACCTCATGAGTATTATCACAGATCACCAAAACAGAACAGCAGGGTATTAGAACAATTATACTAGAAACACAAATAATATGTATGTGTCAACTGTATTATTTGAAATATTGAAGAGCATTATTGATCGTTATTATTTAGTTACATGCTGTAGTAAATTTATATCATGAAATATAATCATGTTATATCTTCAAATTTAATATAAATCACAAATCATCCATTTCGGTAAATTACTTATTCAGTAATCTGATAATCTGTCTCACTAAGCGCATTACCTAATTACTAAAAACTTAGTTCATCAATATTATATTGTAAGGACGCGTGTTGAGGATGAAAGAGAACATGATGGTAAAGAGGATTTTGGAAAAAACATTCGTCACACATGGAAAACATTCGCAAAAAAGAGAGATATAGAATCTAACAGTACAATGGCATTTCCGTATCCGCGTGGATTGCAGCGAAAAAGGTGCGGATTGCCCGGAAGATAAACAAGGTTCAGAACGGATAAGGCAAGAGGTGAAGAAAAAAAATCTCAGTCAATTTTGTATGAATTTTTAGCTATTAGAAAATAGTATATTATTATACCAGTTTTATAAGACGATGTATTGTCACACGAGTAGGTTGGCGTACGACGAGTGAAGCGAAGAGTGCTCCAAAGTAACAAGTGTGAAAATACGTCGTATAAAACGAGCATAATATATTATTTTTTATACTTTGCATCACTTATTTTATAAAAATTTTAAAATTTCATTTATTTTATTTATTTTTATGGCCTTCGCTGCTTTGGCAATTAGCCAGGACAATTATTATTATTATTATTATTATTATCATTTTTTGAAAAAATTCCATACCTGAACTGGATTCAAACCCAAGACCTTAGCAACGCAGAGCACAAGTGTAACCTCTACGCTACGCCGTACGGCTAATTTCATTAATAAATAATATCGGAATAGATACAATCTAGGGATTTTTGTGAAATGCGGTCACCATAGCAACCATGTATAATAAAACAATTTCTATGATAACACAACACAACAGTAATTTGACAGATGCAAAACAACAAACTTTTTGAATTTTCTTAATAATAATATTATAAAATAATTATCTGACATGGATATATTTACAAATTGTATTAAATAACCATTCTAAAATATTTGAGGTTATCAATGACACGCCGTAGACAAGCATTGTCTACGGCGTGTCATCTCTTCTCTAAATATACAGGGTGTTTGTTTGAAACGCCGATCCTCGAATAACTTCTTTATTTTAAGAGATATAAAAAAATCTTCAGAAGAAAAGTTAAACTAGATAAAAGGACCCACTTAAGGACTATAATAAGAATTCTGCATCACTTCCGGTTTCAGCAGAAATTGTTTCAACTTTTTATCTAGCATAGGGAATCGGTACTTTTTCTTCTTCTTGAAAGTACATCAGCTTTACAAGGATATCAAAATATCATACTTTAATTTTAACTATTTCAAAATGGAGACCATTTATTTACAAACATTGCATACAAGCAATAATAAACACAAATGGGAAAAAAATGGCATAAGTCATCGGTTTTTGTGTGCAATTATTTGTTAGAGGCGTCGAGGTAAAAAATAAACTGAATTCTTCCTCTAACTATCCCTTTTAATGGTATCAAGACGTTTGGGTTTCCTATTCATTTCCTGTTTTCCACTATTTGTTTTGTTCTAACCCTTATTTTCACCCTAATGTAAGTTAATTATTTTAGTAAACAACGTAAGAGGCACATGATTTACAGAAAATTGTACGAGGATAGATAGCAGGCGTGGTTCTGTGGTAAAACGGTTGCCTACGAAACATACTACTTGGAACATAGATTTTAATTAACACTGACTACTTGCAATTTTCACCTTCTGATGTATCAACTCAAGTAATTAATCTTTAAATATATGTATCTGTCGCCGATGATATTTTTTTCGTGTCAGATTGCGTTCAAGATGTATTACAAATGCAGGAACTAAATGAAGCAGCTAAAAGTGCAGGGTTCAATATAAAAAAATATATATATGACAAACCTTGTGAGTAAAGGTGCCTACAGACACTGTGACAGCGTTCGCCAGCGCTACTTCTGACGCTGGCTGTAACATGTAGCACTAGCGGACACTTTACTTGTGTACCCTACAGACGAAGCGTCAGTGCTGGCCAAATACAAAAATAGCGAACATAGGCCAGCGTTTGTAAAATGGCGTCTGACAGTGAAAGTTATGGTTGCAGCTTCGACCTTGCTTTTGATATTTAAATTAGATGAAAAGTACAAAAAAATACTTTTTACTTTAAGTAGACTCCATAATTACGCAAAAATGGTTATAATTTTCCCTCTGAGCACAACACTCTCGACTGATGTGATGACAAGTGTATGAGCGTCCTGTGTACGGTGCTAACAAGCATGTACAAGTCTGCACCGATGTTGGTCGCACTCTTTTGACTTGTGATAGAATACCGCCTCGGAAGCAAACGTCGGCCAGTGGCAAGCCCAGCCTAGGCTGGCTGTGATTTGTGACTTGTTGCTCCTACACACGAACCGCGGAGCTAGACAAGTATAAACATTGGCCGTGGCTTGCCACGCCGTCTGTAGGCCCCTTAAGGCGCTGACAATCGATCATACCAACACTGAACAAGTTGATACAAGTATCTTGGGCATGAAATATGAATTGACAGAGACAATCAAACATACAAAATCTACAGGATTATTTGGTAAACTGCAAATTATTTTTTAAAAGATATCCCAATGTGTATTAAAAGACAGCTTTCGAACTATGTGTTATGTATATACGGGACGGAAACTTTAACAATGACTAAACCTTCTGCTAGGAACCTGCAAGTAACCTAAAGGACCATTGAATAAGTCATGCTCGTTATAACGCTGAGGAATAAAATGCCAATCCTGAAATTCGTCAACGGACGAAACTAACCAATATATTTATAAAAGTTATTACCATGAAATTGAAATGGGCAGGGCATCTAGCTAGAACAAGAGACGACAGATGGATCACACAACTTCTTGATTAGAGACCATGCGCAGATGAACGTAGCCAAAGAAGTCTGCCAACATGCTGGATTGATGACTTAAAGCGTATATCTAAGAACTGTTTGCAAGAAGCCCAAATTAGAGAAAACTGGAATATTTAAGGGAAGCATATATCCAGCAGTGGTTTCGATCGACTGAAGGATGCCGATGTTGTCTATACAGATTAATAGAAAAAGTATACTCCGCGTTACTTTTTCTATTAATCTGTATAGCCAACATCGGCATCCTTCAGTCGATCGAAACCACTGCTGGATATATGCTTCCCTTAAATATTCCAGTTTTCTCTAATTTGGGCTTCTCTAAGTTGATTTTTTATTTAGTGTCAAAGATCTAGATCTCGTGTTTGCAAACTTACAAAAAAAGACAAGAAAACTAGCGACCAAAGTAGCAAGATTTACAAATTTTAACTTCTACACTTCATCGTGAGCTATTGACAAAAAAGGCATTCCCAGAAAGACCACGACCGAAAATGGTATTCCAAAAATCCTAACACCAAAAAAAGGACATACCGAGAGGCCTAGAGACAATAAAGTCTATTCCAATAGACCAACCATCCAAAAGATACAAAAGATCAACCACATAGTATAGGATATATATATAGAATATAGGCTATCGACCTCCAAAATGCTCTAATCTATTTGCCTTCTTCTGATCTAGAAATTCAGGTTACCTAGGTCTATTCACTGCGTATCTAGGCGAAAAATCTATTATTATTTATGTTAAAATTTTAAGCTTCGAACGTTGAAACAAAATGGTTTTAAATGTCATAATTCCCTTCATTAAAACATTAAAGTCTTCATTTAACTTGCTTCACCCAACATAAATATAGATTTTACAATAAAAACTCCGTTAATGAAGAGAAATAATCAGGTACATCTAAACGAATTTAGAATTTTTTGCATGTTTCAAGTATAAAAAAATCACTTGTCGGCGTTGCTAGTTAAAAACGCAAATTAACCACGATAAAAAGACCTGTTGATAAAAATAAAAAGCTGAATAATTAGGCCTTATCAAGTGTTTTTTTGTGACCTAATGCGCTCCTGAAAATAAAATACAATTGTATCCGTTTAAATCAGAACTGTTTATTATTTCATTATTTCGAGTTGAATATCGCGTGATTGTTTATATTTTGTTATTTTCATTCCTGGGTAATTTGTTAGTTCATCATACTACTGACCTTTTCTAATGGCATTTGAACTCATATCTTAAATATTTCTACACGACAATTTTAACTCAGTTACCTTGCCATTACGACAGTCGTGTTTAAACTGATAAATATCAAGAATGTAATCGCTATTACAAATTACATTGAGATCCATATTTATTAGAATTAAGAACAAAGCAGAGTAACACCAAAGCCGTCTCGATTTATCAAATATTGGTATTAAAATTAATAATATTGAAATTAACTCGACGAAACAAGTTATAATCTTGATGTACTACTCGGTGAAAAACTAACATTTAGTGAACATATAAATGATAGATGTATATCAGCCAAGAAAATTTTAAAACTATTTTAGAGGTGTTGTTATAAAAGTTCTAGTTCCTCAAGGTTCAATATAGAGCCCGTTGCTTTTTATATTATGCATTACCGACTTAAAGATTGGAGTTCCTCAAGGTTCAATTTTGAGTTGATTTTTATTTTAACCACTTACCACTATACATGACCACCAAAACAATACTATTCGCGGATGATCGTACACTATTAAGCGAATCAAAATGTGGTCATAATAAAAACTATAGAATCACATTACTCATTTACATTCTAGTGAGTTTTTTGTCAGAGAGAATTCAGTATTTTCGTGTAAATAATTCATTTTCTGGCCAAAGAATGGAATTTGGAAGGTTCAATTTTGGGTCCGTTATTTTTTATAATTACGACTTACCAGCAAACATGATCGTTAAAACAATACTATTCGCGGATGATAGTACCTTCATTAATAAACGAGTCGGTCACAATGAAGTCATAATAAAAACTAAAGAAAACATGACATTCTACTGAGTTTTTTCGTTAGAGAGAATTGAGCATTTTTGTGTAAATAATACATTTTCTGGCCAAAAAATGGAATTTGGAGTTCGTCAAGGTTTAATTTTAGGTGCTTCACTTTTTATACTTATGACTTACCAACATACATGATCGCTAAAACAATACTATTCGCGGATGATAATACCGTCATCATTAAAGGAGTCCATCAGATTGAATCCATCAAAATAAGGGCATAATAAAAACTAAAGAAACACATGACTCATTTACATGGTTCAGCGCTAACAAACATTTCTCTGTTTCGAAATACTCGCAAAAATCTTAAAACCGACACGAGTAATTTCCAATTTCTAGTTAACCGATTTTTACCAAAAGTTGATCAACTCAAGCTTTTGACATCAATGGCACATTGATGTCAAAAGCTTAATCATAAAGTTTCATAAAAATCCTTTAAGCCGAATTTGCTCTGCACGTGTACACAGACCGACGGACAGACAGACAGACAGACAGACAGACAGACAGACAGACAGACAGACAGACAGACAAACAGACAGACAGACAGACAGATAGACAGACAGACAGACAGACAGACAGACAGACAGATAGACAAACAGACAGATAGACAGACAGACAGACAGACCGACAGACATCATGCTAAATATAGTCAAAACATTATGTAGGGACCTCAATTCGTGGATATCCATTGAAATGTCAAAATCGCTATGATCACAATACCTCCAGTATACATATATATATATGTTGGCGGTCGGTAAAAAGGTTGGAAATTGTCGCAGAGCAGCGGACTATTTATTATAAAGAAAAGTAGGAGAATAGTGTTTTCTTAAATTGTTTGATAACATTCATTTTGATCGAAACAAAGATTGGTACCTTAGTGTCGAATCAGTTTTATTGAAGCTTCTATTTGCTAAAACAATTTTTATGAATATTCTGCTTTTGCTTAAATATTATTACACCTCTTCCTATATCTTTTTTGTTATAAGACCTGGTACATAGCGTTTAGCGTCTAGCATGATCTAATTAACTTTATTGTAGAGAGAAGTGCTCATTTTGGTTGAATGGATTTTACGACATTTAATAAAATTCAATTGTACGTCTTCACTTTAAATTGAATTCGCGAAATTATTTAACTTAAAAATTAACTGAAAGATGAAGTGCGTAGAAAGAAAAAGTAATATTTACAGATATTATATCGTTTAAAACACTACAGCTCAGAAAAAGCGTCAGAGACAAACGTGCAGTGACCTGTCCAAAATCTTTTTATTTCTACTACCCTATAGAGTTACTAATATCCTAATTACGACCATGGGCTGATACTCTTTTCACACTAGAACTTAAACGAGTGAACTTAAAGTTCCCCGATGTTTAACATCGGTATGCTTTCACACTTGATATTTAAATCTCCGGTGCTGTCATCAGCTACAGTAATTTTGTCCTTAAGTTACCGTCAGGAAATTACCAGTTTTGAACTGTCTGGCATCTGGCAAACTCTGCGCAGACGCACATTTTGAATTATTATAAACAAATATGGATATTTCATTTCATTCTACAATAAAGATACTACAATAAATAATATATTACACCTGTATTAACATGTAAGTCGATAAATTTTATCTCAATTATTGTAGCTCTGTATTTTATTAAACACATTATTAAAATAAATAATTTTATTATAACAATAAGTATAAACTTCTTATAACGTCGATATAATACAGTATTCTTGTTTATGATAATACAAAATGTTGACAGCAGAAATTCAAAGAGTATTTTTTTATAATAGAAATTATGTTGGCAATGCGGACGATGTTTAAGACGCAGATCTCTGTCTTCAACAACGCTTGTATTTTGACGAGGTCATACGTTTTCACATTAGCGTTTAAAGACACATTCACTTTAACATCCGATCTTAAAGTTCTAGTGTGAAAAGGGTATAAGAGTGTCCAAGAAAACAGTATGCAACCATCAGATCGTCTCCCACATTTTGGGGAGAGAGAATTTAGATTACAATAAATTAAATTGAAACTATTAAACGTTTCTTAAAATTAAATTACAACTTTTGACGGATACGAGTGAGAATTTTCTTGAGAAGGATGCAAAACTAACGTCCAATAGTTTATTAGATTACCTTTATATTTTATCTAATGAATTTATTTGAATACCCTAATTTGCAAGTCAATCCATCAATGACCTTTGCCATTAAAAGAACAGAATTTGCAATTTGCCCTTACATCTCTGATGCCGTACAAAATTGAATGCACTCGACCAGTTGATTGGTTGCGGTATGGCAGTTGTGAAATTGAATCAGGGGATACTTTGAAACTAGAGAGATAGTTTCAGTGCGAAACTTTTATACAAAAAACGATTAATCAAAAAATCGAACGTTTTCGATAGGAATAATTGACAAAAGAGAAAAGGTTTTTTGTACGTTTGTCCCTAATTCATATGTCAAGGATTAATTTGTAGCGTACCTGAAGTAAAAATAGGGATATACAAGCCCAGGCCCACAACAATTCAGTTTTTCAGTAATTTTAACAATGCGACATATGGAAATGCTGAAATAACCCTTCAAAAAAATTATTATTTCAAAAGAAGTTTTTTATGTCAAAATATACATAGATAGCTAAAAAATTTATGTGAAGTGTGAATTTTCACACATTTCTGGGTTTTGCAGGTATTTAGTAACTGAACGATGATTATTTGGGATGCCAAAACAAATTTTATGTCAAAATATTTTTTTATTAATTTTAATTCGAATGCCTAATACCATTATTTAAGTTTCTAAATATATGCAGTATTTTAGTTATATAGCAAAGTTCATTAAGATTTTGAAAATTGCACCTATGGCTTCCATTGGTTGCTTACATCATAAGTCCCGCCCTTTGATTTCGTCAAACATAGAATTAAATTATAATTTCAACACTTTCCACTGGTTATTAAATTTACGCTTTTAAAAATTAAATGCAACATTTACCAAATATAACTAGAATTTTAACAAAATAATTTAAACAAAATAAAAATGCAAAAAATAAAATCTACAGGATTCGAACCCTAGTTTGCAAGTTAAGTTATATTATTAAGCGTACGACAAATCCAACCAGACGCCACGAGAGCTACTGATCTGGTATGTTACACAACGTATTAAATAGTTAACATATTTTAGTTAAAAACACAAAAAATGCGTTTTTTTCCGAAAACATAATCTGATCAAAAATTCCTGTTGTACTATTCCGGTTCACACCAATGTACATTACTTAGAATTTTTTCAGATTTTTAGTTTAAACCATCTGGGCTACAGGGTGTAGGACAAAAAATTTTTTGCACAATTTTGGAAAAAAATCGCGTCAAAATAATTTATTTTGCAAAAATAAAATTTTGATCGTTAATCCACGTACTAAGGGCTTTCATTTGATACCCTACTCAGAATTTAAAAAAAATATTTTTTTTTTTCGATGAGCACATATTTGTTTATATTTTTAGAGGGATATGTTTTTTAGATGTTTTAGTATTTTTCCTATGTGCGGGTCAAAAAGTTGTATAAGCATGCCAAATTTCAACTCTCTAGGTTTAGCAGTTTGGCTACAATTTTTACCGAACAGACAGACAGACAGACAGACAGACAGACAGACAGACAGACAGACAGACAGACAGACAGACAGACAGACAGACAGACAGACAGACAGATAGACAGACAGTCGACAAAATGACGGTATAAGGGTTTTTTGGTCATACCTACAAAACCCTAAAAACCATAAATGTGAAAAAAAATCATATATTATTGCATACTCGAAGAACATAACGTTGCTTTAGTAGCAAAAACCATAAAAATGAAAAAAAAAAAGATCACAACAAAAGTTGGTTATTTCGACGCTATATTTTTTAATAGTAAAAAGTAATTATTTTCAGGAAAAAAATCACTTTATTTCTAAGTTTAAAAATTAAAATACCTAGATTTTTTAGTTATATTTTACAATTTACTATTAATATCAAAATCTTTATTGCAAATGACAAATTCATTTAAAAAAATAATTAAACGTCAATTTCTATCTAAAATATTTATCCCTTTCATAAAAATTCAATTAATAAAAAATAAAAACATTTTTAAGAGTTTTATAAAAACTAGGTCGTATATGTCGAATATTTGAGAAATAGCCGTCAAAAACAAATATGATACAGAACTGAAAATAATTGTGATGAATGTGGATTAATACAGTAATCAAAAGAGTTAGCTAAAGTAAAATTAATTGTGTATTAAATTTGCCTTAATTGAAGGTATGTTACCATCAATTCTACGTTAGTGCTTTGGAATGGATGGCTTTAGATTTGTCAGAGGTTTTCAAAGCCATTTCAGCAACACCTAAAACTCAGATAATAATGTTTATGTTGGTTATAAAAATCCCCATAACATGCGGTAATGACTGCTTGTAAATTGAAGACATCTGAATGTTGATGTTGAGAAAAATGGGTGAAAATTTAATGGGATTTACATTCATTGTAGTCAAATTCCCCTCCTCTAAAACTAAGAACACCGATTATATTGTAAATGAATGGTTTATGGCAGTCATCCAAGTAATGGTTATCCCACCGCTGTTACCATTGTTATTATATTATCCCACAAGAAGACTGCTGTCGAACTACAGCTATTCTATATTCGCTGAGATTGTAAACAGCATAATAAGCATCATAATAAATGCACGTGCTTGTAACAGGAGCTAAGCCATAGACGTGCCATGGGAGAAAGAAAAATTGTACATATTACTTGTTCTGACAAGTTTTAATTAATTTGGTGATGTATATAAGTAACTGCCATTATGTCCATTTACACTTATGGTAAATGGATATTAATAATGGTTCAACAACTGTGTCGATCGTATATAAAATAAAGAATGTAACTAACGTATGTTATCGCAATTCGATTTAATGTTTTTCGTCCAATCAGATCCAAGAGTGATGGAGTTTCTAATGTTTACATCGATTGTATAATATCCGTAAATAGAGTATAGGGTTGATGGAGTTGTGCTTTTTCAACCTGTCTTCATTGCAGTTCAAAAACAACAATGCGTGACCTGTTGTGATTTTCTTGGACCTTTGTCGTGACAACCAGAAAGAAGTACTGTGGGGGTTACATCCCCACAGGGGATGAAACATCGGTCCTCCACTATAATCTATCTAAAAATAATCCATATAAGGCGTAATCCAAACAAAACGCAGCCAAGCAATAGCGACAATTTTTTTGGCATTCGAAAGAAATTTTAATGATCGACTTCAAGTGGAACATTAGAATATATAGGGAGTATTACGCCAACCTGTGCCAAAAGGATCGATAGGCCTTGCATTTTGCAGTCCCTGCGTGTACTGAATATCGGATCAAGCCAGATTTTGCCCTTTTGCTCAACGCGACTTTTCTGCCAATCGTCGGCTCTTAGCGAGTGGTCCACTGCTGGTCTCCCAGTCGGCGATCGAGTCAATTACCAGAGGTGTGTAATTCTTCTCTTATAGAACATCGCGACCCACAAGTTACGATGCCATCAAAAAGAAGCAGCACGGCAAGCAAAGTCGCAGTGTTCGCCTCCAATAAAATAACGCAACATTTCACACGAGCACCGTAGCCAAGGTTACTTTGAAGGAGTTCGAATTCAAGGAGTTTGACTAAAGCTATAGCTCAGATCTAGCTCCCAGTGACTATTACCTCTTGTCAAAAAAATAAAATAAATAAATAAATAAATAAATAAAATAACAGTGATGAAGAGGTATAGGAGGTAGTTTATGAGAACTTTACAGACAAAACTGCGGACTATTTTTCTAAGGGCACTGAAATGTTAATTCAGAGATTTAAAAAGTGTATGGAGACTATGTTGAAAAATGACGATGTTGTTTTTATTTCTATCACTCCAGGAACATTATTATCAATATTATTATTATTTGAGGTTTGTACGTCTTGACAAGCGTTTACTATATTTTACTTAATGTAAAATAAATCTGACTTAAAAATGACTGAACAGTACAATCTAAACGTGACAACGTGTAAAAACGTTACCAACATTCAGTAAAAAAAATGTACCATCTGATTAATGGTCTGATGTTGGTTAAATTATATTATGACATTGATACTTAAAATATCCAACTGTGACGTCATCTCATATTTATTGTGAATGAAGTTTAGTCGCAAACTTCAGTAATCTTTCTACCACCGATTCTATATCACAATGAATTATGGTATAACCGGTATTGGATCAATACCATAAGCATATCTAAGATGGTAGTAGAGTACGCATTAGAGTAGCATTATGTCAAAACACGTAGCTCAACGCTGATGAACACGCAGATAGAATGTGCATAATAGTTTCAGGATGGTGAAACTATCTACAGAGTGTGGATTCTACCATTTGGAATATGTGGGCCCTGTATGCCAAAATATTTATAACTTGACAGTATTATTATAATTATTATTGTTGGGGAGCACAGACGCAAGCTGTCTTAAGACAATGCGACCTATAAGTGCTATATTGTCACTCCTCCGCTTTATGGATTCCAATTAAGTTCCAGAAAAAGCTGAGATTTTTCCAGGGAGCTAAATGATAGATATCCGCAGGTAGCAAGATTTGCCAAGATACGTTAGCCTTTGGTGACTAACGACTGTGCGAGTACACAGGATGTGTTTGACTGATTCTGCCTCAACCTGACAAAGACGACATATATCGTCTAGTATTTTACAAATCTTTTTTCGATCACTTGGAGCATAGTTAAGCTTGCAAATTTTTTCACCTGTCTCGTGATACAACTTATATTTTATTGTTATAAATTGACAATATTATGGGATGGTAAACTTTCTAGTATGACATAATATTTCGTTCTCATTATGATACATGGCACCTAATTTGAAGCATATTCGGTAACAAATGTTATATCTAATAGGCTTTGTACTACATAATGTTTGAATAACAATGGCAATTTGAATATCATAATAACAAGCTGACGGTACACAATAAATTACTAACTTAACTACCAAAGTCCAGCACATAACTTCAGTTATAACCATCAAATGTTAGGAACAAAATATGCAAGTTGTATGCAACCGTACACAGCGGTAATTATATATTTTTATAGCATTTTATCTCGCTGAAACCAGTATTTTGTTCAAAGCTATAAATTTTACAATGTTTTACGATAATATCTGGCGTTTAAATTAATTACAGAACGTTCATATCAAACATTTAAGCTTTTGATAGTAAAATTTGTTTAATTTTTAGTTTTGTTTGTTATGTTAATAGTGGGGCCACTGATAACATTTTATAGTTCATTTCCACTACTTACAAAAAACATAGAACAAAAACATAAAAATACATTCAAACTAAGAATTAATTTCTAATTTTTTAATTACTATTATTTCAGTATTTGAAAGTCAGATTAAACAAACTTATATTAAAATTGAACGAAGTCCTATCAAGGTCAATTATGACTTGTATGAAGTAAAGCATCAACGACGTCTATCAGATTTCAAGCCATGGATCATGGTCCTCAGGTGGACCGATAAGAAATATTGGGATGACTGCCTGAATGAAGAGAAAAACATTATAATTATAACCGGCATGATCAAGGAATTATGAATCATGCCTCCAAGCGTGCCCCTTTATTTAGAGGACAACCCAATCATGTTCTCAAGTTTATGTATCTGGAAAGCTACGTGGATGAAAGGGGAGAAACTGATAGAGACGTCCAGGAACAATTTCAAAAAGCCAGAACTGCGCTTGGATGCTTAACATAATCTGGAGATTTAGAATATACAAAAATAAGACTAAAGTGCGTATATTCAATACTAACGTGAAATCCTGTACTACGACTATGAGACACAGGAAATCAACAAAAAGATTACAAACCAACTCAAAATCTATGTTAACCCCTGGTTTATGCAGAATTTTACGTATTTACTGGCCAGAATGGGTGTCTAACGGATAGGAATTAGCAGGACAACAACGGGTCGAATTAGAGATAAGATAGAGAAAATGGGGACTGCACCTTACCTAGACCTTTAAACCATGTTGCAAGAATGGCCCTTGATTGTAATCCTCAGCGCAGTCAAAAAAGAGATCGTGCGAAAGCTACATGGAAAAGATTCTAGCAGAGGCTGTAAAAATGAACAAGTCCTGGGTATAAGTGAAATACTGATTAACCAGGCTGCATACTAAATCCTTCCGATATGCAGTCGCCCATAAATCTGTTAAGTTGTTTAGCTTTTTGGATATTAGAAATACAGGTACCAAAAGCTGACTATTAAGGGATGGAGGAAACCGAGGTAAAAATAAATAAAGTGTTTTGTTGGAAATTGAAAAGTTGGTGACTTTTCTGGTTAAACTGAAAGTTCAATGGAAACAAAAATATGCCCATCGCAAGAATTATGTGCCTTTACTGCTATGTAAAAAATTTCATTAAAATCATCGTTTCCACTTTACAGATATTTCCATGAATCCACCTTTTATCCCAAGACTGTATAGAAAACTATAGAAATATCTATAGAAAATTAAAAACCAAACATTTTAATATTTTTGCTCGTTAAACAATACGCGGGTTGTCTTTTATATTTCGGGATTTGAGATCAAAAACAATTATTTATCAACAAAAATGGCTTTATTGTTTTTTCAAAATATTCTCCAGAAGATCAATACACTTTTGCATCCGTTTGAACCAATTTTCGAAGCACTTTTTCCACTCCGATTGAGGCTTTTTCCACTGCGAATGTCAAATTATGTAGAAACCAACGCGAAAAACTCTTTTTTACGGCCAAATATTCATGCAATAGTGAATTTATGCTGGTCTCACTAATGCCCAAAGATACTTCAATCTCACGATAAGTCACATGACGATTTTGTAGCATCAGTTCACGCACAACATCAATGTTTTCCGGAACAACAACCGATTTTGGACGACTTTCACGAAATTCGTCCTCAAGAAAACTATGGCCACGATTGAAGTCGGTAAACCATAGATAAACAGTAGTCGTTGATGGTGCTTCATCGCCAAAAGTCGAATTAAGTTTATCGATACACTGTTATTGGGTTAATTCATTTCGAAAGTTGTAAACAATATTCACTCGAAAATGTTCACGATTTAATTCCATTTTTAGCAGAGATGAAATTTTTCATGTTACTGTAAACAACACAAATTGAGCTCGTACGTCAAAACATACACCGTCCAAAATGTCAAATTTTACGATAGAAGCATCAGTTGCCAGATGACAGCACTAGTTTAGCACAATCCCGAAATATAAGAGGTATCCCTCGTAAAAATAGCTGCGTTCGCGGTTGAAATCCCTAATAATTTGAAATCCGACACGTGTGCTCATTACTGCTTTCGAACAACAAACATTCAATCATAATCGCAATCACCCACTCGCAATAATGCGCACGTGCGTCGTACTCCTACTTGTTGAGATTGCATCCAGGAACGATGTTATTCATAATATGTATAACCTTTCTAAATATCTGAATCAAAACGCTTGTGAATGAACATCATAATGATTTTAATTATTAAATTAATCATTTCTGCTCGAAATATAACCTTGAGGGGAGATTTAAGATGTGCAATATTGATAAAAGTATTGTGAAAAGTAGAAAGAAAATCGCTATTTCGTAACTCGTTGATGTCAACTCTTGGCAATGTTTCTAGAACGCAGTTTGTTGAAAAGATTTATGTCAATGATACTCCACATTTCTGGAAACCTAAGATATAAACGATACGTAATGTTTGAGAATAAATTAACATTAAGGGGTCTGTAATTGACAGGCCAAATATGTTTGCATACACTCGATATATTCTACACAAAGACGTTTCTATTTCAAGATGGTCTCTTATTGAATTAAACTGAAAGATTCATTTACAACGATTGCTTTCGAAAATAGAAACCGGAAGAATGAATATATCTGAGAACTGGACTCAGAGTATCATGTAAGAGGAGTAGACAATTGCAATGAATATTACATGTGATAAGAATAATAGAGGAATTGAAAGATTAATGATATGCTACACACCATAGTTTTAACAAATCTCTTATACAAGACCTACAGTCCGGAATAAAAAAAAGTAACAATCTATACTTCAAATGAAATAGTCATGGCTGTAACCTACATTATCCTAACATCAATACTTTTACAAAGTTTTCAGTGAATTTCCACGAGATGCTTCAAGATATTTTAATTTTCTTTTATTACATAATACATAGATGTATCTTAAAGAAGAAACACGTCAGTTTACCGTTACACAGTGCTCAAGTTTCTGTGGCCACACGTCGTTAGAATGACAATTTCGGTATATTTTTAGTCATACCTTGAAGCACGGACCAATGTTTCTAGTCCAGGGGTTGAGGTCAAAGCTACTAGGTGGCTAATCTAGAATAGACATAAAGTTCGGTTCATTGCTTTCAAACCACTGCTGCGCATCCTTCGTATTACGGCCTAGAATTGAATCTTACTGGCAGCTCCAGTAATGACCAGCAATTCGGGAGTTCAGATCTTGAATTATCGACTTCAACATAATTTTCTAGTAGACTTTGATCGACATTTTTACCCCTTTTTCGTAAAAATTAAGCTTAATGATCATAGGTCCCGACCCATCAAACCGTAACTTAATTTTTTTAAATCTATAGTATATTTTTAATTGTTAAGGCTTCAGTGCGACGTAATCTGAATAAAATCTAGCGATAAATGTCGGATAATTTGGTTTATATTGAGAATGGGAAGGGATTTCCGGAGAACGCAGACGTATATAACATTATTAAATAGTCTGGCAAGAAGTAAGTTGGAATATGGGTCTGTTGTTTGGTCTCCCTTTCATTTCATATACATAACACTTATTGAGTTAGTGCAAACGAAATTTTTGCGAAGTGTGGAATATAGAAAAATAGGCCTATATCCTGGATATGGATCATCTTAAGTATTACTTGCAAAATTTTCAGTAGTAGCATTAAGTAAAAGACGTGATACTAGCAGCTTACTTCTGCTGTACAAAATACTAAATGGCGGCCTGTGTTATTCTGAAATCCTTTCTCAGATTGATAGCAACATTCCACGCGTTGGAGTGAGAAGGAAAAATATACTAAAATCTATTCCAAACGATTAGGCAGAACTAGATTTTCAAATCTAATAATTTTTACAGATTGATTGCTTTAGATCATTTCGTTCAGGAAAACCCAACTTCAATATATAAAAAAATAGCTAATGACAACTTACAAAAATTAAAATTTCAGTTAGTTCCGCCTAATCGTTTGGAATAGCCTGTATTTCAAGTTCAGTACGCTAGAACCGATCAGTACAGAATGAGCCCCCTTAACCAGATGGTATCACTCCATAACCAGACTGATATACTTTTATGTATGGGCACAATTGGGACCATTGGTCTGAAGTGTCCTTAATTGTAATAAATAAATAAATAAATAATGCAATAATCTCTCAAAATGAGACGTCAGCAAACAGATCAAGGTAAAGGGCATGTTTAGGAGAGTTCAAATGTCAACCTGACTGACAGTGTCCCAAAGAAAGACGTACCTGACTTTTTGTGTTACATATGATAGTAAAATCTTTGTAATGCGTCATAAAATCTCGAGCAAAACATTACTAAAATGTGCGTAACAACCCCTATTCCATCTAGTAACAAACAAAAAGAAAATCTCAGGACCACTAAAAGCTCCGTCGCCATATAAAGCTTTCAAAAACTGATGAAATTTACGTAGAATGAAAAGCGCGCGACAGTCGTTACACTTCCCAGTGGGATTTCCAAACATAATACGTGACATTTCGCCTCGGCGCAAAGTGTCACCTACATCGGGACGCTATATGACGTCATGAAACAAGTGAAACCACGACACTGTGGTCCCAACACATCTCCTACCACTCCTTAATCCAAATGGACCAGGACGTTGGAGCATGCAAGCCGAACATGAACGACAAACTTAAACAGGGACGGAGTTCAACGAATCTGACATACCGGAAACATATAGATAAGTCTGATGGAATACAAAATGGATGGATAAAAATAATACAATCAATATAAGGAAAATATTACTTCTCTATTAGTTGTCATATTTGAATTTAGAGGAGGAGCCTTCAACCTGGGCGGTACTGTATTAAAAACTTCAAAAAATATACTACTTTTGAGTAGGTAGTATTTAAATATTAGTGGACTGATAAAAGAGCAAACCCTTAAGAAAGTTAGAAAGGAAGGTGCTGAGTATTAAAATGTAGAAGACTCCTGATTTACAGTAATCTGATTGGTTATATTATGAGGAAGTAAACTTATAATATAATATTATAAGTTATAAGTTTACTCTAAAGCTTCAAACTTAATGCACTGTACGTTGAGAGTTACTAGTTACATTTATTAGACTGTTTTAACGTTTAATAATAGCGTTTACAGCTTGAAATGTAATACGAAACGTATGTTGTGACATCTATCTACATTCAAACTAACTACAAAGGCGGAAATACATTTTTGTGTTTTTTTACGAACCCATCATCGGCGATCATATTAAAATTGTAGAAAACACTACACCATTTTTTTTTGGTTTCACAATTTCCGAAATTTGTTAAAATTTGTGAAATTTGTGTTAGATTATTTAAACGAAAAGATAGAAAAGATACAATACGGCACGACACAATAAGTCAAAAAACAAAAGCTAAAGACGAACTTATAACCACAAATATGCAAAAATGGAAGTGGTCAAGTAATATGGCAAGAATGAGGGATAACAGATGGACACTAAAAACCACAAATTGGATTCCATCTGATGGAAAAAGAAAGAAAGGAAGACCGAGAAAAAGATGGGTGGATAGTGTAGTAGTGGAAGCAGGAAATTTCTGGCATAAACAAACAAAAAAAAAAAAAAAACTAAAAATAGAATGGAAAAAAGGCCTCCCCTGGCCTATGCTCAAAACTGGGCTCCAAAAGAAAACAACAAATAAACTAAAAGGTCTAATTTACCTTAAAAACCAAAAAATAAATAAATAATTAAAAATAAAATAAAAATGAAATAAATAAAAACATGTATTAATTATATTGTAAATAGGTAATTCAATAAAGGCTATTATTATTATTATTATTATTATTTTTATTCTGTAATTGAGATAACAAAGGTCTGTCTATACATCTATCTCATTAATACAGCAGTATGGCGCTTGTATCTTTTGTTAATAGTCCACAGCACACTAACTACACGCACAACGCACAGTGCACTAAATTTATAGCTGTGAACGATCACTTAAGTTACCATATGACTAACTGGTTAGGGACAATCTACAGTGAATAACTCACTAAGCACAATGCATTGATTTATAGCTCTGAATGCGGTTTAATCCTATTGATGGTTTTAAATTAAGAACATTCGGATTGAGTATAGGTTTATTGTATTCCTATTGGTTGATTTGAATTCTGAACATTTTGATTTGTTGACAGGTAATTCGATTCCTATTGGCCGACTTAAATTCTTGGCCGCCTTTCTCCATCTCTTCATCGAACCCTTCTTCCATGTCGATCGTTGGATCAAGAATGGAATCGGGTTATGTTAAGCGATAAATCACGATTTTATTTGTGGGTCCACTTCGCATGTCCACCGAAGACGTGAAGAACAGCGACGTTTAATATTGTATGTAACGCAGAGCAACACTTATGGTTTGAGGTGCCATAGCAAATGGAAGTAGATCCTTTCTATTATTCCTAGAAAGAAAATTTAATACTGGTTGCTTCATTCGCAATTTCTTAGAACCTGTTACGTTGCCATATCTTCAGGAACTAGAAAACCCCATTGTCCAGCAAGATGCTGACTTGATAAAATTTCTTAGTTAAGCTGATGTTACCATTCTTCCGTGGCCAGCAAGGGCCCCTGATCTGTCGTTCATCGAACACGTATGGTATATTAAAGGTAGAAGTTACTGACTGTTGAATGGCGGCTGAAGGAGACACCGGGCGGGAGCGCGAATCCCTAGATCCCGGGCTCCGCAGCTAGGAGGTTCCGCGAGGGCCCAAGGTACGGGACCGAACTCGGAAATGAGACTAAAATTGCTTGAGACACCATTTCACTGGAAGACATCGTCCACCTTATTCGAAACGTGCCTCGTAGGGTAGAAGAGTGAATTAATTTACGAGGAGCTAAGACTTATTGAATTTGAGGGCTATAGAACTCTTTAATCATCATTATGTTTACTTGATGTTACATTTTTAATAGCACGCAGTATTTTTAAATCCGTCAAATACTCGGACATAGTTATAGTAATACTCATATCTACAATATTCTCCAGAGATGTTCGTGGCTAGCCCGCCCCTGGAGATGCTGGAGGTTTTGGGGAAGACACAGGGTTGAGACGGCGCTGTAACACTGTGAACGAGAGGTGTGAGAGAATTTACGTCAGTGGCGCTTCACGGTTGAGGTGTCCGCTTCCCTTTTCACATAGAACCGAAATAAATTTATCAATTATTCAACGATTTGAGCTATTAGCTATTGTCCCTTTATGTCTAGACAGGTTTACGTACATTGCATTATTGAAGGATATTTAAGAGAACAAGGGAATGTTTGAATATCGTGATTAGAGACATATTAGGAAGCGATAATATCACCATTAGTTAGCAAATAAACCAATTTGTAGTTTGAAACTGTGCAGCAAAAACTACGTAAAAAATCTAGAAATTATTGTCAAATTTGTAAATTGAAGAAGAAAATATTAGAACGACGTGTAAAGCAACAGTATTCAAACTATGTTCCCCGAAAGGATATAAGGGAAAGAAAAAATTTAAGTTCGAAAAACAATGTAAAAAAAAATAGGGATAAGTTCTTAGAACAAAGAGAAAAGAAAGAAAACAGTGAGGAAAATTATGTAATTATAGGTTCCTAGAACATGAAGAGAAAAAGAAGAAAACATTGAGGGGAAATGTAATGCTTGTCTAATTGCAGGTTTCTTAGCCAAGGGCTTCTTCTACATTCCTGTTATTTTACAATGTTTTCGTTGATTATATAAGCAGCGCTATTCTTATCCAGAGCCTCAGGGTTCCGTGATAATCATCCAGAGGTTTCGTGACATAAAAGTTAAATCCCGAACATAAATAAATTATTTTTGCTGCGCCATATAATTTAAAAAATTATTTTAATTGAGGTGCGAGTCTTCTGCCGTCTCTAAAGTCTGATTTATAATAGATATGGTATTGAACATAAACATAAAAATTACACTACTCTTTTTGTTCTGTTTATTACAAACAGATGTTTAGAAGGGTCAAATCTATTGTTCAATGCATATGCGTTTATGTTATGGAGTTATTATAAACCAAGCTTTACTCTATTTTCCTTTTTGGTTTATTACATGACGCTAGTGAACATTTAGTTTAAATAAATATTACATAAAACATATTTATTAATGGGTTCTGCATTGATTTTTACAAAAAGGTTCCTAGAAATGTCTTTTGAAAACCACTCTAGCGTAATAAATTATACGTCGAGTAATATCACACGATTTGCTTTGAGAACAGCCGTATACGCAGAGTTCGTAGGTGTACGTTAAAATTACTCTATGCTTGCAGTTGATATTAACAGCTTCCTTCATGGATGAACTTTCTTATAGATAAAAGCAGCACACATGTGCACATTAAGGGCAATTTCTTAACTTATTCGTAGCAATACGTGTTTGTAGATTAGAGCAAGAACTCCTAGACACTTACGCTTTGTTAGTTTTGTTGAATTTGGTCAATAAACTGAGTGCTCTCACCTAAATTAACTACATAGTCATTATAATCTTGTCAACTAGACAAATTTAGCATTCATGGTGACAAGAAACAGACGCACTAAAGCTATGCATGAACTTATACCATAACTGTTGGTATATTGTTAGAAACTTCATCCACGGACTAACCTATTAAATCGTTGGAAACTGATCTATGAAAGAACCTATACAAACAAACAATTAAAAATGGAAAACGGGTATTTGAGCCGTTCCAAGAAACGTGATTTAATATTTTGGGTGTTGAGACGATGCACAAAAGTGACTCGCTGGAAAGAATGTATTTTCAGAAACAGGCATGGTCTTGCGACTAGTTCACTATCATCCCACGCCGGGAACGAGGGTTCGCTCCCCACGGTGGGAGCAAATATATTTTTTTGATGAAATTATGGTTTATTGTTTATTTTTTTAATAAAATTTAAAATAAATAATTCATATTTATAATTTGTTATTTAGAATTATTTTTTCTAAAAATTTATTTCGCAACGAATAGTTGAAAAAAGATTGTGGTTGTCACGTCTCATAACAGATGGCGCTGACCGACCATTTGCAACTCCCACGCTCATAATTGGGTATGGATGTGATGACCCTACGGAAAATTTCTAAAGGAAAATAACCTCTACCAGAGGTCTGTGAGCTTCCACCAGATGTCGGTGAATTAAGAGTAAGTAAACTAACATGTTCTATGCTATATGTGATTATAAATATTATTTTGTTGAAAATAATTTGTGTATTTCGTCTGTTTTTGTGAAGTCTTGGCTCTGACAAAGCCGAGATTGTTCCAGCCTAATGAGAAGTAACTCTTTACATCGCCGTGAGGGTATCAAAGAGAATATTATTTTGTGGGAAATAATTTGTGTATTTCGTTTGTTTTTGTGAAGCGTTGGGTCTGACGCAGCAGAGATCGTTCCAGCCTAGTCAGACGTAACACTTTACATAGCCAGGAGAGAAAAATCATATCCTACCCCTTCGAATATTTCGGAGTAGGGAATTGGTTTGTTTTTATTCTTTTTCCACTAGCAGACGTCAAGCAACCAGAACGCCTGGATCGAAGACCAACTGTTACTTATTGTAATATTATTAATTTTGTATACGAGCTAAATATTATAATGAATCCGGGTTAAAAGTTTATTCTGTTTCCTTTTGTGTGTGCTTGTGGGAGAGCGTGTGTGTGTTGTGTTGGGAGCCTGACCTCGCTCCACTGAGAAACCCGAGCAATCGGTTGGCACCCGAATAACCAAAAGTACGAGTACAGGTAAGCGTCATTTGGGACCGAAGTCCGGGACAGACAAGTGTACGGCGGAACGTCGCAGTGTTAACATCTACAGCAGTGGAACTCAACTTTTTAGATGAAGGCACCCTAATATAAAATATTAGAAATTGAAGGCATCCTACCCTTCTTTTTCCGTATTATACTCGTATTTATTCTACGGAGTTCGCGACACCTCTGTAGGATACCGTGGTTGAGAATCTACAGAAATTCCATAAAAGAGTTCACGTAAAAATTGACTTGTAGACTATAAAAAAAAACAAAAAATAGCAAAAACTAAATTATCGTTTTGCATTCTTTTTATAACTAATATTGGATTAAGTTAATTGAAAGAGTTACCTTTAATTATAGTAACAAACATTTAGGATAAAAAATTCTGTTTGTAAACTCTTTGTTAAGTTCCGTATGTAAATTCTACGGCACTGCATCAAGAAAGAGAATGTTCGTACAGAATGGTATAAGGGTGTGGTGTGGTGTGGTAGGTGGCAGTCACATCTAGTACAGAGCCAGTGGCAACTGGCATTGCTACTAACCTGCGGTTCCGTTATCAGAGAGCTCTGATAGTGGTCGTCGGCGGATAGGGACCTCTTGTGCACGTGCTGATGCTTAAACAGGAAATATCCTTTCAGGCTGCCGACCTGGAAACAAAAGAAAAGGTTTACTTCACACGACGAGCTTTGGATTCAGACAAACATTTCATTTTACTTCTCAAGTGTCACTCAATTTGTTTATCGGAGCGACTGAGACAAACGTGACACACATGACAAAGAGATCGAATCAATTGCTATGGAAGTTAATGCTTCAAAAGAACACTGTCATTTACTATAAGGACCATTAATTTTAAACACAAATCGCCATTTCAAAATCAATTTATAAAGGAATTTCAATCCCCATGTTCATTTCATTTATTAATTTTTATTGCGGATTCAACAAATACATTTGTTATTCATATCGTTATTCATAGCATATATAAAGTATAAAATAATGTGGCGCTTATATAACTGCTCTTTTATAAGTCTTTATGCAAACCGTTTTTTCCTACTTCAAAGTGTGTTGCACCTTTACAGCTATTTAAATTTGTAATATATTTTTTTTTTTTTGCATTGAAGGACAGCTATGGTGGTATGGATCGGAACAGATGGTAATCGCTTGGGGGCAGGTCCAGAGAATACGCAGGTCCAGGGAAAATTTTGTCCCATACCCCAAAATCTAAGTACTGTACATGGATGTGAACCGGAATAGTGCAACAGGAATTTTTGATCAGATTATGTTTTCGGAACATAACGCATTTTTTGTGTTTTTTTGGTTGACGATGCACAAAAGTTATAGTTACGTAACACACTATACTAGAAGGCGTATCCTGGTCTAATGGTTAGCTTGTTCGCTTGCTACGCAGCAAACTAGGGTTCACTCCCGGGCAGAAGAGAATTTTATTTTTTGTTTTTTTTTTTTCATTTTTATTTTTTGATTTTGAAAATTGCGCCTGAGGATTCTATTGATTGTTTTAAGTCATAACCCTCTGATTTCGTGTATTCAATTTCAACAATTACCACCGGTTATTAAATTTACGCTTTTAAAAATTAAATGCAACATTTGCACAAATATAATTAGAATTATGAAAAAAAAATTTAAACAAAATAAAAATGCAAAAAAGAAATAGAAAAAATATAATTGCCTTGAGAGCGGAGCGAACTTAAGTTTGCAAATTAGAACGCGACCATGCTAGCCATTACACTATCAAAGCATGCTGGTTCACAGTCTTAGATAAGTTATTAAATATTTTACGTGGTCAAGCAAAAAACACAAAAAATGCGTTATTTTCCGAAAACATAATCTGATCAAAAATTCCTGTTGAACTATCCCGGTTCACACAAATGTACACTACTTAGAATTTTTTCAGATTTTTAGTTTAATCCATCTGGGCTACAGGGTGTGGGACAAAAAAAATTTTTGCACAATTTTGGCAAAAATCAAAATAATTTATTTTGCAAAAATAACATTTTGATCGTTAATCCAAGTACTAAGGTCTTTCATTTGATACCCTACTCAGAATTTAAAAAAAATATTTTTTTTTCGATGAGCAGATATTTGTTTATATTTTTAGGGGGATATGTTTTTTAGATGTTTTAGTATTTTTCCTATGTGCGGGTCAAAGAGTTGTATAAGCATGCCAAATTTCAACTCTCTAGGTTAAGCCGTTTGGCTACAATTTTTACCGAACAGACAGACAGACGACAAAATGACGGTATAAGGGTTTTTTGGTCATACCTACAAAATCCTAAAAAAGAATGGCGTCTGATGAATTAGCTAAATATATTTTGGTCCCGCAGGAATACAATTTTTAAATCAGACCCTGTATTTTTCTTCCTGTATCTTTAAGGTATTTTTAAGATTTTATTCTTAGTATTCTTAGATTTATCTTGAATCTCCCCTAATATAAACATTCAATCATACATTAAAAACTTGAATTCGTCTTTTATAAAATGAATTATATCCACCCAAATTCACAAAAAAAATCGATCGATTACGAATACCAGAACTTTCCCTAAAAAAAATTAAGAAACGCTTGATTTCATATAATCTGCTTACGCCCGAATTTTTATCACATTTTAAAAATTCTTAGTATGCAAAAGTCCTTATCTGCAAATTTTTATTAAAAGTATTTCTGCTGATAATTATAATTGTATTTTATTTGGGTCAGAAGTATAAGGTCAGAAACTAAAATAGAAGCCATTGTGATCCTTTGTTGGCATTTTCTGCTTCAACAGACTGACATTTTACCTCGTAAATTAATGGTCTCATTAGAAATCCATCGTCTTTTCAACCAGTAAATTGCATTGCAATTGATTTTATTTCATGAATGTCTCTCACGTAGATAGGTCTCCTAGCAAGAAAATTCGAAATAAACAAATGAATGACACCTGGTATTAGAATTCAGTACTTTAGGAGTAACGTTTGTTGATATTGCTTTACTAAGATTTGTTAGATTCATTCTAAACAACAGATAATAAGGCTGCTACACATTTGGGATGACAAATAGTTTTTCTATACCCCCTTAATACGTATAACTTTGATAAATAAAGATATATCAAATTTTTCCTTTGTGTTCTGGATGGTAGAAAACCTTAAATTTAATGTACTTAAAAGGTTAAACTACGATCTTTCAAAGATTCGAACCGTTAGGGTTGTTATCAGGGATGGGGAGTCGGAGACGGGAGTCGAGGAGTCGAAGCTTTTTGGAGGAGTCGGAGTCGGGAGTCGGAAAAGGTTATCGACTCCCGACTCTTTGATTACATATTTATCAAGGATGAGAACAATCCGAAAACGAAAGCAAAATACCATACTACCAGAAATTTTTAAAGCACGGAAACAGGAACGACATTTTTTCTCTGTTCATGAACGAAAATGAAATTAAAAATATTCAATTCCGTTTTCCTTCATGCTTTCCAGTTAAAGATTTAATTAACTTTTAGTCTAATTAATCTAATTTTTCTTTTACTGTATTACTTTGTTTATTATGTTAAAATGAAACTAAACTGGATTGTTATTTTCTCAAGTTGTAACGGGCTTTGTGATTATTTTATGTTTCATGTTGGCAGCTAAAATCTATATGTGAAAAAAAAAGTGACATGTTATGAAAAATAAAGTACAGTATGTTCCAAACGATTAGGCGGAATTAACCGGAATTTTCATTTTTGTAAGTTGTCATTTACTATTTATATATATATATATATATATATATATATTGAAGTTGGCTTTTCCTGAACAAAATGATCAAAAGCTTCAATCAAACGGTAAAAGTAACTAGAATTGAAAATCTAGTTCCGCCTAAACCAAACGAACAGACTTTATATAAAATGCAAAACAATTTTTTTAAAGCTAATATATTTGAAAATTTGTATTAAAAATGACTCAGTAGTCAAGATGAAATGAAAATGACATTTTATAAAAACAGCTCACCCCAACCCAAGATATTTAATGTAAGTATAGTCTCTTTCTTTGCTTTAAGCGGAATTAGATATCGAAATCTACTAACTTTTAAGGATTGAATGAAGCTTTGTATCATTTTGTTTAACAAAAGCCCACTTTGATAGTTAAAAAGTGAACTCGTGATAATTTAAGAAAATAAAAATTCCATTTAGTTCAGCTAAACATTTGGAATAGACCCAACAATTTACCAGTGAAAGGAGTCGAGAGTCGGAGTCGGAGTCGGAGTCGATTTTCAAAAATACCGACTCCGGAGTCGGGAGTCGATAATTTTGCTGTCGACTCCCCATCCCTGGTTGTTATACATAAATTAGAGAAGCGAAAATACGAACCCTGGTCCATTAATATTAAAATCAGTAAATAAACTACGTGTCATACAAAGACCTTTCAAGAGAGCAGTGTTGCGTATTCATCTTTCGGATCGCCAAACCAATTTATTGATCGGAAAACAAACAGGTGTGTGTGACATAGTATAACGAGTATCAAACCTGAGATCGAAATATGTTGGACATGTTGCAAAATTGACTGATTTTAAATGAACAAGTAGAATTCTCAAATAGTCACGATGAGACCCTACTGGATGTAGGGACCATCTACAAGATCAGAAGTGGAGAAACCATGGCCATTTTGAGTCTTAATTATTTAGCTCTAGTATTACTACGCAGCAGACAATATCAAATTGGTTCGCCAAATTACGAACAATTAACTTAAAAAAAACTGACTCATCGATCACAGCAGAATGATCCTTAACCCTTTCGCTGCTCCAACCGTATATACTCGTAAATAAAAGTGTGGCCCGATATGCTCCGAGCGAGTTAATTCGCGCCGTGTTTTAAATTGTTCCCTGCTCAACACGACTATTCTCGCTGGATACCCCAACCAGTTCAAGTACCTGCGAGCACGTTGCATTGGTATATGTTGCTGTGCCGTTCAATTCAGTTAGATAGGGTCTTACATTCAGTATATCTACTTATTTATATTGATTTTATATAAATATATATGGTAAGTATATTATAGTTTATTCCAGTTCGGTATACGGAACTAACTCTTTGTAAGTTTCATAGTTGGTATAGCATATAGGTAAATATGTAAACACATATTTTTTTAAATAAAATCTTTTTGATTGTATTTTTGTATTCATTCACTCACATTACATTTTTTCCTAACATTAGTTATATCGTCACTATCACTCCTTACATGTCATGAAAAGTTCACGCCAACTGCTCTACACGAATAAACTCGCAATCACCGAAATATGTGCGCACAGCAAGCACGAAATCTCAAAGCGTATAGCGCAGTGAAAGGGTTAAGTGAGTCTTCCGTGTGATCTTATCATATATTTTATATTTTTTGCCCATAATTCGTCTTCTTAACTTATTTTTTTAGTCTATTATAAGACAATCTAATGTAGGTATGTCATAATTTATACTGCTCAACATTAAAGCTTAAATTCAACATGCAGAGCATTACCCTTCGGATTAGAAAAGGAGCCGGATTCTCTCGATCAGAATTTCATTTTCGGCAATTAATAAAAGTGTTACATAATCATTCAGTTAATATAAAAGGGATAAATATTAGGTCGTCAAGGATGAAATTTGTAGAAAAAAATGCAAAGTTGGTTGATAACTTACAAATATAAGGAATTATTTTATTCATCAAAGTATGCACCCATATTGTCTATACACTATTGCCATTTAAGCGGCAGGTTGTTCAGACCGGTGGTATAAAACCTTGGGGACGAGAGTCAAGGAATTCCTGGAAGGCCAGTTTTGCAACATTGTCGGAACTAAACTGTTTTCCCATTAAAAAGTTGTCCAAATTGCGGAAGAAGTGGTAGTCAGTGGCGGCTAGGGCTAGGCGGAAAAAGTTCCAACTCCAATTCCTGTAGTTTTGTCACAGTCATTTGTGCAGTGTGTGGTCTAGCGTTATCATGCAATAAGATTGGAGTCGATGTGTTGAGCAATTTAGACTGTATTTCTTTAAGTTTTTGCATCATTTCGTCTAGATGGTTGCAGTATATTCCATCACAAAACTTGACCCATTATTGTATTACCCGTGATTCAAAAATATTGCACTAAAAATTCCATTAAACTATAAAATCATGTAATACGAACATTATAGATAGAGCATTAAATCATAACCAAAGTTAATAGATTATAGTTTAAAGATTACATTATGTATCATGGCTTTAGTTAATATAGATCTTTATGAGTTACCTTGTTACTGGTAGATCAGCTATAAAATATTTGATAGATTCACATTTTTACTTTAAACACCTCATTGCTGACATCAATTTTAGCACGTTAAAACTTCATAATACTGATGATGTCAGATAAGGATTTATATACTGCTGATAAAGACTACATTTATTTCTACCCCATCTCCTTTCGAAAATGGGCAATCACCAAGTCTTTTGATACAGCAGCTTGGAATAAATCAATAGATATGCATTCGAAACACTCATGACAATTTTTCAGTCAGTCAGTTCTTCTAAGATGTTTCTCTAGCATCTTTCTCTGAATGATAAGTTGTTACAGTAGATGAAGTGTATTCTTCATTGGCCCTATTTCCTTTTAAAGTTTGGCAATAATAATTATTTCATGTTTTAATACACAGCAGCTCGGAATTGCAGATATAGGCATCTAAACCACTCTTGGAGATATAAGAGCCACGTTCCTGAAAGGTGGACACCATTGTTGACTAGGATTTCTTCCTGAGTAATAAGTTGTTGCTTCTATCCTTTTATTATATAGTGAAGATAATCTATTTTCGCTTCTTGACGAAGAGCAGTTCTCGAAATTTTTCGATTATCTGAAGGAACCATATTTTACTCAATTTGTCCATAATATCCTCAATAAACGTTGGTATACCCCTTAAAAGCTTCAAACTCCTTTACATTTATCTTGATAAGTGCCCATGTTTCTATGATATAAAAAATGTATAGCCTCTTAGGTAGTCTCGCAGTTATCCGTATGCCAGACATAAGACTGTCAAAACAAATTTTATACTCCCTGTTGCGCCCATAGGCCCCTATTATTATTAAATTAAATTAAGTTAATTTAATTTAAAAACACAAAAACTTTTTGTGTTTTTATAAAATGTTGAGAGCCGCTACCTGCCGTTTTCAACATTATTATTTCACCTAATCACACATATGCTGACCTGATCAGTGAATACTTCGCCTGTCGAATTATTATTTAACAGTTTCTTATAAATTCACGCGTCTCTATTGCGAGTTAGTGATACATCACCCTCTTGGCTATCATTTAATTTTTTGTGCAACAAATTTTGTGCTACAGAAACCATCCGAGGACCCAGGAACCTGTTTTTTGGGACACCAGTGCCACAGATGTAAAGTTGAGAAAAAATATACTATGTATTTATGACGGAAAACGTATTGTAAGTCCATTCAAATTTTACATTAGTTCAAATTCATTGTTTATTAATAATTTTTGTAACATATATTTCTATTGTGCAAGTTATCGCATCAGCGCCGTAACTTGTACATTTTGGTTCGCACACGCTGGTCTATTGATCAAGTGTGCTGTTTTATTTGAATTTGAATTTAGTTATTCTGTATTTTTGTTTAATATTAATAATTTTTGTTATATTATCAGTTTTTTATACAATATTGTAATTTGTGGTACTGTACATTATTTCTGTGACCACACATCACGTTTTCCGCATTGTTTGTGGCTTGGCTAGGAGACATCATGGGATTTTCTAGGTTTGGTTCCTCCAAAGCCATTACTTGTGGGCCTAGGATTTTACCCGTCTACACCCCAGCTAAGGCTACCATTTCCCTTGTGTAAGTCTCTTAGAGCAGCCCCTAGGAGCAGAGTTTATATTCCCTTCCCTTTCCTCTAGGTCGTGCGCGTCTTCCCCAGGTGCTCAACTCGGTGCGTCTCTGTGTCACATCTCTATTTTTCATTCTATATACCAACTTTCTGCTGGTGGTCCTTCGTAGTCACAGCCGCAAAGACCATTTGTGTGACTGTCTGGCCACTCTACCTTACTTAGGCTGGGAGCGGGCGCCACATTCCTTACTTTCGGAAGGTCGGCGTTCGCAAGGTGGCCAAGAGAAACATTACAAACATGTGCCTAAAGCAAACATAATGACCTGCAAAACTAACATCCGAATCTGAGAACTGTAAGCTAGTGACAGATTTTCATGGAGAGGAAATTTTAAGGAAAACCGCATCAAGAGCGAAGTACAAAAGGACACTTGAAAGAAAGAACTGTATAACCTAGACAGCAACAGCCCTAGAAGAATAACATCAGAATAACATCTGAAACTACTTGACCATACTGTGAGAAAAAGTGTGTACCAAGGACTAGAGTATTTGGCCAACAACGAAGACATCAAGAAGACAATCATACGAATGATGATAGTTGATGATTCTCGCAGTTGTAATCTAAGTTATTGATTAGTCAAAAGTTTATTCATTTTTATAAACGCCTCTCTTGCCTTCTTCTTGTATCTTCTAATTTCTTAGGTCTGCATGACAATCAAAATAAACATTTGGTATCGAATCAAAGCAAAACAGAAAATATTTAATTAAATAATAAAAAATCCAAATTTCTCGAGTAGTTACGAGGAGGTAATGGGCCAGCAGACCCCGCAACCGCGGGGAGTTTGCAACTTTGACGGCAAATGTATAAAAAGGGTTCAATATGTTCAGTTGAAGAGGGCGTAAAGACACCAAGCTCCGCCACTGAGAATAGTGTTAAATTTGTGTAAAATTAAAAAAAAAAAGTTTTCTGTTTTGTAAACACGAGTTTCTACACAGAATTAATTATTTCTAAAAGCCATTCGCGTAAATCAAAACATGTCTAGTATTTCTTCTAAAGTGTTGGCATATTGAATTTCAAATTTTAGATACAAAAGTTTTTTTTCTCTGAAGTGTAGTGTCTAGCCAAAAATGGTCGTAAAGGGCCTAATATTCTGTCTCAAGGTTGTCCGGAGTATAAAGTAATTTTTTTAAGTATGCTTTATCATCAAACGTTCATTAAATTGCAAAGTGTAGAATTTGTAGTTTTATCATATTTAGTTCGTTATAAAAGTTTGAAAATTTTGAAGAAAAAACGATCCTTTTCAAGGCTTATGGGATTAATGAAAAAAATATAATACGTTTTATAAAATGGAATAAAGGTTTTAGTTTTTAGCTAATTGTCTGCATAAAAAAATCTGAGGCTGGGTAATGTTAAATATTAAACTACATTAACTGTTTTGCGCGCATTTTATACAAACATTATTCAACTTCAATCCAAAGATTAGGATAATGACTTATGCGGCTTCGTTTTTATCTGTGTCTCCAAGTGTATCTTTTTCAATTTTCGAAGTTTTCCAAATTTATAAGCTTTATACAAATATATTCAATGTTTTCTGCATGAGTCATATATAATGATGTTACTTACTGCTTGGGTAGCATTATAAGCAAGGATAGAGGGACACTAAACGACGTTCTCTACTGAATCTGCAAAGCCTGACATAGGTTCAACCAGCTTAACAACTTATGAAACAATAACCAGCTGTCCATACATTCGAAAATACGAATTTTCAGCATCAATGTAAAGTCAGATGACTGCAAACACTAGAAAAATACCAACCTAATATCCTCTCAAATTAAAATTTTGGTCAATCAATGTCTGAGGCATATTTTACGCGTTAGGTGGTATGGTATTTTAACCAACAGCGAGCTTTGGCACAATACAAACCAGATAGAGATGAAATTTGAAATAAAAAAATAAATAAAACAAATGACGCAAAAAAAAGAATAAAATTTCCAGGGTCGCACTAGTATGGGATTCACAAAAAAGTGAGCGAAAAGACCATCGATGACCTGGAGACGTACGGTTACTAAGAAAGCCCAAAATACCGGAAAAGCTTGGAGTTATATGTCTAATGATGTAGCTACACAAGATCGACATAGTCCTACAATATTTTTGTTCTAATTTTGTCTCCCTGTCTCTTGAAAAATGTTGATTTTCTAAAGAATGTCCAACGCAGATTTACTAAAACGGTCCAAGGTCTTAAAAATAAAACTTATGATAAACGATTGCAAATTCTAAATCTGGCTCGTTTATCAGAAAGAATAATCAGAGGAAATTTGATCGATACAAAATATTGAGAGGACATTGTAACTGCGGAATGCTTCCCAGCATCTTTATTAGAAATACTCTCGATTGAGAAGTCACAATGCCAAACTAAATAAAGATAAATTCAGTCTGCTAATCAGGCAAAACTGATTCTCAAAGCGAGTAGTGGACAGGTGGAATCTTTTGAGCTCTTAGAATCGTGCGTCTTTAAGCAGAGGTAGAATTAGTCTTGTTCTACATCATTTCGTTCACTCTTCTTTGATGTCGTGAATACATTTTACGTATGCATTCACATTCGAGTATATTTCGCGAATATACGGTGTGGACTTGTGAAATCGATCGTGGTTGTGTGTCCAAACTCTCGATTCCAGACCTGGTGTATCACGAAGCCTACAGCATCACAAAGGGCCCTTTGCTACGTGGCGTTTCAAACACTAGGTAAGTCCATCAACCTGTATATATCCAATCCCATCTCCAACATTCTACAATCGCGTAAGATTGCGTCCAATAAAGTCCATTTGTTTTATTTCGCGTTTTTCATCTAGATCGTGAGTCCTGCCTTACAATCTTCGCGAATGTGTTCCTCGGAGAAAGAACCTGGTCAATGTCTCCGTCTGGGAACATTGCAAGGCTTCGCATTTAATAATCAAGTACAACAGTTATTGGAGACAAGAATCAAGTGTCTGTAGATAAAGTTATGTCCCATCGGATGTATTGAAACTATTAAAGTATTTACTTATAATTTTATTCATAGCATGTTTTAGTCAGAAATATATCTGCGAATTTTACTACAGCCACGACTAACTTGATAACTATCATATATAATAGTAACTATATCGCGCAGTCTTAATACGTCACATATAATTTGAAGTTTATAATTGATGCCATTATCGGACATTATGTTATCTCATTTCAAGTTTTATATGCTATTAACTGAACGAAGTATTTTTGTATATGCTAATTTTGGGGTCATCTTATCCAAGTTCTAAAATAGATGATATATATTACTTGATTTATCTCATTGTTTAAATGACCTACTATTCAGATTCGTATTCAGTTTTTGCCAGCTCCCATATAATGAATCGTAAAGACCAAAAACATTTCTATCAGACAATAAAACCTTTAACTACCCAGAATAAAAATCCAATTGTAAGGTGAATAGTTCATGAGAAAGATTAGAAAGAAAAGATTACCAATCTAAACTAGAGATGATAAAAAAAAAGAAACTTGAATATCTCGGTTATAAAAAATTAACACAAGTATCGAAACAAAGGAAAAAATACTACGATGCCTATCTTTGTTCTTTCTTAAATGACATCCAAAAATACTACAATTTGTTTACTACTTTATTACCCCTGGGCCTTTCGGCGTGCCGGGTTCAAACTATTAACAATCTAAATACAAGGTCTGTTCAAAAAGTATCGCGAATTTTGAATTTCCGCGGGTTACGTATATTCGATTTTCGATTTTTTTGTGACGTTATGTTGGTACTCATATCTCTCACTTATGCCGACAAGTTCGGCCATTTTGAATATTCAGTTAATTTTTGACAGTCGCTTTGCTTGCACGTGTTTTGGCTCGTCTTCGATTTTTGCCTATACCAAAAAATGGATCAAAGAATCTATATCAAATTTTGTGTGAAAAACAAAATTAAGTGCGCGGACGCATTCCGAATGTTGAATGTGGCATATGGTGAAGTTACCTTGGACCGAAGCAACGTTTATCGGTGGTACAAAATGTTCTCAGAGGTCCGAGAAGATGTGAACGACGAAGAGCGTGCCAGACGCCCGAGCACGTCAACAACAGACGAAAACATTGATGAAGTGAAGAAAATAGTATTGGCCAATCATCGAATCACCGATAGAGAAGTTGCTGAGGACCTAAACAAATCGATTGGCTCGTGCCATTCGATTTTTACCAATGATTTGGGCGTGAGACGTCGCCCCGCCCACACATCGAAGCTTGTGCGCGAATTTTTGGCCAAAAACAACACACTAATAATGCCGCAGCCACCATATTCCCCAGATCTGCCCCCCTGTGACTTTTTCTTGTTCCCGAAACTGAAGAGGCCCAAGAAAGGATGACGCTACGCTACGAGTGAGGAGATAAAAATGGCATCGAAGGAGGAGCTGAACAAGATCAAACGTTGACACAAGTGTATAATATCTGGTGGGGATTACTTTGAAGGGAACAAAATAGATATTCATGAATAAATAAATAATTTTTGAAAAAACACAAAATTCGCGATACTTTTTGAACAGACCTCGTACATTAATAGATTATTTTACTATACAAACTAAATTCTTATTCTCTTCTCTTCCCTCTTTCCTCCTACTTGCCTCTCTCTTCCTTCCTGTTCTCAGTTCTTCGGTTCTTCATTTCCTGTTCTTTTTCCACCATGGTTTCTTCCGCATCTTTGGACTCCTTCAATTTTCTCCTTTCCACTGCTCTCTCCATTCTCTCACTCATTTTTATACAAAAGTCTTGGATTTCCTTCTTACTGTTTGCACTATTCGGTACTTTATTTAGTTGCCGACTATGGTAACTTGCATTGTCCATAACAATAACACTGTTAGCCGGTATATTCGGGAGTAATTTATTTTCGAACCAGTTTTCGAATATTTCCGTCGTGGTATCGTCATGGTAGCCGAGTCTAGAATCTTTGATGTTTTTCGCAGAAAGCAAGAGTGCATTCGGTATCCATCCAGTTTCAGAACCTACATGAAGTATCGTAATACGTTTACCTTTATTAGACGGTGCTCTTGTTTGACATTTATTTGACGTATCCACCCAACCTTTTGAGTTGGTTTCATGTGTGTCGTACCAAGTTTCATCGAAATAAATTATTGACCTTTTATCTTCTCTGTATTTTTTAATGTTTTTTAAATAATTTTGTTTCAAAAGTTTTAATCGCTCTGACTCCATAAGAAACTGCTTTTTATTTAAAGTTTTAAATTGAAACCCTATACGTTTAAGGGCACGCCATAAGGTCACCTTTGAACAATTAATTTCACACTGGTCTTGGATTAATCTTTTGAGCAATATGTCCAATGTTGGCACATTTTGTTCGGTGTACATTTGGTAAATTTTTTGCCGTATTACATCTTTCTGGAAACCATCCAAACATTTTGATATGCCTGAAATCCTTTCGTTTTCTTCTCCTATCAATGGATTTATTTACAATATTCCATACTGTTGTCATCGCTACTTTCGTTGCCTTGCTTGTCTCTTCTAACGCCCCTTGTTTGTTGTTGCGGTTCCTTAAATATAAATACACATTGGCCACAATTTCTTTAGATTCTACAGGTAAATATATACAAGTTTTTTCCCGATTTTTTTTTTTTTTTATTGTATCTTGCACTATATCGTCTTCTATCATGGTCACATAGTCATCTGCTTCATTTGCTTGCACAGAAATTAATTGTTCGTTCCAAAGACCCCACATTTTTCTAACACGTACTGAACTATTTAACACAAATCACAAGTTATCTGATAGAAAATTCAAAGCGAAGTGAAAAGATATTTAAAACATCTGCAATTTATACCTGATACATCACTGACTAGTTTCTGGGTGCAAACAAGGGATTAGTGTTATTTGTTATTACCACCCACTGTGTTTAGGAACATAAGTAAATAGTCACTTCATTTTATCGTGAAATAGACTATACCTCAGTGTTTCAATATGATAAGAAAATTATTTCAAAATATTTATCCAACTCTTGTGAATTATCTGTCCATTTTTTGTTAAACTACGTATTTTTGTGTCCATTTAATCTCAAAATTAATTTACTACAGCCTGTTTATATTCTTCGTGTTGATTTAATAAAAGATATTCGTGCAATAATAAAAAAGTAATTATTAAACTCAATATTTCATTTAATGTAGGTCTTAAAATAACTTCGAGAGAAGTAATAAAAAATTATTTAATTACGAAAAGTTTAAGGAAGACGTGGTTATAAAATATTAATTTTCTCTTTCTTAGCGCGTAAGAAAATTCAGTTAAATAACATTTGAAGAAAATTAATAATAATTAAAAGCAAACTGAACATGGTAAAATTATGTCAACTGCTAACATGATCAAATATTCGTACATTTTTAATTTTTTTTTGGGTTAAACGTTGTCCGATTCATTTTTCGCGTTTAGTTGGTACGCCTTTCCTTGATAGCTGTGTAAAATTAAGGCCATGTTGGATTTTTTCTTGCATTTGATAGTTCATGAAATAAGACGTTTTTTTGTCTACTTAGCAATTTTCATTATGTCGGAAAAAAACGTAATCGGACAAAATTTGAATCAAATTTTGTGATGAATCAAATGAAATGAAGACCCCAATGTAGTAGAAATAATGAGAGAAAATTCGTGCAAATTGCATCAAGACAATGCATCCGCGTACTCTTCATTGTTTGTTCGAGAGTTTTTGGCAAAACACAACACCGCCATGATCCTGCAGACTCCGAACGTACCATATTTGAGACGGTACAATTTTTTCCCGATCCCACGAAAAAAAAAAATCATGAAAGGATAACATTTCGTGGCAAGTGAAGACAAAAAAAACATTAAAAACTATTTTTAAATAATGCGGGTGAATTTACCTCGAATTTAACACAAAACTTAATGTCAAACATTATTTTCTTACATTAAAAATGATTGTTAAAGCAATGCGGATGAATTTCCCTCGAAAATTTTACATTTTCGGTCTAAGAGAAGCTGTATATAATTACAACAGGATATCCTGGAGAATTTTCATACATTTCAGGGTTTCGCAGGTATTTAGTAAGTGAATGATGATTATTTGGAATACCAAAATAAATTTTATGTTTTTTTGTTAATTTTAATTTGAGTGCCTAATATCATTATTTAGGTTTCTAAATATGTGCAGTATTTTTTTTATACATCAAGGTTCATTAAGATTTTGAAAATTGCGCCTATGGCATCCTTTGGTTGTATTAGTCATAAGCTCCGCCCGTCTGATTTCGTATACATTGAAACATAGAATTAAATTATAATTTCAACAATTGCCACTGGTTATTAAATTTACGCTTTTAAAAATTAAATGCAACATCTGCCAAAATTTAACTAGAATTTTGAAAAAATAATTTAAACAAAATAAAAATGCAAAAAAAACAGAAAAAATAAAACTGTCTCCGACTCGAAGCGAACCCTGGTTTTCAATTTAGAAATCGAGAATGCTAACCATTACACCATGAAAGCGTATTGGTTAACTGTGTTGCATAACATATTAAATATTTACATCGTCAACCAAAAAACACAAAAAATGCGATATTTTCCAAAAACATAATCTGATCTAAAATTCCTGTTGTACTATTCCGGTTCACACCAATGTACATTACTCAGATTTTTTTTCAGATTTTTAGTTTAAACCATCTGGGCTACAGGGTGTGGGACAAATTTTTGTGCACTATTTTGACATAATTTTGAAAAAATAAAATTTTGAACTTTAATCCACGTACTAAGGGCTTTCATTTGATACCCTACACAGACTTAAAAAAAAATGTTTTCGATGAGCGCATATTTGTTTATATTTTTAGGGGATATGTTTTTTAGATGTTTTAGTATTTTTCCTATGTGCCGGTCAAAGAGTTGTATAAGCGTGCGAAATTTCAACTCTCTAGGTTTAGCCGTTTGGCTACAACTTTTACCGAACAGACATACAAACAAACAGACAGACAGACGACAAAATGAGGGTTTCTTTGTCATACCTACAAAACCCTAAAACTCAACTTGATATTTTAAGAAACAGATTTTAAACAATGTTTGTAGGTTAGAATAAATATTTATATTTCCCTCTGTTGGTAGTGTTTTTATAAAACTAAAATTCTGTGTCATTTTCATCATGCGCATACGTTCGTGACAGTTTAAACTGATAAAGCATTTCTTCCGTCTTACTTCGTCGACAGTCTTTTGGCAATATAATAAGATAAAAGTGTGCTATTTAGGCCCAGTTTTTCCATCTTCAGATAAAGTTCCAGGTAACTATCTGACAGATAAGGTTATTTGTAACTTCATCTGCTGAGTAAATGTCATCCCTTCTTTCTATACACATGTATCTATCGGATAGTTATCTAACGTATAATGAGACTGACGTATTGGATTCACTGACTGGTATTGACATTTATTCAGCAGATGAAGTTACAAATAACCTTATTTGTCAGATAGTTACCTGGAACTTTATCTGAAGGTGGAAAGACCGGGCCTTAGAAGTATTAAATATATGTTGGTAATACAGCGACATTACACACAAAACATATCAAAAGGTATGTAAGCCTAACTTTAATATCACAAAGGGAGTCAAATATAGAAAAGGTAAGTTTTTCCAATTACTATAATTCAAGTAAACATCACTTTACTTCTGATCTTTCTTATTTTGAAAATTCCTCTTTCGAAATGAATGCAACTAGTAATTTTGTAGGAAATACAGTAAACTAATGATGTCAAATATGATGTTTGAACGTTATAATAATATAGGTATGCATAATAGCCGTCTTTTCCAGAACCTGTTCCCTTTGAACGTCCTCAAAGAACTACATTATAAATATACAAAATAAATAAGTTATCTCTCTAGTTCACTCCCTCTACCTAGATGACACTGTCATCTTTTGTTTCAATTAGATGCACATCGCAAAACTTTTTAATTGAACTAAATTAAAACTTTAAAGGAAATAGTAGTATTTAATGAATAAATAACTTTTGTCTTTTATCTAATTACAATTAATTGGTAAGCATTTCATTATACCTACATGGAAATATAAAGGTTTAATGTATTAAGCGTGGTCCAAATTAGCGAGCAAATCCTGTAATGTACCGCGTAGTATAAAATTTATGTCTAATTTGGCCGGGAACACGCGCAAGATTATTAAAGTAAAGGTTGTCTCATAACTTCTGTCCAATCAGAGCGTGGGAGGGAATACGTCACATGTCGGCTTAGTTCAAACTAACATACAAAATTAATATATATGTTGCATGTTTTTAAATATTTTTATTAACTATATTCATAATAGATATTTATTTCAAGACAGTTCTACTGAATAAATTATAAATAAAAAGGAAATTTTATAGATTTATATATATATATATATATTCTTTATTTCTCCCTAGGCCTTGCGGCGTTCAGGGCATTAGCCATTACAAATAGAAATAAAATAAATAAAATAACCAAAACAATACAAAACAATCCAAATTACATAACATACAATTTAATTTACAATATATTCCATTTTCTCTCATTTCTTCCTTCTTGCTCCAGTGTCCCTCTCTTTCTTCCTATTCCCATTCTGGTTTCCCTCTCCAATCTTCTTCCTTCTTGCTTCCAGTTCTCTCGCCCATCTTTAATTTATTTTATTCCATTCTCTTCCCTTCCAACCGTTTCTTCACCCCTCCTCCTATCTCCCTTCCTTCCTACCCATTTCCAGGTGACCTCAGCCCCCTTCCTTCCTTCCATTTCTCACCTTCTGCCTCCCACCGGGCCTCTTCCTTCCTTCTTTTACCCCTTCCTGTTATCCTTCCCCGATCTCAATCCTTCTTGCCTCTAATTCCTTCGCCCACCTCTCCCCCCTTCCATCTTCGTGCAACAGGTCTAGTGTGCTCCCCGACCATACTGTCATCTCTCTACACCTGTTCGCGAGGTGCTCTATATCTTCTTCCTCCTCCCCGCACATCCTACACATCTTATCCTCCTGTTTCCTCCAGTATCCATTTCCTCTTTCTTCATTCCCGCACCTTAGCCTCGCAATCCTCCTAACTCTACCTCCTGACCTTCCTCTTTCTCCATTCAAATAGCTTGGTACCCCTATAGTTCTGACCTCCTTATATCTCCTTGCGCTCCTTGATTTGTCTATTCTGACTCTCCTTTCTTACTCCCCCACTTCCTTATCCCTCCTCCACAACTCCTCAATCACGCTTATCCCGTCTTTTCTTCTCCTTTCCACCTCTGCCGCATCCACTCCGCATCTCCAGTAATACTCCTTTCTCATCTCCCCCCATGCGTACCATCTTCCTTTCTGTTCCTCTCTTATAGATTTATATAAAATTTAAGGTAATAGGTATTTGTATTATAGTTAATAAATAACAATAATATCGAATACAAATATAATTTTAGAAATATTTAAATAAAAATAGAAAAACAAATTGCTATAATAATATAATTAATAAAATTGGAGGTTATGTCAGTTTTTAAAAACGGCTGGATGTATTTTAATGAAATTTGGTACAATAGAATAGAACCAGGATCAAATATAGGCATGATATCTCAAAATTTTCTTTCTTGGGGGTGTTTCTGGGTTAAAACTGGTACTAAAAAACTTAAGATATTTCCTTTATAAACAGAACTATCATAACAGAAAAAGCTATACAATAAAAATTGTTTAAAAGAAAACAAATCTTATTTGTTCATTATGTTTAAAATGTTTACTACAAATTCTCTTGTTTTCTATTGGTATCGTTAAATTTTATTACCTTTGCCGACATTTTATAATACATTCTGATTTCTTTTTACACTTGTGTTCACATATCTATCTTACAGTAATTTCTAAAAACCTTTTTTTTTAGCTTCTTGTTTTTTGACAATTTTGTGTTTAGTTATATATTTTCTTATAGATATATTATAGATTTGTATTTGATATTGTGTGTAGATTTGTATTTGATATTGTGTATAGCTTTTTAGGTTAAATTAAAATTTTCTTTTCATTGATAATATTTTTGGATCCCATCTGCCCTTTTTAGGACTATTTTGCCTATTAGAATAGTTTATTTGTTTCTATTCTGTTCTTATTCTTATATTTTCATTTCATTTCGATACAACTGACAGCGTACAAATATTATATTCATTAAATGGATGCCATGTAAACATACTTAATATAGGGTGACCATTTTCTTGGAGAAGGCAATGCGGGACGGAGCAAAAAAAAGGCCGTCACTTCCGAAATATAAGTGAAGAGCAAACAAAAAAAAGGTCCTCACCTCCCAAATATAAGTAAAGAGCAAAAAAAAGGTCTTCACCTCCCAAATATAAGTACAGAGCAAAATTCGGCCCTGGGGACACCAAATCAAAATGCGGGACGTCCCGCGAAATGCGGAACGAATGGTCACCCTAACATAATATGACATCACAAAAAACTGTGACGCAACTGCACTAACTGACCGACTACCCTATAATAAGTTTGAACAGTACTGCAATATTTAATACAGTAATTTGGCTACCAGTTAGCGTATTCGAGCGGGTCACTTCTCAATAATACATTTCACAGGTTACAAATATTTCAATTCACAATATAATTTATTTTTTTTTCATTTCAATTCGGGTTGTTTTTGCTGAACTTTTTTATCAATTCACTCCATTTCTAATATCCTGAATACCTTAAAAATAAATCTTTACACTTTTACGGTAAAAAGAATATTTCATACTTTTTCAAAAGTTATAAAATTTACAGCTTTCGTAAATATTCTCACACTTGTTATATTTATTTACAAGTTTTCGTTTTTTAACCACTAACTTTACAGACTTAAAAAAAAGTTCGTTGAAAGTAATATATGTAAAAAGAAAAAATACACGCAGAAAATTTGTGTTGCAAATTACGAAATTGTGTACATGAATACAAATTCTTTTAAAAGTGAGGTCTTTATAAAATTTTGTCACGTTTGTCATATCAAAGTCATTAGTAACAGTGAGGAGATGAAGTGCAGATAGTTGTGGGGAACTGAACGGTCTTGAACTTGCAACTGCATTATCTAGTATTTGCATAAATTATCTACCTAATATCTCGTTCAGTCAATCTAGATACAATGACCTGATCTAACGTCCAGAGGTTTGCGACAAAATTGTTACCGATTTCAGATTATTATTAAGACTAGACTTTTATTTTATTTAAATAAAATATGTGGTTATGTTATACTCCTTCAGTAGGAAAATATGGTATACATTTTGATTTTATTCTTGCCCAAAAATATGATATACATTTACAATTTTAATTAATTAGAATGATTTTATTTATGATATAGTTACAAATATCTATTAGTACAAAGAAAAATACAAAAAGTTCTAATTTAACAAGGACGTGGCTATCTCCACAGCTTGTATGGGACATAATAATGTTACTTGTAATCGTCGCTTACGATGAAGTTTTGCCTTATTAATGTGCGGAATATTATAGGAATTTCCTCCGTTCGCTAACATGGTTGCTTCTAGACAATTTTGCAATGTTAGAAAAACATTATCAAGGGTTTGTATGTTTAATGCATTAAATACATTTTATACGCATTCAATCAGTTCGTCGATTGTATTCGGTGAAGCTGTACAGGCGGACAAACTTCTCGTTGCCGGGCGTGGCTTATGGTGCGCATAGAGAGGGCACTATGAAAGACAGTGACAGATACAGAGAACAGTCAAAGAAACAAGTTCACATTCTTAAACGTGTACATTATATTTATCAGTTAGGTACGTCTACAAACACAAGTTCCTCCCATCACAGTCGAACAACAAAACTATAGAAACGTAGCTGCTTGATTTAAGTGATTACTGCATTTGACGTTCACTTTATCGACTTGTTTATTGGCCAGAGCACCCCCGTCCCGCATCTTTTTCCAAACTCCAGCAATTTTAAGTAGATTGTAAATAATATAGGCTTACAAAAATCATGAATATTGCTAAATATTTCTGGACTTCAACTATTAATAGCACGTCCACCTAGTTTGCTTTTTGTCTTCATGATTATAAATATTTAATATATTTTGAATGTCGCGCTTATGCACTTGACTGTAATAGCGTGTGTAGGAAATAATGCAATTCGCCAAAGTTATAATCCCCACTACAAAATTCACGCGCATGTTTCACGCCCGGTCACGAGAAGTTTATCCACCTGTATGTTGTAAGGTTTGTATAGAATTAAAAAAGCCAAGATCCAATACATTAAAATCTGGACTATTTGGCGGTTGTGATTTAAGTCGATTTGGAATTTCTTCCTTTCAATTCAACAAAATTTTGATCAAAATTCGCCATTTTGTTAGAACAGCAGGTGTCAATTTAATATGTCTAAAATACGCTTTTTTTTCTGTGAATTAGTTTTGACATATGCAAAACTATTTGCGAGTCATTTGTTTATTAGTTGCCTAGCAACCACTTATTTAGAAATAAAAATAAGAAAAGATCTATTTTTTTTCTACGATAATTTAAAAAAAACTGTACTATATTTCACTTGCTTTTGTGCATAAAATGCGTGTTTATGGTGACTGTTAAACATTGTAAAAATGATATCAAAAAAAGTATCATAAGCGTTTTATTATTTCAGTTTCCATAAGCATAATACATCGGCTAATGGGGGCTCCACCACTATTTCCATGAGCTCATAGTTGACAACAAAACCATATCTAAGGACTGCAGCCGTGTTAGGGCAGTCAGAAGGACACCCCCGGGGAAGTAAGTGAAAAAAATTAAACAAAGCCTAAATTTTAATACCATCTGGTAACGGCCCTTCGTTTTCTCCGGCAGGAGATAGGAACATGCAGCGTTTGCAGCCTCATCAATTCCCATTTCTCTTTCACTTTTGTTCTAATTCATTTAACAAACTTTTGACACAATGCTTTTAATATTCACGCTTTGTTGAAATCCATAGCAACCGGCCACAAACATACTGATATTTTATTCAATTATCTAAAATAAATTAATGCAAAATAAACCAGGGCTTCGAACCGTTATTTTTTTCGTTTCGGTTTTCGTTCCGGTTCAATTAAAAAAATATATATCGGTTCGGTTCCGGTTTTCGTTCCGGCAAAAATAACGGTTTTTTTCGGTTTTCGGTTCAGTTCCGAGTGATAAACTTTTATACTCTATCTCCGAAAGACTGATAGTAATAAAATTTATATTTGTAAAAAGTTATTTTATTATCACACAGAAGCGGTAAAACAAAAGCGACAAAATATGAATAGTTCGAAACGACATATTGTTAAAAACAACCGAGTGTGCCGCACATATTATATGGGAATACGAACTAGGGTTAAACACAATAGGCCATAAAAATTTGACCCTAAAATTTTGAGGAAAAATATGGTCACAGGGGTGTGTTTATTGATATGATAAATATGGTCACAGGCGTGCGTTTAATAAAATGATAAATAGTAATATAGAAATACACAAAACCAATTTAAACGTGTTTAAAATGTGCACGCCACTGGTGCCTGACAAAATGATCTAGTACTATCAGTCTTTCAGAGACAGAGTATAAATGCTTTTATTTGTATTAGAAATTGATTTTCGACTATAATTTAGAAGAACATTTTATTCCTTATTCTTTGATAATCATACCAAGGTCGTTGCCGGGGGGGGGGGGGGTTCTGGGCGTTCAACCCCTCTCTTCCGAAATAATAGAAACGCATTTTTTTTTTACTTATCAGTTAAAAAATTACGAATTACGATTTTTTTCTGCTCATCAGTTTAAAAAATAATCTTAAATAAAATGTATTTTATATTCATTCACATAAACATTATCTGAACCGAAATAAACCGATATTTTTTTTCGGTTCAGTTCCGGTTTTCGTTCCGACAAAAATAACGAATTTTTTCGGTTTTCGGTTCAGTTCCGGTTCGAAGCCCTGAAATAAACTATGCAATTAAAAATAACTTTTTGGGAGTGGAAAATATATTCTAAACAATTCGAGAGGTAAATATTTAACAGTCTCGGACTCTATTGCTGCCCTTGCTGCCGCTCAGGCGCAAAAACGTCTTCGATTGTGAATATTACTTACCTCCCTTAATGTTACTATTTAACTATGTAACTATTAAATAACTATTTTTAATTAACTCGTTTATTTGGAGATTATTTGTTTTTGCCATTTATTATTCTTATTTATAGAGACTCATCTATTTAATATCCTTTGCATCTCTTATGATAAAGCAGTTAGCGATGACTTAACAGTTTCCGATAATACCCAGCATGAGTACCTATATGTATTGGTATTGCTATTCTTATTATGTCGTGGCGCTACCACTAAAAGTCACACATGGATCCGAAATAATTTTATTAGATTCCAATTTTTGGTAATATATGTTACATTTCATTTCGAGTATAAATGCCTTGGTCCATTATCTAAAGTATTTTGCATAAATTTCTTTTCTTGTAAGAGTCTTGTTCGTTTTTCCATATGTAACGTTTACATCCATACCGTGTGTAGTAGCATACGTAGACAAAACGAAGAGCACTTTCAGACATTGCCATTTGAGTACTGTGTGAAACATTTGCACATCTGGCAAATGTTCCTGGAACTCCCATTACCTTCTGTAACGTTTTGTACGTCGTTCTAACCCCTTATCTGCTTGTAGACAAATTCTTGAAGCATTCATTCAAAAATAGATACTTTTTTATAAAAGGTGTCCTGGAATATTATCGTTTTATAAAAGAACAAAACTTACTTATTGAAAAACAAAATCCGAGGAATACATTCCAAGGCACCTTGTATTTTCACTATCATTTTTATTTGGATAATTGATTATAAACAAAATCAAAATCAAGATAATTTTAAAATAAGTGGACTGTTATTTTTATGTTACGATCATTAAATTAAATTGCTAGTTCACGCCTCATACTTGTTCTGTAATCGAAGATCTAATATACTGTAACAGCGATGGGTAGAAAAATATTATAATAATTATTAAAAAAAATGATGCATATATACATATTTATTAGATTTAATTTTATACCATATATTAGACTTGCAAATTTAATGCAAAAATGCAATTTTTTACTTTTTTATCTTAAGAAAATTGCATGGTGGTAAAGTTTTTGTTAAGTCAAGGCTTGGAATTAAATATTAGATCCAGTAAAATAAAATTACAGTGGATAACACAAGGAGAAGGAAATGTAAAATTTGTAAGACAATACGGTCTTTGAAATGTACTACACCGAATCATGCTTCCCAAATCATTGTACTTGAAATCTAGTCAAGGAAAATAAGAGGCAGATGATTAAGAAGGATGGGATACATGATGAGGAAAAAGGAGATGATAAGAGAATGAAAAGACTACTACGTAAATATGGATTGGGTTGAAAACTTGAAAATTATGGTAAAGATCTGAAAAAGCAGCTTTGTATACGCATCGATCTTTGGAAGATATCGCAAAAATGAGTTCAGCTGATAGATATAACGATTATTGCCATATACGACACGTAAAACTTGACACCTCGCAGAGCAATTGGATTTGTGTAAGTAATTTATAGTTGAAATTTTTACTGTGATAGTTATTCTTCACCTATATTTTTCTTCTAGTAATTTCCCAGTTGTTGAACCTCTCCTGGATCGTAGTTTCCATTTTGCTTTCGTTGTAGAGCTTTTGAATAGCAAAATATCTGGTGTATCCCAAGGTAGTGTACTTGGTCCACACCTCTACCTACTTTATACTGCATATATACTTGAGAAAGAAGACACCATGATAGCATTTGCTGATGACGTTGCTATACTATCAACAAATGATGATCCTAACGATGCTTCTACAATTCTTCAAATATATCTAAATCCTATAAACGATTGGTACAATAGATGGTGAACTAAAGTCTGTCCAAATCACGTTTACAACCAGACTCACTACTCGCTCTCAGGTGATGATCAATGACATTCCAGTTCCCATAAAAATTGAAGTAAAATACCTTGGACTGCATTTGGAGCAACGACAGACCTGGAGCAAACACAAGCCAAACGTAAACAGTTAGACCATATATTGGCTTCTAGGAAGAAAATCAAAATTAATCTGTTTCAAATAAAATTTTGTTCTATAAAACCATACTAATGCGGCAATTCTGTGGCAAATCTGTAAGCTACAGACGATCGTAAGTAAGGAGTTGTTTTATGTGTTATGGACAGTTTCTTATAGATTTTGTCTGTAAGCTTACAGGTCTGCCACAGAATTGCCACATAAACCCCATACGGTCGTATGGATTTCAACTATGCGAATGTGCCAAGTCAACTAGATTAAAAATTACAATTTTCCAATCAAAGACGCTTCGAGCTTTGGTGATTGCACCTTGCTACGTCTCAAATAGAATCCATAAAGACCTCAAAATCCTTTTTATCACGGAAGAAATACATAAAGTTGCCAACAAATACCTTGACCGACTTACTAGACATGAAAATGAACTGGTGGTAAATTTAGTCAACAACTGGACAACAGAAGGTTAAAGAGACTTTGGTCAAATGACCTATTGCAACATGAAGACAGTGATATATTAGGCGACACGTCACTGGATGTCTCTCTTACATGCCGTCTGCCTACAACTTACTTAATACTCTCAATGAAACAGATTGTAAATTGAAAATAAGTCAGAATATATATATATATATATATATATGTAGAATGTACCTATTTCTCTACTGTAGCGACAAACCAGCATACCTAGAGAGCCATTCTATCTTGATTGAGCTGTAAGCATATTGTAATATCGTTCACTATAGACAGTTTGTTCACACTCTGATGCCCTACAAGTTGCATACAAGTCTTATAACTAGATATAAACTAAAATTCGATATAAAATACAAAAGTGTCTAGCAACTTAATGCGTTTTAATGAGTTTTAGCTTATATATAGTTTTAAGACTTTCATGCAACCGGGCATTAATGTTACTGATGAAATTGTAGTTTCGATTTAGAGTTTCGATGCATTAGTGAATTTGCGAGCAACCAAAGACTTTTTTATACGAAAGGTATTCGAAAGCTTGTGGATCGGTATGTCACGTTTGTTGACACACCTTTGTGTGCTGATAGTAACCTAGCTTCTGTTGAAAAGTGACATTTATTTAGTTTTGACCGTTCTTGTAATTTAACAAATAAACTAATTGCTCTTACTTAATAAAATGCCATCGTATAAGCTATCATATGAGTTAGTTTTATAGTTGAATGTTTACTTAATACCTCGTTTGGACTGTAAAAAGTAAATTTACATTGTTCTTGGTCATATTTCTATACCTTTTGTGTCCTCATATAATTCATTCATGTTATTTCTTCTTTTCACTTACTCCTTTAAAAAATCTTGTAGAAATAAAATGGAGAGACGTGTAAAAACCACTTAAATTTGTAGCACCTTAAAGTACCTTTAAAAACCCTTACCTTATTACACATTCCATTCTTTTTATTCTGTTATTTGGGTGTTATTGTGATTTTTATCACGCTCTTTACTCCCCTTACATATATTTCATTCTCTATTCTTCCCTACGGTACTTTCTCACGCACGACCGAACCATACCAATCGAAAACAATCCAGACTCCTATCACAATATTTTATCAACTTAATTTTTTATTTAAGAAGTTTAAATAGATTTTCAGTGCTATGGACTAGAATTGACAATGAGATGAACTATTCGTATATCAACAGAATATAAAATTATATTTAATACTATATCTATTTCCACTACTTTTATAAGAAAGTTTCTTAAGGTAAATACTATTAATAAGTGATCTTTTAAGTGTTACTATTTTCAGATTCAGAACTATAGAAATGTTGTACTAAAATCGTTCTTTAAGTAAACATCTTTTCTCCTTTTTGCAATTTTCACCAAAACCTAATCGTTGCACGCACAGTTATTGCTCGCCAGTAATTTTCTTCCACAAATTCAATTTTAGAAACACCTTTTAAAGAAAATTTATGACATTATTTGACTGTAATCTTCAAAAAGCGTAAAAGATTTAAGGTAAACTATTCATCGCGATTAAAATCGATTTAAAAGACGTAATTGCTATCCTCATTTTCAACTGAAATGATTGCAAATCTAGTTAAAAGGCGATCAGTTCTCAAGTGCGAGAAATAATTGAAAATTTATCACTAAAATGAACAGAACCAGAACGGTAGAATTATGAATGCCGCTGAAATTTAATCACTGCATACACGATCAATATACCAGATATTCGGGAATAGAACAATTAGTTTAATTCCCCTGGACAATTTTAATTTATCTACGAAGAAAAAAGAAATGAAATGACATAGAAAAGTTATAGCAAGAAAGATTTGGACCAGTTTTAGTCTTGCGTAATGAAAATTGCATGATAATGATAGGACACAGGTTCCATCATCCCAATTCATTCGAAATTTCCACCTTCCTATATTTTCCAGTAAGCATTGGGCTCAGCCTTAAGTATTTAATACTTAAAATGAGTACCCGTTTAAATAAGGATAAATTACCTCAAGAAACTCATAAACTAACGAAATATTGTTGGTTTTTTTGTTTTAGATGATCCAGTCATTAGTTATGTGTCTCACCGCAAATCAACTCTTTGTCCTGAACGAAAATTTCAAATTCATGTCACGAGCTTAATTTTCGATATTTTTCAATACATTTTTTTTTGGATACTCTTCAAAGGTTGTTCTTTACTGTAGGTATTATCCCAATCAAGTTACTATTAACAGTTTTCTAAAAAAAAATCTTGAAAATGGGTATAAAATGTGCTGCTCTGACCATACCCCCCCCCTTAAATACGTCAAACACAAGACCGCTAGCTGAGGTAGAGTTAACGAGATCACACAGGGGTTCCACACAAATGCTTATACAAAAATAATCTCATCAATAATTTCTGATGAACTATACCAGTTCAAATAATGTTCATTAATTAGATTTTTCAGATTTTTAATTTAAGACCTCTGGGAATCAGTATATAGGACAAAAAAAAATTAGCACAGATTAGCAAAATAGTATAGAAATTAAGAAAAAAATAATCAAAATATCAATATTTATATCAGTTATTTAGTTACTTAATGCGGTTCTGTGTTCTACCTACTCGGTTGACAGTCTTTTTAATCACATCAGAAAACCCACGCTCATGTAAAAATACTTAAAAATCCGTGTTTTAATTTCGCAAAGGGACATCAATACATCACTGCGTCCTTGTAGAGGGGTTGGAACAACACTCTTATTCACGACCATATATTATCATTTTTTTCTACACAACATTGTATACTAGCGTTCGAAAATTTGATACGCCCAAACCATTAGTGATATTCTGGTAAATATATGCTGAAAAAAATGTGGTTTTATTAAATTTTATGAATACGAGACCGTTAAAGATATTTGAATGAAAAATTTAGAAATATCATCATGTATAAAACGAATCAGTAGAGCAATTGGTGAATAATTCTAATGTAAGAGAGGAACTGTTTCGGAAAAAAATGCGTAACTAAATTCAATATAACTGTCCAATTAGACTAAAATATTAAAATACATTCAATGATAAAAAAATAATCTATTTCTTAGAAAGGGCACTTAAGATAAGTGCCCTTGCATAAGAGAACATGTATATTAGTATAACTTGAAACCCTAATATCATGAATAAGAAAAATTCTATATTAGTTCACAAAAGATTCAAATAAGTAGAAATATTCGGACCATATCTAAATAAAAATTACTCTTTGTCTTGAAAATATAAACACTAGTTTTGATTGTTTTTTTAATGAGATTATTCTATCTAAATTATTACCAATAAATTGTCATATACGTGTTGTAATAGACCAGATGGCCAAGGGTGTGAGATGACACTTTGTCAGTCGGGCGATGCTAGGCTCTCGGTACAGTTCCGCTTAGACAGCTACGGGTTAAACTAATTTTTTAGAGTGTTCGGTCGAGTCGAGTTAAAATAACAAGTAATTCCGTATATAAGTTGTCGTGTACATACGTGTAGTGCCCAGCTAAATGGAGAGACACTATTCCAAAATTTATGAGAGATAAGTGGTATTCGAAAACTGTAGAGACGGTTGGTAGTATCGTCAATTGTACATCGAACAGATTGATGCTTACAAGTATCTTAGAAACGAAATATGAATTAACAGACGCAATCAAACGTGCCAAATCTTCAGGAGATTATCACAAGGATGGAGAGCATTTGGTAAGCTAAGAAATATTTAAAAAAATGATATCCCAAAGTGCCAAAAAGAAAACGTTCGAACTATGTGTTATACCCGTCTTAATCTACGGGGTGGTAACCTTAACACTGACTAAAGATTCTGCTAGAAAGCTGCACGTAATCCAAAGGGCCATAGAACGAGCAATGCTCGATATAACTCTGAGGGATAAAATACCAAATGCTGAAATACGTCAACATACGATACTAACCGACATCCTTGCGAAAGTAGTGAAATGGAAATGGGCAGTCCATCTAGCTAGAACAGACGTGATATGATTTAAACGGAATCTCGAGTAGAGACCTTGGGCAGAAAAACGTACACGACGAAGACCGCCCACTCGCTGAACTGATGACCCAAGCGTATATCTATGAACTGGCTACAAGAAGCTCGAGACAAAGAAAACTGAAATTTTAAGGGAGGCCTATATCCACCAGTGGATGCGAATGGCTGATGATGATGACCGCCAATTGTAGGAACTACTTATCTGTAGATATTATAACCAGAATTTTCGCAACAAGTAGCGTGTATTCTACACTCTCTGTTCTCTTCAAACCTCGCAATCTATTTAAGAACAAAAAGATAAGGCTGTACATAATTATAATTCGGTCATACGTACGGCAGCGAATGCCGGCCACTCCGCCAGGGGGAAGAACAGACCAGTATTTTTGAAAGGAAAGTATTGCGCCAAATGGTCCGGTACAAATATATGGAATGTAGAGAATACGGAGAAATGCAAATGTAAGATTGCTTGATGAGGATCATGATTAGGTTTTATCAAGAGCATGAGAATACGCTGACTAAGGCACATGATTAGGTTGCCAATAATGACAAGAGTATTCAACAGTATGCTAAGTACCGCAAAGCCGAGGAGAAGGCTTGAACAAGTAGGACGGGTAGTGTATTTAAAGATCTCATGAAACTAAAAGCTAACAACTGGCCAAGAATTGCTCCGAAACGTATAATCTGAAAACGAATCGTTGAGGAGGCAAAACTCATATAAGGAAGTTAGAAAATAAAAAAATAATACTGCAATAACTAACTTTTATTTTATCTTCTATCAACACAGTGATTGTTTTACCAAACAAATCAATAAAACACTTTTTAAGTAAACTTCAAATAACTGAATACCAAAGCAATCACCGTTATTTGAAAATCAATTCGTATCCATCAACGATATTTTTATTCTTTTATAAAGAACAAAAGTTGAGTTGAATTCAAATATTGTTCATTTTACTTGCAATCAGCTTCAAGAATCAATCGTAAAATTGAATAACAGCCCAGAAGTTCAAAGGACATAAAACAGAGGGAAGGTTCATTCTCGGATAGCAAAATTAAATACCTACCTTCAAAGTGTTTCAAACGGCAAAAGGGTTTTTCGATCTTTAAGTGTATTAGGGATAGGATTCAGTAACTCGAGCAAAATTCCTGAATCTCTCTACCTGAAAATTACTTTTAAAATGAATGAAAAGCAGTTTCTACATTTAAGTTCAACGATAGAGTACTAGTAAAAGTTTAGATAGTCGAAATGTTTCATTAAAAACGAGGGGCGAGTATTGATGTTCAACATGTTTGAAACATCGATGTTTCTTAACGAACTGCAACACCGATTTTATCGGAATATCGACGTTTTCGTCCGATTACTTATCTCCAAGTTTAGAATTAGTCAATTTTTACCTTATACTTTTCATTTTCTACTAATTCCAGTTTAATATTGTTTTTCCCATTTTATAACTGGTTGATTTAATTATTTTAAGTTTTGTATTTTTTCTACTTTTATAATATGTTTAAGGTATTCAATCGATTCCAAGACTGATTTAAAACATATTTAGGATCTATCCAAACAATTATTTAATATCTTTTTTTTTATTACTTTTTATTTAGAGACGCTTCAACTGCTAGGCTTTTAACGTCAAGTATACATATATTATAATTGTAACATTATAATTATATTACATGATTTTGGCCATTTATTATTTTGCAATAATAGTATATTATGTTACTAGGAGTAGAACACGCTCTTTTTTGTGCTGAGCTCAAATGTTGATGCCGAGGCGCAGCCAAGGCTTGCATATTGAGCGAAGCACAAAAAAGGCGTTCTACTCCGAGTGACATATACTATTTTTTCTTCAAGCGTAGGTATTAAAAATTTGCAACCATAAATACTTATGACTTTATAGTTTCAGATGCTATTGCTGCTAATTCCGGTGCTGTACATTGAAATGGTCGAGACATTTTTTTATTTTTGTTCTTCATATTGTGTATTTTGTAACTAATCACAGAATGATCACAGAATAATAATAAAGTAAGTCACTAATAACGTAACTAATTTCTGAATCCACTACAAACCACGCTAAAAACATATTAAATTGACAGATGTTTTGTTTATGGCGACTGCTGCCATCAGCGCCATCTGTTGATAACTATATTAACTATTTACTAGTATAATAATGTTCACATTATTTTACTAGTAAAATAATGTATCATTTCTACCGAATTTACTGAACAATGTAATGTTAGCATTATAATCCGCTTGAAGAAAAATAGCCTTTATTTACAATAACTAAATATATCGACCGGTGTAGCGTAGTCGTAACACACGTGCTCTGCGTTGCGAAGGTCTCGGGTTCGAATCCCGTTCAGGCATGGAAATTTTCTCAAATAAAAATTGTCCTGGCTAATTGCGACAGCAGCAAAGGCCATTAAATTAAAATAAAATAAAATATATATATCCACCTATAGACATTTGTATATAATAATATCTGGATCTAGATTTGTGTTAATAATTTTATATCGCTTAAGTAATTTATAATATTAGTGGTACTGTCTGGGTTGTTTTGAAGGGTGTTGTGATGTTGTTAGGGATGTTGAATTTGATTCTTGAAGAGTTGTATTATTCACATTTGGATAAAATATGTTCTATGGTCAATAGTACGTCGCAATTTTCACACCGAGGGAGGGGGGATTTCTCTGTTGAATAGGTAGCTGTGGGTGAGTCTTAAGTGTCCGATGCGCAGTCTTGTCATTAATGTCAGTATTTTTCGTCATTTTTCCAGATCCCATACTTTTATTTCTTTCTTGATGTTACGTAATTTGTTCGTATTTGGGTCGATATTGAACCATGCACTTTTTTTGAGTTGTACTGTGATGTCCTTGAGAGCGTTCTTAAAGTCTGTTGCTGGTATAGGCATATTTTGTACTGGGCTTGTATCTTCTTTTGCTGCATTGTTGGCTTGTTCGTTGCCACTAATGACTGACTGAATGACCTGGAATCCATATCAGGTATATTTTTTTGTTTTTCACAGCCTACCTGTGTATTCCTCAGATCATTTAAAAATATATTAACTTTATTATAGCGATTCCCTGAGACACGAATAAAATTTTAATGGTTCCTCAAGGGTGAAAAGATTGAGGAACTTTGGTCTAAGCTTTGGCTGAATCAAACTCTACCTATTCTCAATGGATGGCGAGACACGAAGTTATCTTTAAAACATATTTCTTTATGATACGTCGTGTTCCACTCCTGTTTTTATATTCATTAGTATAAAATATCTGGCAAAGCATTATGATTTTTGTGCTATCAGAGACATCTATGATGTAAGCTTGCAATTTTATGAATTAAAACTTAGAACTGAATGCATTTGCGTAATTAGCTTCGATTTTTTTAATGTAACTAGTGAATTATGTGGCAATTTATAAAAATTCCTATAAAATATGGCGTGAATTAAAATGGAGATTAATTTAAATAACGAACAATCCTTTTTACTAATTGACATATATATTAAACTTTCATTTTAGGTTGGAAGTACGTCTTTCAGTATTTCGTTTTGTTTCATGCTTCCCAATTTTAAATATGTTTGCAGACTACCAGAAATGTTAGAATTTAACAGTTTGTTGCATCCTTATTATTTATTTTCGTGTCTTGACTTTTAAACATCTGTATATGTGCATGTCAGCATGCCACAGTATTCCTTATTTCCTTTTACGTTTACTAATGGTTCAATTTCAACAAAATATTACATTTAATGGTTTGTTAGTACCGTAGCGGTAATACCGATGTTAACTTATCTTCTTTCAGTTTTCATCGCAGTTCAAATGTTTGAAATGTTATGGGCTAACGATACAAAACTTTTTTCATGAAACGAGAGTTTTTGATATTTATATTTGATGTATAAATAATGGTAGGAAGAAATTTTATATCTAAATATAGAATACACGGGATAGGGAAATTAAATTCTTTATTTCCGAGTTTTAAAAATTGAAAATTTGGTTTAATATTGCTACAAAACAAAATACAATATACCGTGATTCATTACGAGTTTGTTTATATTTAGGGGAATATTTTTTAATCCTAAAGCTTTTATATTATTTCAAGCAAAATTTACTGACAACAAACAGTAACATTTCATGTTAGTGTACTCAAATTCAAGACCGAAATCACGTATTATGTTCATATATAAGAGTAAAATATTCAAGTTTATAATATTGCTGTATCGTCTTCGAACCTTGTCGAAACCTGTGCGGAGGTCGGATAGTTAAAATAAACAAGGAACGAACGCGTATTGTTGGGGCGAGGGAACTGTGTTCTCCAACAATCTACATCCTTTATTATTTTTATTACCGAACAATATTGGATACACTGTTTACATTTTTTTTTTCTGCGATACATTGATAATATACAGTTGTTTACTGTATATTATGCACTCTTCTGATAGAATGGAATATTTTTTTGCAGCAAGCGATAATACTAAACTGCTATATTTTAGACCAATTTTGATTTCGGCCTAGTTATCACAAAGGTGTATCAGTGGCAAAATCCAGTTCAAAAATCGAATCTGGCACGGCCATGTCAAGAGACTGACCAAAATTTCCATTTAAAATTTAAATAACTTCCTTATTATTTACGCAACAGCAAAAAATCTAAAACAAATATTGTTTAAAATAGAAAGACAAATCTTTTATCTAAATACACTTTTTGATTGGATAATTATTTGGAGAGTTATGGCAGGAAAACTCCAAAAATTTAAAATTTAAATAACTCCCTTATTAGTTACTTAACAGCAAAAAATGTAAAACAAATATTGTTTAAAATGAAAAGACACATCTTTTATATTAACCCTCTATTGCATTTTGTTCCCGTTCGGGAACATAAAAGTTTAGACTTTTATACACGTTTCTTATGCAGTATCCATCCATGGCTATCATACTGTGACTGTAATTGTATTTTTATGAAAGTATTTTTTTTAAAAACAAATATAATTACTTGGTTTTGTTCATAATGTTCCCATTTGGGCACATATCTTTTTTGAAATTTTTTTTTTAAATATTATGTTACATAAATATTTTCAATACACGGACTTTAGTAAAAAGCAATTTTTTGGTCACTTATTTAAAAAAAAAAAAAAATTCAAGCTATAGAGGGTTAATACATTTTTATGATTAGATAAATATTTGGAGAGTTATGGCGGAAAATTAAATAACTCTTATTATTTACTGAACAGCAAAAAATGTAAAACGAATATTGTTTAAAATGAAAAGATAAATCTTTTATCTAAATACTGCTTTTATTTTAGATAAAACAAAAAACGAACTACTGCACGATTAAAAAATAATTACTACAGAAGATGTCAACGAAGAGATATAAAATAGAAATATTAAAAAGAAAATTCATAAAAGAAGTGCAGCAGGCTAGGTAAGAACAAAATCTGAGTGCAGGAGACTGAATTGATGGGAAACAGTGGCGACTGGGAACAAAAAGACGGCGAAGAAAGCTGTTGCAAATCGCCATTATACACCATGTTTTGGTAATATTAACATCAGTGAGATAAATATGTCAAAAATATCCATAATATAAAAATTACATATTCCTGCATCCTGTGTACTGTCCTAATCTCATTTTTTCGGATCTACCGATTTTAGGCGCATTAAAGAGTGTCTTCTGCTTACAAGAAGACCAGTGAGGCCGCGAATGCGTAACTTGGAATCTTTAGTGGTGATTTTGTCCGAATCTGGCGGCATTCCTGACTTGTCTGGTTTGTCAGGCTTTATAACTTTATCCTTATAACTTTGCATACAATTGCTTCATATATTCTGTTAACCGAATAAACCTAAAATAAAATTTATACCAATTTTTATTTAAACCATTTAATATTTCCTGTTTTAAATCGATAAATAATAACCAACCCGATGGTTTGTTAGCACAAGAAACTCAATTCAGCAGGCTTACGCCTAAACCTAGAAACTAAATACCCTAAACAGTCAAATGATTTCTATATGAAATATTATTACTTTATATTTATTTTGGCTTTGTTGATAACATTGTCGAAGGAACTAACACCGGTTTATAAGCAACTTCCGTCCGGCACCAAAGCTGACAATCATGTGGATTATGCCCCATCAATTATACAGCCAATCAGACTTATTTTAAAATATTAATATCCTCAGTTCACTACAACGATATTATTTATTTCGTATATCAATGTGTTAACAATATTTAAACAATTTAACTACGTTAAAACTACATTTCGTAAAGCAGAAACAGTTTTTCTAATTGAACATCGAGTTGGTCGATCCATTCGAGTGCAGCAGAAGTTGTAAAAAAGAGTTTTTCTGGTTAGGGACAAATTCGAATAATGTGTTCTGTGGTTTGCATAGATACCCCAAGGGTCGCAGTTTGTTGCCGTAGAGAGGTCCCATTTATTTAACATATAGTTATTCCTAGCACGACCGGTTCTCAGACAGTTTAGTCCACACCAAATTTTCATTGGTAGGTAAAAGCCTAGCAGAGCTGTTCCTGGGTTTTGTATGTACTGTGATGAAAATGTTTTGATTTCCTCATAGGACGACTATGGTGGAATTTCGGGGAATAATCTGGAAAGTTCTAGTAAGTCATATCCATGGAAAACATGGAACAATCTAGAAATCTCTAGAAAACCATGGAACATTGTAATAATCGAACCAAGTTTACTTGGTAATGAGATTTTTTTATGTAGTCAGATGGTTTTTAGTTCTTGTTCAGGCAAGTATACTGACAGTTTGTGCCTGCGGGCGAAAAGTGTTGTTAGTATTCCGTAAACTATAATAAGTGTAATATTTTAAGAGTAAATAAATTTTACCTTTTGCGACAATTCTGCGTTTTTGTTTGAAAAACCCGAACAAGTAACAATACAAACATCTGTCAGGAAGATTTTCTTGCCAATACTTCATCCGTGCTGTTATGAGATCAAAATCTAAATCAGTTTTCCTATGGTGCAGCTAGATTGGGAGATGACTTAAAGAAAGCCGTCCTTAAAGATATTGGAGTATAGTTAATTGCTGAATGCGTGTAAAACTGGCATAATAAATAAAAATAATGGAGCGAAACATCTCAATTTCCATTTATTTCCGCTTAAATGGTCGCCGTGGAAATTATATGCTTGTACCTATACTTCCTTAGAATTCAAATTAGCTGATAGTTCCCAAGAAGAGAGAGTTGAAGTGTATAGTAGCGTTTCCTACCTTTTATCAACTAAACTGTGTAAAAACTCCAGTGTTTATTAAAGTAGACAATACACGAACATTATTTAATAACCGGATAGAATTAGTTAAGAACAATGAGGCCAGTGACAAAAGAAATCGTGTATGAAACCATCAGTAATATTGTCATATTTAATAGCTACGACCTTCCCTAAGCCTCAGTTGTTCTAGATGTTTCCAAGATAGCTATTAGCCAGTAATTGGCGAGCAAAAAGTCCCTAGCTATCACATGAACTCTCTCAGTTTTGGCAGAGAAATTTCGCATTAAGCGTTTTTATGCAACAAGCGTGACAATTGGGAAACTTAACACTCAAGACTTCACAAACTCACTAGATCAAAACGGATCGTAATTACATTAGTTCTTCAAAACGGAATTCACGGGGATTATAAAAAGCAAGGACGAGTAAGAACTTTTAAAATTGGTTATGCGCTCCTGGATACTTTCAGGATATTTTTTTGCTCTTTTTAATTTCTTGTTAGCTTTTAAAGTAAGGATTAAAACCACTAACATCTAGAAATTTTCAAAAAATATCAGAATCCAACTAGCTAAAACCAAAAAATTCTTTATTTGTACAATTAATATTATTCCCTAGACTAGGAACTTCAAGAGGAATATTCACCTTCCGATACTGTGTCAGCTCAGGTGTTTATTGTATTTAATACAAATTAAAAAACTGGTATTTTAATTTTTATACAAGTAAATAAATGATCATTCAGACTTAACTAAAACGGTTAAACGCTTAACTGAAGGGATAATTATAACTAGAAAATTAATATCAAAATTCAACCTTGCCTAAGAACCTAAGTATTTCGAATCCTAGTCCCATACCCAATGGACTTTGATGGTGTGAAAGAAAGAACAAGATATTTCTCGCTATGACACGAAGTCATAGGAAAGAAATCATGTCATAGCAATTAATATCTTGATCTTTTTTCACACATGCGTAGCTCGCTGTTTATGAGACTAGAACACGAAATCCTTATGTTGCGAGTTCGATTCCCGGGGAATTTGGATTTGGATATTAATTTTCTTAAATTGATCTCTTTACTTATTTTGAATAATCTGATTGGTTTCCTACTCAGTAGTCGAGAAAGAGGTGGAACGATCTTGGAAGAGATGTGGAAAGAAGTAAAAGAACTAATTCAAAATCGGTTGTTGTGGCAGTCATGGTTAGGTTTGGTTGGCGTTTAACCATAGATAGTTTTTTTAACTAAATTCCGTCAAAGTTAATAACTATAACTGCTCTTTGTGTCATCAATTTAACTGTCACTATCATTTAAATCAAATCAAACCGACATTAGTGAAATGTTATAATTTGGAAAATAAACAATGTCATATTTATTTTTATAATTACCAATATAATGAGCAAATATAACTTCATAAATTAATTGTTAGCATCAGCTGTAGTTAAGTAGATAAACATTCACGGGACTAGGTAATAAGCTGTAATATGATAAATTAACCACAGCACAACGGTGATATTAATAATAATATTATTGTAATAGACAGTTATCGGTTTACATATATTCATCAAGAGTTACAAAAGCTTACGTAATACTTTTCAAGTCAATGTTCCGATATGTACACATACAAAGTCCTTTTTTCTACAAAAACGTATCAGAACAGTATTCCGGAAACAATTTTAGACTTTTTTTTCCAATCATTTAAAAGTCATTTTTGAAAGTTATTTACAATTGTGTATTTTGATTCTAGGAGAAATCGCAGAGGAAAACCAAGTCAAGCACGGAGCGAAGAATTAAAGAATGTAGTCGGAAAAAGAGCAATAGATTGGAGAAACGCTAAAGCATTGGAGAAAAAGAGAAATAATTGAAAATAGTTATGGAAAAAATCAACTTTAGCAGAAACTCAAACTCCACAACAGCCTGACACCTAACGGTAACTAAAGATTAAAGGATTACGTAAAGTATATGTATTTTAATATTTTTCTTAAACTAAAATAAAAATTGTGTACTATGTAGGTTATAGAATTGAATATAATTGCCTTAATAAATTCAAAGAAGGTAGAATTTAATTTAAAAGTTTCCTCTTAGATAAGATGTTCACTCGTCACAAATATTCTGTGCATGTCAACGCGATGTGTTAAAGCAACTGGCCAGTTCACACAAATATGTTGAGTTAGCGCTTTTGGCTCGTATACTTGACCAGAAACATTGGCATCAAGACGATGTTCATCTGATATTTGGAGAAGTGGAAACATGTAAATCAGACAATATAAATGAAAGAGAAATGATTCATCGATTTCTTGGATACATTCTCGAAAAGACATATTTAGAAAAAATGTATTTTATTCTATTATTGACACTATTTCTTCCACTAAATTTCGGCACAGGTTTTGCATCAATTATTACCACAACAAGAACTTCGTTGAGAACTAAAACAATTTAAAACTCTTTTGTTCATTAAACTTGTACCACCTTTAAGACTTTTCGATCCCTCAAAGTACGCTGATCTGACAGCAACGAAATTAATCGAGACCATTTGTTGGACGAGAATTGGACAAAACTTTGCAACATCTTTAACGTAGATTTTCTCCCAACCTGGGGGTCTATTCTGCAATCTTTTCAGCAATTCTTTTTACACAGTCCTGTCAAAAGTTTTTCAACACATCCTTTTGGTATTCTGTAACTTATTGATAGTGCATTTTTAAGAGTACCGTATCCTCTTATAAGGTTATAATATCTTATAAGGTTATATAAGGTATAAACTAAATTAAATTAGGTTACATACTATTTGTTATTAGGGGTAAGGATTAACTGAAACACAGTTGTAAAATATAAATGTAATTCAAAGCCTTAGGGTAAGAATAAAAAGTTACAATCTAATCTAGTATTGTAAGAATTCTGGTATTTCTAAGTTTATTCTGACTGTCATAATATGTTCACGGGGTGAAGTCAAGAACGGAATCTTATCTACAAAATTTTTGGTCAAAATGGCTGCTAGTGTTGTCCGTTAGAAGCTGATGTAAGTCTCGTTTTTGCCCCGGCTTCTCCAGGATCGGTCGAACCACCCCAGGTATCCGCACGAGGCGAACACGTGAAGAAGCCCTGTAGACGACACTCACATCTCGTGTTGGTGACTTCAACAGCTGGACTGATCCTTAGGCAGCGTGCTCACAAGAATGACTACTACTTGACTACCAAGAATGACTAACCACGAGATTCCCTAAGGCCATTTTATAACTGTTAACCAGGACACTATGACGTCACGTCCTACCTCAATTGTTTTGGAAACATTATTCATTTGTGTAATTGTTGGCAGCAATTAAAGACCATAGTCAGCATAATTGAATAATTATAGTTGAAGGTAATGGGATTCGGACCAGTCAGAAAATAAAAACAAATTTATTAACTTCGCTAACGTTTCGATTTTTATTTTAAATCTTCATCAGAGCTACAAAGATATATAGAAATATAGAATTATTCAATGTGTAAGTTTACATGTATAAAATTATGATAGTGTTCAAAATTAACAAGTCAAGTAGTTAAAATAAGCATTACAAAATTGTCGGAATTTAAAATATAACATAAAATAATTATTAAATAATAAAAACATATCAAACATGAGTTAAAGAATAAAAAACAATGTTAAAATTTACAATATCTTAGTTAATAGTCACGATATAAAATAACAATTTTAAAATTAATACAGAACACATCATATTGTCCGGTATTGAACTCAGAGATAAGCAATTGAATAAGCCACGTATGAATTTGAAAAATGGTTTGAGATGGTTGAAACAAGTAAGTAACGCTATCTATTAATAAATTAGAATTTGATTATTAGGTGAAATATGTTAGATTTAGAATTTTTTTAATATATTACAATAGATGGCGCTTATATTATCACAGTCGGTTTTAAAGTTAACTAATTTAGGGTTCTGAATTATATGAATGCTCTCAGTAATCAACCTTTTACTGAGATTGTCTACTTTATAAAGTAGACAATCTCAAATTCATACGTGGCTTATTCAATTGCTTATCTCTGAGTTCAATAACCGGACAATATGATGTGTTCTTCATTTATTTTAAAACTGTTATTTTATTTCGTGACTATTAACTAAGGTATTGTAAATTTAACATTGTTTTTTATTCTTTAACTCATATTTGATATGTTTTTATTATTTAATAATTATTTTATGTTATATTTTAAATTCCGACAATTTTGTAATGATTATTTTAACTACTTGACTTGTTAAATTTGAACACTATCATAATTTTATACATGTACACCTACCAATTTAATAATTGTATATTTCTATTTATCTTTGTAGCTCTGATGAAGATTTAAATTAAATCGAAACGTTAGCGAAGTTAATAAATTTGTTTTTATTTTCTGACTGGTCCGAATCCCATTACCTTCAACTATAATTATTCATTTGTGTAATTGTTGGCAGCAATTAAAGACCATAGTCAGCACAATTGAATAATGTTTATCAACACATTAGAATATAGTTCAACACTTATGTTCACAAACACTGTGCACATTCTACAGCAACCTTGACCTACACAGCCTAAAGGCCGCTCAAGGAATTGAAACATTAGAACACAATTATTCCATAATTGTGACAATATATCAAAATTGCAAAATGACGCTATTTTCAACAATTTCGAATACAAATCAACACCACATAGGGTACAGTGCATAGGTGGCAGGTTAGTGTGCATGTGACATTCGACAAGTTACAGAATAGAACCCCTGGATCCTATTGTAACATCAAAGTGCATGTAATAATATGACCAGAGACTATGTTAATTGCTTAAAACCATGTAAAACAAGTTATTATCTATTTTTAAGTTTCTATGTTTAGTATAATACGTTCTATGGTGTGCATAATTAATTTTATCATCACCAAATAAATCTTAAATTATCGACACCACCCGAGGTTAAAATTTTAATTTGATCACTTCCAACATTATATGAAGTTTTCGAGCTTGTCCTGTGCAGAGATTGTGGAGTGTGAAGATTTAGCTCAGGCAGTATTGATTGCTGAGAAAATGAGGTATCTCTAAGAAGATGGACTGAAAGAAAGTGCGAAATTGGAAGGTTTTCATGAATAATGCTTTAGGAATGATCGTTATAAAGATTGTTCAATATAAGAAAATGAATTACATTAATGACATTGGCAGTTTAAGAAAATTGATTGAATAAATAAACGGATGCCACGAAATATTGATGTTTAAGAAAAGGAAATTAAATATATCAACAGAATTTAAAAATTCATTAGAAATTTTTTGTACCAAGACAAAATGTTTGTGAATACATTCTTAAAAGTGCTGTTAAACTACTATTTATTCTTCGAGGTGAAGAGTGAAGTGATATGTGAAACGTGTAACACAGATTTGTCTGTGTTACACATTTTAACTGAGTGTCTACAGTTCGAGGGTGTCACGGAGAGGTTAGGCCTTTGCTATGACCTGTCAGTTACTTTAGGTGACGACAGAGTACTCATGGACAGGTTTATACTCTTCCTGAGAGAATCGAACTTACCGTTTTATTTGTGGAGTTTTGCACCTTACTTTAGTGTGTTTTATTATTAACCTTCTAGAATACGTAAAACTTTTTATATATTTAAAAAATTAAGAGATATCATGCCAATCAAAACTTTATATAATTTCTACTACGCTCTTGTACAGTCAATAATAAAAAAAAAAAACACAGATTTCACAGTATATTGTATTGGTACCTGCATGAATGTACGCATGTGCGTATTTTATTTTTTTTACATTTTTTGTTAATGTGTCCTGCAACTGATATCATGTTCTTCCTTTTTTATGTATATACATAGAAATATATATAAGTCTATACCCATTGTAACAAAATATAAATAAAACCACGCACAGACTGGTCTCAGTTCTTGTGGTAGCATACTTTTTTTCTTATGGGAAATGCGTATGCATTCTTTATTTATCTTAGGTTTATGTTTTTTCACCTGTGATATGCGATAGTAATTGGTCCCTTTACAGCCTCTTACAATCACCCTGAGTCTATTCAGTTTTTCGAACAGACTCATTTATTTGTGTTTGTCTGTGCAAGTTTTCTTTTATTGAGTATGCGTATTTTTATTGATTTTATTTATTTATTTATTGTTTTTAATATGTAGTGTAGTCATTTAGATAGGCTGCATTGGGCGCAAATAACCTTTGTTGCTGTGCGCCAAAATTTTTAACTAATTAACTAACTTTAAAATAGCTACATAAATTTGATTTTCTTTTTACTGAAATTCTGCCATATACCTGTAAATTTCTCTTATAAGAAGGTATTATTCGGTTCAGTACCAACATTGTAAAACTAATTAATCGGTTATAAAATAACCATAAAATAAAGTAAGCAAATTCTCCATAATTTCGAGAAAATTATTAATTATTGTTACGTGCTTACGCTTGATTGAAAGCACTAAATGGATTCATTAATTAAACCAAATTCACGTGTCAGATATGCATAAACAGTGGCATAATGCCCCTCCCCCTCCTCACAGCCCATACATTGATCACTGAAATCTGTAATGCGCTTGTCACACGGTATCCAATTATCTTAAGTAAATTACATTTTAATTACTTAGAAACAGACCAACGCCAGATACCATCAAATTTGCTTCTGTATTTATTAAGTAAACCTCCATTTCGCGTAATTAAAGAAGAAGTAAGAAAGAATAGTCCTTCCCCCCATCTTTTATATTGTTCTAAATATAAACTTGTTATTCTTAATTCAAGTGTTTCTATAAAAAATATATATTTTCTAGAGTGCTACGAAGTGAAAAACAAAAATTATGTGGATTGTTCTTAAGATGGAAACTTTTATATAAATAGTTTTTCTAGAAATTTTAAGAAAGATTATTTTCATTTTGTAAATTGCAAGTAAAATCTTGCATTATAAAGTAAATGCTACTTGAATAGTCATCATTCTAAACGACCTGAAAAAATGTTGGACAACATAAATTTCAAGTTTTTTCCACAATAATCTATTCTGTGCAAGATGAAAATGCACTTGGATGTTTTGAAAGGCTTAAAATTTGTTGAATACACGGTGCTATTAAAATGCTGTAAAAAGTAAAAAATACTTTTTTCTTCAGCTATCACAACATTGTTGGTCATACGTGACTAAAAATAAATTGGTGGGGCGCCCATAAAGGAATAGTGTTGTTTGAGAATTCATAATATTTATGCAAGGAATATTGTTAAATATCTTAAAATTAAAAATATAAAAAAATTAAACTGATTTAGGTACTTGTTAGCATATAGAAGTGTATGCTCTAAGATTTCAATTTTAGTCACATATGACCGAAATTGTTGTAATTGCTGAAACATTTCTTTTTTTTACTTTTAGTGCATTTTAGTAAAACTGTGTGCCTCAAAAGTTTTTTTTTTCAATATTTATTGCTTTCTTAGTCTACTAGGAAAATATATATGCCACTAAAAGAATTTTTCAAATAGGTTCATTAATTTGCTTTCACATCAAACCAGGGGGTCGCGCCTTCTTGGTTTTTTTTTTATTTAGCGTATGGATACGTTAGTACATATATATAGATACATTAACAAAAATAAATTTAAAATATATATATATAAAATAATAATAAAAAATCTATTGCACGAGACTTCGTCATATTTGGACGTCAAGAGTAGCTCGAAGAGGGCAATCGAATGCAATGTGCTGCACTGTTTGGTTTTGAGCGCCGCAGTCACGGTTTAGTGAGGAAGTGATGCCCATTTCGTGAAAGTAGCAGCACATCTACCGTGGTTGGTACGAATGCGGTTAATGGTGGACCAAAGATGTCGTGGTAGGTCGAACCAAGGTGGTTCACGTTTAGTAGGCATCAACCCCTGCCATTCTAATGGTGCATTTGTTAGCCAGGAGTCCATCCAATTAATGTATCCGAATGTAATCCTGACTGTAGGCTATTACTCGTCACTGATGGATGTCGAGATTTAAGCCTAGGGTGAAATGGTTTGTGATATGCGTGAATAGGCAGGTTTGTGTTTGGGAAATTTTTCCTGCCACATGCAGCCTGGCGGCGGAGCTGAGGGGAGGGGGCAATATTGCACAACGACAGTAACCAGTAGGTTGGCGTAGATTTTATCGTTCCCGAAATAAGTCTCATTGCTCTGTTTAATTGCACGTCGATCTTGCTAGCATGGGTGCTGTTAAGCCATACTTAGGCGCAATACTCGACCGTTGAAAAAAACTAGAGCAAGAGTAGCTGTGCGTAGTACCGTAGCTGACGCTCCCCAAGTAGAACCAGCAAGTTTTTGTAGTAGGTTGTTTCGGGTTTTCAATTTGGCTGATACGTTAGAGGTGTTGACGATAAGTGAGTGATCTGTCCATCGTTACTCCCAGGTATTTTGGATGTGCCGTATGACGGAGCTCGCGGTTGTTTAATTTAATTGTCAGAGTAATGTTTGCCATTTTGTTATAAAATGAAAACAAGCCTTCTTGGTTGAGAAGCACTGATATAGCCTATGTCACTTAAGAAGGTTTAAGATCGGTCGCTCTTCCCCGATTAATAGCATCATGACGAAATACTGTATTGTCATCGAAATACAAAACTTCAATAAAATCGGTTCGCTAGAATTGGGTCAAAAATTGATTACAAGATTTGATCCAGACAAACAGACACGAAAGCAACTTAAATAATGCCGTTTAAAATTTAAATATATGCCTGCAGTATAAATGGCGCTGTAGGTGTATAGGTTTAACACTTCCATTAGATATTCCTTACTCTATCCTCTTTCAGGCTCCACTTGATCCTCATTCTATTCATCTCCATAGGTTCTCTTGGGAAGTCTCCAACATAACATGTTGGAGATATATGTTGTAATAAATTTGTCCTTCCAATTCGAAATATTATTATTCATATCATATTTTTTTGATTATAGTTATTTCATTTTTCAAATTATTTACATTCATCATATATATCACAAATATTTACATTTATTAAAATATTTACTTATACATTAAATTATGCATTACAACATTTTACAGTAATTAAAAATATACAAATAAATATTTTAAATTTATTTTATTTTCGTCATGTAATGTCATCAGTATTATTTGCAGTGAAATTTTATTCATTTTGATTTATAAAATATCATTTTTAAACATATTTTACAAAAATATATGGAAATATTTATTTTAAAATATAAAACAAATAAATTTACAGCTCGGAAAGAATGAGTTGATGTCAAATATTTGACAATGTCCTGATAAAAAATAATTGATTGAGCTACCAAAGCTCTCAGCAAAAACTGACGACATACTGCAGAGTTGAGTACATTGTCAGACTTAACAACGCATGATAGCAGAAATTGCAATGAAATATGGAGAGCAAATATTGGCAAAAAACACAACATTAGAAGAGTACTGGAAAGATAGAGACAAAATGAAAACTGATACCAAATGGGGAATGAAACGTGAAAAATATTACGAACTGAACGGTTTTTTCGTAGAAGAGGTCGCAAAAGGAGAAAGAGAAGGTCAACAGATGATAAACATAAGAGTAGAAAGAGATGAAGAAGTGCAGTATTAAAGAATACAAGAATCTACATATAACAAAGTCTATAAAAATATTACCACTATTAGATAACCTAGATACCTAGCAGAAGGAACGAGGAACCAGAAGGTAATCGCAAGATTTAGATGTGGCAACGAGGAAAGGGCAAACAATTATTGGATGGAAGAAACGGAAAAATATGTAGCATCTGCAGAGAACTAAAAACAATGGACCACCTCAGAAACTGTGAAGGAATGCAGCCAGAACCACAAAAAACAAAAGACCTACTAGACGACTCGGGGAGAGGCCTAGCCTGTATGAAAGCAGTTTTGGAAAGAAGAATAAAATGAATTATAATATATCACAGAATACTATATAATATTTATAGAATGTAAACCAATTATTTCAAAGCCGTAATAAAACATACCAACCCATTTTATAGTAAGCATGCAAATTTACAAAAGCGGATTATGAAAAAAAAAACATCCCCCAGTTATTTTTTTATGTTTAAAAGATTATTTATTTTGATTGCGCCTTTCAAAATACGCAAACGTCAACAAAAAATAGTATAGATAAAAAAATAATTTCAAATATCCATCCAAAAAGGCCTTAGTAATACACTCTACGTACTAGTTTGTCAATGTAACCAACAAATAAACTATTCAAAACATCAATGAATAGCCATGAAAGCTGGAACAGATTGACTAGTATGCAAATCGAGCTAGCCAACAGAGGATGCATTTACTAACCAAGGGATCACAATTACCAAAGCTGTTTGTTTATGCGCGCCACGCAAAAAAATATGCAGGAAACTACAATAATACTGTTTTGTATAAATACTCTGGAAATGGCTGCAAAAACACAATGTTTGTTTAAATTATATTGTAAATTGTAAATGGGATATAAATTAATGCTACTCATAACACAAAAAAGTAACAATAAGGTTTATTATATATATCAGGGCTGCCCAACCAGTCGATCGCGATCTACCGGTCGATAGCGGCGTGGTTTTAAGTACATCTTTAGTTTATCTTGCTTTCATGTACACCAAAAAATCATATTTTTTATGTTAACTATTTCAAAATGGCGACCATTTATTTACAAAATAATAATCAACATAAGTTTTACAAAGTTGAACGTAGCAAGCTTTGAAAACAATAAAAAGAGGAACAAAATATCTCTAAAATAAACTATTTGACTATTTAGAAGAAAAAAAACTATTACTTTTTACAATTATTTTACAAAAAAAAAAAAATTACAAATTTTCGATCAAACCACCATTATTGTCCACACATTTTCTCACTTTTTTTTTTAAATAGTCAAATAGTTTATTTTAGAGATATTTTCTTTCTTTTTTTATTGTTTTCAAAGCTTGCTACGTTCAACTTTGTAAAACTTATGGTCGCCATTTTGAAATGGTTAACATAAAAATATGATTTTTTGGTGTCATTGTAAAGCTAATTTAATGTACTTTTAGGGAAAAAATATAAAATTATCGATTCCCTATGCTAGATCAAAAGTTGACATCATTTCCGGTGAAACCGGAAGTGCCTCAGAATTCTTATAGTAACCTTTAGATGGGCCTTTTTGTCTACTTTAACTTTTGTTCTGAAGATTTTTTGTATCTTTACAAATAAAGGAGATTTTCGGGGTGCCCCGTTTCAAACAAACACCCTGTATATATACGGGTATAAATTTATCGGTTCTCATTGTCAAGTCTTTCCATGTGCCCTGTATACCAATAAAAATAAAATAAAAATAATAGGTTCCCAACGCCTAGATAGGCGTATAAGGGGCAGAGAAGGTAAGTTCTCGGTTTCTAGACCACCGGTCATAGATATGAAAGCCACGTGGTCAGTGTGACGTTTCTACCGGTCCTATTATCCCTGAATGAACAGGTACTCATTTATAAGTAACAAATAGTTGAGGCTGAGTCGACCCCAAAGCAATATTTGTTAGATCTTCGGTTAGCTGATCTCTCCATCTTTTGCGTCTTCCCATTAGTCGACGGGAATCTTCCCTCCCATATCTTCATAACCATTCTGTCCTCCCTCATTCTCATCACATGTACTATCCACTGTAATCATCTACCTTTAAGTTCTTGTGTGATACTCGGCCTTGAGTACAGTTCTCGCATATATTTGTTCTTTCGGATTTGTTTCGGATTCTCCATTATTTGAACGGGACCAAAGATTCGACGTAATATTTTATTTTCGTAAACTATGAGGTGTTATCGATATCGTTTTGTTAAGGTCCATGTTTTGGAGCCATAGATAAGTACGGGACGTAGTATAACTAGGTTTACCTACTTTTGGTGTTCCTAAACAGGAGTTTAGTTTTGAAGAGCGGACGGAAGTGCAAAATACGATGCATTAGCTGCTTAACTTCTGTTCATAATTTCCTGCTACATCATATTCACCTGATGTAATTGAAAAAAAATAAATCATTTATCAATATGTTTCTAATTAATTTAATAAAGACTTAAATACGAAGGAAATTCAGAAATAAACGCTGGGATTTTTTTAATTAAAATTTTATTAGGACGAAATTTTCTCAAATAATTTAAATTTAAAAAAAAATTAAATGGAAGCTCTTTGTACTCAAATAACGAATAAAAATGATTATAAAAAAAAACTGTTGATTTTGATGTGATTATAGAACAAATATTCCTAGACATCCTGTAAGGGAGGTAATTTTGGTATTATTTCATAAATAAAATTTCATAAATAAATTCATTATAATCATTCAATTAGAGTAAAATATTTAATCTGTTAAACGATAAAAAAATAATCTATTGCTTAGAAAGGGCATTTAAGATAACGGTAGATTGTTTATTATTTTAACTTGACACTTTGTCAATGGAACATGAAAAGTGAATCGCAAATTATTGTGTTAAATAAATATACGTCAACCATAAGCACATAAATAATAATTAAATTCTGTCTGAGATATAAATATTCTGATTGGGCTATTTTCTAATGGGATATTTATCTGAGTTATCACCAATAAATTATGAATTTTAAGATAGTAGAAGACCGATAGTCAAGAGGTGTTAAATGACATTTAACAGTTGGGCGATATAAGCATTTTTAGGGTGACCGCGTTTTAAGAGTTGAGCTTAAACCGTCGTAATGTTAAGTCATGTTTAGTAGTTGAGATTGTAAACCTTCATAATGTTAAGTCATGTTTAGGAGTTGATTTTAAGTCGTCGTATGGTTAAGTCTATGTTTTGGAGTTGGTTTTTAAGAACCATGGGTTAGAGTCATTTAGGGTGTTCGGTTGGACTAGTAAAATGTAACAAGTAATTCCGTATGAAGGTTAGTGTAGTGCCCAGCTAAAGACATGTGAGAGATAAATGGTTTTAGAGGATGTCAGTCAGGACTGTGGTGTCCAGTGGACAAATTAGTGATTAGTGCTAAAGAGTCCAGTGTTTAGTGTTTGTGAATATCTCATTTGGATTTAGCCGTATCGACGTAATTGTAAGTCTATTGTAATTAGTGTAAATATTTAAACCTTAATCGTAATTAAAGTAGGTTAGCTAAAATGTTGAGTTTAATTGAAAAAAACCCTTAATCCTTCCAAGAATCATAGCAACCAGCTAGCGGACTAATAGGGGGGGTCCAGACTTGATCCGCTCGCAAGTCTTGGAACCCATAATGTGAGGGATGTACAGAGTAAGTACAAATGAAATAAATAAATCAGCCAACCGTGACATTTCATATTTATATACCGTAGCTCCCCACAATCCAACATTATGTTGGCTTCTTAAATACCTACAAAATCCTGAAATGTGTGAACATTCACACTTCCCAGAGCCGGACGAAGATATTTCTGCACCCGAAACAAAATACTAGCCTTGCGCCCCTATCTTTAACTAAATAAAAAAGATGGATCGCAGTGATGATGAAAAAAGAGGAGGCGTGATTATTGCGCCAAAACACTTTCTTGCGGCCGAGGCGAGTGTCTCGCTCGACACACCCTAGACGCTTCCCATAAATTTTTTAAAACGAACTAATTTATATAATTATATTGCTTATAAAGTTGAAATCATTTCACATTTTATTAATTTAATTAGTTTAGTTGTTTTCAGAGGAAAAGTTTTTTTTTTTTCCTTTTATTTGTTGGCTTTAGCTGCTTTGGCTATTAGCCATGTATAAATACAGAGATTACAATATTTTAAAAATTACATTTATAATTTGATATTTTCTGCTTTAATATAGTAATAAATAATTTCATAAATTTCTAGAGAATTAGTAGCAAGAAGCGTTTGATTATTGGTAGGTAAGGAAAAGTTACAGATATAAACTTGTAACAATTAAGATTATTATCTGTGTTAAAATTCTCTTCTTTTGAAACTAATGCATTTTCTCTTTTGTCTAATTCTTAATTCGTAAACGTAACTAGCACACGTCAAACAGACTGAAGAAAATCTTATAAATAAACAACAGATGAAGTGAGAAAATAAAGGCACAAGAGAAACAGAAACGGAAGGAACAGATGGCGTGGGTGGTAACTTTGAAGAAGAATGTGTGAATAAATAATTTATGTTTGTACATTACCCAACCTTCGTTAGAATATGGAATGAGGAAAGATCGATAACTGACCTGGAAAAAAAGATTGTAATTAGTATTAACAATTAAAATACATTAATAAACAATTAAATACAGTTGCAGTCATGTTCAGAATAGTTCAAATGGAAGAGTAACAATAGTGACAAATATACAGTGTGAGCGAAAAATGTTCGAAGTAATGTGAACAGCTAATTTATCTTTTCGGAAAATATAGTTTTCCAATGTTGACAACTCTAAGGGCCGGTTTCTAGAAGCTCAGTAAACTATAAGCTAATGGTAAACTACGGTTGCCTTAGTAAACTGTTGCAGGAACAAAAAACAATCCAAAGTTAACCATAAGTCAACTATGCATAGTTTACTTCGCATTTGACGTGAGTTCAACCAAGGCTTCCTTGGTTAAGTGTTGCACAAACGTTGGTCAGGACTTGAACTCGAGTCAAACAATTGAATTTTTCTGACTATACCTTGATCACAGTTTAACTGCGATATACGTCAATATTCGGTTTTTTCATAAATTTTATTTTCATAATTTTTGGGCTAAATAAGAGAAAAAAGTAATTTAAATAAGAAGACGGTAAATTAAATTCTTAATTTGTGTTTTAAAATGAAAATGCACCTAACTATTATTAATGAATGTGACTTTAATATAACATAACCTACAAAATTTCCTTATAAATTCAAAATCAATTTTTAATTTGATATTTCAATAACGTTATAATATAATTGTAAAAGAAATATTAAATACATGAATAATTTATATATATTTATTTTGTACCACTGTAAATAAATATTAAATACATATATAATCATTATATATTTACATATTTTGATTATTCGTACATAATTCTAGGTTTCTATTATTATTTTTTCCTTATCCTATTCGAGCAATAGAAAAATTTCAACTTCCAGCCTATGTTCTTTGCCCGCAACAGAAGATATGGAATAAGATTCTTCAGAGGGCGAAAAAAGGCTTTAGTAAAGTACTAATTTTATATCATACAAGTACTCGGAGCAATAGATTATACACCTATTCCAATTCAGTCACCTGGTGCACTTATCAACAATTTTTCCTGATACTACCTTTGAATACACATACAAGAGTAGAGAAAAATTCTAACAGGGCCCATGTTGCAACAGGAATGGCAATTAATATTGACCGTGTTCTAACGACAATTATATATTGTGCCGTTTTACATAATTTTTGTATACAACAGCATGATACGATAGAAATTCCTGTAGAACTATTGCAGAGCGATGAACCAAATATTTGAGAAGGTAATGATACCAATGTGGCTGTACGTAGTGCATTAATCCAAACAGTTATTGGTGTACCCTAAAAAAATTAATACAATATAATGTAATAATTAAAACAAAACCACTTTATTATTTTTTATAGTTTAATTTTTTTTATTAATTCTAATTCAATTTATATTTAAGTCATTATTGTACAGCATTCTTGCTTTATTTTTCTCTATTAGCGCAGCCTGGTATTTACTCTTATAATAAACTTTTATAATGTGTTATTATTATTATTTTTTTAAATTATGTTTCTTGCTTGTCTTTTTTTTGTTAGGATTGGAAGGTTCAGGATTAGCTTCTAGTTGCATTTCAGGTTCTGGTTCTGGTTCAACTTGATAAAAAATATGAACTAAAGCCAGTTCTGAATCAGTTAGGTAGGCAGGAGGTGGTGGTAAAATATATAGGCTAAAATACAGTTATCGACATATTTTCAATAATTTGTTGTTTCCATCGGTATCGACACTATATCAGTATTACATCGAAAACTGTTTTTTTCAAGAAACCAGCTCCTAAACAGATACTGAAGAGCGTACATTTAATTCACAAATGTTCTTTTTAGTTTATTATTTTTTTTAAATTAAAATACAAATATTTAATTTTTTTTGTATCTCTTCACGCAACTTGAGTTAAATTCATCTGTAATCTGGTACCAAATTTTCTTTTTTTTTGAATTGTTCAATTATCACATTTTTGTCTTCAGTAATATGGGAATATCTGAAAAATGATAAATACAAATTTTAGGTTATGTTTTAAGAATAATTTAAAAATATTTATATTTCAAAAGAAATAAAAATATATGTATACTTACTTACCGAAAATATCTAGAAAAATGTTTTTATCGGTGTTGGTAAAGTTTGGTGTTCGTGAATTCATTTTTTTAGTTCATTTTAAAACGTTTTAATTTTGACAGCTGATTACTGTCACGTGAAGTACAGTTCACATTAGCAAAAAATATCTGTGCATAGTAAACCAATTGTTCCACTGACCAAGCTTTAAAAAATGTTTATGCAACGCAAAATAAAACTGACCATCAGTCAGACTTGACCATTAGTCAGTCGTTACCATAGTTAACTGACTTTTCAGAAACCGGCCCTAAGCTGCTGTCAAATTTGATCTGCAGTATTCATAATGTTTGTTTCTGTTACAAATTACTTTAATTAAATTAATGTTTAGTACAATTTGCAAGACAACGCTCGAGTGCATGTTACTCAAGTTGTGGACCTGTTTACTCGATGGGGCCCGAAAATAGTCTACCACCCGCCGTATTCTACTGTTTTAAGATCCTGTGACTTCGACTTGATCCTTAAAATGAAGAAAGCACTTCATGGTATTCGATTCAAAACTATACTAAACATTCTTGACGCCGTAGACCACTTTATATGACTGATCAACTAAAAATATGTTGCCAATGACATTCCATGACTTCCATATTGATGCCCATTCTCATCATGTTCCACAACGCTGGTAATTACACATATAGAACAGGTATGTGTTTCGCAACTTTATTTATTATACATCTACCAGTATTAAAATTCCAATCTATATCTAATTTTTGTACCATATTTACGATCTAAATAAAATTCATTCGGCTTTTTGCACAAAGTATTTTTTTTACAAATCGACGTTTTGCTAAAATTTTTAGCTTCCTCGCGTGCTTAACTTATTATTTATTATGCCAGTTGGGGGGACACTTTTTGATCCATATATTGCAATGGTGTCCAACCCACGGCCCGTCGGCCTAATCTGGCCCAATAACAAGTTTCAAACGGCTCGTATGAAATTTCTGCCCCTAGTTTTTTCAGAATCACCCTCCCCCCTTCCTCAAAAGGTTTTCGAAATATCTCCACCCCCCCTGTCCTTAATTGATTTTCAGAATTTCTTTCTCACGTACTCAAATGATTTTCAGAATTTTGCCCACCCGTCCTTTTTTTAAATATCTGGTTCCCAATCCAACTCCATACTCCATCTAGCCTGTGAAACATATTTAGAATTCATATACACAATGTATAAAGGTAGAGGGAATACGATTATTCTTAAAAACGCGATGTGTTAGCGAAGTTAGTAAAAAAATTGATGACCTAAGTTGACCATAATAACGTATTTCGCTTTCAAATTATACTTCCAAGTACGACTGGAAAGTGAATAAGTTTTTATTAAGCTCCGAGCTACAGATAGATCAATCATCGGTCGTTAAAAATTTTTAGCTTTGGGTGCCCCATTCTAAATTATTACCATCGTTTTTTTACTGAACTTTCTATTATGACTCACTGAATGTTCTATTTCCATTTGTGTTCGATTGGGAAATATTCAGTTTTGGCCAATGAGGACCCATATTTTTATTAATAATATAATTTTATAGTTAAGCACGATAGTTTTAATATAACGCTCTGTATCCAGTTTCACGTCTGAGTACTTATCAAAAATCAAAACAAACGAAGCTAAGGCCGCCGGCCTAAATTCATTAACACAAACACACTAGAGATGGGTCGTTCATGAACGAACCGGCTCACTGAGCCGACTCAGTACACTGACCGAAGTGACACGGTTCACCAAATTAAATGAGCCGGCTCACGGCTCACTGTATAGTTTCAAGTTTCAAGGATACGATTGGTCGGGCGATTGTGAGCAGTGACCGGAGTGATCCGGATCTGGAACGATGTCATGTTGAACTTCGCGAGAACTCGGCTTGTAATGTATTATCATAAATTGTATTATGTATTGTCATCAATTTGTAGGGCAGTTTATTTGAAACTAATAGGCTTAGTCTGTATTTTCTTACAACCATACTATATAAAAATATTAAAAATATTGCCCAAATCCCAGATGTCCGATTTATAAGGGCAATAAACATCGCCATAAACTTAACACATCTGGTTTAAAATACAGTAGCTACATAAAGTGAATTGTTTGTTTCAAAAATGTTAGATAAGAACCGGGGTAAGCGACGTTCTACCTACGAGCGAACGACCGACAACTGACCGGGTCTAAGCGACGTTCTACCTACGAGCGAACGACCGACAACTGACCGGGTCTAAGGAAGAGTCGGCTCTAAGCGACGTCTACCTACGAGCGAACGACCGACAATTGACCGGGTCTAAGGAAGAGCCGGCTCTAAGCGACGTCTACCTACGAGCGAACGACCGACAACTGACCGGGCCTAAGCAAGAGCCGGCGCTAAGCGACGTTCTACCTACGAACTAACGACCGACCTGTGTCTCAAAAACACGTTTACCTAACCGGATCACTGAGCCGGATCAATGAACCGGCTCAACAAACTGAACGACCTCCACTGATCCGGTTCCGCAAACTGAGCCGAAATTCCCATCTCTAATACACACTAACTCGCCGCTGTTGCCCTTTCCAATTCCCTTAACAACTTTTATCTGAGACATCTTTTGATAAAGCAGTATAAATTAAACAAATACTTTGTGATGGTCGGTCCTCTGGTGGTCACAGCTGATTTTTAAGGATTGAAGTGAGCTTTAGCCAGCCAAACTGATCTGACACCTCCCTTAATACGTAAAAGAAACAGGCTATACGTTTGTATTTTCTATTTGCAGTTATTGTTAGTTTCCCGTATTAAAATTCCAATCCGCGTATCTACCAATCTGAAAGAAAATTGAGTAAAAATTATCTCTTTTTTGTGGAAATAAAATGTTAAAAATGATTTTGAAGTAAAAACGTGTCAGCATTCAATTTTGGAGTATAAGTACAAAGCAACAAAATAATGTATTCATCTCGTCTGTTGTTGGTTTAATATAATATTCAGTCTCTGCTGTTGAAAGCTGCCATCAATATTATTGATGCTTGTAATAATTAATGTACCCTCCAGACCGCAGGAGCTCATACATACGCAGTCCTGAGTTCGTCGTTCGTCGTTCCTCCTCTACCATTCAACCTATCTACTCACGCTCTAGAGTTTTATCTCTGTCAATCTTCTCGCATCAACCCTGACGACAGCCATAATGCCCTCGTAAAGTACAGTGTCAAATATTTCCACACAGATTCAACAAACTCACAAGCTCACGTCCATTCTAGAGAATTTGCCTCGCTTATTTCATTTCGTAGAACGTTTGTGTGATTTGTGAATTTTTGTCATGAATATAAATGTTTCCAAAAAATAGATTCACAAAAATTCATGTACTTATTCAGACAACGTTCCTCAAAAATTCAACTAAACACAGGAATTCTCCAATTTTTCTGGTTAAAGGCAGGATAAACACAACAGATTACAAGTTTCTCATACAAAACTAACAATCTCTTAAACTAAGTTATTAAACCGTAATTATTTGGGCATTACATTTTATATTGTTAAATTTTTTCATTATTGTTTTAGTATTTTTTTGTATTTCGTTTTAGATTTCTGTATTAATCTGCAGTCATGTGATGGCAGTTTGTTTATGACCCATCTGTGTTATAGTTTGTTTCACGATAAGTTGAAGTGACTATCTACTTATGGTCCTAAACATAGTGGGTGGTAATTACAAATAACTCTAATCCCTTGTTTGTACCCATAAACTAGCCAGAGATGTATCAGGTATAAATTACATTACACCATGTAATGACACAATTGTAACAAGAAATAAACATAAGATATCATCAAAATAAACTTTATTTTTATTATAAATACAATTAATTTATAAAACTTATAATTAAATTTAAAACATTACAATTAGTATTTAAAATATTACAATAAAATAAATTTTAAATTAAATAATGTTTAAGATAAAACAAAAACCTTACAAGTCCAAATAATTCTCTGAATCAGTCTCTAAATTAATGATTATAGTATTTATGAAATTTTCGTTCTTAATTTTTCCAGAAACCTGGTTTATGTTATTTAGAGGTGGGACTTCATTATAAACTGAAGAAAAGTAGTCGGAAAATGCATTAGATATATCTAAATTATTAAATAAGAAGTTACTTTTGCTATCTATAAAATATTTACTTGCAGCTGGTTTCCGCTGTTTTTTTATAAATTTCCAAAAAATATTAGGATCACTGCAAATATTATCCTCCATGTCTGTCATATACTCTATATTTTTAATCCGGATTAGTTTCTTTAGTTCTTTACGTGCTTCCCTGTACATAGTGAGGTGATAGACAGTGTCGCCAGAGCCCGATTTAATTTTTTTTAAGTGATACAGCTTTTTTATACGTACGCTTTTCATATAAGGTGTAAAAAATTCATCATTATTATTTTTCGTTGGAGATATTTTAGGAACATGAAGGTCTAGAATATTATATAAACGTATATAAAATTCATCAACAGCATCATTTACACAGCTATAATTTTTTAAAAATGACCAATTTATGTCGCTTATATCTCTATAAATTAAATCAAAATTAGCTTTTTTATAATTATATGTTTTCGCATTGTCAATTGGTTGTTTATATGTGAAAACCTTCCAATCAGCGACAATAAACAGTGCAGGGTGATAACAATCTTCCTTAATCAGTGGATCAGTTTCTCTATAGACTGTAATTTCACCGAAATTAGCTAGCACAAGATCAAGAGTTCTCGATTTATTATTTAAAATATTGTTGAGACAAGAGAGATTATTGACACTCATGAAATTGCATAATTCTAACAATCTACTATCGTTAGAATTGAGGTTCGACATAGAATCTGCTCCACAGATTATTGGTATGTTAAAGTCACCCAGTAAAACAATTTTATTATTACATAAGTCACAACACATTTCTAGTGAATCAAAAAAGGATTTATAATATTCAGCGGATGAGTTTGGTGGAATATAAACACAGCAAACAAGAAATGAATGTTGGTTGTTAAATATTTTTAAAAGCAAATACTCATGAGAGGAATTATAGTTCGTCAGATCAACGGATGACCATCTATTATGGACCGCTAACAAAACCCCCCACCCCCTTCTGTCATCGCGCCTGTCACTGCGATAACAAGCGAAATTATTATTAAACAATTCAGCGGTATGAATGTCACTTTTTAGCCAAGTTTCAGTTAATGCAATTATATCGCTATCGCAGGACAGCATGTTGGTGTAGAAGGTGCGAGTCTTTGTACGCAATCCACGCATATTCTGGTAATAGAAGTTAACATTGTTACTCATTTCGATTTGAGTTTTCAAGCACGCGCTGAGCAAACTCTTTACAATTCCTCTCAATGAAATCTAAATCCTTTTCTGATTTTATAATAATTATTTGCGATTTTTCGCGTTCGCGTACATAAATATTCCCGTTCCGTGACCATACGTAAGCAAGGTCGTACATTCGTTTCATTTTTCTAGCTCGTGACATTAGTGTGCGTCGGTGTTGTGTAAAATTTTCATTCACATACACAATATTATTTACATTAAAACCAAGCTCAGATGTGTTTAAATTAGACTTTACTTTTCGGCAGTGTAAAAATGCTTGTTTGTCATGATTTCGAACGAATTTGACAATTATACCTCGCACAGCTGGAGACTCTCCAGCTTTTGGTTGGCGCCCCAGACGATGACAATTGTCAATAGATTCCGGTCTCAGATCAATGCCAATGACGCGACCCGTTTTCACCACTTCACTTAAAACATTCTCACCTTTCACCTCAGGAATACCATGGATTTCGATGCAGTTCCTGCGGGAGTATTGTTCCTGATCATCCAGGGATAACCTTAGCTCTTCATTTTCCGACTTGAGTTTCGAATTCTCGGTTTCCAACTCCTTAGTCCGGGCCAGTAATTCATGCAGCTTAAGTGTCTGTGCGTCGAGTTTATTATGCGTTTCTGCCACTGACTTTTGTAAATTTTTGTTTTCTGTTAACAGATTATTTAATATAGCTATTACCTCTGTCAGTGACGGGTTGTCGAGTTTATCTGGAAAACGTTCTTTTTCGGCCACATGTGTATCAGATTGTTTTTCACAGTTTGGGCATATCCATTTTACAAACGCATCCGTCGTTTTCATATCCGTTAAACTCTCTAATGATATATTCAGACACGTAGGGTGGAATACATTCCTACAGGAGCCCGTACAGGATAAATAGTCTCCCTGTCCCCGAATTATTTTATTGTTGCACTTCGGGCACTTTGGACCAGCCATAATTTTATATAAGAATTTGAATTATGATGCACTGGGAAATCAATTATATTTTTAATTTTATTTTTGTAAAACAATATTATAAAATTGTTATTTATAAAAACACAGCTCGTAAATGTTCTCAGTAGCTCCGTAAACACTAGCCGATATTACACGAAGCCAGTCGAAGCGGTGTATTCGTTGCCTGTACTCACAGAGATAATGCGAAACGGGTATATTCCCGATTTTACACTTGTTTTATAATTTTAACAGCTGATTTATAAGGTTTTATTTAATTATACGAAAGTGCAAAATTAAATTTAAACACATTCAATATAGTCACAATAACAAAATCAAACTGCACATATTTATATAAATTTCAAAATATTTTTGAAACTTTTAATTTCAAAATTATCGTTATTATTCAGGAGCAAAACTGTACGTGTATATCAGATCAATCAAATATAACTAAATGTAAAAAAATATCTTTTACTCGAAATAGGAACATAATAAATTTTAAATACAATATTGAAAGCCACGATTTAGAAAATATCACAGAAATGAAAGACCTAGGGGTAACACTAGATTCGAAAATTATACTTGACCTTCATATTAATAATATAATAAATAAAGCCTTAGGAATGCTGGGCTTTATTCTTAGAATAATCCAGCCATTCAGAATAAAAAAACTCTGATAAGCCTTTACCAAACATTTGTAAGAAGTATTTTAGAATTTGCTACAATTTGCTGGTCACCTCAATACAATACATATATAAATCGCTTAGAAAACGTTCAAAGGAACGTTCCAAATAACAATTTTAAATTAAAATCCCTCGAAAAAAGACGGGTACTTTTTGATATATCATTCTTATATATATTGTTTAACAATAAAATAAATTGTCCAGAACTTTTAAATAAGTTTTATATAAGAATAATGATTTTATTTCAAAAATAATTTAGATTCATTTATTTCTGATGTGTTTAATTAACTACATGTATTTTTTTTGTTGGTATTTTTGTAATATGTAATAAGTACTGTTTTAAATGTATTTTCTTATGTATTAATGTACTTTACCTTATGTATAACGAAGCTCCACAAGCCTTGGCTTCTGCTTCTTTCATTATACAATAATAATATTAATAATAACTATACACATATATTATATATCTACACTAATAGTCCACTACTTTACACTACCGATATCAGTGCACGACTGCAACAAAGAAACGCGTCATTACTGGTATTTCTTCGTTATCTAAATCTGCTCATTAACGGTGCTTCCAGTTACGTCACACTCATTAATGGGCCTCCACACAATATAATTGAAATTCCCAAAATATATTTTATTACTAATTTACTTCGGGTCTAACATATTTCAAGTATATTTACAATTCACTATATTTTACAACCTTAGTTACCATTATTAGATTTTACAAATAGTCACGTACTTTTCCGTCACTTAAGACATTATTTTTACCAAAAGAGTTCATAAAGCAACATTTAGGGCTGGTTGCTGAAAGCTTAGCCGAATTTAACCATTTGGCTAAACTCGGTTACAATATAACAATCCTTATGGGATTATAACCATAACAACAATTTTCTGACCTTTTGGTTATAGTTAACTAAGCTTTCAGAAACCGGCCCTAAGTCAGTTACCGAAACATATAAGAAAAGACAACATCATATCAGACCAAATAAAATCATTTATTTAAAAATAATAATTTTTTAAATTTATTCTGTGATTTCAAAAGAAAGCTCTTAAGACGTAGATTAAGAAACGTAAAGTAGTTTTTTAAAATTACTTTATTTTAACACGATTCACTAAAGATACCTATGAATTCCTGAAATGTGTGAAAATTCACATTTCACTTAATTTTTTTGTTGTTAACATGGTGTTTATATGCTGACTGTTAAATTAAAATAGATTAACTGAACCTCTAAAATAAATAAACGGTTAGTTAATTTTTGTATAACTGTTATTGAAGCCTAATTGAACTAATTTAAATTAGTATCGATAATTTATAATTATAATATGAAATACGTGTTAATTTATATTACACAATTATGTGTTTTATAAATTAACTGGTTTATAAAATAAATTTATTACAATATTAGATTTGTTCCGAACTTTGTAAAAACGACAATAAATTTCAATTTGGCTAAAATTTTGAATTTACAGTTTACCAGAATTTATGTACAAATTGGGATTTGAATACTGGTCCCTTGAAAATATCAAACGAAAAATTTAATTCTGAAAATAATAAAAGAAGTCATTAATTACGTTTTTTTTTTGACGTGAGTGGTCATATTTTTTCATTTTGAAAATTATTCAGTAAATTTTAAGCCAATATACAGTCAGGTACGTTCTGGGCGAATCTCCACATGAGCGTAACAAAAAATACAAAACAATTGCTTCTTGGAACTTGATTATATATTTTATTAATTAACTAGGAGAAAATCCAGTCATTCAACGGGGTAAAGGTAATCTCCATTAACATGGAGCTACTGCTCAAGTTAAACAACAACTTAGATTATTCATATTTAATAATTACAAGGAAAAAATTATAATAATAATTTAAAAAAAATAAATAAATAAGATGTGTTAATTTTTTGGCAAGCACACATTCTTGCACATTTTTGTAAAAAAAGATTTAGACTGCTCTAGGAGTTACCCTTTGGTACTCCCATTGGTTATGCCCCTGCATTGGACAGGAAAACTCCCACCTTGTCCAAGGTTTGACCTTGTGATTTATTAATCGTGATGGGCCAGTTTGACTGGATATTGCCTTCGGCGTAAGATGGAGGGCAAGTCGGGATCGGTGGGAGCTAAATCAATCCTAGGAATACAAGCTGGATTTCTTTGGGAAGATCTAGTTAAAACAGTGACAGTTATTAGATTTTTAAACAATTTTGTCACCACCAGGCATGTGCCATTGCATAGGCCCTTTTTGTGTTAAGGTTTCGTAACAACATAATTTTTGCCTCTACTTTTAAATTTAATTTGTGAGGTGACATCACTGAGGGGGTAAGAGTATTCAAAAATTCTATTGGATAGTTTTCTGTTCCTAAGGCGACCTCATAGTCGATTGAATCGATGCTAATGGCTCAGTTACACGATGCAAGTAACTTGCACCAGTAAGTACTTGCACCAGTCACTGGCATCGTGTAAACGTACATGCAGTACTGGTGCCAGTACTGGCACAAGTATCTCATGCAAGTCAAGTGAAAAGAAGCCGTTCCTATTTAATGGCACAAGTAGCCGTGCCAGTGACTTAAAAATGACCGCCATGAACAGCTGATGTATTTTCGTGGTTACAAAAACAAACTTTTTCACACCTTTTTTTAATAAATGTAGTTTTTGGCGCCGATTCATTTTTGTTTAGAAAGACGTACGCATAAAATACATAAAATTAGGTTAAACATCGAAAATTGGCGCGTTAAAAAGACGGTTTTACGCATAAAAAATAATTGGAAGCATCTACATTTTGCAGTGTGTTTCGGGTTCTTTGCAAGGTTACTTAAATAAGATACTGGAATACGTGTAAACGATAAACGACTTGTGCAATTACTGGCATCGTGTAACCGGGCCATAAGATATGTTGCAGACTCGACCTTCAAAAAGTTATATGTCAGACGGCTTTGCTAATTTATTTTTGTAATGTTTTTTTATTTATTTTATTTATTTAATTATTTATTTCATTTGCAAAAATACGAAAACAAATATAAAGGCAAATGTTTTAAATTTTATTAATTATTACTTGTTTACAAAATATATATTAAATAAAAAAGTGGGTTAACCTTTATTATATTGATTACATTTTTCCGGTATAAATATTATTACAAATATTCAAATAAAATTTTATCCAAATATGGTACCGGTATCTGGCAAAGTGGAAATAAAATGACTGGTTCGTATGTTAGGATTGGAACTACCATCTTTTTGAACACTTTGATTTATCGTTGGATTTCCCGTTTTGCCAGAAATTCAGATTTAAAATTGAGAGAATTTTCCAGCTGCTCCTATTATATCTATTATTTCTGCATCTATTTTACAATTATCTGCTAAAACTGATCCAGATATTTAAACATTTGGACCTGTTTTGTTAGTCTTGCTCTTAATTTTATTCCGTGATTTTCTACGCTTCTGTTGACAACCATTGTATTTGTGTTGGTGATAACCACGCATTTATTCTTCGTTAAATTTAAAGATGGTAGTGTAATATATTAGTCAGTGAAAGTATCAAATCTTAAAATCATCGATATTATTCATAATACGGCACTTAAGATAATAACAGGAGCATACAGAACTAGCCCAGGTACAGACCATAACCCACCTCTACACACAACACCCCTTCACAGAACGAATTCAAGAGCTCACCCACCAACTTCAGCGAGAGCAAAACATCGTACACTTCATCTGGGTACCATCACAACAAAAAGTAAGAGAAGGCACGAATTTAATCCACCCTGAAGAACATCTCACAAGCCTCAACTATGACTGGAAGAATTATGCAAAAAAGCAAATAATGGAACAGTGGGAAATAGCGCACATCAGAAAACAAATTAAGAGAGGTCAAGAACACTATTAAACCGTGGAAAATACCAAGATCTAGGAAAGAACAGATACTTATAACCAGGTTAAGAATAGGGCACTGTCAACTAACACTCAGGTTCCTGTTTGACAGCACAACATCCCAAAGATGCGCTACCTGCCACACAAAAACCTCTGTAAAACATGTCACCGAGTGTCCCCAATATGACGAAGAAAGAAGCAAGCATACGATGCACAACAATCTATGCGAAGCCCTGTGCAACGACCCAGTGCAACTACAGAAGGCCCTTAATTTTCTAATACCCACAAAATTAGATAAATATATTTAAATAGTAAATAAATTTACTCATTACAAAATGTAAAATTAAAGAATTGTAAACCAATGTAATTGTTATAAAGACGCTAATAGCAGCACGCTGGTGCGTCTCTAATTATATATAAAAAATAATAATAATAATAATCGGAGACGATATTCGTTTGACTGTTAATCAAAAGGCGTTTCATTTTTACAAATGGTTCTCTTGCGGTCTCTATACGTGTTCTAATTTATCACTTACTGAAACTAAATCGCCTGAAGGTATTAAATTTCAGGATATTCTTTTACTTTTTCCTGAAATTAATAATTAATTTCCTAGTAATCAATTGCAATTGAAAGGGGATACCTTAATGAAATTTCGTTGTAAATAAGACTGAGATAAACAAGATTATTACGTAATTATTCTGTTATTGAGATGAACTCTGAAAATTAGATGATATTAAACGAATCTTAAAATCCCAGGTGCGCTATTAATTCTCCATCATATTATACGGTCTACAATAATTTTATTATTTAGTAAATTAGTATTTTAAGAAATAACTAAACCTAAAGTAAATTTCGGACATAACTGCCTAATTTTTTAGATATACAGGTATAGACGCAGGTTAAATTGCGATAATAATAAAATGCATGATTACAAGTAGTTATTACGTACAAACGTACATCATTAAGAAAAATAATATACCTATATATTGTAAAGTCAGCATTTTAGGGTTTTGTATGTATTTAAAAGTTATAACAAATTGTAGATACATAGTAAAAATTATAAATTCCATTAACTTTTGATAAAATAATCCACGTGCTTCCGACTAAAGACTTACAAGATTACTTAATTACGAGATGCGTTCGCATCAAGTCCTAGCTAGAGCTAGCCAGTTCTTCAGGAAGGCAGATAAATATGGATAGTTGGGTGTAAATTTCGACAGCATTTGATATAACTATAACATTCATGCGTATTACTCAGCATTTTTATCAGATTTTTTAATTACTTCTCCTTAGGTCGTAGTGTGTGGGGCAAAAGTTTTTTAAGCACAATATTTGTAAGTACCTAAATACTAACTGCTTACAAGGACAATAATAACAATTATATTTTAATTAGTTTTGCATAAAATATCCGCGCCTTAATTATTAATATTGAATAATAGTATTATAAAATGAGTAAATAAAGTCAAACTGACAGTCGAGAAAGAGAGGGGGAGGGGGGAGGGGGGAATTGAAAGTAAATTTTAAATTAGTTTCTACAGAATATTTTAAAAATGAAGTCTTCCCGATAGGGACAGCTGAAACAGTCAGTGTATATGACATTTAACATCAAAAGAATTTTATAAAACAAATCATTCATGTTGTTTTATCAATATGTCAAACAGACAGCAAAAGAAATTAATTATACTCGAATATACAATTAAAACACAAATTTACTATCTCATTACTAAACTTCTCCACAAAAAAAAAAAAAAACGGATACATAAACAATTGACGTGAAGTGTGAATTTTCACACATTTCAGGGATTCGCAGGTATATAGGCGGCATATTTAGGATAAGGCGACATGCTGAGCATTAGGACAAATTTTGCTTTGTAGTAATCACGGCAAAATGAACGATATTTTTAAAATAATTTTTCGTCTGTTAGTCTAAGAGCTTTAAAAACAAATTTTATGTTAAAATACTTTTTTTTTTTTAAATTATAATTCGAATACCTAATACCATTATTTAGGTTTCTAAATATGTGCAGTTTTTTTATACAGCAAGGTTCAGTAAGATTTTGAAAATTGCGCTTCCATTGGTTGTTTTAAGTCATATTATCCGCCCCTCTGGTTTCGTATACATGACACATAGAATGAAAATATAATTTAACAATTCCAACTGGTTATTGCCAACGGAGGGGCCGAGCTCGTTAAATCGTGCAGTTTGGACTGGTGAAAACAGTCTAGATTGTAAGGTTAGTGGTTCGATTCTCCTCCGTTGGTGATATTATTCGGGCGAGAATAATATGTTTACATTACTCCCATTTCACAATAATTCACCCCTCATCCAGGTGTAGGAGCTCGCTCCCTGGCATCGACGATTAGCCTCGTTGCAGAAATAGGCCGATGTAAAATAAACAAAATAAAAGAAATTAAAAAAACTGTTTATTAAATTTATGCTCTTAAAAATTAAATGCAACATTTGCCAAAATATAACTAGAATTTTGACACAATAATTTAAACAAAATAAAAATGAAAAAAAAAAAACAAAAAATAAAATCTCCTCTGCCCGGGAATGAACCCTAGTTTGCTGCGTAGCAAGCGAGCAAGCTAACAATTAGATCAGGATACGCCTTCTAGTATAGTGTGTTACATAACTATAACTTTTGTACATCGTCAACCAAGAAACACAAAAAATGCGTTATTTTCCGAAAACATAATCTGACCAAAAATTCCTGTTGTACTATTCCGGTTCACACCAATGTACATTGCTTAGAATTTTTTCAGATTTTTAGTTTAAACCATTTGGGCTACAGGGTGTGGGACAAAAAATTGTTTTTGCATAATTTTGTCAATATAATTTATTTTGCAAAAATAAAATTTTGATCGTTAATCCACGTACTAAGGGCTTTCATTTGATACCCTACTCAGAATTTAAAAAAAAATATATATATTTTTTCGATGAGTACATATTTGTTTATATTTTTAGGGGGGTCTGTTTTTTAGATGTTTTAGTATTTTTCCTATGTGCGGGTCAAAGAGTTGCCAAAGGTTTAGCCGTTCGGCTACAAATTTTACCGAACAAACAGACAGACAGACAGACGACCAAATGACGGTATAAGGGTTTTTTGGTCATACCTAAAAAACCCTAAAAAAGGTGAACTGCATAAAATATATGGAAACACAGATGCGTTGATTTTTTGCAGTATTGCAACGATGCAAACGCAATATGCAGTATAGAAACTTATCTTTTATAATTCACAATAACAAAAAAATTCAACAATTTTGCCAAATAAACATTTAATTATATATTTTAATTCAAAAATAAATCATAATTTACTTGAAACATCGTAAACGTTAATTTTGAAAAAATGTACATTTCGGTTTCTATTGTCGACCAGAGTAGTTCTAGAGTAAATGAGTATAAGACCAAATTAATTGTCAGCATCAGTTCTCTTAGATTGTCGTCTCTTATAGATTTACCTTGTAATTTCCTGCCGAAACAAACAGAACGGATTTCTATCAGAATTGTAATACTTCTCATTTAACTCTCAAAGTTAAAGGGGAAACTAACACAAAGTCAAATCTGAACAAGCATGCATATGGATGTCTTTTATTAACTCTTCGAACCACATTTGTCATGCCCTTTCTTCGCTCACACGGCTCAATTAGCGACCTAGAAGGTTACTATTGAAAGGTCGCAACGAAGAATAATGAACGAATAAATTTACTGTTGCCAATACTCAACTCAGACAGATTTTATGGAGCAATGATTTCAAGGTTCAGAGCTTTGTTATCACAAAGGTATTAGAATAGGCTCTTGAATTCTAAGAAAGGGGAAACGTAAAATTAACCTTAAATCAGTATTTTAAACTGTCATAAGATGATAAGAAAGTAATATTGTATATTTAGTTTTCATTGGTTGAGTCATCTATGTTGGCGACTCGTCTATGCAAGTAAGGCAGAGGCGTTTAATGTAAGCAGTGTGTTTGCATTCTGAATGCAAACCTGAGTCTGCTAGTATATACTACGGTAAGAAATTGAGAGAAAGGGCTTGGTGCGTTTGGCAAATTATATATTATAATGAATATATTACGCAGATTACACAGAGCTGCGAAAAAAAAAAAAATGTTCACCACTTTTGATGTAAAGGGGTGATTTAGATAGAATGGCGAATCCTGATTTCATATTAAGTTTTAGTTTTTCCTCATCACGTCTAGGTTTTTTTTTTTTTTTTTAATTCTTAAAAGAAAATATCATGGATAATATTTTTAGATAAATAACTTCAGTAAAGTAAATCTCTTAATTTTATTCACAATAAACTTTTTTTATTACTTCAATAACATTATCAGCCATAATTTAGCCATTAATTGAAAAAAAGAATTAATTTTGTCAAAAACACAAAAAGTGCAATATTTTCCAAAAAGCAATCTAATTAAAAAATCCTCTCGCACGTTTCCATGTCAGATCAATGGACATTACCTATAATTTTTTCAGATTTTTATTTCTTTAACCACTTTGGGTTAAAGGGTGCGGGATAAGAATTTTTTTGGCACATTTTTTGTTAAAATTGTGTTAAAAGTAACAAATTTAAAAAACTATTTTTCGTTCCTTAATCAACGTTTTAAGAGCTTTCTTTTGATACCACACAATAATTTAAAAAAATATACTACTATATTTTTTTTTTCATTTACACAAAAGTTCGATGACAAAATTTTCAAAAATTACTGTTGAACTATTCCGATTCCCATTATTGTACTTTGAGATTTTTTCAGATTTTTAGATCAACCCTCTAGGAAATAGGATGGGAGACAAAAATTTTGACACATTTTTGAAGAAAATCCCATGAAAAAAAATTCTAAAATATAAATTTGTTTTTATATCCACGCATTAAGAGGTTCCATGTGATACCCCACTTAAAATTAAAAAAAATATATTTATTTTTGCCTTAAATTCATATTTGTTTATATTTATCCCGCGATGTATTTTTTAACTCTCAGTATTTTTCCTATATGTGGGTCAAATAGTTGTAGAAGCGTGCCAAATTTTAACATTGTGTATTCAGCCGTTTACTACAATTTATACCGTACAGACAGAAACATGAGTGACGTTATAAGGTTTTATTTTGTGGCCATACCTACAAAACCCTAAAAATTAAACGTAAATATTGGTTTCATCCGATTAATAGTTTGAGTAAAGAAAATGGAGCTCCGTCCCTCCAAAAAGCTTAAAAAATACGTGGTTTTGACATTTTTTTGTCAAAATATAAGCAATGAACCCCGCCAAGAACTCCAAATAATTAACTCCAACGGCGTTTTTTGTTAAAATAGAGGTGAGGACATTTTCATAATTTAAATAATTTTGTCTCCTGAGCACAAAAATCCTAGGTGCACGCCTGCTCTTAATGGTTTTTTTCAATATCTGTAAACAAACCAATAGAACCGTAAACCAGTGATACCGTAGCCTCCGCATGAAAGACACAATTTACTTGAATGCAAGAGAATTACTTTGAGGATGGCGTATTTTATTTTAATACTCATTTTGTTATTAAAATATTCACCGTACTTCTTTTTACTCCTTCTAAGTAGTATTTTCAATCAACTTCTTTATTATTTTAATAACAAAAGCTCTTATTAAACCATGACATAAAATGTTAAATATACATTTGATGATGCTATTAAATATATCTCAAAGAAATTTAGTTATAAAATTCAATCGGAAATTTGAACCACCTGCTAAGATGTTAAACAAGTTATACGACCAATAACTGGCTCCCCAGTGCGCTCGCAAGTCAAAGCTAAGCAGTTCTGCTGATGCTTTTTAGTAACCACCAACCCACAACACGTCAAAGCCCTGGTTAGCTTTAACCCACTACTTGCAAATCCACAAAACATTTCTCTTCAATTCCACAAAAATTAGTTGTAAACAATATTAGATACATGGATATAATTTAACATCGACAAATCAACTTTGTGATAATATTTAATAACTGGTTAATTGAATAACATTGTTAATATTCAACATTTGAGCTAAAAGGTGTTTACAAGTTTCTGATTTCGCCATTTTCAAAGCAATGAGTCACGATTACAATATTTCATCTTATATATTATTTGCATGCTTTAAATAATAATTGACCTGGATATTATTGGGCTGTTAAGTCCGTTCGTTTTTTTTAATAAAATATACATTCTAAAAAAAACTTTTATTATCAAATGTACTGTCCATTATTTTCTATCACGACAAACGCTCAGGCAATTTCATAATGCCATCTCTCCAGTAGGTTCCGTCTTTGCTCTCGAAAAATCTGTCCAGGTGAATTTTGATATCGTCCACAGATGCGAAAGTTTTTCCGTTAAGGGAATTTTGTAGAAAGCAGAACAAATGGTAGTCGGATGGTGCGATGTTTGATTAAATCGTGAAAACTTATAATACTTAACAAAATATTGCACTTTTTAAGGAAAATCCGTTTTATAATATTAAAAATAGTTTGAGATAAGTTTTTAATATTCAGCGGTTATAAAATTCGTAAAACTTATCGATTTTGCATTTATAATTTTATAACGTTTATTCTGATAATGTTATGAAATACGACAATATTGCCGAGTGGCCGAAGGCAAGTTTGTTTATTGATAGATGATACTGGAATATTCTAGAAGCATACAGTGTTTGGCGCGCCTATCTATATAATCAACGAGTCCAACGCAGCGAAAGGTCTACATTTAGAAAATCAAGTGACGATTTTGGTAACACTGTAATAACTGGTAATAGGTATCTGGATTAAACGATTTGGCACTTAATCCGCCTCTATCGATATGGTTGCTAGACTAACCAATTTTTCTTGGTTGTCATTGTTCGCAATTTTTAATCAGCTTATGGCGGTATTCTGAAGTTCCCATCGTAGCACCCGTGAACTTAACACCAATGAAAATAACACTGCTCTATTAAATCAGATTTAACATCGCTGAAAAAATCAGTATTCTGAACAACCCGATGTAAAATCCAATGTTACAATTTGTTTCCGGTGTAGAATTAACACTGGGGCTAACTTCACGTTCGTTTTGACAGCCGTGTAAGAATTATGTTTTGTTGGGTTAACGTTTTTAAAACGGTTAAATAATTATTTATAAATTAGAAATAAAAACAGAAGACATTCAAAATGTAACTACTATTGCAGAAAAATCTAATTTGAAGGCTAAACCAAATGTTACTGCTGGATTAGGTACAGGTTATAATTATTAATGGAATTCCAGTGTTTGATGTCAATCATATTACTACAAAACCTGTTTCTTTTTTTTTGAATTGTAAATCAACATGGGTTTTTACAATTCAGGTAATTTTAACACAGGTAATTTCGATCCTTTTTAATGAGAGTACTTTCTCAGAAAAATGTTCTAATCTGTAACATATGTAATCACAGGGATTGAGGGGTTGTTTAACCCCGGTAAATCCTACCAAAGATCTCTTACATAAATAAGATAGTTTGCAAAAATAGATCAGTCACACCGTTGAGTTACCTGAAAACAGTATATATTGCAAAGTTCCAGAATTTAAAAAAATGAGTGAATCGCTTCAAAATGCATCGTTCGAACAGTAAGTATTTTACATGTTAAAAGAAACTTAATGTTATTTTGGTAAAAATTCCATTCTGTACTTCGGTACTGAGTGGAATTTGAGCCGTTATTTTTTAAGCTTATAAAATAAATTTTCTTTTCTATATAGACAATCACGAAAGCGAAGTGATTTTAGTTGAAAATTTGTTCAAAATAAAATTTAACACCACTCTAATCCAATTCCGTCGAGCTATTTGCTAGCGGTTAATCTAACAACTAAAATGTTAATTCACATCGACGAACGTTAACATAGCGACGTTTCAGAATACCGTTTTTCTAACATCGTTCAATTTCGGGCGATTCCGTCGATGTGCGACTTAACATCTAACTTCAGAATACCGCCATTAGTGTGGAAAACTTACCTATTACCGCTATGCTTCATTCTATCGATGGTACTAGAAACAACAGTTGTATTAAATGTCGCTAGTGATGCAAATACTGACCTGCAGAACTAGATTAAACTTGTTTACCCTTCTATAAATATTAACTGATTCCAGGATGAGAAATAACGATGTACAATCAAGGTTTATGTGTGTTCCTATAAAAATATTAATGAATTTTGCCATGAAATAATCTTTAAAAAATATAGGGCTCTTAATATTTTATTACTAATCATAATACATTGGTTAGAGACAGCGGAATTTTATAGCTTTCTGTTATATAACTTACATATTCATTGGTTTACTTTAAACCGTGTTGCTAGATTAAAATTTACGACCAAAACTTTACTTACAACACATAAATTTAATTCTGTTTACATAGTGTAATTTACAACAAAAAATAACAAACAATTGTAAGGGCAGGAAATGCGATTGCAATTTTGGTGTTAACCTATTGCAGTGATCGTTGTGCTTTGTAGCCATTGTAGATTTGAAAATGATGCCGAAACTGCAGTCAGCATGTTAAATTTTACCAAGTATTTTACCTATATTTCAGTTTCACCAAGTATGAGGATGGGATGAAAAATAGTGTGAACACCTAGGCTTACATGACCCTTGTAAAATTTGATACGTGATGCTATGTTCTGTAGCATGTCAGTAAAATTTATTCCTTTCAGACATTTAGTTTGGTTTGGACAGTATTGACATTTTTGGAAAGGTTATTAATGAACAATATAAACAGAAACGGTCCAATTATTGTACCTTGACCCACTTCTACTTCAAGGTCGCAAATTTTAGAAAGTTTACTATTGCAATAAATTGCTTGCTTTCTTTTTTCTAAAAAACTGCGATTCAAACTATGTGTATTACACAAATTTGATAGAGCGCAAGTTTATCACATAGCAAATCATGTATCACGCAGTCGAAAACCTTGGAAAAGTCGCAATATGCAACCTCTTTTCCAATCTATCCATCACCTCAGCAAAAAGAGCACTGGGAGCCTTTGTGGTGCACAGATTGAACCTAAAACTATATTGTCGACATGTAACTACAGCCTGTATAATAAGACGTCCTTGTTGATTTTTGGCAAACTATAAGAGAGAAATGGAAAAACTAAAAGTATAGTAATATAAATATCATTACGCTACTACCTAATAATTGGTCCAATCTCCATTATTATCAATTATTGCTTGGCATCTTTTTGGTACACTTTCTACCATCTTTCCGGCATACAATTTTGCACTGATCTCCATATCTGCCGTATTTGACGAGTTAGCTGATCCAAATTTTGAACGTTTTTTGTTCAAAGATTATATTTCATGTATCCCCAAACATTTTCAACAGGATTTGCATCGGACATTAGACAAAACCATATCACTACAATCGCGATCTAAATTTTTTTTGGCCAAACGAGTCGTTTTTCGACATGTTTCACTGATAATAATGGTTTTTGTTTGGTGCTCCTGAATTTAATACCATTTTCGATTAAGCGTCTTCTCAAGGTTATTAGACTTAACTTAATGTTCTTTTTTAACAAAATTGCCTGATATTTACGTAAAGATAACATAGGACTATTTTTAAAAACGTTAAAAATCACTATAAATAGCACTCATTATTACACAACCGCACTACTGAAAGAAACACTAACTAAACAAAAATTAAAAAAAATATATACATTCTGTAGCACCATTTTTCATCCCACCTTCGTATAATTATCAATTATTCAATATATTTGAGTTCATCTTTCTGTCTAGCAAAGATCGTTTTTTTAATTTCTCATGAAGTTCAATTAAAAAATTCATTTTCCCAATTATATTTTCCGTATTTTTTAATAACCATGCGACTAAATTTGTTTGTATTGTATTTTAGATATTTGTTTGACTGTGAAAGTGAGTTTGAACAGTGTTCTAAATTACAAGCATTGGTATTTCGTGTGGTAGTTGTTCCATTTTGCATATTAACTCAGCGAATGTCTGTATTGTGAAATTTAATTCAATCAACTATTCGTGTGTTGACTTGTGCACTATCGACAACCGACGCTCAGGGTTCGGATTGCACCTAATTGAATTTTGTTTAGGCCGGATGTTTCGGAGCGATTCACACCAGGGACATTTCCCCGGATTTACGTGATATAAGTAACCCACTTATGACCAAAACACCCAACGGACAAGTTTATGAATAAGATTATAACGACAAATAAACAATAGTAAATTTAAATTATTCAAATATACATAATACCGAGTGGAGAAAAATATAACAATCATTATAGATATTTTCTCCCGTAATTTTCAAGGGCCCGGATTTGGGAGATGAAGTCCGTTTTTTTTTTTTTGGGAGGCAGTCAATTAGATTTGGGAGGTGAGGACCTTTTTTAAAAAAACATAGGTTGAGGGCCCGTAAATCAAAAAGTGTCTTGGGCCCGGCGAAGGCTTCGTCCGCCACTACTTATAATAAATCTATAGATGTGCAATCGAGTTTCTTAGATATTTTTTAGTCACCAAGTTTCTTTACAACTAACGCTTCTGTAACGAATCGCTTAGACCAGCGTTTCCCAAAGTGTGTTCCACGGAACCCCAGGGTTCCGCGATAAAATTCAGGGGTTCCGCGGAACATGGTGCTATTTATATGACTGTTGTTTCATAAAAATTGATTTTAAAAAAAATGATTTAAGATTTAGTTAAAAATGTATTCAAGATACACAGAAAAAACAACTTTCTGGTCTGATATACATATATGACCAATATCCTTATTTATCAAAAAGGGCTATTTGGTTTTTGTTACCGTTTGCAACTACGTACATGTGTAAAACTGGATTTTAAAAATACTCTGATACAAAATCGAAATATCGCAGTAAACTAAATGCTGCACCAGATATGCGAATTTGATTATCCAATATTATACCAAATTTTGAAAACGTATTAGAATTCAAAAAGCAAAAGAATGAATTCATTTTATATGAAATATGAATTCATGATTTATTTTTTACATTTTAATGTTCTAGATTTTAGGAAGACAATGAAAATGACTACTAATTTATAAACTATTACTTTTCTATCGTATTCATAAAAGGAAAAGTTTGCAGTAATGGAATGTTTTTTTTTTGTATTTAAAGTTGTATAATAAATTCCAATAAAAGGGTTCCGTAATTTTTTGAACAGCGCATTGGGGTTCTGCGACAAAATAAGTTTGGGAACCACTGGCTTCTAATCAACACCCACTATGCATCTTTGCATACTTGGACCTTTTTAGCATTTCAGGAGATTTAAATGTTAGATTAAATTTAAAAGATTTTACAATTAGGATAGTAGAAAAAAAGTGATAAAGTCCATTTACCGTAACTATGAAATGACGTCACAGTTGAAAAACTCAACTTGTTGCCAATTTGTAAACTGTCAAAAAAAGTTAGGTTATATCGAACAACTTCTAAACACCTAAATGTCAACCTGACAAATAACGATTGAACAAACCAATTTCAAACCGGCAACATTGAAAAAATGTACCAACATTAAATAAATAAATGTACTAACTGAGTTATGAATTGATGTTGATTAAAACATATCATAACGTTGGTACTTAAATCAACCAAGTGTTACGTCATTTCATAGTTATCGTAAACCGACTTTAATTCACTAAATATATTTTTCCACAACTATACAGATATACGTTCTTTAGAGGCGTGTCAGTGATTAGTAATTGTAGCACGTTCTTCACTACTTTTTATTACACACCGCTGACCTGTTACGTAAAGAGCTCATTACGTAACATGTTGAGCTCATTACATAAAAGGAGCAATGACCGACTGTTGATAGGCAACGTAATAAATAGGTTGAAAACATATGTCAAATTATTGTTAGTTTGCAAAGGAAACCAGATTAAAATTAAATAATATAGTTGAAGTTGTCGAATTTTGAAAATATATTTTTTGATAGAGTAGGTTTTGGTCAGTGAGTTATTCAGCTGACGGAAGTATTGTTATTTTAATAGAATTTACATTCCGTATGACACGTACATGACCGTTGCTAGGCAACGTAATAAATAGGTTGAAAGCATCAAATTATGGTTAGTTTTGAAAGGGAACTGAATAAAAATTTAAATAAGTAATCAAGTTATAGTCGTGGAAAAAGCATAGTATGAAACTTGCATGGAATAGTCATTCCATGCTCGTTGCATAATATACTATGTCAAATTTACATTTTATGCATTGTTCGAAATGACTAGTTCAAAGTTATTGGCTAATAAATTTGAACACTGTTACATCCTGGGCCAATTTTTAGACTAACTCCAAGAAATGCTACTCGAACCATTCTATGGATTGATCAGACATATTTGCGCACAAGTGTTAGAATAATTACTGATACTTGTTTCTTTAAATGTTCTCTGCATCTATTACTATCTATCACAGTGCTCTTTCTCTATCTCTGCAGACCATAAAGACCGCCCTGTCAGGGAAATTATTCCGAACTGTAAACTTCTCAAAATTTGTAATATTTTAGCGTGTTAATCAGTGAACGTTATAAAATCTGGGTGTAAAATGTAAAATCAATGAAGTCATGATTTTATTCATGCTGAAAAAGCTATTTTTAATGAAAATAAAAAGAATTTCCAGCTCATTAGAATAAGTAAAATACTTGAAAAGTTCTTCTTCAGATCTTTCCCCTTTTCAAATCTGGCAAGCGAAGAACGGCACTTTGTATTAAAGATTGTTTTAGACGAACAATGAAAACGTTAAACTTCCGACTATGCTCATCATTGTGTCGGACCGCGCCCGTTCACAATGTCGAGCTACAGCAGTGATCCTCAAACACGACAAAATATATGTCAGAAAATAGTGAAAACCAAAACATTCATCTAAGGCAAGAAGTTGTCCTTTCCGAAGATCTGGGGAGAAAGAAACACTTAAATCGGCTAATTGGAAGATCATCAATGCATCTGTGCAGAGATGGAGAAACGGCAAATCGCGATCGTCTGGTCGATCACAGACATTCGGGTTTTTGATCGCGGAACCGCTTTTTTGTGCTTGAGCTCACGGAATGCTTTTTTGCAGCTCACATGAGATTCTCACAAGATAGCTCACAAGAATTTAAAAGTAGATCCTGCTACTTCCAAGTTTGCCCACCATATCAGGGATCGACAAAATAAATATTCGATAAACGAAATTGTAGATTGTCCAATAAATAAACCTCTAATATGTTGATCTTATCTTTGGAAGCTAGTGTCCAGAAAAGATCTATGCTTTACATTCCGAATTAGTTTGTTAACTATCCATAATATACATGCAATCCAAGGATAAGTAAAGAATTATTATTGTAAAGAATTATTCCAATTTGCTCTCTTTAATTTGGAACATTATCTTGGTGAGGATTTCTTCGTTCGGATAATCCACGACTTGCGAAATTTTCTTCTATAAATCCACAGATCGTGAACGTTAATATCTCTACTTAATTATTTAGTTACAGTTCAGGTCTGTGCACCATAAAATACTACTGGGAAAATGGCGCACTTCACTAAGCGGAGCTTAAGTTGACAAGTCGTTGAAGTCCTAAGAAGTTACAGTTTCTTCATTTTACAAAAAAAAAAAAAAACATAATCAGCGGGTAAGATATTTTTCACATTTATGGCCTTCGCAACTAAAACAATTAGCCAAAACAATTCTAATTTTTCATGTTGAAAATTCCCTGCCTGAACAGAATTCGAACCCGAGACCTTAGCAACGCAGGGCACGTGTGTTACCTACTACGCTACGGTCGGCCGGGTACGAAATTCGTACCCTTAACAATCTCTCTATGTGTTCGTACTACAAACACGTAGATAATTATCTCCGGCGCTTATAAACAGGCGCCTATAAGAGCCTGTTGTCGGCGATAGTTGATTCTTGGAAGTGGATACGTAGAAATATTGTTATAGGCGCCAGTTTATTGAAATTTATTCATTCTAAATCAGTTCATTTTTTGATGTAGAAATTTCTAAATCAATAAACTGACGCCGATAACAACTTTTCTACGTTCCTGTAGTTGCTTAAGAGTGGAAAATAGCTATACAAAATATTTAAAAAAGTGACAGCCAACTTCTTATGAGCTAGTAAATAATATTTCAAAGATGTATTTTTATTAACCTACGCATGTTGCAAATGCCCACAAGTACCAACAAACATTCTACATGTCCGAATACATATGAGAATAAGGCGTTGTTTATTCACGCTGGTCAACGCATATTAGCAAGCGCTTATAGGCGCCGGCAACATCTGCCTTTGCGTAGGTACTCATATACCATTAATTAATTCTGCAAATGTGGTTTTCCTGCCTGAGATCTGGTCTATACTGTTCCTTCATAGGTCTCCCAACTATTCATTAAATTGTTCAAATTAACCAATTCTGTTTTTACGTTGTGGTGAAGACCATGAGTTGAGTACCCCTGATTTTTCTGGTTTAGGATGGACACGAACGCTTAACAAAACTACGGAAACATTCATAACTATCTAACGATGTTAACTTCTGTTCTGACACACCTCTTTGGGTTTTTTTTACCAACTATATATCTTCCTTTCTGTGCCATTTTATTTATTGTGTTTCTCATCATATACTTTTGTTACTAAAATACACTCTTACACAACACTGTTGTGAAAGAACTCGCTTAGAGATAATGCAAACTAAATTAAGAAAAAAGGATAAGTTATGGCTGAGAAAAAGAAACGGCGAATAATGATGCAGTGAAGTAATGAAAACAGAGGCGCCAACATAGGGCAGGTTTTATATAAATACTCTGCCCCCCCCCCCCCCCCCCCGTTTATCTTATTAGTCAACTTTTTACACTTTAGGGAAGTCTTAGCATCACATGACCGCCCGGTTATAGCATATGTAATATAAAAATAAAATGCGCAAAAGACTAGTTTTGAACAAGACAAGACCATATTTAAAAAATTGGTGTATGTGAATTTCCACACATTCAAGGTTTTGTAGGTATTAAATAATTATAAGAAGCCAATAATACGTTGGATGACTACTTTATAATCACATCAAAATCAACAGTTTTCAAAAATCACTTTTATTCGTTAATTTCAGTACTAATAGCTTTCATTTAATTTGTTTTAACTCACAATAAAACTTAAATTAACAGATTGCAACGATTTTTCTGCGGTTTGCTTTGTATCTATATTATAATTGTATATTGAGGTGTTGCTCCATACTCGACAGGTCTATAGAAAACAAGGTCTGATGATGGCCTTATGTAAGAGAATCTTGTTTTTCACAGATAGACTAGATTTTCGGTTGAATATCAGCAAATATGTGTACAATGTACACATATTTGCTGTTGCTGTTTGGGTTGTTTTGTTGCAGTGATTTATAAAGTTAAGTCGTTGGTCCATATGTAGTCCTAAGTATTTTACCGTTGTGTTCCAGTCAATGTCAGAGTCATTCATTTCAATTTTGTTAGTTAAGTGTGGCCTTCTTTTAGTGAATAGTATAGCTTAGGTTTTAGTATTATTTATTTTGATTTTTCGTTTCTCCATGCATATAATTATTTTCTCTGGTTCATGCTTAAGACGATTGATGATGGTATCTACACGCTTGAGTAAATATGGCTGTGTCATCTGCGTAAATCGAGTACTGCACTTTGCTTTCTCGTGGTAGGTCGTTTATGTAAATACAAAAGAGAACTGGTCCTAGGATTGATCCTTGGGGAACACCAGCTGCTACACTTCTGGTTGTAGATTTGTCATTTGTATTCGGACTTTGCCTTTTTACCTGAAATTTCCTCTCCTGTATATATGAATTAATAAGGTGAATAATGTAGCTTGGGAACTTCATATTAATTGACTTCAGTATTAATCCTTTGTGCCAAACCGTATCAAAGGCCTTTTCAACATCCAGTAGTACCATTCCTGTATATTTATTTAGATTGAATCCGTGAGTTATAACATCTACTACCCTAGCCAGTTGTGCAGTAGTTGAATGTCCTTTTCTAAATCCAAATTGTTCGTTAATTATTTGTATTAAATTGTTTGTATCAAGATGGTCACTTATCCTTTTTAGATATATTTTGTGCGGCCCGCTAATATCCGCAAACAATTGCTTTTTAAACTGAAAACATTTGAAAATGAAGGCGAGATCGTGTTTTTTTCTCTACACTTTAAAAATAGACGTGAGACCGTTTTTGTTGCTCTTCACTTTCATATGGAGAGGGCACCAAAATATTTTGTGCGGTCCGCGCCATCCTGTTATAAGGTCAATGTGGCCCACGGTCCAAAAAGTTTACCCACCGCTGATTTAGAGGATAGTTGATTCAAAATGCGGCTTGATATGTTGTCGGAGCCAGAAGATGTGAGATATACTGTGCTAGTAAGCGTATCCATATAATGCCATAATAACACTAAAAGCAATATTAAACAATGAATACCAAAATACTTGCTCTGGCCGGGATTTGAAGCAGAGACCTTTAGCATGTAGGCAAGTCCCTACGATACACCGATTATAACATCATTAAGCTTATCCAAATAACGACATTAATGATATTACTAAAATCAATATTTGGGAAGTAATGTGCAAATATTATAAATAAATCAACAAGAGAAAATAAATGATTTTTTTCAAATGTTATTTTGTGTTCTGTTTGTTAGATACCATTATATTTATTTTTCATCAATTTTCAAGTTGGAAGCTTCACGAGTAGGTGGTAAGTTATACAGGAAATAAAACAAAAATAAGTTTATTCTTTCCAACAAAACAAAACAATGCGAAGTCTAGAATAATATATATGAAGCATATATATCAAATAATAAAAACAACAACCGTGTCTTTTACCAAACTTTGTTAAAATCAGTGTTACAAACAAATAAATAAATAAAAATGATGTATAGATTGTTATTAATTTCAAATTGTTAATTTTGCATGAAAAACCTGTAAGAACTGTGGTGCTTACCATTAAAATGATTTTAAATGATTATAGAATTTAATATCAGTTTTAGAAATAATGTTTGCGTGTTTTGTGGCAGTTTCTAGAAAAATTGAGAACATCATGAATGGAAAATTATACGTTTGAATATAAAAATGCGCTGGAAAAGTTCAAAATTATGACAATTCACTGTCATCGGCTTTCAAGAGTGTTTATGCATTTCACATGCACAAGTACGCTCATTTACATATTTCAAACAACTTGGAAAAGTTCATTGCAAAAATTTGAATGTCTTGAAGAAGTTCGAGTTGAAGCCAGTCACGTATGGTTTCAAGCAAATAAAGAAATTTTTTGAATATATTGTTAACAAAGTTCAACAATAATATATAAAATGATTGATATTGTTTATTTATTAAAATACCTTCAGAATCATCCACAAATATTACTTACTTACTTAAGCCTGGTTTATAATAACTCCATAACATAGCGCATAAGAATTGAACAATGACCCTTAAAAACATCCGTTTGTAATAAACCGAATAAAGAGAGTATTGTAATTTTTATGCTTATGTATCCATAACATATCTATTATAAACCAGGTTTAAATCCTAAAGCCTTTCTACCTTGCCGTATAAGGCTATAGTCGATTTAATTATTTTCTGGTGTTGTTCTCCTTATTTTCATCGTGTTCAGTCCTTTGTATATTTTTTTATCTCCTCCCACTTTACGCCTCTCTTCGTTGCAGATTCTTTTTGTTTCTTGGTGCCAGGTTTTTCTCGGTCTTCCTGGTCTAAGTTTCTTCACTATTCTTGCTTCAAAAACTCTTTTTACTATTTTGTCTTCACTCATTCTGTGTATATGTCCCAGCCATCTTAGCTCTCCTTCTTCTATTACAGTCTCCACTGGTTTTGTGTCTAGTTTTTCTCTAAATACTTCATTTCTTATTCTGTCCAATTTTGTTTTACCTTCTATTTTCCTTAAAAATCTAATTTCGGAGCTTTATTTTGGACCTGTGAGTCTCTGTAGTGGTCCAAAATTCTGAGGCGTATGTCCAAATCGGTACTGTCACTTTTTTGAAGATCTTTACCTTGATGTTAGTTGGTATTTCTTTTTTAGTTAAGAACGATGCTTTGATGCTGTTGAACATTCTTCTTGCTGCGCCTACTCTTTCCATAATTTCTTTATCCATTTTTCCATCTTCCAAGAAAACTGTGCCTAGGTATTTGATGTCTCCTACCTGTTCTATTATTTTGTCATCTATTTTTAATTTTATTGCATTTTTGTCCTGCTTATTACCAATGTTTTTGTCTTTTGTGTGTTAATTTTCATATTTATTTTCTTCAATTCTTTCTTGTATTGGTTCAAGTTGTTTTGTAGTTCGTCTTCGTTCTTTGCTATTATAACCATGTCATCCACATAGTTCTGCTACTTTCACATTTTCCATTTTCCAGTAGTCCACAGAATTATTTTTAAAGATCTTTGCTATTTAGACAATTAGCCAGGACAATTCAAATTCCATGCCTGAGCGGGATTTGAACCCGAGAGGATAGCAACGCAGAACACCTATCTTACCAATACGATATGACGGTTGGAAACACCTAAATATTGTATTTAGGTAATATTACAAACAATTTCTATCAACGTGCAGTTTTCTTCAACCAGTTATCGGACTCGTTTTCCCGAGGCCTGGGCTCGGAGTTATTGTGTTCACGGGGCCAAAGGCCACTCTCGACGGTTATGTATAAATGAATGAGTCCATCTTCAACCTTACTTGAAATACTATTTAGGTCGTCTGTAAATTACATTATTTTAGTTGAGTGAATTGCCATAACTCGCTGAACCTTATTTTGTGTTCATATAATAAACTCCAGTAGCGTATCATTATCTAATTAACCGTTCTCGACTGATTTCCTGGTAAGTAAGGAGAGGAAGGCGAACGTAGAATTGTTCCGACATTGCATCTCTTCCCGCTGGGATCAATAGTGAATAGCGGCGAGCACAGCGAGTTCTTTGATTAAAAGGCGCTGTCTTATAGGCAACAGCCCAGATGTGTCCAAGTTCACTTGATGTTGTCTACAGGTTTGGATAATATGACGTGACGCTCCATGAGTTCGTTCTCGTAAACTTTTAGAGGCATCGTGGTTCCGCTAACATAGATATAAAGTAAAAATATCTTGATGGCTCGCATGCGGTTCGCGAGAGATGCTCTGGCTACATTTACAGTACGGACACAGACGTATAAATGCAAAAGCTCCGGTTGTAACCTATCTCTCACACACAAGCGGCTCGATGTGTGATGACCTAGCCTAGCCTAGCGTCGTCCGACACCGCTACGGTTTGCTCTAATGCAATTGCACTCGCCGGCGTTCTCTCACAGATATCGTAACTTGTCGTAATCGTACCGAGGCAATTTGCATGGGGCAACGGATGGTGGAGGGTGCAAGGTCATGGGTGCTTAGGGAATACGTGCCAAGGAAGTAAATGCGAGAGACGCGCGGGGTTGAGAAGGGAAACGGAGTAACGGTATAGAGGTCTGGATGGAGCTTTTCAAAATGGCGTGCTTACAATAACCACCTCTTACCCTCGTATACGCCAACAAATGGTAGGTTAGAGCGTAAAAGTTGAAAATGATGGTAAATCTGGGAGGAATATCCCCGGCGCACATGGAAATAGAGCAACTTACTAATGCTTGGTTAAGTCTCTCGCGGTAACGTGAACAAGTGTAATCGTCCGGCTGTCCTCTTATAATGCTTCTAGCTTATCTCTTGCTTTAAGAACGGACTGTTGGAATAGAAACGTTCTTAAACTTTACTAAAATGTTACTTGCATGTTAACTCTATAGTACTTGGTATGAATTTGACGACTTTGGAAGTTACGAAACTGTCGTCGTAACTCTAGACGATACGTAATTCTTAGAATAAATACTTCTTGCAGAAGAGAAAGCAGTAAATTCATTATAACACTGTTGAATATTATAATAACTCGTTACCCACGTAGAAACGAAGGCGCGATTGGCTGAGATGCTCGGCATAGCTGACGTCACGGAAAAGTTAAATGGAATAAGTGCATTGGAGAAGTCTTATCCAATTATTCCGTTTACATTCAGACAATCAAACAATTTAACGCTAATTTCAAAATTAAAAAATTTATTTGAAGTGTGAATTTTTCCAATATTTCAGGATCTTGTAAGTGGACATATTTCTAACCGAAATAGCATTAAAATCAATATTTTTAGAAAATTTACCTTTGTTAATTTAATCATTAAAAGCTTTCAATGATTCAAATTGAATACAAATATGGTAGGAGACAAAAGACAAAAGTTTTTTCAATAATTGTCAATGGAAATTAATTACTATGTACATTTTTATAAAAATTTTGTAAAACATAAATTTTTAATAAGTTTGACAGTTCATTTTAGACCAATTTTTATGCGTAAAATGCAATGGCGGAAAAAGCAATTAGTGATTTAAATATTAAAATATGTTTTGAAGGTTTTAATTTTAAATAATGACACTGAAATTTTCCTTAAATATTGTTAGAAATACAATGTTGAAGCAAAGTTTCAGTATCATTATTTAAAATTAGTACCTTACAAGCGCAATCCCGTTTTGACGCCCCTTCTTAAATTTTGAAAAAAAAATCATAAAGTAAAACACATTGACTTAAAGGTATATTTTTATCAGGTTTTTATAATAAAAATAGTCTCAGAATTAAATTTGTCAACAACAAACTAAGTCAGAAAATACTTCTCATTCAGGAATTTACAAAATCCAATGTAACGATTGTGATACGTTTAACATAGCCAAACAAAACGTAATTTAAAGTCAAATTTCAAGAATATTTGAGGGCGTGGAAATATAATAAAATGAATCATCTAATTTTGCAAAACATTTAATAGAAAACGGTTAGCATTGTAAGGAAGATAATTTAGAAATTTTAGAAATAAAATCGAAAAACCTATGTATTTCTTAGAGGGATTTTAAATTAAACATTCACAACGGGAAGGGCATAATCCTATCATCGAACAACTACATAAATCTGTTGGAATCACCTATTCTTAAGACTATGGAATATGATGGTTCCTAATCCCTTCTCACAGTAGTTTAGAAGTAATAGTTAATCCTGTATATTTAGGTAAACTTGTCAACATTGAATCAAAAAATGGGGACAGCCCTTTACCATTCTCCACAATTCAAAATATAGTTTTCTCAAGCATATTAGGGGGGGGGGGGGGGAGAGCTGGGTGCCAAAACAATTTTTGAAGGGACCTGGGCCGCCTCACTTCCCCTTTGGCAACGTCACTATCTATAATCACTAGAGAGCGGCTAATCTAGGTCTTAATACGTTTAAATCCTATCTTTGAAAAAACAACGGATATTACTTAGCATGACATCGTGTTAAGACTTAGATTGGCCGCACTGTAAAAATCACTAGAGTGTGTTTAATATCTAAATTATATTAAATTAAAAAGAACTATGAGTTTTTTCAATTAAGGAGGAATAAAACTTATTATGACCTAATAGACCGGGAGCTCATGACAGTTTTTGGTCTCCGATTTCATACAGCATGCCTTTTGGAGGAGAGAATATTTACCCTGTGACAACAAAAAAGGGATGGTACTACACCCCTGCACGCTTTCCGGTCATAGGGAAAATGGCATTTCCACTTAAACACAAAATTTTTGTGCTTTTCTCTGATTTAATATTGCTTGCCCTTTTGTCAAAAGAAAGTTATAACAAATATAAAGTCTTTTAAATATATGCATGCGATTCGGAGGGTCCCAAAGGGCTCAAACGGTCATGTGATCTTGTAATAAAAAAATATGATTTTCCGCGTTTTCATACAGCATGCCTATAATTAAAAGACTTTAAATTTGTTATAACTTTCTTTTGACAAAAGGGCAAGCAATATTAAATCAGAGAAAAACACAAAAATTTTGTGCAAGTGGAAATGCAATTTTCCCTATGACCGGAAAGCGTGCAGGGGTTTAGTACCATCCCTTTTTTGTTGTCACAGGGTAAATATTCTCTCCTCCAAAAGGCATGCTGTATGAAATCGGAGACCAAAAATGTCATGAGCTCCCGGTCTATAACTTAACCCGCCAAAGATAAGTTGATTATAGCATTTCGTTAGCGTAGTATAATTTAAACTACAACTTTTAAAAGCTGGCATAGAATTTTTAAGCAATTTCATATCATGTAATAACAAGATTGAAGTTTCATCCAGCAAGTGACGGTATAAGCGTTTCCAACAAAACCAAAAAAAAAAACTAATCTCTGTCTACGTGCACTGTTATGTTTTTTGATTCGTTTCTTGTTACAAATTTTAACTGTGCATTTACTGCTAGGTGTAAATGGTTCAGCGGAGCATTAAAAGAATAACTACATACTTGTTTCTCGGTTTGAACAATACAAAATAATATCATCCGTGAGACAAGTTTTCTACTTTGAAAGATACACTAGATAAACTAAAGAAACTTGTGAAAACCTTAATGAAAAATAAATATTTCCCCAACTTTAATTATATCGTAAAAGTATGAAGCGTTTACTAGTTGTAAAAGTTTTATTTTCAACGAGGTATGGTCAAAGAAATTGTTGAGTGGACATACAGAACATTATTTTGACATGAAAACTTAGTAAGGTTTGATGTCACTATTAGATATATGTACTATTGCATGAAAAATTAGATAAAATATATTATAAAAGTTCCTATAGAGTGATACCCGGAATTTAAGAAAGGTAAATTACAAAATTTACTTAACGTAAATTACATTCAATACCTAACAAGTTTAAAAAATGAATTATGAAGATTGTAATTAGAAAATAGGATCCATTCCATGTCAAGTAATTTGAAATTAGAAATCGCCCACACTGGAATATCATCGATTTAGCTGAAAAGTGGCAGATCAATGTTGGAAACGAACTTCTGCAAATATTGAAGCCGATATATTAAATATCCAGGAAGATATGGCCTTCTGCTTAAAGGTCTGTCTCGTTGCGCACTTTAACGGCCGCAGAATATTCAAATTTGGCTGTCTGTAACACAACCAAAGCAGCTGTTGATCTGAAACTGGGTGGAAGTTTATCGTTTTACTGTGAATAAGAAAAAAATAATATGCTGAACACTAAAAAAAATTTCTCTTTGCAGGGTAAGCGGTGAAAATGGACATAAAAAATCTAATTTGCAAATTTAAGCCGAACTTTGGGGTACATTTTTAAGTAATATTAAGTTTATTAAATAAAATAAGATTACAACTAAATAACAAAATTGTGATTTAAATAGTACTAATTAGTAAAACTTACATTATTAACAAATCAAAGGAAAAACAACTGTAGAAAACCTATACGACGTAAGAACATTATAAATTGTAATAGAATAAATAAATTAATTAAGATCAGTAGAGTAGGACAGTAGGTATAATTAAATGGCCCATAATAGGCCCATCGGGTATATATATATATATATATATATATATATATAATAAGTATATTAGATTATTCCGTTCCAAAACTATATAATGTAGAAGTTATTGGGATAAACGGTGGAGGTAAGTAAACTCAACGATTACTGAGACCCAATATTTCGGTCAAATTTTTTTGACCTTTTTCAAGGGCTGAAAATTTATTAGAGATACCCGTATATATATATATATTTGGATATTTGGTTCTTGACGAGTATTATATGAAATAAAACGCAGGTTCTCTTTTATTCGTCAGTTTATTAAAATGTTCTTGTGAATTTATAAAATATGAAACGTTTCGTGCATGGGTAGTATGCACATCTTCAGTCTACAATAATTAAAAATGTATGAAATAAAATTACATTACATGAAAACATGATTGTAAAATATTTGTACTAAGTTATGATATTCAAAGTGTAATATTAAGAAAATTGGTTTATGAACCAGTGGGTGTTTAATAATAAGTGTTCCAAAACATAGAAATAGAGACAACTTACCAGTCAATCAGATAAAATAAAATCACCACGTAGTCAATTCGAAGTTAAAAAAGTGTGTGTCAAAGATAACGTGTCCCAATAATTCCGTTAGAAACATATGGACAAGAATTAGGAATATACTCGTCGGTATGACTCATGTCGGTGGTAGACACTCCGTACGTATGTGGTGTGATGTTAAGTCCGTAACTTGTCTTGACCAATATGTTTAAACGAAACAAAAGTCATATCTTATAGTAAAATTTTATACAGCTGATTTAACTGTTCCGTATCTGTTTTTTTATTGACACAATTTATTTCGGATGTTTGGATATGCAACATTTCCGAGATTAATCTTTTTTCTGTGTTGATTTCTTTGTCCAGAATCTTGACATCTTCATATTTGAACTCATGTTTTAGGGTGTTCGCATGAATGGCCAAAGCAGTACTTTTTGGTTTAACATGAGTATCAGACTTGTGTTGTGTTAATCTTTTCTTCAGGGTCTGATGAGTGGTCCCAATGTAGCATTTGTTGCAGTTTCCACATGGAATTTGATAAACTAAATCTGAGTTTTCAAGTTTCGGGATTTTAGTTTTTAAGTTGGTGAAATTCTTACTGTTTTTATTGTTTGTTGAAAAAGCGAGAGATACGTTATGTTCTTTGAATATTTTTTTAAAACCATTGAAGCTGGTGTTCTGGTACGGGAACTTAGAATATTGCGTTTTTTCTTCATCATTCACTTCCGGTTTGGTATTTCGGTTGTAGGTGGCCCATATGCGTTTCTTGATGCACTTCTTAACTATTTGGATTGGGTAATTATTTTCCTTTATGAACGCCTCCGACACTTTTTTCAGATTTTTTGGCCTGAACAACGGGTGAGATAATTTTATGGCCTTATCTATTACGTTGTTCAGGGTGTTGATTTTTTGGTTGTGTGGATGGTTGGAAAAATAATTAACGTATCTCCAACTGTGTGTGGATTTCTGGTACCAGTTCGTGATGATTGTGTTATCACTGGAACGTATTAATTCAGTATCCAAGAACGAGATGCTGTTTTGTACTTCCTCTTCATGGGTGAAATTTAACCTTGGGTGGAAACCATTAAAGATATATATATAGTTGGATTGTTGTTCTTGACGAAAAATGAAGGAGGAAATAAAAATTCTTGAATACTCGTCAAAAGTTTATTTATAAAATATTAAGAGACGTTTCGACTGGTAAATCCAGTCATCCTCAGTCTAGAGTACGTTGTCAATATTTAGCAGAAGTATATTCTTATAAAAAAATATACGGAAATGAAAATGAAAAAACCATCCAAAACACATTCAGAATAGACATGGCAGTGCAGAACAGGACGGCTCGAGATTGTCTGAAATCTAGATTGTCCGCCTCTTAATATTTTATAAATAAACTTTTGACGAGTATTCAAGAATTTTTATTTCCTTATATATATATATATATATATATGTAATATATATATATATATATATATATATATATATATATATATATTTGTATTTAAGTTGGCAACTCTAATGTCTGACATTTGTCATCTGCTGTTATTGAGGTTATTAAAAATGGATCATTGAAGGTGAAAAAATTATGGGCTGGAGGTGTTTGGACCATTCTTTTTTGAGAACGAGTCTAGCCAAGCTATAACTGTAAATGAAATACGATATCGTGCCATGATATCTAACTTTTTGTGGGATCAATTAGACGACATGGACCTCGAAGAAATGTGGTTTCAACAGAATGGTGCCACATGCCACACAGGAAGAGAAACCATCGATTTATGTAATATCACAAATCTCGTACGTATATATGCGTTTATAGCACATCTAGGATTTTTTGGGTTTTACGGCCCGGGATCAAAGCCTGTTTTCAGCCGCCAAGGATTGAGAAACCATCTAGGTTTTACATAAACAAAAAATTTCAAGCAAATTATATTCGAACCAACAATATGAAATACAATTTAGAATTTTTTTATTGTATGAAATAATTGAAAACAATGCAAAGTCCCACGTCACAATCTGGACAAAAATATCGACAGTCTTTCCTCTTCTTAGGGTGATTTTTCGAATCGGTTCCTTTCCATTTACTTAGACGCGAAAAGACTTTTTTGTTGCAATTTTTTCTAACAAAATCAAAAGTTTCGGCGGCAATTTTTCCAGCAAGATTATTTGAAAAAATATCTTCAAAATAATCAACAATCGGCGACTCGTTATCGATACCTACATGATCAGCTTTAAAGTCTGAATTAGTGTTATCAAATAAATGTATAATTAGTTGAAATTGTTGCACTTTCTTCGTCTTCGTCACTAGAATACTCACTTTCTTCAATGTCGGAATCTTTAGAGTCAATATTTGTAATTAATTTACTTAACTGTTTAGCTTCTTCATCAGTTAAACCTACGAATCCAGCCATTTTGAGGTCTTATTTTTAACATTTATCATAACAAATTTATTAGAGCAAAACAAGATAGGCTTTTTGCATAATATTGAAGTTAAAGCGCAAGTTAGAACTGAAATAACATGTGTTTTTCGATAATATATAAACAGACAAATAAATTGTTGCGATCAAGTTAATACAAGTTCCCGTACGTATATACACGGAAGAAGCACAGTTTATAAAACTAAAAAACGTAAATGTACGGGGGTAGCATATAAAAATATATTTTGGAAAACGTCTATTTACGAGCGTAGCAGCGAAAGGGTTAAGGTGTTCTATTATTATTACATCTGCCGAAGTGACAGTTAATTATTTTGGAAAAAAGTAGCTATCTTTGTTGTCCTTATGGTAGTTGAATTGACACAATTTTTGTTACATCCCTAGAGACGTAAGTAATTTATTAACGTCCCGTCGTCAATAGAAACCGGGAATTACTACGTAAGATCAACTTTCGTTCCGCAAAACAATGTAATAATAGCCAACTTAGGATACAAGTGTAGGAAAATAATATGATTTTGACTTGTTTTGCTATATTTACTATATTAGTTTCACTGTAATAAATAAATTAATTTATGAAAACTTTTTTTTCTCTTTTTTAATCACTGACCTGGCCCGATTTCCCGGTACTAAATATGTTTCCAGTCCAGTCCTGCTGTTGGGCTTCGGTGTAAAGAAATATAACAGATAGCCGACAATAACAGAAGTGTGGCGGTAAAAAGGTTTTGAAATTATTACCGCCATATTTCACTGCGACTGATTTAAAAAGAATTCGCATTTTTAGTTTCTGTTATAATTATTCAAATTACCTCGTAAATTATAGTTGAAAAATACTAGGTAAATTCACAATAGATAAAGTTTTAACGACGTGCAAAAACATTATGTACAATAACATGTTTGACTTTTAATTAAAAATTATAAACTAAACAGCAGGCTCACACATTTTATTTCAAATACGTACAGGTTTCTTTTACTCTAAAAACAATGTTATAGGCACTAATTAAATAATTACAACATATTAATTAAAATTCTAGTAATTAACAGTCGGCTATTGGTCCCACACAGGCAGGATTTTATTTATTTATTTTATTCTTTTATCGGGGCTACCAACAGATGTGAATTACATTACATTACAATAAAAAGCACAGTACCAACAAAAAAAGTAACAATAACGTAATATCTATGTTAATAAAATTGGAGGCTGTATCTATTTTTTGGGTTTTGTAGGTATGACCCTTATACCGTCATTTTGTCGTCTGTCTGTCTGTTCGGTAAAAATTGTAGCCAAACGACTAAACCTAGAATTTGGTACATAGGTAAAATACTAAAACGTCTAAAAAACATATCCCACTAAAAATATAAACAAATATGGGCTCATCGAAAAAATATATATATTTAAAATCTAAGAAAGGGTATCAAATGAAAACCCTTAGTACGTGGATTAACGATCAAAATTTTATTTTTGCAAAATAGATTATTTTGATGCGATTTTTGCCAAAATTGTGGGAAAAAAATTATCCTACACCCTGTAGCCCAGATGGTTTAAACCAAAAATCTGAAAAAAATCTAAATAATGTACATTGGTGTGTACAATAGTACAACAGAAATTTTTGTCAGACAGACAAAAATTGAACTTTTTGCGGATATCATCTTATAATCATCTGATACACGTAGAAACCAAATATGAGGCCCAAAAAATAAAAAATTGATGTGGAGTGGGAATTTTCACCCATTGCTGGGTTTCGCAGGTATATAATAAGTGAAGGCAGCATGCTGAATGTGTAGTACAAATTTTGCTTTGTAGTAATCACGGAAAAATGAACGATATTTTTAAAATAATTTATCGTCTGCTCATCTAAGAACTTTAAAAACTAATTTTATGTTAAAATATTTTTTGTTAATTTTAAATCGAATACCTAATACCATTATTTAGGTTTCTTAATATGTGCAGTAAAAATAAAATTGTCTCCTCTGCCCGGGATCGAACCCAAGTTTACTACGTAGCAAGCGAGCAAGCTAACCATTATACCAGGATACGCCTTCTTCTTCTTCTTCGTGTGTTACATAACTATAACTTTTGTACATCGTCAATAAAAAAACACAAAAAATACTTTATTTTCCGAAAACAAAATCTAAACAAAAATTCCTGTTGTGCTATTCCGGTTAACACCAATGTACATTACTTAGATTTTTTTCAGATTTTTAGTAGACAAATATTTTTTTGCACAATTTTGGCAAAAATCTCCTCAAAATAATTTATTTTGCAAAAATTAAATTTTTAATTTTGATCGTTAATTAACGTACTAAGGGCATTCATTTGATACCCTGCGAATTTTAAAAAAATATATTTATTTTTCGATGAGCACATATTTGTTTATATTTTTAGAGGGATATGTTTTTTAGATATTATAGTATTTTTCCTATGTACGAGGTAAAAAGTTGTATAAGCATGCCAAATTTCAACTCTCTAGGTTTAGCCGTTTGGGTACAATTTTTACTGAACAGACAGATAGACAGACAGACAAACAGACGACAAAATGACGGTATAAGGGTTTTTTGGTCATACAAAACCCTAAAAATATAATACTCTTTAGCTTTCGCCAACCAAAAGTACCAAATTTTGCTGTCAAACACTGAGACATATATTTAACAGCTTCTACCATGAGTTCAAAAAGTAAGGGTTGGCTATGGAAAAATCAAATAATGTCCACTTCAAGCTTTAGAATTAATTAACTGTTATCACTGTTGTTTTATGTCATAAGAGGACAATATGACAGTATAAGGGTTTTTTTTTGTCATACCTACAAAACCCTAAAACTGTATAAAAGAAAAGTTTCTTGTCTCGTCAAGGGAGTTTTTAATAAGATGAATGGGGCCTACAGGGTGCTACTTGAGATTGAACTCTCGCTTAACCTCTTCGTTACAGTAAAAATGTATAGATAATAACCGTACGAAATACGGGCACGTCAGCTAGTGTATTATAAACTTGAAATAACATTAATTTACAACGCCAAGTGCAAATATATCAACTTCTCTAGAAAACGAGAACCGTCGAACGTTGTGTATTCACTAGACAATACACCTTTAGAGGAAACCAAAGATATAAGGGATTTGGGCGACTTATTTAGTAGCGACCTTAATTTTACTGCCCACATCAACACAATCATCAGCAACTCATTACGCATGCTGGGCTTTATAAAAAGACAGTCTGTCAGCTTCAGAACTTTACATACTATCAAAGTCCTGTTCAATTCTTTAGTGAGGTGTCAGTTAGAATACGCCACATCTATATGGTCTCCAACCCAATAGAGTTGGATTAACAGACTTGAAAATGTGCAAATCAAATTTTGTAATTATGCAATTTATAAATCGGGTATTTATTACAGTGCTGTACCGAGAGCTGAACGACTATCCGCACTTAATTTGAAACCTCTACAAGATAGGCGTCGGATTTTCGACTTATGCCTACTCCATAAGATAATGCACGGTACCACTGACGTTCCTGACATCCTCGCTAAAGTTGGACTGAGAGTTGCACCTTACCCAACAAGGAACGTGGATTTATTCCACTTGCCCAGGCGCCGAACATCTTACGGACTCAACTCCAGCCTGGACAGAATGTGCAAGCTCTACAACGACCTGGCCCCAGATTTGGACATTATGTGCTCCTCTTACATTGCTTTTAAAAATAATCTAAACCGTTTATTCTAGTCCTGTTTATTTAGCATTTTTGTTTTTTTAATATATTTTTTGTAATTTTTTTTGTTGTTTTTTAATATTGGGTAATTTAGGTAATTTTATCCTGTATACACTTAAGTTAATAAATAAATAAATAAATAAATAAACACTTTAAAATAAATTTTTCGAACAATTTGATTTTATAAACACCTCTGGTTTTTAATACTTAACATAATCGAGCGCCTATGTATATTCACTTTTTTGGTTTTCTTTATAGCTATAGCGGTAACGGCGAAAAGATATGGTTGAAAAAAAGTATATTTCTATCTAAAAAACATAGTAGATAACCAGAAAACCCCTAAAAAGTTATTATTCAGCAGCACCCCTTTTACGATGTTGTTTATTATGCAATAGATACAATGGGGGCGCTTGAACACTTTACTACATTACATTTCTTTCCCTCATTCATTTATTTCGTTTCCTGTCATTCTGTTCGTTTTGTTTGAGTGTCAGTCATTAACTCCACCATCAACACAGTTATTTAAAAAAAACGTCATACATAGAATGTATGATAGTATTTTTTGTTGAAATTTTTCGTAGAATCACAGCTCTTGTTCATTCGGTGACATAAGCGTTCAGCAGCATCAACTAACTAGGAGACAAAAAAAGGCGAACCCAAACAAAAACTCTTTCGTTAGAACCATTAAGAGTGCTTTGATATACCAGAGAACCATGTTCTATAAGGTTTTGGTCGGTAAGAAGTAATGTTGTGGAGAGAAACCGTTTTAGATTGTAACGAAACGAAATTACTTGAGAAACTATCGTTTGTTAAGGCAATCTTGTAAATTACGTTTTGTGGCTTTGATAATTTGTGTTCTTTTCGGTCATGGATGAGAAAAATATTTACTGTATTTTGTGTTTTTAGAGCTTGAAATTATTGACCTTGGTGAGACGAACGATATTTTTGGTATAATAAAAATAAAACTGTTAAAAGTTTTAAATTTATAGTAAAATTGTTTCATCAGCTGGATGGTTTATATTGCTATATTACTGAAAATTGTTTTATTGTTATTTGGTTTATATTTTCTAGTTTTATTTCTTTAAAAAATGAGATTTTAACTGACAACTCACTACTGACTTCAACGAACATGAACATCAACACATGTTAACAATTTTAAACAAATACGAACAAGCAAGAATGAAAGGAAACGAATAAATATCGAGTGTTCCTTGATATTTCACAAGTAAAATCTGGATTTGAACTCGTGTCTACAGTGGTAGTAATAAATTTTGAAATGACCCGTACAAAAAATATTTGTAGTTCTGAAGTTTCGAGATAAAAAAGAAACATGGTAGAAAAATCGACAAATATGATAATAATAGCAAGATGGAATTTAACTATTACCTGTTATGTACTTATATTATACACGTACTAAACATACAGCCGCTATCTCAGATAGAGTTAACGAGATTAATAGGGGGTTCCGCACAAATACTTGCACCCTAAAGCGGCAGATTTTTATTTATTACATATTTGACAGGCGATTTGAATTTACAAAATTTTAAATTAAATTTTGACCCGCCTGGGCTAAAAAGTTCGCGCGGAAGCATTATCGTCATGCAAGCGCCAAGTACAAGGTGTCTCAAAAGAAATTTTATATTTAGTGGATCGATTAAAAAAAAGTAAGCCGTATATAGAAAAAATGTTTATTAATTATTAAAATACACTTTTTGGGGATTTATTTCTTAAAAATAATATCGTCTAAATGTAGACCCTCGCGTTCTCGGCACTCATTTAATCGAACAGTAAAATTACTTATGACGTCTCGGCAGGTGGACTCAGGGATGGCTGCCATTTCGTGACGGATATTTTCTTTCAAATGCGCCAGTGAAGTCGGTTTATTGGCGTAAACTTTAGATTTAAGATAACCCCATAGGAAAAAGTCCATAGGGGTTAAATCTGGACTGCGTGGATGCCAATTTATGTCACCTCGCCGGGAGATCAATTTGCCTGAGAAAATTTCACGAGCACGTGGCAGAGACATATTGGACGTGTGTGAAGTTGCTCCGTCCTGTTGGAACCATGTTCTTTGGTTATAGCCAGGAAAGTTTTGCAGTTCAGGTACCAAGAAGTTGTCTAACATCTCCACATAACGCTCTGAATTCACTGTAACTGCACGCCCCCTTTCGTCTTCAAAAAAGTAAGGGCCGATAATTCCTCGCGCCGACATCGCAGCCCATACAGTCACTTTAGGCGAATGTAGGGGTTTCTGATGTTTGCGTTTCGGATTCGTTGCACTCCAGTAGCGGCAGTTCTGCTTATTTACGTGGCCATTAAGATGAAAATGAGCTTCATCCGAAAACAAAATGTTGGTAAACGTTGAAAATCGCTCAATCACCTGATTTACGAAATTAAGCCTCTGACTGGCATCTTGGGGCTTTAATTCTTGCACCAATTGAATATTGTAGGGGTGCAGCTTTAGGTCTTTGTGCATAATGCGATGTAATGATGATCTATGCACATTTAAAGCACTTGCGCGCTTCCGAATTGAAAGGTTCGGGTCGTCACGAACAGACTGATTCTCCACGTTTTCTATCGTTCTTGATGTCCTAGGTCGCCCGGATTTTGATTTATCCAGCGTTGTACCAGTCTCTTCAAACTTTTTAACCCAATGTCGAATGAGAGGAATGCTTGGCGCATCATTTAAGTGGCGAAAACCTCGAATACTGCAGAATTTTCTACGCGCTACAGTCGCCGAATCACCGTTTTTGTAAAACTCTCGCACGCATAACGCGCGGTCTGCTCCCGAGAAACGCTCCATAGCGACTGCATTCCCAAGAGCCAGGCTACCGATTGACATAACCCTCGCGCCCCTCTGATACGTTGCGTTCACGCAGTAAGCTAAATAAATATAACATTTCTTTTGAGACACCTTGTATTACTGTTTGTGTATCAGTCAGGTTGCGGGGTACCAATAGCGTGTAAACTTTCCTAACTTCCAAATGGTCGCGAAGAATTGAACGGATAGCTGGTGCATTAATGTACAAAGACACCTCTATCTGCCTGTATGTAATTCGCCAATTTTTATCTAGCAGTTTTTTAACCGCAGCAATATTTACAGGAGTAACTGTTTCATAGGGCCATCCTGGACGACCATCATCCAGGTTAAATTTTCTCTTTTAAATTGTTTATACCAACGAGACACTGTGCTCCGACTTGGACAACTGTCAGAAAAAATAGTAAACATTTCGGATATGCACTCTTCCGCAGACAGACGACACGTTTGAAATTGTACAAAATTATTGCATGATGATCTCCTCGTGTTAATTCATATTGATATATTTACACTTGCAATAGACTGACTACATAAAATGTATTTATCATTGTATCTATTATGTTTTGAATGGCCTATTTAATGATGCAAGAATAAACTTGCTATGTTTATTTGTACAGCCGTATCTTAAAATTTTTCTAACACTCTACGTACTTAGATTTTTAATAAGTAAAAAATTTTAACTTTTATAAAGCTGTGAAATTGGTTGCATGTTGCAACACCGCATAATGCACCATATCGTAAACGATAGTGAAGGTAGGAAAGCCGCGGTGTCAGTAGGAATCAGATAACAAGATGCATTAATTTGGGGTGCGCCAAAACGGGACTAATTAGCACAGAAATGCGCATGCATTTACTGATAAATGAGGTCATTTGAGTTTCAACTAATCCTCCGAAATGGGAACACTGTAAATTTACGTGTAGGCGACGCACTCACCTGATATGCTTAAATATGATTCAGTTGCAAAATGAAACTATCAATCAACACATTTCATAAATCGATAACAGGGAGATAAATATAGATATACACGTCAGATAGTCATCTGCCCAAAAATAGCACAAATAGTAAACGTTAAAATTGTGTATGAGGAGATGTAATTGTGTATCAAAACAAGTTTTTTCACAATAATACAATTTTAAGATAACTCTAAAAACATTATAATCCTATTTGGTCTAATTTGGGAAACTAATTTTTTGACCCACTTATTTCTAAAGTCGTAAACATTGAATTTAAATGTGTCATTAAAATTTTAATGAGCAAAAATAAGAAAATCGATTATTAAAATTTGGAAAAAAACACGTTTTGAATGAACTTATTGGACAAATGAAGACTTATATGGACGAAAGAAGGATAAAATCCGATTTGAATGAACGTTTATTAGCAAAAGTAGGTTTACATTATTCTAAAATGTTCTGAGATCGTTCGATATTATTATTTTTTTTTTAAATATGCAAGTTACAACTATAATCTTCCAAACAATCACATATAACCTTTTCTTGAGCAATAGGAAAAAATAAAAAAACACTCGGTAAGTTTTAAATTGAACCGCCTGTTTTATTATCTTTTTTTATTATTCAACATGTTTCAACGAGAGCCTACAACTGAATCAATCGATTTAATTTTTCTTGAGATTGTTTTTTAGGATATTGTAGGTACGGCCATCAAAAACACCCTTAAAACGTCACTTTTTGTCTGTCTGTATGTCGGTCTGTCTGAATGTATGATAGAAATTGTAGCCAAACGGCTCATTGACTCACATATAGGAAAACTATAGGACAGCGGTTCTTAACTGGGGGGTCCAGAAAAGACCTTAGGGGGTCCCGAAATTAAAAGAAAATAAAATTACCAGTTTTTGCTTTTAAAATTACAATAAACTTAATTATTAAACAATAAATTATTAAGAACATTTAAATTATTATTTAAAAAAAATTCTTGGGGGGTCTAAATATGTATTTAATGAAAAATATAATTTTTTTTCTTTTAATTTTGATAGGGAAATCAAATGAAACCTCTTAATGGGTGGATGAACAAGCAAAATTTTATTTTTTAAAAATCAACTCTTTTATGGATTTTTTGCCAAAAATATGTAAAAAAAAACTTTTGTCCCCCACCTTATATCCCAAAACGTTTGAACTAATAAATATAAAAAGTCCCAAAAAAATAGTTTGAAATAAAAAAATAAATCTCAATAATGTACGTTTCCCATTAATTACCGGAACAATTAAACACGAATTTTTGATCAGACTAGTTTTTAAAAAAATATAGAATTTTTTGTGTCGTTGGAAAAATAATAAACGTTTCTTTAAATTTATTGTGTAGTAATAATAATAATACTAATAATAATTTATTGATCCAATAGATTACATACAAGTAATATTGGATAAGTCATTTTATAAATTGAAAATAATTCATATCAAAAGTATCAAAAGAAAGCTCTTAAAACGTAGATTAAAGAACGGAAAGTAGTTTTTTAAAGTTTCCTTATTTTAACAGGATTTTTTACAAAAACGTACTAAAAAAATTACTGTCCCGCACACTTTAATCCGAAGGGTTACACTGAAAATCTGAAAAAATCCAAGTAATGTACATTGATATAAACCGGAAAAACGTAGGACAGGAATTTTTGATCAGATTTCGTTTTTAGAAAATATTGCAGTTTTTATGTTTTTGACAAAATTCATTATTTTTTAATTCATGGCTAAATTATGGCTTATAATGTTATGGATTTTTTCTCTTTATAGCTAAGTAGTCTTTTCTCGAAATTAAAAATATAATAAAAAGATAAGATTTGAATAGCTGAGAATCGAGTTTACGTGTGTAAGCTCCGCCTGCTGTTATAAGGAATAAAACATTTACAGTAGTGAAATACTTCTAAAACAAATAGCACATTGTTAATAATGAAAAATACGTTTTGAAATTGAACTAATATGAAACCATTTATTACTATATTTCTTATTAATTTAATGAAGACTTAAATACGTAACAAATGATAAAAAAAAAAATCGCTGAGATTTAAATTTTACTGTGACGAAACTATCGCAAATTTTGTTTAAAGAAAAAATACTACCTACGGAAATATGTTCAGAATTAGTTTTTAAAAAAATACTACCTATGGAAATATGTTCAGAATTAGTTTAAAAAACTATACAGGTGATGCATCTTTATAAATTAATATTTTAAAAATATAAAACATAAAATTTTACATTATCCCACTGTTATTTTTGCGCATTTTATTGTATATAAAAGAAATACCAATAGAAATATATTTTCTAAATTGTTAAATTCAATATTGTATTTTCTTTTATAGGTTTTAGTGTTCTCTCTGCAATGTAGTTGACCAGTTCTTTATCTTATTGTCTGATTATACGGGCGACTGTAGCAGTGATGCAGTAAATCGTTCAAAGTGATAGTCCCAATAGTGATCTACTAGATACACGTGTGGTCACTTGCTTGAGTATTTTTCTGTGTAAGTCTTTTCACCTAAAAAGCTTTTAGTTTATAAACAGAACCTATTTTATCTAAATGCGACTGGATTCCAGATTATCACAAACAATAGGATTCCTCTTTTAATTTGTAGCTTTTATTACATCACATAATAAACCAGGAACGAACAGAAATGAGATAAAGTGAAATATGATAAAAAAAATGTCATAAACACAGATCATTCAAGGCTAAACAACAATCAGTTTTGTGATCGGTTGATCAGATATTATAGTTTCTTGCAAATATGATTAACTGCTGCTAAATAAATGCTCTATTATTATTATTATTATTATTATTATTATAAAAATTGGATAGGTAGTCACTCAGAATGCTTTACCCATATCGAAGTACTCCGACTCGGGCAGCAGATAGAATAATGTTGCATTTAAAGATAGTTCGTTCTTAAATGAGCCGGTTCACTGACCCGGATCAATACACTGGTCGAAGTGAACCGGTTCACAAAGTTTAATTAAATCTCCTCATAGCTCACTGCATAATTTCAGGGATTCGGCATGGAATGGTTGGCTAATAATAATATATTTTTTAGTGACGATAATGTCAATGGTCCTAAAATTGTAAAATGCTGTCGGCAATCTTGTCTGCAAGACTACAAATCACTCTAACTCGCCGTTGTAGGCAAAAAATTAGTTGGGTATGTGTAGAGTGTCCCCAAACCAGCAGAGCGTATGTGATGTGCGACTCAAACAGGGCATGATAAGCAGTTACTAGAATATGTCTGGGTACATTTGATCTTAAATTTCTTATGCAAAAGATGGATTTACATAATTTAACTGCGGTAGCCTCCACATGTCTTTCCTAGCTTAGGTTTCCACCAATGGTGATTCCTAAAAATGTCACAAGATCTTGGCTATTGTTTCCTGGTGTTGGTCTTAGAAAAAATAAGAGCTGTTGGGTTTTCGATTCATTTAGACTTGACCAAAAATCAATCTTGCGCAGCTTTTATTAAGCTGTTATTGGTTATTTTCATGTCCTGAAAGTCTACGGACTGATTAAGTAGCGTGGTGTCTCCTGCATATAGAATTGCTTTTGTGTTGGCCTTTTTCATGAAAAACTGCAAATCATTTATATAAAACAGAAACAACAATGAACCTAATATTGAACCTTGCGGCACACTGGTAAATACTAAGGCTAATACTAAAGAATCTTAACGGTGTGCGTTCTCTTCTCAGCACAAAATTTGTTTGAGACACCTAGTCTTTCCCGGATTTCAAAAAAGCATCTAAGAAGAATTTGGGGTGATCCACAGTATCACTGATAGTAAGCAGTGCTGTTAATGAAATCACTGCACAAGTTGGCAATTTTTAGAATTTCCTATTTCCAAAAATTACTCGTTTTCCAACTGTTTTTCAACCGTGACTAGTGTAATTGCCTGTGCCTATATAGGAAAAATGTCTAGGCAGAGTCTAGCGAGCCAAAAGCCAATTGCAACAGTAATAATGACCTGGAAATGGAAATGGATAGAACACACACTGAGAAAGCCTGAAAATACCATCTCCAAACAGGCACTTGAATGAAATCCTTCGGTAGCGCGCAGATCAGGTAGACCTCAAACTGACGCAGGTCCATTTCTCAAGAAATTATACAGATGGGAAAATCACAGCCGGAAATTACGGTCCTTGCAAAGAATAGAACCATATGGCGATGCGTCGTAGAGTCGCTTTGCTCTACCTAGGAGCTACATCTATATATTCAGAAATAGAAAAACCGAAGATTCACAGGGATGAAAATAAATCGTAAAGGAAAACCTACGTTAAATATAGAAGCAACTTGTGATGCGTTGCAGAAATCCGGAGGTCTAATCAATAGTTAACAAATTTTATGACTTTATGTTCCATAAAGTAAGGCTGACCAAACTTTATGATACGATACTATCACTGTATTATGGTAAACTCAATTTATGCGTCATTTAAATCCAGCTAGCTCTACACTGATATCCGTATCAGTTATAAAAAAAAGCACCATTTGATTTGTAAATTAAAATTTAATTTCTAGATTAGGGGGTATCAGGTTCTATTTAATTCCGCAGGACAAAAAAAGTAATATTTTTATCACAAACTCCACTATTGCGATATGGTTTGGGATTATTTAATAAAGTAGATCATTGCCTTTTTTTATTTTTTCATGTATTAACCCTGTATATGCGTGTGTATGCCTGCTTATCATTTATTTTTAATATCGAATAATCATCATCATTATTTCAACTATGTCATCCATCGTTGTAAGTCTCCCCAAGTGCTTTGCATCGAATAATATCTGTTTCTAATTTTGCAAACCAGCTCTTTCTAAACTTATTTCGTAATGGAACCTTATACAATTCTTCAAAGGTGGCGGAGACATTCCCATACCTATATTTTAGCCCCTTCTTCCAGTTTAATAATACAATAAATGATGCAAAAATTATTTTAGTGGTACAAAATTTCTTTAATTTAGCAAATATTTAAAAGAAATTGTGTTTAAATTTGAAGTAAACTTATTAATTACACAGATTAAAAAAGATTTTGTCCTCGAAGCAACTCAGGAGTGTTCTGCTGATTTCAAAAGGGGTCTCAGAATTTTTCACCCATAGTTTGTAAATTACGCCCTTTTTAAGATTGTACAATATAATATCTCGTAACACATTTATAGAGTGTTTAGGGAAGTTCTTTTTTCATTAGTAAAATTCCAGTGTTATCTTTAATATCAGTTCTGGGAAGATTAATCCAAATCCAGACAGGCACAAAATAATATTCAGTTTTTGCCAGATGATACTCTTTGGACTTAATGAGTCAGAAATTGCCCGAGCATCAGTGATGCAAAGATCAAAGAAAGGATCTTTCCAAGACCTCAAATAAGAGAACTAATTCAAAATAAAAACTTAGACGGTCAGTTGAACCAGTCTGAAAAAGCTGCATAGGAGTCTTTCAAGAATATTTGCTGGAACTTTTTAGGGAAGCATAAGATAGACATCTACCAAGAAATAGTAATAATTGTTTAAAATCTTATAAAACCAAAAGATGTAACGTTTCTTTAAAAATCTATTGTTGGATTCGCACGTGGATTTCATTCCAGCAAATGTTGTGCAGTCAGCGATGAACATGGCGAACGGTTCCACCAGGATATTTCCAGAAAAGAAAAGCGGCCAGGACAAGGAACTCTTTAAAAGGTATGTTCCAAAGGCTATGTATGTAAAGTACAGTAAATAAATGTAATACTGACTCCATTAGAACTTTTATTTATTTATTATTTATTTTTTATTATTTTTTTCGACTACCAGGTGCGTTTTTATGTTTTTTACAATTTTATTATTATTTTATCATCATACTGACCAAATATATATCTTTAAAATTGTATTTTTCTATTTTATTTTTTTTTTTTTTTTGCTTTGATAATGCTCGAATTGAGCGAAACTAATTAGCTGTAACTACAATAAAGACTATACTCAACTGACAACATTATATTTATTCAGTGGAAATCCAAAAATTCCCTACAACTCCTGTTATATAACAACCAATAATCTTATACTGCCAACTTGTAATACTGTAAACTTTAGGTGGGTGTTACTCAAAATTCTTACGTGATAAAGACATTCTAACACCAAATTCGAATTCAACATAAAAAGTTGTATTATATTCACCTACTTTCACTTTTTAGGCCAAAAATACGAAAAAGTTTGTTAACCAGTGATATTAATGGACAGATTGTCTTGCGTAACTCCTGAAATTTTCTGCGGAACCATGGGGTTTCCATTTTAGGAAATACCGCTGTAAACCAATTTAGACCCCCCTATGACATGGAAGGCATGAAGGAAGGAAATAGATACAGATTCGTTACCTACTCTTTGTTCTCATTTATCAGTTTTCTTTTCATCATAATATTTCTGTATGGAATATTATAAAAATTCATAATGATCTCATTTTAAAGGTATATATACGTAGACAAAAGAATTCATTTAATGAAATATATCGACATTATGCCTGAAAGACGAACAATGAAAGAAGCAAATGGCAAAGATTATGCATGAATAAAATTCATTGACTGTGATAAATTATCTGAATATGGCATGGAAATAAATAACTGATTCAAAGCAGAAGGAACGAAGTAAAAGGAATGAGATATAAAATAATTAGTGTGATAACAAGAATAAAAAAGTTAAATAATTTCATCTCTCATTTTTCTTCTCACTTTTTGGGCAATGTCTTTTGAACTGAATTTTGGAGGCAACACAAAAACCTTTCAACTTGCATTATGCACCGTCCAGCGATAGGAAATAAGGGAAACAAACACTGGTAAGTGCAAGCAATAAGATAACTGACGTTCTATGTATTCATATCCTAAAGCCTGGAACAGAATGCACAGCGCGCTACGCCGTCAGCGCGCCGTCATTTGCGACAGCGTTGCGTCAGCGCCGTTGAGAATTTTCGCCTGCACACAATGCAATAATTTTTAACGCCGTCAAGTGTCACTTGACAACCTATATCTGTGTTTATACGTGCGCTTTCTTTTATTAAAAGTATAATGGATGATGAAGACTTGTGTGTGATGTTATTTATGTTGTATGCAAGTTATTTATACACACAAACACTTTACCATTCAGTAAAAACTGAGGTTAGGTGTTCTTCGTCAACGTTCAACGGCGTCAAAAGTTGGAAGTTGACGAACATTCAGTATCAACGGCGTTCGAACGCTGTAGGACGTTGTCCATTCTGTGCACTTGCGTACGACAGCTTGGTTTTAACTTTCTTCTGACAGATAGCGCCGTACGAACGGCGTCAACGCGCCGTCAAACTCGTTGCATTCTGTTTCCCACTTAAGAAAGGCTTGTCGTTAGACTTGAATCTATCGACAAGTGTACACAGGTTGTTGGACCGTTTCAACTACCAACCAACCAGTAAACATCATGTTGGCTCTCTTTCATCAGTAAAAAGATTAAAAATTTAAAAAACTCGGTTGTTTAGCGTGACAGATTGTAATATAATTTATAATTCTATTACTTAAAGGTCAGTTGAGTTTCAAGCCTTCAATGAAATATTACATCAAAAACATATTTACAATTCGAAAAGAAATTTTTTCATGATTTTACAAAAGAAATATGGGCATGCGCTTGCATTTTAATTGTGTTTAATTAGATTTATTTATTTGGGGTACGAAAAATATTTTTAAACATGATTTAAAGGCTGTAGGGTCACGCAGAGGCTAATTATTCAAAAAAAAATCATGCATGAACCACTGAATCCTGTTCAGACAAGCGTCATAGCGACTTAAATTTCGAAAAATTGAGATTTATCCACTGACTATTCGTTAAAACATGTTCAAACAGGCGTACATTTGATTTTGGTTATTCATATTATGATTTTGTGTATATGTGCTACATAATTATGGGGTATATATTGAACAGTTATTATAATTTTATGTATTTTTACTTTTTTGTAAGAATTTTTCTGCAATCATCATTGAAATAACGTCAAGCCGTCAGTGAAGTGACCCCAAATCGGCAGCGAAGTAAACTTTTTTTGTGCGATTTCATGTATAAGTAAACATATAAATGTCCAACGTGGTTGAACAAAAATATTTCTATCGAATAGTACAACCACCCCTTATAAAAGGTAAAGAAAATATTAGTAAATAATATGATTTTTGCTTAGTAATTGTTAAAATACATTTTTGCCAATACTCCATCGCCAAGAGTTCTCCACCGCCAAGTTTACTGGCTTCTAGCTGACCAACTCCGACATTACTATCGCCCATTGATCACTGCCAAGATTGCGTCGCAGAAATGATCTGTTCCGTTGTTGTTTTATTATTTTTTTAACCCAAATAATGATATTACACCAATGCACTTACACTGCAGGCCATAAGTTTAGGACCAGTTGTTTTAATATTTGATTTAATTGTCAACGGAGATAAAAATTGATGAGTATTTAATTTTTTCTATTACGCAGAATATAACTTTAGTCTACATAGATCATTTTAAGATGGTTCTTATTATTTATACAAAATTATCCGAGTTTATGTTATGTTTGTTTGTTTTCGCTTACGTTAGTATATTTACATTACGATATCTTTGGATTGTTAAATTAATGCTGACTTGAAATTTCTTTTATATTTATACTGTTAACTGTTAATATAGTCTTTATTAGTGACTTACAGTAAGTTTGAAGCGGTAGTTATTTTTTTATCAGTTTTTGTTTTGTATTTTTTCCGATACAACTTTTTTCGATTTTTACATCACTGAGACTACCAAAATGGGTAAAACTCGAAAACTTAGTCTTGAATCTCGTTCAGCCATTATAACCCTTCACAATGAAGGTAAATCTGAACGTATTATTGCTGCTCAGTTGAAAACTTCTAAGACTTTTATGCACAACGCTATTGCAAGATTTAAGGAAACAGGCAGCAATAAAGACCTACCACGTTCAGGACGACCCAGAATCACATCAAAAGTGCAGGATGACTTTGTTGCTATCACAAGTAAAAGAAATAGACGTCTGACCGCCCCTGAGATTCGAGCAGAATTGAACAGAACTGGTTCGAAGGAGGTATCATTAACTACCGTGAAGCGCCGTTTACGTGAAGCCAATTTGTTTGGCCGTGTCGCTGTTCGAAAACCACTTCTTAGAGTGGGCTCTTCTTCATCGCCAGTGGACAGTGGATGATTTTAAAAAAGTACTGAGGACAGATGAATCGAAGTTTGAAATATTTGGTTCCAGGCGTAGAACATTCGTCCGTCGGAGCCAGGGAGAAAAGATGCTGCCTCAGTGTAAGGTACCCACAGTAAAGCATGGAGGTGGGTCCATTATGGTCTGGGGAGCTTTCTCGGGTCTTGGCATGGGAAATCTTGTGCGTATAGAAGGTATTCTCAACAAGGAGCGCTACAAATCAATTTTAGAAGACCATGCGGTACCGTCTGGCCTAAGAGTGATTGGACCTGGGTTCACTATGATGCAAGACAACGACCCGAAACATTCCTCAAAATTATGCAAGGGGTTTGTAGAAGAGAAAGAAGCTGCTGGAGTGCTCAAAAATATGGTCTGGCCACCACAGTCGCTGGACTTGAATCCCATCGAGTTGTTATGGGAGGAAATGGATCGTAAGGTCCGGGAAATCTGTCCAACGTCCAAAGAACAATTTTGGACAGTTTTAGAAGACACGTGGAATAGCATGCAACATGAAAAAATACAAAAATTAATCGCCCGTATGCCAAGACTAGTTCAAAAAGTTTTAAAATGTAAAGGAGGTTTTTTTGACGAAAAGACTGTTTAACGTTTTTATGTAGATTTGAAGGTTATTTTATACAAATTTATGACTGTTTCTAAATAAAACACATTTATATATATCTAAAAATTGATATCATCAATACAAAATACTTTGTACAGTGACGTTTTGTACTAGTTTTGATTATTTACCGTACTGGTCCTAAACTTTTGGCCTGCAGTGTATTACATAATTTTATAGGCGAAAAAAAGCAAAATCTACGACAGTTAATTGTCATTATTATTACTGAAAAATATATTTCTTTAAACATAATTAAAATGAAACAGTTAAATATAAATTGAAACCATCTAATAAGCTTTTTGTATTGCGGTTTGGAAAAACCATTTTTCGTTTTCTAAGCTTCACTAATGAGCTACAGATATAATTTCGTATTTTTTTCCTTTTTCTCTATAGCAGAGTTCTATAGACGTCAAATAATTATATTTAATACAAATTATTTTATAATATTGGTTTTCAAAAGAGGTGTAAAAGAAATAGCAATTAGAGAGAAAAAATCAATTGAAATATCTATAAAACGAAAAGTCTATATCTATAAAGTTACCTTTAGAAGTTACCTTTTCCTACACAAAGGGTGATTTTAAAGTATTGTTATAATGCAATTTACGAGTCCTCGTATGTACCGCATTATAATCAGGTACGCAATTTGAATCTCTAGTTATTAGACAGTTGTAACTATTAAAATTTTAACCCTAGTATACCGGGTGTTCTTGGGTACTATTTAAGCATTGCTATATTCTCTATTATAAGAGATACGAAGGAGATTTGATTAGGAAAGATGAAGTATTTTACTCTGAAACAAGAATATCAATTTGGAAAAACAGTTAAACATGAAATAAACCAGTAATCTCAAAAATATAATAAAACCCTTTTTTAGGGTTTTGTAGGTATGACCAAAAAACCCTTATACTGTCATTTTGTCGTCTGTCTGTCTGTCTGTCCGTCTGTTCGGTAAAAATTATAGCTAAAACGGCTAAACCTAGAGAGTTGAAATTTGGCATGCTTGTACAACTTTTTGACCCGCACATTGGAAAAATACTAAAACATCTAAAAAACATATCCCCCTAAAAATATAAACAAATATGTACTCATCGAAAAAAAATATATAATAAATATATAATTTTTAAAATTCTGAGTAGGGTATCAAATTAAAACCCTTAGTACGTGGATTAACGATCAAAATTTTATTTTTGCAAAATAAATTATTTTGACACGATTGACAAATTTTGACAAATTGTGCAAAAAAATTTTTGTCCCACGCCCTGTAACCCAGATGGTTTAAACTAAAATTCTGAAAAAATTCCAAGTAATGTATATTGGTGTGAACCGGAATAGTACAACAGGAATTTTTGATCAGATTATGTTTTCGGAAAATAATGCATTTTTTGTGTTTTTAACCAAAATATGTTAAATATTTAATTCGCTATGTAACCAAGTTGATACGTCAGCACTCATAGCTATGTTCGTTTAGTCATTGGTTTTCTAATTTGTAAACAGGTAACTTGCAAACTAGAGTTCGAATCCTGTCAATTTAATTTTTTTTGTTTTTTTTTGCAGTTTTCTTTTGTTTAAATTATTTTGTCAAAATTCTAGTTATATTTTGGTAAAATGTTGCATTTAATTTTTAAAAGCGTAAATTTATTAACCAGTGGGAAGTGTTGAAATTATAATTTAATTCTGTTTGATGTATACGAAATCAGAGGGCAGGGCTAATGATTTAAGCAACCAATAGAAGCCATAAGCGCAATTTTCAAAATCTTAATGAACCTTGCTATGTAAAAAAAATACTGCACATATTTAGAAACTTAAATAATGGTATTAGGCATTCGAATTAAAATTCATAAAAAAATATTTTGACATAAAATTTGTTTTGGCATCCCAAATAATCATCATTCAGTTATTAAATACCTGCAAAACCCTGAAATGTGTGAAAATTCACACTTCACATCAATTTTTTGATATATTTGTATTTGTATCATAATTATAAAAAAATACACATTATGTTCAGAAGCAAGAAAATAATTTCTCAAAAACGATGAGCAGCACAAAATTGCAAACAACATTTAAAAAATAAATAAATTCAAGGCCTACTAGACGCTTTTTTTTAAATTTAACCTCCTTCTTGATTTAACCTCCTTCGTATCTCTTATAATAAAGAGGTCGGCAAAGCTTAAACAGTTCTCAAAAATACCCGTTATAAAACTGTTTTAGTATCTCGTATTAGAAGTAAGGAAGTGAATTGAAATTCATTTAGTTTCACAAAATTGTCTAGCTAAGTATGTGAATATCTAATGTCTACTGTGGTCCGGAACTTTGAGAGTACATGTCAATTTAGTTGGGATGCTGACCGTTATATTTAACAAGTACCGAAGTTACAAGTTTAGATGAACATTGTCAAACCTTTTTAGCAAAGATGCCTAAGGGTGTTTTGACTAAGTTACTATGTTTACAACTTCCAGCACTTCCCACTTAACAAGCACAGATTTCAGATTAAGCAACAGATTGAAATGTGCATAACCAAAACAAATTTCGAAAATAAACATAAATTAATAGAAGAGCCATTTGAAATGAACAAATATAAACCTGTAATGTCGAGCGGGACGTTTTCTTAACATTTGGTTATTACTAGTGTTAGGACATACTTAGGCTCTAAACTAAATTTAATGTCTTCATAAGCGTAGTTTTTAAATGTAAATTTTGGCATCTTTAAATTAATTTTTATCATTGATATAAAAACAGTATTGTTGAGATTTCATTCTTGCAACTAATAAAGATTAAAGTTTCAAGTAGTTAAAGGCAAGTCAGCAAAAACAAAAATATAGAGCAATTATTGTTCTAATAAACATAATATACAAACCTAATTAGGCTGAGGCTGCATAATAATGCGGTGACATCATGGCGTCAAGCTTATAAGATAAAATACTTATTCTGAAGCAGTTCCTTTCTGGCTATGAAAGAATAAAGATGTTTAAAGCCTATGTATGAGTTTTATTTAACAATCTCCAAAAACCCAATTTTCCAACAAGTATTTTATTTAACTAGCACATAATGGAGACTATTCCACGAGGATGAAATTTACCATCCTTAACACCAGTCGTAGGCAAAGCCTAAATAAAAATTTCAGCTCTCCTGAGTTAACGCCTTGCTGATCCGTGTAGTTTTGAAATTTTGTAAATATTTCATTGTCGAAAGACCGTATCTCAAAAACTACTTGAGATAGAGACCTACGGTTGGAATTTTTGAAATCCCGAGGTCCTAAAGGTCCTTAGCATATATTATAAAACAATCCCCAAATAAAAAAAAATTGTGGAATTTTAATTTTTTACTTAAATATTAAAAAACCGTAACTAAGAACAATAATATATAGGGACCTACGGTTTGAATTTTTTAAATATACAGACCTTTTTCTACGTATATAAAAAATTGGGCCTTCCTACGTTTTTTTGATCCGTGTAGTTTTCAAAATTTGTAAATAGGTATTTCATTTTCGAAAGACCGTATCTCAAAATGTACATGAGTTAGACACCTGTGGTTGATATTTTTGAAATATTGAGGTCCTAAATAGCCATAGGACTTATACTTAACACCCACAAAAAAAATAAATGCGAAATTTTTAATTGGTAATTTTTTTTTTTTTTTGAAATTTCAAAAAATTCTCACTTAATAACAATAAAATATAGAGAACTGCGGTTTAAATTTCTGAAAACTTCGTATAATGTTTAGTCTAGAAAAAAATTGGGGCCTTAATAACCCAACTTTTAGAATAAATACGAGTCGTGAAACAAAACCTTTGAAAATGGCCAGAATCTTCGTAGAAAATTCTGCAGTTGATGATAATGGAATATTACTTGGTTCACGTGTGTTTCACTTAACTAATCCTTAAGCCATTGTTACCTTTAGGTGTCAGGCTTTGATGGAGTTTAAGTTTCTGCTAACTTTGGTATTTTTTTCAAAAATCTTTCCATTTATTTCTGTCCATCAAAGCTTTAGTGTTCTATTCCTCTTTTTTCAACTGCATTTTTAAGTTTTTCTCTTAAAGTCGAGTTTCTAATTCACGGGTTTCATAGACCGAAACACTTGTGCTTTACGAATATTATATCATTTTGACCCGTAGCAGCATTTTTGAACAGCGATAGAATGAAGATGGCGACAAAAAATGGCAACGTACCCAGTACAAGAACTATAAATAATTTAAAATGGATAGTCACACATTGATATTGAGCAATAAGATGGATACACTGTTTTCTACATATATTTTTTCCCGTTACATGAAGTTGACTCTCTGTATATACGTACTGTGATAATATTTAGCAGTGAGAAAAGTGTTTGGAAATCTTCGTAAAGGCTTTATTTCACAAATTTGTTGTACTTCGTTTTAAAATGCTGGTGGTTTTGCTGTGTTAAAGTCTATTTCGGAACTATACAAAAATAAAGGAAATACTATAGTTTAGTAGAGTCTTTGATGTTTCTAGAGAGGTGTTTTTTTTTTTTTTTTTTGATAGGCCCGTTTGGTAATTATAATTAGTTTGAGTAATATCTTTCCACTTTGGAAAGTATAAGGCGTTCGATATTTATTTTTATCCTTTGAAATATATGACCGAGGAAGAAGTCAATAGGGCACAACAGGTCAAAAGTTACAGGGATCAAGGCCAGGGACACGGATCGATTTAGCATTATGGTCCAATCAGTTTTAGAACAAAATTTAGTACTCTGTTAACCTGGTTTCATCAGTGAAATAAAAAGAAAAAATCAAATTGCCTTTCAACTCTGAGTGCACGTTAAGAACTATCGTTTGTATCATATAATGCGAAAGTTAACTCTAGTTTCAACTTAAGTTTGATTAGAGTTTAAAAATTATTGAGAAGTGACATTACCGGTGCCGGCGCTATTATCGAAGGAAATATGATTGACGACAGTAGTAAATGTATGTATATATATTCTTTATTTCCCCTAGGCCTTGCGGCGTTTAGAGTGTTAACAATTACAAACAATTACAAAGAAATAAAAAATAAAATAACATACAATACAATGGATATTTTACAATATTTGTTATTTCATTTCTTTGTTCTTCTTCCAGTGTCCCTCTCTTTTTTCTATCCTCTTTCCGGCTTTTTGTGGGAAGCCTATGATGTATAAATATGAAATGTTACGGTTTGCTGTTTATTTACTTCATTCGTACTTATTCGTATTCCTCAAATACTAGGTCTCTCTCAAATTATGAGTATTCAAACTTGCGAGCGGATCAAGTCTGGACCCCCCTATTGGTCCGCTAGCTGGTTGCTATAATTCTTGAAAGGAGTTAAGGGTTGTTCAATTAAAATCCTCATTTTAACTAACCTACTTTAATTATGATACGTTTTAATATTTACATTTACATATTTACACTGACTTACAAATTAGCGACGACAGCTAAATCCAAATGAGACACATCATAAACACTAAACACTAGACTCTTTAGCACTAATCACTAATTTGTCCACTGGGCATCCCAATCCTCAATAACATCTCCGAACTACCTGTTGTCTTTCCCGAGTCTCTAAATATGTCATGGGCTGCGTTAGATGCAAATAGCCTTTGTTGCTGTGTGCCAAAAATTTTAACTAACTAACTCTAAATATGTCCTCCATCTTTTTAGCTGGTCACTACACTAACGTTCATACGGAATTACTTGTTACTTCAACCCGAACACTCTAATAGTCTCTAACCCATGACTCTTAAAAACCAACTCCAAGACTCAACCTTACGACGGTTTAAACTTCACTCTACTTAAAACACGACTTAACCTAACGACGGTTTAAGCTCAAGTTCTTTAACATCTCCTAACGTTATGACGATTTACAACCTACCACCCCATAAAAAGAGAATCACCCTGAGCGACTTACATCGCCCAACAGTTAAACTTCATTTCACACCCTCTTGACTGTCTATCTTAAATATCATAAACTTCACAATTTATTGGTATTAACTTAGATAAGTATCCCATTAGAAAATAACCCAAATGTAGTATTTATATTTTAGACAAAGATTAATTATTTATGTGCATATGGTCGGAATATATTTTTGACACTTATCTGTTGAGAATTTATGATTTACTTTTCATTTTACATTCACAAATGTCTCAAGTTACAATTATAAACATGTCTACCCTTATCTTAAATGCCCTTTCTAAGAGTACATTTATTTACGGTTTATAATTGTATTTTTCATGCATTACTGTAATTGATGTGGTAAATAAATTAATTATTGTTATTATTATTTATATAACCAAGGGATTTGGCCGAAAGTTACATCACATAACAGCGTATTAATAACCAAACTAAACTGTAAGTTCGGTCAAGTCTTATGATGTTATTGTCTTATGTACTTACAGTATGTAATGTCTATTATGGGCTTGATCGGCATTTACCACCTACTCATTGTTGTACTTAATAATAACAATAATAATAAAAAAATATATACTGTTAAAAAAATGTTTGAGGATCGTACATAATTTTCAAATAAATGCCAAAGGTCATTGGCATTTTTGTAATAGCCTGAATAAACATATCCTGTGATAGTGAAAATTAACACGATTTTCAAATTAACAGGATCAAAACGAACGCGGCTTTACTGTAAACAAAACTTGTAAAACACAGAGGGGAGTTTTAAAAAAGACTATATTCCCAATAATAAACCTTTAATTTACAGCGTAAATTAGATGTTTTACAGCTGACACCCCACTCTTTTTTTTCTGTTAATTTAAAACACAATTTTTTGAGGGAACGCCGAACATAAAGTGAATCAGAACTGCAGGGGATCGAACCCCGACTGCGGTTTTCATATCAGGGTCGTAGTTAGTTTTTTGCTCGCAAAATACATTGGCGTAGAACTTTTTACAGCTCTGAACAACATAAACACGTGTTTATGTACTATTGTTAAAAATACCATTCCAAAAATACCATAATGCAAAGAGATTTAACTCAATGAAACACAAAAAATATGGAAAACATTGTATCCATCTGTTGTCCAGTAATAAAAATAATAAAGCATAGTGATTGGCGAATACAGTACCCCCAAAGACTGTCTTCAAGTACAGAAAACTACGCCGTAATTGAAGTAAAAGTCATCACTTAAATTATATTAAAATGACACAGAAAACACGAAACACACTTGGTCAAAGTTCCACAAAATTAATTTATTAAATATCTTAATATATATATTTCGGCTTATTAGGCCATCATCAGAAGAATGAGATGCAAAGAGTGTTGACAAATTATAACTAAATGTACAGGTATAAACTATTTACTAATAATAGAGAGGGGATTAGGTAATACCATTGACCAACGTCTTGAGTATCGGCGATTCTAACAGATCTAATTGTTCATTTCTAAGAGTTCTAAATAAGTTCGATGGCGAACCGAATCATGCCAATCTTCCTTCCCTGTACCTTTACACTTGCTCTGTGTTCTAGCCTCTCTCTTACGTGGTTAGTAGCCATCTGGGTGTAGACGTTAAAGAGACCTGGTGACATGGAGCAGCCCTGTCGGACTCCTTACCTGATGTCCGCTTACTTTTCATATTCTCCACATCTTACCACTGCCGTCTCTTCCTTGTACAAGCCACCTATCACTGTCCTGTCTTTGTACTTTACTCCCGCCTTTTTTACCAACCGAAACTCTGAAAGAATTAGGAACTATACATTCTTAGAAAATGAGCATTTTTATGCTCTTTCTAATGATAATTTTTATTTTGACTATCGATCCACGACTTTTCCTATTTAAAACGGTTGTCCCATGTTAATTTGTTCAAGGATGACATAGTTACTCTTTTTGACAAGATATTAGTTATTCACGATAACCTTCAGACAGCTACGTAACCTGGTCCTAGCAAGTCAATCGTGTTTCGTTGAATTTAATTAACATTAAGTTATATTATATTACTATTATTATACCTATGAAACACAATATACATTCCAAATTCCATAAAACATGATTTTTTTCTGGATATAAATTTCGTAAATGCAAATATTTTCATTTCCCCCGCGCGACCAATTTAACACTCGTCAATTTGTTGTTGAATTTGTGAAATAGCAGAATACGAGAATTCGTGAATCAGACCATGAGGAAATAACGTCGCTTTATGCAAGTTACGCCGTATAAAAAAACATGAGAAACAGAGAAAATTGCTAGCGTATATCCCCGATCACTATTCTGTATGAATTTCCCGAATCGTGTGAAAATTTGCTACAGGATATGGAATATGATATTGACCATGTTGTTTTCTGTATTAGTTTATTCAGGGTGGATGGTATAACATTGCAATACCCGATTTATTATGGTAATATTCGAGATATCGATTTGTGGTTTCGGTTTGATTTTATGAGTAAAAATAGTATGTTGCCAGTTGCGTGCGAAACTAGGGAACTTTGTTTTATGTATCTTTAGTGGTAACACTGCTTGTCAACGGAAACCAGTTTTCATTCTTGTTAATACAGTTAAGAAAACATTGTAATAAACCGAAAATAATTATGTATGTTGTCACTGTGTTTTGACACTATTCTATTCCCAATCGACTTTACCTTCTATTCTTCCGCACTAGGTTCAAATACCAGTTTGTCTAGCAGTTTCAGTTAAGATTAAGAGTATCCTTACCTAGATGGCGTAGAACACTCCCTTATTTTTTCGCCAGTAATCATAACAAATTGCGAGTACTAATGTCTAAAATTTTCGAGGGTTTCCAGTGTAGTATATTTTTTAGAGTATTTAGTTTTAGTTTTATCTCAGTATGCAAATGGTGGTCAGATACGTCTCCCTTCATTTTGTAATAAGAGGAAATGAACTTCTCTTGACCTTACGTAACAAATAATAGATACGCTAAACTAAACGGTCTGCATGTACAGTAATTTGTCACGTATTTATCGCGATCTACATTTCTACATTTACTTATTCTGAGTAAAAACCGCGCATTTCCATATAAATATCGTTCAGAATCACAGCCAGGGTGGTTATCACAAGTACAGTCATTCACAACGAAATGAATGCAATCTCCCAAATGAATAGTGGTCTGTTTTTACATATTATACAAAATTATCTCTACTTCATTTGCATCGAGGAAATTACGAAGTATAATTACTATCAGAATTGTGCGTGAACGCTTCTGAATCTTCCTATTAAATTTACAACTTGTAAAAAATTACACTACAATAATTTCTATGTATTTCTATGTACTTTGACGACCTCGAATATATATCTTCTTACTGGAGTTGGTGTATTTTACCGGGATTTTAGGTCATAAGAAAAAACATCAAATAATTGAATATCCAATGCCGGTTTCGATAACTATCGACATGCAAGAGAGAACGCCGCTGATGTCTTACGTCGCATGTGTGTACCACTACCACGGTCTACTAGTTTACGACTTTACACGAGACAGGGCGTTGTATGATCAGAGCTACTGTATGTCTAAGCAAACAAAATTCACAGTAACTATGTGAACTAATTTGAAAAAAATTCTTCAAAAAAAGGCTTCATTCCGACCAATCAGAGACCTTCGCAGGTAACCAGTATACTCATAGATAAAAGTTGATGTATTATTTGCTTCTTAGTATTTATGTTTTATGTATTGTGCAGTATATTCAATTTTAACTGGGTTGTACTTATGTTATATATTATTATAAATGTATAGATATTGTGTATAACAGTTATTTTATTATTACTATTTACCATGGATCGTATTTATGAAGTTGAGTGTACTTGCAAAACGTAGACAGCGTCCTACACGCCCACTCAGGGTTTTGTTTTCCCAGACAGACCGTATTTATTTTCATTAAATGATGCACAATATTTATACTGACAGTATTGTTGTTTTAAGCTCACCGAAACAAAATCATATTACTTTTTGAAGAGATAATCAAATCTGGGATATCTTAATCTGAGGCATTCCCGGTTATTTTTCCAATGAAAGAAAATAATTCTCCGAAATATGCAGCATAGTGGATTTATTTAATGCTCCTATTCTACTTTAGCGAATAAAAGGCCCATAGTCACCGAGCCATAGTTATCACTACCGTACTGTCAAGTATTGGGCACAGGTGTTCCACTCCGAAGAGCTGAGGTTCTGGTCTACAACGCCCACGGTGACTCGAGTTGGAACCGGTGCTACTTTTATGATGTGATGCTTTTTTTTATTTAATCGAGGATGAGGTAATATATATATATATATATATAAAAGCCTTCTACCATAGTATGGTGTAGGCTGCATTTCTTTCTTTTCTCCTTCTTTTCTATATTATGGCAGTACGGGTTCATGTACGAATTTTGCCGTCTTTTTTGTTTCTTGTCATTCTTTTAGCTTCTATAATCGTTTTTCCTCTTTTCTCTAGTATCCTTTTTACTGTTCTGTCTCATGTATTTCTTGGTCTTCCTATTCTTTGCTTTCTGTACGTTCTGGTCTCCCATATCTGCTTCAAGACAAGTTGTGTCTTGCAGTCTTTGCATGTATCCCCACCAGGCCAGTTGTCTGTTTTCTATAAATTGTTCTATCAGTTCTATATGGAGTTCTTTTATTGTATCTGTATTCTGATTTTATCCATCTTAGTCACACCCTTTACTCTTCTTAAATACTTCATCTCCAAAGCTTGTATTTGACTCTTTTCTCTTCTTGAAAGCGTCCAGGTCTCACAGCCAAAAGTCAGTACCGGTCTGTATATAGCTTTGAATACGTTTATTTTTGTGGTTCTTGTTATTTCTTTCCTATTGATGAGTGTATTCTTTATGTCAAAGTAAAGTTTTGTTGTCTTCTCTATTCTTGTATTTATCTCCATTTCTTGTTTTCCATCCTCTCTTATCTCTATTCCTAAGTATTTGAAATTCTTAACTTGTTCAATATTAATGTCGTCTATTTTTATATTTATGATTTCATCTGTTCCTAATACCATTACTTTCGTTTTATTTTTATTCATTGTCATACCGTATTCTTCTAATATTCTATTCCATACATTTAAATTTTCCTGTAATTCGTTTCGTCCTTTTGCTATTATAACAACGTCATCAGAGGATGAGGTAGTAAGGACGAATACTATGGTCTATCCATACTTATCCATGGCCTGACTAGGATTCGAACCCAGAACCTTTAACACAACAAACAGGTTCGCTAACGAGTCGATTCGTATTCTATGATTATTGATGATAGTACCTACTCGTTCAAAACAATATTTTTAAAAGCTGTATTTTCAATTCTTTTCTGTTTTTTTCTTTGGTAAATACAGTTTGGTTCATGAACTTCTATGTATGCAACACACTGTAGTAATGACTTTTATTGCGTTTATTTAAACATTAATTTGTATGTTTGATGAATACCGGTACTCGTGTTTTAATAAACCGGATATGAATTTTAACGGAAATTTCAATATTACTTCCTCTGCTGGGGGAGATGGTTTTATGTATTTGTAAAATTGAATATTTCGAAAAAGACGAATACAAATTGTATAGTGTATTGATTTGACAAAGTGAATTAAAAGTTTTTTTTTATTTTCTCTCTCTCTTCTTGGACATAGACATAAATTCTCTACCTCAAGCATGGCCGAACAAAGGTCTGTAAGGGAGATATTTTGATGTTGTTCCGGAAATAAAATTTCATAATTAAATTCAATTTAATCCAATTAGAGTAAAATATTCCAAAATATGATATGGTAAAAAATAACAGATATCTTAGAAATGTACACTTAAGTGCAAAAATGATTATTATTGTAACTTGAGACCTATGTAATCTTAACATAAAGAGGGCATCGTAAAGTTTATAACAGATTGACAAAATATCAATTAATAGATTAGATGTATTCGGACCATATAGCAAAAACTATTAACCTCTGTCTTGAAATATAAACATTAGTTTTGGATATTTATCTAGGGAGATTACTATTTAAGTAGTAAATTATGGAGCGCAGGGCCGTACCGAATAATTATGGTGCTTTAGGCAAACCGTAATTAACGGTTCCCCTTAGAAACGTTACATGTGACGGAAAAAAAAAAAAATTTTTAATGTGAGAAAATGGAAGCGGCCTGTTTCCATTTATGACATCTTCCATACTTTCAAATAAGGGTCGGTATACACGGCACCGAACTGATAATACATTTTATGTTCAATTCTTGTGTCGCAACAAAAAGGATTAAATACTACTTTCAGCCCAACCGGGGCGACAACCCACCGGAAAATTCTGGATTTCTCAGTCCACAACTGGGTACATATGAAAGTAAAGGGATATTTATACTCGCAGGTCGGCGCCGGCTAACCAGCACCTATAAGTTACAGTAACAGTCTTTCTACTTGTTCGTATAGTATTTCCAAAATGAAATGGACACCCTCACTTATTGATTTTAATAATGGCTGACAGTATTACCATTATACCTGCTGAGTTTATGGTTTTGTAAATAGCAGTTGTCAGGACCGTAATAATTATTTAAAATAAACGTGTTTTCTTATATGCTATTTAGAATGAACTGTATAAACTCACATGATATTCCTTCACATTTTTATCAAGCTTAGGACGGGCTGTATTTGAATTATAAATATATAAAAATCGTTTTGTTTTAAAGTCTTTAGAGTCTATATTAAATACTTAAATTTGCACAAACAAAAATCATTCATTTTTTTGAACTTGTCAATTTATGATAATTTAACTCTTACGCTCCGTAAGAGTTAATTTAAATAGCACCACTCCGGTGCTATTTAAATTGTGCCCCACAAAATTTGAATAAAACAATCGTTCTTGAGTTTTATAAATACCATAAATACTTTATTTACCTACTTATGAAACAATGTAGGTAAATATTTTTTTCATTTTTTATTTTAAACACCTAATATTAATTAATTTATTTTTCATGAATTTTATTGGTTATTTTTAAGTAAAGGGCGGAGTCAACTCGAGTGAATTCCCTGAATATTTGCAAAGCAGCTACGCCTAAACACCCGATGCAGTATAAATCTGTTCGTCGGACAAGACGGACGTATCAGGTTGGGCGTATACTATGCTTTGCTAGAAATTTAGTTGGTTAGTATGAAACAGGATTTTATGAATGTTGGACGTATGAAAACATTGCAATTGAAAATATTGTAATTTCAGCTAAAAAAACATTTTTAATATATTCCATAGTAAACCTGAAAACAAATTATTAATAAATTATTTATTTACGATAAAATAAAAATGGGGTACATCTGTACCCCCATACCGCAACCAAAGGACACCGTAACGTAAGGGTTAAAATGATTAAAATATTAATCATTATCACTTTTATCATCAATACTGCCATCTCGCCCTTACTAATCTATCTGATTCCATAATATGTAAAAACGTTAAAAGTTTATTTAACGTTCTATATCTAAATCCTAGCAATTTTAGATAGTTAAACATATGGCTAACTTTGTATGGAAATTCTATTCCGTCTTCTTCCAACTTATTTATTAAAAGATGCACAGTCGGCACTATATTTTTCGAATAAAATTTTATTTACTATTGTTTTAGACATAAAACTATATATTTTCTTGAAAACTTGTAAATCGGGTCGTTTTCGCTGTTGATTTTTGCCATGAACAATGATACGTTGAACTGTTCTGTATGGAACACTAGTTAATTCCGCAGTTCTAAGTATAGGTTTGTCATTACCTTCCGAAACTAACTTTTTATAAACGTTCAGTATCAGAACTTTGCAATATTCTGACAAATGACATTTTTCTTTAGTAGCTACGTCCACATTTTCACATTCCACGTCAACGTCCACATTTTCGCATTCCAAATCACCTTGCACAGATTCACTATTTTCACTACAGAAATTAGGCATTTCTTCAAAATCAAATGGTCGCCAAAGTGCCATGTTGTTAATGTATGCACGCTATGAACGTTGAAAGTTAACTAACAAACAAGTATAACAACCCGTAAACTTTAGAAACAATAGGATTATAAATTTGTAAAATATCCGTAATGGTTTTTAAGAAACTTCAATTGAACTACTGTTACATCTATACAATTTAAAATTCCCTTAATACCGCCTATATTCTTTTTACTGGAAGTCTTGGAATAATTACCATGAACCCATTACCGCATTGTTAAGCTTCTTAACAAGAGCGGCCATTTCAATTTAGTAATATTATACCCTCAGTATGGAGCTTACTATACCCGGTTTGAAATGCAGAAATAATAATAAAACCACGTGAAAGATTGAAGACACTATCCTATTGGCTGTTGCATAAATTTAAGTGCTCAACAGCCAATGAACGACGAGAGTTCGAAAAAATTATCACGTGAACATTGCATGATTACGAGTACTACTGCTTCATTTTGAACACTATATAATATATTAAAATAGGTTAACGCTTCTGGCATGTTTTGTTTTGAAGAAATGGCCTATCGCATAGAAGAACTAGCAGCTTTATGGTGCGATTATGGTCATTTCAGTTAAATATTTAAGCTCTTTAAATGTGAAGGTCACAGGCTTTAGCGTGAAGTGCAATTACGGTCACCATTTAACGTTAAATAAATCCTTAAATTTTTCTTTAAGCTACAGCCAGATATATCTCTCTATAGCGCTAAATTTGAGGTTATGTTTGACACTGGATCAGATTGTAACGTTTCCCGAAATTGTATTTAAAGTTAAACATTTTTATTTACAAGAAAATGGAATTGATCCATGTTATAGTTCATTTAATTGCCGAGGAAGACAACAGGTAATGAAAGATAAATTTATAAACATTATAAATTATCAAAAATATGTACTTTGTGTTTTTAGAAACTACATCTCAAAGTGTTAGGAACTATCAACTTTTTGGCAACTGGTTCTGACCAAAAAGCTGTGGGGAACTCTATCATTTTTAATTGCATGAGCCAGAGTAGTTTAAGCAAAGCTATAAACCAAGTATGCAGGCTCATTACGAATCGCTTAAGCCATGTGTGTTATTTTGTATGAAAATTACCTATGAACATACATTTTTATCTTAAAATTATACTTTTAGTATTTATTATTTTTGGGTAAATATTGTAAACATGGTTTAATAAATCATGTACTTTGAATTCATTTTGCTATGTATTTTTTTTGTTTTTTCTTCAATAAATAAAGATTTTAAGTTTTTGCTTATATCATGTTATATGTTCTAAAAGCCAGCACTAAAAACACTAAATTAACATGTCTTTACTATTGCTTTCTCTCTTTATCCAATGCGCACAGACAGAGACAGACAATGCTCAGTTGAACGTTACTTAATTAGCCTCTAACAAGGTCAAAATTCTGTAGCTGAAGTATTTAAATTTAGTTGACCATAATAGTAAAATTTTAAATAATTTAACAGTCGAAGTTAAAGATTCATTTAGCCTTAAATTCTTTAAGTTTTACATGTTGGACCATAATCGCACCATTAATCCTGTTTTGGATTTCATGTTTTACGTTGTTTAATATTTATTCAGAATTCATTATTATTTAAAAATGCAAATATCGTTTTATTTGTAACATATTTCAGAAAGTACGTTGTATATTTTATAACCTGAGAACTGTAATAAATAAGAATAAAAATATACTAGAACGGTATTGTTTTTGAAAAGAATTACTGTGTTTTTATTTTATGTTATAACTATTTAGCAAAAACTACAAAAATAATATTTGGTTAACACGCAAAGCTTTTGAAGTAAGCTCGAGGTAGCGGCAAATTTAATATTAGTAAACTGAACACACAGGGGAATATAAATTTTTAAATTTCAGCTTGTTATAAAAAAGTAATTGTACAGTTTTTTTTTTTACTCTATTTACTTTTTGCTCCATTATTTATTTTATTATTCTATTTATAAGAACAAAGTGAAATATTTCAACAAAAAATACCAACAGGTCCATGCAAAAGGAAACGTCAAATTTAATTTTTTTTCCAAGTATTTTATTATAAAGGATAATTTAGACAAAATTCAATAAATCCAGTTAAAAAAGTGGGCATAGCGAAGAAATTTCACCATGATAATGCCCCAGCTCACACTTCAAGGTTTGTCAGAGAATTTTTAGCAAAAAAAATAATACCGTGATGATCCTTCAGGGTCCATAATCACCGAATTGGGCCCCGTGTAACTGTTTCTTGTTCCCATGAATAAAAAAAGACGTGAATTGACAACGTTTTGCGACCACTGAAACACTGGAGCATACCAAAAAACTGATGTCAAATATGAATTTTCACATACTTCAGGGTTTTGTAGAAATCTAGACAATAAATTGTGGGTAAAATAATTTCTTAAGACCGTGCGAAATTAGATTAGAGTAATTTCTTATTTTAATGTGTTAGATACAAGACCAAGATCTCGACATCACTGATATATCTATAGAGATAGAGTATTGTATGTATCTATGGAGATAATATGTGTTATGTAGGAGCTGTCAAATATAATAAACATATAAAGTTTTAATTGAATATTTATTACTGTTCTGCAAAGGACATATCTTTATAATATCATTTTCTTCACCATCAGTAGTTGTAACAACTGGCGACGAGGATTATGGAAGCGGCAGAAATTTTAAATATCATTCATCAACAACAGGAGATTATGATACTAACTTATAAATTAATTTAAAGCCTTTACAATGTTAAAAATAATTGGTCAATAGTGCCATTCAAACATTGAAAGTCATTAAATTTCAAAACCCAGTTCCGTACGGTCTTAATAAATAAACTATACATATTAAAAATCATAAAATTCGATAATTTTTGAAAAAAATAATCACAATTTCTTTAGAGACTTATAAGAATTAAGAAAATATAGTTGCAAAAAATTCAATAACTATACAAAAAATAATTCGATTAAAACTTCCTATTGAACTATTCCGTTTCACATTAATATGCATTACTCAGAATGTTTCCAAATTTTTTTATTGATCTTCTGGGTTATAGAGACAAAAGCTTTTAGCATATTTTTGGCTTCTATATCTTAAAAACTTTTCGTTGATACCACAAAATAAATTTAAAATAGTAGTTTTTTTTTCAATACAAAAAATTCTATATTTTTCTAAAAACTAATCTGATCAAAAATTCCTGTTGAATTATTCCGATTCTCATCAATGTGCTGAGAATTTTTCCAGATTTTTAGCCCAACCCATATGGGAGATAGAGTAGGGGACAAAATTTTTATACATTTTTGGCGAAAATTTCATAAAAAAATTATTTCTCAGAAATAAAAATTTGTTGGTTTATCTACAAATTAAGAGGTTTAATTAAATACCCCATTTTTTAAAATATTTTATTTTTCATTAAATACAAATTTGTTTATATTTTTCCCACGATGTGCTTTTCGCCCATCTGTTTATGGATCAAAGACATAGGGGTTACCTTATATAGCAGTGTTTCCCAAAGGGTGAAACTTTTCCAAATGTGCCGCAAAATCTTTTTAAAAAATACTAGCGTCGTTTTTATTGTAACATCATTGTCCGTAAATACCATTTATAACAATAAAGTACACGAAGGATTTTTTTATGACGAATTGAAATTGATATATCTTGAATACAGGAGTGTCTGCATTCAAAATTTCTTCTTCTATTACTAAGTAGGTGTGCCGCAAAATTTTTCTTCTTTGTAAAATATGCCACGAGAGTAAAAATATTGGAAAACACTGTTATATAGACTTATTTATACGTTATAAGGTTTTTTTGGTGGTCATACCTACAAAACCCTAATAAGGCCTTCCAGAACTGTTTCCATGATTGGAAAAAGCGTTGGCATAAATCAGATTGGGATTATTTTGAAGGCGACAATTTGAACATCGATGAATAAAGACAAGAATTTTACGAGTTTTTAGTAAGTGAAGTCACTAATTCTATAAATCATAAATAGACCCATTCGCAAATATTTTAACTAATCGCTAGGTTCAATGTGATGCTTTTTTATTTTGAGAAGAAAATTAGTTTAAATGTGTGTTCACCATTAAAATAAAATTACAGCTGTCTCCTTATTTAATAGTAACAACTTGTTTTTCGAGACTGTCTATTTCATTCCAAAACATTGCATAACAACCCAAACTAATATTAAATACATTCAAATGCACACAAACAGAATCTTAATATTTACTAAATCACAAGTGTACACCAAAAGCGTGGTTGCGGTGGCGTAAACCATTGCACACAGAATGCAGCATGTCTCCCAGTATATACAGGACTATAATGTAATTGTAACTTGTATCAACATACTATAATTAACATTAAATCATCCAACGACAAGCATATAATTATATTTAATATTCACTCAACGAATATCAGTTACTCAGTTTCAAAACAGACCAATGTCAATATACAGTATATGTACATACTCGATATTAACTGGAACAGGGTTAAAATTATCAGATTTTAATGTGAAAAATAGCAAACACTGTCTGAAATGTTTGTACGTACGTGATTTCCGCACGAATATACTGGTTGGTAAATTGCAGCATATGACACTGATATAACAAATGAAATCTAATTATTATGTTTCATTATTACTTAGTACTTTTTGTTTAATGTTTATCACTTACGAGTTCTATTCATCCCAGTTTTCACACTCTTGTTGACGCTTACCTAAAACAAAAAAATAAACATTAGTAAATTTAACAACAGAAGACACTGATTGATTTTAATTTATTAGGCAGGATAAACAGTGCGATGTCATATGCGTGGTGCTGGTAAAATTTGATGTGTGATGTTACATTCTGTCACATATTGGCAGCAAAATTTTATTCTATTGAGACATTTAGTTTGATTTTAACAGTAGCATGGAGCAGTCATTGTGGTTTTGTTTAAGAAATGGAAAATTTTGAATTTCGCGCACACATTAAGTATATTTTGAGAAGAATTGCCCGCGAAGGAAATCTATGGTGAATGGTTTAATATATTGGGTGAGGATGGCCCTTCGTATGCAACTATTTTCCGCTAGGTGAATGAGTTCAGGAAAGGAAGAATCAGTGTCAAGGATGATCGCCATAGCGGACGCTCGAAACCATTGAGGTAGCAGAGATAGCTGGCGTATCGAAAGAAGGCGTCCATTCTATTTTAACCGAGGAATTGGATATGCGGAAACTTCTATATTCTCTGTGGAGTTCTATGCTATTTTCTCTGGCTGGTTTGGATAGGTTTAATAAAAAACCAGTTGATATTGTACGTAGCTTAACCTAACCTAACCTAACCGTGGATGACACGGTGGTCTTTATTATACGCCAGAGACCAAGAAAGAGTCAAAAAATATATTCATAGATTTTCTACATAGACTGTCTTCTAAAACACTAAACGGACAATACGATGTTGACCTTGTTGATTGTTTGTTGAATGAAATTCACGAAAAAGTCTTGGTTTGTTCAAAAAGAAAATCCTCCACCATAGGGTGACCATTCTCTTGGAGAAGCTAATGCGGGACGGAGCAAAAAAAGGTCGTCACTTCCGAAATATAAGTGAAGAGCAAACAAAAAAAGGTCCTCACCTCCCAAATATAAGTAAAGAGCAAAAAAATGGTCTTCACCTCCCAAATATAAGTACAGAGCAAAATTCGGCCCTGGGGACACCAAATCAAAATGCGGGACGTCCCGCGAAAGGTGGGACGAATGACTATTCGTTCCGCGGTGGAGTAGGGTGACTACCCTACTCCACCACCATGACAATGCATCTGCCTCTTCTAGCGTCATTGCAATCGAAAACTGGAAGAAGTTTGATGTAGTTGTTCATCCAGATTATGGCGAATAGGGTGGATGATATTCGCCAAATCTGGTACCTGTAGACTTCTGTCTCTTTCCAAACATAAAAAAATATCCAGATGGAATATGATTTCGGTAAGATGGGTAATGAGTTCCATAAATAATAATTTTTGAAAGTTTCGAAAAAAGAATCACTCTAAGGAGGATACAAATACACCAGCATCGCTGGACTAAGTGTACAGAATTAAGAGGTGATTATGTAGAGAAATAAAAATTAAATTAAATTAACAAGAAAATATTTCATTATCATTCGTACTACTCGAAAGCTCTCATATAGCTTTCTGGGTGGTTAAGACGATTTTTCTCGAAAAGGCAATGTGTAAGTTGAGAAAAATTTGATGACCATAATAAAAATAAACAACTAAAAAATTTTCGCTTTAAAATCATACTTTCAAGTACGACTTGAAAGTGATTTTTTTTTATTATATATAAAATTGTAATAACACCATTGTTTTTTTTTTTACTCTATTAAATGTTCTAATTCCATTTTTGTTCGATTGTGAAATATTCAATTTAGGCCGATGAAGACAAACATTTTTTATTAATAATTTAGTTTCATTGTTAAGAATGTTAATTTTGATATAACGCATAGTGCGTTACATTAAAATTAACCAGTTTTACGTGTGAGTACTTATCACAAATCAAAACAAACGAACTGAGCTAAGGACACATCAATTTTCTAATACATACACACTAAACCTCTCCACTGTTACCTTTTCCAGTTCATTTTTATTACTTGCGTAGATAAATACATTAGAAATCGCATGTGGCAACACTGTGTATTGGGAAACTACGAGTAGTGACCTAAGCATTATTTTCTAGATCTAAATTTTTAATATCATAAAGAATCTAAAAATCTAAAATCTTAAAAACATATGAAAAATCTTTGAATTGCAAATAATAAAAATAAATATATGCAGATATATTTAGCTGATTTGATGCAATCTTAAAGTATAACATAATTTTAAATTGTTGTTTTATTAAAAAACAAAAATAGGACTGTCCTAGCGCTACCCAGTCTCAGCCGCCACTGTTATAGATGTTATATTTAATGCAAGAGTTCAAGGTTCTATGTTAAGTGCTTTTTTAATGAATCCCTTTATTGATATTGGTGTTTTATTTCCATCTTTCCTTTTATAACGGAATAACGAGTCCTCTGACACGCATATTGTTCAACTGCTGTGATTTGATTAGCCCGAATCTAATCAAACAATAGAAAAGTAAACAATACAGCACTAAACAATAGCTGTTTTTACAGCAATTTTTTTAAATAAAAAAAACGTTTAATTTATCAGTTGAGTGACTAAATTTAAAAATAAAATTATAAAGTAAATAGCAGTAATACGACTGCGACTGATTGGCTCTAGTCAATCTGTGAGGATTCAGAGAGCAGAGCAAACAATAGGTGATTATCAACCATTAATCGACAGAACGAAAGTCATGTTGGATTTTCCAGAAATTTCCATATTTAAATATTAATTTTTCATCAGTTTTAAATTGTTTCTGAATTTAAATAAAAATAAATAAACATTTATTTTATGTACATCATCTTTTAAGCGTCATTCATCCATGGCATAACCATTCAGAGCCAGGACTTCTCCAAAATCCTTCATAAGAACTAAATATAGAGTGTGAGAAAGAAAATAATGTATAATTGAAATCTGAGACTCTAAATATTTGGTAAATGTATCTGAGGAAGTAACATTCAAAACGTGATTTGTCACACAAAAATCCAATTTGAGATATTGGTATCAGTTTCTTATCATACTCATTAAGTGACATATACGTAACAAATATAATATTAATAATAATCAGTCCTGCAGGCCAAGCTGGCCCATGGCTTGTTTGACGATTTTTCGCCATAGCTCGCGATTTTTAGCTTTAGCTTCCCATTTCTTTATCTCCAGTGTCTATGCGAAGGGCATCTAACCACCTGCTTTTTGGCCGAACTCTTCTTTTCTTGGCAATTATTCCTCCTTGTAACACTAAAATCGTTACTCTGTCGTCCAGAAGACGCGATGCAAGACCCAACCACCCAAGCCTCTGAGCTTTAATTACCCAAGCTATGTTCGGTTCACCATAAAAGTCCATCAGTTCTCTGTTTGTTCTACGAATCACCATATCAACCAGCCCCTAAACTGAACCTTAGGGGACACCACTTTGTACAATACGTGGCGTAGTTTCTGTTGGTCCGAAAAATACGATAATTTGAAAGATTAATTTTCGTTCAGAGCCTAATTACGGCCTAACAGTATTGATCACAAATAGTCCTGAAAAGGCGTGTGCAATAATTTTGTTTTCCTGTAAATACCAGTATACCAGAACCTTCTACATAAAGGGGGCCTGGGTTCAAGTAATATCTTTTAGTGTACCAAATAATTTCACAATAATAAAATTTTCACAAAAAAATGCCGCTTCTAGGCATTTGAAAAGCGAGGGATAGAAAATATAATCAATGTTTTCTGTTTCAATAAACTTTGTTGTTCTTTGTTCTTGATATATTAAATAATTCAATTATGTAGTTTTCTTTTCGATTTTCCATTTCCCACTGGTTACACTAACAAGATTTTTTTTCTTTATAAATTACATGTAATGAAACATAATTTTCTGATAGCATAGCACCGACAAAACTAAGTAAATAATAATATAACAATTCACTTTAATATCAACTGCCAAGAAATTCTATTTGAATTTAGTTGAAATTACTCAAATTATGTTTCTTTGTTTCATGAAAAGCAATTACTTCAAAGTGTCTCTAAACTTCATTCAACAATTCACTTTTTTCTTCTACTCTTCTCGTAATCCGCAAATTTTAAATTTAACCTTTAAACAAAAAACGAGAATAGAAGGAAATACTTAATTCTAAAGTAGAACATTAGGTAAGTTTTTTAAAAGTCGTTATTTTCAAGACCACGACGCGTTCTAAACTAACCAAACTTCAAATGAACAATCTTTAGATTAAAAAAGAGTATATACTAGAAAGACTAAAAAAATTACAAAAAAATAAATCTTAGAAGTTGGAGAGATTAAAAAAGTCAATCGATAAAGTGTCTGACCAAATAGTATTTTATTAAACAATCATATAATGGAGTCTATATTGCACAGCGATGAAGTTTACCATCTAAGCGGTACGCGAGGGTTGTAATCATCCGAGTGTAATATAGCCATTGTATGTAAGTCAAATACAACATTTTATCTACAACTATACACAGTGTTTATTTTAAATTACTCACCATTGCTATCTCAAGAACTATAAGAGCTACGAGGTTGCTTAAATTCGACAACAAATATAGTGAGATCATTAATTCTTGAGCGTTATGTAATACTTAACAGAAACATTTAGTTATCAAACTTATTTCCAAGGACATATACACATAGGCGGAGATTCGATTTTTATTACCTTATACCGATTAATTATTAAATGAACACTGTTCTTTTACACGCCAATGAGTTAACCACAAATATGAAACGGATTATCGTTGCTCCTCGAGTGAGTTAGGGTCAACGAAGTAGTGTTGGTTCTTATTCTTCTAGTAAGATTGGTTCTTTGTTAAGTTGCGACTTTCAGCTGTGTTTGGAATACAGTTATGATATTTTTAAACTCTTTGTTTACTGTTATGTAACGCTCAAAAATGAATGATCTCACTGTACTATTTTACAGGATATCAATCAGTGAAGCATTTCTTTTTTATTTCGACCAGTGGTTCTGAAAGTACGTTGTGCAACTTTTTTATTTCAAATAGGAACACACATTTTATTTTATTTAATTTTTCATTTAATTACTTAAAGGTACATCAACATCTTGGGTTATTAGTAGCCGGTATTGTATTTTATAAGATACTGTTGATTATATTTCATTGTGTGGGTATTATGTATGTTGGTGGTAGTCTATATTTGTCTGTATAGTTTTGTGTCTGTTTTGTGTCATAATTTATGTAGGATTTTTTTGTTATTGTCGTTAAGTGCTTCTTGTAAGGTGTCATGTATTTGGTGTGTCTGTCTTATTGTGCCATATTTGGTGCATTCTGTAATAAGGTGTTGTGCTGTAATAATTGTGTTGTAATCATTACGCAATGCGAGACCTTCTTTCTTCATTTTGTTGCTGTGTGTTATTTTTGTTGTGTCCAATTCGTAGTCTGGTAGTGGAATTTCACTCTCTTCTTATTCCCGAAAATGGAATTTTATTTTTACTTATTCGAAAGAGTATTCTATTCTGATTTTAACGGTATAAACAAGTAATAGCCTTACAAGCCTTGCATAGCCTTACATAGCCTTACATCACAAAAAATCGAGCAAAAAGCAAATTATATTTATTTGCATTTTATTGAAATCTCGTTGAAACAAGATATGAATGATAACAGTTGAAAATTTTTGTTTCATTATTTGTTGTTATGTGTCAATACTGTTTGTTGTGTTGGTATTTCGAAAAGAAATTGAATAATTTTACTCATGACGAAAACTTGATATGTTCGAAGTGTAATTTTGTGTCACAAGAATTCTCGTGCAGCGGTAAATATGTACAGAGAACGGTACCCTACTAGAGAAGTTCCAGGTCCGTGATATTTTCGAAGACAGAAATTAAAACCCCGCGCTAATACTGCAGCATTTAAATGTAATCGTAATCGTGTGCAAAATCCAATTAACTACACTGAATTATGTATTCTGGAGTATTTAGAAGTCAATCTTAACCTCTTATACGCCTTTCTAGGCGTTGGGAACCTATTATTTTTATTTATTATTAAAACAATAAATCATAACTTGTAACAAAAATAAAAAATTATACAAATACTCCAAAGAAAAGGCAATCTTATTGATGGTAGATAATGTATGTAGATGGTTAAAAAAATAATACATATAAAGAAGCAACCATGACAGATTGAGGTGTGAAGCCAAAACAATCAATCAAATAACTCAATATAAATCATCCTACTACCTGCCTTCAACTTATACAATCAGAAGATCGGGGAGAAGATAATACGAATTCCAAACTTGGGATCCTATCATAACACGTCACATTTCTAAAGCAGTGAACAGGAAGAATTTTTGACAAACCCTAGAGAAATAGAAAATAAAAGAGGTCCCTGAGAAAGCAATTTTGGAATACAAATATGTTATACAATCATTAAAACACAAAGAGATGTCTTGTTGGTATTACAGTTATCTACGAATCACAGAGTTTCAATTCTTCTAGAAATTTTTACTTTCTGATACTATGCAAATCGCTCAGGAGTCAACTCAGTTTCAAATAACTGATATTTAAAAATACGTACTTGTTTATAGAAGATTAAGAGGGCCGTAAATGCTTGCCTTTTGGCTTGAAGATATGACCAAGAGCAAAGTAAGATAAATGAGATGAATTATGATTCTAAAAAGTAAGACTCTTATAAGATAAAATAAAAAAATATTTATAAAAAATATTTTTTTATACTCCTTACTCCGTAAATGAGTGTTATTACCCCAACAACGCACATGTAAACGTAAGTGAATGGTTGAGGTCTACGGTTAGTAATCTCGTAAGTAATGCGGCCAGGACAAAAAAGTAACAAACGTCATTTTGAAGGATAAACAGAATATTAAACAATTAAAAAATTTATTTCTATTAAAAGTAATAGTACAATTTGAACAATTTGATATATTAATTGAAGGATTATTTTCTTTTGAATTATTTTTTTTTATAAAATTCCTCGTTTCAAGTAGATTAACATTATAAATTGATACTTGAGAAAAATAATAACTAGGATTTTTATTTTTTTGTGAAACGCTTTCATCGGCTGCAATTTTGAAATATCTTGATTTCTATTTATTGAAATTGTCAACTTCAACATTGAATATTCACACCATAGACTTGCTGGTGACTTTAAAATTGTAGGTCGCTGTAGGAAATATGTCAACATAACTTTTTCAGTAATTTCGACAAGATTTTTCCCCGAACACCATTTCGAAAACAGTTCAAATGTTTGATTATATCTAATTTTTGATTTTTCAGGTAACAATGAAGCACAAGTAATGTATACATGGAAAACTGCTACATTGGATCAAAGCCTTCTTAACCGACCTATTTTTTCAAGTCTAAATTGGCAACATGTTATTGGAACAACGGCCTGTACTTAGTGGTGTTCCACAAGAATATGTGCTTGGCCCCTTGATTTTCTTAATTTATATAGATGACTTAAAAGCGTGTATCTCTTCTCCCTGCACGATGTATGCAGATAACACCAAAATCTACAATTTTTCAAATAAATTCCAGACTGTACAGGATGATATTAATTTTATTTTTTTATGGTCTTACGATTGGAGTTTGTAGTTTGCTGTGTCAGTTTGGTCTCCGTCTTTAAGAAGAGATATAAATTTAATGGAGAAGGTTCAACGGCGTGCTACAAAGTTGTATCCAGTGATTAGACATTTGTGCTACGATAACAGATTGGCACTTTTGAGATTAACGTATTTAGAAGATCGCAGGATGAGAGGTGACATCTTTACATTCTTTAAAATAGTTCGTGGCAATTTTAAGTTGCGACTTCTCATCCTTTCACCCTCAATAGTGATAGCCGTCTGCGTAGACATATTTTTAAATTAAAGAATGAGGTTTAAAAAAAAACTGGGTTCTAATTTTTTAATTAATCGTATTTTTAAAATTTGGAACAATTTACCTGAACATGTTATGTCTTCGAATGGTGTGAACTAGAGCCGCAGTAAGGGGTGGCGGAGGGGGCGACGGCCCCTAGCGCACTAAGGAAAAGGGCGCTGATGAGCTTGACTAAGGGGCGTCACATTGCGAAAGTGAGGACCTTTTTTTTGCTCTTCACTTGGATTTTGGTAGGTGAGGTTTTTGTTTTTTGCTCTTCACTGGGAATTTGCTTATCACCTACATTTATTTGCCAAAGGGCGCCAAAACGCAGTTTTGCCCCTAGCACAAGTTTACCTTACTGCGGCTCTGGTGTGAACAATTTTAAGAACAATTTGGACTTATATTTAGCCTTTGAACAACAAATTTGTTATTTCTTTTTAGTTTTAAAGTTTATTAAGTTTACTATTAAAGATTAATCTAACTTACTTTGTTTTTTTCTCTCTCTCTTTGTTTACTTTTTTTTAAATATGTATTTTGTTTTTGCACATACTATTAATTGTACATTATATAGAGCTATACAAGTCTTATGATAGCATGGTAAGAGATTTTAAATTTATAGAATTGTTCTTAGTTATCCAATCACTAAATTATATTAAAAAGATATATATAATCCAACTTTGGCCAGTTTGCGGGAAAAGTTTTAACAACGCTGAATTAGTAGTTAGCAGACGCGCACCTAGGAAATTTTCTTGGGAGCGGGGTCTCGGAAAACAAACATTGGTTCATAAGAAAACGGTTGGAAAATTACTCAGCAACAATTGTTGAACTAAAAAAAAAATCCTCACTTCCAAAATAGTAGTGATGACTAAAAAAAGAAAAAGTTCATAAGCTCTAAAAAGAGTATTCCTAAACACAAAAACCACGTATATTTATATGGGGGGGGGGGGGGGGTTAGCCCGTTACCTCCACAGAATCGCGCCTGGCAGCTAGTATTATTATCTTTTTACATTTGGTGTGTTTTCTACTTTTTATTGATGAAATTAGTTAAATTAGTTAATATGTGTAGTCTAACATTACGTTAGTTACTGTAGAAAATGCAGAAGCCACTAAGCAAACAAGTAATAAACCATAATATATCAAACGCATACAAACAAGTATATAAACATACAAACAAACAAATACCTACATAAGTTCGAGTAAAGCAATCCAGAAACAAACAAGGGCCCAAACAGCCATGCATTTCTATTAAATGTCCTTACTCTACACAATTACGTGAAAATCGTAAACTACACAATATGCATATTCATATTAATTAAAAGTTGAAAACCCGGCAATGGCACAGCGTGTGTTAGTTGTGTCGTTTCGTCGCGTGAAGTCCGACGACTCCCCGCGGACATTATTGCATTGGCACCGATTTAAATTTTTGACAAGTGGGCAATGTTAACATAACACAAGAAAAATTACAACCTATTTGTTACTGTCAGTAATTTCACTACAGAATTATGGATTTAATGTGCTGTCAGAAATGGAACAGTGACGAATTATAACACGATATATCGCTACTCCCAGGATATAAGTCCTTTTTCGGGTTTTGTAGGTATGACGAAAAAACCCTTATACCGTCAATTTGTCGGCTGTCTATCTGTTCGGTAAAAATTGTAGCCAAACGGCTAAACCTAGAGAGTTGAAATTAGGTATGCTTATACAACTCTTTGACCCGCACATAGTAAAAATACCAAAACATCTAAAACACATATCCCTCTAAAAATATAAACAAATATGTGCATCGAAAAAAAAAATATTATTTTTAAATTCTGAGTAGGGTATCAAATCAAAGCCCGTAGTACGTAGATTAACGATTAAAATTTTATTTTTGCAAAATAAATTATTTTGATGCGATTTTTGCCAAATTGTGCAGAATAAAGGTCCCACACAAAAAAAAAAAAAAAATACTGCACATATGTAGAAACCTAAATAATGGTATTAGGTATTCGAATTAAATTTAACAAAAAAATAAAGCTCTTAGATTAACAGACGATAAATTATTTTAAAAATATCGTTCATTTTGCCGTGATTACTACAAAGCAAAATTTGTCCTACACACTCAGCATACCGCCTTCACTTATTATATATCTGCGAAAGCCTGAAATGTGTGAAAATTCACACTTTACATCAATTTTTTTTTTCAGTATTGAAAATGGAACAGTTTTGAAAACAATCTTGTCTAAAGTGGGTTTTACACGATTCAATTTATTGATCAATTAATTGAAAAAGTTGATATACAATTAATTGATGTGTGTAAAGTATAAAAATTTAGTCAATTAATTGAGAAAAAAATTGATCAATTTATTTTGAAAATTGTTCATCAATTTTTCATCAATTTTTTAGGGAATTCTAGGTATATTTTTATGTGTTAAGATATTGCCAACTGTTTAGTTGTAGCATAACCTCCAAATATATAGTTTGTGTTTAGTTTTCAAATGTGACAGAACCTCGAACGTTCTAATTTACCATCATCTAGGTTATTTCTTTTGTTTTTGTTCACAGCTCGTAACTTTGTGAAGATTTTTTCAATATATCTGATAAATATGTCAACATGTTACAGTTGGTAATGTAAAAGTTTTTTAAAAAATTGATAAATAAATTGATGTGTGCAAAGTGATGCTTTTGTTTCCAAGGTTACCAATAAATTTTTCAATTAATTGACAAAAAACTTGATCAATTAATTGAACTGTGTAAAACCAACTTTAGAAAATGGACATTAGTGAATTATTCCGATAATATGCCATGTGCAAATGTAATTAAAAAGGTAAAATAGTAAATTTTAGAACATCCGTTTGCGAAAACAGGTATAAATATACATATGCCTGTAATCTCAAATTTGTTCATCTTGATTATCTAATCAAGATGAACATAAATGTTGCCTCACCTGTACATGTATTCCATCTTTATAAAAATTAATATTTCGCCCCCAGCATATTATTAACCTTTATTAATAACCTATAATATTTGCCTTGAATTTGTGTTTTCTTCAGTTGTTTTTGCATAAACTTGTTCACAAGAACTAAAGTTCTTGCTAAAACTTCAAGACTCAATAAACTAAATAAATAATGTAGTAAGGGTTGAAATTTAAGGGGGCGTGAATACCTAATTATGTTTCTCGTACCTGCGCCCCTGGCTGAGTTTATCGTTTGTCCGAGCAGTTCCCTGTGGAGTTCCGGTCTCCCGCACACCACACCTATATTTTGATTCTCGAGGCATGGTTTGCAAGCGGTAGCCGGAGGGGTTTCAGCACCGTGGATGCCGATATGGGTTTGACAGACCGTGCTCTATGTGAAATCATGAATTCTTTAAAATGTTGACATTGATATATGCCACTTTGTTTCCTGCCTTTGATAGCCTATCTACGGCATCGCGACAACCAATGTCAAATATATGGCAGCTTTGTGTCACCAGCTATGCGAGATGTTATAATAGCTTTCATAGCTGGAAATTTAGCGAAGTCATGGAGAGTGATGAGTTTCAATAGGAAACACCGACTGGTTTTCGAACAACAACAACATCAAATATAAGGACAGTAAAAAGATTTGATCATTGTTTTTATAACAATAACCGTAACAATAAAATGAACAATCACAGAGTGAACTGTACATGGTCACTGAATGAAAGTAAAAAAATCAGCTGTGGCCACCACAGGACCGACCGCCATCATAAAGTACTTATATAAATTACATTCTAGCAGCAGAGTAGAAATAACTTGGCCAAATATTTTCTAACAGAGATATTATTTATCATGACCATGGAAACGTTATATATAAATATGAAAAAAAAAAATTACAGAATTTATTCGAAATTTTTCGTGTTATCAAAAAACGTCTCAAATAAAAGTTATTAGTTATTGCTTGTATAGCAACTTTTGTTCAATAAATTTTTTCGAAATATTTTTGTGTTGTGAAATATTCACAAAAATTTTAAAATCAACACGAGTAAACTCCCATTTTTAGTCAACCGATTTTTACCAAAAGTTGATCAACTCGTGCCATTGATGGCAGAAGCTTAAATATGAAGTTTCATATAAATCCTTTCAGCCGAATTTGCTCTGCACGTGTACACAGACAGACAGACAGACAGACAGACAGATAGACGGACGGACGGACGGACGGACCGACAGACAGACAGACAGACAGACAGACAGACAGACGGACGGACGGACGGACGGACGGACGGACGGACGGACAGACCGACAGACATCATGCCAAAAATAGTCAAAACGTTATGTAGGGACCTCAATATCACAATACCTCCCTTATATATGTTGGCGGTCGGTAAAAATTGATGTGAAGTGTGAATTTTCACACATTTCAGGGTTTCGCAGGTATTTAGCAAGTGAATAATGATTATTTGGGATACCAATACAAATGTTATGTTAAAATATTTGTTTTTGTTACTTTTAATTCCAATGCCTCATACCATTATGTAGGTTTCTAAATATGTGCAGTATTTTTTTTTTTTTTATATAGCAAGTTTCAATAAGATTTTGAAAATTGCGCTTATGACTTCCATTGGTTGTTTTAGTCATAAGCTCCGCCCTTCTGATTTCGTGTATTTATAGGAATATAAATAGCAGTATAGCACTAATATATTTAGGCATTAATATGATACAGACATTATAACACATGACATAACATATATTTTATATATTTCATTTTTTTACTTGTATTCATGGTATTATATATAAGTTACTTGGTTGTAAGTCCAAGAACATTCAATTTCAAAAATTTCCACTGGTTATTAAATTAACGCTTTTAAAAATTAAATGCAATATTTGTCCAAATATAACTAGAATTTTGAAAAAATAATTTTAACAAAATAAAAATGCAAAACAGAAAAATTGAAATTGCCTCGAGGCCGAATTGAACTCGAGTTTGCAAATTAGAACGCCAGTATTCTAAGCATTACACCATCGAAGCGCTCTGTTTACTGTACTACATAATATCATTAAATATTTTACATGGTCAAGCAAAAAACACAAAAAATGCGTTATTTTCCGAAAACATAATCTGATCAAAAATCCCTGTTGTACTATTCCGGTTCACACTCATGTACATTACTTGGAATTATTTCAGATTTTTAGTTTAAACCATCTGGGCTGTGGGACAAAAATTTTTATGCACAATTTTGGCAAAAATCGCGTAAAATAATTTATTTTGCAAAAATAAAATTTTGATCGTTAATCTACGTACTAAGAGCTTTCATTTGATACCGTACTCAGAATTTTAAAAAAATATTTTTTTTTTTTTCGGTGAGCCCATATTTGTTTATATTTTTAGGGGGATACGTTTTTTAGATGTTTTGGTATTTTTTCTATGTGCTGGTCAACGATATGTATAAGCATGCCAAATTTCAACTCTCTAGGTTTAGTCGTTTGGCTACAATTTTTACCGAACAGAAAGACAGACAGACAGACGACAAAATGACGGTATAAGGGTTTTTTGGTCATACCTACAAAACTAAATACTTACAAATAAAAATTGTTTACAAGAAAATCAATCTTATTTTTTCTATGCATTTTTTGAATTTGATGAATATTAGGGTAGTTGCCCTAAAACTAAAATATTGAAATATTTCACTTATTTTTCTCTTTACATCAAAAATAAATTTAAGAAAATTTATTTAGAACGAAGAAACATTCCTTCCGAAGAAAAAAGAAATTAAAACAAGCCAAATGTCAAACTTCACGTGTATATAACATAAACGGTAAACAATGACTGACGTCCCGTTAGCATACGGATGACGCATAGCTTCGTTATTTACCCCCACCACTACATGTTACGAGACAACCTTCTACTTTAATAGTTTGGTTTTAGTTTTAGTTTTAATAATCTTGGTGTTACACACTAGTAATAAACGTCCTAAATATAACGTCTCTGCTGATACGGACTCGGTGACAATGTTAAAAAATTGTCCAATTGTATTTCTCTAATAATAATAATCCCGACCTACTCACAGTTATCAAAAGGAAAAAAATATAAGCAAAACAGATTTTGCATGCTATATATAACGAATAAGAATACAAAAGAAAAGAACACCTTTTTTTTGTTCTCGTATCGTTTTTGCAACAATAAATGTATGTCTAGAAACTATAAAGTGGATTTTTTATTCGTGTGTGAAATATACTACGTCCCACAGAATCCCCTGAAATGTCCTATCAGCGGCGCGTTCTTTCGACAAACGTTCAAATCATTTCTGCAGACAGCAATCTACCCTTTTCAACCCACTATCTACCTCGTTATTCTCGATAATACGCGTATTAATTTTTTCACAAGAAAATTTACATACTTCAAGCATGCTTGGAATTGACAAATTAAAGCCAAGCTATAAGTCAATACTGTACATGTCTGTCTGTCATTTAAAGCAAGGGTTCCCAACCCTTTTTTACCATGACCCTTTGAAAATCCACTAAATCTTATGGCCATGATTTTAAGATTAGGAATATTTATTTGTAATATTCTTACAATTTGTAAGATTCTTAGAAATTGTTTATTTATAGTGATAATTTTATTTTGAAATATTTCATGGAAGTTATCCTGTAGTTCCCCGAAATTATCCTGTGGCCCCGTGGGAAGCCATGTGGCTCAGGATGGGAACCCCGGATTAAGAATAGTGCTTCCGCAACATTTTCTAGCCCACGGCACACCAAAATTATTCCTCATATTTCGCGACACACGACAGCTCTTGCCACAGTTCTGCTGCACACTAGGGATGGGAAAAAAACATCGATGTATCGAAAACATCCATGTTTGTTTTAAAAACATCGATGTTTTTACCATCGATGGTCATCTGGCGATAGTATCGATAAAACATCGATGTCTACTACCGATGTCGATCTTTAAACTTTGAAATTCAGAAACTACCGCTAGAGGCGCTGGAATCTTAAAAATTAAATTTTTATTAAAATTAGTACACAAAATATAAGCGCCATCTATTGTGATATAACAATACTAATAGTGTTAGTTCTTATTCTTCTTAGCAGTTAACAGAATACGAAAAAATAAAAAGAAACTTCTAATTTTTGCAAACAATGCGAACGACCAACGACGCCAACACACTTTTTCTTTTTGAGTCTTGTTGACACTTTCCCAGTTGTTATTCCTCCAATCCCTAGATTTTTGTAAGTTGTCATTAGCTATTTTTTTTTATATATCGAAGTTGGCTTTTCCTGAACAAAATGATCAAAAGCTTCAATAATTCGGTAAGAGTAACTAGAATTGAAAATCTAGTTCCGCCTAAACCAAAGGAACAGACTTTATTTCAACTTAAAAAAGTATAAAAATAATTGCATATGACAGTGTTACTTTTATGTTAAATAATATAAAATTAACATTAAGATTACTACATTAGTATTGTAATAAAATCCAATATTTCATTTTAGAAATGTAAAAATTGTAAGGTCTGTTCCTTTGGTTTAGGCGGAACTAGATTTTCAAATCTAGTTACTTTTACCGATAGATTGAAACGTTTGATCATTTTGTTCAGGAAAAGTCAACTTCAATATATAAAAAAATATCTAATGACAAATTACAAAAATGAAAATTGCGGTTAGTTCCGCCTAATCGTTTAAAATAGACTGTTGGTACAAATTAAGATTATTATATTGGGTATAATAATATTACTGTGAAATTAATTACTATTAAAAAGGAATATTTCTATTTCAAAATCTAATAAATGCTTTTTGTGTATTATGTGTTACTTTTTTCGTATTTTGTCTTTACATTATTAAATAAAACCTATATAATATAAATAAATAGCTTTTTTTAATATTAATAAAACATCGATGTTTCCGATACATCGATGTTTTTCCTTCGATGTTTTTTCAACATCGATAGTAAGCGCCGATGTTAACATCGATGTTAAACATCGATGTTTTGCCTTCGATGTACAACCCTACTGCACACTACTGGACAACTTGCCATGATCTGATAAACCACAAATAATAATACAAGTAGAGCAACGAATAATCTATGATCTACATATATTTTCGTTTAATTTTAATTAATTGGATAGCATGAGTAAAAAATATGTAATTATTAAATATGTTATAAAATCTCACTTGCAGTTTTTACCCACGCTATTCAATTTATCAAAGTCAGATAAAAATATATATAAAAACCATGGATTATTCTTGCTACACTATTTTATTCAATTGTTATGTTTTCTTAATTCATTACTCCTTGAATAATTTACGTACTTACAAATGCCATGATTTCCTACCAACCTAAGTTTTGGATTGTCTTATGCAACCCGCAAAACAGACACATGCTGTGCTGGTTTGCCTACCCAGCCAGGGGCATTTTCTGACATTAAATCTGTTCAACATTGGAGAGCTCAATGAAACAGTACATAGTATAAGTAACATAAGTGCATAGTTTTGTCACTAAACTCTGGTTAGAATCAGAGAAAAACATTATCGGGACTATTCTGTATCTTTTGTGGTTAAAAAGATTTGGTTAAAAATTATGGTTAACTAACATTTTAACTAGGCGTTCAAATTTTAACCTTGTTTCTTATTCTGTATCTTAGGTTATAATCCAAGCGTTAAGTTCTAACTTTTTAACCTTATGGTTAAAAGTATGTTGTGAAATTAGCTACAAGGGAAGGTATTTTGCTTGTGTAAGTGTGGATTTAATGTAAACAAGTGTTATGGTTGAATCGTGAATGAACGATCAAATATAATAAATCTATATTGCGAAAATGTACTATATTTATACATAAATAATTATGGGTGCAGAAAGTACGCGAACGGACGCGCAAAAGTAGGTCCTCGCCTATAATTTGCGCCCCCTACAAAAGACGTCAGCGCCCCGTTCCTTAGTGCGCTCGGGGCCGTCGCCCCCTCCGCCCCCCCCCCCTTACTGCGGCTCTGATTTGCAAGGATATGTAACAATAATTACTTTATAAGCTTATACAAAAACTCAGTGGTTAGAAATAGGTTAAATGGTATAAATGCACCTATTGTAAAGAAGTATGAAAATTACACTGGTAAAGTTAGTCATTATAATTTTAGTACAGCAATAAAAATATGTTCACTAAAGCTGCGTTCACAGCTCTAAAATTAGTAGATTATACGCTATGAGTTGTTCACTGTTGATTGTCACTGACAAGTCATATGGTAACGGAAGCGACCGTTCACAGCTCTACATTTAATAGGTTATGCGTTTCCAACTGTAGACAGTTTTTCAAATTTTATAGGCGTATAGACAACTAATTTTAAAGCTGTGAACGCTTAAGCTTATACAAAAACTGTCACTGGTAAAGTTAGTCATTATAATTTTACTACAGCAATAAAAATATTCTCGACTGTAATAAGTTAGACAAAACACATTTTGAATTTCTATTTCTATACTTCCACTTCTAACATTTTACGAAATTGAAAGTTTCGAAAGTGTACTGCCCACTTACTATTAGTAAAAGTTTTATGTGGCCCTCATAAATTTTGAGTTTGAGACCTGGCATAATCACTTGTATTATTTTTGATTTTAATTCATTACTCTCTATGAAAAAATAAAAGTATGCTACATTAAGTCTAACCTAATCTAATCTATTCTAATTTACAAATGCAATGATTTCCTTACTTAAATGGTGTAGGATCCTCTTAAGTACAGTAAGGGAAACTAAAGGAAATCCAGTTTGAGAAGAAGATAAACCCGTATTCTTTTACTGTATTGCATAAAATTAAGAACCAGAATTGCAGTTTCCCAATTAAATCTGATTCACATCAGCTATTTTATGATATTATTTACACGTTTGATCGGGAATATGAAATATAACACCAGTAATAAAATACGAATGACCATGGTCATTTTTCAAATGATACATATCGGAATGAAACGCGTTTGTTAAAAGTATAAAAATTTATTAATGCAATAAAATAGACGTGTTTAAAACAAATATTAATCAGCAGTGGTTTCACAAATTTTATGTATTTTGTATTATTAAATATTTGGTAATTTATGATATACAAAAACAACTGTCATAAAAATTTACAATACCAAAAATATTTTTAAAAACATTTATAAAAAAACATTGACAGCATTAGGTAACTGACATTTAACAGATGAAACGGACTTGTGTTGGTGATGCCAAAAGTCAATCTGACTTACAGTATTCATAAATATGAGACTAGTATCACTCATCAGAGCTTCAAGATTCAAATTGAAGTTTTGAATTTCAACACGAGTTATGCGCACTTTTACACGTTGTGAAATAAATCCTGATTTGAATGAAATATGCTCCGAATAAGAACAAAACGAATATTTCTTCCCAGTGTCACCTCCATGAAACTTCTATTAGTCAGCAAAATTTTCTTTATTTTGAGAGCGATATCGATTTTATAACAAGGTACAATCTTGTAGAAAAACCAAATAAAGGAACCACAATAGACAACATCAAATATTATTATTTTAAAATATATTTATATTTCTGGTATATTCTCAGTATAGTTTAAATCTCAGTCAAAAATTGTAAAATGCTTCAATGCATTTAAAAATCAGCAACAGCAACCAATGCCGTCTTATGAATTGTAAGGACTGTGGGGACTCTTGATATAAGACAGAAAGTCAAGGTTAGCTGATTAATTTTGAATACAGTATCAATATACTTCAACTTTACTTACTATGTACATCTCTTAAAACTCAAGATTTCCTACATAATGAGTTTATAATCCGAGAGCGGTTTTAGATATGAAATCCCCATTGTTTGCTAGCTGGTTGCAAGGATTCTTAGGTTGGATTTAAATGTTGATGAATTAAAGACTCATTTTAATTATGCTACTTTAATTAATGATTATGGTATAATATTTACAAGATTAATACTAAATGACTTGCAACCATTATAACACAGTTAATCGAAAAGAGACACATTCATAATACTCAAATACATGAGATGTCTTTTTTTAAGAGAGTTTTTTCTGCTGAACACGTTTTCACCACTATTCTTGTTACTCACCAATATACACTGCAAATTAAATGTTTTGTCAGTTTTTTAATAAAGCTATTAGTTTTTCCTGTCTACGAAATAAGCGAAAAAGTAATAAGCATAAGTGGAGAAGTACATCTACGTTTTATTGACCTAGAAAAAGAATTCAACAGAATACAGAGTGAAGCTGTTTGGAACAGCCTCCATAAGAAAGGGATAGATAAAAAAATGACACAATACCAAAAACTAATTTGTCCGCCCGACACCAATTCCTAACTTACGTCTCCAAAAACCATTTGTGTCTGAATATTATCTCCACATTTTTTTAACTCTATACTACACTAACGTATATACGGAATTACTTTGTTACTTTACCTTGACTTGTCCGTACCACTCATGATGTACCGTATCTGACTCCTCTTAAACTATGCCTTTAACTCATGACTGTCTAAATTAAACTGCCAGAGAACCTAACATTGTCCATCAAAATGTCACACAACACCCGTAGCCATCTGGTCAATTTCAGCAGTTATATGACAATTTATCGGTAATATTTTAGACAGAATAATATCATTAGAAAAATAATCAAAACTAATGATTATCTTCAAGGCAGAGATTAATTGTTATTTAGACATGGCTAAATACTACAGAGCTTCACTCTGTACTCTGTTGAATGCTTTTTCTAAGTCAAATAAAACATAGATGTACTTGAGACTTACTTCTCTTACAGGGACCCTGGGTCATGGAATTTCATGGGCGCTCTCAAGTAAGATATTTTTAACGTTACCATGACAACATGGAACAATCTATAACTGTGCAATGTAACTGTGCAAAAATTTTATTGCACGCTGTCGTAGCAACGTTAAAAAAACAGGTGCTATGTAAAAACAATACATGAAACACTATTTTTGTTGACAAATTTGAACACAGATCTTAACAATGCGACATGAATTATCACATCATTATTTTAAGAACAAAGATTTATTTCTAAAATCTAATTTAGTAAAAAAATAAAAAAAGAACTAGTACTTTTTGCTGGAAGTCAAAATATTATCTACTCGGCGTTTCTAAAACCCAGCCCGAGGGAACAAATTTCTTCATTTCCTTATTTTCTCCCGGTAATAAATCAAGTTTGGTCGCATCTTTTGTAGAAAATTTTTCTTAAATTTTACATTATTTTTATTTCCGTTTCTCCTCTAAGTCCTGTTCTTAGTTATATGTCTTTAAAAGTCTATTTAACTTTCGACCTGTCTGTTTTTCTGAGTTTTATTTAACTTCTAGAAATTTAAGTAATATTTATCCTTATAATTTTTATTTGTCTTTATTATTAGTGATTCTATGCAACTTATTTTTATATATTTTACTTAAAATTTTAGGGATTTATATTTAACAAATTTGATAAAATTTTATTTGAAAAGTTGACTTACTTTTAGAATTAATTTTAACAAGAACTAAAGTAAATACAACATGAAAGAATCAGGGTAGAAATATTTTATCGTGTTAAAAGAATTAAACAAAAAATACTCACCTATGTTTTTAATGTTATAATCAAAAGAATTAAACAGGTAGAATGTTTAAATACGGCCTGATTTTTCCGTTGTACAATTCGGGAAGATTTATATAACACAAAATTCATCACTTGATACTCGTATTCTGAATGAGATCGACTTCACAAATCGACATTCTCTGTTTGTCTCTTAGGCTGACTGAATTTTTAATTTTCTAAATAATTTTCTAAATATTTTAGGAGTTTATAAAAGCATTGCTTGATCAAATGTTCCAAACAAAATCTAAATGAAATTTCCTGAAACACATGAACCGTTAATAACAAGTAATAACAGTATAATTTAACTTTAAAACAGTCTTAAACTACCAAGCTCTCATTCATGGTTAAATAACAAAATTATAAAGTTTTCAAAGCAGTTATCACATGTGATGATGGTCGAGTATACAAACTGAAATTGTTACAAGGGCACTGGAAAACTAATGCAAAAACTCGCAACAGAGCAATTCTACATAGGAAAACTTTGGTCTCGTAGTGGATGTACCAGGGCCAAAACTAAGTTTAAAGGTGTATTTTAAAACTTGGAGTTAGCATCTTCATCCTTGTTGGCAAAATGGACAAAACATCAATTAAGTTTAAATGATTTTTTTCGTTTTTTAGATGTTTTGGTATTTTTCCTATGTGTGGGTCAACGAGTTGTATAAACGGGCCAAATTTCAACTCTCTAGGTTTAGTCGTTTGGCTACAATTTTTACCGAATAGACAGACAGACAGACGACAGGTATACAAAATGTATAATGACGGTATAAGGGTTTTTTTGTCATACCTACAAAACCCTAAAAACGTGTTTCAGTTTTACGACAATTTATTGAAAATGTAGCTTGAATTCTTGAAACTACGTCAAAACTAAAAATACTGATCCGGAATTCAGATAGCGTAGCATCCGTCAGCCTAGAGCAGGAGCTTTTTCTTATACCTCCATGGAATTATGTTTAGAGGGCGCTAACGACCCACGCGCCGGCCCTATTCTGTACCAAAATGTTGTGTACCAAAATAACGATGTTGTGTTAAATTTTTAGCCAGATGTGCATGTTCTCAGATGAGATAAAATATGACCTTTTCATTTTATCACCGCCAGTAAACTTAACATATTTATTTAAGAATACATGTTATTAGTTTTGAGATGAACCTCGTAATTTGTGATATTTATTATAAGCCAGTTGAAGAAGTATACAAAAAAAAAGTAAAATTTCCATTTTAATTACGCAAATATTTATATTTTTACTAAACTGAATTTTTTACACAATCATTTAAAAGTTATTATTATAATTGTACTTTTTCAAACTTAAAATATTGCTTTGAAAAATTAATCCAACATTTTAAGTAAATTAAAAACTTCTCAGAAGTTTTTATCGTAATATTTATTACATCTATTTGTCATTTATTTATTGTACTTCCATTAAAGTAATCATTTGTTTTAATATTTCTCCGATTCAAATATTTTTGTTAGTTGTTTTACTTGGGTCGGTTGTGACATCTTTCTAGCAGCCATCTGCAAAATGAATTTATCGGAAAGTTTTTATGTACGTATAAAAACGTGTTGTGTCATTAGATTTCATCTTTTTATAACTTTGGAAATGTACTGAGTTGAGATTCTTCACCAAATATATGTTTTGTCATAACTTTCTTATTCCATATTTAAACAAATAAAAGCAAAACACACAACTTAGGATAATACATACAAATATGACAAACAAATACATACTACAAAAAACACTACCCAAAATAAACATTTAAATGTGTAACAATTAATATTAGAATGTGTATAATAGAACACACAACGCACAATATTTAATATGCCACAAAACATAAAAGACTACTTATCAGAGAACAAACAAACAATCATCGTAAAATACTTTTATGAAACACAAATAATACGAAACCTATAAAATAAAACCAACAATTTGTACGACAATACAAATAAGTATAGTATTAGTCAAATTTATTGTTGACTAAATATGTAATATGTAATATATTTGTCAACACAAATGATCAGGGACGCAGTGCTTCATTTAAATTAAAACAACAAAAATAAATTATTTGGAATAATACTTATATTAAGAATTGTATTAGTTCCATTACAAGATTATTAGCAGCACTGTAGCTAATGCTGGATTTATAACCTCAAAATTATAATTTAGAATTAGTGCTTAGAATTAAAGTAAATGTTCGTTATACGTAACTGTACGTAATGTTCGCAACCTTCTAAATTAATACTTATACTTATAAATTAAAATGTTTGTTAGCTCCAAACTTTACTTTAATTTATAATTGACACATGCGCAGTAAGCATTTGTCATAACTAGGGTGACCATTCGTCCCCCATTTTGCGGGACTATCCCGCATTTTAACATTTTATCTCGCATTAAGATGCGTCCCGCAAAAGTCCCGCATTTTAACATTTTGTCCCGCATTTTAACATTTTGTCCCGCATTTTAACATTTTGGATTTGGGAGGTGAGGACCTTTTTTTGCTCTTCACTAGGATTTTGGGAGGTGAAGACCTTTTTTCTGCTCTTCACTTGGATTTGGGAGGTGAAGACATTTTTTTTGCTCTTCACTTGGATTTGGGAGATGAAGACCTTTTTTTTTGCTCCGTCCCGCATTGCCTTCTTAAGAAAATGGTCACCCTAGTCATAACCTAAAAATTTCTATGACCATACTGTTCTGTTTCTAACCATATCTTATTAAATGAGCATAGATACAATTTTTGCCTCTATTTTAATTCTTTTTAAAGCTATGAAACACTCAAAACTTCATTGCCAAAAATAAATAGCTGTAAAATATCGGTCGATAAAGTACAAATCAATAGAAATTTACCAGTACAACGCTGTCAGTGGCCTAATTTGTTAATTTACATTGTGAATACTACTTAATTTGAACGTACAAATTTAATGTTAAGTATTATTTTAAGCATAAGGCCCCATAAGAAAATTGTCCCAGTGGTAACCTGGCACAGTATTATCTATTATTAGTGGAAACAAGTATTTTACCGTTAATTTAAGATAGCAGAAGTAAATTACTGTATTGTTCTCTGTAAAATAAAAGGAAGGAAAGGGAAAGGAAAGAAAGAAAAAAGTTTTCGGATTTTTTGTTTCCCCTTACTGAATCGTTAATATGTTATGGTAGGCAGCACGCCAATGTCATTCGTAAACGGCAATATGGTAGACCATCTACAGCAGGGGTTCTCAAAGTTATGTAGTCCGAGGACTCCTTCTTGAACAACTTTTATTTTGCGGACCCCATCCCAACCCTAGGCATTTTACGTCGTTCTTGAGACTTAATTTCTCTTCTTGAGACTTAATCTTCTTTGAGAATAATCACATAGGTACTACGTTATAAGAAATATTGGTTAAAATGTATCGCTGCTTATTTTAATAAATGTTCTTGTGCATTTATAGAGATGAACATTTTTATTAGCATATAGAATAAAAAACATATAATGAATAAATATAGTAGTAAAAAGAATTTAAAAAATTACAAATTATAATACGTTAAACTTATACAAACACATCTTGGTCAAATATTGGTCAAAATAGATCTTATTATAATGTTTTCTGTAAATAATTTGCAGTTGAATAAAAATAATTAAATTTTTACTAATTACTGTTTAGTTATATCAATAACTAGTTAGGTAACAATAAATACAAAAAGTCTTGACCATGTAGGATTTTTATTAAAAGAGTTATTTGAATAAAAGCGAAAAGTTGGGTGATGTAAAGTTAATGTCAAAATTGTTTCACCAACCCCCAAGAGTCCGCGGACCCCAGTTTAAGAACCGCTGATCTACTGGATCAAAATTATCCGTTGTACCAAAAATAAGAAGAAAATCCCGTTCTATTGCTGTATGCGCTCTATGTCTAAAAAACGGTTAAGCGCCCGTTTTTTGCCGCAACAATGTAACCATTAAATATATGTTCACTTGTTGCTGATGAGGACTGCCATGCAAACCGAAATGTTACATCTAGTATCAATATAAATAAACTATTTGAAGGATTATTTTAAACTTCAAAACACAATATAATATTTATTCCATTGAAATTTATCAAGATTTCAAAAAAACCTTAATACAGTGGTCAGTGAACTGTTTTGGGTATTAAAATATAATTTTGCGTACAATGGCATTACCTCCAGGACCTGTTTATTAAGTCTTCATTACCTAGGAGATTTTTATTTTTACCCCATAAGGTGTAATTTTACCCAGGTTTCCCGAACCCTGGAACAACAGAATAACTAATAAAAGATCTAGCGATAAGAATACTGAAGACCAAATTTTTGTGTAGCCGTAGGTAATAGGTTTTTTGTTGGTTATTTTAGCAGTGTAGAATTTCGTATCTAAAATGCTTAATCAAATTATTAAAATACATAGTACAAGAAGTGGCCATTAAAAAAATTAACTGTGTACCGTAACGCATAATTTTTTAAAATTGCTGATATTATATTTTAAAAGCGGGGGCAGATAAAATTCTTTTGTGTCTGTCGCGAGCACAAGGGGGCTCTATATTTTAGATAAATACAATGTAAGAACGTTTTTAAGCGAGATTGCTATGAATTTAATACAGATTTAAATGGAGATTGTATACATAATTCACGTTTAAAATTATAAAACTTTATTTTATCTTTATTTTTGCGTTTCACGAGAAATTTTAATAATGAAAATAATTTATTAGTGCACATTCTGGTAGATTTTATAATTAATATTCATTACTAAACAAAGTTATTACTACAGAAAATGGAACAAAATACATCTAATGCTAAAATTTATTACATCACATGTAATATTAAATATATTAAACAATGGACAACCTATTGTTTATATAAATATTTTTTATAATTGTTTTAATTTAATTGTTATAAACGGATTTCCATCATTTGTCTAAATTTTACATCCCTTAAAATTTGAGATATTGCCACGATATATACCACGATTTTCAAGATCTTCCTCATTTTGTATGGGTGTTTTATAGACCAGTGTTTTCATGTGGCCCCAAAGATAGAAGTTGCAGCTATTAAGGTCTGGTGACCTAGTAGGCCAATCCACCTTTGTGGGTACGACTGATTTAATAATGGGTGTTGTGAAAATTCAGAATTCCACCTCTTGTGAAGCAACATTCATCTGACATTAATATTTTTGAAACAAATCCAGGATTTTGGTTGTTTTGCTGAAGCAATCAGTCGCAAAAAAGAACTATTTGTGGATAGTCGTCTTCGGTCAAGCTTTGGACCCTTTGTATATGGTATGGATAAAGCAAATTTTTACGCAAAATGTTCCAAATTGTCCAATGGCTCACCCCAAATTCACGATCTATCTCTCTAGTAGAAGCTGCTGGATGTTCTTCAATTTGTTCTAATACCTCTTCTACAATATCCAATTCCACTGGTTTGCCTAATTCACTTCCCTTTGGCAAAACAGAACCAGTTTCACATAATCGTTGTGCTACCGCTTCAAAAGTTTTTCTGATTGGGTGCCTTCTATTCGGAAACCGTTCAGCATATCGTCGTTCTGCTTCCACAGCATTGCCAACACATTCCTCATACACAAAATGCTTGTCTGCATATTCCTCAATAGGGGATAGGCATAAAATTTATATTTCCTTAAAACTACATTTTTTTGATATGTTAATGTTAGTTATGTCACCTAACAAAACAAAAATCACATTTTAATTAATATTATAGCCAAACTTTTTAATTAAAATATTGTAAATTTGAAATAAGCCGACCACGGCGCGAAGGTTGCCGAGTAAATACGACTGAGTATGACGTCAAATGACTGGGGTTTGACGTCACAGATACAGTTACAACATAATCTTTACGTGTGTATATTGTATTGTTCTAGAGTTTTGTATTTGTTTTTAAACAATTTTTCACGCATTTATTATTAAAATGGCAGATAAAGATTTGGTTAGGGCTCAGAGTGATAATTTACCCAACACTGATGCATTTATGCTCATGGAATATATGAAAAAACAATATACTTTTTTCTGAAATATCGGTTTTATTTCGCCTCATAGCTTCCAGCCACAAATTTCGCCTTTTCTGTTGTTTTTCGCAATCAGGTAATGATATAAATTGATTTTTTGTATTTCTATTTGAACTATTTGTGCACATCGGTACTAAACAATATTTTCGACTATGTTTCGAAGTACTGGGGCCTGTCTCTTCCATATTTTATATATTTTAATATAAAATTTAGTTCGGTAAACATGTATAAATTGTTTTTATAGAATCAAACTTTATTTTAATTAAAATCACGCTAACTTTACATAACCTATAAAAGTTATACAAGCAAATAAGTTTACGACTGTGTAGGCTGCACGCTGTACACTGGGTAGGCTGTACGCAGTACACTGGGTAGGCTAGTAGTGTTCTGCGTCACTTAGAAGGGGTATGACGTCACACGTCGTTTTCGCTCGCTACATACATTTATGATTTTTTAAGCCTTCAAATTAAAAAAACTAAAACGCAAAACTGTTTTTTTAACAAAATCGGAACAAAATTTTAGATTATGACGTACACGTACTTTTCTATTCTATTATTGAACTACAATTAAAATATTGTTTTCTCTATGGTAACTACACAACTTCTGGATTAGTATGAAAAATGAAAAAAGTCAGTGGTTTTCAAAATTCAAAATTTTTTTTGGACGAAATTAACATTTTAGAGAAAATTGGCAAAGGAAAAATCGTTTGCATTCTACATCACCATGCTGTCTTTTAAATTGTGCCAGACATTTACCTAACACCCTGTATATGTCAAACTTTATTTATTAAAATTAAATCTACAAAAGTACAAAAAAAAAAAATAATAAGTTACCTTCTTCAGTATAATCACACTCAATTTCTTCTATATCGTTATTTTAAGTATTAAATATTTGAGCCTGTGTCAATCCAAGAGCTGACTGCACATTATCAGAAGCTAAAAATCCGAAGAAGGTGGGGAGATTATAATCGGCGCCCGTATGCTCCGTATTCAACCGCCTTACCACGCGGCTACGGCAGCTCTTTTACAGAAATTGCTTAAAAAAAAGCTCCTCAAATACAAACATTCATGCCATCACCGGGATTCGAACCTGAACCGCCCTGTTCTAGTAGTCAGCACATCAATCAACTGGCCACTGAATTGCAGCTAATCTCTCTCATTGCAGTGTTAATTTTTTCTAGTTTTAATTTTAAATACTTTGTATAAGGGATACCACTTATAAATTCAGACTTCACAAAGTGAAACCCTTTAATGCCAAAACAATATGTCTATGTAGCTTTAAACACAAGTAAACAAAGTAAATGCTATTAACATCTATTGTTATTTTAATTTTCTGACACACAGAGAACATTAAAGGATTATAGCACACCATAAAATCAAGTTGTACCAACATCCCATATTTAACCTTTTAACATTAATGACATGCTCCTAATCGAACTGTGTATTTTAAGTGATTTGAGTATTTTAAAAATAACAGAAATTTGAAAGATGATGAGAGATCAGGTTGGTTCAATATCTAAAACCAACGAAAATGTTATCCAAGTTTTCGTATGAATAGCTTTCATTAACGTACTAACGAACAAGTTTCAACTTGCAGTGCGTCGGTGTTACTTATCCTAAAATATTGAATTATTTTCTTATTTTTGCCTAGTGTTTTTAATACGAGAAAATGAATAAGCAAAAGTATAATCCATACCAATTGACGATTGACTGTTAAAGATGTTGCAGAATAAGTAAAAAAATTATACAGGGCTTCTTCATTTTGAACAATAAAGAGAAACACGAAAATATAGCACATGCCACACTTCCCGTATTCACAGATTTGGCGAAGAAGAAATTTTCTTTCGTAAATTCTTTTGTTCCCAAAACTCCAGAGTTAATATAATATAATAATAACGTTTTCAAACGATTGAAAATATAAAAAATATCGGAAACTGATCTAAATCTGAAACTAAAGGTTCTTCCAAAAGTGGACGTTGACAGCGATGTATCTCCAGAAGGACAGTATTTCGAAACTGATAATTTAAATTTAAAATAATATCTTCTAAATAAAGTTTAATGATGCTAGTCTGCGAATTTGTTTATGCAATTTCGTGAGTTGATTAATTTCTTAAACAATTGATGTTCCACTATACTTTTTACACGATTTTATTTGGGTTGGTTTCATGTTTATCTGAATAAAATTTTGTAATCAATTTACCCTGATATCGCTTTTTCATGGCGGAAATGTCTTGGTGGAACCGTTTCCCATGTTCATCACTTACTACACCCAGATCTTCTAGGAAGAAATGTACAGTACCTAGACAAAATATTATAACCACTTACAAAAAAACTGTTTATTAAAAATGCTGACATATAATCATATGCAACTTTATTTATTTCTTTAACATATCGTGTATTTATTAAAAGATAAGCTATTTTAAACATCTTCAACTCTGTATTTTTATTCTGAGACTGATTTGCAAGAACAAAAACTACCGATTTTGTCCTGGCCAGGTAATTCGCCGGATATCAATCCTATCGAAAATGTTTGGAAACTCCTGAAAAGACTTGTTTATGATTTAAATAATACTAATAAACAAGTTTTAATAGATAATATTAAAAAAGTATGGCATGGCTCTCCAGAAATTGAAAATTGTATTAGGGCATGTATTGAGAGTATGCCTCGAAGAATTGAGGCAATAATAAAAGCAAAGGGGGGCAACACAAAATATTAAAACACATTTTATAAATGTACTAAAATAATTTGAAATAATAAAATACAAAATAAAAATAAAATTGGTGTATTACTATTTTGTTGATTTTGTGTAAAAAAATAATTTTTAAAAAATCATAAGTGGTTATAATATTTTGTCTAGGTACTGTAGATGAGAGTCCAGAAAGTGAAATTTTAAAGAAATCCTAAATCCCATTTCTTTGTAGGCAACAAGTAGTTCATTCACGATATCTCTGTAATTATCAATTTTCAGCTCTCACATTTCCAAAAAAATTTGAAACAACTGTTTTAAAAGCTCTCCAAGTTCTTATTTCAGCTTCATTTAGCATACTGTCAAATGCATTATCTTTCATTATTTCTCTTGTTTGTGGACCATCAAATATGCCCTCTTTAATTTTTGCTTCAATAATTCTCGGAAATTTTTATTTTAGATACAAAAAACCCTCTTCGGTTTCGATTCATTACTTTAAATTCTTCATTTAGCCCAATTTAATATGTGAAGGTGGGAAAAATACGTTTTTGGGATCGACCAGTGGTTTACTTCTAACGTTTTGTAGTCCAAGAGTTAGTGCCTGACCTAGTGGCCACTTCTTCTGTATTGTGAATTACTTAGACCTCAAAAAGTAACCAGTCTCGAGTCATGACATAGAAAATGCAACAGATTCGGATATCTGTAGTTTACTAATGGACGCACTTGTGTACCGTCATCGCCGATACATGTCGTGAATTGATGCAATATGAAAATGTTGCATGTTGCAAAATATAAATTTGCCTGTTACAGAAAATCTATGGGTGATAGAAAAATTCACTTTTTGGATTTGTTTTCAGCGTATTAAAATACATCAGAAATAATCAAAAATTGCTATGTCACAAATAATGTGTTTATCAGGGTACATTCGAGTTGTACAGGGTAGAGCGAGCGCTGAGCGAATAGTTGATAAATCAAATTTTTGTACCTCGGTTTTCGTTGATTTTTTTTTTCAATGATGAAGAAATTAAATTAATTAAAAATTAAATAATAATAAATGAATTAATTTAATTAATTTTTTCCATTTTAATTTTATGCACGATGTATTTAAATAATTTTTTGCTATTTACAGAACGTCAAAATACACAAAATGGCCGTACTCTGTAGCCATAGACAAATAACAATATTATTTGTCTATTTTTATTTGTCTAAGGCTATTATTTTTATTTATAATATAATTTTATTTCTTTCCCACCGTTCCCCCACTTTTTTTCGTCATACCCTATATGCTCGGTCTCAAAACCCCGAACACATAGAGCGCACTCTAAATACTCGCTCGATCGCAAAACGAATTCAATTGAGTGTACTCCGAGCGTCAAATCGAACAAGTTTAAGTGTACAGAACGTGCTCGGAACACTCGGGGAGTCAAATCGAATGTACCCCAGTGTAATCAGGAACTGAGGATAGTTTTCTTTCATTATTTCCCATGGCTTAATGCTTATAACTGGGTAAAATGTTTGTATGAGTTTTCTCTTGGTTTTATTTTAATATTATTACACCATCTTTCCCCTTTGTGGCCCTTTTAAGAGATTTGTCATAACCATTTTCCTTTTCTTTTAACTGTGTAGCGTGTGCCAGTGAACGCCGTAAGACAAAGCCTAAATAGAGTTTCTTAATATTATTCCTCCCCTTGCTATACCTTGTTGGATGCTGGCTCCATCTCATAATCAGATTGCGTGCTCATATTAGATTTTCCGGATTATTTTCATTTGGGTTGGTCTGTGTTTAATAATTCAGTAAAACAACGTTATACGTTCGGTATATAAAACTTATTACATTTCGCTGTTCTAAAGTGTATTACTTGGATCATCTAATGATGCTATTTGTTATTTAGGTATAAAATTAGGTTTCTTAATCATAGGGTTTTTATTTCTTAAGATGAGATGCGGAAGAGAAGGTACAGATGATGTTATCATTAGTTTAAAAGAAATATTGTCTCAAAAATACTTGAATGAATTTCAACGACAAGGGAAATATTATTATTAGTTTTCTTACAGTTGTTACCGTTTCTTGCATTCTAGTTCTCATAATTGACTGGCTCAGCGGTAAAGTAGTATAAGTGACATTCAGATACGTATATAATTGTGTTAATAAAATCTGTTTACAGTCAAAGAAAAAATATGTGTTTAAAGTTACTTGTGCTAAAAGTAATTGTTGTTATCTTTTTGGTGTTACAAAAACTTATTTGTTAATTTTAGATTAACTGATATAAATGCACCTATTTGAAAATTTCACTTGTACTATTTTTCCACCGAGCCTGTCGATTGTTTGACCCTAAATTAAATTTAAAAAATACCTGTTTAAAGTTACTTGTGCTGGCATGTAACAACAATTACTTTAAGTTTTTACAAAAACTCAGATGTTAATTTTAGGTTAACTGGTATAAATGCACCAGTTTGAAAATTTCACTTGTACTACTTTTCCGCTAAGCCCGTCGATTGTTTGCTTCCACCTGAAATTTTAAAAATATGTGTTTCTATATACAAAAACGAAATCTTACGAAAGAATAATATAATCAAAAATTTCCAGGTTTACATAATGTGCATTACTCAGAATTTTTTCTTCACATGTTTAGATCAACCCCTCTGGGATACATGGGGTGGGACAGTTTTAACATATTTTAAAAAATCGTGTAAAATAAAGAGATTTTATAAAAAATTGATGTGAAATGGGAATTTGCAGATATTTCAGGGTTTCGCAGGTATATAAGTGAAGGCGGCATGCTGAGTATGTAGGACAAATTTTGCTTTGTACTAATCACGGCAACGATATTTTTGAAATAATTTATCGTCTGTTAATCTAAGAGCTTTAAAAACAAATTTTATGTTAAAATATTTTTTTGTTAATTTTAATTCGAATACCTAATACCATTATTTAGGTTTCTAAATATGTGTAGCATTTTTTTTATATAGGTTCATTACGATTTTGAAAATTGCGCCTATAACTTCCATTGGTTGTCATATGCTCAGCCCCTTTGGTTTCGTATAAATGACACATAGAACGAAAATATAATTCCAACATTCCAACCGGTTATTAAATTTACGCTCTTAAAAATTAAATGCAACATTTGCCAAAATATAATTAGAATTTTGACAAAATAATTTAAACAAAATAAAAATGGAAAAAAAACAAAATAAAATTGTCTTCTCTACCCGGGAGCGAACGGTTCGTTGCGTAGCAAGCGCGCATGCTAACCATTAGACCATGATACGTCATCTAGTCTAGTGTGTTACATAATTATAATTTCTGTAAATCATCAACAAAAAAAACACAAAAAATGCGTTATTTTCTGAAAACATAATCAAATCAAAAATTCCTGTTGTACTATTCCGGTTCACACCAATGTACATTAATCCGAATTTTTTCAAATTTTTAGTTTAAACCATCTGGACTACTGTGGGACAAAAAAAATTTTTGCACAATTTTGACATAAACACCAATGTACATTACTTAGATTTTTTTCAGACTTTTAGTTTACACCATCTGGGCTACAGGGTGTGAGACAATTTTTTTTACACAATTTTGGCAAAAATCGCATCACAATAATTTATTTTACAAAATAAAATTTTGATCGTTAATCTCCGTACTAAGGGCTTTTATTTGATACTTTACTCAGAATTTTAAAAACATATTTTTTTCTCGTTCAGCAAATATTTGTTTATATTTTAGGGGGGGTCTTTTAGATGTTTTAGTATTTTTCCTATGTGCGGGTCAAAGAGTTGTATAAGCATGCCAAATTTCAACTCTTTAGGTTTAGCCGTTTGGCTACAATTTTTACCGAACAGATAGACAGACAGACAGACTGACAAACAGACAGACAGACACACGACAAAATGACGGTATAAGGGTTTTTGATCATACCTACAAAACTCTAAAAAGAGGGAAATCCAGCCAATATTGCAGAAATTCTTCCCATCTGCTCCAGCCAAAAAACCAAGAAATAAGAAAGAAGAAACACCTACGATTTCTGCAACACCACAAGAACAATTGAACCTTTCAGGGAGACAGCCTGAAGGTGATTCTTCCATGAACTATAGACTGTGAACTGTATAAAGTGTAAATAGTGAATCTTCAACTCTTCAGTCCTCCTTTTGTAAACGTGGCATGGATTTAAAGGTTTTTGCATTGTAACTTACGGAAAATCATGATTTGGCTAACGAAGAGTTTGTACTACGATTCACCTCGTGGAATAAATTAAATTCATTTGCCGATGTATTACGGGTCAAATATCAGCACATCCATGCCAAATTTCAAATCTATATGTTCAACCGTTTGGCCCCACAAACACATGAGTCACAGTATAAAGTTTTTTTAGTCATTCCTATGAAATACTAAAATGTGTATAATCTTTAAATTCACCTTTACGTACGCTATATTATTTTGAATTTTATTCGAAGCGAATTGTTCAGATTCCCGACAACGGGGCATTCAAGTCAGACAGCATATTTCTTTAAATCCAGTGGAAAAATATGTAACATCCTGTCCAGAAATAATACATTAAGAAGTTCGGTATTCAATTCACATAGTTCCTGAATTTCCTAAGGACACACCCATAAACTTGAAGTTGGTAAATCGCTGTATTTAGATTCGAAGAGGTAAAAATTATGTTTTTCCATCTTTCCGAAAACTCTAAATTTTCTTTCGGTTCGAGTCGCCACTGACTACAAATGTATTGAATGTTCTTCCTGATTTTACCCAACTTTTGCTCGCATATATTCTCTGCAAAACTTTCTAGAAACCGGAATTTTACATACTATTGGAATATCCCCTTTTTGAATTTTACGATGAGTCATAGCTTTTGCATTTTAAAATAAGAAAATTCAATGGAATATACATAGCTTAACTCGAAAATTAAGTTATTTGAAATAAATATTGTTATTTTAATCCCCCTTATTACAGCTTCAAATTCAAGAGCACAATCCTTTCTTAATTATTTGTTTGTATGCATTCCAGTCTTGATTACTTCCTTGTTTGCATTCCAGTTTAAGATTACAGAGCATATCTGTACCCCAGAATAAAAGTATATTAACTCTATTAGTGTGGAAGGGTTGCTCGGGTTACAGACATAAGTAACGCAACTAGATCTAGGAAGCCAGTTTCGAAATATTCTATACCTCACTAGAGCTACACAGGTAAAATCCGAAGTTAAAATACAGCCTTGGACAAATATATAGAACACCCTTCGTTTCATTGAATTTTATGAATATGACAGGAAAGATGGTAAATAAAATAATACATACAGCTTTAATAATCAAAATTATTAATATTTTGTGGTGCCTCTTCGTGCTTTAATTACCCCATGTACCTTTTAAGGCAGTGTTTCCAACCTTTTCTGGCATGGGACCCCCCCAAAAAAATTAAATATTGTCTGCGGCCCCCCTATATATATGTATATGTGTGTGTGTGTATGTGTGTGTGTGTCTGTGTGTGTGTATATATATATATACAGGCTTACCATAATTATGAAACTCTAAACCGGGACAAGAACGGGAGCTAGGGCAAAGAAAAAAATTTAACCACAAAAAATTGTTTTATTATTAAGTCTTACAAAAGAAATATGCAGATGGTCTGCTGCAGCAGAAAGTTAATTATTTTATTTATTGTACCAGTACAACAAATATTTTTAAGAGCAGGTTCTAATTTATAAATTGTTGTTGCTATACCAATATAATTCAATATTCATTTAGTCAATAATCGGGATTTATGAAAATGATTTAAAAAATAGTTTTGTTTCTCTAGTTATAGCCGATAGTGTAAGCATGTATGTGTTTCTATATTGTCCATACCACATTCTACATAACAATGACTTACATTATAAAATTAACAAAAATTTCTACAAATACCTTTCCAGTCGCTCCAATTTTGGTCTGCATGGAGTCAAAACACAAAAGTCTACACTATAACACACTATTTCAAGTATTTTCTGCACTTTTATCACTTAAAAATAACTAAAAACGTCAGAAAAAAATTAAGACGCCACTTGCAAAAATCACGTATCACTACTTATCAAGATGGTTAATCCTGATAAAGCTCATTAAGGAATATAGTCATTAACAATTAATACATAAGGAACAGAATTGCTTAAAATATTTTTTTATGAGAATAAACACATATTAATATTTTATCATTATACAGGTGGTTGAAATTGAACTACCGGGCCCAATACACTATTTTTTTATTATTGAAGATGAGGTATAACGTTAAATTTGGAAGTTACTTGGTACTACATGATCTAAAATAGTTTAAATTTTGTTACTTTGTATCTTTATATATAGTATAAATACTGTATAAATAGTTATACATTTTGATTAACACTAGATTGCCCAAGGAAGTCATTTTGACTGCTTTTTATTTTTATATTTTTTTAAATTATGTATATAATGATAAAATTTCTTAGAATTTTGTGACTTTTTGTACAACATATAAATGCGTTTATTAATAATTGTAGTTACCTCCCCCCCTCATTTATTTCCGGTATATATGTGTGTTATACCTATATTGCCCAAAAGCAGTCATTTTGACTGCTTAGGAAATTTAAAATAATCAAATGACTCTTATTATCAAATTGAGTAAATTTCTTTTATGGCCGGACTGGCCATAAAAGTTATTTTGATCCTAGCCTCACAGCTTCGTCTCTTTCCGCATACCCTCCTGCCCTATCCCTCCTACTTTTTTTCGTGACGCTAGCATCAGAAACTCAATAAACTATAGTAGTACTTGTTATAATCTAGTGTTCGTATCTTTATGCAGTGATACTTGTTCTAACAAGTAGTTTATTTTATATCATTTGCGTCCTAAATTCATGAAATAAATGTCGAATAGAAGTGAGTTATTGGAAAAGCTAACGAACATAAGTGAAGAGTGCTCCGATATAGAATCAGATTCAATAAATTCTGAACTATCATCTGAAGATGAAACGGTTCATATTCAAAGTGAAACATCTGAAGATAGCGATGAAGAGTCGATCACCAATGATGAAAATGAAAATGTCATCAATATGCCCAGGAAAAGGTGTAGGGTGCTAAGTAGTTCAGACTCTGATGAAGAAACTGAAAATACCTTTCAGGAGACCGAAACAGCTGCCGATGGTACTGTGTGGTCAAAATTTGATGAAGGTGGTATTCCTGGAAGGTTACCATCTACTTGTATTTTCAAGTGTGTGAAAGGGCCAACAGGCTACGCAAAAAGGAACATTATGGCAGATAATCTTATCAGTGCATTCTCGTTGATAATAGATAACCATATTATCAAACATATAAAAAAGTGCACAGAAGAAGAAGGTCAAGGAATTTTGAGGAACGATTGGTCAACATCTTTACCGGAAATACGTGCATTTATTGGGATTTTATATGCTCGTGGAGCTTACGAGGCAAAAAATTTAAAATTGAGTTATTTATGGTCAGCAAAGTGGGGTCCCGAATTTTTTAGAAAAACTATGGCCAGAGAAAAGTTCAAGCAAATCCTACGATTTATTCGTTTTGATAAAAGAACCGAAAGAAGTGGGCGCCTACAAACAAATAAATTTGCCTTGGTTTCGGAAATATGGGATAAGTTCATTGAAAACAGTCAAGCTTGCTATCAACCAGGACAAAATATAACAGTTGACGAGCAATTATTTCCTTCGAAAGCCAGATGCAGGTTTACACAGTATATGCCTAATAAACCCAACAAATTTGGCATCAAATTCTGACTTGCATCAGATGTTACTAGCAAATATGTTTTGAATGGTGTTCCTTATTTAGGGAAAGATGAACAACGACCATCGTCAATGCTTCTGAGTGAACACGTTGTTCTGAAACTTGTCGAGCCATATACAAGCTGTGGAAGAAATATTACGACCGATAACTTTTTCACTAGCATGTCACTCGCGGAAAAATTATTGACCAAAAAAACAACTCTAGTTGGAACTATTAGAGGAAACAAAAGAGAACTACCAAAAGCAGCCAAACAAAAAAAGGATAACATGCCTCGTTTTTCTACTCTGCTATATAAATCAGAGAATTGTGTTCTTACAATATATAAAAGCAAACCAAATAAAAGGGTAGCTGTTCTAAGTTCAAGGCATAAATTTGTGAAAATTGATAAAAGTAATAAAAAAATGTTACCGGAATCTATTCAATTTTATAACAGCACAAAATTTGGAGTTGATATGACGGATCAAATGGCCAGAAAATATACAGTAAAAGCTAGTTCTCGTAGATGGCCCCTCCAAATATTTTACAATATTTTAGATTTGGCTGCCATAAATGCTTGGATTCTTTACAAAGAAACGACAGGAATACAAATACAACGAAAAGAGTTCTTGTTTCAATTAGCAGAACAGCTTTCCACCGAATACAGAGCTGCAAGACAGAAAAATTCACCAGAACATGAAGACCCACAAAGATCAGCTGCAACATCATCAAATGCAACCGATTCTAACAAACGCAAAATTTGTCAAGTACGACTTTGCCATAACAACAAAACAAATAATAGATGTGAAAAATGTCACAAGTATGTTTGCGGAAGATGTACACATAAAAAGATTTCCACTTTTATTTGCAAAAAATGTACAAATAATAATGCATAAATTTTTTTTTTTTTTCCAAGTTAAGTATTTTTTTTTATTGTTAATATTTACTAATAACCTGTTTTATAATTGTAAATAATATAAAAAAATATTAAAAATTAATTTTAAATACATTTCTTTACACATTAGTTATTCTTTCACAATGCAGTCATTTTGACTGCTTTTGGGCAATATAGGTATACACTAAGTTTCAGTCTTTCTAGTGTTAAGGATTTATTAAAATTTCAGAGCTATAGCGTTGGAGACACGGCGTATATGGTAAAATGGATGGACAGAGGTGATAATAGATGACTTTTGGGCTATCAATGATAATTCTGAGATCTCAGAAAGGGATGAAAATTACTATTGGAAGTATAATGGATTTATCTCTCGAGAATTTTATACAGGTTAATTTTTTTATTTAGGGGTTCATTTGGAGGGCTAAGGTGTCTCCCCCCCCCCCGGTTATTATGACCTTAAGGCCCGGTCTTCATTTAAACCACTAGGTAACTATCCGACAGATAATGTTATCTGGAACTTTATCTTCTGAATAAATAAATGTCATTACCAAGCAGTGAATTCAATACATCAGTCTCATTATCCGTTAGATAACTATCCGATAGATACATTTGTATTGAACGACGGGATGACATTTATTCAGCACAGAAAGTATCATATAACCTTATCTGTCAGATAGTTACCTGGAGCAGTGTTTCCCAACCGCCGGTCCTGTATTTTTGAAAAAAAACAACTTTTACATAAACATGTTTTTAATATCTGTTACGATTACCTATAATGGCTTGCAAGTATTTTTATTTACCATTGTGTTCCATTGTTCCAAGTTGCTTTCCATTTTGAACACTTTCGCATCCTTACTCTTTAGCTAACAGAAAATATTGCAAGTACCTCCAACGCGAACCGTTTTAATTAGTTTAAATTAGTTGTCAAAATAAGTATAATTTATTTTATTTAAGTTTAACAGGTATATTTTAATGAATATAAATGTCATATATTTATGAATATATCTTGCAAAATTGAGCGTTTTTCTATTATAATTTCATGCTTCGATTTTATATGACTTCGCAGCCCCCGACGAAGCTTTCACGCCCCCCCAGGGGGCCGCGGCCCCCGTTTGAGAAACGCTGCTTTAAGGCATACTGTCCACAAGTTTTTTACCTATATCGGATTATACATTGAAACATTCGTCCACAATAATTTTCTTCAATTCTTCTTTTGATTTGCATTTGTAAAGAGACACCTGGCTTATCAGAATCGACCATACATTTTAAATTTGCGATAAATCTGGTGACTGGGGGGCCATGCAAAAAGTAGCATATATTTTTTGGAAAACCATTCATTTGTAACTTTGACTTTGTGACAAGGGGCATTATTTTGTTGAAAAACATATTCGGGTTGTCTTCATCAAATAATTTTAATATTAATGGCTCCAAAACTTCATGGTAATATAACGAGCAGAATAATGCGTCCCTCGCACAAAAAGATTTCACTTCACCAAAAGCCACTGACGGACATACACCCCCAGATTATGATGCTACCACCACCAAATTTGACCGTAGGGATACATAAGCCAACTAAATTTGCCAAAGTACTTATACTTTCAAGTTTGGCTTGCATATCTTCATAATTATGTGACAGAAGACATATATCGTCCGCATAGCTCAAATCTTCTGTTGTTTTGGAAGTCCCACTGTATGCCTCTGTGTTCTGTGAGAGCATTACGAAGAACCCAGTCCAACATGGTATTAAATAGTAGAGGAGATAGTAGGCAGCCTTGCTTAGCTCCGCTTTTGACGGCAATACTTATACTTCTCATCCCATTATGCACAAATTGTGAACTTGCTTGACGGTATAGTTCTTTTATGAGGTTAATTATTTAAATCGGTTTAGTAGTTCAAAAGTTATATTGAAATTTTACTATAGCACAGGTTTCGTCAGCGGCAAAATTGGTATAGTTTGTCACAAGAGAATGACTTAATCTGACCTTCATATCGGGTGGGATTTAAAAAGGATTATAGGGGTAGTAAAACAGGGTAATACTTATTTAATTTTTTGAAATGTTGAACATTTTCTTAGGCAGTATCACTATACAGCTTTCTACAAAATTTTATTTAATCCAGATCTTTCACATAACAAAATAAAACCCTCACAGCGTTGGGGTTACCCAGCTCGTTAAGAAGTCAAGATATTTTAGTAATGCTTGAGACATACTATATCTCATCTAGTTCCGCTTAAACCAAAGAAACAGACTATATCCACCGTCCAGACAGACACATGAGTAACGATGTATGGGTTTCATAGTGATAACTACAAAACCATAAAAAGGACATAAAAATATAACTTCCATTTTGTAGTAATATTTAGCTCGGACATTAATGTTAATATCTAGTCCGTGTCCAATTGTTATAAGTTTTATTTTAAACTAAATGTATTTTGTTTTATGCTTTTATGAAAGTAAAGTTAATAACGGCAGTTCCATATATTTTCCTGCTGCTCTATATTCATCCCATAACTCCGCCAGACAACTCGTACTTTTTTAATACAAAAACAACTTTTCCGTGAAATATAATCCTTTTTCCAACTTTTGTTTCAGAAAAATAATTTAAAACCTTATTAAATATACGTGAAACAAACATTAGGTGTAAGAATTTTATGTCGTAAATAGCATAATTACTTAGGACAGAAACTATTCCGGATTTAAAGTAAAAAGAGTTACATTAGGTATTCTTGCATCTAGACTATTATATATTCTGTCCAGTCATAAAGTGGGGAGTTGAACATGCTAGGAACAACAGTTATAACTATATCTTTACAACTTATACCTGTTTGCTGGTTTATCTAACGTATATCCTACAGCTAATTAATTATTTCTACAAGGTGAATTTTATAGTGTGCTTCGAAGTTGTGAACAACTTCTCTCCCTTCTTTGTTACCAGGACTAACTAGATATAATTGTCCTGATTTAAGGGTAAGTGGATGTAAGTACTTTGTTCAACTATCTTCATTTGGGCTAAATAAATATTATATAAGTCTCAGAAAATACAAAAGACCGGTTAACACCTTAAACGAATAATCAGCTGTAATTTTCGGGGACAGTACAACGGGTGAAAAATGATGCGAATGCGAAGAAAGACTTTTATGGTCGAGTAGGTCAACATAATATTGCCACCATTGATTGTATGGCACTTAAGGAGGTAGAGCGATGTGTAAGATCCCTTTCGCGTTCCAAAATGCCATTATCTCCATAGCTGATGGGACCAATTTTCCGTTCTTTGGAGTCGAATAACCGTGATGAATCCACTTCTTGGACTATTCCTTCGTCATATCCATGGTTATGAAGTGACGCAAAAAATCCGCCGGATTTTTATTAAATCTATCCAAACCAGACTGAACAGGCTAATTCTGAATACGAACATTTTGCAATAAATAGATCAGAGATAATTATAGACAGGATCAGGCAACAGCGTCTGGAGTCTGGATTTGCGTTTATTGCGTACTAGTACTAGTGTGGCACGCTGTCTACGTGTCCTCTGATAAGGCAACCTACTGAAGATCCGCAATCCAATTCAACCGCATCAATGAACGAGATCGAATCTAATTCTTGGTTTTCATTTATTCAAGTAGTACAAAATTTTCTTGGAAATCATAAGGCAGAGAATTGGCAGAATTGGCATAAGGCAGGTGAAAAATATGCTTTCCAACTTTAATATTCTCGGTTGTATTTATTACCCCTTAAGAATTTAGTGAAGAACCGGGGGAAAGATTCCATCAGGACATAAAACTATGGAAGATAGATATCAAGGAAGATAAGATAGCCACATGATGGCCTACTACTGTTGGAGTCTTCAGAAAGACTGTTCTGGTAAACTCCATGCTAGAAAGTCGTACAAAAGAACATTTTTAAGTGATAATTGGTGAATGTATATTTATCTACTTTGTGAAATAAATACCTTACTTTGTCTCTTTTGTGTTTGTAACTGGCAGTTGGAGCAAATAGTAACAGTAATAACGTGAAAAATACACAAGTTAAGAAATAAGATATTTTATTGTAAAAGAGGCCAATATAGCGTATCTCAAAAACTAGATCTGCTAGACCAAATCTGACGGCTATTTTAGATTCTGTGCCCAAAAATTACCTAGAGACAGTTAAAAACTCGCAGGCACCAATATGTCTGTTGGGATGTGTTATCTTTATTTTAAGCTCTAAATCTCGGCTGGTCCATATAATGTTTTTAGAGCACCGATGGTCTCGTATGCAGCGGATATTCTCGGTCACACTTCATCATCAATCAAACTGTTGCAGGATAATATGCTATCTAGATATTTGAAAAACGTTTGTAAATATACAACACAAAAAATTAACTTGCCCTGTTAGTTACGTATTACAAAATGAAACATATAATTCTTATCGACATGGTTGGGCATCTTGAAGATCGATCTCAATTGCAGAGCAGTATTATTGAAGTGTTTATATACTGATATAAATACTGATCTTTAAATAAAAGTTTAAATAAAAATCGGTTTCAATTTTATGTTACGTTTGTTCAATTAATAAAATATACAAAGTATAATAAAATATACATGGTATCTATGTAAGGAAAAGTAAAAAGTTTCATGGCAGAGCATAGGCAAACCGAACAAACCACCAGATACAATCAGCCTTTCTTTAAAAGACCGAGTTACGCATACGCGACCTATTTTAGAACTGTTTAATAAGACAACCTTGTGAAGATAATAATCTGTTAAATGTTTATGTTTTAATATGTACGATAAATGCGAAGTTTAAAATATTTTGTTTTGTTTGAACCTTTGCCAAAATAACAAGTAAACATGCACAACATTAGCCGTGAAAATTAAGTAATATACTGTACACAAAAAACACATTTACACAAAATAACAATTCCACAAACTAATAAGTAATTTGTACTTTTATTACAGTTTAAACTATTCTCAGTATTAAATTCGCAAAGTGTGTTTTAAGAATATTTCATTGTTTTTCTTTTCATCTGGTTTACGTCTAGAGTACAGCTTCTTTTACAATAAGCTTTTTAAATCTTCCGGTCGGAAGCATTGGATTTCTCATTTTATACTTAACTTTTAAAGTTGGTAGTGAAGTTTTGCAACACCTGAGCTTTCACCTTATCACACTTAAACCTTTTGTGATCTTATGAAATCTTATGCAACTGGACTTCCTTTGATTCCTTTCCTACTACCTCGTATATTTCTCATAAAAAGTTTAATATAGTTTTATTTAGATCATTCCAAACTTCACCTGCTTTCCAAAGATAATACTGTTTAAAAATCTGAAGAAGTTGTAAAATTTTCACGAGAGGTCATTCACAAATACTTGTATAGACAAATTTTGTACTTAAAGAAAAATAAAACGATAGCAGAATACTAAGTATACAATCTCTTCAAAGTTAATTGAGCACAATCTCTTGCCAATAATTTCTACATCTCCTGGTTCCTCAATCAAATATCTATTTTCTAAATTACCATAACAAATTTTTATATTATTTTGGTTTACTTTCGACACGTTTTGACACTTTGACTAACTATTTGAGGACTAAAAACATCCGCTTGCTGCAGACAGCGTACAAATTTGTAGATTAATAAATATATCAGTCTAATCATGTGGTTTGTACCTCACGTCTTGGAGGTGTGAACTGCTAAAGCTATATGTTCGCGATTCTAGTGCGACCTTTTTACATGTGGGGGGATTCATAGTCTACCATTTTTATTCCATCAGTAACAATCTAGCACTCGAACCAACCGTGTTTCGGGTTAATATTCGTTTATTCACAGCGATCTGCAGCGACCCCGCTTCAGTCGTTTCTGTATTGTTGCAGTTCACGAATGTATATGACATACATTCGTCTCGTGTCTTAGTGTTTGTTATAGGTCAATTCGCGAATACAATTTGGACTTGTTAAGTACAGTGGAACTCCAATATTCGTCATTAATCCATTCCTGAGGGTGGTACGAATATTAATCCGTCCTCAGCCTCCAATTTTGCCTATCTATTATTTAACAAAAAAAAAAATCCCTCGAAAATCAATCTTGGGAATCATTACAAATACATTCTAATTAGATAAATACATACATAAATAAAACTTTAAAAAGATATTTACCTTTTGGATTAAAAAAACAATGATTGTTGTTCATAATATGTCAGGCTATTGTTTGGAAGGGGAGTCACCTTCCATTATGACATCAGGTAATGTCACTTCTAGTGATTGATGTCCTGATGATTCAATAGCATTTCCAGACGATTCGCCAACACTCGTTTTTTTAAAGAAGTTGTCCAATGTGTTTTGTATTCCTGTTTTTTTTTTTTTTTTAATTTTCCGAAAGTGACCAAATACTTCGTCATCAAATGAATTAATGCGCTCATTAACTACAGCGATGTTTGGGTGCCATTTCTCGATGAAAACCTGAATTTTTGCCCAAGTGGACAGCCATTCCTTGATTTCAGCACTCGGAACCGGCCCATCACCTGCTTGTCCCTCATCTGACTTTTTACGACCCATAGTGACTTACAATTGAGAACTGACACGCTCGGATACGCAGTCTGATGGTCAAATATTGTACTACGCGACTGTAGTACTGTTTGAAATTATTATATATTTTTTAGTGTTGAAATTTTTTGTTAGAATGTCGATAGATACTTTTCATAAAATAAAAATGTACTGTACTTAAATTAACCTGTTCCCTGTTAGCATATTCATAGCTGAATACTAGACAATTCAGCTATATTGCCTTGTATTACAGCGCCGCCAACAGTAATGTCACTTCTCAATACTCGTAAATATTAAAAACAAAATAAAGTATTAAACGAGAGTTAATCCGCAGAATTTAATCACTGCTCGAGACTGAGCCAGTCACAGCAAGTAAAACCAAAATGGCCAGTCAACAGACGATCAGCTGACTCGGCGGCCACGTCGGTGGGACGAATATTGACTTTTCGGACGAATATGAAACAAAAATTTCAACAAAAAAACAGGACGAATATCAAAAAAGACGATCATTGGCGTGGACGAATATTGGAGTTCCACTGTATTTCGAACGCGGCTGTGTGTCCAACATCTCCATTCCAGACCTGGTGGACCAGAAGAATTATTTTTAATAATAATAATAACCGGTACCAGTAAAAAAGTATCAATATCAGTAAAATATTGAAACAAAAAGTATCGAGTACTAAAATACTAGTATCCAAAGAAAAGTCAAGATACCTTACTATTATAGTTAGTATCGTCCATCCCTATTTATACTAGAAATCAATAGAGCTAAATAAACACGGATGCATCCCAAAGCCTATAATATACAATTGTAGAAATAATGCTAAATCCATGCGTCTTTAACTTTTAATTTTTCTTAATTAATAAATTCTTCCGAATACACTTCTGTTTTTCAATCGATTGGTAAACTTAAATAAAATATTTTGTTTGACTAACATATAAGGCTAGTTATCTGAAACGAATGGAGTAGAATAGATAAAAATAGTCGAGTATTATAATGATACGGGATAAATATGTATATTTTGAAAAATAAGATATTTTTTTTTCTTTTGTGTATAAGTTGATATTATTGTCACTCGTTTCGTGTTTCAAATCGGAAACCGATATTGATATTTTAGTGGAAAGATAAGAGGAAACGAAATGAGATAGACCTAATATTTATAAAAACACACAAAGAGAGAAATGCAAATCTACAACTGCGATTTTCGCTAACACAGGTTTAAACTAACAAAAACAAATTTAGGTTTAAATCTTAAAAAAATAGTTGTGAGGTGTTGACATTTCAGCAAATATCAGGAAGATTGGATGGAGGTCTCCATTATAGCTAGGTGAAACATGTTAAATACAAATTCAATTAAAAACACTAGGTAGGTTTCACTTATATATTTATTTTCTCGATGGTTTACAAAATAAGTAAACTTATTTTGTAAACTCTTGAAAATGTCGTAATACCCGAAATACGTATCGCGAAAATAAATATATTAGTGATACCTACCTAATGTTTTTAATTGAATTTTTAAATATCAGGTAATTATAATACTGGATTTTTTTTTCAGTATCAATGGTAAATTCAGGTTTGGGCTTAAATACAAAGCCCAAAATTGGCCTTAAATTTGCAAATGATGCTTGTTTGTCCAATTTCATCCGTTATCCTGCAAAGGACAATAATTGTTAGAGGTTCAGTGTGCTTTTTTCTGATTTACAGGAAAAGGATGAACTTAAATATCCATTTTCAGATCAACAGCTGCTGAATTACAGACTGATTGAATACAGGGGTCCAGCAGAGAGTTATGATGTTTTTGAAATGACTGTTACGCGCGCTTAGGTGGTCACACTGTTTTCGGAATGGTTGATATCTACTCGTCAACAGATGCCATTTCAGTAACAATGGAGCCTTGGCCTGTAGCACATGTGTTTATTAACAACACCTTCATTGAAACGGGTCGTTCTGTAGTGCTTACACATCGATGATTTCGAAACCATTAAAAAAGCCTACACTAAAGCTCAAGCTTACATTAACAAACCACGTACTCTTGAAGAGCTTTCCGAAAACATAACGCGAGAAATTTATTCCACGTGCCATGCTTGAATATTGTATGGACAATTTTGCCACCCGTCTACAAGAATGCCTCGACAAAAATGGACGCCACCTAACTGATGTGATTATTTTTTCGAAAATAAATGTGATTTTTTTGCAAATGGCAATGTATCAGTTATGTATAAAACAATAAATTTTGAAATTGGTTCGAAATTAAATGTGTGACAGTTTTTGAAAAAACATCATACTTCTCTGCTGGACCCTGTATTTTCCGACCGCTCTAACGCGTTGCTAGACAGACGTTCAAACGAAAGACCATATCTAGCTGGATAATTAATATCATGGCCAAAAAAATTGAACAAGTTCATCTCTAACATTGATTAATAACCAATAAAAATCGCCAAATTCGGCCAAATCGGACCACTTCTATTCCATCCAGAGGCGAATTAAGCGGTGGGCGGACTGGGCGGCCGCCCGGGATCCACGAAACCGGGGGGCCTACCGAAGCCTATATACAAATATTTACATTCTATTTAAAATAATAGCGGGTAAATTTAATTTTACCGCCCAGGACCCCCAATCAACTATATGCGCTACTGATTCCATCTGGTTCTATTATGTGCCGTTACTTGCCAATTAGTTAAACCAAAGCTCTCAAAAAATATTAAATCTCACTGGTAAAATAAAACGAAGAAAATTCAGTGTAATTTTATATGTATGATTTACAGGAAACAAAACATGCAAAAAGAGTAAAAAGCTATCTTTGAGTACCGAAGCTTACCTTTACTTGATGCTTGCCGACACACCTGAGACACCGTCGCATGCCGGTCTATGCAAATCTCATGCAATCCGCCCGAATTGAGGTCGCAATACGATGCATCATTAAAGGAAATCTACTGATGCTAGACTTGTTATTATATAGTTTTCCGCTTTGAAAATTCGATGAAAGTCTATCGTTAGTTATAAAACTGATTATAAGGTAGTACGGGAAAATATTGTGAAAAAAATATAAGCTTATAAAACATAATGCAAAGTTATAGTGTTCAACTTATTTTGCAAAATACAAAGCTGAGAAAATACACTTCGATGTTCAGCTGTTTAATAGCATAGCAATTATGTAGAACAAAACTGTAAATTAATGATTAAAAACATGCCAGTTGACACAATTCAAGAGATTTTTGTAAGACGGTACACGTGTAGAACACGTGTAGAAGCACAAGAGTGCTTCTATAGTTCAAAAAGAAGGAGAAAAAGACAGAAGACGAGATGGTCAGACGACATAAAAGGGCTATTATTATTATTATATGAGCTTTGTCAGGTCTTGACGAGCATCCAATAGTCGCTTCAGCAAACTTTTGAGTCGCGTCATACTAGAGACTAGTGAGCTCAATATACATCCAGATAGAAGATGAAAAATCTGAAATATTAATAAATAATGTTGGTGTGCCACAAGGATCTGTACTTGGGCCTCTACTATTCTTGATTTACATAAACGACTTTCCATCCTTTTGTTCCACAAACTCAATTCTATATGCGGATGATACAACTATGATCAATAAAAGCTCCTACTTTGACTCTTTATTACTAGACAATGACACAATTATCAGTGACTCCGAAATATGGTTTACAAGCAATTAGCTAACATTAAACACCAACCAAACTAAAAAAATGCTGATGTCCACTAAAAAACACGATTTTGACAATCCGCCGCCAGTCAAATTTTTGGGTATCTATGTGGATCCTGTTCTGCAATGGAGCCAACATATCAATCAGCTTTGTGTTCAACTCCGAAAAACCACATATTTATTTAGACACCTCTATAACTCAGTCTCGTTAGATGTAACCTTACTAGCATACTTCGGACTCTTCCAATCTGCAATGATCTACGGGATTCTAGTTTGAAGCCACTCAGCCCAAGTTAAAAGAGTATTCAGCTTACAGCGAAAAGTTGTACGAATTATAATGGGCGTTTCATATAGAGAAGATTGCCGAGAAATATTCGCTAAATTAAAAATAATGACTTATCCGGCTCTTTACATCTTTCACTCTGCACTCTTTGTTCATAAGAACCAATCCAATTTTACCACTCATGATCAAATACACAAATACAACACTAGAAATAAGAACAATATATGTCCGGAATTTCTGAGACTCAACAGGACACGAAACAGTATAAACTTTTATGCAATTAATTTCTACAACACTCTACCGGAGGAGTTTAGGTTGTTTCCATTTGCTAAATTCAAAAATGTACTAAAGAAGATTCTAACATCATATCCAATATATGTATATGAAGAATTTTTTGCCCTAAATTTTGAGACATTGATGAAAGAATAAGTCATATTTTTTCTGAAACTACTTTGCAGCTCAGTTTCAAAACTAAACATGTAAACCTGAAACTAACATTCTAGTCGTATATATATATATATATATATATATATATATATATATATATATATATATATATATATATATATATTTATATCGAATTATTTGTATTTGCTCATTGTACCTGACTGACTAAAAATAACATATTGTAACTTGGTCAATAAATAAATATTATTATTATTATTATATTATTATCAATACACACGGTTGCATCTCAAACCCTGGCGATATACAGACGCGAAAATTACGCCAGATTCAGTGGCCATACAATGCGGAGTAACCCAAGCAACACTGCTTTCTGTAGCCGGCAGATCAGTTATTATTATATGTATTGTAATATGAAATTTTATATATTTTTTTTATACCAGCTCTGTGAGTAAATGCATATCGTTTCCCCTGTTAATGACAGCATCCCATGATTCTATTTTATCCAAGACATTTGTTAAAACAATTTATTCTACTTCCTTTTTCTTATCTACCCTTCTCCGATACGCCAGTTTTGTCTTTATTGTAAAATATTTCCATGCAAAATATTTTTGGTAGCGAGAAGATAGTGCCTGCCGATATTTCCATTTCCCTCCTCTTATATATTTTTATCGTCTTATTTTAAAATGTGTAAGCATTATATTAGATAAAATAAAACTTCCGAAGGGAGGAAATATCTGTACTTAGAACACATTACTTAAATAACGTCAAAAAATAAAGTACCAAATTTTTATTCGTTTAAAAATATATTTAAACAAAATTAGATAGCCCGTGAATGATAATATGGTCCTATATTACATGACGTCACAGGAACAAGACTACACAAGCTTATGCTGCGACTAGATTAGCGATCCGATCCTCATTTTTAGAACGCAATAGAAAAAACTGTTTCACGAAAAAAATCGCTATGGACAACAAAATTACTCTAGCGAGTTCAAACTCATACTGAAGACGTATCACATGTTCACCTGTCGCCTCTCCAAGTACCGCGTTTCAAATGTTAGCAGATCAAACGCTATGTTGTCAGTCCGGTTATTTAATTTACACACCTCGTATATTTGTAATAAACTATAGCTTCACTCAGTCTATCCACAGGTTTTCACTAACCTAGGTTTAAACTAATCTAAAGTAGGAAGTAGTAATCTAGATTTAACTCGTATTATACTTAGTTTTATCCAGGGTACAGTCAATCCGGAATAACTTAGTATACTTAGCCAACTAAAAGGATTGGGAAAGAACTAGAGGGCAGTTTTCCCTACTGTGACGCAGTTGACACGGCGGAGCATACACTATTTGTCTGCGATATATGGCATGATGTTAGGCAACAAACGACTGCCACAATAAATCAACAAGTAACAACAGACAACATGGTAAGCTTGATGCTTAGCTTCATAAAATCTTGGGAGGAAGTAAGACGAATGGTTCGAAATATAATGAAGAAGAAAGAGGAAGAAGAACGGCTAAGGCAAGCCAGGGATGTAAGACAGTTAATCTAGCCTACCGCCAAGATGTAAGGTCCAAAGAAGGACAGTTCCCTGATGGATCAAGAAGGTAAATAAGGATATTAGTCGGTAGACCACTCTGGAGAGTCCGACACTATCGAGGGAGTAGAATATTCCCTCGGTCTATAAAAGATTATAGTATATCCAAAGGTATATAAAAGATTTTTCTTAAAAAAAAAAAGTATACTTAGCCAGGTTTAAGCTAATTTAGATTTATCTCTTGGTTATGGAAACAGAAATAGAAACTGCAAAAAATGCCAAAGAAACGATTTATAATTCCAAAATATCCGACAAACTTTACGATGTCCTATCGTGTATTTCTAATGTGTGTCGCACTCATCGATTGAATTTTACGAGGAGTAAGGATAAGAATGGGCAGTTTTAAATAAAACCGTTCAAAGAACGTTAAAATATAACAGAAAACCTCTCAAGATCGATACAAAGATGTAATATCTTTCTAAAAGAAATACCTACCGTCATTGTTTTGTGAAATACGAGTATAAAGCAGCAGTAGTGAAAAGGTGGTACCTTTAAATGGCCTTTAAGCAATGTCCGGACCAGATGATACCTCGCAAGTCACGGTTGGCTTCATAACTTGATTAAAATGGTACATTGTGAAATAAAATATCTACATTAAATTGTTCTGTAATGTTTTAAGTAGTTTCAACTTCGATTAAAATAGTACAATATGAAATTACTTCCCGTAATGTTGCATTCTGATGTTAAGCTCTAATTTAACTGAATTTAATTAAGTTGTATGATGTAGGTAGGTATCTTTTGTTTTATTTTCTGTTGGAATCATTCTGATTAAATTACAACTTCAGGCCATTTTATATATTTCATAATTTAAACTACCTTAAAAAGTTATTGTAATTGTAATTTATTTTGATTAAGTTTTGTTCCTTATCAACTTCGAAAATTCTACCACCAGATGAATTAAAATCAACCGGGTGTATTTATTTAGGGCTATTATAGTTCGACGCCTTATTGCTAGCACCAATTGTTTGACTGTATTTTTTTTTGCCGAATATGCGAAACAATTTGTAATGTAAACATCAAAACTCAGATACAAAAATGTCAATAAACTTCTCACAAATTGAGGCTTGAACTCTAAGGTTTTGCAGAGTAGATAGAAAAATGCATTTCAAACCATTAGCATACGATTAAATATTGTCGCAATTATGGTATAATTGTGTTATAATGTCCCAATTCCTTGAGCGGCCTTTAAGCCGTGTAGTTCAAGGTTGTTGACGTACGATTTTGGGAATTAAAGAATGTGCAGAGTGTTGTGTGTTTGTCAATATAAGTGTTGAACTACATTCTAATGAGTTGATAAACATTATTCAATTGTGATGACTATGGTCTTTAATTGCTGCCAACAATTACACAAATTAATAATGTTTTCAAAACAATTGAGGTAGGAGCTGATGTCACAGTGTCCTGGTAAACAGTTATAAAATGGTCTTAGGGAATAGAGTCGTGAGTCATTCTTGGTAGTCAAGTAGTAGTCATTCTTGTGACCAGTCATCAGTCCGTATCACGCTACCCAACGACTAGCCCAGCTGTTGAAGTCACCAAGACGAGATGTGTGTTGTCTACAGGGCTTCTCCACGTATTCGCCTCGTGCGGATACCTGGGGTGGTTCGACCGATCCTGGAGAAGCCGGGGTAAGAACGAGACTTACATCAGCTTCTAACCGGACAACACCAGCAGCCGTTTTGACCAACAATTGTTATCTGATATAAATTAATATTATATAATAAATTTTGCAGAAAAGATTCCGTTCATGACTTCACCCCGTGACAAGTATGGTGGAGGCGCCGGGTTACTATACGTTCATTACACGTTCGACGTTATTGACACCCCTGCTCTAAATAATAGGGTTAATGGTAACTTCATTCCACGTCTTCTTTAAAGAGTTGTAATGTCGTATTGTCTATTGTCTCTATTAGTAGATTATAGTGACTTTTATCTTTCTCATTAAGCTTTTTGACAAATATTAAAATAAATTCTTCTATTGTTTCTTGCTGGCTCAGAAATGTATTTTGTATAACTTGATATTTGTTTTATATAAGTCTTGGAACCAGATCTATAATTTCTATTGTTGGCAAGGCTCTGAAAAATATAGTAAAAAGTAATTGTGCAAAAATTGAGCGTTGTGGTACTCCAGCAACACATACATATGGCTTAAATACGATTTAATGAGAGCAACTAAGTAATCGGTCGTTTTCAGCATGATAATTTTGCATAGTTGAACTTTGTGCCATATTGTGCAATATATCTAAAAATAAAATAAAAAGTACTGGTCCAAGAATGGAGCCTTGTTGTATTCTAGCAACACTTGTGTTACTTAAAAGAGATATTCTCATTAATTGTTGTATAATGAAGTGTCCATCTTTAAGACCAAATTGTTCACCTTGAGTTATTTTTCATTTATATCTTAAATTTATTAATTATTATTTTTTCAAACAATTTTGACAACAATTTATTAACTGTTCTAAAGTTCTCAACTTATAGGTCTATAATATTTAGGTTTTCCTTTATCCTTGACAGGTTTGAGGTAGACTATAATTTGTGCTAACTTGTCAGGTGCAAATGGCTTTGTGCATATTTATACTTAATACTTCCATCTATATCTACGATATACCATTAATGCGAAAGTTTTCACCCTATATGTAATAATGAAACATTGTTTTGATTATTGTTTATTAACTTTGTGGCTTTCTAGACTTGTCTACATAAATTTCTAGTTTGATTTTATTTGAAATAAAATCTGTTTCAAAAAGGTTTGAATTTTAAGTTTTTCATCGTTTCAAGTCTTATTTTCTATGCATCATGCATACGTAACGAAACAAAACCAAACTAGATTGTAAGAACTGCAAAAATCTTGGCAAATGCAATTTACCGACTTAAAGATGTCGATGGTACAAAGTTTATGCTCGTACATATTCAGGCACACGTACAAGAAAGAAAACTTCTTCCTCATGAAAATATGACAAACGCAATAAAAGAACAAACTTGTCGATAGCAAGAATACAGTTGCGATTCGTCTCACGAACATTGGGGCCAGGTATGAGGGTCTTCGTTTCTAGAGGACGGGTTTTCTCAAGTGCTCGTCGGTTCTCACTCTAACTACGCCGGCCAGATTTCACCGAATCCGATCAATCTACACCGAAAACTTGAATCGAATTCAATCATTCCATGAATTTTTTATTTTCATTATTGACGATTCTTCAACCACTTTCATTCTTTATATCAAACAATAGATTCAGTTCAAAAATAAAAGTAAATATCATAGAAATAAATGGATTTATAACGGATAAGAAAAATCATTTCAACTCACTTACAGAAATTTTATTTTTACTTCCAAAGTGGTGTAATAGAAGTAAAATAACGAGATAGTTCTACATTTTTGTATCAATATGTTATCCCAAAAAGAGATCTGTTTTTCACGTATTTTTCTCTTCTGACAAATTCCCTCATCGTCCATAAATTCTTTAATTTAATATATTTTCCAATATTTCACTTTAATAATCAAAATTCTTTTCCTCTTTGTATAGAAAATTAATTTCGAGAATAAACTGTAATAAATAATAGATTATAAAACATTTCCTTATTTATTCTCTTTCCTTTGTTTTATAAACAAAAAGAAAATAATTAAAAACATAAGAATTATATCCCTATTATTCGCCATCGATGTTGATAAATTAAAATTAATTTCAAAACTGCTAGTGGAGATCTAGAAGAAGTGTGTATGTAGGTACGTTCCCGCAAAAAAGAACGGCTGCACGGTATTTAAAAACAATACACCACGCTGGTGCTAGGAACACGATGCTAGGAACACGCTGTTCATAGCATCGTTTATGGTAAAAATGGCCTGTTTCTATGATTATCAGTCTCTGATCGTTTTAAAAATAATTAAAATCAAGCAAAATGTTTAATTTTTATTGGTAATAATTCCCTAAAAACATTAATCTGATTTGCGCCAAAGTGTTCATAAAATCTTACGGCAAGCTAATATCTATTTTTTATTTTTTTATGCCTTCATTTTAGAACATAAAAAAACCCATGTTGCACAGAAATTTTATTTTTATAAATTTTAACAAGGTTGGTATATTTTAACTAATCTCTCTTTGGCCTTTTAGCTCCCGTGTAGAGCTTAGGGTGCGTAAACGCGTTTCTAGAGCCGGTAGAAAAGTGGTTGGTTGGCTAGACCAGCGCACACTTCTTCTTATTTTCTTTTTAGTTGGTGTTTTAGTTATTAATTCTCATTTACACAAATTTTTTCAACGATCTCTCTCAACTTTTCTCTATCTTTTGCATTCCTTTTAATTTTATTCCAGATCATTCCCACTTCTGCATATTCCCTGTTTATGCTTCTTTTCCATTTCTCTGTCGGTCTTCCAGTTTTCCGTTTCCCTTTTGGATTATATTCTATTGCTTGTCTTGCTATGTTTTCCATTGGTTGTCTTAACGTGTGTTCTATCCATTTCCATTTATTATTTTTTATAGTCCTCCTAACCAGCGATGGGGAGTCGGAGTCGGAGTCGGGAGTCGGGAGTCGAGGAGTCGAAGCTTTTTGGAGGAGTCGGAGTCGGAGTCGGGAGTCGGAAAGAGTTATCGACTCCCGACTCTTTGACCACATATTTATCAAGGATGAGAACAATCCGAAAGCGAAAGCAAATTACCATACTACCAGAATTTGTTAAAGAATGGGAACAGGAACGACATTTTTTCTCTGTTTATGAACGAAAATGAAATTAAAAATATTCAATTCCGGTTTCCTTCATGCTTTTCAGTTAAAAATTTAGTTAATTTTTCGTAATATCTAATTTTTCTTTTTTTATATACTTTGTTTATTATGTTAAAACGAAACTAAACTGGATTTTTATTTTCTCAAGTTGTAACGGGCTTTGTGATTATTTTATATTTCATGTTGGCAGCTAAAATCTATATGTCAAAAGAAAAAAGTGACATGTTATGAAAAATAAAGTACAGTCTGTTCCAAACGATTAAGCGGAACTAACTGGAATTTTCATTTTTGTAAGTTGTCATTAGCTATTTTTTTATATATTGAAGTTGGCTTTTCCTGAACAAAATTATCAAAAGCTTCAATCAAACGGTAAAAGTAACTAGTATTGAAAATCTAGTTCCGCCTAAACCAAAGGAACAGACTTTATATAAAATACAAAACAATTTTTTTTTAAAACTAATATATTTGAAAATTTGTATTAAAAATGACTCAATAGTCAAGATGAAATGAAAATGACATTTTATAAAAACAGCTCGCCCCAACCCAAGATATTTAATGTAAGTATAGTCTGTTTGCTTGGTTTAAGCGGAATTAGATATCGAAATCTACTAACTTTTAAGGATTGAATGAAGCTTTGTATCATTTTGTTTAACAAAAGCCCACTTTGATAGTTAAAAAGTAAACTCGTGATAATTTGAGAAAATAAAAATTCCATGTAGTTCCGCTTAAACATTTGGAATAGACTTTACAATTTACCAGTGAAAGGAGTCGGGAGTCGGAGTCGGAGTCGGAGTCGATTTTCAAAAATACCGACTCCGGAGTCGAGAGTCGGGAGTCGATAATTTTTCTGTCGACTCCCCATCCCTGCTCCTAACTGGTTCTTGTCCTGTTATGTTAAGTTTTATTTTAACTAATAAGGAAATAAAATTACAAAAGGAAAATAAAAATGTTAAAAAATCATTGAAGTTTTTAATTATAGGGTGGGACGTCTTTTTTTTGCATGTAAATTTCGTCATCGTCAATCAAACCTATTCTGACAAGTTTAAAGTTGATCACTCAAACAAATACCAATGTGACATCTGTTGGTGAAATTACTAACCAGTTTAAATAGGCGGGAATGATTTTAAACCTTTGTTCTGGTGGCACTTGTAATTTTTCGACGTGGTATAAAAAATATCCCACCGTGTATACGTACCAAAAAGGTGGGACGGTTTTAACTTTGCCATGCCTCAAAGAGTTAAAACTCCATAATTTTTATGAACAAACTAAAAAACTATCAGGCGCTCTGCCTGAGATTCGCATGCTTAAGGCCTTATCACACTAGAGTTATTATTCAAGTCTGGAAAATTAAAGTCTTTGCATTCGAATCGAAGTCTTATGTGTGTGATAGCATAACAAAAAACCTAGATCTTTAAGTCTGAGCAAATACATTGAGATATATTTCGCCTGTCTCTAGAAGACATACGAATTCCAAGTCTTCAAATGCGCGTGCGCAAGCTCTCCATCTCAGTCAGATCAAGTGAGATGGGTGTATTGTTAACGTTATGTACGCAGACGCAAGTTACTTATCCCTGTTTCTCGTGTGATAGCTGAAGACGTGAAGACTTGAATCCTGGAAAAAGACTTACAAAATAAAACTTGGATAGCGTTCTAGTGTAATACTCCCTTAGTAGACTACTCACGGAGAGCAGACAGTGTCTGATAGCTACGGGGCGTAGAGACGTAAAGAGAGAGAGATGTGAGACAACAGGCATTTCAGCTTTAATATTAAATAACCGAGAGCTTTTGTAGGTATTTTAATAAATATAACAAATTAGAACAAAATTTATGTTACATTATTTTATTACCACGTCACACTATTATTTATTATTCTAGATTTAATTTTATAACATACTTTTAAATAATGCTACTTATTTTACATATTACCTGTGTAATAATTTTACATTTTTAAGTATAGACATGCAATAAATTAAAAAATCTAAAAGAAATGTTACGTTATGAAAAAGGAAATAATGCACTAATGTTATCACAATAATATATATATTCATTTTTTGCATGTAAACATGTTAACATGATTATATTCACATTTATCATGATCTGTGACACATATACATTTAATGTACAGTAAACACAAAACAACATGAAACTAAGAAATACATGCAAAAAATGTTAATACTATGACCTACTAACATGAATTAAACAACAAATTTTAAATTTAAAAAAAATATTTTTGTATTTTGTAGTCTTGTTAGTCATTGATTTGGAAATTGTTTCTATTTACGGTTTCGTAGGCATAACTAATATCGCAATATATCGCTCCAAAAATCAACCCTTAGAAATAGGAGTGCCAAAAGGCAGTGTAATTGGTCCGACTTTATTCATACTCTACTCCAACGATCTTCCCATTATTTCAACAAAAAAAAAATTTAACAACAAACTCTTTCGCAGATGACAATAGCTTCATTATAAAGTGCGAAACCGATAACGAATTAGCTTCACACTTTCTGGTCCAATAACACTGGTCAATAATGAATTTGCATCAGCTTTAATTTTAGGTTATGTAGTTTTTCACGCTAATTCCAAATCTGTGCTTAGTTTTTCTCCAGCACGTCTGGATCTTGAGATGTCGGTGTGTCATTTTAGCTATAAGATATACTTTCAGCGCAAATTCACAAAGTTCTGCTGCTTCCTTTGTTTGTGGGATAGTCGCGCAGTGAACGATCACTACATAAAACATGATTGGATGTTGAGAACTGAATACGAGCCCGGTGTAAGCAGGGTTCATCACATTCCGCTGGTTGATCCACGTAAAATTTTCCTGCCGCTGCTACACATCAAGCTTGGTTTAATGAAAAACTTTGTGAAAGCGATGGGCAAAACTGATTCGGCGGGGTTTCAATACTTGGTTGAAAAATTTCCCAAGATTAGTGCAGCGAAACTTAAAGGCATCTTCGTCGGACCTCAGATTCAAGAGGTTTTGAAAGACGAACCTTTTGAAGAATTACTTAATCCTGATGAAAAAGAGGCATGGAAAACGTTTGTCTGGGTTTGTGAGAACTTTCTCGGAAATCACAAATCGCCCGAATATGAAAATGGCGTTTAACGGCTATTCGATTCGTTTCAGAAAATGGCTGTCTTATGTCATTGAAAATGGATTTTCTACATTCGCAGCTAACTTTTTTTCCTGAAAACTTGGGCGCCGTGAGGATGAACAAGGTGAACGCTTTCACCAAGATATTCAAGTGATGGAAACCCGTTATCAAGGATTTTGGATTGAAAGCATGATGGCTGACTACTGTTGGATGTTTTATCGTGATGAGCCAGAAAAATTCTACAAAACAAAGTCATACTCGCAGAGATTTTGATTGATTCGTGTGATAACAACTTTGCATTGATTTCTATTGATTAAAAAGATCATAAATACGTTAGTGGTGTTTGAAATAACAAATCAGTTCAGCATAGATATCAAACAATACATTATAGCTGGATACTGAGAAACATGGAATGTACAAAAACACAAGTTCATAATATCTCAACAACCAGACATGCTGGAAAAAAACTGAAAGTAGATTTGAAATTAGCCCAAAAAATTGATTTATAAAACATATTTATATTTTTGATGCATTCAAAAAAAAATTGTTTTTGCTGGCCGGTGTAATAAAATCAAATAAAATAAATAAAAAAGTTGATAATTTGCTATCCCACGAAAAATGTTGGGGTTGAGAAACACTGATATACACTACTCAAAATTCCATTACTTTTTTATTACGGACAAAAAGTCTTTATCTAACAATTGAGCAATTTATTCTTCAAAACATTCATTTACAAAAATTCTCCTCTTTTCCCCTTTTCCATGAAAAATAACAGCAATATGTCATCAATTTTTTAAAGCTCTTATACAATAGTGTGGACAAACAATCTAGGAATGAATAGTGTCTGTCTCTACCAGCATTAATTTGTGTCGTCCTTCTAGATTGAATTTTACGAGTAAAAAGAGGGAAAATGTAGAAAAATCTAAAGGGAAGAAAATGGTCTTGAATAAAATGGTGAAATGGTGGTTATTTAAGAAATATTGTAGTCCAGCAGTAGAAAGTATTGCAACAACTTGAATTGGAAAACTGTTGAGAAAGAAAAGTAATCATAAAAAAATGAATTATAGCGCAAAATGTCAGGTAAGGGTGGGATTCAATGGCATCGATGTATATACAGGGTGGTTTAGAAACTATTAAAGCATTGCTAACTTCTTTATTATAACAGATACGAAGGGACTTAAATAAGGAAATATTGAGTATTCCACTCTTAAACTGAAGCTGTATTCACAACTTCAAATTCAATACACTGTACCTTGTGAATAAATTTAATAGACTGTCCTTAATTTATAATTATAGCATTCACAGCTATGAAAATTAATGCGAAATAAATGCTGTGACATCTATGTATTTTCTAACTAACTCCAAAGGCTTAAACGCATTTATGTTACGAACCCATCAATGCGAGATAGTGATTTTTTACTATTTTTTAATAATATAGTAGACCTTGAATTTAATCTATATTAATAAAATTGGAGGATATATCTATTTTTATATTTTTTCAAACTTGTATGTAACAAAAATTGTTTATAATAATATGACAAATCTTATTTGTTCCATGTACTTATTTTAATAGTATAATTTACAATATTTGTAAAAATTAAGAATTAAAACAAAGCAGAACTCAAAAACGGTTAAAGATTTTCCGTAGTTGATTTAGTCTAGAAAAAAATTGGGGCTTTAATCGTGTAACGCGTTTTGAAATTTAAAAAAAAAAATTTATGAGATAATTTTCATTATTTGTGAAAATTGTGAATTAAAAAACATCTCAACTCAAAAATGGTTAGAAATAGCAGACTGTGGCTCAAAATTTTGGATTATTCGTAATTTATTTAGTCTAGGGAAAAACTGGGGCTTTAATCTTTTAATATGTTTTGAGATTATGACAATTTTTTAATAGCATAATTTACATTATTTGTGAAAATTGTGAATTAAAAAAAAATCACAACTCAAAAATTGTTAGAGATAGCAGACTGCGGTTCAAAATTTTGGATTATCCGTAGTTTATTTAGTATAGGGAAAAACTGGGGCTTTCATCTTTTAATATGTTTTGAGATTATGACAATGGTTTAATGGCCAAATTTACATCATTTGTGAAAATTGTGAATTAAAAAAAAAATCACAACTCAAAAACGGTTAGAGAAAACAACTTGAAATTAGAATTTTTGGATTCCTTGTAGTTTATTTAGTTAAGAAAAAATTTGCGGCCTTATTTATTTAGCGTATTTTAAAATTATACAAATGACAATATGACAAATTTTATTATGGCGTGATTTATAAAAATTTTCATCTTCGCATTGACGTATCTCAAAAACAAACTGCGATCAAGATCTGCGGTTGAAATTTTAAAAATTTTGAAGTCTTAATTGACTTACTACAATATTTTCAAACAAATTTTTTTTTTGTGAATATTAATTTTTTCAAAATTTTTTTCAAAATTTTGATAAATTCTATCTAAGAAATGGTTAGGGATAGAAAGCTATGACCTGAATTTTTAAAATTTTCCAACACTGCTTAATTTAAAAAAAAATTAAAGTTTCAATAAACCATTTATTTAGTTTTGTATGGGCAGTAATACAAAACCCTTGAAAATGGAAAAAAATCGAAAAAATCGTAAGGGGTACCCCTTACGAAAAGCTCGATTTTCAAGCAAAAAAAATTGTCTCCGATTTTATTGAAAATTGGTACAAATATCTATTTTTGGTCATAGATCAACAAAATTTGATCCATTTTGAAGTTTGGGCAAAAGTTTTGGAATTATAGGCAAAAAAACTGACCCAAATTGGCTCTAACTCAAAAACTAAGAAAGCATGAAATTTTTAAATATTTTTTTCATAATCCTCACTTTAAAATTAGCTTAATAGTAAGTTTTGGTCAAAATAGGAGTCAAAAAAATTAAACCAATATATTTTTTTAATTTTCTTGGTTTTTTGGTATACTTATACATTTTTTAGCCTTAGATCACAAACATAACGGCTTTTTTGAGTTACGGTCTAAAATTTTTACATTTGCGGCAAAAAATGTAAAAAAAAGTCCACAAAAAAGCCGATGAAATATTAGCCTGCATCCTTTTTTAAACCATGTTTATAAACTAATATTTACTTCTTATCTATCATCTATATTAATAAAATTGAAGGCTTTATGTTTTTTTTTTTTTTTTAATTATTTTTTCGGCCTCATATTTGGTTTATATTCGCAAAAAAATCAAATTTTGTCTGTCTGTCCAAGATTCACTCAAAAACTGCTGAAAATATTTTCACGTAATTTGGTATGATGATTGAGTAAAACCAGAATTCGAACATAGGCTAGAAAGCACCTCAAATATAGATCCTAGGGAGTTTTAGTAACTAATTCCTTTGATATTCAATTGTTTTTCCAATTTAATATTCTTAGTTTCAGAATCCTTGATTTTTCCTAATTTAACTTTCTTCGTATCTCTTATAATAAAGGATAGCAATGTTAATATTTACCAGATACACCCTGTATAATAATTGTTTGCACCTGTGCAGGACATAGGGTCAAAAACAATAATTAAAAAATTCCATTAAATTTCACCACGATAATATTAAATTGAAATTTGGAACTCCCACTGAAACGATTAATATTGTATTGCCTCTCTGTTTCCCTTTATACTGTACGTGATCACAAGTTTAAAGGTACACGTGTCATCTTTGTGTTTGCACGTGTAACCAGCTTGAAAATAATCCGATATAACCCATCAACTTAACCCTAAAGGAGAACCGAACCAATAAATAACCACAACGAACCATTTAATACTGTGATAACCAATAAAATTTAACGTCATTTCAAATCGGAAATGGTATTTTACTGGCCGATTAGTTTCACGTCTGTGGGTAGTTTTCTTTGGATACACTTTGACCGATTTAACTATACAGATCAAATACGGAGAAGATTAGATAGAGGGACTGAAAAAGTAAATAAACATAACAATATTAAATACCTAAAATTATAAAACTATTAACCTTAAGTAGGTATTAATAAGTGATAAGAATAAACCAGAAGAGATTGTATCAGTAAAGGCATCCAAATTTAAAAAAATCTATTTTTTAAACATGTTTAATATTTTTTGAACAATTTTATTCAGATACCAATTAAATTAGTGTAATACTACTATTAAGCAGAAATTAAGATATACAGTTTGTATAATAAGACATACTTACTCATGACTCAGTTATCAGGCATGTGCACGAATAATAAACAGGTTCAAACATGATAAAAACATCAAAACCTAATACGCTCAATAATAAAAATTGTTTATTTTAGTGTTTCGTCTTTCAGTAGTGCGGTTGTGTAATTAATAATGAGTGTTATTTATGCAAAACGTTTTGAAGCGGAATTTTTATGTACTCAACCAAAAGAGCCAAAAATGTCCATTTCAAGTTCAGCAAAATATAGGCACAAGTCAGTAGACTTTGTGAAGTATTGGGTGAAACGCTATAAAATTAATAAACATGTTGAAGATTTACCTAATCGTGAATTAAAAAAACTGACCACTAAATAACAAGATAAAGTGATTTTTAATGTTTTTGTATGATTTTTTTTTTCAATCCGATATATAATAGGATTGTTTTTATTTTAGCAATTTTTTAAAATTTGGATATGAAATACATCGGTTTCATTTTCAAATCCTTTACATTTTTAGGGTTTTGTAGGTATGACCAAAAAACTCTTATACCGTTATTTTGTCGTCTGTCTGTCTGTCTGCCTGTTCGGTAAAAATTGTAGCCAAACGGCTAAACCTAGAGAGTTGAAATTTGGCATGCTTATACAACTCTTTGACCCGCACATAGGAAAAATACTAAAACATCTAAAAAACATATCCCCATAAAAATATAAACAAATATATGCTCATCGAAAAAAAAATATATTTTTTTACAATTCTGTGTAGGGTATCAAATGAAAGCCCTTGGTACGTGGATTAACGATCGAAATTTTATTTTTGCAAAATAAATTATTTTGAGATGATTTTTGCTAAAATTGTGCAAAAAAAATTTTGTCCCACACCTTGTAGCCCAGATGGTTTAAACTAAAAATCTGAAAAAATTCTCAGTAATGTACATTGATGTGAACCGGAATAGTACAACAGGAATTTTTGATCAGATTATGTATTCGGAAAATAACGTATTTTTTGTGTTTTTAAGTAAAATATGTAATATATTTAATCCGCTATTTAACATAGTAAACGAGTGATCCTGTATAGCACAGTCGTAGCGTTGTCGCGTAGTGAGTTGAAACTACTGTAAGAAACTGTGTTCGAATCCCGTCAATTTTTATTTTTTCAGTTTTTTTTTGTATTTTTATTTTGTTTAAATTATTTTGTCAAAATTCTAGTTATATTTTGGTAAATGTTGCATTTAATTTTTAAAAGCGTAAATTTAATAACCAGTGGGAAGTGTTGAAATTATAATTTAATTCTATATTTGAAGGTATCAGAGGGCGAGGCTTATGATTTAAGCAACCAATGGAAGCCATAGGCGCAATTTTCCAAATCTTAATGAACCTTGCTATATAAAAAAAATACTGCACATATTTAGAAACATTAATAATGTAATTAGGCATTCGATTTAAAATTCATAAAAAAATATTTTGACATAAAATTTGTTTTTGCATCCCAAATAATCATCACACAGTTAATAAATACCTGCGAAACCCTGAAATGTGTGAAAATTCACACTTCACATAAATTTTTATTACAATATATACATCCTATGTATTAAAATATTCAAAAGTCGATTTTTTACGATGAATCGTATTATTACAATTTTTTAACTATATTAAATATAAAAAAAAGGCATGAGATATGATATTAAAATATGAATGCTTTTTAGAGGGATGGGTGACACCACTGCTAGCGGCGGCTTTGACATATAAGCGGAATAATTTAAAACAAAAAATAAATAAATAAATACACCGATTAGACCTTAGTTTGGATGTCTAAATAGGCTTAACAGATTTCGAGAGAATATATAAACAAAACAATTGGGAACACCTATAAAGCAGCTACGCTGACTTGGATATTTGGAATGGGGGAAGATAGAATAACTCGTAAAACTTACGATTTGAAACTTCTATCAAAAAATACATTTTAAAGACCAAGAAAACGACAAAGAGAGACGAAACGCGCATCGGAAGAGAAGGGTGTGAAATGAAACCACTTGTGAGAACAGGAAGACGTAGAAATATTCGGGAAATTCAAACGCAAACGACTAATTTAAAGAAAACTCAACACCGCCTAACACCGAAAAGTAAAGAGTCTAAGAATTAAGTAATCAAGGTTTTAATAATTTAATTATAGTTCAAAGAATTGGTGTGATTTCGTGGTAAAACGGTTATCTACAGAACACAGGAACACGGGTTTAAAATCAGAGACCATTTCCATCAATATTTGGCTTGTGCCAAGTAACAATATTTGTAGAAAAGCCTTCCACTTTCCCAATATTCATGCACTTAACGATCCATTGTTTATAACCATCTCTCTATAACTTCCGACAAATGTATCCTCCATTTTATAAATATAGACACTGCGCAATGTTAAAACAATAGATATTTTTTCCTAGATTTTGAAACAGAACTATTCACAAATATACTTTGGATTATTTAAATCAGAATATTGAAATATTAAACTTTTCAATATGTGAATTCATATTTTTTAGAGTGCAAAATAATGCAAAGGTTTCACATGGAAATTATAAGACAATATACAGGCAGTTCCATAAGTTGACTTTATTTATAATTTAAATCTTTATACGAATTTAACTCGTGGTATCAGGTAGTCTTTAAAATTAACGTTTCATCTGTATTGTTGTATGGTTGCTAAATTTGATCAACCAGTGTCTTGCAGAACACACTGCAAGTGTTTGTAAACAGATACTTACTTCTTTTACAATAAATCCTTTAGCTTTTGTTGGCGTTAGGCTGTTATACTTTACTACACATTACTTACACTTACTTCTTGAATACTTTAGCCTTTGTTGGCGTTAGGTGTCAGGCTGTTTTGGAGTTTGAGTTTCTAAAGTTGGTGAATCTTTGCATAACTCTTTCTACTTATTTCTGTTTTTTAAAGCCCTTCAAGGCTCTATCGTTTCTCCAATCTATTCCTCTATTTTCAACCACATTCTTCAGTTCTTTACTCCATGCTTTCCTTGGCATTCCTCTGTGGTTTCTTCTCGATGTTCTCACTTCCATGACTCTTTTTGCTTCCCTGTCTTTATTCTTCAATGGTTGCTCCACAAGTTTCGTGTCTAGATTTTCCCTGAAAGTCAATTTTGTGATTCGGTCAAACCTGGTTTTCCTTTAAATTTTTTGAAGAATACCATTTTAGTGCCTCTTACTCTGCTTCGCACTGCTTCCGTGGTAGGACATGTCTACAAGCCGTATGTTAATCGTTATTTTTTTAAAGTTTGTACCTTCGATTCCTTCGATATCCCTATTATTGAGGAATGATTTATTCTGTTAAAGAGACTGTCAAATGTACCTACTCACTCCGGTATTGCTTCTAACTTCCCATCTTGTGAGATGGTAGTTCCTTTGAATTTATCCACTTGTTCTATAAGTTTACTAGGGTTTATACAAAAACCTACTTTTGAAAAAACCGGTTTTCGAATTCCATTACGTTTTTTAACATTTTTCGGTTTATTTAATATTCATGGTACTACAAAAAATTAACAAAATAAAGTATACTCCATTCAAAACAATAAAACAAAACTAATATAACAATTAACAAATTTCGGTACAAAATATAAATTATGTATTTATTCATTTAGTGTCTTTTTAAGAAAATATGATTTCAAAGAACATAAAATGTCCACGGAACGATTACTTAATCTTGTTCTTAATTTAGTTACATTATTTCCTGAAATAGAAAATATTCTCTCACTGACTACTGAACTTGGTTTTATTGTTCTCAGGGCATTAAATAATAACTCCAAATTCGTTGTTCTTTTATTAGTGGCCTCAAATACTGAAAATTCGGCCTTCAATGTCTTCGGATTTGATATTTTTTCTTCAGGTTCCTCAAGAAATCTATGAATTGGTTTTTTCATTTTTACTTTTAGAGCATTATCCTTGGCCTGATTAATAATTTCTCCGTCTTCGATATATTCGTCGTCGGAAATTCCGTATTTGGATATATTCTAGACAATATTTTTCCAGCTAACTTAATATTATCGAGTTTTGAAGCTAGTGGAAATATAGTAGATTTCTTTTTTGAAATATTTTGTGGATTTTGCAAATATAGCAAAGGAGTTGCCAGTTCAACTTGTCTTCTTTCTTGAATTCGTACTTCTAAAGCATTTAATAATTTGACACTAATTTCAGTCTTCTAATTCTTTTCATCTATCTTAACTATAGCATAGCATTTGTCGGTTTGCATGTTAAATAAACAAATATTCGCCTGAAGATTTTGTTTCACTACAATATGTTCAGAGGCTACTGTCAAAATGTTTGAATTTTAATTTAATTTTGGCATATTAATTCGAGTATCGAAAACCCGTTTTTTTTTAGAATTTAAAAAAGAATAGAATTTAAAGAAAAATTTTGAAATTAAAAACCGGTGTTCGAATTTCAAAAATTCTTTCGAAAAAACCGGTTTTTGAAAACAGACAATCCATACAGTTTACCTTCTAGTTTTGAGTTATATTTAAAGTTGTTTCTACTTATGAACATCTTGTCAAAATATTAGTAATTTAATTTTTAAAATATAACTTTGGGCTGTAGCGTGAGAACCACTGGTTTACATTTTTTTTTCCTATAAAAAGATGTCCCGCTTAGTTTCCTACAACTTTGTTATTAAGTATTTTTTTGTATCTCTAATATTAAAGAAAATAATTTCGGTGTTCCGTTTCGCTGTTACTCCCTGTATATATGTTGGACATGACTTCTTTCTCTGCTGGCGTTTCTATCATTTCTCGAAGTGAGGTATTCGTGTGTTACATTTATTTGAAATATTTCCTTGCAGGAGTTTAAAATTTTGAAGCGTAGGACGATATTGTATTACATTAACAAAGAGCTTTTTGAAACAACAGAAGCAGTAGTTGGCGAGCGCGAGTTACAATGGATAAGTGAATCCTTACGTCTTACGTTTCCCACGTGATCAGGTCAACACGTGCGGAAAATGCAGTGTGCATAGATACGAACACACCCGCACAACACAACTTCCTAACATGAGCTTTATAACGGCTCAAAGAAATATATTATGAGAGAGGAAATATTGAAATAGTCCAAGTGTAAGTTAGTATATAACGTATATAACGTGGTACATTTCCTCGTGGCTTACAGGTTATAAGGTTGTTCGGATATTGAAGTTGGAGCAACGTGCTAGCCTCCGGAAACGTGTTTCTCGTTCAATGTGTGTTTTTGTTTCTTTATGTTCCGGTGGAGACGGAAGCCATTCCCTCACCGTTCCTTTCTGTGACCAGATCGGACATCTACGCGGATTTACAGGACTTTATATTTTAGCTTTTATTTCATTGCTTGTCTTTCACTACAGGGCTTCAAAGCAAAGAATCAAAACTCCTTTATAGACTTGTCAAAACAATATTAACGGTCCTTTTGTATTATGTTTTGACAACTTTAATAAAATGACAGTTTGGCTTTTGTATTACGTCATCGTGAATCGGAGCTCAAACCAAGTGCGAATCTTAAAATAAAATACCACGCACCTTCTTCAAACAAAACTGACACGATTCTACGTTATCTTTTCATCTTTTGTGTTGCGTTTTATCTCCGGATACTTTAATAAAATGACAGTTTAGATTTATTTCTTTGCTGCTGAAAGTTTTAAACACTGTCAGCTTAATAACAACATCGTTAAACGTTTCTGGAAATTATTTATTCCTACTTCTTCCTCTCTTAATAGTGAATAAGAACTTTTATACAAAAGAGAGCTTTAACTATTATTTATAAACAAGTCTACAAGTAATTATACTTTATACAAAACATCATTATCAAGAGCATTGGACATAACAGATTAAAACATGAACATCAACTAAAAAAGAGACAATTCATTCGCAGAAGCTACAGGAAAAAATTCAGAAGAATTCTAGGAAAAATCTTTTGGTTCGTTAGTTTGCAAAATAATTCAAAGTTACATCCAAAAAACTATTTCAGATGTCAGCAAGGTGTGGATTGACATGATAGCCCACATCCAAAAAGCCAAAAGAAGAAAATTACTTTTGATAAATTCCCAGTTATAAAAGAAACCCAGTTTGTAATATTATAGATTAAGGAAGCAGATTAAGTAAGGACTGATTAATTTGTTTTATTCTTACAGCTTTCTTTTGTCAAGATAACCCCTTGATAAGGCCATTGTTTTTGTTTACGACATTTAAAAATGTTTTATAATATGAAACGTTAACATTTAGAAATAAGATGAAAATGACATTAACGAAAGGAAAAAATTATTTTTAACTTTTATCACACTGAGATATTTTAATAAAGGTTTAATAAAATGTGCAAGACATTAATGCCAGTTACGTCACCAAATGACATTAAGGAAAGGGCAGTTTTGATTTTTCACTTTTATCACACTTTGAGATATTTTTTTGCCGTCATCATCATCGTTGTCATGTATTAGAACATTATTGCATGCAGTGGCATAAGTAGTAACCGCGTCCCGCTTGATAGAGCTCTGCGTTTTCCAGATTATGAGAAACATTTTTATTTATATTAACAAATGGATATTTTAATCTATAGCAGTGGTAATCTATAGCCCAAACTTTTTCTGTTCCCGGCGCCCTTAATGTACCAGAATTTTTCTGCGATGCCCCAGGCCAAAACATTGGTCAAACTAACGCAGTTGGACGAATATTGGAATGTTTTCGTGGCGACCCTGTAACCTAGCCACGGCGCCCCAGGGCACCGCGGCGCATAGTTTGGGAATCACTGATCTATAGTTTAATCTATATATGAAAATAAAAGATGAGGCCTATGTATATGTCATTCTATTGAGAAGTGACATTACCTATAGAGGCGCTGTTTTCGCTTACAAAATGGCGATTGGAATAGAATTTTTTGACATTTGCCATTTGATACACAAGAATTCACATTGCAGTTAATTTTCTGTTGCGCTTTTAAAGACATTTTATTAAAGTTTTCTTCACTTTAACACATACAAACAATGCGCCACATCCAACAAAGTCCTATTCCGTTAAGTTCCAAAATATTCCACTAGGCGTCACTTCAGTTATTGTCAGTTCTCAATATTTGGCTAAATGCTTTTTTCCAGCAAGACGGAGTGTAGAAAGTTAAACGGCATCTGATACAGGAGGGTTTGTCCTATTACCTGGGGGCATCTTTTTTTGTCGTTTTGGGAGATCAATAATATTTTTAACTAACGAAGAACATGAATTTTTGATGAAGTAGGCACACAATTACATACGATATGCAGAAAAAATAATTTCACATGCTACGAAAAAAAAAAAAAAAAAAAAACATGAAAAACGAGATTAATGACCTAGAATAAATTGATTTTAGAGCATAAAAAATATTTTTAAACGATTGGGGGGTCTATATATGTATCGTAAGAGCTGAAAATATCTAAAGATTATCACTATCAAATATTTATATATCAAAATGTCAAATTACTATGATATTTCTCATTTGAATTGTCTTTTTTGAAGTAAAATCGTGTAATTTAACTTTTTTTAATAGCATTTATAGACAATTTGGTAACTGGCTTTCATTAAAAGATGTTTAAATACTGTGTAAAAAATATTAACAGTTATCAGCTTTTTAGGAATGAAACTAAGAACACAGTAAATTTTTGGTTGTTCTCTAAAGAAATATTATGTATCTATTGTGATTTTATGCACTATAAACAGGCCGGGGGCAAAGCCTCCGGCTTCACTTAGATGCTTTGGTCAGGTAAGGCGAACCAATTTTAGTTAGTCATAAATAATACGTACAATTGTTATAATAACAATAAAATACGTTTACTTTTCTATAAAATTTTTAAGAGAAAAATTTGATCTGCAAAATCAGATCGCTTTGGCCTCCTCAGTTACTGGGGCTATTGCTTAACCATGAATACGCCACTTATTGCATATTCTGTCTCCAAATTTGTCTCTCCATCTTGTTTTTGGTCGACCTATGTTATTTTTTACTGACAGTTGATTTTAAAAGCCTTTTACCATAATCCTTTCGAAGTTCTGGTTCCTTCAAGAGGGATCTGTATTCATTCATTTTATATGTAATGCGGAAGATTCTCAAATATGTCTCTTATCTCTATATTACGTCTTATATCAAGCCTTGAGTATCCTGTAAGACTTATAAAAAAATATTATCAAAAAAACTGTATATTGTACTGCGCTTGGAGATATCAATAGAAGTTGTCGTTAACAATTTAGCTTCTATATTTCGAACAAAACTTCCTATCTGTCTCTTCTCTTCTTGAAGTTGCGGTTAGAACTTCACCAAATGCACTTAAGAGAAATGAGATTTAACATGCAGGTCGTTTATTAAACCAATTAACAAATGATGTAGTATCTACGGAAATAGAGAAGCTACATAGGAAACTATGTAAAGACAATCTCGTGCAACATCAACCAATAAGTTGTTGTATTGACTTTCACAGCTCAATTTCCTAGTGCATAAATTAGATTTATTAGAATTCAACTCATGCTTCATATTTATGACAATTACGTCATAATTTTCATAATTTGTTTCTTTATTACATTGCATGCACAAAGTAGTTAAAAAAGAAGTTATTACCGAGTATATAACAAGTACATTTTTGTTATCATATACATAAAATCGTAAGAGTAATTGTTCTCCAATTGTTTTTTCTATTTTGCTTATTTAGGTAATGTTCATCACTGCTTTTGTTCTTTCCATGTCCTGTTTTTCTTATATAACAAGAATAATTTTAACCACAATAATACTTATAATAGCACAGAATAAGAAAAATTTAAATGCCGCATTTTTTGGAATTGTTCTTTTTTTCACTACAAGAAAACCCTCTCCAAATAAGCCACACTTAACTCTCATGGCCTTCGAGAGAACCAATTGCTTATCATCTGTCTCAAAGAGGAGGAAAAAAAAAATATTTAGAATTATTGACTGAGCTTGTATCCACATTAAGATCGTGGTCTTAATAATTGGTACCTTTGGCTGCGCAAGAAGCTAAAACTGTTCGTTCTTGTTGTTGGCCGTTAGCAAGGGAATAGACGTAGGTTCAAGTCCTGGCAATGTCAAATAATTTGTGTAAAAAACATTTATACAAATTAAGGGATCTGTTAAGCCGTTCGCAACCGACTATAAATTGTTGGTGTATTTCTGTGAGCGCTAAAAAAAAAGACGTAATACTGACTCTACTGAATGTGCAAATTGAAAATTGGCCACGAAACCTGCAAGCAGGCCAAGGGTCACTTTGGGCTGTCACGCTAATAATTTGACTAGGCCAAATCCTGACCAAAGAAAATAATTAAATTTACAAGATCGTACTACAATGGAACTCACAAGGCAGCAGGCGTATCGGCAGACCATCCATGTCTTAGAAGTGTACAATTACCAAAAAAGCCCAGTGTCAAGTTTGAACAAGTTGTGACTTGTCAGTCGGCTTCCAGAGCTGGAAGAGAGAGCGTGTATGTCGCGCATCATGGATTTCGAACAACGCGTTAACATTAAGTTTTAGTTCAAGTTGCAAACAAGTGCCAAAGAAGCTCATAAAATATTAAAATCAGTGTATGGTGATTATGTGGTGACTCTGAAGACTGTTTACAAGTGGTATGAAAGATTTAAAAGCTGAAATGAATCTGTTGAAGACGAGCAACGCTCGGGACGTTCTTAGACCTCAAAAACAGACGAAAACGTGCAAAAAGTGACAAAAATGGTTCGTTCAAAAAGGCGATTGACTATTCGAGAACTTACCGAAGAACTCGGTGCAAAGTATTTTAGCCGATAATTAGAAAATGAGACGAGTGAGTGCAAAATTTGTTCTCAGATTTTTGACTCGCGAACAGAAGAAAAATTGTGTTTCAGTTTGCACGGTTCTTCTCTGTCCACATCCGCCTTACTCTCCAGATTTAGCACCATGCGACTTCTGGCTCTTCCCAAAAATAAAAACCGTGCTAAAAGGAAAACGTTTTGACACCATTCCCGACAGTGAGAGGGCCACAACGGAGCAGCTGAAGGCCCTTTCGAAAAAAGCCTTCCGGAAATGTTTCCAATCATGGAATCAACGTTGGGATAAGTGCATCGCTAGCCAACGAGAGTGCTTTGAAGGAGATTAATTCAAATTTGATATAAGCTTATTCTTCTGTTAGTAATAAAATTATTCACCGTATTTTTTTATCACACCTCGTATAATAATAATAATAATAATAATTAGTCTAAAACTATCCCAAGCTTTGGGCAAAGGCCTCCTCCATGTCCTCTTATTCCTGTCTCCATGGCCTTGAGTGATCCCAGGCCAGAGAGCACCACCTGTTTTAGTGCTGTCGTCTCCCCATGTTTTCTTTTGCCTTTCACGTGATCTCGTCAGATGTTTTGGCAACCATAAAGTTGATTTCTTCGTCCACCGGTGTTCATTTAGACATGCTAGGTGTCCTCTCCACCTCCATTTCAACCTTCTGCAGCAGTCTGTAATATCTCGAAATACAGTTTTCTTACGGATTTCTTTATTTGGTATTTTGTCTTGGAGTTTTACTTTTTTCTCTTCTCAGAGTAAGTGCCAGTGTCTTTTCATTTTTTTGATACAAAGAACCAGTCTGGCATCCGTAAGTACGGGCGGGAATTATGCAAGAGTTTATTTTTATATTATAATAAGTATGCTCTATATATAGCTTCATTGTTCAAAATATGTATTTAGTTAATTTTCCTTGTACGCCCACCATATACCTTTATTAAAAGGCTTTGAAGCTATTGATAGCGACGATTATTCCATGAATATATCTAGAATTTTCCACATTTTGTTATTGAAACTCAAAACTGTGTATCTGGGTTGGGTATTCACTCATTCTTGCATTATTAAATTCATTACTGTGATATGAATACCAGAGGTCATATTTGTGTAGGTTAATTGCAGCTGAATTTATAACAATATCCATCAAAACACTATAATGGAACATAAATAACATTATCCATAATCATAATCAACTAGAGATTGTTACACATATTGAACAGTTACTTAGCTTTATCGCATTGTGCCATACATGCAAACTAATTTACTTATCTAAACTACGATTAGGATTATTCAACTAAAGTGATGAGATAATTTATGTGCTATTGGAGAGACATCGGGAAGTCTAAAATAAGAATCTTCTTCTTTTTCTACTTCGAAGTTGATAGTGTTAAAATGGGTTTGAACAAAAAAACATTGGAGATACATATGTTGGAGTTCTGGGTAAATAATAAGCTTAAAAATCCCTTTTAGCTGGTTATTGAGTTGACCCTTTCAAAGTTTACTCAAAAACGGTACTCCATAGCTAATAACAGCATCTATTTGTGATGAAAGGCTCAAAATACATAAACACGTCCAATTTAAATTGAATCTGTGAAACATTTAATTTGTCAGAAAGATTTTATTGACCTTTTTCAAGAATTTTGTTTACAGATTCATATTTATTCCAAAATTTGGGTTATTGAGGCCCCAATTATTTTCCATACCAAACAAAGTACGGGGATTTCAAAAATTCTAACCGCAGATCGTTCTCTATTATCGTTTTTGAAATGAAAATTATTGAAATAAAAAAAAAAATAACTAAACATTATTTTTTATTTTATGGTCTCTGCTGCTTTAGCAATTAGCCAGGACAATTATTATTTTTTTAAAATTCCATGCCTAAACGGGATTTGACCCCGAGACCTTAGCAACGCAGAGCACATGTGTTACCACTACGCTACGCCGGTCGGCAACATTTTTTTTTTTTAAATGATGTTATTTTTTGCTAATATTTGGTTCAAAATTTGATCAAAGGCTCCTTCGAACCTCAGGATTTCCAAAATTCAACCCCAAATTCTCTACCTATTAGAAAAAATAAATAAATAAATAAATAAATAAATAAATAAACTAAAATGATCATGGATCATTGGCAATCTTGAAAAATTAACTCGCAGGCTCTCATTTTAGGAGCGGAGAATTTGCAAGTTGTATCGTAAGGCGACTTCTTTTTTAATTCGTGATTTTCTCCTTTGTACAAAAAATTTAATTACTGCGTTAATAATTAGTGCGTTCAAAGGTGAGTTTGCAGTACAGGGCATATGGAGTAGTTCGTTTTCATACTCTCTAATGGGTTTACACAATCACGCTTCCTTTTTTTGCTTGTCGACGTTGCCAGCTCTAAAACGCGCTGCTCTCTGAAATGGCCATTTGTTTTTTTTGAGTGTTATTTTGAATTTTATAAGAGATGATTTTTGTAAATCATACGAGTTTTTCATATTATTATAATTGACACATTTGACACTTTTACAACATTTGGCAACACCGTTCCCATTCGCCATAAGAGCTATACTGCAAACTCACCTTTGAAAGCACAATAGCAGACAATTTGACTAGAATTTTCATTTTTGATCCGAGTACCCTTACCACGATAGTGAAAAGTTTATTTAACCCCCCATGTTTTAACTAGCAAGTTGTCATAACAAATCGCGAGTACTGCTGCGCAGCCTTCGCATTATGGGTTGGCACTGAATCTTGCTGGAAGCTCCAGTGGGGACCAGCGAAGAGGAGTGGTTCAGTTCTTTAACCAGCGACTTAGACAAGGTTTTCTAGAAGACTTTAAGAGACGCTTTTACCCCTTTCTTGTAAAAATGAAGCTTAATGGTACCGTCATAGCTTCCGCCCCATCAAACCATAACTGAAGTGGGGAAACGGCCATTCTGGATCGTCGACGATTTCTCACAAGGTTTTTGTGAACTTATATCATGTCGTTCTGAGGGTTCAAAGCCTCCTCAATATTAAAAATGTTTTCAAGAAACCTTTCGTAATTTTATTGGTGCGTCTCTGCAGCCAGACTTACAAGCTGTGCAATGGTCAAAGGTATTAATTTTGAAAAATGATTGGTGTGTCTTGTTTAAAAAGTATCGATGTACTACGTACTACAACAAAACTAAAATGTGTTTAAGCATCTGATGGAATGTCAATGAAAACTTTATAACAGTATTTATTATCAAGCCTAGATATATACTTACAACATGACAAAAATTTCTCATACGGAAGCAGGATAGTATTAAGATAAAACAATCAGACAACAGATGATGAAACTAGAGAAATGAAACTGTTTGTTCCTCCTACTATAATAGGAAATCATATATGAACAGTTTCCAACGGTGAATAAAGTTCTGAAAGTGATTTTGTGAGTCTCAGTTTTCATGATAGGTGAAATGAACGTGTGTCCTACACTAAAGTGCATTAACACAGCCATGTAGAGTCCCTTTATGCAGCGACATAATTACTGAGAAGTTTGTTAATTCGCGTTATTCCAATATTTGGCACTTATGCTGCAGGTTTGTTCCGTTATGAAAGGGTTAACTTTATTATTAAATTACTTATCTTAATAACTTAATACGGAATTTCACGTCATAACTATGTTTTGCTTTGACGTTTAATAATATTATTCAGTTAATTTTTAAGAAACTTTTTAAATTGATTTACCGTCGACTAACAGCGAACTAAGTTGAAACATATTAGATTTTCCCGAGGTCGGATGTCTTAAATTCTTTTATACGAGGAAAATTGCACGACTAATGCTCGTATTAATCATTCGATTTCCTCACTTTGTCATAGCTTCAAATTAAAGAATCATTCTTCGGCACTGTTTTCTCCTCCAAATATTGATGTTTCCACCATTTGCAATTCATCAGATTTATTTGATTTAATTTTATAACCGAAAATTTATAATTTTACCTCAAAAAAATTGGATAGGGACATATCCGCTACTAGGGGAACACCAACACAAGGAGGATCATCGGGTCCAGACCCCCCTCCATTAACAAAAAATCTTTTATATTTAATAAAAACTAAGCAGCTAAAAACGAAAATCACCTTTTTAGGATTTTGTTCATATGACCACTAAAAAACTCTCATAACGTCACTCATGTGTCTGTCTGTACGGTAGAAATTGTAGCCAAACGGCTTAAATATATTAAAATTTTGAGTGGCATGAAACCTCTTAGTGCGTAGTTCAACAAACAAATTTTTATTTTTGAAAAACAGTTTTGTTTATGGAATTTTTACCAAAAATATGTCAAAAAACTTTTGTCCCCCCACCCTGTCTCTCAGAGGGGTTGATCTAAAAATCTGAAAAAAAATCTCCATTGTTCATTATGGAGATTTTTTCAGATTATGGGATGATGGGAACCGGAAAAGTTTTTGATCGTTAGATGATAGTTAGGAAATTAAGAAAACGGTTAAATGTTTCTTTTTTGAAACTTATTTATATTAGGGGACAGAACTGTCTACCATAGTAACGAACTCTCAGATGTTTGTCACTTCTCAGGTAAATGTATTATCAAAACTTTTGATTTCTAATTGTTTTATAAATTTTTCGACGAAATTACAAAAATCCATGTGTATCACTCGCTACGCTCGTGTTCCAATTCACATAGCTGGTGTACAAAAGCCGCTCATTCCATAACATTTAATTAATTTAATATATTTAGTCATTCTTAATACAAATTTCCCATTTATTTATTTTTACTTGCCCGACCTTAATATATAAGGGGCAAGTATTGTAATCGCGAAAATTTTCGATGTCGAGATTTTGACTGATGACCACGTTTTATGGACCAGGGAATCCAAAAAACTTATTTTCGAAATGCCGTCCGTGTGTGTGTGTTTTATAAAAATCAGAAACCGGAAACGGAAGTTATTAAACATTACATTTTTTTTTAATTCGTAACTAGTAAACCAAACTTTGGACAAAAATTTGTATAGAACATAATTTGAGGTATTTTTGAAGATTTACCTAAAAATTTTTAATTTTTTTTTTTTTATTATTATTTTTATCGGAGGGCAAGTCTAGCGGAGGTCTCACTTCGCCGCTGGTTTCGTCATTAAAATAGGTAAAACCATATTTTATTTTTGACATGTCATTCGTTTCCATGGTTGCACAGTTGTAATTTAAAATTTTCAGATACCAAACGTTAAACATTAAATAACCCAAGCTAGGTCCCTTCTCCTGACAACCTAAAAGAACGGAATTCCCATTACTTCCGCCTAAACGTTTGGAATAGCCTGTAGCTATTGTACTATATTAATGCAATGTTATAGGAACTTCTAGAAAAAAACATAAATAAATAAATAAATTAATAAATTTCCATCAGCGTACGTCCACGAACAAAAAAGGACGCACTGACCATATTACTCCTGAATGTACATAGTTTGAAAATATGGTCAGGAAAATGGAAACAGGAGACCAGTTCTCACCTCGGGCTGTCGCGCCAATGATGATATAATGTACGTCTAGGTAAAGATTCAATTTTATTGAATGATCTCTATTCTAAGATAATGACGGATTTTCGTCACCCACTTCAATCGCTTCTACACTACAAAACATTTTTAAACAATTGAGTTGAACTTATGTATACTTTGGAGGAACTCTCACTATTAACACAGGAAACAAGAACCACGGAGCTGCAGGTATTTGGGATTAAATGTGCAGTTTGCAATCCACCTGAGATTTCCATCATAGTGTTAATCTCGTTACTTAATAGCCACAACGCGTATATCAATATATTTGAAACTTATTTAAATTTGTAATCTCCTATCGGTCTATATATCCGGTGTTATTGAATAACCCAGACACAAGCATTTGATACAATCATAGAAATGTCTTTTATGATATCAGGTCTTTGGTGTTGGAGAATTTTGCATCTCAACAATATTACCATGTGATTCCCCGGGTACAGTGCATCCATTGCAATATTGCAACCTCGTCTTTCATGATTCTTTGAATTTAAATGTGTTTACGTTTGTTTCTTTTTGTCATGGTATGTTTCACATGTTGCCTATTTCAGATATTGATATTTATAGATCCGGATATTATGAAACCATTTGAATTTATTTTACTTTAAGAGAGACTGAATTCTCTCAAGCGAATCGTAAAAGGTTTATATTTATTTTAATATTGTAATAAGTTTCCATCGCCTAAGACAGTGGCAGCCTCGCGTAAAACAGAAGTTCTCCAGAACTATTTGAACACTATAAGATCGACATGACGTTTCCACAAACTATATTATCACTAGAATAATTTTTAAGTATTAAAGAACTAGTTTTAAAAAATAATAGCTTATAAATAAAAACGGAAATATTCATTAATATAAGACTGCGTGGAAGAATTTACTCCCTCTTCGGAAGCAAGTATTTGGGCGAACAATTATCCAAAATGCAGCACAGGGGCGTCAAGAGATGTGGGAAGTCGGTAAAAATTATCTGGGCCAGAAAACTGTTGGCCCTGGACCTGGATTATTATTATTTTTTTACAGTTCGCTATCTAATTTTATTATTTGTGTCTTTGTTGCATAGTTTCATTATTTTCTTTGTTAGTAATTGTAATACGTACAAATAAATGAAATAATATTGATTAGATGGACCTCCAAACCCGATTTAACTGCACACTTTGTTTATGTATGCAACAGTCATCAACCATCAGTATTTTGATCCCTTTTTTTTTATTATTATAATTATTTTTTATATATAACGGGTGTTTTTTTTTAGAGGTATTGAACTTTAAATTGCAATAAAACAACGATGGATTATTCGATTGACATGAATTTTTTTTTATTCGAAAGATAATCTTGTGGCATTACATTAAATCATACCAACAAGACGGCGCAACATGTCACACAGCTCGTGCCACAATCGATTTATTGAAAGACACGTTTGGTGACCGCCTAATTTCACGTTTTGGACCTGTGAATTGGCCTCCAAGATCTTGTGATTTAACACCGCTGGACTACTTTCTGTGGGGCTATGTAAAGTCATTGGTCTATGCGGATAAGCCACAAACGCTTGACCATTTGGAAGACAACATTCGCCGTGTTATTGCCGATATACGGCCACAAATGTTGGAAAAAGTCATCGAAAATTGGACGTCCAGATTGGACTACATCCGAGCCAGCCGCCACGGTCATATGCCAGAAATCATATTTAAAATGTAATGCCACAAGATTATCTTTCGAATAAAAAAAAAATCATGTCAATCGAATAATCCATCGTTGTTTTATTGCAATTTAAAGTTCTATACCTCTAAAAAAAACACCCATTATATATATTTTTTAAATTTTGGATTTAGCTACTAAGGCCATTATCCAGTAGATGCATTTTGTTTATTATTTTTGAGAATTTTACAATTTTTTTGGACAAAACAAATATCCATGTCATAACCGAAATTCGAACCCGAGCCCCATGGCGCAGAAGCGAGTGCATTGCTACACTAACCACTACGTCACGGCGATCGGTGTTGATCCCCTTTGTGGTGTATATAACGGTAGCTTCCGCGTGGATTATGAGCACATCATATCTCTATATATGTAAAAAGCAACGTCCCTCTCTCTGTCTGCCTATCCGTATGTGCGCTTTTCACTCTAGAACTGCTGTTCCTATTTTAATTTTTTTTCTTCTGTCTGTAGCTTCGTCATCCGGTCCGTTTTCGGCTGTTTTATTAAAATTATTCCAAAGTTATAATAATATTTGTGCAGGCAGGTAAAACGAAATCCGTGTTTATTTTTGTTTTCCGTTAATATTTACCGTATTTTCATGAAATTATCAGCGACAATATAAATCGACAGCGGCAAAGTTGGTACACAATTTATGCACTAATCAGAATTCAAAGAATTGTTAAAATCTATTCAGTAGTTTCAAATATATAAAGACATTTGTGCGCGCAGGTAAATCAAAATCTATATTTTTGTTTAAATTTGACGCATTTTCTTGAATTTATAGGTGACAATATATATATCTTCGGTGGCAAACTTGGAACACGATTTATACACTAATCAGAATTGAAAGAATTTTTAAAATCGGTTCAGAAGATACGAATTTTTTAATCGTAAATCAAAAATTGTTCCTGGGAAATTTGTATTCTCATATCTATAAGTATATTTTTTGCACTTTCCTGAAATTTTTTGTGAAAATTAAGTTTCAAAAAAATTTAACTCAATAATAACGAATTGTCACCGGGCAAAGCCGGGCGGGGCAGCTAGTTTAATAAAAAGGAATTAAAAATATAAAACTATGAAATCGGTCCGGCCAACTGATTCATATACCAAATTCCCTAATCGGGGATGTTGTTTGATTATATAATGCAAAATTATTATTTTAAAAGACATGAAAATGCAATACAGAAAAAATAGTGTACGAAATGCGTTACATAAGGCTTTTTGCCGCACTTGTCGATTAGAAAGCTCGTCGCTTCACAACTCGTTTTCTAGCCGCGAAGCGTGCAGCAAAATTACGCCTTATAAAACTTGCGTTTTAATACTCTATTCTTATAACAGAATGCATAAAAGTCTTAAAACTAGCTGTAGGCTAAAACTAGATATAATATACAAACTTACCTAGCAACGCAATGCGTTCTAATGAGTTTTAGCCTACAACTAGTTTTATGACTTTTATGCAACCGGGCATTAGGGATGTAGGATAGTATTCTTATTTTTTTATTTTCGAAAAACACGTTAAACTGGAGATAGATTTAAATAATAAATTGGTAAAATTAATGAAAGAATACCTACTTTACACACTCAAAACTAATTTAATAGGACCTACTTTCAGTCAGGGTGGTAGAAAAAATTATTTGTTATAATAATTAAGTATAATAAATATTTGTATTCATCATCATCACTGGCACGACAGCCCGAAGTGAACCTATGCCTCCTGTTTCCAGGTTTTCAATCTGTGTATATTGAGAAGTAATATGGTCAGTATTACGTCCATTTTTTAGCATACACAGAAAGGCACCTTCAGTTTATAGCCGGTTGCGAACGGCTAAGTAGAACCTGTAATTTGTATAAATATTTTTATAAAATTATTTGACATAAGTAAGAATTGAACTCACGTCCGTGCCCTTGCTTAAAGTATTTGTATTACTGAGCAAAATTTTGTTTGGCTTTTGCTACATAATTTTAGTCTAGCAGCGACATATAAATGTACGAAATTTTCAAATTGATCCGGAGCTTTGAAAAAGTTGAACACCCCTGGTCTACAGCATAAGACGTTTCACTTTTTTGAAATATTAATTAGAAGATTTGTTCTTGTTACGCGTATAACTTATTACCATCGTAAGAAAAAAATTTAAACTGTAATTGAGATTAAGAAAAATAATGATTGGATTAAAACAAAAAATTGCTTTTCTTCACAAAAAGAAAAAAAAAAACAATTTTTTGTCACATTTATCAGAATTAACTTCTTGCAAATCTATAATTTTACACTATCCCAATTGATCTCACAAAATATTTTAAATATAAAAAATTATAAAGGTCATATTTTTTGTGTAATAACATGGACATTAATCAGTTTTATAAAACTTTTTTCAACTCCAAAAAAGCAACGTAAAAAGTTAATCCCATTTTTGAATTTAAAAATAGCACGTTATGAAAAGACAAATGTATATCAACAAAAATAAACATTACCTGAATATGGCTCAGTGCATCAACAGTAATGAGTCATAAATATTAGCTTGGAACAAATGACACTCACCTAGAACAGACGAAAAAAACAAAATTAAAATGACAGAAAAACCTAGTAAATATAGTTGTGGTTATATTATTTCATATACACATTACAGGGACGCATTAACCAAATTGTACAGGGAAAAGTTGGAAAGAGGAGATAATTTGGAAGATCACTGATATTCTAACTCGTTAAATTACGGCAATGATCTGGAATACTACTTCCTTTTCGCCTATCTATTTACCATCTTGGCCGGTAGTTTGCCAATTTTGGGCATAAATAGTCTAATTTTTTATAGTTCTTAATAAATCTATAGTAGGTCTAAGTTTTTTTTTTTTTTTTTTTGTCATAACTTGTGTAAGGAGATAATCTGGAACGTTTCAGAATAGTATATTATGCAACGAGCAGGGAATTACTATTCCATGTAAGTTTCATACTATGCTTTTTCCATGACTATAATTTTATTACTTATTTAATTTTTATTCAGTTCCCTTTAAAAACTAACAATAATTTGAGTTGCTTTCAACCTATTTATTAGGTTGCTTAGCGACGGCCATGTACGTGTCGTATGGAATCTAAATTCAGTTAAAATAACAATACTTGCGCATCTGAACTAGACCAACTCCATTAAAAAATATATTTGCAAAATTCGACAATAGAAATAAATAAATACCACCTGCCAAATATGATGAGCGTCTTCACTGCCGAAGCTTATGCTCTACTCCAAGCAACCGAGTATATAAAAAGCATTCCAAATAAAGAAGACTTCATAATTCATATTGATTCCCTCAGCACCATTGCAGCTATGAAGCAAACTTATTCAAAAGACATCATCATACAAAAAATACAAGACAACATCCACCACTGTATTGACCACGAGAAGCAAATCACAATACTATGGGTTCCATCACATCGCAACATCCCAGGAAATGAAGAAGCAGACGAAGCTGCCAAGGAGGCCATACACCAAGATATAATTCAAATGCCCACTCCAATATATAATGCGAAGAATTTTTTTAAAATGAAACTACAGGAAGTGTTGAATAACACCCGCTACAAAATTCGCGAAATTATGCAACAAGGCATAAACAAATAATTCTAAAAAGAATCAAAATTGGACACACACGACTCACAGTGGAACACTCCTAAATTGTCCAAAATACACAGAACAAAGGATCAGAAACAGACTTCCAACAGAAGCACTCCAAATTGCAACGAATACATACGAAAAAAATATTTTAAAATTTCTAGAAGACGTAAACTTAACTGAATATATATAACATTCCACATAAAATCTAATAGCCTTAATTAATTATATTATATATTTATGTACATTAAATTTATCATGTAATTATATTAATTATGTAAAACAGATATTCCGGGGTGCTAATAACCAAGCAGTTGAAGCACCCCTAAATAAATATATATTTAAAAAAATAAAATAAAATCGACAATTTTAACTGTATTATTTAATTTTAATCCGGTTTACTTCACAAAACTAACAATAATTTGATATATAGTTTTTCCAAATAAATAAAAACTAGAAAATTAATTGCTGAAAATAAAGGGTACAATCCCAAAATAATAGACAATACGTTGAAAAATAAACATTTACATTATTAAAAGAAATTTATTTAAGGAACAAGTTTCTTAGTATTTATCTATATATATAAAATCGTAACTAAGCTACCTACTCATAATCAACGCCCAGCCCAAACCACTGAACCTACAATCATGAAATTCGGCGAGTATATTCCCTCCATGACGTAAGCACCCACTAAGAACGGATTTTTCTAAACTCATCCTCTAAGTGGGTGAAAAGGGGGTTAAAAGGGGTAAAATGTAGCTTCACGGTTTCCTTAATATCTCTTACGTCCAATAAGATATCGACTTAGTTTTTGCTTACAAAGATTACTCATGTAAATATTAAAAAACTTATTTCAGGATTTTGTGCTAATCGACCCCTAAAGGGGTTAATCTACAATCAGGGTGAATTATAGAACCATTCGCATCTTCTGTGTTTATTGTGTTATAACATTCCTTTTTGGCATATAGGTGTCTTTTTAAAATATTTAGAAAGTGTTTTGGCAGTTTTTTTAAATTTCACCCCTAAAGGGATAAATTGGTATTTTTTATTCAATAGAATTTCGTCTTGACAAAGAAACATAAAATTCGGGGAGTATATCCCTTTTATGACTTAAGAACCCCCTAAGAAATCATTTTTCGAAATTCGACCCCTCAGGGGTGAAAAGGGGTGAAATGTGTTTACACGGATTCCTCAATTTCTTTTAGGTCAATAATATGTCCTTGGTTTTTGCTTATAAAGATTATCCATTAAAATGTTAAAAAACCTATTTCAAGATTTTGTCCTAATCATCCCCTAAAAGGGTGAATCTACAATCAGGGACAATTATAGAACCCGCCGTATTTTCTGTGTTGGTTGAGTTATAAAATTCCTATTTGGCATATAGATGTCTTTTTAAAATATCTCGAAATGTTTTTGACAGTTTTTCAAATTTTCACCCCTAAAGGGGTAAATGGGTATTTTTAATTTGATAGAACATCCCTTGGACATAGATACATAATATTCGCAAAGTATATTCCCTCCATGAGGTAAGCACCCATTAAGACGAGATTTTTCGAAATTCAACCCCTAAGGAGTGAAAAGGGGTGAAATGTGATTGCAAGAATTCCTCAATACCTCTTAGGAACAATAAGATTTCGTCTCGGATTTTGCTTAAAAAGATTACCCATATAAATGCCGAAAACTTATTTCAGGATTTTGTCTAAATCAAACCCTATGGGGTGAATTAACCAACCCTTCGTATATACTGTGTTTATTGACTTATAACATTCCTTTTTGGCATATCGGTGTCTTTTTAAAATATCTCGAATTGGTTTTGACAGTTTTTTTAAATTTCACCCCTAAAAGGGTAAATGAGTATTTTCAACTCGCTGGAACGTCCTCTGGACAAGATACATGAAATTCTTAAAGTATATTCCCTCTATGACGAGATTTTTCTAAATTCAACCCCTAAAGGGGTGAAATGTGATATCAAGGATTCCTTAATATCTCTTAGGACCAATAAGATATCGACTTGGCTTTTGCTTATAAAGATTACCTATACAAATGCTGAAAAATTAATTTCAGGATTCTTTCCTAATCAACCCCTAAAGGGGTAAATCTATAATCGGGGTGAATTATACAACCCGTCGGCACACCGGTGTCTTTTTCAAATATATCGAAATAGTTTTGACAGTTTTTTTAAATTTCACCTCTAAAGGGGCAAATGGGTATTTTTATTCGATAGAACTTCCCGTCGATATAGAGACATGAAATTCGGGAAGTATATTCCTTCCGTGATGTAAGCACTCACAAAGTAGAGATTTTTCGAAATTCGAGCCCTAAGGGGGGAAATGTGATTTGAAGGATTCCTCAATATACCTTAGGACCAATGAGATATTGACTTTGGTTGATTACAAAGGTTATCCAAACAAATTTTTGAAACAGTAATTCAGGATTTTGCCCTATTCAACCCCTAAAGCGGTGAATCTATATTTGGAGTGAATTATAGAAACCTTTTTATTTCCTGAGTTACAACATTCCATTTTGGTACATAATTTTCTATTTAAAATATTTAGAAAGCGTTTTGAAAGTTTTTTAAATTTCATCCCTAAAGGGGTAAATTGGTATTTTTTATTCGAAAGAACGTCCCTTGACATAGAGATTTGAAATTCAGTAACATGTTTAGTTACGAACTGAAAATTTTACACTAATGAGCCTTTAACGGGGTGTATCTACACATAAGGAGAGAGTAAGCAATGTGATCAATAGAGAACCATGACTTATAATAATTGCACGATGATAGCAGACCGTCAATATATCGTAGCGAAGCACGGGTACTCAGCTAGTAATAGAATAAATTGTAGAAATAAAAACAGTTTTAAAATTGCCAACATATTAAAAAAATAATAATAATATTAAAGCAGGTTTTTATAATAAAAATACCCTCATAAATAAATTAATTAGTCAACAACAAAGGCAGAAAGAAATTCTTCTTATTCAGGAATTTACAAAACCCAATGTATCGATTGTGATGCGTATTACATAGGGCAAATAAAACGTAATTTTAAAATCAGATATCAAGAACACTTGATGGCGTGGAAATATAATAAATCAGAATTATCTAATTTAGTGAAACATCTTATAGAAAACGGCACCTTTGTAAGGAAGAAAATTTATAAAGTATACATTTTGAAAATAAAAGCAGAAAACCATGCACTTCTTTCAGGCGTTTGAAATTATAATAATTTTATCAACGAGCAACTGGATCTATTGGAATCACCCATTCCTAAGATTATGGTCAATGGTTTTTCCCAATCCCTTCTCACACCAATTTGTAAGTAATAGTTAATTCTGTATATTTATGTAAAATTGAAAACATTTCATATAACATGGGCATTTTTCTGAAGATGGCCTAACAAGCCGAAATGTATACCATTTATCGAGTTTTAATAAAATATTTTCTTATTAAAAAAATTGTACGATACATGTACGCGAATTTCTTCATCATGATTTAATTTTAATAACTGATCGCCGAGAATTTTTTGAGAAATATTCCATTACAGTATATAATAATTAGTAATGTATAGAAACTATTATTGTTTTGTTTCTGAATTACAAAATCAAATTTGCCATTGTAGGTTCTACATAATAATTGAATAACAATTTAATTAATAATATATTGTTTAAAGTTTACCAATTGCTACTTGTATATTAATAATAAATTAGATTGTAATACTCCAGCTTTGTTCCTGCCATAGGTACAAACTAATTCATACCATAAATGAAATTAATAATTGTTTATTATGTAAGCGTTAATATTTTTCGCATAAAATAGCTACTTAATTAATGTAGCCTCTTTTGAATTATCTCTATGAGTACCACCGATTGCGTCATTTGTTAGTTATCATTTTGTTGCGAGTACGGAAGTAGGAAAATGATAATACGTTATTTAATCATTCATTATGTTGATTAAACTATGAAAACATTGAAATTGTTTATAATAAATGTATGTTTAACACAATACGCGATATTAACGTTTAAATAATAAATCGGTAATTTGTCAATGATTTATTAATTCGCGTATTATTACAATAAATAGCAAAAGCATTATAATAATTGTTTCATTTATTTTGTTTTGTGAAATTCTAATTTGTTCCATTACAGAACAATACCCATTTAAATTACAGGGAACGTAAGTGTATGTTTGTATTCGAGACAGATTTTTTTCGACCAAGGAGTAGTCATAGTTAAAATTTTCTCCTGAAAATTTACATGAAGGATGACAGTTAAAAAAGTGTATGGTTCAACCGAAAATATATCAAAATGCATCCATATCATTATCATATATGTTTATGTACTTGACTGTAGATGTGTGTGTAGGAAAAAATGCAATAGGGGATTGGCATGATTTTTTTTATTTTTTATTATATTCCTCTTGTTGCATATAAAAAATAGTTTGTTTTTTTTTAATTTGAAGGCTTTAAAAAATCATAAAAGTATGTAGCGCGCGAAACCACGTGTGACATCAGAACCTACCTAGTGTACTGCGTACAGCCTACCCAGTCTATAGCGTACAGCCTACACAGTCTGTCGTGAATTTATTTGCTTGTATAACTTTTATAGATTGTGTAAAGTTAGAGTGATTTTAATTAAAATAAAGTTATTCTACATATTTACCGAATTAAATTATATATTAAAATATATAAAACATGGAAGATCCAGGGCCCAGTACTTCGAAACATCGAAAATATTGTTCAGTACCGATGTGAACAAATACTTTGTTTAGAACTCCACAAAAACAAATTATTTCATTACCTAATGGTGAAAAACAAAAAAAAAGGAAGAAAAGAAGCAATGTTGGGTAAATTGTCACTCTGAGCCCTAACAAAATCTTGCCATTTTAATAATAAATACGTGAAAAATTGTTTAAAAACAAATACAAAACTCTCGAACAATACAATATACATACGTAAAGATTATGTTGTAGTCTGGGCCGTCTAGGGTTTGACGTCATGCTCATTCGTATTTACTCGGCAACCTTCGCGCTGTGGTCGACTTATTTCAAATTTATAATATTTTAATTAAAAAATTTGGCTGAAATATTAATTAAAATGTGATTTTTGATTTGTTAGGTGACATTAACATATCAAAAAAATGTAGTTTTAAGAAACTATAAATTTTATTCGTATCCACTATTCATCAAAGATTAGAATTCCCATTATTAATTGCACGCGCAAGGTTCACACCTTACTGGTAGTGTAGAGGTAGAGCTCCTGCTTCGCGAGCCAAAGGTCCCAGGTTCGAATCCCAGTCAGGGCATGGATGTTGGTGAGCCACAGTGTAATTGGAACATTTAATCCTGTTCTGTGGTTTTCAAAGAGCACCGTCACGGCATTTATGTCAAAACGTACCTACGTGTCTAACAATAATAAAAAAAATAAAAATGGCCGATTATCAAAATCGATTCATCGACCAAAAAGCCAATACTAATTAATCGGATTACGGAATCAAATACAGATTATTTGCCAATTCATTGGTGCAGTTCTAATATGTTTCAATAAATATAACAATAAAAAATAAAACTACAGACGTATATTTGTACGAATAGTTCAAATACGTTATTGATGGATTACATAAAATTGTGCAAAATAGATATACCTATGTTTTTTTTTTTGTCGGTTCGCAGTCGTTTGATCGGTCATGTATGTTCTCGGCGACTATATACTTACGAACCAAGTGGTTTCTAATATTTTTTCTACTTTTACTCTTCCGGATAAAAAAATTGTATTAATTAATTTTTTTTACGTTTGGTAAGGATATTATTACATCTGTCAATCAAGTAATAATTAATAGTTTTGGAAAAAATATAACTATCTTTGTGATGGAACTTGAATGGAAACAATTTTACTCACGTCCGTAGGCACGTTCCCAGTGCCCACGATCGACAATGTTCTAGAAGACAGATAATATTAAGTTGAACAGGTATTCGAGTCTCTAGGAACCTGTACGGTGGTAGTGTGTAGAAGCCACATATTCTAAACTATCGTAAATCCTAATCTCTCCCGATTCTAGTCCAGCCACAACAACAGTGCCTCATTTAAATCCCTACTCTCGTCCTTTAAACTTAAATTAAACGTCAAACACGTTTCGTATTTGTGTATTGGACTATTTTGTTTGCTCCGTCCCTGCAATGGCATCATCAAATGACATAGACGCCCGACGTTACCTTGCACTCAACTATGTACATCCGATACGCTGCATACTGCCAGGATTCATACACGTCGACATAGGGACGCCTAGGGAATTTTTGTTTTGCAAGTAAAAAGAGAAATTGTTTGTTTTTATTTAAGTTTCTTTTGACACTTCACCTAATGTAGATGTATCTACCGAATATGTCACGCTGGAAAGAAAAAGAATAGAAAAATTCAAGTAAAAAGATTTAAAGAATGTTTTAAAGCCAACGCTAGATTTAATCTTAGCATGGTGGCATAAACTATCGAATTTTGTTTGTTACCATCTTTTTTGGGATTGTCAATTGAGTTATCCTTTAGTCACACACATATGACCCCCAACTTCAAAATAGTGTAAGTTCTATTTTGCTAATTTCAAGAAACAAAAATTCATCGTATTAAATTACACATCACTCTATTAGAAATCCTCATACTTTTGATACCAAGAGAAAAGATATGACGCTGAACATAAAAGACACAAAATACCCTCAACATTAGTAGAAGCTCTAGCAAAGACCACACTAGCGGAATCAAAAATAATTGGGATACACCAAAGACATTACATTGTACCACAAAATATAATTGTAAAAAATATTTGTAGTGTATTTTTTAGAGGTTCCGAGCAATCAGCTCTGGGGTCGACTCAGCCTCGAGTATTTCATACTTAAAATAAGACCAGTTTATACAGGGATAATAGGACCAGTCAAAATGTCACACTGACCACGTGGCTTTCATCTCTATGGCCAGTGGTCTAAAAGTGTTATCCTACATATTTTATTTATTATTTTTTTAATATATTTATTATGTAAATTGTATGTATCAGAAAGTTGCCATAAATTTATTTATTTTGTAAATTGACACAGAATTGTCCACTTAACCTTTTGTAAAAATTAATTTCAAGGCTTTGTAGCAGCTTCTTTTTTTGGATCATATCTTGTGATCTTGTGTTGATTGACAATTGACAGTTGTACCTGTAGATTATATAGAACTATTTTGGTTTCATCTGACCACAGGATATTGCACCGTTTTGATGCTGGTCAATATTGGTGTTCTTTGGCGCATACTATACGCTTTTCTACATACCTCTCATTTAATAAAGATATTTTTCTTCGTCTCCTGGTATTCAGATTTGGTATGTTTTTTCTTATAGTGGAAGCAACGATCAAAAAGTCTTAATTTTACACATCTATCTTTATATATATATATATAGTCAGAAACCTCTTCTACCATTCGGTGTAGAGGTTGTTCTTCTCAGTCTAATTCTTTTATGAAGTTGCGCCACTCTCTCTTATTGTGAGCCTTATTTTCTGCTTCTTTCCATGTCAGTCCTTTTTTATCTAGGATTTGTGACACTGTTTGGTTCCATGTTTTATGAGGTCTTCCTCTTGGTCTGCTTCCTGAAGTTCTGGCTAGCCATATATTTTTTGTCGGTCTTTCTTGCTTCATTCTTGTGATGTGTCCATACCATCCTAATTTCTGTCTGTCTATTGTTTTTTCCACTGCATTATCTTTTTTTTTTACATTATTAATAAACCTGATTGAGATCTGGTCTTATAAATAAAAAGTATACTAATTTATTAACAACAATATTAATAAATTAGTTATTATAACCAAACTTTTATCTGTCACACTAAATTGTTAAATTAGCAGTGAAAAGTAACAAAAGATGAAGATGTTGAATGCCTCTCTCTGACGCTAATACTACGGAAAGAAGTTTCAGAAGTTTAAATGACGTGTGAAGTTTGAAAGTATAGTGAAAAGTATGTAAAACAGCCTTAACGATTTTACGTTACGTAGCTGGTGAAAAAAAAAATTTTTTTCGCCACGTGTTTCAGTTTTTAGTACTTTTTTACAATAAAAATTTTGGAAAAACTGACTAACGTATTTTGACAGCGGATTTAACGAATTTCTCATGTATACAATGTTTGGCTCAACTCCTATTTACTATAAAATAATAGATTGAATCTTTTTCATTTTTAATGCAAAAACATTTTAAAGAAATCAGTTAAAATGTTTTTGCAATGACAAATGAACGAATCAACAACCAACTTATTTATATATATCCTTCTCACTCTTGCTTGCAAGGCATGTACAAGACAGAAATATATAAATAAGTTGGTTACTGGTTTGTTCAATTGACACTGAACAGACTTCTATAAAAAACTGAATTGTACCTAGCAATTTGACCATCATTTTGGATAATTATAAAGCTTTTTTGTTATTTTGAACAGTAAAGCAAATTAAAACCGGTACCTGGTGCTTTTTTTTTTTTGAATTAAGAAAAAACACAGGTTTGAAATATCCGTCACTGCCTACTTAAATACATTCACAATAAGTTAAAGAAACTATACAAGCAAGGCAACTTTGTAAATTAATAATTTTATAATGAAAAATATAAAAATTTGCCGATTTAAATAACCCATTGCTATTTTTATACACATGACTATTGCACCGTTTTGATTCTGGTCAATATTGGTGTTCTTTGGCGCATACTGTACGCTTTTCTATATACCTCTCATTTAAAAGATATTTTTCTTCGTCTCCTGGTTTTCAGATTTGGTATTTTTTTTCTTATACAAGGTGTCTCAAAAGAAATTTTATATTTATTTAGCTTACTGCGTGAACGCAACGTATCCGAGGGGCGCGGGGTTTATGTCAATCGGTAGCCTGGCTCTTGGGAATTTAGTCGCTATGGAGCGTTTCTCGGGAGCAGACCGCGCGTTATGCGTGCGAGAGTTTTACAAAAACGGTGATTCGGCGACTGTAGCGCGTAGAAAATTCTGCAGTATTCGAGTTTTTCGCCACTTAAATGATGCGGCCAAGCATTCCTCTCATTCGACATTGGGTTAAAAAGTTTGAAGAGACTGGTACAACGCTGGATAAATCAAAATCCGGGCGACCTAGGTCATCAAGAACGGTAGAAAACGTGGAGAATGTTAATCAGTCTGTTCGTGACGACCCGAACCTTTCAATTCGGAAGCGCGCAAGTGCTTTAAATGTGCATAGATCATCATTACATCGCATTATGCACAAAGACCTAAAGCTGCACCCCTACAAAATTCAATTGGTGCAAGAATTAAAGCCCCAAGATGCCAGTCAGAGGCAATTTTCTCAGGCAAATTGATCTCCCGGAGAGGTGACATAAATTGGCCTCCACGCAGTCCAGATTTAACCCCTATGGACTTTTTCCTATGGGGTTATCTTAAATCTATAGTTTACGCCAGTAAACCGACTTCACTGGCGCATTTGAAAGAAAATATCCATCACGAAATGGCAGCCATCCCTGAGTCCACCTGCCGAGACGTCATAAGTAATTTTACTGATTAAATGAGTGCCGAGAACGCGAGGGTCTACATTTAGACAATATTATTTTTAAGAAATAAATCCCCAAAAAGTGTATTTTAATAATTAATAAACATTTTTTCTATATACGGCTTACTTTTTTTTTAATCGATCCACTAAATATAAAATTTCTTTTGTGACACCTTGTAGTAGAAGCAACGATCAAAAAGTCTTAATTTTACACATCTATCTTTTTTTTTGACAAATTCAAATGGATTATATAATCCATTTAAATTTTAAGGACTGCGCCTCTGTGCTTGAACAATGTAGTCTTATACCTGAGTGCATCTTATCTATGAGCAGTGCAATGTTTGATCGTACGTGAACATCGAGACGGTGCAGCCTCTTACCTCCCGTACTGATATGTGCATAACGTACGTCAACTTGATGATTATGTGTACTCTTTCAGGTCGAGTACAACCATCTTCAGCCTCTCATTATTAACACGAGATGTCGATAGTAATGTCATCAACTTGTTTGTCATACAGCACCAACTATAGAATTAATGATGGAATATTACTGCTGCAAAAATCTCAGCAGTTATATCGAAGATATGACAAATTTATATAAAGAAATAAAGAATTTGTATTTTAAAGTTTAATAAATTTTTGATATTTGCCGACTTCAATGGGGTATTTTAAATGTTAAAATTGTACATTTTTCATTCCGCATTCACTAGATGATCATCGGACTTGCTTTTATAGGTACTTGCTTACTTAATTCTGATACCTTGCGGTGTAAGGCTTTAGTTGAGTTAGTTATTTTCTGGTGTTGTTCACCATACTTATTTCCATCATGTTCTGTCCTCTGTATATTTCTTAATCTCCTCCCACTTTACTCCACCCTTCGTTGCAGCTTCTTTTGTTTCTTGGTGCTTCAGTTTTTCTCGGACGTCCTGGTCTAACTATTTTCACTGTTGCTTCAAAAACTCTATTTTGTCTTCAGACATTCTGTATATATGTCGCAGCCATCTTAGCTGTCCATCTTCTATTATAGTCTCCACTAGTTTTGTGTCTAGGTTTTCTCTAAATACTTATTTCTTAATTCACTTTTTTGAAGATCTCTATCTTGATACTGCTTGGTATTTCTTTTTTAGTAAGGAACGATGATTTTTGCTGTTGAACATTTTTCCTGCTGCGCCTACTCTTTCCATAATTTCTTCATCCATTATTTCATCTTCCGAAAAAACTGTTCCTAAGTATTTGAATATCCCTACTTGTTCTATTATTTTGTCATCTATTTTTATGTTATCTTTTATTTTGTTTTTGCAGGTAATAGGATTAAATAAAATTATTTTAGTACGTCTGAATATAGCAACATTGCGCCATTTTGATTGTGGCTAAGACTTGTTTGCCTTAGCGAATACAGATTAGTTTTTCGAAAAATATAGAAATTATTGTGCGGTTAAAAAAAAAATATATATTTATTTTTTAAAAATTTGTAGTGTGAAATCAAAAGAAATCTCGTGAAACGTAGCTTAAGGAACGGAAAGTTACTTTTATTTAAAAAAAATACTGTTCCGCACCTTTTAACGTTAAGAGGTTAAAATTAAAATCTGAAAAAATTGTAAGTAAAGTACACTTTACTTCTCACTTGTTAAATAACTATAAAACCCAGAAATCTGAGAAAATTCACACTTCACATAAATTTTTTATACTTAGTTTTGACTGAATGTTCATTTTGGAATTCTGCGACAAAGTCCATTTCAACTACTAATAAAATCTCCATATTCCTATAATAACCCATTTAAACTATATCACGATCATAGTTAAAATTGCTCTGTCTGTTAGTAACTCCTAGATAATAGCCGATCTCCATTATATAATCTATATAGATAGCCACCTTATACCATAAAATTTTATCTGTATTACAATAATGGTAGTAAGGAGATGACCCGAATCATTTTATTCGTCAATTAAACGTGTTATATGATTCTGTAATCAGATGCCCCACTTGAGAAAGGGTCAACAGAGACGAAGGACATTTCACGCAACATAGAGCTGCTCGTATTTATATCAACAGAAAACCGCGATCCCTACAAATTGGAAACTATCCTTTGTTCTATGTCTTCTCATTATAGTCTACAACAATTAAATGTAGCATTATGACATCACGGATGTCGGCAACCGAAAATCTGTAACGAAAACGGTCTTGTCACGTCGGAGCACCCTCCAGTTATTCCGATTTGAATAGTGAATAATGAAAACTTTTAGACTGTTCCTGAAAAACGTAGCATGATTATATAACTGATAATATGATAAGGAAGCCAATACATAGTCGGAGTCTACAATCTCTTATATGGTTTGTAAACTAAAACCTGTCTATATTTTTTATCGGTCGCAAATTCGGCACAAATATTGTTAAATTATTTCTACAAATTGTAGTTCAAAAGATGTTATGTTGTTACAGAAAATAGTAACTATAATACTAAATTTTCCAAATTTTGTGCAACATGAGCTCGTTATTGTCATTGATTATGAGGTACCCAAACCTTACAAATCTTTCTATAATTCAATTTACCATGCAGAATTGTATGTAAAGCTGGTGAATTAATATTGATGGTTTCCTCTTGATGGTATATTATATAGCGAATTTTTTATCAATTTTTTAACAGCAGTTTCCGGAATTACCACTTCCTCAGATCATCCAGAACGTGGATCACCTTCTAAATCAAAACCACCATGTTGAAAATTCTTATACATCAGCTCAATAGTTCTGAAAAATGGACAATCATTATGGATAATATTTCAACAATTTACGATCGTATATTATATATTTTAATATTGTCACCGTTTATTTCAAGTACATGGCCGAATGTTTATACAGATGTTGATATACGGTCATATATTTTCAGTAATATAAACTGTAGGTAATTAGAGTAAAAATTAATTACTTGGGTTTATAAATTATGGGGGTACAAACATGCTTCTTAAAGATAAAAGATTGTCTATTTGTTAATTGGAGAGCTGATTATTTTTCCAACGACAAAAAAGGGGGTTTAGAGATCGAATTGTTTCAAGAAAAGGGCCGCAAAAATCTTATCAGAGACAAAAAGTCTTTAGTAAACTTTCGAAAAGTCGAGTATAACTCTCTGAAGAGGAGCTGGTTTTTGGACGTCATAGTAGTAGGACGAACCTCCCAAGCGTTTTGGTTGAGAAACCCGGTATCGTGGTACTGGTAGACTTAACTAGTCTGGAATTTGTTTGCAAACATTTTTGTTGTTGTTAACCGAATTATCGAAAACGGTCTGAAACCTAGTGAGTGTGTCAGAGGCTCTTTGTGAGGTGTTAAGGTGATTGTGAGGTTTTTTTGATTTGTGCCTCTCATGGGATTATTTGCAGCCGTCCTTAATTCTAAATTTAGTTTAATCATGTATCTTTAAATTCATTTTTAACTACCACTAAACACAGGTTAAGTAAAATGCAGACTTAAATTCAACACGCCCTTATTCCGAAGTCATAAAGAATAATAGCAACCAGCTAGCGAACTTTTAAGTGGATTTCAGGCTCAATCCGCTCGCGAGTCTTGGAAACAAACTATGTGGAAGGTCTTTCAAAGTAAGTACCATGAAGTACAATAAAATATTTAAAATACAGTTAGCCAATTAGCCAACCAAATTGTTGTAACCACGACAATATTAGCTGTGAAATCTTAGGAGAAGGAATTAGGTAAAGGGGTGAAATTTGAGGCAGATGTAGCAGAAGATCAAAATATTACATTTCAGAATTAACTGATGAAGTACAAATAACCTACACAATTTGTTTTCAAGAACTCGATGCAGAAGACATTACAGATATAACACCGAAACTGATGGCATTTCTATGAAAACTATAAGAACTAACCAAACCAACCTGAACAGGACAAAAAGATAAAGTCGTAGAAAAAGAATTAACGAAGACCTTAAAAACGATTAACATCAAACAACAAACGTTTTACGTGAAAATGATCCAGAGATTTGTCTCTCCAAAATAAGTACTTCGTTAAGCGAGGTCTTACTATTCCTTAATAATGCACTCTGAGCGGAAACCGGAGTCAGGACAAGGTAAAATAACCTAACCTAGAAATTAACAAACAAGGGAAAAAAATTGCATAAGTACAAGCGACCTAAATTTCAAACTTAATAACTAATAATTTAGTTAAATATCGTATTGCATGTAAAAACGTAATGCAGAAAAATTCGCAATAACTAAAACTAATCTCTTAATATATTTTATGTACTTTATATCTTTGACATATTCTTTAAACAAATAAAATTTATTTAAAGGGAAATCTTGACAAACATAATCCTCAGTAATTTAGGACATAGTAATACAAATAACATTATTATCTCGGTAAATATAAGGTATTTATACTATAGTAAAGAATTTAAGAATACTATGATACCCTACAAACAAACTAAACCTATATGCAAACACAAAAAATACATTACAAAGATAATACAAGGTGTCTCAAAAGAAATTTTATATTTAGTGGATCGATTAAAAAAAAAGTAAGCCGTATATAGAAAACATGTTTATTAATTATTAAAATACACTTTTTGGGGATTTATTTCTTAAAAATAATATCGTCTAAATGTAGACCCTCGCGTTCTCGGCACTCATTTAATCGAACAGTAAAATTACTTATGACGTCTCGGCAGGTGGACTCAGGGATGGCTGCCATTTCGTGACGGATATTTTCTTTCAAATGCGCCAGTGAAGTCGGTTTATTGGCGTAAACTTTAGATTTAAGATAACCCCATAGAAGAAAATCCATAGGGGTTAAATCTGGACTGCGTGGAGGCCAATTTATGTCACCTCTCCGGGAGATCAATTTGCCTGAGAAAATTTCACGAACAAATGGCAGAGACATATTGGACGTGTGTGAAGTTGCTACGTCCTGTTGGAACCATGTTCTTTGGTTATAGCCAGGAAAGTTTTGCAGTTCAGGTACCAAGAAGTTGTCTAACATCTCCACATAACGCTCTGAATTCACTGTAACTGCACGCCCCCTTTCGTCTTCAAAAAAGTAAGGGCCGATAATTCCTCGCGCCGACATCGCAGCCCATACGGTCACTTTAGGCGAATGTAGGGGTTTCTGATGTTTGCGTTTCGGATTCGTTGCACTCCAGTAGGCGGCAGTTCTGCTTATTTACGTGGCCATTAAGATGAAAATGAGCTTCATCCGAAAACAAAATGTTGGTAAACGTTGAAAATCGCTCAATCACCTGATTTACGAAATTAAGCCTCTGACTGGCATCTTGGGGCTTTAATTCTTGCACCAATTGAATTTTGTTGGGGTGCAGCTTTAGGTCTTTGTGCATAATGCGATGTAATGATGATCTATGCACATTTAAAGCACTTGCGCGCTTCCGAATTGAAAGGTTCGGGTCGTCACGAACAGACTGATTAACATTCTCCACGTTTTCTACCGTTCTTGATGACCTAGGTCGCCCGGATTTTGATTTATCCAGCGTTGTACCAGTCTCTTCAAACTTTTTAACCCAATGTCGAATGAGAGGAATGCTTGGCGCATCATTTAAGTGGCGAAAACCTCGAATACTGCCGAATTTTCTACGCGCTACAGTCGCCGAATCACCGTTTTTGTAAAACTCTCGCACGCATAACGCGCGGTTTGCTCCCGAGAAACGCTCCATAGCGACTGAATTCCCAAGAGCCAGGCTACCGATTGACATAACCCCCGCGCCCCTCGGATACGTTGCGTTCACGCAGTAAGTTAAATAAATATAAAATTTCTTTTGAGACACCTTGTATTTATACTATATTAAAGAATTTAAGAATACTATGATACCCTACAAACAAACTAAACCTATATTCAAACACAAAAAATACATTACAAAGATAATATAACACAAAGAAAAACTTCTCAAATAAAATCTAAGTAAATATTTATTTAATGTAAGTGATATTGTTTTCATAATATATGGGTCTAGACTGAAGTGTTATCAATAGTAAATTAAAATTATGTAAGAACTGTGGCTGGCAGAGCCCTTCTTGTTTCTAAAGTTTCTTATCTCTTTTTCTTTTCCACATTTCTTATCTTCTGTCCCATATATTTTCGTTTCATTCCTTTTTCTTATCCTAAACGAGTTTCATTGTATTATTTGAGTGCAACGTATGTTTTAGTTTTTACAAATGTTTTATTTCAAAAAAGTTAAGCAACACAAAGCAAGAGACAATTTTGAATATCTGTACCATAAAAAACACGACGATTAAAGAGGATAACACAAAGTAATGAATTGAGTAGAGAACAGAAGTTTTTGACATTGAGCGTTTAAAAAAAAATAAGCTGGTGAAAATATGAATATAACTCGTGAAGGTTTTTGTTGGATGATTTTTTACGATTTTAATAAAGGCCTAACTCAACAACAATGCATAGATTCGCTTCGTTTAACTTTTGGTAATAAAGCACCATCAGAAAAGACTGTTTACAATTGGTTTGCAGAAATTCGTCGTGGTCGTGCGTCCATCGGTGATGAATCTCGTGAAGGTCGACCAAAATCGGTTGTGATTCAAAAAAACAACGATGCTGTGCGCAAAATGATTAAAGAATATCGGCATGTGACTTACCGTGGACAGAGGCATCCTTTGGCATATATCAGACTGCAATACATTCAATTTTGCATGAACATTTAGTTGACCGAAGCTCAAAAAAATGCTGGTGTTGATTGGTGCAAGGGAATGTATAAAAAATTCAACCTAGGCACTGCAAAATCCGTATACAACTTCGTTACAGGTGGCGAAACTTGGTTTTATGAACCAGAAACTAAGCAACAATCCACTGTTTGGGTCTTCCAAGATGTACCGAAACCCACAAAAGTTGTTCGTTCACGAAGCACTTCCAAGAAAATGAACGCATGTTTCATCGGTTGTACTGGACATGTCGCAACCACTTCTTTAGAGCAGCGTTTCCCATCCGATGGTTCGCGAACCCCTGGGGGTTCGCGGGATGTACAAAGGGGGTTCGCGAAAATAATATTGTAATGGCGAAATTTTAAATCGCCAAAGAAAAATAAACGCAAAAAAAGTGTGCCGTGAAATTCTAGGAGGGTGCTGCGAAATTTTACAATTTTCCATTTAAACCTATATTCAATAACTCATAGTTGTGCCTCAAAAAAATGTTTACACGTCAAAAGTGTGCTGCGAACTTAAAAAGTTTGAGAAACACTGACAGGGGGTTCGCCAAATTCGTTCGGATTTTATAAGGGGTTCGCGAGGAGAAAAAGGTTGGGAAATACTGCTTTAGAGGATCGGAGAATAGTTAATGCTGAATGGTATACAAGAGTTTGGTTGCCAGAAGTCATCGACAAAATCAGGAAAAACCACCAAAAACGTCGCATCATTCTTCATCGTGACAAAGCAAGCTCCCACACAGCACGTCAAACAATTGACTATTAGAAGGAGTAAACATCGAATTAATGTCTCATTGCCCGTATTCACCCGATTTATCCCCTAACGACTTTCCCTTTTTTTGTTCCCCAATGTCAAACAAAAAATGCGTGGGCAGCTATTTTCATGACCTCAAGAAGCTGTTAAAGCCTTCGAAAACCATGTTTTTGAGATACCAACTTCAGAGTGGAAAAAATGTATCGAGAATTGGTTTGAACGCATGCAAAATTGTATGAATCTTAAAGACGAATATTTTGATAAGCAATAAAACAGTAAGTTAAAAAAAAAATGTTTTCTTTCTTAGTTTTTGTAAAAACTTAAAAGGCAGCCCTCTTATAATGTTCGATTATCAGTCTTGTATTACACTTATCACAAGTTGGTGAGTCTTTTCTTTCAAGTTTGTATTTTTCGGTCAGTCTGGATTGTCCGATTCTTAGTATAGTCGTTGCTATTCGCTGTCTTCTTTTCCCTTCAAATTTCCATAATTTTATGTCTTCTTTTATTTGCCGTAGTTTGTTGTTTCTTAGGTCTTGCCATTTTCTTTCTTCTTTTATTATTAGTCTTTTGACAATTCCGTTGTCAAAGCCAGTTGCTTGAATATTTAGGTCCAAGGCTGGTTCCTTTTAGATGGCCTCTTTAGCAGCAGTATTGGCTTTCTCATTGCCTTGTATAACAATGTGTGAAGGAATCCAAATAAGGTGTACTTCTATACCAGAGGTTTTAAGATGGGGAATTTTTTCTTACAGAAATTGTACAAAGGCATTTTTTAAAGACATTTGTTCAAGGTTTAAAAAAATAACTTAATATATGTAGCAAAAACTTGAGCAGTTTTGTCCATCAACGTGTTAAAAATGGACTACCTCCAATCAATTGTAAAATAATTAAATTATTTATTACAGTACTAAAAATTCTGTATTCATTGCGCATTCCAATTTTAATTTTAAATTTAATTTATAAATAGAACATTTAAATTAATTTTTGATGTAATGAAATATTGTGAATTCATGAAACTGCATTAGCAATTTTTTTAAAATCAAGTTGTAATTATAACAGTAGTATTATTGTTTAATCTTTTAATATTTTCATGTTTATAAATATAAAATATTTATATTGAAATTCTTGGAAAATCTCGAGACGACTTTTAGAATTAATTAATTTTTTTCTACATTGTTTCAATTTAAATTAAAGTTTTAAATATGTATCTTTTTCTTGTCGTTCCAGGAAGAAATTATTCGTTTTTGGAGATAAAATTCTATTTCAAAATCAGGAGTTCTCAAACAATAAAATAACAATTTTAACAACAAATAAGAATGAATCACAGAAAAAATATCTACAAATATACAGGCGATTCGGGAGGAAAGTGCCATATTTCGGGTGTGTATACCCGAAATAAATATACCACACTAAAAATCCAAAATGCTGTAAGCCGATTTTTGTTTTCGAATTATGCCTCATTTTCATGCGGGTGTTGGAAGTGTGGAACAAAAAATTCAACCAATAGAATCGCTTTATTTTGAAAAAACCCGTACCATGGTATCGTAGGCGAGGTGTTACAAGCGCGGTGTTACAAGCGCGGTGTCGCAAGTTCAGAAATTACAACTCTAGCGCCGGCCGCACCGTCGAAACCATAGAAACAGATATATATATATATATATATATATATATATATATATATATATATTTAATTAGTATTTATTGGTCTTAGTTGTACTGACTATTAACCAGTGATGGATATATTTTTTCGTAATGGTGAGATCATTAGCGAACCACTAATATTAATTTCCTAAAAAAAAAAAATAAAATAAAAAAACGTAAATTGATGTAGCTAAATAGCGACTTTTAAAATGTTGTTGGCAGTCATAAAGTTTATTAATATGGATTTAGTCTCAAATATCTGGTCTGCAGAAATGTCATGCAGTGGGTATACTAATAATAGACCCCCAAGTAGGGGCCAACAGAATCTTCATTCTAAACTGTGATGTCATTTCTTGCAACAAGTTAAAATAATCACCCTGTTGCCGTCTGTTTTTATATATGGGGCGTACCTACCATTGCTTTTCTTCATATCGCATTAAGTCTAAATATGCATAGAAAAGAGCTAGGACGTCTCCTTCGATTTGACGACATATTTAATAAAATTGAATAACCGTTTACTCCAAACACTTGTATAAACTTTTAGGTTAAATTTGGGTTATATACAAATGTCAAAACCGAAAACGCGCCCTTATCACGCCTCCAACCCCACCATGAAATTCGAACTTGTAAATATAACACCACGCCTCTCACCCTTGTCACGCCTTTGACACTACCATGAAAATGAGGCATTACAGTTCAACAAATATGTTGTGACAGGGCGTGAAGTCTGTTATATTAGTAGTGGGGATTCTTCAGTCATGTTGATAAACACATATTATTGTGTAATTATTTGGCGAGAGGCATTATTATTACTGTATTATTACGTAGTATGTGAAGCGCTATTATTGTTTACAATATGTACTACTTAAAACAGTATGAGTTTGGAAAAAGACCCAAGGCGCAGGACGGGGAAGCTCTGGCCAATAGATAAGTAGACATAATGATTGTCCATTGCAATTCTCACAAAGTAAGCAGCTGTGTTCGTACAGTTTTGATGTCCAACTGTGATGAGTGGTATTTAAATTTGTAGATCAAACTAATTAATATAATGTACAAGTGTAGAATGTGAATTTGATACTTGCTTCTTTTCCTGTTTTCTACCTCTGTCACTGTCTATCATAGTGGTCTCTCTATCAGCACTATAAGGACCACCCTTTCACCAGATATTTGTCAAACAATGCAGAGTCTTAAATGTTTCAGTTTAACCAAGTAGGTTTCAGTTAACCTGTAATGTGGTATCGTCGATAATCATTTAATTGGCCCTTTCATATTCTAGAATCGCCTAACAGGAGAACACTAGTTGTAATTTTTGAGAAATGATTTGCAAGGACTATTAGACAATGTTTCTTTAAACATAATAAATGCTATTATCAGCAAGATGGGACCCCTCCATATTTTGCTCGTCAGATCATGCAGTATTTAAATTGAACTTTTCCAGGACGCTGGATTGACCGCAATGGTCCTATTAGTTGGCTTCAAATTTAATGCATTGCAGTGGCGGGAAGTATATAAGAGCTGCGGAACTGCAGTACCCCCAAAATTAAAATAATTAAAACATTACAGACGTATATGATATTTTTCCAATTTCTCTATCTGTAAACATTATTAATTTTTTATTAAAAACTCTCAATACTGCCGTGCGTTACAAGTTCTGATATACTATGTGCTGTAAGCACTGGCAGCTCGTACTGTCATGGTAACGCAGCGATTGGCATTGAGTGGGGTTAGCTGCTTCTTATACACTTTCGGAGCTGCAGTCGTTTGCAGTTAAAAGTTTGCGAAATTCACGTTTGATTACATATATTTTTGTATATTTAAAAAATGAATAACTTAAAGAATTAATAAGAATGCAGAATATGGCTTGTTCCTATACAGTATACAGCACATAAAATGTAAATTTTCTTTTACTTTTGGATTTTTTTACTTTTTTTTTTGACACCTACTAAATTAATTTATAATAAAAAATTTATGTTGTTTATATTTTCAGTCCTAGTTGATTATTATTTTAATTATTTACTATACACGGTTTAATTTAAATTTTATTAAAATTCAACTTTTAATTGCTTTACAATATTAATTTTGTTTGTGACAAAAACATTCAAATTTTCATAAAACATTTTTGATTTTAGTTGATATATATAGCTATAAATTAAATGTTGTCAATAGTAAAATTTATAATTTAATTTTATCAATTTATAAGTATATTCCAAACATTTAAGCGGAACTAACTGGAATTTTCATTTTAGTAAGTTATCATGAGTTCTCCTTTTAAGGGTTAAAGGTGGCTTTTGCTAAACAAAACTATTAAAAGCCTCACTTAAACGGTAAAAGTTACTAGAATTCAAAATCTATAGTCTATTTCAAATAAGAAGTGAATAAATAGCGCTGAGAAACGAGTGTGATTTACACAGCACAAATATATTAAAGCGGTAAATTTACAAAAAGTTACAACTAGGGTATGGGCATAGTAACTGGGTTAGACAGTATTTTTAGTTTTATTTTTAATATACAGTGAGATCATTAAATCTTGAACGTTATGCAATAATTGACAGAATCATTTATTTATCAAACTTATATCCAAGGAGTTGTATACATAGGCGTACATTTTATTTTTTTTACCTTATACGAATTGATTATTAAATGAACACTATTTTTCTCTACACGCCAATGAGTTGATAATACATATTAAGTTAGGAGCACATTTTGTTCCTCAGGTGAGTTCGAGCAAACGAAGTAATTTGATTGATTCTTTGTTAAATTGGGATTTCCAGCTGTGGATTAGAATACAGTTTTGATATTTTAAAACCTATTGTTTACCATTATGTAACGTTCAAGAATTAGTGATCGTACTGTATTAAGAAACTGATCGATAAGGTATTGAAATAAAACAAGACAAATAATAAAATTACGTTAAAAAAATATACATTTTTTAAAATTATGTATTTTAAATAAAAAGAGAGATTTGGTTTAAATAAAATAATAATACTGTCACATAGGTAATCCTAGGTCAGGATTACGACATCTAGACATTGTGACAGTCAGCTGTCTAATTAAAAACTATTCGTCAGTGTATGTGGCCTGATTACGAAAATGCAGACATCACATTTTCGTAATAAGGAAATATTTGTCATGACGAATGAATATTGGAACTGGGTTAATTCTCGCTACAAAAAGGCTGGAAGTCACAAAATATGGAAGCAGTGGAACATAGCCAACTCCGCTGCACGTATTAGTCCAGAAGGTGACGACCAAGACACTGACGCCAGATTCTTGTAACGAGAGAGAAGCCAAGCAAGTAATGACCATGTGAGTGGGAGAAGACTTCTCCAGGCTCCTCGACTCCCGGATGGGTAGCCCCCGCCTCGAAGATAGGTCCAAGCCGATCCTGGCCAACACGGGGTGGACCGAAGACTTCCCCAACTCCATGGACCAATTCAAACATTATTTTGTAAATGTGATATACATATTTAATAAAGTTGTTATGTTGAAACCAGGAGTTGTGTCTCAATCAAACCACCCACGTAACAATACAAACAACACATATTCAGAGCCAAAGTTTCTTATATAAATATTTATTAAATATTTTTTTTCATGGAGCATTTTTATGCTGTTCCTCCAATATGTTAAATGTTCAACTTTATATGTTCATTTCTTGGGTGGAGAAGAGACGAATCCCTTATTCTTTATTTCTTTAACAATTCGCCATAACAACTCCTCCGATTGCCCAACCTCTTTTGCTGATAATTTAATAGTTTTTAGTTTTATATATACCTTCTTGACTTCGCCGTAAAAATATATTGTAAGCCATACGTCGCAGCCCACTTTTGACATACTTCCCTCGAGCATTCTTTATAATATAGTCGGATTGCTGATAGGTGACTGTTACATGTATGTATTAAGTAGTGCATTCATATAATAATCTAGTTACTATTTATCAGCGATTTTAAAAATGTTTTTTGTTATTTGTCTTAGCTGTCAGTGTCTGGTAATAAATATTAATTAGTAGAGCTTGCGGTCAATTATTAAATTCACAACCTTTAATTCAAAATCTGCTGGGATATATTAATTCCGAAAAAGAGAACAATGGGCCACTTATTTCTCTATCTTGTGTCCATCAAAGAGTAGCAGCTGCTTTAAATATTTCGGAATCAACAATTCGTAGAATTTAAAATGTAATAAATCTGAACTTCTCACTAACAAAATCACGAGAAAACGAAGGTAATTTAAATCTGAACCAGTTTATTTTATTGATACATTGGCAAAAACGTATGGTCATGAAGTACTAAGATTACCTCCTTATCACTGCCAGTTTAACCCCATTGAACTAATTTGGGGTATAACAAAAAATTATTATGATAGACATATTGGTTAAAACGGATATAGTGATAACGAAGTTTTGAAAATGTGGCAAGTAGCCTGTGATCAAATTAGTTGTGAAACTTGGGCAAAATCTGTTAAAAAAATCGAAAATTTAATAAATGAATGGTGCGAAAGGGAAAGGATTGTTGATATTAGTCCAATAATAATAAATACAAGAAATGACAGCGATAGTTCAGATGACAAGGATATATCATGCATTACAATGACTATTTTAAAAAAAATAAAAATAAACATTTAAATACAACTTGTAGCAATATATTATATGAATAAATATATTTTTACTTAATATTTTATTACTTTGTACTTAGGGGAAACATAAAAAATTAATTTAATTAAACAACAAATTATAATCCAAAATTTACGTATGAGTATAAAAGTTTTTCCTTATTTATAATTATTACCTTAAAATTAATAATTTTGTTTGTTTGAGTACTGCTGTGAATTTGTTTTCATGTTCTAATTAGCCGTTTCTATCTAATGCTTTGTTTTTTATTAAAATAATTTGGAAGGTTAGTCATCAACTTGCATCACTATACGTTACTATGGGTATGCAAATAATTATAATGATATAGACAGAGAAAGCATATAGTATTGTATATTGATACTTGTAGCAACGAACAGTCACCTATCAGCAATCCGACTATACCAGTAGGGACCAGCTTCAAGTTATTTTTCTGCCAAATTACATTAATTTACTCACAAAAAAGTATTTATATATCAATATATTTATAGGTCAGATAACCTAAATAATATATAACTGCACACAGTATTTTTAGCTGAGACAGACTATAGTTGGAGATCGCTGCATTTGGTAAAATTTAAACAAGCTAGCTCGCCGATTTTCAAGAATTTTTACAACCAGCACGTGGAACTGTACCTCTGCTTGAGAGGGTAGGCAAACCCGCTTAACACAATCTGTAATACGGGTTGCATAACGTAATACATTGAATTGTATATTTAATATGTACGCTGGAATAATTCCTGGCCTTTTGACCTTTCTCATATTATTATAACCTAAAGCACAAACTGAAAACATATTTGTTGCGCCCGTAGGCCGCGTTTAATAATAAATTAAATTTATCTTAATTTAATTTAAAACATAAAAACTTTTTATGTTTCCTAAATGTTGAGTGCCGCAACTTGCGAGTTCCAACATTGTATAACTCACTAATCACCTGTCAACTGACCTGTTCAGAGTACATTCCGCTAGTGAATATATTTTTTACAAGTGTTTATTTAATAATTTGCGAATCTATCGCGATTTTAGTGAAGTTACACCTGCTGTGCTTCATTTAAATATTATCAGTGTATCTACACGAAGTCCAGGAACATCCAGGACCTGTCCAGAACCCAAGAACCTGTTTTTTGGGACCAACCAGTGCCACATATGTAAAATTGGAATAAATATTCTACATATTTATAAGAATACAGCTACTGTAAGTCTGTTCCAATTTTACACACATTTTATTCATTGTTAATTTAATATTATTTTATTTTTGTAACTTAAATTCAGTTTTGTTAACGCCTCTGTGCGATTTTGCATTAATTTTTTGTTCACACACGCTGATCTCTTGATCACGTGTGCTGATTAATTTTCATTTATTTAACATTTAGTAATTTTTGTAATATTATTAATTTGTTATTATCAGTGTATTTTTTATATTGTATTTTGTGGCACTGTATTTCATTTATGTGATACGTCCACCGTGTTGAGCACCGTTCTCCGCATTTTTGTCGCTTGAGTAGGGTTTTCAGAGACGTCGTGGGATTTTAGGTTTGGTTCCTCCATAGCCATTACTTGTGGGCCTAGGATTTTACCCGTCTCCACCCCAGCTTAGGGCTACCATTACCCTTGTGTTAGTCTCCTAGAGCAGCCCCTAGGAGCAGAAGAGTTTTTATCCCCTCTCCTTTCCTCTAGGTCGTCCGTGTCTTCCTCTGCGGCTCAACTCGGTGCGTTTGTGTCACATAACTCCGTATATCACTCTATATTCCAGCCTTCTGCTGGTGGTCCTTCGAGGTGTCCGCCCCGAAGACCATTTGTGTGTCTGTCTGGCCACCCTACCTTACTTAGGCGGGGAGCGGGCGCCACATTTTATGGTCCTTCGAGCCGGATGTACTTACGCGCACTCAGGACAAATTTTTAGTCGACTTTTTGTTTGTCCGACTTTTTTGATTTGTCCGACTTTTTTTGTTTGTCCGATTTTTGGATTCTACGTCATACGGACAACGTTTTTGAGCCTGTCTCAAACGAAAAATCTAATTTTTGGCTTGGCCGATTTTTTCGGTTTCGCCGACTTTTTGATTTTTTTGATTTTTAGATTGTCTGTCTACAGGACAACATTTTTGAGCCTGCCTCAACCGAAAAATCTAATTTTTTGGCTTGGCCGATTTTTTCGGTTTCGCCGACTTTTTGAGTTTGGTGATTTTCAGATTGTCCGTCCTCAGGACAACATTTTTGAGCCTGTCTCAACTGGAAAATCTAATTTTTTGGCTTGGCCGATTTTTTCGGTTTCGCCGATTTTTTGATTTTTGTGATTTTCAGATTGTCCGTCCTCAGGACAACATTTTTGAGCCTGTCTCAACTGGAAAATCTAATTTTTGGGCTTGTCCGATTATTTTTGGTTTGTCCGATTTTTGGATCATCCACACACCGGACTATATTTATAAACCAATTTCAATCGGATTTTCCGACTTTTGGTTTATCCGATTTTAGATTATTTGATCTCCGAATAATCCTAAGTCGACTTACTTACGTACTACAGTTTCTATAACTTATTACGTGTTTTCTGGACTCTCTAGTCCTACTTTAGATTATCCTATCTCCGGATTTTCCATTAACCAGGACATTCTATGTCCGGTAGTTTTAGTTACACTCAGTAACTCCCCCTAGAATATCTCAGCCCGCTACGGCCGGCGGAATATTCTTCAAACACATTAGTATCGTCTTACGTACTAATTCGCCTCAATCATTGAGCAAAAAATTGCCAACTATTTTAGTGACTGTCTTCACAAGTCCACTATGGCAAAGTCTACGAAGCTTACTATAAAAAAAGGCTTCTCCATCAGGTTTATCGATGCGTTAGAGCGCTCTATCAATGAAGCTTTAACCGATTCATCCAAAATTCCTGATGTACGAACTCAGTTTAAACAACTACCCTCACGTAGGGACACTTTTGAAGAGTGTCTACTTGAGCTTATGGCCCTCCCTGAGAATGCGGCCAATCAAGATGACCTGAACCAAGAGTTTGACGATTTTCAAGTAAGAGTTATGCGCATTACTACAGCATGTGAGGCACCCCCATTCAAAGAGGATGTTAACTCCACTCTCGATCGCACTGCTCAACTCGATTCAGGCTTCTCTCACGCGAGCCAGTCGGCTTGCAAGAATACACATTTACCTAAGTTGAGTATCCCACCGTTCAACGGAGACATTGATAATTGGCAGTCATTCTTCGACCTGTTCAACACTACGATTCATGTCAATGAGACTCTATCACCGGTCCAGAAGTTACAGTACCTTCGGTCTTCTCTGCGAGGCGAAGCACTGAACCAAATCCAGGATTTGAAGGTAACTGAAGCCAATTATGAGATTGCCTTAAGTATCCTTAAGGAAAACTATCAACGTAACCGTCTCATCTCAACCCTTCACGTCCAAGGTATTGTTAACATACCTGCTCTCAAAGACACGACATATGACAGTGTAAATTCATTCGTCTCGACTGTCAAAAGGCATACAGCTTGTCTCCAAGCCCTTAATGAACCTGTTGAACAATGGGGAAAAATCCTAGCAGTGATTCTCTCAACTAAATTAGAAATGAAGGTACGTAACCGTTTTGAGGAAGATCTGGATAACAACGAGTTACCAGAACTAGAAACCCTCCTAACGTTCCTGCAAAAATACGTCACATCTCAACAGTGGCAAACACTCTCATCAGAGAAATACACTCCTCCTAAAGGGAAGTCATACTTTCGTGAGCGTCCGTCCACGAAACCGACTGAACGAAGAAAAGCCTTCCTGACTACTTCTAATAGATCTCCTAAATGTCTAGAGTGCAAAGAAGTACACCCTCTGTACTGCTGCACTAAGTTTAAGGATCTGTCAGCCGGTCAGAGGCACCAGCTGATTAAGACAAATAACTACTGTTATAATTGTCTAGCCCCTAACCATCGTGCAGAAGGGTGCAACTCCAAAGTCAGCTGTAAAACTTGTCAGCAAAGACATCATACTTTGCTTCACCTAAACGAACCTACGAAGCCCGCAAGAGAAAATAATCACCAGAAGGCTCGTTATTCTTCTCAACTTACTGCTTCGGGATCTAATCCACGTCTCGACGATCCGCAGCAATCAAGCCAGTCCTCTAAGAAGCTTGTAAGCTCTACAAGTGTCAGGACAAACAGCTCTTCTAAGATTTCATCCGTTTTATTGAGTACAGCAATTGTATATATTCAAGACTCGCGTAAAAAATGGATTGAAGTCAGAGCTCTACTGGACAGCGGCAGCGAGATCAGCCTTATCACGGAAGGCTGTAGAACCAAGATCGGCCTGAAACGAAGACCGACGAATTTGACTATATCAGGAGTCTCAGATGTAGAATTAGAAAGAGTTAAAGGAATTGTTACTTGCAACTTCCGACCACGCGACCGTCAAACTAACTTCTCCGTTAACGCACTGGTCGTCAACTCTATTGCACCTCAACTGCCTACTCAAGGATTCGACAGATTAACTACGTCCGCCCTGGAAAGTACACTACATCTCGCAGATCCAACTTATTACGTACCCGGACCCATAGATATGTTGTTAGGGGCCGATGTATTTTTCTCCCTGACCAAGGGAACCTCCCTCAAACTACCAGAGGGTCCTCACGCCGTAGAAACTACCCTAGGCTGGGTAATTTCTGGACCTGTATCTACTACAGGCAACCACGCAGAGTGCAACTCATTTAATTCGTTTCATCTTAGCGTAGATGAAAAAATTTCTAATACGTTGCACAAATTTTGGGAACTTGAAGAAGTTCCAACAGCCAAACCTGTTTACACCGACGAAGAACTTCTTGCGGAAAGGATTTTTAAAGAAGAACATACGCGAAACTCCGATGGCAGGTACACAGTGCCACTTATCTTCCGAGGCAGTACTCCAGACCTGAAGGGATCCTTTGCTCCCGCTCTTGCGTGCTACAAGTCACTTAGGGCCCGACTCAGTCGTAATGAGGCTCTTCGCAAGGCCTACGTAGAGTTCATGGAAGACTATCACAAAGCAGGGCACATGTCACTGCTTAAATTTAATTCTAACAACCAGAATTCTGGCTACTTCATTCCTCACCACTGTGTTGTCAAAAACAGTGGACCGACCATGAAGTTGAGGGTGGTGTTCAACGCCTCTAAGCCCTCCGCAGATGGAACTTCTTTAAACAACACACTATTGTCCGGACCGCCTCTCCAACCGGACTTAGCAAAAGTTGTGATGAAACAGCGATTGCATCCTATTTTGATAGCTGCGGACATACGTCAAATGTTCCGCCAAATCTTAGTGCCTGATCGCCATAGGCGCTATCAAAAAATCCTGTGGGACTTCGATTTGTCAGCAACTCCTAAAATCTTCGAACTGAACACAGTAACTTACGGAACTACGTGCGCACCATTCGTCGCGATACGTACTCTTCATCAATTGGCTATGGACGAAGGCGACAGTTACCCATTAGCGGCCGCTGCCCTCAAATCCAGCACTTTTGTAGATGACATCATCACAGGCGCAGATAATCTTTCTGACGCCCGCCTGTTGAAGAGCCAACTCATTAAGCTTTTGGCAACGGCAGGAATGGAACTACGGAAGTGGGCAAGTAACTGTGAAGAAGTACTGGAGGATCTCCCTCCTGATCATTGTCAGTTTGACAGTAACCTGAAACTTGATCCTGATCATCAAGTGAAAATACTAGGCGTCATGTGGGATCCTTCCGCCGATGCCTTCGTATATCATCTTCAGTTGCCGGAGTCGAAGCTCACCAAACGACAGCTATTATCTGAAGCCGCCAGGATCTTTGATCCTCTCGGTTGGCTGGCTCCCACTACTATCGTCCCCAAGATGATTCTCCAAACTCTCTGGAAAAAAGGTCTTGATTGGGATGAACCTCTCCCAGATTCGGTACGTCTCCAATGGCAGAACTACAAGTCACAACTCCCTGCGGTTAAAGGCATCTCCATACCCAGGTGGATTCCCGCTGCTGACAGCACGATCGATTTAATCGGATTCTGCGACGCTTCCGAGAAGGGATACGCAGCCGTCGTATACATCGTTTCTAGATCCGACAAAATAAATACATCATTAGTAATGGGAAAGACTAAAGTAGCACCGATTAAACAAGTATCTCTCCCGAGATTAGAATTGTGCGCTGCTTATTTGCTCGCACAATTAATAGACTATATTAGAACTACACTGTCTGTTGTATTCAACAAAACATATTTGTGGACAGATTCTACTGTCACACTATGCTGGATACAGTCACCGTCCTACAAATGGAAAACATTTGTCGCCAATAGAGTGGCACAAATTAGAGAGCTCACTCAAGTTGAAGACTGGCATTACATACGATCACAGGACAATCCTGCTGATTGTGCCTCTAGAGGACTGCTTCCTACTGAACTAGTTGACCATTCACTTTGGTGGAATGGACCGCCATGGCTCCAGCAACCTACCTCTGAATGGCCTTTGATCTCTTCTACAACTAGTTCGTCATCTGAAGACGCAGTTTCGCAAGAAGCCAAGGTTATCGTTTGTTTAGTACGCGACAATCACACTGAAAACGATATTTTTCAGAGGCACTCATCATTCAACACGCTGTTACGATCAACTACATGGTGCCTACGTTTTGCACATAATTGTCGCAACAGTCAGAATAAGATCATCGGTCCAATCTCCGCGGAAGAATTGTTGAAAACTCAACTCCTGCTTGTACGCCTGGTACAGCACGAGTCTTATGAGGATCAAATCGAGCTGCTTCGGGAAAACAAGACGGTTTCCAAGTCGCTCAGGAAGCTGAACCCCTTCCTCGACCAGTCCAATACATTAAGAGTGGGTGGTAGGCTTGAGAACGCCGAGAGGACATTTTGTCGCAAACATCCTATCCTCATACCGGCAAATCATCCATTTACTAAGCTATTAGTAATGTATTATCACAAGAAGTATCTGCATGCAACGCCCAGGACACTGCAAGCCATTATCGAGCGCTCCTTTTGGATAGTAGGAGCCCGAAATCTTATAAGGTATTTGTGCAGTAAATGCGTAGACTGTTTCCGCAATAAACCGACCATTCGCAATCCGCTAATGGGTGACTTACCACATCACCGTGTAACTCCGCAGAAACCATTTTCCGTCGTAGGCACCGACTATGGTGGTCCATTTCTCGTCACGCCCGTACGTGGTAGAGGTCACACTACTTCTAAGGCATATCTGTGTTTGTTCATCTGTTTCTCGACCAAGGCTGTACATTTAGAGCTAGCTTCGGACTTAACTACTGAGAAGTTCTTGCTAGCCTTCCAGCGATTAATCGCCCGTCGAGGCAGATGCTCCCACGTGTATAGCGACGGAGGGACTAATTTTGTTGGCGCCAAAAGTTACTTCACGGATCTTCAAAGGTTCGTTAATTCGTCAACATACAACGACTACTTGGCAAACAAATTAGCGGATGAAGGAATACAGTGGCACATCAACCCTCCATCAGCTCCACACTTCGGAGGCTTGTGGGAAGCTGCCATTAAGTCGGTAAAGTTCCACTTGAACAGAGTTATCGGCCAACAGATCCTTACATACGAGGAAATGGCCACAGTCTTCTGTCAAATTGAGGCCATACTCAACTCGAGACCTTTATGTCCTGCAACTTCAGATCCTGATGACTGCGAATCACTCACGCCCAGCCACTTCTTAACCTATGAACCAGCAGTTACCCTGCCGGAACCCAATTCGAGTCGTGACTCTCTCACGCACTCAGCAAGATGGAAAATGGTTCAACATATATCGAAAGACTTTTGGCATCGCTGGAATAATGAATACTTAAACACTCTACAACAGCGCCAAAAGTGGACCAAACCATCACCACAGCTCCAAATGGACCAACTAGTCCTCATTAAAGACAACTGCCTGCCTCCCCTTCAATGGAAGCTAGGGAGAGTTGTCTCAGTTACCCCAGGCAAGGACGGAGTAATACGAGTCGCTACCGTCAAAACCGCCAAGGGAACTTTTGTCAGGCCAGTAGTTAAACTGGCTCCATTACCGTTCGGCCCTCTTGCCGAGCGTTGACCGCTTATCTTTCTTTGTTTTTTCCACGGTTTAAAACATTCGTTTTGGCCGGCGGAATGTTGCGCCCGTAGGCCGCGTTTAATAATAAATTAAATTTATCTTAATTTAATTTAAAACATAAAAACTTTTTATGTTTCCTAAATGTTGAGTGCCGCAACTTGCGAGTTCCAACATTGTATAACTCACTAATCACCTGTCAACTGACCTGTTCAGAGTACATTCCGCTAGTGAATATATTTTTTACAAGTGTTTATTTAATAATTTGCGAATCTATCGCGATTTTAGTGAAGTTACACCTGCTGTGCTTCATTTAAATATTATCAGTGTATCTACACGAAGTCCAGGAACATCCAGGACCTGTCCAGAACCCAAGAACCTGTTTTTTGGGACCAACCAGTGCCACATATGTAAAATTGGAATAAATATTCTACATATTTATAAGAATACAGCTACTGTAAGTCTGTTCCAATTTTACACACATTTTATTCATTGTTAATTTAATATTATTTTATTTTTGTAACTTAAATTCAGTTTTGTTAACGCCTCTGTGCGATTTTGCATTAATTTTTTGTTCACACACGCTGATCTCTTGATCACGTGTGCTGATTAATTTTCATTTATTTAACATTTAGTAATTTTTGTAATATTATTAATTTGTTATTATCAGTGTATTTTTTATATTGTATTTTGTGGCACTGTATTTCATTTATGTGATACGTCCACCGTGTTGAGCACCGTTCTCCGCATTTTTGTCGCTTGAGTAGGGTTTTCAGAGACGTCGTGGGATTTTAGGTTTGGTTCCTCCATAGCCATTACTTGTGGGCCTAGGATTTTACCCGTCTCCACCCCAGCTTAGGGCTACCATTACCCTTGTGTTAGTCTCCTAGAGCAGCCCCTAGGAGCAGAAGAGTTTTTATCCCCTCTCCTTTCCTCTAGGTCGTCCGTGTCTTCCTCTGCGGCTCAACTCGGTGCGTTTGTGTCACATAACTCCGTATATCACTCTATATTCCAGCCTTCTGCTGGTGGTCCTTCGAGGTGTCCGCCCCGAAGACCATTTGTGTGTCTGTCTGGCCACCCTACCTTACTTAGGCGGGGAGCGGGCGCCACAATATTATTTAAATGTGTTTTTGCTGTGTATCATTATTCTATTACATCTCTTACACTGCAAAATATTGTTGGGGAAAGGTAGTAGGGCAACAAAGTTGTGATATTCGGTACCTGAGGCGAATTTCAAGTATTCGTTGCGTACAGGTGTAGCTGATACACCTACTTGCTCTAAACGTGACTGCACAAAACACACGGTAATTTGGAAAATGCTCCAGTCCAACCATACATCACAAGACTAGTACGAGACATTCTGCCCAAAATAACAACACGAAAAATTACAAACGTTAAAAATAGCAACACGTTTATTTTCTTTTTTACAATACAAGTTTTCCTCGAAATATAATCCAAGTGACAAATCAACCAAAAAGCCTTTTTTTATATCAAAAGATGATGAAATATTTTTTTCAAAAGGAAACAGAATGTTGCATGTTTTTGAACAAAAGATAATGAATTTTTCGCCGTATTATTAGTAAGATTATCAAACTGTTCGTTTGTTGAGATATTTTAATTATCTTTAATTCATTTTGGACGTATCTTTAATAAAGATGAATTTAACTGACGAATAAATTTGATGAGTAAATGTAAGATCTTAATAGGATTTTGGTAAAATAATGAAATTTTGTTATTCCTGTCCTTGTTGGTTGGTTTAAAGGGGACAACAAAACAAATAACTTTTTATTTGTAATTAATTTTACACTTAAATCAGCAGTTACACAATTATTATATAATAACACAAAAATGACGGGTTTCCGATTTAAAATAAATAATTAAAATTCTTTTCATTACGTAGGCCTGAGTTTACAGGTCTACAAGTATGAAATGCGGATTTTTTTTTTTTTGAAATAAAACACATTAAACTCAAAAGAACAGTAAAAGTTTATTTATTCAAAGTATGCTCCATTAGAAGTTATACATTTTTCACATCTTTCAGGCAATTTGTGAATACCTCGCCAGTAGAACTCTTCCCCTTTCCCCGCAAACCATTCATCTAGCCATTCTGTCACATTTTCATATGAACAAAAGTGCTGCTCGGCAAGTGCGTGACCCATCGATGCGAACAAGTGGTAATCTGAAGGGGTGAAGCCAAGTCTGGTGAGTAAGCGGCATGGGGTAGCACTTCCCACTTGAGTGCCTCCAATGTGTTGCATACTGCTTTTGCCTTCTGTGTTGGAGCGTTATCGTGAATAAAGATTACCTTGTGCTGTCTTCTTTCGTATTCTGGTCGTTTTATGAGCAATGAATGGTTCAATTCGATCAGTTGGTAGCGTTGGGTATTAACTGTTTCACCAGGTTTTAACAATTCATAATAGACCACACCCTTCTGGTCCCACCAAGTACAGAGCATTGTCTTTTTGCCAAAGCGATTCGGTCTTGCAGTTGATGTGGATGGTGAGCCTGGGTTCACCCATGATTTTTTGCGTTTGGGATTTTCAAAATAAATCCATTTTTCATCGCCAGTAATGATACGATGCAAAAAAGACTTTCATTTGTATCGTGCAAGCAAAATTTCACAAGTGTTTTTGTGTTTTTCCATCTGCCTCTCATTCAATGCATCTGGAACCCATCTGCCGACTTTGTAGATCTTACCCATCTCTCGTAGGCGATTGGAAACAGCTTGTTGACTAACGCCTAACTGCTCTGCTAGTTGTTTTTGTGATTGACTATCGTCTTCCTGTAGCAATGTTTCCAATTTTGTATCTTCATATTTTTTTGGAGGTTTTCCATTATCTTTGTCTGTAAGATCAAATTCACCACTTTTGAAACGCCGAAACCATCGTTCACACGTATCTTGCGTTGGAGCATATTCACCATAAGCTTCTCGAAGCAGTCGGTATGATTCAGCAGGAGTTTTTTTCAAATGAAAACAAAACAGTAGTACTGTCCGCGAATGCTCTTTATTTGGCACAAAATTTGACATTTTTAACACAGTAAAACAAAACTATATGATCACTTTTTAAATTATAACCTATACGCATTCGACACTTAATGATAACTTAACAAAACGCCATATGTGTTGAAACTTTGAACTATACACTCTGATTGCGCGGCAAGTTTGAAAAAAATCCGCATTTCATACTTGTAGACCTGGTAAAAGGGTTTTAACTTTTAAAATCTGTTTAAAATCTAATTTTGAGTTCTTTTTTTTTAGGGTTTAGTTAGTATGACCAAAACTCCTTATAACGTTACTCATGTATCTGTCTGTACGGTAGAAAATGTGGCCAAACGGCTGAACACAGAAAGCTGAAATTTGGCATACATGTACAACTCTTTGACCCACATATAGAAACACTATTGAGAGTTCAAAAACACAAATCACTGGATAAATATAAACAAATATGTATTTAATGAAAAAATACACATAATTTTTTAAATTTGAGTGGGGTAACAAATGAAACCTCTAAATGCGTGAATAAACCAACAATTTTTTATTTTTGAAAAATCTATTTTATTATGGGATTTTATGGGTGTCTAAAAACTTATCCTCTATATTTCCTAGAGGGGTTGATCTACAAATATGAAAAAATTCTCAGTAATGTACATAGATGCGAACCGGAATAGTTCAACAGGAATATTTGATCAAATGAGTCAAAATGATTTTTTCTAAAAATATTAAACTTTTTATGTTGTTGATAAAAATAATTATTTAAAAAAAATTGAGAGTGTAGTATCAAAGATAATAAATATACTTATAATATCTTTGAAATTATATTGCAATGGTCCAATATTAATGCGGACACCTTTATTTTGGACGTTTGCCATTGCCGATAGTACTAGGCTAGAATAGTACAATATAATGAGTATTAGTATCAAAAAGATATAATACTTCAAGAGTAATATAAAAAATAAATTCGGACGTTTCGGAAACTGCTCCACAATCTGGCGATCACGAGAAGTGATGAAAGCGATCACTTCTTGTGATCGCTGAAGACGGAAACAGATTGTTGAGCAGTTTCCGAAATGTCCGAATTTATTTTTTATATTACTCTTGAAGTATTATATCTTTTTGATACTAATACTCATTATATTGTACTATTCTAGCCAGTACTATCAGCAATGGCAAACAAAATAAAGGTGTCCGCATAAATATACTTATAAATAATAAGTATATTTATATCTTACATATATCTATGTACGAGGGTTGTCTCTTATATTTCGGGATTGCGCTAAACTAGTGCTGCCATCTGGCAACTGACGCTTCTATCGTAAAGTCTGACATTTTGACGGTATACGTACTCAGAACGTTTTAACGTACGAGCGCTATTTGTGTTGTTTACAGTAACTTGAAAAAATTCATTTCGACTAAAATGGAATTAAACCGTGAACATTATTGAGCGATTATTTTTTTAAAACTTTCGACGAACAACAGTACATCGATGAACAAATATGTTGATAGTTGTAGAATTTGTCAAAAGGTGGCAGTGCTAAGTAGTTATTTATTCTCCACTGCCTAACGGTAGTTAAAATTACTATACCTACCGTTTTATATATTTATAATCGTTAAATTCCACTTTTTTTGAATTAATGTAGTGGGATGACGTAGCGAACTCTCTACTTTGAACATATTGGCAAAATAAATACAAAGAATTTTTAAAATTCACAAGTAATTATTACAAAATCATTTTACAAAATATTGCTTACTAGCAACAAGGGAAAAAATGAAAATAGATAGTATTATAAGCAATTATTTTCTTCGATCTAATCCTTCTTTAAGAAAAATATCTTCCTACTTCTTTCAAATCCTGATAAAACGTCCCTGTTTTCTTTTATTGCTCCAAGATTTTCCAGGAAAAAATCTAGATGATTGTGTAAATCGTGTGTTTTTTTTTTTTTTAAATAATATTACAACCAAGCCTCTTTTCTATAGTCTGTTCAAACCTTAGAATGCAGTACAAGCCAAATGGAGTAATCCTTTCTGATACTCTCTAATGAGTTCTCCTAATAACGCTATCCTTTATTTTTTTGGTGATGTTGCCGTTGCACAGAACTAAATTTGACGAGCTTTTCAACAAATAATAAATGGTTTTGAAGCCAGTACCCAAAAATTTGTACGTGATCGAAACAAAAAATGCTTATTAGGCAAGTAATGGTTTATTTTGCACCAGAATCAGTAATGGCGTATCTCGAATACCGACAACTCGGTTAACGATAGATTGCTATGGTGGCTCTATTTACATTAGCGCCATGTCTCTCATAACGGCCTTTTTACGCGCTATGGTGCCTTCTTAAACTCATCGTCATTCAATCAATACTGACTTCACAAGATCAATATAACTGTCAGTATTAGTTGATATTCAAACTGTTATTGACCATCTAATGTCTTTAAAAAAATTATTTCTAACTCAATCTGTTAACCAAGCAGTAATCCATATTTCTCCCTCATTTTTTTCATGTTTAAAATTCTTTTTTTCATCCCGCTTCCCCTTAATATTAATTTAAACAGTAATGAGATTTATTTTTTTACAAATATTTATTTAACACGTTCCGAAGATTGGTTAAAATTACAGAAGGGGTAAAGCTCGTTGGTCTGTAAATTTTGTTCATCGCCTGCAGTAAAAACTACCGAACCGATTTTAATTCGCTTTTTGATGCGTAGGTAAATCGAATTTGTACACAACAAAGACCCGAAATATTACAATGAGTGCACATGAAAAAAAATAACTGAAAATGAAAGCTGATAAATTAAAAATTAATTTTGAAGTGTAATGTTACAAAACAGTTGGAGTTAAAAATATTGTTACAATAAAGAAAATCATATGAATTTACAAAATTACAGTTTTTAATTGGTAAAAATAAGCAAGCCTATTGCCGCAAGCGTTTATTCATTTGTACATTCTGTTTGGCGGCTAAACAAGGATGTGGATGTGAGTTCAACTCCCGCTTATGTCAAATAAGTTGCGTAAAAAATATTTATAAAAATTATAGGTTATAAACTGTAGGTGCTTTTCTGAGAACGCTAAAAAATGGACGTGATACTGATCATATTTCTCCTGAATGTACAAGGATTGAAAATATGGTCATGAAAGTATACAGTCACACCATTGATGATTATTGATGAATTCATTTATTTATTTATTTTACAGTTGTTAAGGAAAGCCAACAGTAGATCCTATAACTGGCTTCCACGAATTATCATAATAGGGGATACGCATAAAATTTATATTCCCTTAAAACTACATTTTTTTGATATTTCAATGTTAGTTATGTCACCTAACAAAACAAAAATCACATTTTAATTAATATTATAGCCAAATTTTTTAATTAAAATATTGTAAATTTGAAATAAGCCGACCACGCCGCGAAGGTTGCCGAGTAGATACGACTGAGACTGTTGCGGTTTGACGTCACAGATATAGACAAAACATAATTTTTACGTGTTTATATTGTATTGTTTGAGAGTTTTGTATTTGTTTTTAAACAATTTTTCACGCATTTATTATTAAAATAATTTATAAAATATATGTACTCACATTAAAATGGTCTTCACAAACATAAAGTTTACTTTTTCATAGCTTTTCTGTTGTTTTTCGTCATCAGGTAATGATATAAATTATTTTTTTGGATTTCTAATTGAACTATTTGTGCACATTGGTACTAAACAATATTTTCGACTATGTTTCGAAGTACTGGGGCCTGGATCTTCCATATTTTATATATTTTAATATAAAATTTAATTCGGTAAACATGTATAAATTGTTTTTATAGAATTAAACTTTATTTTAATTAAAATCACTCTAACTTTACATAACCTATAAAAGTTATACAAACAAATAAGTTCACAACAGACTACAGTACCTAGACAAAATATTATAACCACTTATGAATTTTTAAAAATTCATTGTTTTACACAAAATCAACAAAATAGTAATACACCAATTTTATTTTTATTTTGTATTTTATTGTTTCCAATTATTTTAGTACATTTATAAAATGTTTTTTAATATTTTGTGTCCTTTGCTTTTATTACTGCCGCAATTCTTCGAGGCATACTCTCCATACATGCCCTAATACAATTTTCAATTTCTGGAGAGCCATGCCATACTTTTTTAATATTATCTATTAAAACTAGTTTATTAGTATTATTTAAATCATAAACAAGTCTTTTCAGGGGGTTCCAAACATTTTCGATAGGATTGATATCCGGCGAATTACCTGGCCAGGACAAAATCGATACTTTTTGTTCTTACAAATCAGTTTCAGAATAAAAATACAGAGTTGAAGATGTTTAAAATGGCTTATCTTTTAATAAATTCACGATATGTTAAAGAAATAAATAAAGTAGCATATGATTATATGTCAGCATTTTTAATAAACAGTTATTTTTGTAAGTGGTTATAATATTTTGTCTAGGTACTGTATGTACGCTGGGTAGACTAGTAGTGTCATGTGTCAGTTAGAAGGGTATGACGTCACACGTCGTTTTCGCGCGCTACATACAGTTATGATTTTTTTAAGCATTCAAATTAAAAAAAAAAAAAATTAAAAACTGTTTTTTATGTTTATATGCAACAAGAGGAATATAATAAAAAAAAAATTTAAAATCATGCCTATCCCCTATTGTGCTACATATCTTACAATCTTTTTACATATTTGTGCACATTCATTTCGATTAATAACAATTAAAAAAAAAAAAAGAAAAAACACTACAATACGAATGTTTCTTATGGCGGGTTGCTAAAGTAAGAATTATCCATAATTATGTTAAAATCATTTATTTTTGTATGTTGTAGCATACAAAAACAAATGATTTTAACTTGAGTTAGAGAAAACTCTTACGTTAGCAACCCGCCATTAGAAACTTAATATTGGATATTACTTTGTTTTTAAATTGTTGCAAGGATAAGCTAAATAAGTCTAAATGTAGAAAATTATTGTTGTAAGTTGACATAAGTCTATTATTAATAGGTGAGTTTTTGTAACATTTTGGTAATTTAAAAGTGCGCTTGATCTGGTAGATTTAACGGGAGCTAAAATGTTGATATTTGAAATAAATGCTTAGGAATCGATTAAATTATTAACTATTTTAAAAAGAAATATCATGTCGGTATGGTATCTTCTGTTTTGTAAAGATTAATAATTAAGTAATTGCAAAGTATTTAAGTACCTAAGTAGAGTAGCCAATATTTAATTTGTAACAAACTGTAGACATGAATTTTTTCTGAACAGAGAACTAGTTTATTTATTATTAAAATAATTTATAAAATATATGTACTCACATTAAAATGGTCTTCACAAACATAAAGTTTACTTTTTTCTGAAATATCGGTTTTATTTCGCCTCATAGCTTTTCTGTTGTTTTTCGTCATCAGGTAATGATATAAATTATTTTTTTGGATTTCTAAAAAAACACACAGAGTTTCTATTGAATTAATATTTTTATCATACATTGGATTCCAAATAACTGAGCAATATTCTAATCGAGATCTAACAATGGGATTAAATAACAATGAGAATGTTTCCTTCTTGTGAAAGGGCTTAATAGATCTAATTACAAAACCTAAGAGTTTCTAAGCATTTTTTGAATTGGCAATAAAAAAAAACAATTGTCAATATATGTGAATACTCGTCAGCTACTGTGCAAACTAAAACTATCAACTAAGACGCAAAGATCGACTGACAGATTATCTAAGGCTGTTATTATCTAAGGCCGTCACATTACTGTATTTACCTTGTTTACATGCACTGCTACTCACAAAGTTAGAGATGCGCATTTCTTGCCACCTGCATATAAACGGTCATAACTCTCGATTTAATTGAATGTCGAAGTAAAGCTGTGTTCACAGCTCTTAAATTAGTCGACTATAGACTATCACTTGTGCACTATTGATTGTCACTACAAGTTTGTCATATGGTAACACGAGTGACCGTTCAGAGCTCTAAATTTAATGCATTATGCTTTGTCGGTTGTAGTTAGTGCGTTGTTTTAATGATACAGACATATAAACACACATTAGCTATCTCATTTTACATAACCTAAAAAATACTGTCACACATATTTCAACAAATTGCTGTAGTTGCGGTTATAATTTTGATATTAATATTTAATTAGAAATCACAATCTCGCTGATGAAGGGTTCGTAAAAATTCACAAATGTTTTTTTTTTTTTCATCGTAGTTGGTTTGAAAAAACGTAGATGTCACAACATTCGTTACGCATTTATTTCTAGAGCTGTAAAATCGTTAAACGTTAAAACTATCTACTAATTTTATACACAATGCGTAGTCTTTAGTCGACTAATTTAAGAGTTGTGAATGTAGATTAACTCTAGGTTTAACATAATTCAAAGTGTATTAGTTGTGGATTTAACACCCAAAGTAAAAGTAATGTAATGTTAATACCGGTTTAATGTACTAACAACAGAAATTACAAACGTTACTCCTTTTATAATAAACATATGTATACAGGTGTTTTTGTTTAATCTAAAATGGAAAACAATAACTTGGTTACTCTGGTCCTATTATTTTTTAATTATATTCGTTAATTGAATGAATATTGAATGCGAATAATGAATGTGTAAATAATTTTGCAAAGAGAAAAAAAACTGTTTGTTAGTTAAGTACGTCATAAAATCTTGTCCGGTAAATCATGATGCGACAACGTCAGATGAATACAGCAGCAATGCATACATGTGGATTTCCAACCGCTTTAACCGGAGCAGTAGAAACGCATAGTGTGATATAAGACTAACACAGTAGTGTACAAAATAACTGAAATGACCTGACACTTAACAGATTACGATGGATTATGAATGAGTGAAGTCAAGTCAACCCGAATGATAATACTCTAGAGAGAGCGAGTTTTGTTTTTCTTGGTGACGAACAGGATTTCCAAAATTACATTGGTATTGAATCCTACATCCTTTATCCTTGCATTGGGCGTGTTAGAGTAGATTATTCTACACACGAAATGCTTTCGTTGCGTTAAGAAAATACAATGCTTAGTCTGGCTCCTAATTGAGTTAATTCTGTAATAGTTTGCAGAACTAAATATTATCCAGACAGTTCTAATACTGATCAGAGAAAATAAAAAGACAATAGTGCAAACGTTATTGCACAATTCACCATAAAGCACAATAGGCAAGACTGTATCTACAATCCATTTGGTTGCACATTGAATCTAACGGCATTATAAAGTATGGAAATAAGGGTAAGTTAACGAAAAATACAACTGAATGCGTACAAGCGACGTATTTTATGATTTGTCGATATACTAATCGAAGAAAACCGGAAACGAGGCCGCCAAAAAAAGTACAAATATAAAGGAAGTAAACCCAAAATAATAACAATGAACGGAATTGGAAAGAGGAGCCACGCACAGCGGTAGCGAATAGAGTTCCACAATCCAAAAATAACCAAAACGACATTGCCGATGCGCAGCGTTTTCTTCGATCAGTTTGAATATAACTATCCATTTACAAGATTAAAAATTAATGATAAAAAATAATCTTTAGAAAGGTACACTTAAGATAAGTGCAGGTATGTATTTTACTATAACTTGAAACCCCAATATTACAATATGAACAAGCAAAAGGAAATTATCTATATCAGTGCTTCTCAACCTTTTATGGCGTGGGACCCCTAGTATGGCCAGGGGCCTAGGGTGTATCAAGATAATGGGAACATGAGTTTTTTCGAAAAGGCGACGTTGCTCACACGTCGCTCACACGTCGAAAATTTTGAACTAAAATTTATGCACAAAATTGAATGGTAGTATTGAAATTTTCCGGAAAAAACCGGAATTACAGGATATCAAGGACAATTTCGAATTTTTAAATGGGAACGCATGTCATATTGGATATCTTTGGATGGAGCTTTTCAACAACTTTTTCTTAAACATTTTTTGAATACCTTTTACGGTTGACAAAAAAACTGTGATATTTTTAAATGACAATTATATTCCCTATAACGACTTGAAAGTAAAGTATTTTTATTTACAAGTGTTCAAAGTGCCTTCCATTTTAATTTAAACACATTCGTATCCTTACTCTTGAGTTACCTGTAGTTCGGAGAGCAATTAAAAAAAATATATAATAACAAATATTGCACTTTCAAATCGTACTTCAAAGCACAACTTAAAAATACTTCAAGTACCTCCAACGCGAACTATTGTCAGAGAAACCCATTAACCGACACATACAATTTATTTGACCTTGATATAGTCTACTTATAGTCTTTTTCTTTTGTTAAAGCGGAACTAGATTTTCAAATCTAGTAATTTTTATCGATTAATTGAAGCTTTTGATCATTTTGTTTAGTAAAAGCCCATTTACTCATTATAAAGATAGCTAGTGACAACTTAAACATTTGAAATAGCCTGTAGTTTAAATTAGTTGTCAAAATAGGTATATTAAGTATAAAAATAAATAGAATATTTATTTTATTTATGTTGTGAAAGGTATATTTTTATGAATATCAATATAACATACTCGAATTTATAAATATGAATAAAATTTATATCTTGTATGATTATGTGCATTTTTATTATATTTTCATGTTTCGATCTTGTATGACTTCGCGGCCCCCCGACGAAGCCTTCACGGCCCCCCAGTTGAGAAACGCTGATCTATATTATTTTACAAAACTGTCAAATAAATATTGGACGTATTTGAACCATATAAGAAGAATTAATCTGTGTCAGCAATATAAATATTATAGTTTTGGTTAATTTTCTAGTAAGATAACATATACAATATAAATTATGAGAGTGTAAATGTAATTTTTTAAATTTAGAAGGGAAAAAATGCCGAATGGGTAATATGAATTATTTCAGAGGAGCGGTCAAAAACGGGGAAGGTCAAATTTGACCGCGCTGATTTAATGAAACGTATATTCCCCACAGATTATAAGTTTCTTACTTCAAAATTTGCAGAGAGTTTTTATCTATCCAACAGGATATAATTGTAGAAAAAGTTGTTGAAAAAATTTTATCGTTCAATAATAATTGGTATCACACAACAATTTTCTGTTTCTATTTTTTTTTTTTTTTAATATGTTTCAAACGTCTCCCATTAAATACTTTACAAACAAATTACTCTTTTATGAAACAGCCTTAGAATGTTCATACGAGTAAAGCTAAATTTAATTCTTTATGTAATATAGTATAGTGTACAGCCAAAGAAATGGACAGACATATTCGAAGACACCTGAAAAACAATTAGTTTTGGAAAAAGGATCTGACTATAGTAGTATCAACTGTCAGGAATCAGTATTTCGTGTGCAAAACAGTGTGGCTTTTAAATGGCTATACCACATAAGTGTGAAATATTTTCAAACATTTATCATGAAAAATTTAATTAAATCAATCAATCTCGATTCACAACATCGTTGTAATCGAAACGTACTAGAAACTGAAAATCCAAACCGAATAATGTCATAAAAATCCTGACTAGACATTCACGAGTCAACTATCGAAAGAAAAACAGTAAAATTCCATGAAAAAATATCAAATTACACTTAAACCTTTGAAATCAAAACCTCTGAAAGGGTCAAAATACCCAAGTTCTATTCTTGAAGACATGACATTTATTTGTGTCTCTGTAATTCTATATCCAATCGGTAACATTTGTGTAGATTTCGTTTCGAGATGAAAGAAATGTTGATGATATGCTACAAACCAAGAGGGTTGATTAAAGGGGTGAATATCAAAGCAATGATAACGGTCTTAGAGATATAACAAGCTACAAGTAATGGAGCAAATGAGCTAATAATCTACTTGTCTAGAGTGTCTTTCAAGGATTTCATTTCAAATTGTGGCATATAATTTTTGTAAATTCAAGTATACGACTTTGAAACAGAGAGCAGCATCCGTAAAAATAAACAACAGTAAAATATGAGGGTCATACGAAAAATTCTCAACATACTAATGAGACACTGTATTTTTCTTTTTGAAATTAATTTTATTTTTCAAATAGAGGTTCGCATACTTGTTCTGGGCTAAGGTAAATCTATAATAAATTAGAAAAACATAATTAAAACAAAAATAGTAACACTCAGACCAACAGAATCGACACCATATATTGTACAAAGTGGTGTTCCCCAAGATTCACTTTAGAGGCCCTGGTTATTTTTAATGTATTTTTCGGACCATAAGACACACCGGACAATAAGACACACGCCAAATTTATGAGACAATTTTAAGGAAAAATATTTATTATTACGATAACTTGTACCAGCAACATTCTGTTCATCTTTACTCTCTGTACTATCACTCGTCTTGTTAATGTCACTGTTCGTATTATTTTCGTCTGAACTATTGTTGTCAATCTCTTCAAAAACCAAGTCATCTTCTATACTATCCAATGCGTTGCTTATACCGCATTTCTTAAAAGACTTTATAATCGTCTTTTCTTTTACAGCTTCCCATGAATTTTTTACTACACATTCTGTTGCTGAAACATCGTGATTTGGCTCTTCCCACATAAAATTATTAAATGGTTTCTTAATCGACACATCCAAGGGCTGTCGTTGTAAATAAACCCTCCAAAAATGACAGCTAATTCTGTATTCATTTCTATTGTCTCAATTATGGTATAATTGTGTTCTAATGTCTCAATTCCTTGAGCGGCCTTTAGGCTGTGTAGGTCAAGGTTCCTGACTTGCGGTTTTGGGAATTAAAGAATGTGCAGAGTGTTGCGTGTTTGTCAACATAAGTTTTTAACTACAGTCTAATGTGTTGATAAACATTATTCAATTGTGATGACTATGGTCTTTAATTGCTGCCAACAATTACACAAATGAATAATGTTTCCAAAACAATTGAGGTAGGACCTGACGTCATAGAGTGTAGAGTTAACAGTTATAAAATGGTCTTAGGGAATAGAGTCATGGTTAGTCATTCTTGGTGGTCAAGCAGTAGTCATTCTTGTGAGCACATTGCCCAAGGACCAGCAACTGTTGAAGTCACCAAAACGAGATGTGAGTGTTGTATACAGGGTTTCTCCACGTGTTCGCCTCGTGCGGATACCTGGGGTGGTTCGACCGATCCTGGAGAAGGCGGGGCATGAACGAGACTTACATCAGTTTCTAACGGACAACACCAGCAGCCATTTTGACCAATTGTATTCTGATGTAAATTAATATTATATAATAAATTTTGTAGAAAAGATTCCGTTCTTGAATCCACCCCGTGACACTATACTTACTTGATTGATTCTGTTTTATGCGCTCTGAATTGATTCCACACTAACATTGCACTTTCGGAAACACTGGTCTAGAAGATGGCGCCTATAGTGCAATTTGTTTAGTCACAATTAAAATATCCTATTAAATAAATAAAAATTTGCTGCAAATTTTGATGCATAGGTTGTTACTAATTTTATTTTCGACTTTTAGTTTTGCATAGGAAACTATTCGGTTGTACGCCTTAATAGCGAAATTCTGTCGTCAATTGGATGTAGCCGTTGTGTGATAGTGCATAAGAAAAGAGACCTAGCACTACACTCAGTAAAACTAATCTATATCTGAGCCTTAATAGGGAAGTTTCCGGCAATGCTTCCCAACCTTTCTTGAAAGTAAATTGCTTATCGGTAACTCTTTGACTTTTAAAATGTTTCATTATTCCATAAAATGTAATATTGTCGTATTATTAATTCTGAAACGTCTTAAATAACCACTTTATGATAATTATTAATAAACCCTTGAGATTGTTTAACTTTGCTCTTTTGCGAACTCCAGTTAATATTTTTTGTATCCTTCATTATCTTCTTTAATATCTTCACAAACCACAAGAAGCAATTAAAACAAAAGACACACAAAATGTTTGTGTTTATTGTACAGGATTAAGTATCATGACCATCATTATTCATTTCAAACCCTTTATTAATTCCCTGTGCACCCTGAAACTTTTCTTTCAAATTGTTCCACTTACAAACTTGCTGAAGGTTAAATAATATTTGAATTGCTATATAAAATTTTTTATATTACTTCCGATATATAACGAATAACTAGGATAAAAATCAAAAATTGATGTGAAGTATGAATTTTCACACATTTCAGGGTTTTGCAGGTATTTAGTAAGTGAATGATGATTATTTGGGATGCCAAAACAAATTTTATTTTAAAATATTTTTTTTGTTAATTTTAATTCGAACGCCTAATACCATTATTTAGGTTTCTAAATATGTGCAGTTTTTTTTTTTTACAGAGCAATGTTCATTAAGAATTTTAAAAATTGCGCTATGGCTTCCATTGGTTGTTATAAGCTCTGCCCCTCTGATTTCGTGTACATTGAAACAGAATTAAATTATAATTTAAACAATTTCCACTGGTTATTAAATTTACGCTTTTAAAAATTAAATGCAACATTTGCCAAAATATAACTAGAATTTTGAAAAATAATTTAAACAATATAAAAATTCAAAAAAAAAAACAAAAAATAATATTGTCTCTTCTCGCAGGGTTCGATCCCTTTCGATCGAGTTAGTTGGGTGAAGAGCCAGCGTCATAACCACTGGACCAGGACACACCTTCCAGTGAAGCGTGTTACAAAGCTATAACTTGTATACATTATTAGCAAACAAACACAAAAAATGCGTTTTTTTCCAAAAACATAATCTGATCAAAAATTCCTGTTGTACTGTTCCGGTTCACACCAAAGTACATTACTTAGAATTTACTACTACTAGGCTACAAGGTCTGGGACAAAAAAAAAATTGCACAATTTTGGCAAAAATCGCTTCAAAATAATTTATTGCAAAAATAAAAATTTGATCGTTAATCCCACGTACCAAGGGCTTTCATTTGATATCCTACTCAGAATTATAAAAAAATATATTTTTTTTCGATGAGCACATATTTGTTTATATTTTTAGGGGGATATGTTTTTTAGATGTTTTAGTATTTTTTCTATGTGCGGGTCAAAGAGTTGTAACGGGTGTTTTTTTTAGAGGTATAGAACTTTAAATTGCAATAAAACAACGATGGATTATTCGATTGACATGAATTTTTTTTTATTCGAAAGATAATCTTGTGGCATTACATTAAATCATACCAACAAGACGGCGCAACATGTCACACAGCTCGTGCCACAATCGATTTATTGAAAGACACGTTTGGTGACCGCCTAATTTCACGTTTTGGACCTGTGAATTGGCCTCCAAGATCTTGTGATTTAACACCGCTGGACTACTTTCTGTGGGGCTATGTAAAGTCATTGGTCTATGCGGATAAGCCACAAACGCTTGACCATTTGGAAGACAACATTCGCCGTGTTATTGCCGATATACGGCCACAAATGTTGGAAAAAGTCATCGAAAATTGGACGTCCAGATTGGACTACATCCGAGCCAACCGTGGCGGTCATATGCCAGAAATCATATTTAAAATGTAATGCCACAAGATTATCTTTCGAATAAAAAAAAATTCATGTCAATCGAATAATCCATCGTTGTTTTATTGCAATTTAAAGTTCTATACCTCTAAAAAAAACACCCATTATAAGCATGCCAAATTTCAACTCTTGGTTTAACTGTTTGGCTACAATTTTTACCGAACAGACAGACAGACAGACAGACGACAAAATGACGGTATAAGGGTTTTTTGGTCATACCTACAAAACCCTAAAAAAGGATATTCTGTAAAAAGTTACTGTGTAATAACGTTACTACAACATAAAATATTATAAACAGTATAATGGCTGTAGATAATGCTGTAGATAATGCTGCATTCACATAATTATAAATTAAAATTAGTACTTAGAATTAACGTAAATGTTTGTTATACGTAACCAGTGCCGTAACTAGGCAGGGGCAAAGAGAGAACAGGCCCAGGGCCCAGATAAGGGGGGCCACAGCAAGTTCTGTCATAAAAATTCTATCTGTTTTTATATGACATTTAAATATACAATTAAATATGACAATTAAAATGTTTCGTGTGAGTGTTTTATTAAGTCTCGAACAATAATATCATAAATAAACGCTTTCTGTATAAATATTATAAATAAACTTTATATATAAATTTCTGTCCGTTACCTAAAGTTTTGGAAGTGCTGTTCTATTAACTAATATAAACGTAAGAGAGTACGTCATGATTAGTTAAATAAAATACCGCAGGTGGTGTTCTAACTTCACAATTAGATACTCAACCATTCCATTCGTATTTCGATCTCTATCTAACGTTCGTTTTGAGGTTTGCTTTTTCTTTATTTACCCTTATTTAACCACCTGAAAACACCTACACTTCAACCTACAAGCAATTTCGGGAATCATGGGTGGAGGTTGCAATATTTATTTGTCAGGGGAGCTGTTTACTAAAATGTTCCTACTTGTAGCTTATTCAAAAGAAGGAATCGTTCGCTTTGAGACTATTATTCTTATTTTCTTTTCTCCTTTACTTATCGTTCGTAGTGTAGTTTCATCAGACTAAAAGAAAATTAAACAGTCTTTAAATGAACTTTTTAAATTATAACAAAAAAGCATTGAAAGCTTCGATTAATCATAGTCTTTTTAAGAAAGTTACTATATTAATTTTATTCACAACAATAGATACTTATAGGAGTGCTACTCAAAATTATATCCAAGCTTCACACAAGAGTTTTGGTGATCTTTTATTTTATCGTCAGCAATGCAGTTGCGATGATTAATATTTAACACGAAAAGCGACGAACTTTGTACACTCATTGTACACTAAAAGTTCATTTTTAGTGTACCATGAAGTCCCTTTGACACTAATTTTTAGACTTTTGTAGGTATGACCAAAAAATCCTTATATCGTCATTTTGTCGTCTGTCTGTCTGTCTGTCTGTCTGTCTGTTTGGTAAAAATTGTAGCCAAACGGCTAAACCTAGAGAGTTGAAATTTGGCATGCTTATACAACTCTTTGACCCGCACATAGGAAAAATACTAAAACATCTAAAAAACATACCCCCCTAAAAATATAAACAAATATGTGCTCATCGAAAACAAAAATATTTTTTTTAAATTCTGAGTAGGGTATCAAATGAAAGCCCTTAGTACGTGGATTAACGATCAAATTTTTATTTTTGCAAAATAAATTATTTTGATGCGATTTTTGCCAAAATTGTGCAAAAAAATTTTTGTCCCACACCCTGTAGCCCAGATGGTTTAAACTAAAAATCTAAAAAAAATTCTAAGTAATGTATATTGATGTGAACGGAAATAGTACAACAGGAATTTTTGATCAGATTATGTTTTCGGAAAATAACGCATTTTTTGTGGTTTTTGGTTCACAAAGTACAAAAGTTATACCAATGTAAGACACTCACATGCAAGGCGTACGATGGCGTTATTGGTTAGAGCACTGGTGTCGTAAGCTAAAACTCGCTGGTAAACGAAGGGTTTCGAGTTCGAGTACTGAGTGAATTTTATTTTTTCTGTTTTGTTTTTGCATTTTTATTATGTTGAAATTATTTTGTCAAAATTCTAGTTATATTTTGACAAATGTTGTATTTAATTTTTAAGAGCGTAAATTTAATAATTATCTTATTATATGATTAACAGACGATAAATTATTTTAAAAATATCGTTCATTTTGCCGTGATTACTACAAAGTAAAATTTGTCCTACACACTCAGCATACCGCCTTCACTTATTATATACCTGCGAAACCCTGAAATGTGTGAATATTCACACTTCACATCAATTTTTTTAGAGAGTTTAGTTTTCTAGGTCCGTTTGGCCACTCTATATACCGAACAGACAGACAGGCACACAGAAACACAAAGACATACAGAGATGCAGACAGACAGAGAGAAAGAGACATACAGACAGACGGACGGGCCAACAGAAAAACAGACATACATACAAACAGAGAGACAGGGAGGCAGACAGAAAGACAGACACGCAGACAGACAGACACATGAGTCGCGTTATAAGGGTTTTTTGATCATACCTAAAAAATTCTAAAAATGTCACAAACGTTTTACACTAATTATAGTTAATAGATAATGGGATTCGGACCAATCAAAAAATAAAACAAATTTATTAACTTCGCTTAAGTTTCGATTTAATTTAAATCTTCATCAGAGATATAAAGATATATAATAGAAATATAGAATTAATAACTTAGTAAGTTTACATTAGACAATCTCAGTAAAAGGTTGATCACTGAGAGCATACATATAATTCAGAACCCTAAATTAGTTAACTTTAAAACCGACTGTGATAATATAAGCGCCATCTATTGTAATATATTAAAAACATTCTAAATTTAACATATTTCACCTAATAATCGAATTCTAATTTACTAATAGATATTTTTATATCGTGACTATTTACTAAAGTATTGTAAATTTAACATTATTTTTTAATCTTTAGCTTATATTTGATATGTTTTTACTCTTTAATAATTATTTTATGTTATATTTTAAATTCCGACAATTTTGTAATGCTTGTTTTGACTACTTGACATGTTAAATTTGAACATTATTATATTTTTATACATGTAAACTTACTAAGTTATTAATTCTATATTTCTATATATCTTTATAGCTCTGATGAAGATTTAAATTAAATCGAAACGTAAGCGAAGTTAATAAATTTGTTTTATTTTATGACTGGTCCGAATCCCAATATCTATGAACTATAATTACTAACTTACGGACGTAACTCATCTAATCGAGTTTTACATTAATATAATAATACTGCATATTTATTAAAATGGTATTATTTAATTTTGAGAACTTCTCATCCAACGGATTCATTTCAATAAGTACAGGATTTCCCGTCTGCTTTTCAAGTGGTACGGTTTATTCTGTTTAGTTTTTCAAGTAGGTATTGAGCTCCTGGAAAGTGCATGTATGCTGGTACTACTATTATTCAATCTCACTGTTTAATCCTACAATTAATTTAACTTCAGACACTGAGAATTATAAACTCGGATAAACTAAAATAATAAACATTTAAATGAAAGCTTGAGGAAATTAAAATATGAAAGAATTTACTTTTGATATGTTATGAAAACTTAGATTAAGATGGAAAAACACAAATGTGAACTAAAACAACAAGCTAATTCTCTACCCTATTATATTTTAGAGAGAGCTTTTGCAATTTACTTTATAGAAACATTTCTGTAAGAGACAGTTTTAATTTTTAGAGTAACATTGTGTATCACACAACCATTTCATTGAAATCAAATTCAGAAACTCTTTTCACACAGGTCATATATTTCTTCAGGGTTGAAAATTATTGATTGGGCAACATAGATCTGGGGGTCTATTCTCTAAGCTTTTCAACAATCGTTTCTACGGTATCCTGTTGAAAGTTCCGATTTTCAACACCTCGTGTTGGTATTCTGTAACTCATTGATAGTGCACTTTTAATAGTGTTTTGTCGCTCTTGAGGAGACATAGGAACATGTCCTTTTTGAAAAGTGATATTGTTTTTTGACATTTGAAATAATTGTTTACATACGTTTGAATATGTTTGTAGATACAGTCTGTTCCAAACGGTTAGGCGGAACTAAATGGGAATTTCGTTCTTTTAGGTTGTCACGAGAAGGGACCTTGCTTGGGTTATTTCATTTTTTACGTTGGAATGTCAAATTTTAAAATTCCAACAATGAAACCATGGAAACGAAGACATATGTCAAAATTAAATTATTTTTTTACAATTTTTAATGACAAAAAAATAAATAAATGGGAAATTTTTATTATGAATGACACAAAAAATCAAAATATAAAGAAAATGGCATTTTAAAATGATATTAACCTTAACCAAAAAATGTTTATTGTAAGTATGATTTACAAAGCTAAAACAAAACGGCCGAAAAGCACGATTTAAACGATGAAAGTACCTAGATTGCAAAATCTAGTTCCGCCTAACCGTTTGGAACAGACTTTAAGTGTGATTTAAAATGTGTTTTTTATATGGAAATATATATTTTTGTAGCTTTTTACGTAATATGTTTTTTTTTGCTGCACAGGGGTATTTAATTAATGAATTTTTGGATGTACTTGAAATGGAGAAGACAAGACAGCTCGGTAATGAAATGAGAATATTATTTATTAAAGTTTTGTAGGTATGACCACCAAAACCCTTAAAACGTCACTCATGTGTCTGTAGATCTATACGGTAGAAATTGTAGCCAAACGGCTGAACATAGAAAGTTGAAATTTGACATACTTGTACCCACTTTTTGACCCACATATAGGAAAACTATAGAGAGTTCAAAAAAATATAGCGCGGGATAAATATAAACAAATATGTATTTAATAAAAAAAAAATTATATATTTTTTTAAATTTTGATTGGCATACGAAATGAAACCTCTTAATGCGTGGATCAACAAACAAATTTTTATTTTTGAAAATTCATTTATTTTTTATTGGATTTTTGCCAAAAATGTGTCATAAAACTTTTGTCCCCCACCCTGTCTCCCAAAGGGATTGATCTAAAAAATCTAAAAAAAATCTGCGTAATGAACACTGATGGGAACCGAAATAGTTCAACAGGAATTTTTGATCAGATAAATTTTTCGAAAAATGTCGATTTTTTTGTCGTTGATACAATATTTTTTAAAAATTTATTGTGTGGTATCAAAATTAAGCTCTTAAGACGTAGATTCAGGAACGATAGCTACTTTTTTTAAATTCGTTTCTTTTAACACCAATTTAGCCAAAATTGTGCAAAAGTTTTTGTCCCGCACCCTTTTATCAAGAAGGGTTAAACTAAAAATCTGAAAAAATTATAGGTAATGTATATTGATCTGAGCCGGAAACGTACGAGAGGAATTTTTGATCAGATTGTGTTTTTGGAAAATATGGCAGTATTTGTGTTTTTGAAAAAATTTATTATTTTTTTAATTCATGGTTGTATTATGGCTAATATTGTTATGGATTTTTTGTATTTATAGCTAAGATAGTGCGTATATTTTTTGGAATTAAAATATTTAAAAAATAATATATTTTTTTAATAGTTGCGAACTGAGTTACTCACACCACAATACACTCTACACTGTAAAATATTTCTTATTAATCTAATGAAGACTTGAATACGAAGCAAATGTAGAAAAAAAGGCTGGGATATTTGGTAAATTTTACAAAATTGAATTTTGTTAAATGGATGCTCTTAGTTCTCAAATAACGAATAAAAGTGATTATCAAAAAAAACTGTTGATTTTGATGTGATAAATATACTTAGACATCCAGTATTATGTTAGCTTCTTACACCTATTAAATATCTGCAAATCTCTGAAATGTGTGAAAATTCACACTTCACTTTTAATAAAATTTAATTAAACCAAATAAGTTGTTTTGCACATTGTTCCAACGGTATTGGCAATCCTCTCCATTGATCCCAGTGACGATGTTGTCTTAGTCAATATTCTTGAAGGAATTCGATGTACTTCTGGAATTATTATTAATATTTTGTAAGACTTTTGGCATTTCTATTCAAAATAACTCCCTACTAGAAGTCTATTCTATCACAATATGACAAAATTTCAAAATGGCGCCACTTATTTTCGATAATGCCGAGTACAAAACAACATCACATAGAGGACAGTCTACGGAGACAGGTCAGTGTGCATATGCGACAGGACAGTGTGCAAGTGACTGTCGACAAGTTACAGAATAGACCGCAGGGCAGTAACGAGGGTACTGAGCACCGGTGGCAAGAATTCAACTTGCGTTCTATCGAATATTTTCGACTATTTTGGCGCACAAACGTCCATTTGCACATTTCATATCCAAGAGATGAGAAGTGGTTTCCATATACATGTTTTAGGCAGTATAGGGTATAAGTATTTTACAACCCCCGCTTATCTCATTATCTCTACCTGGGCTAGCGGTCTTTCCAAAATCAATTAAAGGAACTGACGTAAATTTTTGATAAAATATTAGAATCGTATTAAGTAGTTAAGAATGTAAAATTATGATGATAATATTTAATAACAATCATAAAAGCATGACAAATAAGTCATAAACATAATCTGCTCTATAAAACCATTTTGAAAAATAAGTAACTGATTCCTATAAAACCATAACAGTTTTTCAAGTTTGGCGAAAACATTGTAATATTCGGAATATTCAAACGGGTGTTGAACTCACAAAAATTTAAAACAATCTCAATAACAAATAATAAATCTATAAAACTATTAAATAAAGGAAGTCATGCATCAGTGTTATGAAAAAGTGACAACACAATAAAAATTACACTATTTTGTTATTGTGTTATATTTTTAATATTGATTATAAATCATAAATTGTCAAAAATATAATATGATATTGTTGATAATATATCATTTGGAGTCATATATATTTTAGTTTTAAATAACAACAACAAAAAAAGTTTAAATAAAAATGAATTTGGGACTATTCAAAATTTAAATATTCGCAAATAGTGCCCTCCACCCCTATACCTAAAATTGTGTGAATAATAGAGTATAAAAATAAATTTACAAATAACTAAATAGGTAGTAATTTATTATATAAATGCAGAGGGTGTAACAAAGTTAAGGGAATACGATTTTTATCTGGGTTCGGATACAAAAACTAGTAAAAAATATGAAGTGTTTTTAGTAGTGGATTTACCAGTTCCGGTTTTCAGATAAAATCGGGTATGTAAACTTCGAGTAAAAGTAAAGAAAATCATTAAGGAATGCTACGATAGTTACATTAATAAAGTCGAGAATGAAATTCCAGCTAATCCAAAAAAATTCTGGTCTTATGTAGCAAGCACAAAACAGCAAACCATACCCAGTAACATAACTTATGAAAATAACAATTCCTCAGATGGAATTGAAATATGTGACTTTTTTTCTAAATATTTTAGCTCAGTTTACACCAACAATCACACCCAACAATCCAATAATTCGTCTTCCTACAGCACAAACCAATGTATTCCGTCTAACCTTAATTTATCGGATTGCTGTATTACGGATACTGAAGTTTCTGTTGCGTTAGCTGAAATGGATATTAACAAAGGAGCAGGGCCCGATAATATTCCGGCTATTTTTATTAAAAAATGCAGCGAATCATTAAGCCTTCCCCTTACCTTAATTTATAAAAAATCGTTGAGCGAATCATATTTTCCTAAATTGTGGAAAAGGGCATTAGTTGTTCCGATTTTCAAGACGGGTAATAGAAACTTGGTTGAAAACTACCGTCCAATTAATAAACTTTGTATTTTTGAAAAAAATTTTGAACGATTTATTTATAAATCATTATTTTATTTTGTTAAAACTATAATTAATATTGAACAACATGGATTCTTCGCGGGCCGTTCAGTAGATACCAATCTCACAGTCTACACAGATTATATATTAAAATCAATGGATAAAAGAATTCAGGTTGATGCCATTTACACTGATTTTAGCAAAGCATTTGATACTGTTGACCATAACTTACTTTTAGGAAAGCTAGCTTCAATTGGTGTAAGTGGTAATCTACTTGAATGGCTTCGCTCGTATTTGCATGATAGAGAACAAAGTGTTACAATGAACGGGTTTCAGTCAAATTTTGTAAAAATTTCTTCCGGTGTACCCCAGGGAGCTCATTTAGCCCCCCTTACTTTTTAATATCTTCATTAACGACGTGTCAGTATGTTTCCAGAATACAAAATTTTTAATGTATGTTGATGATCTCAAATTATATAAGAAGGTGACATCTCTAAACGACTGCCAGGCAATACAAGAAGACATTGATCGATTTAATAATTATTGTAACCTAATTGTAAAATATTAAAAAATGTAAAAAAATAACTTTCACACGTAACCGATATATTATTAATTTCTCGTATAAAATCAAAGACAACAATTTAGAACATGTTGAGCAAATTAAAGATCTAGGCGTTATATTAGATTCCAAATTACTTTATGATATACACATAAACTCTATAATTAAAAAGGCATATAAAATGCTAGGCTTTATATTAAGAATCAGCAAACCATTTAAGTGTGAAAAAACATTATTAACGTTATATTATACATCTGTAAGAAGTCACCTAGAATATGCCACTGTCTGTTGGTCACCCCAATATATGGTCTATATAAAGCGGCTTGAAAATATACAAATAAAATTTACAAAACACTTCTACTACCGATTTCCAAGCAACCATTTAAATTTAATAACTTTAGAAAAAAGAAGAATATTTTTGGATGTCGCTCTCTTATTCAAAATAATAAATAATATTGTTGATTGCCCACCACTACTAGATCATTTACGCTTACACATCCCTAATTACATCACGAGAAATAATGACCTTTTTTACTTATCATTTAACAGAACAAACTCGGCTTTTAACTCACCGCTGAACAGAATCTGCTTAAACTTTAATAACATCTCAACAAATGACAACTTTCCTGATATATTTTTGCTAAATTTCACACAATTTAAAAAATGTATTCTACGACTGTTATAACTGCTATTATAACATCAAAAAATTTACTGTTACTGTAATTTGTGTTATATAAATGTATTAATCTATACTAGTGCCACACTGTTATTGGGCATGTCCTGTTGTGTGGCCGAATTTTGTAAAATAAAATAAAATAAAAAAACCCGATTCAGGATACCCGGTTCGGATACGCGATTCTAGGCCGGGTATTCGGAACCGAGTAAACGCGGAATCGGTTCTGGGATAGACAATTTCTGACAGTATTAATTTAAATGAACTAAAGTAAACTATCAAGATTGCCAATATCTTTAGTCATATTTGAGTTGTCTTAATCCATTATCGCTGCAATTTTTTCTATCTCTTCTATGCTCCTGTTTACAAGTACCATCACTTTTTAGGGTTTTGTAGGTGTGACCACCAAAAAACCCTTATAACGTCACTCATGTGTCTGTCTGTCTGTACGGTAGAAATTGTAGCCAAACGGCTGAACATAGAAAGTTAAAATTTGGCATACTTGTACAACTTTTTGACCCACAAATAGGAAAACTAGAGTTCAAAAAAATACAACGCGGGATAAATATAAACAAATATGTATTTAATGGAAAAATAAATATTTTTTTTAAATTTTGAGTAGGGTATCAAATGAAACCTCTTAATGCGTGGATGCACAAACAATTTTTTATTCTTGAAAAAAAAAATATGGGATTTTTGTCAATATAATGGCAAAATACTTTTATCCCCACCCTATCTTCCAGAGGGGTTAAACTAAAAATCTGCAAAAAATCTCAATTATGTACATTGATGGGAACCGGAAAAATTCCAAAGGAAATTTTGATCAAATTGGTTTTTCGCAAAATATTGATTGTTATGTGTTGTCGAAAAAAAAATTTAATTTAATTTTTTTGTGGGGATATTAAATGGAAGCTCTTTAAGTGCAGATTAAGGAACGGTAATTGATTTTTAAAATACATTTCATTTTGAGTAAATTTTGCCAAGAATTAATATTTTCGTTTAATATCTTAGTCAAAATTAAAAAAATTATTTTGTATATACATGGATGCATTTTGTTATGGATAGTGAAGAGGTACGTAAATTTATTTTGCAAATATAGGCTAGGAAAATAAATAAATAACTGGCCGGTTGCTGGGATTCCATTTCTAGTAGAGAATCTGTTAGTTTCTCATATAGTCGGAATATAAACAATGTCTCTATAGGCGTTATGCTTTTGCGTGACAAAAGACCGCCCGCAGTGTTGCCAGGTCTGGATTTGAATGATATTTTTGCAATTATACAAAAAAAGAAAAAAAAAATGTGTTAAAATATATATTACGGTATTATTAGAGATATATGATACACGGTAGAAAAAATCTAACTGCAATCTTCTTGTAGTGCCTATTGATTTAAATAATTTAAAACCAACACTTGTAATTGTGTTATGTAGTGACAGGCATTCATCGTTTGGCCTTCTAATAATCATCATTCACTGACTAAATACCTACAAAACCCTGACATGTGTGAAAATTCACACTTCACATAATTTTGTTTCTTATTTGCACTCCAATTTTGCACTTTTTTGAATAGATCCCCTCAGGCCTCAGTATTTTTCTTAAAGGAGGCTCAGAAGCCAAAAATTTTTCTTAAGAGAAACATTTAAATTGCATGAGGATTTCCCAAGAAAAAAAATCTGATTCTGAGCGCCACCTAAGTAAAATTTCTGGATAGTCCTGCGGGGAATCACCAAAAAAAAAATTAATATTGCATCGGTCAACGTATTAAGTAAATTATATTATCAAATTTTGATTAAGATACTTGTTGGGCAGCAACGAAACGTTCTTGCTTCAATAACCTCAAACACCTATTTCTTAAATAACCTCTAAATTAAGTTATTTGAAATGTTCAAGGACTCTTCATTTCTCTCGGGTTTAATAACTAAATATAGCGAAATCGTTGCATTATATCGGCAACAGTGTCTTGTAATATAAACACGACATTACCCATAAAATACTTCATTAAGCTCTGTAAGGGATGTAGCCTTCGAATTAGAACATTAATGCAAAATATCAACATATATTTCAAGATGTACGGAAGAATGTTACCCCCTAACAATTACGACTCCTTGAATGTTCAGATTGTATTTTCTTAACGCAACGAAAGCATTTCGTGTGTAGAATAATCTAATCAGCTAACGGTACGGGTGCAACATTGTAGAACAGGATAAATCAGGGATTCTCCAACTTTTAAATATGTCACATAAGAACAACAAATATTTAGAATTTTTTCTTGTGGCGTCAAATCCTACAATTTTTGTCTAGAAAGTCAAACTTGTAGTGTAATATTATTACAAACATTTATAAAACCATTTAAAATTGGTGGTAGAAAAAAGGTTTGAGGTATCATAATTCTCAAATATCAGCACTTGTTTCCGGTACTACCGGAAAAGATCAAGGGAATTCACTAATTTTCGAAAGAATGTTTGAACTATTAGGGCCGATTTCTGAAAGCTTAGTTAACTAAAACCAAATGATATAAATCTGGAACTTCTTTAACCATACGTTCATTTTTATTCCTGTGTTCTGCAGAAGTATAATCATATAAATATCTTTGTTTCTCAACTAGCGAAACAAAATGAATATTAAAATCGTGGTCGTCTCTCATAATATTACAAGCTAACATCTAAATGACTAAGGGCCGGTCTTTCCACCTTCAGATAAAGTTATTCCTACGAATAAACTATGCTATCTGGCAGATAAGTTATTCGGTAGTCAAAGTAGCGAATAAGTAACAAATTAGTGCTGACACTGTCAAAAAGTTAGAAATTAAATGATTTCTTGGAACAATAAATTGCAAAATGGAGTCGAAAAAATGTTTTTGAATTTTATTATTTGTAGAAATAATGCCTTAACTCCAAAATAACAGTGCACCAGTCCACGGTGAGAAAAAATATGAAAAAAGTATCTGGTACAATATCCAGCTTATGTCTGATTTCATTTGTATGCCTTGTACGGAAAATTAAATACACAAATTTCAACGAGTATTTTACGAAATTGCCCGCTATCCACGAGTGGTTGCAGCCTGGGATGAAATGTTAGTGAAAATGCTTTCTTCTGTGAAAAAAAGGCTGAAGTAAACGGTGTCGAGAAGGATATTTTATATTAAACGTTAGCCGGGATCCACGCCTGACAATACAATGTTTAATAATTCTAATATTGGCTTCGAATTTGAGCAATAAGATTATAATTGGTAGAGTAGCAACTGCAGTATTACGCAACTTTAACGTTACAAGAGTGGATATGAAGAACCACCCACAAAAGATCAGTACTGTGTCGGTGACGTACCTGAAGAAACTGATTACTCAGAAAAAATGAAAATGAAAGAATACACCGTGATTTAATTTCTTATTTTCAAGTTTATTATAACTTATTTTATTTTGTATTTACATCAATCATAATAAAATAAAAAATTTAAGTAAACGTAGAACAATTATTATTAATATCTACAATCTATTTTCCATTCCCTCAATTTTATTACATGCTCACGACATTAATAATTGCTAAAATCTTGTATAACGCATACATAAATTTAATTTTGTTAATGACAATAACCAAAAAAACGGCTCGACAGCTGTCAGTTTACCAATTTATTTATTTATTTCCATAGAGAAACAAAAAAAAATTCTTTCTCAACGCCTATTTCAGTTACACATTCAGTGTTACCAATCTGAGGATTCAATATGTCAGTCTCATTATCCGTCAGATAACTATCTAACAGATAAATATGAATTGAAAGACGGGATGACATTTATCAACAGATAAAGTATCAGATAACTTTATCTATCAGATAGTTACCCAGAAGTTTATCAGAAGGTGGAAAGACCGGCCCTAACAAAAATGAAGCACGCGACATTTTGTAGGCAACACAAAACTTTTAAATAGCAGATATGTGACGATGGAAGTGCTTTACAAGTTTAGTGTGCTCTGTATAATTTACTAGTATTAGTTTTAAACATAGGACGCAATTGGAAGTTATGACAAGTAACTTCCATCATACCATATGTAATATCAGTTTGATGAACGCCTTTCAATCTGACATAATGAAATGACACTACTAACTAAACTGCACATAAATCGTTTTATGCAACCCGCACAACAGAAATGTGTAATGCGGGTTTGCCTATCTTCCATTTGACATTTCCGTTTCTCGTACTACAGATTGATTTTAAAATCTTGTTATATAATGGCAATTTGCTTAATATTTTGCTAGCTTTTAAAAATTATAGTCAAATAGGTCCACTCTACTCATTAACTTAAAGCGTTAAAGGCCTTTACAAAAAAAATAATAATTGCGATATATTTAAGAAGCCGGTTGCAAATAAACAAGTACCTATATTTAAATGTTATTTGCAAGCCACATCTATGAAAATTTACGATTAATATTAACAAAATAAGGTTTAAAAACTTCCGGTCAATCTTAAACGAGCTATAGATTGTAGCGATTAATATCCAATGATAATTATTAATTATTTTTGGAAACAAATTTAAGTGATTTAAAAAGATCGTAACACTAACATAACCTAACATATTTTGTAAACATCAAATCAAAATGGCAGGTAATGGTTAGTCGGTTCACGATATTTTAAGGAATCTTAACCAAACAGGTGAAGACTTCAGAACCTTACACCCTGTTGTTAATCTTTTCACACTAGGTCCCTTTCAGCATTTCCAGAGATTTAAAAGAGTTCATTGCAGTTAAAAAAAATTAGAATTCAGATAATAGAAAAATAGAAGCCATAAATTACAAAATATAACTTCAAAATTATTTAAAGCATTTTATTGCCTAATAACTTACTGAAATGCCCTTGGACAATTTTAGACTTTCATTCACGGAAATGCTATCAGAACCCTTATATACACACCCGTCTGAAGACGGGGGTAAGAAGTATTCAGTTCGATTCGTGAGTAGAACTAAAATTGTTCATTTCTTAGAGGCTCTGAGTTGATTATCTGGTAGTTTACGTGATCCTATTTTTATCTAAATGATTGTATATTTTCACTTCAACTTATTATTGTAAATATTATATTATAATAAATCTTAAAGTTAATTTTAAACGGTCTTACTCAACGTGTGTCAATCTACACCTTTAACAACTTAAGTTATCAGCTACTCAATTAACTACAAGATACTTGTCGGTTGGTAAATACATATCATTTAATTCACATATCATAATGATGAACCCTGGATAAAAGTCACGCCTAGTACCCGGACTCATTTAGTCATGAATCCCACTTCATTTTGAGTTTAGACTTTATATAATATCACAGGCTCACCTAGTTGATAATAAATGGTACGATTTAAAGTAACGTATCAGTGGTCCCCATTAATATTTTGCAACGGTACTTAATATCAGTTATCTGAATTATATTGACGCTTTTTGAAATACAAATTATTAATCTGAATTACAATTGACGCTTTCTGAATTAAAATTTACTAATCTGAATTGCAGTTGACTTTTTTTGAATTAGAGTTGAAAAGGTGTAGTATATTCTGTAAAGAAGTTTTGATTTTTCTTACGCAACCCGCTCAAGATAAACTTGTTGTGCCTACCACCTCAAGCTTTAAACAAACATTTACTATGTTACAATTTTAAAGCTTTGTGTCACGCTCCACTGTTTGATAAACCTCCCTACACTGACATGATCCCGAGAATCACAGCAAATAAGAACGTTGTTATTCTGAGCGAGAACCATTTCGAGTATATGTATGCAAGGAGAACGAAAATCCTTGATAAACATACGAATATACAAGATGTTATTTAAATAAACATAAGCTACAAAAGTATGGAATGTATTGGAAGCGATGTGTTTCTGAGGTGTTTGACTGGATTTTTACCCGTGTAAAGAACACACTGTTATCCTGTGTAGGTGGGATTGGTTTCACAAGGAAAGCTCCACGAATATTCTGTATAAAAATAGAAGGGACGGGATGGATTTATTGTTGAGAGTGGGTTTAATTTTAGTAACTTTTTTAATATTTACCAAGATGTTCCTGATAAACACTAAAGATTAGAAATAACAACACACAAAACTAACAATCAATATTAATAAAATTGGAGACCATATATGTTTTTTTTAAATTTTTTTCGTTCTCATAAGTTGAAGTTTGGGAAAAAGCTTAGGAATTATAGGCAAAAATAGGCTAATCGGCTAATTCAAAAACTAAGAAGCATGAATTTTTTCCGAAGGCACAGGTTAAAGACGCTACACTGTCCCAGAACCGAGTGTTTACGTAGGCCAAACAATTTAAGAGCGGCCGAGAAAGTGTAGAAAAGAAAATCATGATCGACGCCTAAAGTCAAGTCGCACAGATGACAACATCCGTGCCGTTCCTCTCGAACGGCTTGTTGAAGGCGCCTGTTAAATATTGACGAAATCGCATCAGAAGTGGGTATCAGAATTGGGAGTGCTCATACCATTATCAGTGAACATGTTGGCTTACCGAACCAAAAGACGTGGTAAGCCCATCAGAGATGTCATCCTTATCCATGACAACGCTAGACCTCACACCGCGTTTTTAACAAGGGACAAATTGGGGGTAATGCACTGGGTAACCCTCGACCACCCTCCCTACAGTCCAGATTTGTCCCCCTGTGACTATTTTTTGTTTGCGCCCATAAAAGAATCGCTTGGAGAGTAACGATTCAAAAACAATGAAGATGTCGAGGAGAGTGTGCGCAGTTGATTAAAAACGCGCACTCATTTTTTTTTTTTTTTTTTTTGAACTAGGAATACTCAAGCTTCCAAAATATTGGCAAAAGTGTGTAGAGCGTGAAGGAGGCTATGTAGAAAAAAAAACTGAAAGTTTCACTTGTGTATATTATCAATAAACAAATGTATTTTTTAAAAAAATACCGTTTATATATGAATCACTCTCGTAGTAAGAAAACAAATCTGTTGTTGAATGAATTTTTACAGAAACACTGTTCTAGAACCTACATTTTAGTGGCATCATAAGATTGCAATATATTGGTTATTGTTTATATTTAAAGATTCTAGCAAACGATTACCATTATTCATTGAATGCTTGACAGCATAAGTAACATTAAATTTATTATTCGGTTAGTAAATCTCGTACGCGAAAAAAAAAAAAGTCGTATGACGATTTATGGTCATCTCTGTTGTACTAGTGACAAATCGTACTTTGATTGTTTTAGATACCAAAGCTTTTCTACGATCCGTTTCAAAAACATTGTTTTGTTTCTATTTTCACAAACGATATTTTGATTCAGTGTTTTGATTTGGTTTGATCGAATTGATTACACACAAATATGTATTACGAAGCTTTAAGGGCAGGGTTACACTATAGTAATCACAACTTTCTCATACAAAACTAGCAAATGAAATAAAAATATTAAATGTATAAGATTATTGGAAGTTTGTGTACGAAGGTTACCTTTTATGTTTGGTAAATTTTGAAAATTGAATAATTTAAAATCTGAGGGTGCTACAAATTTCGTAATCACCATTTTATTATTATTATCATTATTAAATACAATGGAACAAGAGCAGAGCTTGTGTGTTCCATAATAGCACAAAGAATATAACAATTACAACATAAAAAAAAAACATAAAATACATTAATGGTTTATAAATATTGTACAACACTAAAAAAACGTATGTTAAAACAGGTAAATGCCCAGTTTATTTTTAAAATGTTAATAGAGCTAGCATCGATGACATAGTTCAGTAATGTATTCCACATATCGAACACTCGATTAGTGAAAAAGTTAGCACGCACACACTTGGTAAAAGAGTCTTTCTTCAGTTTAAATCTATGTCCACGCAGTCTGTTATCGTTGTTTAAGATAAATATCGACGATACATCACAAGAAAACGAATTGGATACAAGTCGATACATAGTTTAAGGGGGGGGGGTATGGTCAGAGCAGCACATTTTATACCCATTTTCAAGATTTTTTTTTAGAAAACTGTTAATAGTAACTTGATTGGGATAATACCTACAGTAAAGAACAACCTTTGAAGAGTATCCAAAAAAAATTTTATTGAAACATATCGAAAATTGAGCTCGTGACATGAATTTGAAATTTTCGTTCAGGACAAAGAGTTGATTTGCGGTGAGACACATAACTAATGACTGGATCATCTAAAACAAAAAAAAACAAGTAACGCTGTCGAGTTTTTTCAAATATCTAGATTATTTAATTTTTGATATAAGTTTGAAGTCAAAAAAACGAAAAAAACGGATTTTTTTTTTCGAAATTTCTGTTTTCAGTTGTAAAAAATTCCATAAAAAAAAAGCAAGAAAAAAAAATATCTCGACAGCGTTACCTAATAAATTGCCTACAGAAATAGTGTGCAAAATTTCAGAAAGTTATCAGCTACTCAATTAACTACAAGTTACGTGTCGGTTGGTAAATACATATCATTTAATTCACATATCATAATGATGAACCCTGGATAAAAGTCACGACTAGTACCCGGACTCATTTAGTCATGAATCCCACTTCAGTTTGAGATCAGACTTTATAATATATCACAGGCTCACCTAGTTGATAATAAATGGTACGATTTAAAGTAACGTATCAGTGGCTCCCAACAATATTTTGCAACGGTACTTAATTACAGTTTATTACTCTGAATTATATTGTCTTTTTTTGAATTACAGTTGAAAAAGGTGTAGTATATTCTGTAAAGAAGTTTTGGATGTTTCATCGGTCGAGTAGTTTTCGAGTTACATGTCTCACCGACTTGAAAAATAAAATTCCTCAAAAAACGCGTTTTAAAAAATTTTTTTTTTTTAAACATGTTAATTTTTCTTCATACTCACACGGTGTCATCAATTCCGGGTCCGTAAAGTGTAGGGCCATCGGCCAGGATGTCCAATGCATCTTTTTGCTGTTGTCTTCTTAAAACCCGAGCTTCTTTAGTAGCCTCTGCAGCTTTTTGATTAGCTCTGCTAATCCGAAATTTATCCTCTTCGCGTTCCCATTCATGAGAGCTCGTCCCTACGCTTACGCCCATCTCTTCCATAAACGTTAGATATGCGAAATTGCCTTCATTGAAATAACTAGCTGCTACATCAGCTGCAATTTCAACAATTGTGGAGGTTCCACTCAGTATTTTTGGACTTATTTTCCAAATAAGTTGGTTCAAGCTCTCATTATTATTTTGAGTGAAATCTCCAACACAAATATAGCACAGACAGGTGTGGATAGAGTGGGAAGACTCTACTATTACGTATATGAGAGCTGCGCGCGGCTAATAAAGCAGCGTTCTGAAAGGAACGCTATAACACGCGATTTGCGCGAAAATATGAATTTGAGTTATTTGTATTGTTAAGCCTATAACTTCGTTAATTTTGCTCGGATCGACCTTAAATTTTGTATGGACACTCCTGAGTCACTATACAATCGATTAAAAAAAACGATTTTCTGACCATACCCCCCCTTAATAACTTGACTTTAATAAGTGACTTAATAGTCACCGCAAACACCTCGATCCACCAACTTCATGAAATTTAATTCACGTAATCGGGCTTCATATGATGGCCTGCTATACCCATATGGAATTCGGGTTGCTCTGCGTTGCACATTTTAAATAAGGTTAATGTCTTTCAACAAATATGGTGACCAAATGGCAAAATCAAATTCCAGATGAGGACGAACATAGATTTTGTACAGAGAGCAAAACAAAGTAGGAGATGGACGATAAAAAGATTTCTTTATTAAGAATATCATTGAATTCGCTTTCTTTGCACATTTGCACATGTCTGGACCATTTCAGGTTTGAAGTGATCGTAATCCCAAGATCCCAAGATTGTTGTCCATTTATTTGGTACTGAACTAGTGCATTATTAGAGCCAGTGTGCAGTACAACCGTTTTTTTCTGGATTTAAAGGTATTAACCACTTATTTGACCAGTCCATCAATTTATCCAATCATCTTGAAAAATTGTTGCATTTGTAAGAGGATTATTATATAATTTGGTGTCATCAGCATAAAAAGATCATGAGGAAGAAATTTTCGTCATCAGTAAGTCATATTTATTCAAAAACATCCAATTTTGCTCAACAAAAAGTTCAAATTTGTTGAGTAGTAATTATTATTTACTTCTTATATCACCAACCATTTAAATATGCTGTTTGTACTGTATTATTGGAGTTTATGTTTATAAATGACTATATTACTTTGATTTTATGTTTATAATGATTGCTAGTAAATGTTTATAATAAATAAATAAGATTCAAAACAGTATATCGCTAATAATTCGATTCAATTTTTATTTATAATTTGCATTAAAAATTATATTAGGTGTGTATTGCATTATTTAAAAGTAAATTAGTATATTATACCTACATTTAAAAAATAGAGACATATAGTCAGTTATAAAATATCAATTTTGATCAAGACTATTTAATTTAATTTAATAATAAACGTCTAAATTATTATTTTAAAACGTTTGACATAAAAATTAAAGAGAGCCTATTGTGGCTTTTTGCCTTGGAGTTCCAAAGAAATAGCATTTAAACTGTAGGGTTCCTCAGATGTAGGAAGGTTGAAGACCACTGGCCTAATGTAACTTTTTGGCCAAGAAAAAAAATTGGGGCACTAGAGAGTTAAAGAATAACCTCTATCGAGTTTCAAAATTGACCGCCATGGCGCTGGGATCTTAAATTTATTTCCCTATTGTAATGTTAGTTACTAAATTATCTGAGTTTGCCAAAACTGTAATTAAAAAATCATTATATTCATGAAATTGCTAAATTAAATGGATACAATAATTAGAAAATGTGTTAATTAAGTTAGCATGTAATTTAGTAGAATTCATGAGCAGCACAAAACATTGGCAAATGTCATAATTCATATAGAAAACATGAAAGCCATTTGAAATGGTGTTAGACATCTAAAAACAGTAAACTTTCTATGCGTACAAAATGAACATGTATGCAATTCGTGCATTACCACTCACTTCCCAATGCATCGTGCTCTAATTGTTGTTAATAGTCGTGTAAATTTACAGAATGCCGATAAAAAATATCATGAATCACAATTATGGCCGTATTATTCACCATCGTGTGTAGACCATGCATTTTTAAAAGGTTCCAAAACGATTGCGGTTTTGACAAAATATTTTTAACGGAACTTAATACGATTTATACTCTTGTTTAATTAGCGTTAAAATAAAATTCAAACTAAATTGTAAAAGCAGTTTATAAACACTTCTAGCTTGCACATACAAAGTCTAATTTGGTAAAAATATTCATTCAAAAATATGTTCGATTAGTATTAGAACGATTAGACAAGTAACTGGGATAGCTATTATGCCAAGTAGATACTCTTTCATTGTACTATCCCATGACCAGGATAGTAGGTGTTTTCACAAAAAGACACTAGCATCTCATAAGCGTTTAGCCTAGCAACGAAGATGACGCCGCTGGTGTTTCGTAGGTATAACTAGGGATGTTCCGATACTATTGATACGATACCAGTATCGATATTTTTCATTCGATAACGCGATTTTAATATCAATACTAATCTTCCGATACTTTATTAATATCAGTACATTTGACCTAGTATCCAGTTCCGTCTTTTCCATAAAGGCACATAGGGCACGAGGGCCTCCGGCTTGATGGGGGCCTCAAAATGCCGAGGTCGTCGTTTACACGGAAAAAGGAGGAGCTCAATTTTTAGTGTAATTTTACTACTTTTATTAAAAAGCCTTGCAAATGAACCGGCGGACTTGAATATCTCAGCCTTACATACTCCAATAAAAACAGATGAATTAGAAGAAATTTTCCCGAATGTGGAAGTTGCTACAAGAATATTCCTTTGCTTAATGGTCAACAATTAAGAGCGCCCATTTTCAAGGCTAAAAAGAATAAAAAATGAATTACGAACGACTATGTTACAAGAACGACTTACAAATTTGTCAATGTGTATAGAAAGTGATATGCTTCAAAAATTAGACTTTGAGGACATAATAGAAGTTTTGCACAACAGAAATCCCGAGAGAAACCATCGTCATTAACGTAAATCCAATTCTCAAAATAGTAATCACTTCATTTATATTTGATTTGTATAAAGCTAACCATAATAACCAATAAAGTCACTAAATAAAAGTACATACTGATGTTTTCATTCACTTTTTTTTGGACTTTCTAAAATGGCCCCAGACTCTGTGTGCCCAAGGACCCCTGCATAGCCTAAGACGACCCAGCTAGTATCGTATAGTTTCTTTTTCTTTTTTTTTTTTTTTTTGTTAAAACAATATGGTAAAATTTTTAATTAACACACATAAATATTTCTGTACTTATTATTTTTTTTTCAATAAGAAACACTTCTAAAAATTGTACTCTTGTAAAAACAGGTAGCGCGTGGTACGCAATCGCAATGGCGCAGAACATAGTACGCCAAGAAACATGCGTTGAACGGTTTAGAAGTTGCAGGCTTTTGGCGACTTTTTTCTCTACGTTTGAGGTTATGAAATGTTATTGGTTATTTTTGTATTTTAATTAAAAATGTAACCACCAAGAAGCAAAGGTTGGATCTATTTAATCAAAATAGACCAAGGAGTTTTCTCGGTGCTTGCAAAGAGGAAGAGTGGAGTGTTTAATTCTACTTTAAACAATCACTCAGACGTATAGGCTTCAGCAAGTGTTTATATACACAAGTTTTGCAAGTAAAAGGTCAGAAATCCATTCGTAAAATGTTTATTATCTTCGTAATCAGTATTACTTTCTTGGTTTCAATATTTAAATATGACTTCTCCTTTGACTACATGGAATCCATGAGGGAAAATATTCTTTCTACAGAAGTTGTGGTTCCTGGCAAACAAAGGATAAGTATTACTAGATTATTACAATTAAGTCCAAAAACCATTTTTGTGCATTTCTTTAAATATTTTAACCCATCTGTCAGCTACATCAATTCTTTCTCTATTCCATTTCACCAAGTGATTAGTTTTTACTGTCTTCTTTAGCACCTTGGAGAGAGTTAAAATTTATGACTTCCTCAAACGGACCTAAAATGAAAATTGTACTTAAACAACAGCACAAAAAATCGGTACATCTTCAAAACGGGACGTATGGTCGGCCTATATTTTAAAAACATGCGTGACCGTTTCGTGAAAGTTGATCCTTTGGGAATATTATAGTTTCTTTGGATTATATTGCAAAAATAATGTCTTCAGTGATCCAGTTCCTATATTCTATTAATACACAGCTTATTACTAAAAATATACAGCTTACATTGTATAAATTTTATGAAAAATTAAATCCTTTTTGTAATAGATTCAATTCTAAAATGTCGGGAGCATTTTCTAGTTTTCCATATTAGTTTTTAAGACCATCCACAATTGTTGTAAAACCGTGAACAGATTACGATTGCGTTTACCGTTTAATGGTGTCAAATCCTCAGTTAAGTCGCTAACTTAACCGGTAAACATGCATATTTAACATAACTCGAACTTGTGCCCGTATCTTTCAAACATCGATAACTGCCAATCGTTGATTAAAAAAAGTTTCACCCTAAAAACTTTGTTCAACGAAATTCGTTATTTATTTAAATCTCTACTGGAAATTCTTGTTTACAAAGACTTTTCTGCGGTTTTCCTTTTCACGCGTTTCACACCCATTCTTTCCTGAAAACATCGGTAGTTGTTCAGGAGTTTTACACGATTTAAACTATTTTTGGATAGTCTAAACGGATATTTCCTGGTTCAATTGGGTATAAGGAATAAAGTTTCAGGTATACTATAAAACAATACGACGAAAGTTTTATGATTTCTCACATAATGATTTACAAATGTGACATGTAAAGAACTAGGTCGCCAAAATAGTATTTTATTTAACAAGCTTATAATGAAAGCTGTATTTCAGGAAGATGAGGTTTACCATCCGAGCCGTAGGCGAAAATGGAGGCATCACAGTTGAGAATATTTTGTGACTGTAAAAACGCCATCCAAAAATCGAGTTGTCCTGGATTTGAGAAAAACAACTATTCTCTAATTGATGATGCAAGTAAATGACTTAAAGATCTTGCGATCAGTGGTAAAATTATAAAAATATGCTGGATTAAACACCACTCAGTTTTTGAGTTCAACAACGAAGTCGATCTAGTCAAAGAAGCGGCTGTGAATGGATTTCTCTTAAATATTCCTCTAAATAGTAATGAGATTACGTCTATCTTCAAATCTTCCATATACAGCCAGTTTCTTCTTCTTCTATGCCTTCTTCTCTTCTCTTTCTAGAGGTTGGCAATCATTAAGGCTATTTTCTCCTTGGAGATCTCGGGTCGACATAAATGTCCAGATGAACAACCAAACCACTGGCATAGATTTCCCAACCATTAATTTCTTGATCGTTAGTTAGTTAACATTTATGGCGCAAAGCAACAAAGGCTATTTGCGCCTAACACAGCCCATTTAAATGACTACACTACATATCAAAAACAATAAATTAAACAATCAATAAAAAGATAAAATCAATAAAATTACGCATACTTAATAAAAGAAATCTTGCACAGACAAACACAAATAAATAAGATAAAAAGTCTGTTCGAAAATTTGAACAGACTCAGGGTGATGGTAAGAGGCTGTAAAGGGGTCAATTGCCATCGAATATCACAGTTTAGAAATAGAACACATTTAAATAAGGTGCAAGACTTCACACATAAAACTAAGTTCGATTCTCTCAAGAAGAGTATCAGTCTGTCCATGAGTACTCTGTCGTCACCTAAAGCAACTGACAGGTCATAGCACAGGCCTAACCTCTCCCTGACATCCTCGAACTATACACATTCAGTTTAAATGTGTAACACAGACAAATCTGCATTGTGATGGCGGTTTCCTCCCTGCGGTTAATTCTGCAGGAAGAACCCCATGGTTTAACGTCTCCCTTAATCTGTCGTAGCTTAACGTTCTGTGTGCGGCTCCACTCATGCTGCCACATGTCTAAATCCAAGTGTTTCAGATGACTCTTTGCGTCATCTGGAAAAATGAAACTCACATCAATCATAGGTCTGTGGGAGGCGGATTTTGCATCTGCATCTACCGCTTCGTTGCCTTTAATACCAACATGTCCCGGTATCCAAAACAGCTCTACCCTCACATTCTGATGTGGATTAGCAACCGGATCTTTAGTACAAGAGGATGCATTGAATCTGGATCTTCGATACTGTTCAGAGCGCTCATCGAGTCCGTCAAGATAACACTTGACCGACTTTGCTCTGACGAAACAAAACACAGGGCCTTGAAAATAGCGTACAGCTCAGCAGTGTACACACTCGTTATGGTTTGCAGAGGGTACTGAAACTGTTGGCGTGGATTCAAAATACGAACGCACACCCAACCCTGGTTCCGGATTTTGATCCGTCAGTAAAAATTACAGTATCATCGAACCTAGGGACCAGTGTTCTTTGTAACACATGTTGGTATTCGATAGGCAACGTAGTATCTTTATCAAACCTAGTTAATGTGAGATTCACAAGCGGATGCGACAGCGTCCATGGTGGGACAGCACACCAAACGAAACTTACCAATTCGGGCATATTAAAAAAAAAAAAAATTAACTAACTTACGAATTTCGGATCGCCCTACACAACGCTTGTCCAAAATCTTTTCCTGCAAGGTTAGTTGTGGCAGTTCGTATTTCCGCCCTCTCAAGATATGTTCAAGATATTGCAACCAATGGCAACCAGAATACATAGAAACTCTGCAATTCAAGGGATCATAATAAGGTCAAATTCCATAAAAAAAAATGTGGTGCCAGGGACCTTATTAGAGATAATTAGCGCGGCAGTCAGCTTATTAATGAATGTTGTTTGCTGAAGTAGTATCTATTATTTCGTTAATTAGTTTCAGTATCCCTTTATCCGATCAAAATAATACAGTTACAAAATTTTGTATTAAATATGCATGTTCCCCGTTAAATTTTGTGTGACTAAACGGATTTACCGGTCGTAAAGTATCTTTTGTCGGATTCTAAAACGTAATCGTTTTACTACTTCACAAGAGCAGTGACGGGTTTGTTATAAGCCACGTGAATTATACGGATTGTGATTCATCGTAATCATGATTGCGATTCATCAAGCTAAACTTGATGTCGCCAGGAAATGGAATCTCCTAGTATACCACCCTGGAATTGCAATTGATAATTATGTGTGTTACGAGAACACATACAAGATTATAGATAAGAGAGCAATTTGTATTGGGGTTAATTCACAAGCGGATCTTAAGGGGTGGGTTCGGGGAACTATAACCCTGGATATTCAGGCCGTTATAAGACATATGCAGCACTAAAAAAATGTTTACTGTGGGTTAAGACAAATTAAGTATGTACTTGTGTGAAATATAAATTTTCACATATCCTATTTCAGGATTTCGCAGGTATCTATGGTGGTCAATACGGAGCTAACCATTTTATCAGCATACGGACTGCATTTCACAACTTTATTTGGAGCCAGAGCAGATTCTAGCCTCACAAACAGGATTGTGGAGTCGGAGTAAGTCAGTGGTAACAAAAATTCCGTAATCGGATATGGTGTCGAACCTTGCAAAGAGTTTGACCGATTGCCCAACCTTGCTCACAGGACAATTGGAGCAGTAATAAGAGTGGTATGAAAGGAACTATCCAAACTATGGAATGTAAACAAGGAAATAATTAAGACTGGAATACGGTTTCGAATTTGAATCTAGATTAATAAGTAACTAGGTCATGTAGGTACTTGTTAAAATGTAATATAGAAATACAGTTTCTACTTACGGAAAATAAATTTGCAAAACTACATCATCACACTGCACAGTATAACATACCTGAAACAAAAAGAGAAAATTAGTATAATTTCTTCAACATACACTTTTATGAAAATTTAACTTTACTTATCAACAATACGTGCAATGTGTATTAAAAATACACACACCGGCTAGTTTAAAGTTAGTTAAAATTTTTGGCGCACAGCAACAATGTCTATTTGTGCCCGACGAGTTTAAAGGAACAGACATAAAAATCTAATTATTTTCCTTGTAGTGTACATATTGTTGATATCTCTCAGGTAATCTTCTTGTACGATGTTTATTGAAATAATGTTCAATCGGGTTGGGATCAGGGGAGCCAACCCATTGTTGTTATACCCACTTGATTTACAGTCTGTTACACAGTGGGCGATATGTGGGCGCGCATTATCCTGCATTAGGGTTAAATTTTTCCGATATATGGGGCAAAAGGTACAACATGGTTTTGAAGAATATCTATAATGTACCTATCTGCAGTTAACGCTCCGTCATCAATCACTTATAACTCTGTGCGAGCTCCCAAACATATTCCACCCCAGACCATAATTAAACCTCCACCAAAAGATACAGTAGCAGCAAAATTTTAAAGTGCAAATTTTAAAGTGCATTTTGTTCTCCTTGGCGTCGATACAATCTTCGTTCATTGTTTAGTAGAGCATTCAGAGCTATCTATATCTAGATAGCTCTAGGCCAATGTTTCTCAACCAAAAACGCACCGCGGACCTGTATAATATATAATTTTCTAACGCGGACCACTAATAATAATTGTTGGTTAATTTTTTGCAAGAAATCAAATATATTTGATGTGTTACTAATTAAATTTATTTTATTTGTAGAAAATCACAGAAAGTTTACAGAAAATAAACAAAATATAAATTATTTACATAAAAAAATTTGCATTAAAAATAAAAGAAAAAAACTGAAAAAATCACATATAAAAACTTTCGCGGACCACTAAAATTTTTTTGGGGACCACCTATTGAGGAACACTGCTCTAGGCTACAAAATAATTTAATTAAAAAAAAAACATAATTTTTAATCTGTTCCTTTAAATTTGCCGGTGTGTGTATATACTCTAATTTTGTCAAAAAATAAAATTTAATAAGCCTCCCAAGAATTAATGTCACTAATGTTTAAATTCCTAACCACTTCTTTCAGAGATATTCGCCTATTACTTCAAATGAGCTTGTCAATTTTTTTAATGTTCCCAGGATTCACAACAGACACTATATGGGCAGCATGCGGCAAATCCATCCTGGAAGGATTTGTACCAACCAAAGACTGTTCTGAGCGATAAATATTCTTCTTCAAACTGTATGTTTTTTTTTTTAAGTTCTAATGAATCTTAGTCTGTTTTACACCTTCATTGAAGAGATATTTTGGTACCTACACGTTTTGCAACCGAATTTGAAACAACGATTCACGTCATAGTTAGTATGCACGCAGTCAAGTTGTAATTATTTATAACATTAGATAACATGCCTACTAATATGAATATAAATCTTCTTTGCAGTAATTCTTCACTTACGTAAATAAAAAAGATACATGTCAGTTTAGAAGCTTCCTCGCATATTAATTCATTTTAGCATATTAAGTGGCAGAAATATTGGAAATTTTGCCATTCCTGCAAATATTAAAAGAGCCATATTTCGACAGCCAAAATACCAGATCTAGCAATCTAACTGGAGAATCGTATTGTGCCAAAACCTGGTCTAGAAATTTTAGCGATTCAGGCTTTGAGTTTTTCATCCTCATCGCATGTCATATACACTGCAATCGTTCGCATATATTTCTTACCTACAACAGCATCCTCCAACTAAAGTACGCGTACGCCAGAGGGTATGCGCATAAATACTGGAGGTACACGAAGAAAATGTAAAATATAATTATAGATTCCTTTTGGATTTATATCACCGATGAGCTTCTTAAAGGAATAGATCCATTCAAATAGAAGAGGTATTATCCAAATATGTGCTATTTATTTTTTATGGTTAGGGGCAAGTGATGAAAAAAGTTTAGAGACCACTGATCTACAAGACCCTTTCATTCAACTCAACTTCTTATAAATAAGTACTGTATGATAAAGTTTTCCCCTCTGTGTTTATGTCAAGTTCCTACGTGGAAAATATAGTTTTTCTTGCGTCAGGTTGGTAGGAAAACTAATTTGGATGCTTGATAAACATAATTAATATGAAAATTACGAACATTTTCATGTTATTTGAGTGCTTTTAGTTTGTGATGCTTCTGCAGAATCCACAAAACTTTATATGTCGAAATTAATTTTAATATTATAATTTAATTACCAATGTAATTGAAAAGCATCTGTCGCCTATAAACCACACAAAGGATAAAAAGATCAGCTGATAACATTTATATATTTAGCATATCAGCTAGAACTTCATCTTGCGAGTACTGGAATACAAGATATCTGAAAAAAACATTTAGCAGAGCTATATGCTGTTCACTTTTGTAAAAACAAACTAAGAGAAAATTTTGATTCTAATAGTTTGCAACTTTGAAATTGTATGTCATAAAAAATTATATCTTAATTATAATTATCATAACCAACAAATTTAAAGTCTGATTTATGACGCAAGGAAATTTTTTAGATGACTTTTAAAGTCAGTACTACACTATAAAAGTAACCAAAACAACCAGATCTAAAGGCTATTCCAAACCTTTAGGCGGAACTAGAATATTCTATTAACTTTCATAGTCTGATTCGAGCTTTTGACCGTTTTAGTTAAGCTTTGTAAATCATACTTGCAATAAACATTTTTAGGTTAAAGTTAATATCATTATAAAATGTCATTTTCATTACATTTTCATTTTTAATACAAATGTCTTATTTCTTAAATTCTTACACCATCCAAAATTTTCAAAATGTAGTATTTATTTTATTTTTCTAATAAATGTCACTTAATAATAAATGCCAACATGAAAAATTAAATAATATAACCAAGCTATGTTTTTCGTTACAAAAGTGAACAGCATATATATACTTGTTTAGTTGTGACCAAAAGTCAACCAGACTACCCAAGAAAGAAAAATGAAACACATTTTATTCTTGAGAAATATTTCTAATTATGTATTTATTAAAAGTTTTCGTTTGTCTATTTTATTTTTTATTGAAATAAATTGTTTATGAAAACATGATTCTAAACTTTTTTATATATAAAGTATTCATCTTTTTGTATAATAATATACAGGAATATTTGTTTTTTTAATTGGTAAATTGATTTATCTCCTAAAATTGAAAACTAAGATGTTATTTTTTTTATTTTTGGATTTTACCGCTACTATGGCCATTATCCAGTAGATGCATTTATTTTTGAAAAATCTATGTAATAACCGGGATTCGAACCCGACCCCTCATGGTCTAGAAGCCAGTGCATCGCTACACTAACCACTACGCCATGGTGACCGGCAAGATGTTATTTTATATATTAAAATTTACAATAAAACGTATATAGGTCTAATAAAAACATTTTACCATTGTAAATATTTTTAACTGTGTCTCTTTTAGGTTATAACACACAACGTAAAATCTATACGACAAACTTAATTTTTTTTTACCGTATCTGCGCAGTTAAATAGTCACGTGATTTTAACTTATAGCCGATAACGATATAAGCAATATCTATTATAAATGGCCATTGCGCCGGTTCACGCTTTTCTAGATAAAAACTCGACAGTCTTGCTGACAAAATTTAAAAAAAAAAAAAAAAAACGCAAATTCGCCGAAACAGTATCCACGATTTGTTTTCGCTTCCCTCTACTCCATAGACAACCGTCTTATCACAGATCTACGGCAACTTGATTTTTCAAAACTTAATAATTCAAAATTAAGTTAAAAATTGAACTAAAAGTGTTTCATTAGAGTTTCATTTCAATTAAATTGAAACTATCTATTTCAATTAGCATGTAATAAGAGTTTCATGTTATCATGTTCAATTTTAATGTATCCTTGTTACATTTTAGACATTTGATCCATTTTGTTGTTAAGTACACTAACATGAAACACTATTCTAGACAATCAAATATTAACCATATCTTGTAAATTATCAAAATAGCTTTGCTGTATTTAGTGATGCGTCTATGTTAAGGGTCCTAAGATCAGAAGCCGAGAAGATCATGTCTAAATGATCTGAGAGATGGTCAAGAGCGTTTGAGAGGGTCTAGGTGTCACATGAGACGAGTGCTTTGTAATAAGCAATTAGATTGCCGTCGAAAGCAGATCTCTCCTCAGGTCAAGATGCTCAATCAACCTTAACAAGATGATACGTTACTCGGTTACACTTGGGAACAATTCTACCAATCACATTAGATCCATTTATCACAAGAAAAATACTGCAATAATTACTATTTATGCACGCACTCAGTATTTTTGATAACTATAATTTATAAACAATTAGTTAATTAGTTATTTAAAATTATTGGTGCACAGCAACGATGAGTATTTGCACTTAACACAGCCCATCTAAATGACCAGAGTATATATTAAAAACAATTTCGCGTGCTCGTTCAGATCCACTAGACTACGAAGGCATGTGATTGAGTATATGATATTAGTGTTGACATGCTGTGACTCCAACTAAAATTCACACTGTCTCATGTGTTTTCACAAATAAATATAAAATAAGTACATAGATGTTCAGTATGACTGAATCGCAATGCAATAATACATATCTAATATAGAAATGTAAACCAATCAGAATCAACATCAGAATCAACAATGTAAAAAACAAGTTCGCGGAAATACAACGCCAACTGCACGAATATCAGTTTTATTACACAGACGCGTCAAAAACAATTGTACTTGCTGTACATAACGAAGAGTGTAAAACGTACCAGTTACCAGCAACCAGTAGTGTGTTCGAAGCAGAAGCGATAGCAATTCTGAAAGCCCTCGTAATGGCATCAGATACCACTTACCGAAACATAGCCGTCTGCACTGACTCTCTGAGTGTACTACAAGCCCTCAACAACACCTACTAAAAAGAAACAGTCATACAACAAATTCAAGACCAAGTACACCAGATGACAGCGGAACCAAGGAAAACAGTTCACCTCATTGTGGGTTCCTGCCCACATTGACATAGAAGGCAACGAACGTGCCAACACAGCCGCCCGAGATTCCACTTGTCATGAAGATACACTCTACCTACCTCCCAACAAAACCTACATAAGACAGATATCAAGACGAAACTCCACACGAGCAGACTAAGTGGCGCGAAACTACCAACAACAAACTACGAACAGTTAAGGACGACATACAAAACTGGAACTCAGGCACCAACAGACGAGAACAAGTAATAATGACACGACTCAGAATCAGACACACCAGACACACACACGAACACCTCATGGCAAACTAGACAACAAACTATGTGAGACATGTAACGAACAACTCACCGTTAACCACATACTAATTAACTGCCAACTCTACACTAACTTACGTAGAAACTACAATTTACAACAAGACCTTAAAGACAACTTAAGACTAGACTCAACAATGACTAATAATGTACTCAACTTCTTACAGGCAACCAATATTCGTCATCTAATATAAGTTCAAAAATTAATAATGTCAATCAATATACTAATTATGTATCAATTATGTAACCACAGTAATTTCAGGCACTAATAGCCAAGCAGCTAAAGTGTCTTAAAATAAATAAATAAATAAAAAAAAAAAAAGAATTGTAAGCCCAAACGCCGCCCGTGTGTAAACCTTCATAAGACCGCCCTTTACTACTATTCTTTACACTTATAAGTATTTGTCGTTGCGTGTGCTATGTCGTACTTTTAATATTTAATTATTAACCAACTATTAATTGTGCTATCAAATATAAATTACCACAAACGGTAAAGTTTCAAAACTAAACGGCTTAAAAAGGGCAATGAACTAGTTTAGAAAGATTACCTCCATTAAAAGAATGTAAAAATAATACCTGATTGTTATGTATTACAATATCATTATATATATGAAACGATTTTTCATTTTCAAACTAAAGTACCCAATTGGTATCGACAAAATAAGTTTATCCAGAAACTCTTGTCTCAGATAAAAAGGTTTGTGTTACTTCATTGGATTTCATTTTCTATATTGCAACATGCCAGATACACGGAAAAAAACTCGAGTAGATTATGCTGGATATAAATAATACTTGTTTTTATCTGGGGTGGAATAGTGAAAAACTTTTAAATTTACGTTTTAAATCTTGGAAAATGAATTTTGATAAGAATTTTTGTTTCCTGTAATATATTTTATAGATTCATTTAGAAGTGGCCAGTGGTTGGTTGAACCAAGCAGGGAAGGAAAAAATGGTATCCTGTTACCTTTTTTTAATTGCGAATTCATCTTGTAAGCTTTTTCCGGAGCATATATCCATTTACTAATATTCCAGCTTGTTATGTTAAAAGCTATTTCTAGTTATCTTACACAATAGGCTTCCAACGCCTAGGTGGCGTATTAGGGCAGAGTTCTTTGTTTCGAAACTTCCGGCCATATAAGAGAAAGTCGTCGTCAGCGTGACGTTAGACAGGATCTATTATCCCTTGCAAAAATTACAATTGAAAAAATGTAAGTAATAATTTTTTGGTTCATTGGTTTATCACTGGCATCGCTTCTCTCTGCTTTTTGTACCCTGTCCAGCCAGTTGTCATCTTGCAGACTTCTTGCCTCTCGTACATTCTGAGTCCAGCTCCTTGCTGGTCGCCCTGGTTTACTTCTGCGCGCAGGAAATCACTCCTAGATCTTTTAGGGCCATCAGCCATCTTGCGTACCTAGAAAAACCCATACCATAAGAGTCTTTTGTCCTCTATCGTCTCCATGATAGTGTTTTCAACGTTGATAGTTGCTCTTGTATAATTACGAACGTGTTTAAGTTTTGAGATACCACAACTCCTTCTCCAAAAGGCCAATTTTACGGCGCTAAATCGAGATTTCTTTCTTTTTATGAGAACCTATGTTTCTGGACCGTAGGTATAAATGCTTTCGACAATAATATTGTAGATAACCATTTTGGTTTTTTTGATTATATTGTCGCTCCACAATACTGGGTTTAATCGACTGATGACACGCCTTCCTTGTCCTGTTTGATTATTAATGTTACCCTCCCTCTTCTCTCTGTTTGACAGGGTGACGCCTAGATATTTGAATGACCAGCAATTTCTGATGATGTCATCATCAATTTGTTGCTATTTATTTATTTATCGTATGGCATATAAAATGTACAAATCACTGTAAATATAAGAAAATAATAGTAATAATTATGAAAGTAACAATAAATAAGAAATAAGTAATAAATAAATAAGATAAGCTAACAGTCAATTATCAATTACAAACAAACATCTAAGTTGAATATATCTGTACCTTGATGTAAGAGCAACCAAAGTCATTTTTGCTACTTTTGAATAATTCCGCCTCAGATAATTTCTCTAGAATTTGATCTAAGTTAATTCAAGTTCGCGCTTACTTTATCACTTCCGGTTTTAATTTTCTCTCCTGGCATCTTTTATTATCTAAATCTAAATATATATCCCAAGTTTTTTTACACAGTTCAGCTAAAAATCTCAAAATCCCAAATTTTTGACAATGGTTGTTCTGACTCCAAGGATATATTCAACTGCACTCTCAGTCGCACTCAGCAAGTCGGTAGCGTGTGCCCTCAAAGGGCATTCTTCCACGATGTAGTGGATTGTTTGCCTGTCAGCGCCACAATCACACTATGGGGATGCTGCCCCATTTGTGGAGCACACCTACCGTAACCTGTCCCAATTCTATTAATGCCAGACCAAATTTTCCGAGGTAGATCGAAGCCTGGAAGTTTATAAGTTATGCACAGTAAGCTGAGAGCACGAACCGGTGCCTTTTCTTCCCATTCTGTAGTCCAGGTTCTACAAGTTGAAGCTGGTTTCTTGCAGATTTTTGGCTTTTATAAATAGTGGATGCCTAGACCGCAGTCTGTTGATCGCAACGCCATCAGCCAGTGAGTGGATGGGGAGTTGCTGGTTATCTTGTACTTTTTGGTATATACTGGCAAGAGCGCGTAAGTGTGGTGGCGGGATATGGCTAAGTACGGGCAGACAGTATGTAGGAATTGACTTAATCGTACTCGATATTATTCGCATAGTGCGGTTTAATTCTACATCCAATTTGTTGCTGCTCACCGACAACGAGATACCTATTCAGTTTTCTATGTATTCATTTTTAAACCCCATTTCTTAGATCTCTCACTTAGCTTTCTCACCATATAGTTGGAATCATCTTCGTCTTCAGCTATAAGAACCTGATCATCTGCGAATAATAGTGTATAAAGAATATGAATGTGTATGAATTACCTCCAATATCTATACCAAAATTACTACAATTGCGTCTCCAGGCTTTCATTTACTGGGAACTTCAAAGAGAATTTACCGAAGCTGAATCATATTTCATAGAGATTGCGAAGAGCATTCACATGTGTGTACAGCTTAATTAGTGGGACTAGTAAGCCTTATAAAGATTCACAAAAGTGAGATAGGTGGGTTGAATCCTCGCCATACTTTTTTCTCTTAACTGCTCTAGCATAAATATACCAACCATACAAGACCTTTCGCTCTAAATTCATTTTGGTCTTCTTCAATCTAAAATTTTGCGTCCATTCTTGCTTTCAGCAATTTTCCATTTCACCTGGCGATAGAACTGATGACACTTAATCCGCGATTATTCTGACAGCGGCAAAATCTTAACTAATGAAAATACTGTGCCACTATCTCTCTTTCTCCTTCTATCTATCTCTCGTACTATATTCGCTTATCAGTTTTTTATGCAGTGTTTACTTCGTTGTGTATCTAATATCCTGAATTTGTTGCGTATGGCAGAGCTATCAGATTACCCCAAATACCAACGAGCTAAGAATGAGGATTATCGATTTCTAATTTTGTATCATTCATTATGAATCTGCACAAAAACACATTATATAAAAAAGAATCCTTGGGTCCTTTCTATCTTCCTCAACCATAACGCAATTAATTATAATTTGAAAACTTTTAAATTTGTGTTTTATTTTAAACTTTTTTTTTTTTCAACAAATAGCGTTTTCGTAATTGAAAAATAAATAAAAGTGTTCTGGAAAATTGCCAACACTTTGAAATAGTTGTTTACTCTTTACGAGTTTTATCATTTCTTTTTTTTTTTATTTTTTCTTTCTACCGTGTGCCCTTTTTAATTTATGACAGACAGAGGGTAATAATTTTAAAATTTGGTTATTACCGACCTGGTTATTAGTATATTAGAAGAACGTTGTCGATAAATTCATTAGAGAATTTGCATTTTTATGACCTGTACTGAATGAGTTTTACAAATTACCTGATTTTTAATTACCTGTAATTTATCTTCCTTAAGAGCAATTTGTCTGCAACAAGATGGGGGCGCTATCATATGATTTGTTACAAAGTTTACGACTGTAAGGGAGAAGCAACTCGGTAATGTTAGAATTTTTGTTTTAAACACTTAGTTTATAGCAGTGCTACTCAAAGTGTGGTACGCGAGTCACAGGTTGTCGGTACGCAGAAAGAAAAATAAACAATAGTCTGTAAATATGGCACAAATAAGGTACAGTCTGTATAATAAGACGTCCTTGTTGATTTTTGGCGAACTATAAGAGAGAAATGGAAAAACTAAAAATAATTTAAAAATTTACTGTAAATATTATTAGGCTACCACCTAAAAATTGGTCCAATCTCCATTAATATCAATTATTGCTTGGCATCTTTTCGGTACACTTTCTACCAACTTTTCAACATACGACTTTTGACAGTGATCTCCAAATCTGTCGTATTAGCTGATCCAAATTTTGAACTTTTTTTGTTCAAATTTTATATTTCATGTACCAAAAACTAGATTCATCAGAGAAAACCACATCACTCCAATAGCGGTCTAAATTTTCCTTGGCCCAAATGAGTCGTTTTTCGACATGTTTCACCGATAACAATGGTTTTTGTTTGGGGCTCCTGAATTTAATACCATTTTCAATTAAACGACTTCTCAGGGTCAATATACTTAACTTACTGTTCTTTTTTAACAAAATTGCCTGATATTTACGTAGAGATAACATAAGACTATTTTTAAAAACGTTAGAAATCACTATATCTTGGTTTTTAGTGGTCACTTTTTTTAATCCACGATTAGGTAAATCGTTAACATTTTTATTAATTTTATAACGTTTCATCCAATACTTCACAAAGTCTACTGACTTGTGCATATATTTTGCTGCACTTGAAAAGGACATTTTTGGCTCTTTTGGGTGGGACATAAAAATACCGCTTCAAAACGTTTTGCATAAATAGCACTCATTATTACATAACCGCACTACTGAAACACAAAACACTAACTAAACAATTTTTTATCGAGTGTATTAGGTCTTGATGTTCTTATCATGTTTGAACCTGTTTATTATTTGTGTTATTTGTCTTATTATACAGACTGTACAAAATAGCCCACCATTTAAGAAAACAGAATATCAAAGCAATTTTCCTAAAAAAATATATTAGTTAGCAATAAAATTAATAGTAAAAATTCAGTGTTATGTAGTGCAGTATATGAAATCGGTTGTAATGAATGCGATTTCATTTATATTGGAAAAATGGAAAGAAACTTCAGTATTAGAATTAAAGAACATATGAGAGCATGGAAACTCATTCTTTCACTAATAGCGGCCTTAATATAAGTATTTGAAAGCATTCGATGAGCCTCAGCCGCAGATTTCTTCATATTGAAGCAGAAAATTAAAACCTCCCGCAAATTACGAGAATTTGGTTCGTAAACTGGCATTTTCAATCGAGAATAACTTTATGAAGCAGACACAAATTGACTAATGTTTTTATGGGGTTATGTTGACACATGCCCAAGTTTATTACATGACGTCCATGATCTATTTATTTCGACCACTATTTACCGCTAAAGCCATCAATAGGAAAACGGCGGAAGCAAAGTTGTACACCAATGTATGTATATATTTCTGTAAGATATGTTAATATTTTTATTCTGATGATGGCTTAGAAAGCCGAAATACGTATCATATATTTCATTAAATATTTTTTGAAACAATAACTGAGTGTTTTTATTATTTCCTGTTCACCATGTTTCAACGAGTCTATAACGGATTCAATTAATATTAGAAATAAAGTGTTTTAATACGAAAACTTCATATTAAGACGGTCCCACACAAAGATCTTTTACCTCTAATATACCAGTCAATCCTTGCTAGATGGCAGCAAGAATGGAACTCCACGGCTCAAGATAAAGGCTCTTTTTTTCATACCATCAAACCTTTCATCGCAACTCGGCCATGGTTCTACAACCTTCATTTACCCAAAAAAACAATCTCTACAGTCTGTCGCATGAGATTTAATCATTGCCACTCATACCAACACCTCAACCGAATCAATGTATTAGAAACAAATCTATGCAGTTGTGGAGAACCTGGAACTACGGAACACATACTTTTTAACTGTCGAAATCACACCGCAGCATCTACAGTCTTTTATTCAGATCTCGCGAAAATCCTAACTGCTCCACTTAACTTAAAAACAATCCTTTCTAATCCCACTCCAGCTATTTGTGACAAAATATTATGGTTTTTAACGGAAATCGAAAAAGATATGTAGAATAGGTTCTCCATTAGCTATGCGCTGGCGGAATGGTGTTAAACCGAAGCCAACAGAATATGAAGAAGAAGAAGAATACGAAAACTAAGCAGATTTCATAAAAAATATGTGTTGATTAATACTGTATCCACCATCTCAAAATATGTAAATGTAAAATAATTAAGTGTTTCTGGCAACATCTTTGTATTGTGGGAGACATGTCTATGTCACTAAATAAAAATTTAATTTCCGATATGACATTTGAAATACATACAAGATATTGAAATATATAAAATACTATACAATACATAAGAATTTTTCATCTAAACCGCGTTCAGCAAACACTCTTAGAAAAAGTCAATTGAATTTCTTTAAAAAATAAAAGAAACAAGGGTTGAATATTGAAAAGAGTGGAAATGAGATATCTGAGATTGTATATGCAAAGGAGAAAATATGAGGGATTTGTGCGGACAACAAATAACAAACTTTGACCATAGATTTATATCTGAACACTGAATTATTTTCAATACGTACATACTACATACATATTTCCGGAATGTTTTCAACATGTCACATTTTTCATAACTATTGTAATACGATGTACCATTCTAAACTATAACATGTATCCTATGTACATGATATCTTGACAAAAAATAATAACACAAATTCTGAGTGTATCTAATTTTGTAAGTAGTTAAGAGGAAAACTTCATGTTTACGGTTGTGTAGGTATAACCACGAAAAAACCCTCATAACGTCACTCATTTGTCTGTCTGCTTGTACAGATCAAGGAAGACGTTAAACCATGGGGTTCTTCCTGCAGGATTAACGAATTAAGAAGGAAACCGCCATCACACGCCTCCATATAGGCCACTGCTGATAGACCCATGGACACCTTCGAGGTGAAGACTCCCTTCTGTGTGAGACGTGTAACACAGATTCGTCTGTGTTACACATTTTAACTCAGTGTGTACAGTTCAAGGATGTTAGGGACAGGTTAGGCCTGTGCTATGACCTGTCACTTGCTTTAGGTGACGACAGAGTACTCATGGACAGGCTGAAACTCTTCCTGAGAGAATCGAACTTATTGTTTTATTTGTGAAGTCTTACTTTAAGATGTTCTATTTCTAGACTGTGATATTCGATGGCAATTGGCCCGTTTACAACCTCTTATCATCACCTCGCGTCTTTACACGTTTATCTTATTTATTTGTATTTGTCCGTGAAAGATTTTTTTTATTGGATATGCGTAGAAGATTTAATTTTTTAATTAGAATTTTTTATTGTTTAATTTATTGTTTCTTATATGTAGTGTCGTCATTTAGATGGGCTGCTTTAGGCGTAATAGCCATCGTTGCCAATTTTAAATAAAATCTGACACAATTTTTTCACGATTTTTTGTTACCCTTACGTTTTTTTCGATTTTTGGCCATTTTCTAGATTTTTGGTTTACTGCTCATACAAAACTTAATAATTGGTTTATTAAAGTCCATTTTTTTAGACTAAACATTATAAGAGAATTTTACTAATTCAAATCGTAAATTTCTATCCCTAACCAATTTTAAATTAGGATTTATCAAAACTTTCAAAAAAAAATTTTTTTAAATGAAGAATTATTTTTTTTTTCTTTTTGTTTCAAAATATGGTAACAAGTCAATAAGGACCTCAAAATTACAACCGCAGGTCTTTATCGCATTTCGTTTTTGAGAAACGTCCATGCGAAGATGAGAATATCTATAAATCACGCTAAATATATAGACTAAATAAACTACGAGGAATCCAAAAATTACAACCTCAGGTCGTTTTATCTAACCGTTTTTTTAATTATAATTTTTTTTATTTCACAATTTTCACAGGTAATGTAAATTATGCCATTAAAAAAATTGTCATAATCTCAAAACGCATTGAACATTTAAAGCCCTAAATTTTTTCTAGACTCAGAAAACTATGGAGAATCCAAAAATTTCAACCGCAGGTCGCGATCTTTAACCGTTTTTAAGTTGTACATTTTTTAATTCACAATTTTCACAAATGATGTAAATTACACCATTAAAAAAAAATGTCGTAATCTCAAAACGCGTTAAATGATTAAAGCCTTAAATTTTTTAGACTAAATAAACTACGAAGAATCCAAAAATATTAACCGAAGGTCGCCGTCTCTAACCGTTTTTGATTTGTGTTTTTTTTTTTTATTTCACAATTTTCAAAAATATTGTAAATTATTTGACATATAGGAAAACATGTAGAACAAAAGAGATTTGAATGTTTTTATAGCCTATGTTAGAATTCAGATTTCACTCTATCTTCATACCATATTACATTAAAATATGCACAGCCGTTTTTGCGTTTTTGCGACCATGAAGTGATTTTTTTTGTGGATATTAAAATAATAATAGGGGATAGGCATGATTTTAAATTATTTTTTTTTATTATATTCCTTTTGTTGCATATAAACATAAAAAACAGTTTTTCATTTATTTTTTTTTAATTTGAAGGGTTAAAAAAAATCATAAATGTATGTAGCGCGCGAAAACGACGTGTGACGTCATACCCCAACTAAGTGTACTGCGTACAGTCTACACAGTATGTCGTGAACTTATTTGCTTGTATAACTTTTATAGGTTATGTAAAGTTAGTGTGATTTTAATTAAAATAAAGATTAATTCTATAAAAACAATTTATACATGTTTACCGAATTAAATTTTATATTAAAATATATAAAATGTGGAAAATCCAGGCCCCAGTACTTCGAAACATAGTCGAAAATATTGTTTAGTACCGATGTGCACAAATAGTTCAATTAGGAATCCAAAAAACAATTTATATCATTACCTGTTGGCGAAAAACAATAGAAAAGGCGAAATTTGTGGCTGAAAGCTATGAGGCGAAATAAAACCGATATTTCAGAAAAAAGTACATAGTACAAGTGAGTACATATATTTTATAAATTATTTTTATAATAAATGCGTGAAAAATTGTTTAAAAACAAATACAAAACTCTCGAACAATACAATATACACACGTAAAGATTATGTTTAGTCTGTATCTGTGACGTCAAACCCCAGCAGTCTCAGTCGTATTTACTCGGCAAACTTCGCGCCGTGGTCGGCTTATTTCAAATTTACAATATCTTAATTAAAAAATTTGGCTATAATATTAATTAAAATGTGATTTTTGTTTTGTTAGGTGACATAACATTAACATACCAAAAAAATGTGGTTTTAAGGAAATATAAATTTTATGCGTATCCCATATTATCTGAAACTTATAGAAACCAAATATGAGACCCAAAAAATATAAAAACAGGTATAGCCTCCATTTTATCAATATAGATAAAAATGCACCAATTAAATAGAACATAGAAACAAAAAATAAATAAATAAAATAAAACAGCAAAGAGACAAACAGCAGATAAACCGATAATCATACCTATGAAATCCTAGAATTTCTAAAACAAAACCTAGTAGAACTCTCTTGTAACTTTACTTGTACTTTAGTTTTATTTGGAACAGCACTGATTTATTTGCAATTTTGCAATGTTTCATTAAAAAAAGAATAAACAACCTATATGAAAACTAATTAATGATATTCAATGATTTCATTTATAAAAATTAATTGGCAGCAGTCAGGTTGAACAACCTTAGAAAACTAATTAAGCGCTGTATAGCGATCAAATCTTTAGTCAATTTGCTTCAAACTGCACAATAAAAGCGATTCATGAGCAGATTTTCAAGAATCCAAAGCACTTCTAAATCCTTATAATTCTTTAATAAATTGTTTCGTAATACTTTATAAAACTAATAAACTAGATTATGCAAGATAGTTTGAGAAAGAATAGCTTTAAATTTGAAAAGGTTAAGAGTTGAGGGAAGTTTCTAAGATTATTTATCCACAAAGTTTGAATAGTGAGTATTTTTGAATTTTCAAAGAACATATAGAACATGTAAATCTGTCTAAATGTCTACGTTTTTAGATTCAGCCCATACGTTGTTGAAAATTCATGTAAACAATCCAAATACAAATTGTTGGGACTTTAAACTAGGTTGAATAAGAGAGATGGTTGGATTCTTTTAAAATATTGTCAGGAAAAATCAATGCTGGAATCCTTCGTAATCCCCTACATATGCCTTACGACGAAGGAACATTGTCAATAAAAACTTTTATAGCGACAAACCGCGAATATATTTCACCAGTTTTTAGGATTTCGTAGGTAGAACAATACCAGGCTAAAAAATCAATGCCTAAATTCCGGTATTCGTATTTTCGAAACCTTGATACTGGTAAAGTTTGTTTTTTTTTTTTTTCACTCGAACCAGAACAGCTGACTGTACGAAGAAATAAAACACGTCCAGGCATGTTTTGTTTCACTCGTCACAATTCAATTAATTCCAAAACAACATAACAATTCGAAAAATATCTACGACGCTCTCGTTTAGTTGTATTGTACTTTCATATGTGCATTATCTATAACGTGTGTCTATAAAATATTTTGAAGTATATCAACTTTGGCAGAAAACGTATGTACACAAGACATTTTCTTTCCAAAAATAATTTCGTTGGTTTCGTATTTTTAATAAATATGTTAATAGACTTGTTAATAGAATGATAATTAATTCATGAAATTTAGTATTTGCAGCTCAAAGAATAATAATCAGAAAATATTTTGAAGCAAAAAAAAAAATAATAATAATAATATCTTTTTCCATAAGAAAGTTATGAATTATTAAATATTAACGAGTTTCAAACGTCGCCCTTTTAGTGACGTCATGTCGGGCTATCTTAAGCTGGGACACTGTATTATGAGTGAGTGAGACATAAGTTGTGCCATCCGAGTACAGTCGAAAAAAAGGTCGGCACTTTCCAATTTGCTCTGAAAATTCATCTTTATGTGACTATTTCACACTAGCGATGGGAATTTCACCTCAGTTTGCGGAACCGGATCAGTGGAGGTCGTTCAGTTTGCTGAGCCGGCTCATTGATCCGGCTCAGTGATCCGGCTAAGTAAAAATGTTCCCGAGACTCAGGTCGGTCAATTGTCGGTCGTTCGTTCAATACGTTTGTTGGTTTACAATATGTAGGTAGAACATCGCTCAGCCGGCTCTTGCATTATGTGAACTGTAAACATGTTTCCGAGACACAGGTCGGTCAGTTGTCGGTCGTTCGTTCAATACGGTTGTTATCTAACATTTTTGCCGGGTTAATAGCAACAAACAATTCAATTTATGTAGCTACTGTATTTTAAACCAGACGTGTTATGTTTATGGCGATGTTTATTGCCCTTATAAATCGGACATCTGGGGGTTGGGCAATATTTTTAATATTTTTATATAGTATGGTTGTAAGAAAGTACAGACAAAGCCTATTAGTTTCGCATAGACTGCCCTACAAATTGATAACAAAATACACTTTATGATAATAAATTACAAGCCGAGTTCTCGCGAAGTTCAACATGACATCGATCCAGATCCGGATCACTCCGGTCACTGCTCACAATCGCCCGATCAATCGTATCCTTGTAATTATGCAGTGAGCCGTCTGCCGGCTCATTTCAATTTGGTGAACCGTGTCACTTCGGTCAGTGAACTGAGCCGGCTCAGTGAGCCGGTTCGTTCATGAACGACCCATCTCTATTCCACACGACTACTACACGAATATTAACGACACCCACATCTATTTTTTGCCGCTTATTTTGTAAGTTGACAATGAAGTTAGGAAATAGTCCTCTTACTACGAGCGATGCGTTGTTGACCTTGAAAGCTCTAGTAAAAAATTCAAAGTATAACAAATATTAATACCGGTATAACTACTAAAAAAATTATAATTGGATTTTTATGACTTTAAACATGAAGTGCTTTTAAAAGTACATGAAATGCTCTCTTTTCTTCACTCAGACAGTTAATCGAATAAACCCAATGTTTCCAGTGTGTGTTTTTTTTTTTTTTTTTTAGTAGCAAAATACCAATAATCATAGTTAATTAATGACTACGAATCTATACACCACAGCTAGATAGGTAACTGCATCCCATGTTCTTATTTTCGGCTACGTGAACCTAGGATGATTAAGTAAAGGATGCGCTATTCGTATACTAACAACATTGACGATTGTGTGGAAAGGTCTGATGAGAGAGAAGGCAATTTATGTCTGTACTGTGTACACTGTAACTACGTAATGCGCATGTGCTACATTTGAATTTGAAAGGAGCGTATTTTTAAATGAAAATAATTATGGAATTTCTTAGAAATTATTCTAAAATCTCGTAATTTCACAGCAAATTTTATAACATATTTGAGAAATGTGTATAACACGGTGTTATTTTTTCTGCGCATCGTGTCAAACTGTGTTTAATTTTGATATATATTTTTTTACATTACATAAAAATATTCTCATCTTTACCTATAAGGGATGGTTTGATAATTTTATTTGGTTGTGATAATTGATTAAATGGAAAGTATGGAAATAAAATATATAACACAAATAGATACACATATGTTTATTGGTTTTGAAATATAACAAGTCTGTTGAACATTTTTCTTTTTGACACCTTGTGTATATCCTACAATTTAGCACAGTAATGTAGTCTTATATTTACATAAGTTTTTACAATTAAATCAAATAATTGACTTTTGTGATTGTCGAAAATATCTTGATTGGATATATGTTCATCCGTAATTGAACATTTTTGTCGGTATATTGCATTTTTTACCTTCATTTGAATAATGTTATTTATATTTTTAACAGAATGGCTAGAGCGCTATAACGTGTCGTCCACAGATGATGTCATCGGCGTCATAGGTCGCACATGCGCATTACGCATAACGAGTGTACGCAGTACCGCGAGTGTATATCTTTCTCACTCAGTAGACCTTTCCACACATTTTACCCACGAATAGCGCATCCTTTACTTAATCATCCTAGACGTGAACCGCATATGTGTATCGCGATTTCCAAATTGTTCTGTGAAACAGATTCTATATTAGTGACGGCCTCATACTTGTTTGTCTGTCTGTCTCACCTCAACCCACGAAATACGCAAATGTATTTTATAAATTTACAATGTAATTGCTGCCATTCTTCTAGTTGTATCTTTTGTCAATATCCAGATGTCAATACCATATAGTAATTGTAGTAAGTAAAATAATTTACATAAGTTTTAAAAATAAATTCACTGCTTAACTATATAGGAGTTAAATATAACGTAGCTTTTCAAAGGACTAACTACACACGTTCTTTGATCTTAAAATATCCTTGTAACAAGTTGAACATCCATTCACAGCAAAATTAACAAACTTCAAAAAGATAAACATGTTGATAGCAGAATAAAGAATTTCTTTTTACATTTCGTATAATTTAAATTAAAAAATTAATTAGTCAGCAAAAAGTATTTATGTACATGAAATGTGTGTTTCATTTACCAAATCAGATGTTGTTGCAACTAAAAAAAAAATTGATGTGAAGTGTGAATTTTCACACATTTCAGGGTTTTGCAGATATTTAGTGAATGATGATTATTTTGGATGCGAAAACAAATTTTATATTAAAATATTTTTTTTGTTAATTTTAATTCGAACGCCTAATACCATTATTTAGGTTTCTAAATATGTGCAGTATTTTTTTTATATAGCAAGGTTCATTAAGAATTTCAAAATTGCGCCTATGGCTTCCATTGGTTGTTATAAGTTCCGCCCCTCTGATTTCGTGTACATTGAAACAGAATTAAATTATAATTTAAACAATTTCCACTGGCTATTAAATTTACGCTTTCAAAAATTAAATGCAACATTTGCCAAAATATAATTAGAATTTTGGAAAAATAATTTAAACAATATAGAAATTAAAAAAAATATATATATATATAGTCAACTCCAGGGTTCGATCCCTATCGGATCGGGTTACATGGGTGAAAAGTCAGCGTCAAATACCACTAGACCAGCACACACGTTAGAGTTTTGCTTGTTACAAAGCTATAACTTGTGTACATTATTAGCCAAAAATCACAAAAAATGCGTTTTTTTCCAAAAACCTAATCTGATCAAAAATTCCTGTTGAACTATTCCGGTTCACACCAATGTACATTACTTAGAATTTTTTCAGATTTTTAGTTTAAACCATCTGGGCTTCAGGGTGTGGGACAAAAATTTTTTTGCACAATTTTGGCAAAAATCGCATCAAAATAGTTTATTTTGCAAAAATAAAAATTTGATCGTTAATCCACGTACTAAGGGATTTCATTTGATACCCTACTCAGAATTTAAAAAAAATATTTTTGTTTTCGATAAGCACATATTTGTTTATATTTTTAGGGGGGTATGTTTTTTAGATGTTTTAGTATTTTTCCTATGTGCGGGTCAAAGAGTTGTATAAGCATGCCAAATTTCAACTCTCTAGGTTTAGCCGTTTGGCTACAATTTTTACCGAACAGACAGACAGACAGACAGACAGACAGACAGACAGACAGACAGACAGACAGACGACAAAATGACGGTATAAGGGTTTTTTGGTCATACCTACAAAACCCTAAAAATCAGCTGTGGCCACCACAGGAACGACCGCCATCACAAAGTACTTGCATTAAATACATTCTAGCAGTAGAGTAGAAATAACTTTTTCTAACAGAGATATTATTTATAATGACCATGGAAACGTTACATATAAGTAAGAAAAAATAGATACTTGGAAAAAAATTCGAAAAATGTCTCAAATAAAAGTTGTTAGTTATTACATTTATAGCAACTTTTGTTACATAAATTTTTTCGAAATATTTTTCTGTTGCTAAATATTCGCAAAAATCTTAAAATCGACACAAGTAAACTCACATTTCTAGTTAACCGATTTTTACTAAAAGTTGGTCAACTCGTGCCATTGATGTCAAAAGCTTAAATATGAAGTTTCATAAAAATCCTTTTAGCCGAATTTGCTCTGCACGTGCACACAGACAGACGGACGGACAGACAGACAGACATGCTAAAATCATGCTAAAAATAGTCAAAACTTTATGTAGGGACCTCAATTCGTGGAGATCCATCGAAATCTCGAAATGTCATAATCGGTATGATCACCATCAAGTACTTAAATAAAATACCCTTCAAAATTTTCTCTGCCATGCTTGCAAGGCATGTGCGCGACAGAAGCATATAAATAAGTTGGCTGTTGATTCATTAATTCATCATTAAACAGACTTAGGGTAACTGCAGCGAATTTCGACTACGCAGGTAATTTCGACTATCCCATTATTTCTCTAAATAATTGCTGCCATATAGCGGTAGTATAACGTAACACTATGTTTATGTGAAAAACTAACCTCACTTTATTTTAAGCCACGTGTGAATGTCGTTAGACGAACAGTGTAGATATTTATATTATTTAGGTGTTAAAATATTTTTTATTGGTTTTAATTAGCAGTTGTTTATCAAAGGAAAGTTGAACAAAATATTTTGCATTGAATAAACTGATAAGAACTGATCCAAATGCATATATATTAGCTGGTAAAATTTGATTTTTATAATATTTTGTTACAATATCACAGGCTAAATAAAACAGATTTGATTGCAGGTAATATCGACTAGGAGGAATGAAGCTACTACGGACTAGTCGATATTACATGCATGCATGTTTCACTTACCTAATTTGACGACAATTAAAATCACGTCTTACTAAAAGTCTATTATTATATTCTTTTACCTAAATAAAATGTAAAACAGACAAGAAACGTTGATTATCTTAAAATTTTAGGGTAGTCGATATTAACATCACTTTTTTGAAATCAACGTTTTTTTCATATTTTCTTTATGTCGAACTTTAGTTGTAATAACAGCTTGTTTAAACGTGAAAATATTTAGCACCTAAAGCTAAGTGAATGAGGTATCGATTGGGACCACTTTCCTACCAAAATATTGAATAGTACGTAAATTAAAAAATAAATAAATTTGGTAGTCGAAATTCGCTGCAGTTACCCTATCTAAAAAACTGAATTATACTAATTTTAATAGACTGTTAGTTTTGTATGAGAAACTGGTATTCTGTGGTGTTTATCTTACCCTTAATTCCTTGGATGATATTTCTCATAACTTTTAGTGAAATTTTTTAAAGCTTATGTACATTTAACTGCGAAAACGTGTAAAAATAAATCATAAAATAAACTGAATTGTTTCGACTTAACGTATATTTTTCTGAAATCTCATTTTCTTTTAACATTATTTAATGTAAACGATGTAATGAATCCTGTGTAATGAGCTGAGAAAATTATACATCCTGCAAAAGATTTGTACAGCGTAATAATGGAATTAAATTCGTAACAAAACTATATTAAATTCTCTATGATATTAAATATCAAAGGAAAATTTTTAATCTCATATGTGAGCAGGATAATTATCTTTAAAAACATAATAATTTGAATTTTAACAAATGTAAAGATATAAAGTCTAAGAATAGAGGATAATCATTCACTTTCAGAATTCACAAGTCATGCTATTCAAGTGATATTTTATCTATTTTTTACTAGAAGATTGATGAGAGAAATACAAACAAAAGTAACTTGTATCATGTATGGAGCAAACTAAAAAACTTGATATGGAGGTCACCAGTTAGTATAGCTATTAACAACGAAATAAATGCCAACAGTTTTATTTTGGATTTGCGTGAAGCCGACTGATAGTATAGAATAAGATACTGTAACTAAATGTCGTGTGAATGTTATTTCACAGTTTCGTAGATATTAGTAAGTGAAACTGGCCAATAGAATGCCGAATGTTTGGGATATTACCCAACAAACATTCAACCATCGGCCGAATGCCGGCAAACTGCTTTTTCTGGTAAATAGCTGGCACTAAAAGTTTGTGCAACGCCACTATTAATAATATACTTCACATTTGTATTTCGCACTCCTCCTATACGAAGTACTTTACTAGCATTTTATGAGCACTCCTTATTTTTATTAATATGTTACATTTTACTTTTGTTTCACCATCGTTGAATAAATTTATTTTTATTAAAGTTGACAATATCGCATCATTCTATTGACAGCAACTTTAATATCTTTATTGATAGTTTAAAACCGATGCGATATTGTCAACTTTATTTGTTAAATAAATTTATTCAACGATGGTGAAATGGCCAAATGAGTATTTATTTTGCACCTAACCATTAATTTAATTTAATACTGGGTAAATATACATATGTTACATTTGAAATACTAGAGTGTGGGTATAGATATAATATAAGCACTGGTCCGTCAGAAATAAATCTTGCGATTATTTTGCACTTTACCGCTGCTGGGCCGGCAATTGATACATCAATAGGCCAGCTAACGGCCACAGGGACACCGGGGTACTGGCCCATTACTTTCAATGCCGGGGAGTATGTGCTTCAACAGTACTGGCCCATATAAAAATGTTTGCTGGTTATTATTTGAGAAAATTAATAAAAAACTTATTTGAAGTGTTTATTTTCACACATTTAAAATGTTTTGTAGGTATTTAATAAGTGTAAGTAGCCAACATAATACTGCACGTCTAGGAATATTTCAAACAAAAACACTCTACAGTGTAGAGAGTAGTGTCTTATTCATATGCGTACAGTCTAAACATACCAAGTCTTCTCAGCTGTTAAAATTTTTGTTATTATATTTTTAATTTCAAAAAAAGACACTATCTTAGCCATGAATTAAAAAATTAATAAATTTTGCTAAAAACACATAAACTGCAAATATTTCCAAAAACTTAACCTGATCAAAAATTCCTCTAGTACGTTTCCGGCTCAGATCAATGTACATTATCTATAATTTTTTCAGATTTTTAGTATAACTCCTTTGGGTAAAAGGGTGCGGGACAAAAACTTTTTTAGCACATTTTTCCTTAATCTACGTCTTAGGAGTTTTCTCTTTTGGTACCACATAATAATTTTTTTTAAATATTTTTTTATCAACGACAAAAAGACATTTTTCGAAAAACTAATCTGATCAAAAATTCCTGTGAACTAATTTGGTTCCCATCGATATTCATTATAGGAATGTTTTTCAGATTTTTAGATCAAACCCTCTGGGAAATAGGGGGGGGGGATAAAAGTATTTTGAAATATTTTTGGCGAAAATCCCAAAAAAAATGATTTTTCAAAAATTAAATTTGCTTATTCATCCACTTATTAAGAGGTGGGTTTGATATGCCACTCAAAATTAAAAGAAAAAATATTATTTTTTTATTAAATACGTATTTGTTTATATTTATCCCGAGGTTTGTTTTTTGAACTCTCAGTATTTTTCCTAAATGTGGATCAAAGAGTTGTATAAGCATGCCAAATTTCAACTTTCTATGTTAAGCCGTTTGGCTACAATTTCCACCGTACAAACAGACACATGAGTGACGACAAGAGTTTTTGGTGGTCATACCTACACAACCCTAAAAAGACATATTTTCAACAACATAAACAAAAGACTAAGAAAAAGCCTGCTTAAGACCTTTGTTTGGAGCATCTTACTGTACGGAAGTGAAACTTGGATACTAGGATTGACAGAAAAAAAAGAGGATAGAAGCATTCGACACTTTCTCATCACCATGAATTGGTTCTTATAGAAAAGGCAACAGGCACTGAGCATCCTTTGAGATTTAACGCGGGTCGGAAATTAGAAGCATAAATATTATTATCTGTAGCAACAACTATGATGTATAAGGCATTACTAATTGCTGCAGTGTTGCTACAGGTGAAATTTCGCTAAAAATGCAGCATAAAAACGTGATAGCTACTGTAACATTGAAACTAGAGTTAATGCATTAATATTCAGATCAATTCTGTAAAAAATTACTGTGTAGTAACGTTACTACGAGATAAAATATTATAAAAAGTACAATTACTTTCTTTCATGATAGTAACTGACCTAGCTCATAGTGACGAATATAGTTACTATGTTCATAGTAACTGAATTACAGAATTGGTCTGTCATATTCGTATTTAATACATAAATATTAGACAGGTACATCTTGGCTCTCTACCAGCGTGATCTGCAAATGATCATTATTTACATATGTAAAAGTTATAAACATTAGCAATTGGATTACACCCTTTTCGTGTTTCTTAAGACTTTTCCTATTTATGCCCCATAAAAATGCATTAGCAATGAGAATAATCTTAAGAATTCGTAAACAATGCAAGCCGCGTCTCTCGAGTCCGTAGTTTTAAATACTAGTCCATTTTCCAACTAACCGAGTTACTCCGAACGGCAAAATTAAAATATTCATCCCCAAAGAAGTGTTCTCTTTAATTCCGTCCTTGGCTTACATCTATTGTCTAGTTCACTACAAAAAGCGTTTCTTTAGAAATTTCAATAATCGAGAAATCCCGCTGACAATTTAGAATTAACATTTTCTTTAGAAATGCAACTGAAAACGGCTCTGTCCAGGCCACCTCAAATGGATTACTCAACATTAAGGAAGTCGACAGTTCGTATCAAGGATATTTTCCTTCCTTCATCTGCATTGCACAGTCTTTTGTGTACACGTTGGTAGGACGTCGAGAGCAATCTCTGCCTCTGTGTGTATAAATAAAAGATGGGGTGTCGTTTACTTCTCGCCAGGAAAAGCTTTAATGAAAATACAATTCGTTTTCCCGACCACGTCTATAAAACTAAATTTATTTGAATGCTCTCCAGCAGTTCATTTTGTTAAATTGAAACGCGTGTAATACATCTTTGTGTTTTTGTTTCTCGTCTAGTGTGTTTCTCGCCATTTGCCACAGGCGAATGTGCTGCCCAGCAACCTGACGCTTGATTAGGAACGAGATACTAAGGGAACGCGGCTTATTTGTTAGTGTATTAATGCCTTTCTTGTTAACAAGGATGCAGAAGCTCTACCTGATGCTCCCAGCTTAACTCGTATTGCTAATTGCCCTTTGTTAATTTAATCATATGAAAATATTTGGCCAGCTTCATATGAGAGCAAGTCAATTTACTTGGAAAACACGATCTATGAAATGAAAACAAACACAGGCTATTTTAAATTTACTCACATATTAATACTGTAATGATTGCATTGAGTAATAAAGATAATAATCCACTCCATGCACGGGCATGCACATCATCTAAATTATTACTGATGAAATAACAAGCAAGAGACTGATTGAATGTATTATTAAAATCGAATGGATTAAAACGCCTAGAAAAGAAGCACTGATAGTGGCACGCGATACAACCAATTTCGTTTGAGCATTTTCTTATAAATATTCAATTTATATATCCTATTTCTAGCAGTTTGAATGAAGGAATGAGTTTTAGAAAACCTCTAAGATTCACTGAAAAAGTTTCAAACTATAATAAAAATATGTCTGCAAAAAACAATGAAAAATATAGAAAGTAGGATATTTTATAATCATGGACTAGCGATGAGTATTACTGTTCGATAGTTTTTAGAAATCGATGTTTCTTAAGGAGCTATCGATGTTTTTGACGTCGATATTGCCAGGTATACAAGTATGAAATGCGGATTTTTTTTTTTTTTAAGAAAACCCATTAGACCTCAAAAGAAAAGTAAAAGTTTATTTATTCAAAGTATGCTCCATTAGAAGTTATACATTTTCCCCAATTTCAGGCAATTTGTGAATACCTCGCCAGTAGAACTCGTCCCCTTTCCCCGCAAACCATTCATCTAGCCATTCTTTCACATTTTCATATGAACAAAATTGCTGCTCGGCAAGTGCGTGACCCATCGATGCGAACAAGTGGTAATCTGAAGGGGCCAAGTCTGGTGAGTAAGCGGCATGGGGTAGCACTTCCCACTTGAGTACCTCCAGTGTGTTGCAAACTGCTTTTGCCTTATATGGTGGAGCGTTATCGCGAAGAAAGATTACCTTGTGCTGTCTTCTTTCGTATTCTGGTCGTTTTATGAGTAGCGAATGGTTCAATTCGATCAGTTGTTGTTGGCAGCGTTGGGTATTAACTGTTTAACCAGGTTTTAACAATTCATAATAGACCACACCCTTTTGGTCCCACCAAGTACAGAGCATTGTCTTTTTGCCAAAGCGATTCGGTCTTGCAGTTGATGTGGATGGTGAGCCTGGGTTCACCCATGATTTTTTGCGTTTGGGATTTTCAAAATAAATCCATTTTTCATCGCCAGTAATGATACAATGCAAAAAAGACTTTCTTTTGTATCGTGCAAGCAAAATTTCACAAGTGTTTTTGCGTTTTTGCATCTGCCTCTCATTCAATGCATGTGGAACCCATCTGCCGACTTTCTGGATGTTACCCATTTCTCGTAGGCGATTGGAAACAGCTTGTTGACTAACGCCTAACTGCTCTGCTAGTTGTTTTTGTGATTGACTATCGTCTTCCTGTAGCAATGTTTCCAATTTTGTATCTTCATATTTTTTTGGAGGTTTTCCACGTTCTTTGTCTGTAAGATCAAAGTCACCACTTTTGAAACGCCGAAACCATCGTTCACACGTATCTTGCGATGGAGCATATTCACTATAAGCTTCTCGAAGCAGCCGGTATGATTCAGCAGCAGTTTTTTTCAATTGAAAACAAAACAGTAGTACTGTCTGCGAATGCTCTTTATTTGGCACAAAATTTGACATTTTTAACACAGTAAAACAAAACTATATGATCACTTTTCAAATTATAACCTATACGCATTTGACACTTAATGATAACTTAACAAAACGCCATATGTGTTGAAACTTTGAACTATACACTCTGTTTGCGCGGCAAGTTTGGAAAAAATCCGCATTTCATACTTGTAGACCTGGTATGTTATCGGACTATCGATGTTTTGGTTGGACATTTTTCTCTCGCGACTTATTGACTGAAAAACAAAAATAAAATCTACATAGTCCAGAAAATACCCAGTTTTCTAAATCTTATAGCACGAACATCATCAACATGTTTATTATTAACAGACAATCGGGTGTATTCTGTAGGAAATGCGTTAAAATTAGCGTCAGGTTAATATTTTTATTGTAACTCCATGTCTAACGTCATTATCCAAAAATGCTATTCTGTAAGAGCATTTGTTAAGGTAAGCGTTAATACAATATTTGTTAACACAGGGTGCTAACTCACCTCGTAGAGAGGCTAATATTTACTACAAGCGCATGCGCTGCTGCGTTGAATTTTAACGGGAGTGTCAAATGCCAAGAGAATCTTAACCTAATATTTCGGTGTTGAATTAAATATTCAGTGGCGAAATTTATTTTAAAAATGGAACAGAAATGTTTGGTCTTGTGATACTCATTATAACTGGTTTCCACAGTGTATTAAATAAAAATATAACTTTAGTCAACTTTTACTTAGTCAATTTATATACTACATTGTATTTTGAATAAAATGTGAATTATATGTTCATTCTATTTTTAAAAAGGTGTTCGGTGATATTAATTATTAAATAATTAATTGATTTATTACGCTATTTCTACTCTGGAATAACACTGTTGTGGTCGTCATTATCAATCTCATCAATTGTTTCTTCAAATAATACACCATTAAAATGTACTGCGATATTTTGAAACAAGGCGGAGGCATAAGTGAAGTTTTGTAGCTTTCAGATGATTATAATTTTAAGTTCTGTGACTCACCAAAACTGCTCTTCAATACTCCCTTTACTTGCTTTCTATACAATTACTTGAACTTGCATCTGGGTTACTTGTATCACAAAAATTACGAAGCGTCATTCTTAGCTCTACTGTAAAAAATTCACTTTAAAAGTAATAGAAAGTTTGAATTTTGTGTTATAATAATTAATATTCCTACCGTATTGTGTTTTATACATTTTTTTAAAGTAACATGACATTTACTTAAATAGGATCAGCCATTTTTGCAAACTAAACACCAGCGTTAACTTTTAAAGCCACCGTTTTAGTAGGCGCTTATTGTAGAACGTTATGGCTATTTTAACGCCGCCGCAATATAATTTTAACACATATATGTTTAGCGAATAGCAATTACGTTAAAAATGTTGTTATAAAAATTAACGTCAGTTTTTGACGCTAAGATCATACTTAGAGTCGACCCGAATATACTTTACTCATACATCTTTAAGTTTATCAGGACGCACGTGTTCGGCCACGCACGTGTTCTATGGATTTATTATAAATGAGACTTTAGTCATTTTTTGAACCTTATTATCTTAATTGCTTCAAAGTACCTGCCAATTTTCTTCCACCTATCGGTAGAATGTTCAAAATTATTCAATTCATTTAAAGCAGCGTAGCCCACTTAATTAAAGGGCAAGATAACTTTGCCGACTAATTTACTGTTAAGATACCCTCGAAGGTTGAGAACGCATTCAATAAAAGCAAAATATACTACAGCTAAAAAATCGACCAGAATCCTATTACAGGTTAAAGATGGTATCATAAATTTCAACAGGGACTTCAGTAAAAAGAATTCGGTTTCTCTAACACTGGAGATTTCTTCAAGTTAAAAACTACAGAGTACAATGCACCCTGAATTTTTATCTGTGTTAATTGTTACAATTAAATTCATTACAAATGATAATGGAAGTCTTTTTGAAGTAAATTAGTAGCAATTTCCAGGTCTTGCATTTATAAAAAAAAACTGCTTTATTAATGTTTTCTTCTACCGCACTTCTAAAACATGCAAATGCAATTAATTATTTTGTTTGGTCAATATTAAATTTAGTTTCGTGTAAAAAATATAGGATTAAATACTAATATGCATGTCATCAAACAAAGAAGACCGACCGCCATCAGAAAGTACTTGTTTAATTTAAGCTGCTTTATTAAAACATGTCTCAAATAACAGTGGTTAGTTATTGCTTTTATAGCAACTTTTGTTGAATAAATTTTTTCGAAATATTTCTCTGTTGTGAAATATTCGCAAAAATCTTAAAATCAACACGAGTAAACTCCCATTTCTAGTTAACCGATTTTTACCAAAGGTTGATCAACTCGTGCCATTAATGTCAAAAGCTTAAATATGAAGTTTCATAAAAATCCTTTTAGCCGAATTTGCTCTGCATGTGTACACAGACAGACAGACAGACAGACAGACAGACAGACAGACAGACAGACAGACAGACCGACAGACAGACCGACAGACATCATGCTAACAATAGTTAAAACGTTATGTAGGGACCTCAATTCGTGGAGATCCATCGAAATTACGAAATGTCAAAATCGGTATGATCACAATACCTCCCTTATATATGTTGGCGGTCAGTGAAAAATAAGCAAACACCTTAAGCTTACTTCGAGCCTTTCGACTTCTGCTGTCCTAGATTTTAAGATACTGGACAAATATATGCAATGACCTATTTGATCAACATATACCATATATTTTATTTTAAAAATTACGCTTATTGATACTAAATAATTAGATTTATAATTTGTCGTTGCATATATTTGTCCGGTCACAAGTAATAACATGTGTTCATTAAATAAAAAAGCTCTAGTTAGCTTTGTAATTTTTATGAATGTATATGTCTTAGACCACATATTTAAATTTGCACTCATAACATCTAAATTATAAAATGTAAACAAATATCAAAAAACTAGAATTTTAAATAAATTTATTGCAGTATTTGATATGAAATATTTATAATAAAGTAATAGTTTTTAACGTTATTTATAGTAATAGTTGAGGTTATGTAAAACAAACGTAAACCGAAATACATTAATTTTCCATAGTCTGTTACCAGTTTTTTTTTTTTTTTTATGAACAAGCGTTTTAATAAATTTAAAAAATTCTACCGTAAAATTAATTAAAGTTCAATTTTTTGCAGAAGTCTGTTCAATAACAAATCAACAATCAATTTGTTTATATACTTCTTCCTCACTGATGCTTGCAAGGCTTGTGCGTATCAACAGTAAACGATTTCGATTGGTTGACGATGATGATGATCAACAATGGACAAACTAACAACAAAACGATATCTACAAATATAGAATATTTATTATATAGATCTAGACTCTAGTAACACAGTTTAAATTTGTTACCGTAATAAAATCCAGATAAAAATTATTCTAGTCTCCTGTATCCATAATTTGAATTAAGTTTATTTATTTCTTCTCTCACGTATAAAAAAGATATAAAAGCGAACTGTGCTTTATTTTCTTTTCAAATAAATAAGAAAATATATTACTTTCCCTTTTTCATTAAAGAAGAAGCCCAGCCGTTAAAAATATAACTGTTATATTACAACATTAACGACTTGGGACATGTTACACCAAAGAAAATTTCAGTACATTCCTGGACATAAGACATTATAATAGTGAGATATTTGGCTCAGTATTTATCATCATCATTGGCGCGACAGCCCGAAATGAGCCAAGGCCTCCTGTTTCCAGGTTTCGTGTATATTCAGGAGTAATATGGTCAGTATTACGTCCATTTTTTTTAGCGTACACAGAAAGGCACCTACAATTCAAAGCCGGTTGCGAACAACTAAGTGGAACCTGTAATTTGTATAAATATTTTTACACAAATTATTAGACATAAGCAGCAATTGAACTCACGTCCGTGCCCTTTCTCGGCGGTCAAGTAGCAAGTACAGACAGTCCCTTGTCTATGGTTTTCTATAAATCTTCATTTCTCCGAGTAATATGCCCCAGGAACTGTAAAATGCGAGTATTCACAAGGAACATCGACTTTTGGCTTCACTCACTCAAGTCCTCTATCATGCTCTGACTTGCTAGGTCTATTATGGCATCTTATATAACAATACTAACTAAAATTTTTGTCGACTTGCTTCTAGAGATGACCGAGCACAAACTCTATCTTTTTGTTTACTAAAACAAAAATTGTTTCGTCCGCAAAAAGGATTTGTTTAAAATTGTCATTCGCTTATCGAGCTAACAATCATCTCGCCTATTCCTTTCTCTTTTTCTTTAGATCATACGTCAATAAATCAACTGTACGCCTTTTTTAGAACCAAGTTTTAGGATACTTTTAATAATATGTGACAGTGATTTTGTAATTTTCATTTTGCGAGAGATGACTTTTTGTTTTTTCAACAGGTTGCAACGAATTCGAGCTGCTTTAACAATTAAGCAGCTTCTGGTGTACGAATAGCTTTTGATCTAGCCACCTGATATTTGGCGGTCACCTCACCAGTTTCCTCGAACAACTTAATAGCTCTATACAGGAACATTCTGCTGATACCAAGTTGCTGTAACGTTTTAAAAACATCACTTTTTGTCAAACCACACTTATGAAGACCAAAACGGTGATTCGATTTTCTTGATCGTCCCATTTCATGATTAATAATTTCATTTTTTATATATGTATACTGGGATAGAGTATAAACATAAACTGTCTTACAGCATGTGGTATTTTGATGTAGAAATAAAGCTTGTCCGAACAGGTCTGTGCAAGTTGTAACAGTATTTATGGCAGGACTAGATATAATGTCCAGATGAAAGATAATGATGTTCATCTTAATTAATAACCATTTAAATGATTCTTCATACATAATACTGTATTTTCCACATTCTAAATCAACTTAGAGGAGAGTGGTTTATATTGTATACTTTGCAAACTTATCCACAATAAATTTTCCGGTTACAATCCCCTTTTCATCCAAAATTTCGATAGTTAGCACGTATCAGACGTTGTCACAGGCGACTATGTCCAAAAGCCTAAGTTATGAGCAATGCGAAGCACAATATCGTACGCACGGTTGAACATTCAGTATAAGCCCTTCACTCATAATGGGTTAAGTTAAATGTCTTCGAACGACAGGACGTACAGTGAACTTTATACGAGCTGAGATTTCGGCACTAGTTGTTTTATTGCGGTGCTTGTATGAAATCTGAAACAATGGCTACTAAAACTTAACTCTTATGTGATGGAGTCATAAAATGGAAACATGAATTAAACTCTAATAGCAACATTAACTATTATTTAATAAATAAAATTCAACAAAAAATAGGATATGTCAAAGACACGATCGCAATCTTTTACCGTAGGATTGTTTATATTTCAAGCAAAAGAATCCTCACAAAAATAATTCATATTTTACAACATTTTATAAAAAGGCTCTGCTAAGATCTTTTATAGTATAATACTGGCCTCAGCCTTATTAATGTTTAGTTTACTCTTCTCTTTGTCCTTTTAGCTCCCCAGTGGAGCATAGAGCGCGTAAACGCGTTTCTATAGCCGGTAGAAAAGTGGTTGGATGGCTAGACCAGCGCACTTCACTTCTTCTTATTTTTCTCTTTAGTTGGTGTTTCAGTTATTAATTCTCATTTACAAAAAAATTTATTTATTTTTTCAACGGTCTCTCTCCACTTTTCTCTATACTTTGCTTTCCTTTTATTTTCATTCCAGGTCATTCCAATTTCTGCATATTCCCTGTTTATGCTTCTTTTCCATGTCTCTATCCATGATTATATTCTTGCTATGTTTTCCATTGGTTTTCTTAACGTGTGTCCTATCCTTTTCCATTTCTTATTTTTTATAGTCCTCCTAATTGGTTCTTGTTTTGATATTTCCCACAGTTTTTCGTTTGTTATTTTTTCGGGCCAGAATATTCCCAAGATTTTCCTTAAACATTTGTTTATAAGTTTGTATAAGTTGTATGTCCTTCTTGTCTCCTCTCCACGTTTCGGCTCCATACAGCACGATACTTTTCACGTTACTGTTGTATAATTTTATTTTAGTTTTCATTGTTATTTCTTTCATACCTTCCATAACATGTTAAATGCATTTTGTGCTTTTACTATTCTTGTCAGTTTACTCTTAATTCCTTCAAAACTAATCATCATCATCATCATCATCATTTATGAGCCATTGACGTCCACTGCTGAACATAGACCTCCCCTTTGCATCTCCTCTCCTCTCTGTTCTGTGCCACCCGCAGCCAACTACTGGCTAGAATCTTGATGTCATCCGTCCAACGGTAGAAGGTCTGCCTCGGTTTCTGGTACTGTCTCTAGGCCGTCATTCCAGTACTTTCCTGGTCCATCTGCCATCATTGACTCTAGCAACATGGGCATGCCACTTCAGACGTGAAATTCTTCCAATTATAATCGCAAACTTTTGTTTGCTGTCTGATCTAAAAGTGTAACGCCAATCATGGCTCTCTCCATCGATCTTTGAGTGATTTTTCCGCAGATTTTCGCGTAATGGTGAGAGTTTCAACACCGTAGGTGAAGACTGGTAAGACACATTGATCGAATACCTTTCTCTTGAGGCAAATGGGAAATACACCTTTTAAAATTTGCCTCCGATTTGCAAAAGCTGCCCATCCTAAACCAATTCTTCTGTTTATCTCTATGGTTACATTATCCCTGCCGATTGTGATTTCGTGTCCCAGGAGTTTGTAGTGAGAAACTTGATCAATGGATCTATCTGAGATTGCCAAATTACCACTCAGCACGAAATTTGTCATTACTCTGGTCTTTTTATTAATATTAAATTGTTTTAATATAGCACTAAATTTGTAAAGTCGATTTTAGTGTGCAAATCAGGGTCTATTGTTACAAAATTAATTCGAATATTCGGAATAAATTAATTAAATATTTATAAACCATCCTGAAATATCTTATTGTGAATTCATCACTTAAAATATGCAGATCAATTTTTAACAATGTTATTTGCGCAATTTTTTTAAAAAATATTATGCAAATTATTTGTAAATATTGATAATCTACCAATCTACATAATTTAAACAGAAATTAGATGAGAGTAAAATGAATACTCATTCTCGAGAATATGAAATGAAAATTCGCCCGGAAGTTATAAACATTATAAATCACAGTAAAGTAACTGCGTTACGATTCTCTTTGATAAATATATGTAGTTATGTTATTCGCATGTGTGTTACAAACATGGCCGTACGTACTTTTACAATATATATTAAATTGTAAAATAATGTAGAAAAATATATTGCTGGATGTCTCAATTAAAAGCAGAAATAATAAATTCATAAAAATCCTTCATATAGCTCTGATTACTGAGTAAATACTCAATAACAATTGTCAACCTGTAAATACAGATTTACAATTGTTTTAGATAATTTTTAGTCATGGCTCACTATTCTTTTTTCGACTAGGTGTATAAAAAAGTGCCCGCCATTTTACTTTTTAATAATGTAACAGATGGATTATTTTACATGATTGTAAAGCAAATTTGCAAAAAAATGTAGTATGTTCCGTTTGAAATTTCAAAGTTGATATTAATTACTAATAAACCGAAAGTGGTTTCATGAATGTACATCCGTCATCAAGTAGCTTATATGTTGCTGTATAAATCATGTTATATGAAATAAATTACTAACTTAATAAATAAGCGAGATATTTGCTGGGTCCACTCAAAAATATAACAGCCTGTATAACAGTTGCAGCGGTTATTTAGTAATTCGGCCAGTCAGTGAGTACATACATTGACAGAAACGAAAAGATTACGCGGTTTAGCTGTGATTAGCGATTGTAAATTTAGCGACTTTGTCAATTATCGGTAATTCTGTAAAATTTTCAAACAATACCTGTATATGGGTAATTAACCAGTATTTTTATTTAAAAGAATTACTGTGAATGAAATCAAAAAACCTGGTTTCAAATATAATTGTGCATTACAAAAAAATATATGCAAATAAAATGTGTTACTCTATTATTTTCAGCACTCGATTAACACATCGTGGAAAATTCGCAGTCGACTGATCACCACCTTTACAACTGCATAAATAACTATACAGGAGCCATATTAGAATTATTGAAAGAAAAAAAAAATATGTATGTATGCTGTTTAATACAAAACTATCATTTTATGCAGTTAATTTCCTGTCATTTGAAGTTAAGTTGGAAAAGTTAGGTTGGTTAAAACTCATTTAATTCATTTTTAAAAGTATCGTTGTGTGATAAAATGTGGAATTAACCAGACAGCATTTTCGAATCACTATTTATTATAATTTTAAAAATGGTTTAAGCGCATATGAATACAAAAAAAGTTTCAGTTTTTTGTTAACAAGCGCCTTCTTTGGCTACAATTTACCGCTGGTATAAAGAACTTGAACGAGGAGGAATTCTGTTCAACACCAAAAAGGAGCAGGTTGTCTATGTCTCCTACAGATGTTATCGAAAAAAAAAAAAACATTGCTGTTGTTATGAAGGTAATTGAAGAAATATTAAATCCACTTATGCAGTAATAGAACATCAACTTAAGATTGGTTCCTTAGCTATTAACAGAATCATAAACGATCACCTGCATTTAAAAAAAGTTGTCAGTCGTTTTATGCCATCAGCTTTCTAATTTCCAAAAACCTGCCCGTGTAAGAATTTGTCTTCTAGCTTTAAAATTCTTAAATTTGTGACAGGTGAAATTTATATTCCTTTTTTAGTCGTACTTACAAGCCAAGACAGTCGTGTATGGATTTATAAAGATGGGAAAACTCAACGACAATAACCAACAAGCATAGAGCCTTGAAAAAATTAATATGTGCAGTATCCTTTCGACATATGAGCCTGGTAAAGGCAATTAAGCTAGCAGACCGGGAGCTCATGACAGTTTTTGGTCTCCGATTTCATACAGCATGCCTTTTGGAGGAGAGAATATTTACCCTGTGACAACAAAAAAGGGATGGTACTAAACCCCTGCACGCTTTCCGGTCATAGGGAAAATTGCATTTCCACTTAAATACAAATTTTTTGTGCTTTTCTCTGATTTAATATTGCTTGCCCTTTTTTCAAAAGAAAGTTATAACAAATTTAAAGTCTTTCAAATATATGCATGCGATTCGGAGGGTCCCAAAGGGCTCGAACGGTCATGTGATCTTGTAATAAAAAAATATGATTTTCCGCGTTTTCATACAGCATGCCTATAATTAAAAGACTTTAAATTTGTTATAACTTTCTTTTGACAAAAGGGCAAGCAATATTAAATCAGAGAAAAACACAAAATTATTGTGCAAGTGGAAATGCAATTTTCCCTATGACCGGAAAGCGTGCAGGGGTTTAGTACCATCCCTTTTTTGTTGTCACAGAGTAAATATTCTCTCATCCAAAAGGCATGCTGTATGAAATCGGAGACCAAAAATGTCATGAGCTCCCGGTCTATAGATGTGCAGAAGACAGTTACAGCTAAATGGTACAGTGAAAAATGTTTGCCTGAAATGTTTAGTAGAGGTCTCATAGAGCATCTTCAACTCGCTAGTTTTTAGATTTGGCAAAGAGCCATTTATGGCTATTTTTTTCGACTTAAAAAAATACGGGGTAGAAGATTTTCATCTAAGGAAAATATTGATACTGCAATTCATGATTATTTTGAAGATATTCCGGAGGAATATTGGTTGGAAGCTTTTAAAAAGTGAATGGAAAGAATGACCAAGCATATCATTGTTAAAGGGAACTATTTTGAAAATATTTAAAATAAAATCCAAAAAAATATTAACCATCTTAAACTTAATTTCAATAAGGGGTCACTTATGAGGAACAAAAGAATAACTAGCGCCCAACATACTTATGTTTTGACCCTTTTAAACAATGTACTGTTGTTCCTCCAAGTTTGCAGCTAATGTCTAATTCATTTCACTGGAATCTATTTATTTTATTAGGGCAGAATCCTAATACTTGCAGTGGAAAGCCATTGAAGATAAGTGAGTAAACTTCAGTAGAGAATATTGTTCACAGACATTAAAGTTATTTCTGTATACAGCGGCGTAACTAGGGGTTTTGATTCCTTAATCAAAATATGTTAAAGGATCACCAAAATACTAAAAGGACTTCCACGAACAACAACCTGTCCAAATAAAAGGATTAAATGGGGTCTTGTCTATATCCACCTCGCGTTTGATAGGGCTCCGCAATTTTCAAACTTTATAAACATTTTTATTTATATTTAACAACTACTGAATATTTTATGGAGAAACATTTATCCCAGAGTTATTAGTATACTGCACGAATGGTACAGCAAGGATAAAAAGAGAATACGATGAGGCCCAATGAAATCCAGTTCGTTTATGCAAGATATCGGAGTGAGACAAGGAGGACTTATTTCACCACTTCTTTTCAAGGCTTACATAGAGAAGAATGGCTGTGTGGATGACACCCGTCATATTAACCACATTTATTACTCGGAGGATATTAGTCCTTGCATCATCCCCAGCCGGTCTGAAAAAACTCTTGGCTATATATAAGAATTACGCGATAGAGCATGGCTAAATATACAACGTCAACAAAACCCAGTATATGGTATTCAAGCCGGAAGATAAAAAATTTGCTGTGCCGAGTGTGTGCCTCAATGGTGAAAGTGTGAAAAAATTATCTTCTTTGTGTTCACATCAAAATTAAGCTGTAATCTATGTTATTTTCTTGATTTTAAAACATTTAACTTGTGTATTGGAAATCCATGAAAACTTTCTGTGTAACGAATCAGTGTGAAATTTACTCGGCATGGCCCCCATCAGGGCGGGGTTGACATGACTCTAACCTGGTGGTCCGGGATTGTCGGGGGTCATCTAGTTAAGTACTAGATATTGCAGCTTACAAAGGCAACTTTGCTGTTAAACAACATGAAGTTGGTCTCATCTTCAACCAGGCGCTCACATGGGGAGTAAGGTGTTTTAGGTCTCCCTTCCCCCAGCATTAAAAAAAAAACGTGTTTTTAAAGAACCCACTTAAATTTTAGAATTTTTTCTTTGTTTTTTGAAGTTATCACTTACGGCAGTAAGGACCTTTGTTATTCAGGTCATTACTTAATATTTTGAGCACCTTTATTTACATTTGCATTTTGGAAATGACGAAGTCTTTTTGGTTTTTGGCCCGACAAAAATGTAGGTCCCAGTACATCCCTGCCCCTATAAAACAATTTTATCTTAGCACCCAAGAAAAAACTCGCTAACGGGAAGGAGGCCCGCGATAGGTTGTGCGGGCCTTGGTACCCGGTTTTAAAATTTTTAAATTTCGCAAATTTATATACATCGTATGTATTTTAGTTACGAACTCTTAAATGGACCAAACAGAATCCTGGAAGAAAATGTTAAATCTTACAGTTGTGTTTTGCATATTTTTTTATTATGGAGAGATACATACGTGGAATTGCTACCTTTAAAATTTTGACTATGATTTTAAAAACTACAAATAGATTTAGACAATGAGGATGGAGAGTGTGCGAATTCGTGCAGAAAGTGAGTTTATTCATCTAAATTTCTGCTTAATTTACACTAATTTAACTGATAAATAGCACGTATATCAGTGTTGCCAACCGTACGATAATTATCGTACACATACGATAATTTGACTAGAGAGTCATAAAACGTACAGAGGTACGATGTACGATACAGTTTTCATTATCGTACGTAAAATACGATAATTTTGACAACTGTACGATAATTGGTACGATAATATTTTATCTGGAATTAAAAATGTTTGAAAATGCTTAATTTGTCCTGCTCTGCGTCTACGGAAAGTAGTTCTGAAAAGCAGCGCAACTGATAAGGTTCATAGGAAAGAGTTAGTACCTTACTAAGTAAGGTACGTAGGTTGCATCTTACTACGTACATGTTTTGTATTTCATTTAACGGGGATTCCCAAGATCACTCCTTGCGTACCTACCACATTAATGAAGAATGAAGAGCAATACCTCATTCAAAAATTGAATTAACTGGACGAGAAAGTTCAGATGAGTTTTGGATCAAGTATCTCAACTATTCCAATGAAATTGTCTAGCCTTCAAAACCTTGCATTGTTTGCATTAAATGTCTTAGGTCTTCCACATTCAAATGCGCAATGTGAAAGAGTATTTCGCAAAATTATTTTAATTATTTTACACAGTTAACGGCGTTGTTTTATCCAGTCAGCATGTGAAGAAACACGGTTCTTGTCAAAATTTCAAACCGGGAAAAGATAGGTTTGAGAAACCGAATAGCAATATGTATAAATTTAAAAACGTGATGAAAAATTAAAAAGATGATTTTTAATGAAGTATTTAATTTATAGTAAATATATTATATATAAAATCACAACTTTTCATTATTGATGTAACTTATTGAATAATATTATACCTATCCTCACAATTTAATTCTAATTTTGAATTATATAGTACAGGCTATTCCAAACGTTTAGGCGGTACTGGGTTTTGAAATCTAGTAATTTTTATCTATTAATTCGGACTTTTGGTAATTTTTTTAAGCTTGGTAAATCATACTCACATTGCAAATTCTAGATTAAATTGTTTGTCAGTATAAAATGTAATTTTCATTGCATTTTAATTTTTGTCATTCTTAATAAAAATTTCCCATTTTTTTTCCGTTTTCTAAATATGTAAAAATGGATGCAAATTTTTAATAATGACGTTTCCATGGTTTCACTGTTGGGATTTTAAATTTTCAGATACCAAACGTGAAACATGAAATAACCCAAGCAAAGTCCATTTTCGTGACAACCTAAAAGAACGAAATTCCCATTTATTTCCTCCTAAACGTTGAGAATCGCTTGTAGATTATTTGTGTACGTATTTCCTTGCAATAATAAATTAATATAAAAATGTATTGATAAGTGAATTTAAATGAATTTTTTTAAATTTTATTACTTTACTATCCCGTCTCGCGGGTGTACGATAATTTTTATGAAAATACGATAATTTTCGCTACAGCGTACGATTATTTCATTATACGGAGTTGGCAACAGTGACGTATATCAACACTGTTGACCATTTTAAAAATATTTAATAGATAAGTGCTTAATTTCGATGAATAAGTGTACCTTTAAGCGTCGTTTAACCGCGTTTAATGCTTGTTACGCCACTGCCTATAAAAATACAAGGATTAAAGGCAACGCAGAACGAGAGTTGCCACAATGAGTGCATTGTACGTTAGTGTCGAGTGTTAAGAAGCCGCGACAGTGCATCTGAAGAACATTTGAAGGGAGGTAAATCTGAGAGAAGTGTTGGTTTTCCGGAACTCTCCTAATTAGTTGCATTTCGTTCTTTGTGAAACGGATTTCTGCGCGTTTTGTATTTATCAAACACGGTCATCTCTGTAGACAGGAAACGCTCTACAAAGGACGTATTTAGTCCCTTTGTAATGAAAACCCAGATACCTCATGCCCTAATTATTATTCTACCATTTATTTTATATATTGAATTTTAAAGCTTTGATATTATTATCATGAGCGGAAGGACGAAAACACAGAGTTAGGGAAATTATATTGTACATTTTTGCTTTAACTCGTAATTAGTTACGTTATTTCGTTATTTAAATTCAGAGGATAACTACAGGTTTAGTGTTGTTCTAGTAAGATATCACTGGCTAGATGATTAAAGCACACACCGTTCATTTGCCGTTTTGAATTTTTGATTTATATGTTTATTTCCTCCAAACGGAACGTTTTTTTTTTAAAGACTGATACGTACACTGTTAGAGAAATCATTGATTCATCAAAAATCAGCAACACTAAGGATGGATATGGACTAATTACCAACCTAATAAGGAAATGAAAAATGCCATCATTGCATATCAGCTAATTATTTTTCAGATTGCTTAAAATTAGTATCAGTTATTTTCCATTTTAAAAAGACATACGGTAAGAACCCTAATAGCTATCGTCCAATCTCTATTCTATCTACTCTGTCTAAAGTTCTGGAAAAAGCTTTATTTTTACAAATGCCTACTGTGAATATAACAAACTGTTTCATTTTACACAATTTGGCTTTAGATCAAACAGATCAACAGTAGACGCAATTTTACATTTTCTGAACGAAGTTTCTGTTGCTTTAGAAAATGGTGAATTCTTTATGGCATCATTTTAAGACCTAAGTAAAGCTTTTGACTGCGCATGTCCCACCATATTACTGGAGAAACTCTTATATGATTTCACTCAACCGAGTAGAACAAAATACGTTAAATTTAATAATAAATTACCTGACATTTTGATTCTTTTGCATGGAGTTTCACAGAGATCAATTCTAGGACCTCTATTGTTTATTATATACATTAATGATTTATCTTCATCTCTTTTTACACATTCCAACTCTATTTTATATGTAGTTGACCCTAATATTGTTTTCAGATCATCAAACTATGATCAGATATTAACTGATGCCGGTTCCTGTTTCGAGCAAGCTAAGCTCGGGTTCATATCTAACAAACTTTCTATGAACGATGACAAAACTCAAAATATGCTCATCAGCTGTAGAAATCATATCACATGATAACGAAACAAGCGTGAAATTTCTTGGTCTTTACGTAGATCCGAAACTAACATGGGATCAACCCATTAATAATTTATGCAATGTGTGTCAATTTACTTATTAAGACAATGCACTAATTCTGTTTCATCGCACATACATTGTATTAAGCAGCACGCGAATGGACTGCATGGTGTTTACAAATATGCTAACACAATCACTGTGCGACACGTAGTTTTAACTATATACCGATTTCATCTAGGACATAGTTTTGTCTCAGGCAGTCGGCTGTAGATCTGACGTAGTCCTACACAAACGTAGTCCTATGTCAAAAACAAAACTCACTTACATTTATTAACTTGGAATAAAACATAATCCAAGAAATATAACATTTTCGCTGCCCACTATATAAAATTCCAGACATCAAAGCTTTTAATAAACCCTCCCAATTGGCACAAAGAATATTAAATTTCAGATAGACCACAAACCTTTTCCTGATTTAAAAAAAATCATTTGTAAGAGAAATGAATGTAAAATTGATTTAATTTGCAATTTATAAAATATTTTTTAAAAAAGAATAAAATTGTTGAAGTTATTTTCTTCGTAGCCTTAAAGTAAACTATTGTAGATAGTAAACAGTTTTTAAATTGGGGTAATTTTATTTAAAAATATTCATTGCTTTACAAACTGTGCTTAACGATGCCTTAAAGATTTTACCATCGAGGGTAAACTCGTGTTGTGCATTAAAATAATGGATAATAATGTTTTCTACTATATTAATTTGTAAATATGTGTATAATATGCATTTGTAGAACCAATCTACATGTAAATTATACAAAAATAATTTCTGTTTAGCAAAGAAATTGTAGTAACAATTAAGCGCAGGCTATAGACTACAACTCGATTTAATTTTAAGGGTAATGTTGTTTTGATAAAGTTGTTTTTTGTTGTTTATTTTTAATGGATCGTTAGCTCGTTCCAGAGATGTAATTGAGGAAAAAGAAAGACTATAGTCAAATAGGTTTTTACTGTTGAAATTTGCGTAGTTTTTCAGTATTCGTTACCGTAGATGTGATTTCTACAGCTGATGAGCATTTTTTCATCGTTCATAGAATTTTTGTTAGATATAAACCAGAGCTTAGTTTTCTCGGAACAGTGACCGGCATCAGTTAATATCTGATCATAGTCTGATGATCTCAAAACAAAATTAGAGTCATCTGCATATAAAATAGATTTGGAATTTGTGGAAATGGATGAAGATTAGTCATTAATGTATATAATTAACAATAGAGGTCCTAGAATTGATCCCTGTCAAACTCCATGCAGAAGAATCAAAATATAAGATAATTTATTATTAAATTTATAGTATTTAGTTACTCGGAGGAGTGAAATCATAGAAGAGTTTATCCAGTAATATGGTGAGACATACGCAGTCAAAAGCATTACTTAGGTCATAAAATGAAACACAATCTGATCAAAAATTCCTCTCGTACGTTTCCAGCTCAGATCAATATACATTACGTTTAATTTTTTCAGATTTTTGGTTTAACCCGGTTTTTGTAAAAGGGTGGAGGACAAGAACTTTTGCACATTTTTGGCTAAATTCTTGTTAAAAGAAACGAATTTCAAGAAACTATCTATCGTTCCGTAATCTACGTCTTACGAGCTTTTTGTGATACCACACAATAAATTTTTTTTAAATATATTTTTTTATCAACAACACAAAAAATCAACATTTTAAAAATTTATTTGATCAAGAATTCCTGTTGAACAATTTCAGTTCCCATCAATGTTCTTTAAAGAGATTTTTTTTAGATTTTTAAATCAATCCCTTTGGGAGATATGGTGGGGGACAAAAGTTTTTTGACACATTTTTAGCAAAAACCCATAAAAAAAAATGATTTTTCAAAAATAAAAATTTGTTTGTTGATCCACGCATTAAGAGGTTTCATTTGGTATGCTACTATTTTTTATTAAATACATATTTGTTTATATTTATCCCGCGCTGTATTTTATTAATTCTCTACAGTTTTCCTATATGTAGGTCAAAAAGTTGTCCAAGTAAGCCAAATTTCAACTTTCTATGTTCAGCCGTTTGGCTACAATTTCTACCGTACAGACAGACAGACACATGAGTGACGTTATAAGGATTTTTTGGTGGTCACACCTACAAAACCCTAAAAAGTGATGGTAGTTGTAAAGAGGAGCATAGAAGAGATAGAAAAAATTGCAGCCATAATGGATTATGGGGCTCAAAGCAAACCGCTAAAAGGTATGGAATTTTTAGCACACCATACAGAGCTATAATGTAATATCGTGGACTCGACGAACGTTTGACTATAGTGTCTTGTGATTATTCAATAAACAAATGTTACTAACCTTGGTTAGGCTACAATTTCTACCGTACAGACAGACAGACAGATACATGAGTGACGTTATAAGGGTTTTTTTGGTGGTCATACCTACAAAACCCTAAAAAAGGCCAGTGAATGTTGAACTTCTCTCGTAAAAATCCAACCCTCGTACATAATTTTCTCGGAAATACTATCACATAATTCTATAAAATCATCAGAATATACTCAACTTGAAATCAATTTCAGATTTCACAGGTATTTCTACAGAATTTTAATATCCACATTACTTTATACACCCTGATAAAAACTCCTTAAAATGCAATGCTGGTAACATCATCTTTTTGTTTTATTTTAATTATACGATTTAAAATTTCACTATGAAAACATTATTTCCTCCGTATAAGGAAGCTCGGCAATCTCAGAAATAACTTTATATAAGAGCAAATTTTTCATGTAAACAATCTTATTATTCACGTTACGTAAATTATTCCAGAATCTGGAAGTTTAAAAACGTAACTAAGTACCAGCATAAAATTTTACTAGAACTTCAATAAATTCCTCCTTTTCTTACTAGTAAAATATTATATCAGTCAGCGTTTCTCAAACTCTTCTCACCATGCTAGCTAATAAAATATATTTACCACTTTTTATCATACATCAAAATTCTGATTTAAAAATATGATTTCAAAAACACAGAAGTCAGCTGAGAGATATTTACAGTTAAAAGAGGACACATAAAAAATAAACCAAACATTATTTATAAAATTATATGTAAAACTAGGTTATTACTCGCCAACAATGATGGATTTATAATATAAAAATTTCAATTGTTTGTATGTGTATTTGGTTTTATTTTTTAACGTATCTTAATTTCACGAGAACCTTAGGAAAAATTGACGTCATAATATTACCGACACTACATACAGACACTTGCTAATTATATAGGTTATTCATAAACTTTTTAAGATGGGAAAACGGTTTATTTTTACTCAGTACATTACATTTATATTGTTAAAACTAAAAATAATTTGAGACATTAATTTATGCCTACGAAACCCTAGACATTTCTCTATGTAATTATATTCGTAGATTCTTAGAGAATAAATCTGCAAAATATTGTTGATATCAGTCAAAGGATATAGAATTGTCTAGAGTTTCTTGTTTATGCCTACGTAACCATAGACATTTCTATGTTATTTTATCCGCAGATTTTTAGAAAATAAATCTGCAAAATATTTTTCACGTCGATCATAGGATATAGGAGTGTCTACAGTTTCTTGTTTATGCCTACGAAACCCTACACATTTCTATATGTAATTATATTCGTAGGTTCTTATAGAATAAATCTTCCAAATACCTGTCAATCAAGAGACAGGGTGTCCCCAGTTAGCCAATCATGAGAACCTTAAGAAAATTAACGCCACAATGTTACCCATATTTCATACAGACACTAATTATGCATATATGACTGCCCAGAAAAACATTGGTGAAATGAGTGAAATTAGAAAAACTATGTCACAGCGCTACTTGAGAATCAATAAACCGGTACTACGATGACCTTACAGTGATCTAGAACCAGTGTATTCCCACTAAGGTGACCTTGAGATGATCTAGAACCAGTGGATTCTCACTACGATGACCTTGACGTGATTTAGAACCACATTAATTTCCTCAACTAACACGTAAAACGCTACGAGAACAATTTCGAGGTCTCAGTAGTTTTGTCCTGAAGCCACAAGAACATTACGCTATATTGAACATTTGTACTAAAAAGAACTGGTTATAAATACATCAAATGTCAAATAAGTATGCCACTGTCACTGAAAAATACTACAATAATACCGTTTCTCTCCTTAGAGTGTACGTTTCTCTACTTACTAACTTAACAACGTACGTTCTAAAAAGTTCTACTTACGTACCTTATAACATTCTACCTTATATAAGAATAAAAGTCACGATTGGCTGATTATTTTTTTAAACACAATACAATGAACTTTATATGTACTTTGTACGTCCCTCAAAGCTCGAGGTTTCGTAATGAGTTCATAATCCGCGAGCAGTTTGGGATATGAACTCTCCATGTTCGCTAACTGGTTGCAATGTTTCTAAAGGAGGGTTAAGGCTTGTTGAATTAAAATCGATATTTTAATGAACCTACTTTAACTACGTATTACGGTTTAATATTTACGTGGTGTAAACATTAGGACTATCAATTATGACGATACAGCTAGTCTAAAATATACACACATTCACAAAATTCAAAAAACTGAGAGGCCTTGTAACTCACCATACACTAATTTGTCCACAGGACACCAAAACCACCACTACCGAATACCATATTTCTCTCACAAGTTTTTATGAATATGTTCTCTATCTCTTTAGCTGTTCACTACACATACATACGGATACTACAAGTTATACATGAAATTACATTGTTAGTATTACTAGAGTCGACCGGACACTCTAAATATGTCTTCTACCCATGACCCAACATTCTAACATTGCCCATCTGAAAAATGTCCTCTAATATCCCTGACCATGTGTCTTATTTAAACATTACAAATGGCACATTTATGTTCTTCCTAAATTTCATTAAATTATCACACTAGAAAAATTATCGAAACTCCAATATTTATTTTAAATACAGAGATTAAATCTTTGCCACATATGGTCCGAAAAAGTCAAATAATTATTTGATATTTTTTTTAAACTAACATAGAATTTACGATTTCCTATTCTTTTTCATGATATTAGGGTTTCATGTTATACTTATACATGTCTGCACTTATCTTAAGTGTTTTTTCTAAGAAACATACTATCAATTACTTCTATAATTTAATAATTTTTAATATTTTTCTCTAATTTGATAAATTAATTACATTTATATACTTCAATTTAATTTTAAAATTTTATTTCTCTAAAGATTAAAAATTACCTGTCTTACATTAATTTAATTAGAATTATGTCAGACGTTTTATCCCCTTTTAACATGTACTGTTTTTGATAAACAGCTTGGAGCGACTTCTTTAATTTGTTACATTATATGCATTGGTTAATGAACAACACCGGTACTTACTCAGTAATACTGTAGAGTTATAAATTACATTTTATATCTATCTTCAATAAAATTTCCTATCAAATCAATGTATAACACAGTTTATAATCGTGTAAAAACAAGATGACGTAGCAAAAGCAATCTGGTTGCGTTTATAGTAATATTCTGTTAGTGAATTGGTAGAATGAGTAATAATAAGTGCCGTTGGTCATGCCCGAAGATTCAAGGATCACCGATGGAAATACTGATGCGGTCTTTTCGCTTCATCAAGCTTTTACGTGCTAACAACATTACAGTTTTTCCCAAGAGATATGATACAAAAATTTCACCGCTCAGAGTTCCTAGCTCTGGGTTATGTGGGGACGCATATATGGCTAATGAAGGATACAGACGAGGAATAGGATATCTTTTTTTATTAGATTAACACTTACTCACACCGATGGGACACGCACAAAAACAAGAATGGATATATATCATGATTTTCTCTTTCTACACAACGATATTTTCCGTATAAAATTGTGGTTGGAATTGTCATAGAATAAATGGTAACATGAAAAGGACTACTTTAGGGTTCCATGCAAAAAGTAGTATTTTACTCCACTTTATACTTAGTATAACCATAAATACCGTCACAATATTTGATACTCAAACACTTTTAAAGATTTTTCAACATTCTTTAAATATATTTATGATAAATACAGAGCACTCACGGTCCTTAAACTATACGGTTGTCTCACTTCGGGTCATGGTGACTTACTTCAGTATGCCTAATACACAGCGTTTGTGCCGGTTGCTATGTTATTTATAATTGCTTTTTAATATAGCATATCAATTAATTCATAAAGTCGAGAACTACTTGTACACTAATTGCCAGTTTAAAATATATCTCTAGTATCACCATTCTCATCAAATGATGACAAATCTTGTATTGAGCGGGGCGCTGAAAATCGACGATGGTAATACTGAACAGGTTGATGCTTACAAGTATATTGGGCACGAAATACACAATGGCAGAGACATACAAAACGTGCGAAATCTTGAGGAGAATATCACAAAAATGGCAGCAGCATTTGGTAAACTACGATAAGTTTTTAAAAATGATATCCCAATGTGCCTTAAGCCTGGAACAAAATGCACAGCGCGCTACGCCGTCAGCGCGCCGTCATTTGCGACAGCGTTGCGTTAGCGCCGTTGAGAATTTTCGCCTGCACACAATGCAATAATTTTTAACGCCGTCAAGTGTCACTTGACAACCTATATCTGTGTTTATACATGCGCTTTCTTTTATTAAAAGTATAATGGATGATGAAGACTTGTGTGTGATGTTATTTATGTTGTATGCAAGTTATTTATACATACAAATACTTTACCATTCAGTAAAAACTGAGGTTAGGTGTTCTGCGTCAAAGTTCAACGGCGTCAAAAGTTGGAAGTTGACGAACATTCAGTATCAACGGCGTTCGAACGCTGTAGGACGTTGTCCATTCTGTGCACTTGCGTACGACAGCTTGGTTTTAACTTTCTTCTGACAGATAGCGCCGTACGAACGACGTCAACGCGCCGTCAAACTCGTTGCATTCTGTTTCCCACTTTAAAATAAGAGATTTCCAACTATGTGTTATGCCCGTCTTATCCTACGGGGCAGAAACTCTAACACTAATTAAAACTTCAACTAGAAACCTGTAAGTAGCCCAAAGGGTCATAGAACGAGTTATTCTCGGTATAACGTAGAGGTATTTAATACCAAATGCTGAAATTCGTTAACAGATAAAACTAGAATTATAACCTCAAAACATGAGTGCCGAAATAGAATATCCCGCCAAATGTTAGAGAGAACCGTCGGTTCACGATCCCGAAACTTTCCGAAAAATTTCCTGAAGTTTCTCGGAGATATATTGAGATATGTGCTCGTTGGGTAACAAAACTGCTAACCAAGATCCACAAAACCAAACGAATGGGTTCCGCCCTAGACTTTCTTCTAGACTTGGCTCCAAGTAATTTCCACCTGTCCAACCACATGAAGAACTGGCTTGGGTCCCAGCACTTCGCTAATGATGATCTTCAAAACGCTGTGACTGGTTGGCTACATTTCTCTGGCGGCGGCAGAGTTCTTTGAAGAAGGAATTTCAAATCTGGTTCAACGCTATGATAAGTGCTTAAATTTAAATGGCGACTAGGTGAAAAAATAAAGATAATATGTAGTTTTAAGATATATACAATAAAATATTTGTATTTATGCTGGCTTTATTTTTATAGCCAAATGGAGGTTACTTTCCGAATAGGCCTCGTATTTACCATGTAATGAAAATTGGCAGGCCATCTAGCTAGAACAACAGACGACAGATGGACAAACGGATTCTCGAGTGGAGACCATGAGCAGATATACGTAGCCGAAGAAGATCGCTCACTCACTGGATTGATGACTTAAAGCGTATATCTATGAACTGATCAAAAGAAGCTCAAGACGAGAGAAAATTGGAAATTTTTAAGGAAGGCCTATATCCACTAGTGAATTCGAACTGCTGAAGGATAAAGATGACCATCACCATATTCATGCTCAATATTGTGTTTCGTTTCAAATATGTTCCAAAGAAATAATAATGTGGTTAAATCTTTGGATAGATTTATTTGTAAAACAATCTAATACATTTATACGAAATTGTGTTTTGTTGATACTTAGAAATTCCCATTTCCATTCATAAAGCAATCTCAATTTGGCTCACATAACTCATTATTATCAACTCACATATACGAATTCCATGTATAGAGTCCTTCAAATTTACATATATATTCAAGAATGCATAATTCTATGCCAATCACATCTATTCACGTAAACATATCTCGTTTTGTTCATATATGCATCTATTTTTTGTCATTTTTCAGTATGGAATAATAACAGGACACGCCACGGATTTTTATTAATAAAAATGTAATTAAATTATTTTTAAAATGTGATGTGAAATTTAAATTATATTCTTTTTATGTTTTATATGATTCAGATTTAATTATGCCATCTGTGAACATTATTAACATATTATTATTTTTTAAGACACGTGATGAGGATGAAAGTGGACAAAATGGTAATAAAAACCCTACAATAGACACAATTGCAAAAGAAGTTAGGCAGGGCGTTCTCTTATCTCCGGATCTTTTCAATGCTGTCCTACGGGACATAAACAAATTCAGACGGGAAGATCAAAAATATAGAATAAACATAAATGGAAGAAGACTTAGTAGATTATGCTTCGCCGATGATGTGGTCATAATTGCCAATACAGCTCGACAACTACAGAAACAATTAACAGAATTACACGAACGAAGCAAAGTAGTAGAACGAAGCAAAAATAATAACGAACAGACAAACAGAACAAAAAATATTCATTGAACAAGAAGAAATAGAGTACGTACAGGACCACGTATATCTAGGTCAACTATTATCTTTTGAAAATAGGATGGACAAAGAGATAAACAGAAGAATCGCCAGCTTGGAGTAAATTCTGGTCATTGAAGCATATTTTGAAGTTGAAACAATTTCCGTTGAAACCGGAAGTGATGCAGTATTCTTATTATAGTCCTTAAGTGGGCCCTTTTGTCTAGTTTAACTTTTCTTCACAAGATTTTTTTGTATCTCTTAAAATAAAGGAGTTATTCGAAGTACGGCGTTTCAAACAAACACCCTGTAAATCTTACAGGGTACAAAATACAGCAGGCTGAATAAGATATATACAAAATAATTATGAAAATATTGTTCGCAAGAATCATTGCTGAATCAAAATAACGAACTTTTTTCACTACACATTTGAAGGGTTCGGGTGTAATATCTGGTAACTGACATATTTTTCAAAACTTAATTACTGCATTTAAAATATGGTAAATGTCATCATAAACTAGATTTCACTTCAAATTTACAAAAAATATCAATAGATAGCTCTGGATGTATCATGTAATATATGGTATTATCTGTCTCATTTTGGGTGCATTCGAGTTGTACAGAGTAGAGCGAGCGCTGAGCGAACAGTTGATGGTGACGTCATGAATAGAGCACTAACAGAGCGAGCGCTCTTGTGACGTAATGTTTATAAAATCTAACCCTACAATTTTAGGCGGCGTTTTTACTGTCAGATTAATTCCCGTCAGTCATGAATCAAAATTATATACCTCGGTTTTTCCTTGATTTTTTTTCAATGATGAAGAAATAAAATTAATTAAAAATTAAATAATAATTAATGAATTAATTTAATGAATTTTTTCCATTTTAATTTTATGCACGGTGTATTTTAATATTTTTTTTGCTGTTTACAGATCGTCTCAAATACATAAAATAGCCGTACTCTGTAGCCATAGACAAATAACAATATTATTTGTCTATTGTTATTTGTCTAAGGCTATTATTTTAATTTTATTTATAATATAATTTTAAACTTTCACTTCTTTCCCGCCGTTCCCTCACTTTTTTTCATCATGCTCCATATGCTCGGTCTTAAAACCCCGAACACATAGAGCGCACTCTAAATGCTCGCTCGATCGCAAAACGAATACAATTGAGTGTACTCCGAGCGTCAAATCGAACACGTTTGAGTGTACAGAGCGTGCTCGGAACGCTCGGAGCGTCAAATCGAATGTACCCTTTGTAATACGAAACTAACAGGGAAACTTCATTTTTTATGTTGTATATTTAAAATATCATCTTAGGGTGGTAATTCTGAGGTAACACAAATATTTGACAATTCATAATTGACATTAAATTACATGTCAACTTACTAACACAAATTGTATAAAATACAAATTGACAAGTATTTGAAATATATTTTATACAACCAGAACAGAAAATATGAATAAGCGAAATAAGATGAAATAAATATTTGTATATTATTCAAAATATTAGACATGTTAATCACAAATTTGACATGTCAATTTGGTATCTGACATGTAGTTTTTGAGTGAATATAACCTCAGTATAATGAAACTTCATCAAAAATGTAAAAGCCAGATTTACAAGTTTACATGGTTTCAAGAAAGTCTATTTACACCACAACAGTCACCAAAGTAACCAGATCTAGTTTCGTATTACAAATTGAGACAGATTATATCTGCATGTTCTCATTTTTGCAATATTTTTACAAAGTTTTAATGTCGTCTCTTGCAAAAATATTAAATTGTCAGATACCAGATTTTACTCCAGAACCCCTCATTTATAGAATTTACACTATTAAACAAAAGGCAAATGAAAAGTATGACACGTAAAAAATAAATAGCAATTTTTTGAACAGAGAAAAAATTTACGCATTCATATGAGAATTTAAATCTTTCCATTGCAACCAGCAGATTTATAAATGTTACCTAGGGCTATTTAGAAAATTCTGAATACGTATATGGAACTGAAATTGGCATTTCAATGCATTTGACAAAAATGAATAGCATTAGTATTTTCATTGTTGCAATGAGTGCTACAACATAATTATAATCCTGTCATACTGATTTGGCTGATATTGCTTTTGATCAGTAAAATGTGTAAGTAATTAAATGATTTTTTCCTAAAATTTCTGACAGACATTTCATTTTACCAAAATATCAAACGATGTCTATATTTTTCATATGTTCAATTTCAGTTGTTTGATATATCGATATCAAATTAAAAATTTTCCACAGTAAAAAAAAAATACAAACACACAAATCTAGTGGAATAAACTGATTAACCAACACCATATTGAAAGCAATGATGCGAGAAGTGAAAATTATTTTCAATAAAACCATATTCAATGATTTTCGATTTAATTGAAAGCGGTAACTACTATTTTACAGTAATAGAATTATTTTGAGGTGTGAAGATGGAAACTGTCGAGTTTCTACCTTGCTAACTTGATACAGTATTCATAAAGTGCAAACTGAATTTACTGATGACATCAAATCTGTTCAAAATTGTATTACCCTGTGATAGGTTGAAACTGTAAATTTCTTCCAAGTTTTGAATTAAATTACAGAAAATTAGTGAAACATCCAGCTAAAAATATGCACTATCCTTTAAAAGAATCCGGACACTCAAATCATACAAGTTTTTAATTTAATAACAATTCAATGTCACCTTCTGGCTACTTTCTACAAATTTTGAAGGATTTATGATGATAAGCATCATCCCGAAGATAAGCCTCAAGTTCTCATATTGCTTTTGATTGAACTATCCCAGTCCTCACCCGACATTTAAATGTTCCATGAGGTTTAATTTCCGAGAATCATCAACTTTCTATATCAACCTTAAATGCAGGATGCGTTTTCTTGGTGCAATAAAACATTCGTCACTGCCAAATTGGTGGAAACATTGGTCCATTAGCATCGGTCTTCATTCTAATACTAAATAAAAACCAATGGTCCCGATCTGTACCAACAGAAACCGCCAAATTGGTGGAAGAATTGGTCAATTAACATCGGTTTTCATTCTAGTACTAAATATCATCCAATGGTCCCAATATGTACCAACAGAAACAACAAAAGTGGTGGAAGAATTGATCCATTGGCATCTTTCTTCATTCTAGTTTCAAATAATAACCAATGGTCTCAATATATAGCAACAGAAACAGCTAAATTGGTGGAAGCATTAGTCCATTAGCATCGGTCTTCATTATAGTACCAAATAACAATCAATGGTCCCAATTTATGCCAACAGAAACAGCCAACTTGGTGGAAGCATTGATCTATTACGACTTGGCGACTTCAACAGCTGGGCTGGTCCTTGGGTAGCGTGATGCGGACTGATGACTGGTCACAAGAATGACTACTGACTCTATTCCCTAAGACCATTTTATAACTGTTAACCAGGACACTCTGACGTCCATGGTATTCACACCAGCAATAATCTAAAAGCCGCTGTGATACTATGGACGCTTTTACGAATTGTCTAATGTTCAAGCCTGGTTTATGATAGGTCCTTAGCGCATGGATATGGCACAAGCGTAAGGCGAATCAATTGATTGATACAATTGATAAATCGTTTATGCCATGCACATGTGGTATGGATCTAAATGATGCTTAAGACACGTGAAGATTTATAGGAAACACTATACTCTATTCGCCGAGAACATGCAGTCGATGTTCATTCGAACTACACCATTCTTCTGATCGGACGAAAAGACATTTAAATCACTTTTAATGTTTCGTCCAATCACAGCAAAAGTGACGGAGTTCTAATGTTTACATCATGTTATCCACAAAGTGAGTACAGTATGTTGCCTAGAGCAATATTAACATCTTTGCGCATATTTCTATCTGCACGAATATTATATAGCCAAGTCATTGGTGCTTTACTTAATTGTATCCTACGCCTTATCTCTTGCTCACAACTTTCCATATTGATAGATGAGTTAACCAACGTAAGTTAATTTGAAAACTTTGCACTGTCCTATTTGTTTGACATGGAGCAGGTTGTCTATTAGTATTGGCCGACTATTATGTTTTTTGTTTTATTACGTGTCACATTAATTGTAATTGTCTGTTCCATTTCCTGTATAATACACAATAACTAAGGACTCGTTAACCTTCATTATTATTCAATTTGAATATAATTTAAATTTGTATAAAATATTTTTTAACTATAATAAAACCTTTATTTGTAAATTAATAATTAAATTTTGTTGATTTTTTTTGTTGATATTTCCTTTTACCGATTTACTAACGAACATAAAAAAAAATGAACGAGTTTTCCATTTCAACTGTCAAAACAAATTGAAGAATAGCGTGGCAACATACCGAGTTACACAACAAAACAAAAATACTGAAAGAACAAAACAAAAGTACAATAGATAAAAACAAAACATACGACATACCTGACCGGGATTGGTGAATATGCAGTTGTCTGATAGAAACAAGAATTTATGATCGTAAAAGTTAGGTTAATGTGATTTGAACAGGAAATGCAAGAAAGAAAATATTATAGATCAATATGTATATGATACATCATCATCATCTTCCATTATGTCATCAAACAGATGAATTATAATCAATCACATTGAGATAAGGGAAGTAATTCTCTTCCTCCATTTGTCGTGATCTTGTATAGTTCTTAAAGCTCTTTTAAATTAGGATAGTAAGCGAGCTAGTAGCTGGTTTTCTAGTGACAAATATAGTTACTGAGATTAGAGAACGGTCGTGGCTCAGTTAGTTAGTGTGTGGACTAATGAGCGGCGGGCCAAGGTTCATTCCCCGGTACCGGTAAAGCACCTTACATTTTTTCGATCTTTTCTCCCTCGGAAGGCATCGGACAACCACCGAGGTAAAAGCCCTAGTATAATTTCCCCAAAATAATTAGTGGTTCGGATTCCACGACAATAAATTGTAGGTCCCATACGATTGTGTTATATACAGACAACACACACAACACAACTGTATGCGGGGAAATAGCCTATGCTCGGAATATATTCAGTACGAACTTGTCAGTTCAGAGCATCGAGCATGGCACTGTAAGAAGAAGCTAGCTAGTAGCTAGTTTTCTAGTGAAAAATATAGTTACTATCCTAATGCCTTACTATCCTTTGTTATAAAATAAGTCCACTGTTACCGTTTGGTCTTGATTTTCTATGTGCAATTATGTACACAATATTTTAAAGCTGCGTTCATAGCTCTTTAAATTAGTTGACAGTTCACTGTGCGTTGTGGATAAGTGTAGTGTATAGTTTTAACGTTCAAGGCAGCGTTTACGGCTAAGAAAATTAGTACGTTAGGAAAAGTGTGACATCTGTGTCTCTAAACCAACAACCAGCGGCTTCGTAAAAGGTTTATTGTCTATTATCGTTTTCCTAATTCTGCTGCCCTGGATTTTTACTAACTTAAGCTAACCTAATAATCTAAATCGATCATATTTACTGTTCGTCTTTGTAATTTTGGGCGAGATTTCTTGAAATCGGCGCGATGACATTTTTTTAGGTTATATAAAGGATAACAACGTAAACGTTATCTACGATGTAAAGTGAGATAGCCAGGGCCAGCACGAGGGTCTTTGGCGCCCGTAGGCAAGACTTAATTGAGCGCCCCAGGCTAGCTTTTTTCGAGCCCTGGGTAAGATTTTATAAATGTTCAAGAAACAAAAAGAGTTCTTACTTCTAAATTTAAAGTGATGACCTAAAAAAAAAGGTTCGCACTTCTAAATTTTAAGCGATGACAAAAAAAAGGTCCTCACTTCTAAATTTCAAGTGATGACAAAAAAAGGTCCTCATTTATAAATTTCAAGTGATGACAAAAAAAAGTCCTCATTACAAAAGTACATTTCACTAATTACTTTTACATTAATTTAGCGCCCATTTGAGTCTCACGACAGCGCCCCCCTCTCAGCCGCGCCCATATGCTCCGCATGCTTTACATGCCCGCTTCCACCGACCCAGGAGATAGCCAATGTGTGTGTTATATGCCTGTCTCATTAAAACAACTCACTAACTATAAGTTTGGAAAACTATCGACAGTCGACAACATATAACGTGTTAGATTAAGAGTTCTGAATAATTGCTCGCGTTACCAAATGACATGCTTATAGTGACAATAAACAGTGCACAAGTCATAGCTTATAGTCGACTAATTTAAGAGATATGAACGCAGCTTAAGGCATTTTCTGTTGGAAATTGTTTGACATATCACATTTAAATAAATGTTTTTGTCATCACTTATAAAACAGTTCACGACATATATCCTAAAAAGTTGACAAGCCTTTTCATATATTTTGTTAGCTCAAGGGCGAATAATATGAAAATAAATAAATTGATTAATTTTGAAGAGTTTCGTGCTTTATTATTTTGCGTTTCCATCATTTTTGTTACATGCTGTTGACAGAATATTTGTATTTGTTTAGTTCGTTTCATTTGCTCTTTTGATGTCACGTTGGTCAATTAAATGATTGACAAAAAATGTTGGTTTTATAAATATAAAAATAAAAATATTTTAATGTTGTTTATTTTGCGTTATGTTATTAATGATACTACGCCAGTGTTGTGGAAAAATTCTATAATTAACTCCAAAGTAGAAAAATACACATATCAATATATTCCCCTCTGCTTTTATGTCGATTTCTGCAAGCTATAATAGTTATCTATGATGTCTTTATTATCATTAACACATATTTCCAACAGCTCTGATCTTTTGCCTCTCTTATAGATTCTAAAATTAAGGAACCAGTTAACACCATCAAATTTTCCTAAATAAATCTCTTTAGGCTGTCACTACTTAATTGTACATAGTTAAAGATAATAGCTGAAATTGTCACTCTTTTCAATTGTCAATCAGGTTTCGCCAAGATCACATTACTCATAGATTTCTTTGTCACCATTCAAAAGCAAATAGCATGACAGGAAAAACAAGTTTTCAAAAGCAAAATTTGGTTCTCTTCGTGATGTGTCTATCTATATTTTTAAAAGATTCCTTGCAGCATTTCTTGCCATTTTTATACTTTATTTCGAAAGTACATGATCAGTTAATAATAAGCGCAACCAGATAGATAAACTTGTTAACAATCTAACAATTTCTAATATGTTTAACATCAGGCAGATTATTGTTAGGTACATCGATTAACATAACTTTGGTCTTGGTATGATTAATATGTACACTGTATTTCTGATTGTGATCCTCAAGCTTTACTATCAATTCCGAGAGTTCTTCGAGGCAAGTGTATGTACATTGCAACAAACAAAAGACTTGCAATACACGGCAAAGTGATTAAAATTAACGACATGGATAATTTATTATTTGGGGCGATATTATAGACACCACAGTAGTAAAGCCCGCGAACACAGACCTTTCTATAAAATAATAAAGAAAAAAATTGATGTGAAGTGTGAATTTTCACACATTTCAGGGTTTTGCAGGTATTTAGTAAGTGAATGATGATTATTTGGGGTGCCAAAACAAATTTTATGACAAAATATTTTTTTATGAATTTTAATTCGAATGCCTATTACCATTATTTAAGTTTTTAAAGATGTGCAGTATTTTTTTTTTTATATATCAAGGTTCATTAAGATTTTGAAAATTGCGCCTATGGCTTCCATTGGTTGTTTTTAGTCATAGCTCCTCCCCTTTGATTTCGTGTACATTCAAATATATAATTAAATTATAATTTCAACAATTTCCACTGGTTATTAAATTTACGCTATTAAAAATTAAATGCAACAATTGCCAAAATATAATTAAAATTTTGAAAAAATAATTTAAACAATATAAAAATGCAAAAAATAAATAAAAAATAATATTGTCTCCTCACGTAGGACTCGAACATGAGTCCGATTACGAATTCTTGGACAGAACGCAAGTATCTTAGCCACAGCACCAAGAAACACGTTACTGTTAAGCGTATTATATAACTATAAGTTGTCAACATTATTAGCAAAAAAACACAAAAAATGCTTTTTTTTCCAAAAACATAATCTGATCAAAAATTCCTGTTGAACTATTCCGGTTCACACCAATGTACATTACTTAGAATTTTTTCAGATTTTTAGTTTAAACCATCTGGGCTACAGGGTGTGGGACAACATTTTTTTTGCACAATATTGGCAAAAATCGCTTCAAAATAATTTATTTTGGAAAAATAAAAATTTGATCGTTAATTCACGTACCAAGGGCTTTCATTTGATACCCTACTCAGAATTAAAAAAAAATATTTTTTTTTTCGATGAGCACATATTTGTTTATAATTTTAGGGGGATATGTTTTTTAGATGTTTTGGTATTTTTACTATGTGCGGGTCAACGAGTTGTATAAGCATGCCAAATTTCAACTCTCTAGGTTTAGCCGTTCGGCTACAATTTTTACCGAACAGACAGACAGACAGACAGACAGACAGACAGACAGACAGACAGACAGACAGACAGACAGACAGACAGACGACAAAATGACGGTATAAGGGTTTTTTGGTCATACCTACAAAACCCTAAAAATGGATGTGCGGAGAAGAGGAATTACAGAAGGTGGAAGAATATTAATATCTAAAGTACCAATTTAAAAATAACATGCATACAAATAAAATACCTAAAATGGATGTTGGGGTTAGACATTAATACACCAAAATACATTTCGGTGGAGGAAGGAAAAATGAAGAAAATAAAAATAGAGACGGTCAGAAAAGGTTTAAAATACAAAGAGAAAATAATCAGATATCCAGAAAAAAAAATTCTATATGAATGCAAGAAGAAAATGGATCAGTCAGGAAAGCCACCATCGAAATGGAAAAATGAAAGGAATGTAATGTAGAATATTGTAGTTACTCAACAACAGCAGTAAGGCTACAAAGAATGAATGGACAAGACCTGGGGAATGAAGTAACAGAACGTATGGTTGACAGACAACAAACGGAGCAAGAAACAAAAATAAAAGAATCAAAGTACAACAGCAAATATGAAAAGACCTGGATGCTGAACAAAACACAATATTTGACAGAACAGAGAAGTAGAGAGAAGAAAAAAGTGTTAACGATATTTAGAGTGGAAATGAGAAGAAATACAATAAATTTTGGATGAAAGAGGAAGAAAGAACTTGTAGCATGTGCAGAGAAAGCAGAGTCGATCGAACGTTTGTTGGAAGCATGTGGAGAAATAAGAAGCAGACCAGAAACGAGAAAGGAAATATTATGGAGAATCAGGAGAATAAGTTAAAAGTAGAAGAGAGAAAATTAAGAAAAGAGTCAACGACGAATAAAATGAGAAGGAGAGTACCCAGCAAACATTGAACTAACGGCCGAACGCCGGCAAACTGCTTTTACGCTGGTACATTGCTGGCACCAAAAGTGAGTGCAACGCCAGTATTAATAATGTACTTCACATTTGTATTTCGCACTCCGCCTACAGTCTGTTTCAAACGCTTAAGCGGAACTAGATTTTGCAATTTAGTTACTTTCATCGCTTAAATCGTGCTTTTCGGCTATTTTGTTTAAGCTTTGTAAATCATACTTACAATAAACATTTTTTGGCTAAGGTTAATATCATTTTAAAATGTCATTTTCTTTATATTTTGATTTTTTGTGTCATTCTTAATACAAATTTCCCATTTATTTATTTTTTTGTCATTAAAATATATAAAATAATAATTTAATTTTGACATAGGTCATTCGTTTCCATGGTTTCATTGTTGTAATTTTAAATTTTGACATTCTAACTTGAAAAATGAAATAACCCAAGCAAGGTCCCTTGTCGTGACAACCTAAAAGAACGAAATTCCCATTTAGTTCCGTCTAAGCGTTTGAAACAGACTGTATACGAAGTACTTTACCAGCATTTTATAAGCATTCCTTATTTGTATTAATCCAAGATTATTTCTAGCGGGCCAGTGCTTATGTTTATAACTTTTTTTGAATGTAATAATTTGAAAAGTCTGACCGTTCTTAGTCATAAAACACCCTAATGGCGTGGCCTTCGGGGGTCGGTACAAGTGATATTCTCTGAGTACAAGTTGGGACGTGTTGGTGAACAGTTTTTAAAGATGTGTATTTGAATAGTTATTGATTGTGAGCATTATACAGTTTTTTATTGTGATTTGTGTGTGTTTTGTTAGATTTAAGGACGTAGTTTACACAAACTATTTCATATTAAATTGTTTAATTTTTAGTTTAGTTCAATCATAGTTTTTTTCATGTAATAAAATTTTCAATTATTAATAAATCTGATACAAGATTATAAATATGTCATTTAAAAAATATAATTTGTCATATTTCATTTTGAATAGTGACATCTTAAATATTTTGTAAATATAATACTAACCTAAAATAATACAAACTTAATCCAAAACTGTAAAGCTTTTTTTACAATATAACCAAGTTTCTAAAAGTCAGTAATACACTATAAAAATCACCAAAATAACCAGATCTAGTTTGCTCTTACAAAAGTGAACAGCTTATAGCATTAATGCTTATAAAATTTGTTTATTGAATTTATTTTAACAAGTATGATTTCTTTAGGTTGGCACTCTTCAAGTCAGGGGGAAAAGATGTGGTAGATAATACAAGACGAATATTGGCGAAAATTATTAGTCACCCCCTATCTTTAGGATGAAATTGGTTTGACCGAAATGGCAGAAAACCATTTTCTTAAAATTCTTCATTAAATTAATAAATTAAATAAACTAATTCCTGTTATTCCTGAAATTATATTTATTTAATATTTATAAATAAATCAATAAATTATAACTGTTAATTCAATTTACAATCGGCTAGTTTTACCATCGTTGAATAAATTTATTTAACAACTTAAGTTAACAATATCGCATCATTCTATTGACAGCAATGTTAATTTCTTCATTAATAGTTTAAAACCGATGCGATATTGTCAACTTTACTTGTTAAATAAATTTATTCAACGATGGTGAAAATGGCCAAATGAGTATTTATTTTGCACCTAACCATTAATTTATTTTAATACTGGGTAAGTACACATATATTACATTTGAAACACTAGAGAGTGGGTATAATATAAGCACTAGTCTGTCAGAAATAAATCTTGCAACTAATGCGATTATTTTGCACTTTACCGTTGCTGGGCCAGCAACTGATACATCAATGGGCCAGCTAACGGCCACGGGGACACCGGGGTACTGGCCCAGTGCAAAATGCCAGCACTGGACCAATGCGAAATGCCAGCACTGGCCCAGTGCGAAATGCCAGCACTGGCCCATTACTTTCAATGCACTTTACCGTTGCTGGGCCAGCAACTGATACATCAATGGACCAGCTAAGGGCCACGGGACACCGGGGTACTGGCCCAGTACGAAATGCCAGCACTGGCCCATTACTTTCAATGCCGGCGAGTATGTGCTTTACCAGTACTGGTCCGGATAAAAATGTTTGCTGGGTAGATTTTAAACCGGAAGGCGAAAATTATAAATATTATTAAGTTTATATGTTATAAACTAGTTTCTAAAACACAAAGTAAACATAAAATATGTAATAATAAAAATAACCAAACCAATACATCTTGTATTGTCATTATACCCAGTTCCTCGTGTAAATGGCTGTTCCTGATAAACCACTTATGCTAAAGCTGTTGGTGGCGATTCGTAATACTTTCGACTGAAAAGCTTGCAGTTTTTTAATGTGTGTTCGGTGTGCAGTACCCCATACCATGCACGCATAGGTCAAGGTAGGTGTCAGTATACCTTTATATATTAAGAGGGAACATTTTCTTTTTAGGGTTGATTTCCTATTTACTAATGGATAGAGCATCGCTAATTTGGTTTGGGCTTCTCGTAGTTTTTTCGTAATGTGGAGTCTCCATCTCAGTCTATTATCGAGATGCACTCCTAAATATCTTATTGCTTGGTTAGGCGGGATCCATGGAATAATGTTGTTGTTAATAATTATATCTGGCAAGTTACTAGTTTTTCTTAGCGTGAACATTTTTGAATTAGTTCTCTATGCAAGGTGTGGTTAAGACAAGATTACAATGAAAAACCTCTTATTTGTTAATGTAAGGTAAATTTAACATATACCATCTTTTTCTTCTATTTCCCTAACTAAGTGTAACTTTATTTTCCATGATTTTAATTACGTAGTGTTGACAGTGTCCGCAGCGCGGCGCATTGGACAGTGTGAAATGTTCCTGACCTGTCACAAGCGAGGACGTGCATTTGACTCTAAAGTGGTAAAATGACATTGCATTTTCCTAATGCTGAATGTAGCTGAAACGTGGTTTACTAGGATAAATTTAATAAAAGGATTTAGTTTTACTTGTTTACTTTTATTTACAGTAAAAAAAATAGAACAAAGAAATTGTTTCCGACAGATAATGTTTAATTGAAAAATATAAGGTGTGACGCAATGACAATTTTACACATGGTTAGTTAGTTAGTTAAAATTTTTGGCGCACAGCAACAAAGGCTATTTGCGCCAGCCCATAATTTTACACATGGTATAATAGAAATATGAAGACGATAGTTGAACTAGAATGGAGTTATAATAGCTTCTAAACAATTATAATGACGGTGAATATTGCTTTTGGTGGCAGCGGTGGGAATATATAAAATACCTGTCCTATGCAATTTTTTCAACTAAAAATCTAATATGTCAAGTAATTCCAATTTGATTCATATTTGAAAAATATCTTGAAGATTTATAAGAATCTTGTTTTCGTAAAACAAAAGACTATGAAACGGATACATGGATATAAGATATAGGATCGTTGAATATATGAGTTTATTGAATTGGTGATTGAATCCAATATCTTCTTAAATTGATTGATTTTTGGAAAGAGGAAAATATGAAAAGAGAGTTCATAAATTTGAAACTCAGGATGTTGAGTTTACAATATTTTCAAGCGGAGATTTTAGATAATTTTATTAGGGGTAAATATAGCGGAACGACAAAATAAATACATCAAACGACAAACGTTGCAAGTACAAACTATGTATTATGTACGACAAATATCATTATAGCGACAAATGACTTGATGATTAATTAGTTTCTTGCACAGACAGACACATTTGTGACATTATAAGGGATTCTTGGTCATACCTACATAACCCTAGAAATTTATTTATTTATTTACATTTTGGCCACACAAGAGGCAGCTAGCCTGTTACGGGCAAAAATTTTATATTTATTCATTTTTATAAAGATTAGGTAACCAGTCGTCAGAACAATAATTCGGTTGGTCTAATTGTGAAATAAAACGCGTTGGCTACGACTTGTTTACTAGCGACTCAGTTACCTAGAAAAAAGGCAAAATATACAAATTTTAAAAAAATAAGAGAGTTGTGAGACATTTTGTTTCATTCTAGAAATTTTGGTAGATGAAAGAAGCAAATATGTTACTTATCGACAATTATAACGAAAGTTAGTGTGAAATATTTGTATATTTGTCGACCTTTTAAAAAAAGGATTTGGAATATTGATGAAGATATTAGACTGGGCGTCTATACGAATAAATTCGGATCTTAATCATTATTCGAAATTTCAAACTCTCAGAGCCGCATACTATCTTAGGTAATTTTACTTGTATATTTTTCTTTCTTTATTGTAACTGATGTCTATAATGCAGTGACCTGTTGTAAAACGCTAATTTCACTTTTAGGCTCTCTTTTAGACCTTGTTGTCTAGAACATAACACCGTGAAGTAATCGATCAAATCGGTATTCGGCGGAGATTAGGAGCACCCGAGCTGAGGGAGGGTCCTACAAATTCAAGGAAGCCTCATCTTGATCTACCGTCTAGCTGCTGGTCACAGATAAGCTTATATATTGTGATATAAATTTATTTATTGTTTTAATATTTATTCTAAAGTGTTCATTTTTCGTTTATTGTCAAAATTATTAGTTAGTTTGGTCATCTATACTCAAAATTATTCTAAAATACGGATTTGGAATTCCATTGTCGTAATTTTAGAAGTATTACCGTTTTAATAGTATCTATTTTTTTTTACTTACGATTCGTATTTTTTTGTATATATCATAAAATTGTATTTAATTATTAATATATATTTATATTTATTTATCAACTATAGTAGTCATTTAATAATATAGTCTGGTGACCGTCAATAAGAATTATATTGTATATCTTTCCAGCAGGTAAAAAGGATTTACTGGTCGGTCCTTATTAGTAAATTTTTTTAGACCAGTTGGCGCCGTTCAAAATTTTACCACATCATTATTTATTATTTTGTTTCTTTTGTTTTAACCGCACGACCATTCTCGGCTGTATAAAAGCTAGTCGCTGGAGGAACGATTGGACAGTCAAATAGGTCACAATCGACTTGTTGGTCACAAGCCCAATTATAGTGAGGCATAAATGAAAAAAACTACCTTGGATTTGTTTAGATCTTTTTGTATTTGCTCGCGTTTTAGTTTTATCTGTCATTGTAGGTCTAAAACAAAAGAACACATTAATAAAAGGAGTACAGCAGACTATGTTGGACCGAAATCTATCTCCAGGTGAATCTGGCTACGGCATAATAATATTAAAATGTTCATAACATATTACTCTATTATAATCACATTTTCATGTAACGGGTGTTTTTTTTAGAGGTATAGAACTTTAAGTTGGCATTACTGTTCAAGATGGCGACCGATTTAACAGCTGTCAAGTGATTTATTCTCAGTTTGGTTTGGCAATTCATCATGAATAGACTCACGCCTGAACAACGCTTGCAAATAGTGCAATTTTATTTCGAAAATAATGGTTCTGTGCGGAATACGTATCGCGCACTACGTCCATTTTATCGTCGACAAAATCGTCCATCAGAGCAGTTAATTCGATTAACCATGGAACGTTTTCGCACCACGTTTACTCTTATTGATAACTCGCATCCCCAGAGACGCCGTACGGTGCGTACAGAAGAAGCTATTGGTACTGTAGAGCGTAGCATTGAGGAAGACCCGAATGAGTCCATCCGCCATCGAGCACAGGTATAGAGCCATGATTACTAACTTTTTCATTCCTGAATTGAACAGCCATGATGTCCAGGAGCTGTGGATCCAACAAGACGGCGCAACATGTCACACAGCTCGTGCCACAATCGATTTATTGAAAGATACGTTTGGTGACCGCCTAATTTCACGTTTTGGACCTGTGAATTGGCCTCCAAGATCTTGTGATTTAACACCGCTGGACTACTTTCTGTGGGGCTATGTAAAGTCATTGGTCTATGCGGATAAGCCACAAACGCTTGACCATTTGGAAGACAACATTCGCCGTGTTATTGCCGATATACGGCCACAAATGTTGGAAAAAGTCATCGAAAATTGGACGTCCAGATTGGACTACATCCGAGCCAGCCGTGGCGGTCATATGCCAGAAATCATATTTAAAATGTAATGCCACAAGATTATCTTTCGAATAAAAAAAAATTCATGTCAATCGAATAATCCATCGTTGTTTTATTGCAATTTAAAGTTCTATACCTCTAAAAAAAACACCCATTATTATATGCTTATTAAAATTGTGTAATGAATTTCTGTTTCATTTTTCAACAATTAAAAATGTTCATTAAAATTATAAATAATGGTAGTGTTTAAACATATTTTTAATATAACGTTTCAATAAATTATCAGGTTTTAACTTCAAAGCCACATCATTAGTGGAAATATGTTCTAGTTAAAACACTGTATTTGTTCAGCTTTATAAAAACACTCACACCCAGAGAACTGAAATATTTTAAATCAGTTATTTAGTGATTAAAATCAAGTTCATGATATTACAAATTATAAAATATACAAGAAGAATATGCGTGGTAGACTGGAAGACTTAACCTGGTCATTTCTAAAGTCTGTTCAAGATAAGTATGAAATAACGTCGCAGTTGAGAAATGTGCTCTATGTCAGGGGTTCTTAAACTTTTTTATATAGCGACCCCCTTCAAACCTAGGAAATTTTAAACGACCCACCATGTAATGAAATTAATATTGACCGTAGATGTAGGTATAATATCGCGACATTGTAGAATCTACAATGTAGATAACGTATGTCAATAACGTATGGGATAAATAATACGAACCCATTCTTTTCAAATATATATTTAATAGAAGAAATATATATATTTTTTTCTTAAATATAACAACATCCAAATATTATTAACATCAAACAATATTAATGTGACGGATGAGCTTGTTTATTTTTACATAAATAATTAAATCTAGGCTCAATTTCAGTTAGTGCAGGTCGTAATATATTTTCAACGTTTATTAAAGTTGAACGATATCTTGATTTTATGTATGTTAATGTGGAAAAGGATTCGCATAAATACGTTGAACAAAATGGTAGTAATATGTTTAGTGCCATTTCCGATAGTAGTGGATATTCTGATTTGATTTCTATCCAAAATTCATATAACGGTACAATGAGTCGCAAGCTTGAATCACTTGATAGTTCTGCAAATTCTTCTTGTGCTTTTAAACACAAGAAATTAATTTCTTGCATTGTGATTGCAAATGGGTTGCAAATCCAATATTGTTTATCGATATCACTAGGAAAATACTTTTGTATGTGAACTTCCAGATCCTTCAAATGATTAATTATAAGTTTATATTATAAACTACAATAGTATTTTAATACCTTCAAACTGGTTGGAACTAATATTGCCGGCGCCTACAATGTACAATTTTATATTACCGAGTATTTGATTTTAATTTATATTTATAGTTTGTGCGTAGCGTGTATACTACTTCTAAAAATTTATTTATAATTACCCAAAAGTAGCATATCTTTGCGACCCCCCTTCAGTAGCCTCGCAACCCCCCGGCGGGTCGGGACCCACAGTTTAAGAAGCCCTGCTCTATGTGAAATTTGCCGGTTGTAAATGGTTTATAAACGTCAAAAAAATAAGGTTATATCCCGCCACTTCGAAAAAGAGATTGAAAACCTACATTTCCTAGAAATTAAAGAAGCTAATGTGCATTATAATATAAATTAGTGCCTTTCCATCCAGTGAGTCGCGACTCAGTAGTGTCTCAAACTCTGTCGCGAAATTTATGGTTTAAATCAGGCATGTGCAACCTACGGCCCGCAGTTATTTTCTCGGTTGAAGTTCGTTAAATCAAAAAAATGACGCGAATAAAGGATTCGCACTTAGAAAACACGTTGCGTGTTGTTACATCAGTTGTTACCCCGAAAATTGACAAACAGGTGAGCAATAAGAAGTCCCAACCGTCCCATTAAAATTAAATAAATATTTTGTTCGTATTTAACAATATTTATGCATTATAAAATATTTATATTTTTTTTTTGTTTTTTTTTTTTTTTATTAATGTTATGAACTTATATATTTTTTTGTATAGTTTAGAAAATTTAGAATGGTTTATTTTTTTATAATAAAGATAATTTCAGTAAAGTAATTTTAAAAAAACTGACGATTCTAAAAAAAACCGATCTTTAAGGGCCAGAACTATGGCCCGCGATTGTATTTCAGATCGCTATCCGGCCCTCGGTCTTTTGGAAGTTGCACATGCCTGGTTTAAATTATACTTTGTATATAATATAAGGCTGAATAATAAGCACGTACAAATCTATATAAAATGAAATGAAAATTGTAGTGTTTAAGATACTAGTAAGACAAAACCATTCGTTGGGCGCAGTTAATAAGAGCTTTCGGCATTTTATTATAATAATATTATATACAATTCAAAAGAAAACTGAAGCTTAATCTCACTTACTCACGTATTAAACAGAAATACGACAGGAAATGCTATTTAAGAAGATGTGGCAACGTAGGAAAGGGTAGAAGTCAAAGTTAACAACTGAATAATGCTGGCATGTTAGTCATATTACATGCTATCGTTGGCAACTTAATTAACCAGGTCACTAGTCACTACATTTTGATCACAATTTATCTACAGTTAACTGTTCCGGTATATTCCCGTGTAATTCAGACTAGTCCAGATATTCGATTGATAAAATCACTCAATCCCTGTACCCAATACCTCTCTCAATTACTCGACAGAACTCAATTTCTTATCTAACTCAACATTGAACTTGGCTGAACTGACTTATTGATGACCTCGATTAACCCGCTGAACTAAAATATGTACTTGACTAAGACATCTCGTCTTAAGTAGAACGCGTTTTATATAGTAGCTTAGATCCTTCCATACATTTCTAGAATATTCGAAGGTCGCTATTCTGTTCCACCAAAGCTACAGTAATATTTTACAAGACCGCATGCGGAATAGTATAATTTTATTTTATAGAATTCAGATTTTTATTTATTTATTTTACATCGGCCTATTTCTGCAACGAGGCTAATCGCCGTTTTAGAACTCAGACAATGAACAATAGTGGACTAGGTATTGAGCCTTATGGTACTCCACCTTATTGGCAAAGAATTGATGATTTTTAAAAGAAATTGTGCAGATTGTTCACATATGAAACAAGAAGTGAAAAGCTGGATGAACTAAAATTATTCATTCGAAGCTTATCTGCCAGTATTGATTGGGGGACAATCGAAAATTTTGCTTAAATCTATAAAGACAGAAATACAATATTCACCACATTCAAGACTTTTAGAGACTGATATAAATGAAAGAGTTGCACCAACAACAGTAATGAGGAGGAATGCGTCGTGGCCGTAGATGTATGAGACTGGTAGTAAGTTGTACGGGTTTCGGACAGCGATGAAAACAACTAGATAAGCTGATCAGCTTATCTAGTTGTTTTCATTGCTGTCCGAAACCAGAAACAACAGTAATCACAAACTAGTTCAAAAATCTATTTTTTAACGCATGGAAGTTCAAAAAAAATCAAAACTCTGCCTAAACAAAGGTAATGGAAATGTCAATACATTTGGTGTTTTACAACCACTAATTACTGAAACTTTATTAGCATGAAAAATCTGTCATTTTTATTGAATATTAGCATCGCACAACACTCTTTAAATCCTTTTATTAAAATCTGCTACACTCAATAACAAAGTTCATTATATCCTGTTACGTTGCTGATCCTTGTTGAATACTGGCAAAATTTATCTTCATCCAAACTAAACAGCTGATATCACAATGTACCAATATCGGTCCATTGTTTGAGTAACACTGTTATCTACTTACAAGACATCGCTGCATCGTCAGCACATATTAAATATAAAACGTCACACAACAAAAAAATAAGCGATTCAAAACTAATGAAGATTGATATTATAATGGAAGTTTCATGTTCAGTAAAGGACACCTCCCACAGGGTGCAATTAATTGTAAAAACCCCATTTAGAGCCTAATAATTATTACCAGATCTTAAATTTAATACGATAATTAGCGGGGTAATTATTTAGGGATCATTTACAGTGTGTAGATTATATTACGTTAAGTGGGTGTGTGTTAAAAATATGTAAAGTGAGAAGAGAATTACGCCAATTGCTCCCGGTAATGTAATGGCAAGCTTCATGTTATGCCATTTCTACCCTTCATGTCGCTTAATATCTATCATATGATGAGTTCTGCAATATTCCACAGTTTATGGGGCTAATCATTATAATGGGAATGCTGATATGACAACTAGAACTTAAGTATGTAATCCTTTAGCCTCAGAGTTCATCAAACTTGTCTCAAACAAAATTTGTCAGCTGTTTAACATTAAAGTTATTGGGTTGATGCAAAAGTTAGTCCCGGTTGGACAAAAATTGGAGAAACATTTTATATACTAAAAGTTAAATTTAATCAATATAGTATATATCGTTCTGTTCGATGACCTTTTTCAATCTCTCCTGTTTGTAGAAGTTCTGAGGTTTCTGGCTAAAGAACTGATTCGTGATTTTTCAAGTCTTCCAAGAACGTAAAATTTTTACCATCTAAGCTATTTTGAAGCGATTTAAATAAATGGTAGTCGGGGTGCAAGGTTGGGAGAATATGGTGGACGAACCAGAAAATCCCAGTCAAGCTATAAAAGTTTCTGTCGGGTGGCCAAAGACACGTGTGGTCTAGCATTGTCCTGATGAAACGCCATACCCTTTCTGTTGGCTAATTCAGGTCGCTTCTGGTAGATTGCTTGCTTTAATTCACTGAATTGTGAACAGTATTTCTCCGAATTAATGGTAAAAATAAAAAAATAAAATAAAACATTAATAAAAAGTAATAATAATAAATAAAACTTAAATATTCTGAACCATTTACGGCCCGTGGATTCGTCAACCGCACACTCACCGTACACAGCACAAATCTTTTTTTGCATCTGAGAAGAAACATTATTGCCTCTTCAAAAATAAAAATAAGCTGTGGCCACCACAGGACCGACCGCCATCACAAAGAACTTGTTTAATTTATGCTGCTTTATCAAAAAATGTCAAATAAAAGTTGTTAGTTATTGCTTTTATACCAACTTCTTTTAAATAATTTTTTTCGAAATATTTCTGTTTTGAAATATTCGCAAAAATCTTAAAACCGACATGAGTAAACTCCCATTTCGTTAATCGATTTTCACCAAAAGTTGATCAACTCGTGCCACTGATGTCAAAGGCTAATATGAAAATCCTTTTAGCCGAATTTGCTCTGCACGTGTGCACGGCCCGACAGACACCGACAGATAGATAGACAGACAGACAGATCGACAGACATCATGCTAAAAACAGTCAAAACGTTATGTACGGACCTCAATTCGTGGAAATCCATAGAAATCTCGAAATGTAAAAACCGGTATGATCACAATACCTCCCTTATATATGTTGGCGGTCGGTAAAAAAGCATTATATGTCGGAAATGCCCCGTATTTTCTACCATTTCAATGCTTAACAAAATATAAAAACTACAACCAAATAACAAAATTCTTTTTCGATGTACTCACAGAAATGTTTTCTGTCAAATGACCTCAAAACTTAACACGTTTGAAGTCAATAACACTTCGGTTTTGCATTGCAATGCCATCTAGCGTTAATAACGGGAAGAACTTTTGCATCAACCCAATATTATATAAAAGAAACCGCAAACGTTTGAAGAAGCTGACAGCTAGATTTGTGCCAAAGTGTTTAATTGACAACACTCATTCCCTTGTTTGACAGTAAATTTTATAACTTTAGGTTGGCGAACCCTAAAGAATATTATATATATTGTCCAGCGCCTCCACCATATGTCCGTGGATAGTTAGATAAATGCAACTGGTTTTAACAATACAATTTATTAACCAGATATCAAATTATTCAATGTAATTGTACGATTGAATTTGTCCATGGAGTTGGGGAAGTCTTCAGTCCACCTCGTGTTGGCCGGAATTGGCTTGGACCTATCTCCAAGGCAGGGGTTGCCCATCAGGGAGTCGAGGAGTCTGGAGAAGCCTTCTCCTACTCACATGGTACTCCTGCTTGGCCCACCAGATATATTGGTACATGGCGTCGTTCTCTTGGTCGTCACTTTCTTGAGTGGAACTAGTAGAGAAGTTGGTCAAGTTCCTCTGCCCAGATTCCGTACGACATCCACTTACTTATACCTCTGATTGACCTAGTTCCAATATTCATTCGTCATAACAAATATTACCTTATAACGAAAATGCAGCGCATGCATTACGTAATCAGGCTGACAAATAGTTTTAAAATCAAACAGCTGAACGTCACAATGTCTAGGTATCGCAATCCTGACCTAGGATTACCTTTGTGACAATATTACGAGGTGACCAACTGTCCACCTTTGGACAGGATAGTCCTCCTTTAGATAAGCTTGTTCTATCCAATTTATGAGTCCTCGTTTTGTCCTGCTTTGGAAATATTAGTCTTTCTCGTCCTCAATAAGATTTATTTTTAATTTTGCGGTCTGAAGTTAATGCCGTCTAACAACTTGTGGCATTATTGTAAGTAAGGTTAGAGTCTAATGTGATTCTGTACACATGTACCCTCATGGGTACGCGTACTCTACTTTGGAGGCCACTGAAGTCCTTTTTCGTTCTCGACACGTGCCCTATCCACTGTAATCGTCTATGATTTCTCATATCGTTTGAACAGTTTAATAATAAGACACTGTATGTTTTATTTTTATAAGCGTGACTTTTATTTGTAGTAGACGAGTTGGAAGTTTTATTAAATTAATTCTAGCAATATAAATTTAGTTTTCGTAGACTTGCCAAGTTGACAAGAGCAGGTAATTTAATTTTGTTTGTCGCAAATCGATTTTGGAAGTAATGTAAAATTATAACCAGAAATTCTGAATTGGAATACTAGAAAATTCAATTGAATAATTTTATATATTCTGTACTACATTCATCCATGTATATTCATGTTTTATGTTTTTTAAATGCAAAACTGATATGTAAAATTTTGTAAAATTGAGAATTACATTTTGCAGTAAACAATGGATTTGATTTTATTGTCCTTATTGTACATAGTTTTTGCTTGCACAGATTTATTAGTCGTAAAATATTTTTTTATTATTCTCTGAACACACTGAACCAGTAGTCTTGAAACTTAACAAGTTGAGTGCTACGGACAATTATGCTTGTCATGCCAATTCAAAATTTATGCTGCAAATTTGATAACATCTTGTTGCAGTGTTATAATTTTGCAACTAAGAGGAATTTCAGATTGCTACGACGAACGTTGTTAGAATGAGCTGTGTCGTTTATTTTGAGATTAAGTGTCAAACCTAGATTTGGGTCCTGATTAGGTCCGATCCTGTAATATACCGTGTAACGTAAGGCTCGCTTTAAATCTACGTGTCCGAGATTGGATCATGCTATAAACAAAACCAAAATACATACAACCGTATATATATGCGAATAAGAAACTTAAAATTATTAAGCATTACAAAGAGTATATAACATGGATTAAATGATTTCTGTCCAATCTGACAATCAGAGTCAAGGCTAATAAATGCCTGTCTACCCCTCGTGTTGTGCAGAGTGGCGTCTCCCAAGGTCCAGTTATAAGACCCCTACTATTCCTAGTTTATATGATACTAAAAATCGAAACTTTATTTTCTCTCTCCAATAACGGACAGTAACATTCAGGATGATCTGAAATTTATTGCCACTTGGTCAGCTAATTGGATGGTTCCCATCAATGATGGTAAATCTACGATTCTACATATGGGGTACAAAAACCCGTGACTATTTTATTGATGGGCAAACATTGAGCAAGGCGTGCAAACATGTTGATCTGGGAGTAACTGTATGTACCGATCTTAGTTGGTCTAAACACGTATTCGAGGTAGTAAAGAAAGCTAATAGATAATTTACCTCATCAGGAAGAGTTTGATGCGTTGCTAAGGTCTCGGGTTCGAATCCTGTTCAAGCATGGCATTTTTCAAAAATAAGAATGGTCCTGGCTAATTGCCGAAGCAGCAAAGGCCATAAAAATTTAAATAAAATAAATAAAATTAAGCAACGCGATGCGTTATTAGGTAATTTTGTGTTTTACATCGAATTTTAGCTTATAACTAGATTTAAGACTTTTATGCAACCAGGCATAAGGTTCCATAAATTTTTTTAAATAGTTAAAATTAAGCCAAATGTATAAAACTATATGGTAATAAATTTCCAACAAACATAAATGTAGAGAACTATGTACGTATTTGGCCTACGAAAGTCTGGTTTTTAACGTTTTCAGAAAATAAATGCCTGTCTACCCGTCGTGTTGTACAAAGTGGCGTCTCCCAAGGTTCAGTTATGAGACTCCTACTATTCCTAGTTTATATGGCTGATCTTGATGATAGTAAAAATGGAAACTTTTTTTTTCTCTCCAATAACGGACAGTTACATTCAGGATGATCTGAAATGTATTGCCACTTGGTCAGCTAATTGGATGATTCCCATCAATGACGGTAAATCTACGATTCAATATATATATATATATATATATTTTCATTTATCTCCATTGTATATTTGCAATCTGTCTCATTAGAAACAATAAGCAAATTGTCTAATGTACATGGACATGATCGGATAAACCGCCCAATGACGGTATCCTTTATGTACAACTTCTAATATATGTTACTACTGACTACACACTAAATAACAACACTTATTTTAAGCACTAATAAATCTATATGGTAGATCTAAAGGTTTGTATCGTTTTAGACTTCTTATTTCTACACTATTGTCCAAGAGTTGCACCAAGTTATTGGGATGCACATTCAACATATGGGGTACAAAAACCCGTGCCTCGACTATTTTATTGATGGGCAAACATTGAGCAAGGCGTGCTGGGATCTGGGAGTAACTATATATACCGATCTTAGTTGGTCTAAACACGTAGTCGAGGTAGTAAAGAAAGCTAATAGAATAATTTTACCTCATCAAGAAGAGTTTCCATTTAACATTGTCCCAGTCACAAGAAAAAAACTCTTTTGCTTCATTTCACTCTAGATAGATTTATTCATATTGATAGCAAATAAATAAAAAATAAGAAATATTATTGTTTATTTTGACATTGTTATTTGTCTGATGACTCCAGACCGAGACCAGGTCCTGAAGTCTGGAGCCAAAGTTTGAAAAATATATTAGCAAGCATATTCACATTTTGAATCATTTGTTAATGTAATTATTATTATTATTTATTTAGTCCTAGAAGCAGAAGCCAAAGGCTTGTAGAGCTTCGATACAAGTACATTCATTTAATTATATAATTTGTCTTTCTTAAAATGCAAGGAGATTAATTTCGGCGTTAAAGTGTTAACCAGTTATTGAAAATTAAACATTTTCACAAAGTTGATTTGTGAACGTTAAATTTTATGTGTTTAAACCTTAACTGGAGATAAAAAAAAGCGAAGCTAGCGAGACGTAAAGAACATATGTTAAACAGCGTTAGTAAAAACAGTGGAAACTCAAACAAAACCAATAAATCCCTAGGGATAAAGAGTAAAATCAGTGTTCTTACCTGGCCAAGGTTCGTGAATCCATACTTAGACGCGATGCCGTCGGCGACTTCGTTTCCGGCCGGGATATGAACCGCGAACTCATTCGAATACACAGCCTGTCTCGTTTCTATCTCCACGAACAGACATATACAAACGATTATACTACACAATTTCACTAAAATCATTATACGATATATACTATTTTCTTTTTTAAAAAATATACAATCACTTCTGATAAAAATTTAAAATATTTTATATTTAAACTACACGACCGATGTTCTTGATCACGCGACTATTACTTTCCACCGGCCTGTAACAAAACAAAAATACATTAACAACACATTTTAAATCATTTTCAATACAATTCTACAATTTAAAATCAATTACAAGCATACCGACGATTAGCTTTTCATCCTTTCATTCATATGAGAGTTTAAACCAGCGGTATCCAAACTTTGTTCACTAACCCTTTATAAAAAATCCTATCTCTGGCGCCCCCCTATTTAGGAAATGTATAAACAATTTGTAAATAATGTCTTTACTGAAATAATAATCACAAAAGTAATACTAATATGTAATGTAAATAATTTATAAATATTTATTCTCACAACATAAATCACGAATTAATTTATTCTTTTCTTCTCGACCTTGTTGATAATTTAAAAGTTAATATTTTCGGGAATTAGGTCATTAAAAAAAATTACAAAATGTTTGAAAAGACCGGTTTCGATAATAGTATATTATCTTCTTCAGTTTATCTATTGAATAATATTAACAAATTTAGTATGTATTACATAATATTGTACATTTTTTATATTTTATTGTACTTTTAACTTTATTTATTATTATTTATTTGGATGTATGAGATGGTCTCCAATTATATTTTTTTGGAAGCATGGTGTGAAGAGTTCATACACTTAGTTTTGGATTGAGTAAGTACTTTAGACTTATTTTTTTAGACGCATGTATGTACAATATTATGTAATACATACGAAATTTGTTAATGTTATTCAATAGATAAACTGAAGAAGATAATATACTATTATCGAAACCGGTCTTTTCAAACATTTTGTAATTTTTTTTAATGACCTAATTCCCGAAAATATTAACTTTTAAATAAATCACGAAAATTGTATGAAAGTAAATTATATTAATATTAAATTTAATACAAAATACAATAAAAATGAATCAATTTTAATGTGAAGTATGGGTTTGTTTCTTCGCGCATAATTCGTTAAAACGCGGTTCATATGAAGAAAGAGCTACTCTTATTTCGTCTTCCACTATTAATCCTTCTCGATATTTTGTTTTAATCAAAGCTAATATGGAAAATCCTGTTTCGCACATATATGAGGTCTCAAAAGGTAAAAGAATTTTTATATGAAGAAGAATCCATACACAATCATTCATACAATCTTCAATTTAATACACACTTTTTTATTTTTATGATCTTTGATGCTAACTACTATAGTCTATATATTGAGATCAAAGCTTTTATAATCCAAATTAATTTGATTGCATAACGGAATTTGGCAAATATCCATGGCATGTACGATGGGTCAAGTATGTAAAGTATTCTATAGTATTCATAAGACCTAAATAGCGTCAGACAAATCATGTGTACCTAATGCTTATTGTACGCTTCTGATAATAAATTAAAAACTGAATTAAACTGGTTTAAAAATTTCTGGGCTTTGTAACAACATAAGAAGTCACCTTAAAAAAAGTCTAAGTTAAGAAAATGTGTTAATTACATCTTTAATAGAACATTCAGTCAATGGTCACAAGTCTAAATTCTTTTTAATTAATCATTAATTTGGTAGAAAATAACATTAGGCAGTATATTAGTCATAAACCCCGTATATGCTCGATTGAGGATCCTAGGCTAGCAATTAGGGGTTAACAGTTGTTTTTGCAATTAATTTTGCTCATAACAAACAACATAACACCCAAACCCAACAACAAAATGTCAACATCTGTTTGAGGCGAGTCATTTTATTTCTTTAGCATGCAGTACGCAACGCAATTTCTCGTACGATTTGTTGTACGATAATTATTGTATGGAGAATATAGTCCAGAAAAATCGAATGTAAAATTAATGTAGTCTAACGCAATATTTAACGGTTTGAATTTATACCAATTGATGCGCACGAGGATTATTTTCGGATGTTAACAGAATTCAAATAATTGTATTTCGCCTAAAGTGGCCAGATAGTTCACCAAGAAATAGAGAACAATTTTTGAAGACTTGTACTTTATCCCGCATCAGTAAATCTCCTGAATTCGCAAAGCCGTACCGTTTTCTAATCTAGTTTATTACATTTGAAATTGAAGAGAATAATAATTTTATTTATTTTTTATTATTAGGAGTATTATTTTTGTCTATAAAACTTTAAATTTGTTTATCAAAAAATATATTGTCTAATATCTTAAAGCAAGTAGATCTGACCAGTTTGTTTACGTTACATCGGTGCAAGAATGTACAGAATAAGGTTATAATACCCTGCAGGCACTCTGTAAAGTGATACACCTTTTAAATATCTTGTATACATTACTCATCTTGTGCAGAATTCCTGAATTTTACAATTTTTTCAAACAGCTATTTAATAATTTTTGTTCATATTTGTATTTTTCTTTGCTAAATATGCACTTGTACGTGTAAAGGCTTCAGCTAATATTAACAAAAAATCTTAATTTACATATGTTCATATTTAGCTTTTGAAGAATAAATGGGAGAAAAATATTTACTTTTAATTTTCACATTTATTGGCCAACTTTATTTGAAAATGTCTGTAAATTTAATTATTGTAGAATGTATTTTTTTTTAAAGAATAAATGTAAAAATGTAGTACATTAATTTTTTTCAAAATAACATTTTAATATTACTCAGAATATTATTTAATATTTTAAGAGAATTCAAAACATTATATTTAAAACATATTTACGATTTTTGATATATAATATCAGAACATTAAAACGTAAAATAAAACTTCAAAGCAACTGAAAAGGTACAATTTTGTTGATAGAAGTCATTTGATTTCAAGTTTTTAGTTTAAAAATAAATAAAATAAAATTTTAAAATATTAAAGTACTGGAATATGTTACCAACTTGGTAAAGATTTACAGAAATTAAATGTAAATACATTAAAATATGGAAAAAATTTAAATTTCATCCAATTTATATAATTACATAAAATCAAACTGTTGTTCATTTTTTAGTATTATATGTCTGGACCTAGAGGGTTGAAATTTGACATATATACACAGCTCTTATGCTCCGAGCTACAGATAGCTCAAGAGTAAGAATATGAAAAGTTTAATTTATAATGTTTAATGAATAAATAATAAAATAAATAAAAATGGCAAAACATTGCTGCCCTCTTATTTTCTGTCACTTTTATATTATTAATAATAATAATAATAATTTATTTTGCTAATATGTACGTACATTATATATAATACAGATAAATAAAAATATAATGTTATACATGTAGAGCAAGTCAAAAGTTAGAATTTGATACAAATATGACAGTAAATATAATAAAAGTGTTTGTACATAACTATTTTAATTTATATAGTATTCATCTAAATCATACACACATTTATCAATTAGAAGACGTTTAACATTGTGTTTGAATTTGCCGACAAATTTTATTTTTTTTAATTCTTCAGGCGATAAATTAAAGTAATTGCAGCAATTAAAATATGCTCCTTTTTGGTAACCAGACGAATTGTGAGACTTAGGAACAAGTAGATTTCTTTTTCTTGTTCAGTATCCATGATTATTTGTGGAGAAAAGATTCTTATTTTTGTAACGAAACATACACAGGGATAAAATGTATTCGGACGGGAGCGTCATTAACTCAAATTTTTTAAAAAACTCTTTACAAGAATCTCTATATTTGATAGAGGCTAGTATTCGTATCGCTGATTTTTGTAGTCGAAAAATGCGTTTCCATTCAGTTGATTGACCCCAGTGTATTATATTAAATCTTAAAAGTGAATGGAAACAAGAAAAATATAATGTTCTCATCGTGTTCTCATTACAATGATTTCTTAGTGATGTTAACGCATAGAGACACGAGCTTAATCTTTGATCAAGATAATTAATATGAGCGATCCAATTTTTTTGAGAGTCCATAGTGAGACCTAGCAGTTTTACATTCTCTGAAGTTTCAATTTCTTGACCATTGTAAATTAAGTGGTTGTCAGAATTTATTTTATTTTGAACTGATTTAAATTAAACACAGTTTGTTTTATTTATATTTAAAGTTAATTTGTTTTTTTCGGTCCAACTGTGTATGTTACTTAATATTGATTGAAAGTGTGAAGCAAATTCGTTATCGGTTTCGCACTTTATAAGGAAGCTATTGTCATCTGCAAAAGAAGTTATTGTTAAATCTTTTATTTTGTTGAAATAATTTGGAAGATCGTTGGAGTATAGTACGAATAAAGTCGGACCAATTACACTGCCTTGTGGCACCCCTATTTCTAAGGGTTGATTTTTGGAGCGATATGTTTTATTATTAATTCGGATAGTTGTATATTGGGATCTGTTCGATAGGAATGAATTGAACCACTCCAGGTCTTGACCTCGAATTCCGTATCGTTCCATTTTTGTCAGTAAAATGGGTGTGATCGACGCAGTCGAAGGCTTTACTTAAGTCTGCGAAGATTCCTAACCCGGCTTTGCCCCCATCCACTATTTGCAAAATATCGTTGATGTAATTGAAAAGATGTAATTGAAAAAGTCCACTGATTTGTTTTTAATAAATCCATGTTGAAGTGGAGACAGAATATTATAAGCCTTTGTCATTATTATATTCATTATCTCCTCTTCTATCTATATTATCCTCTTATTCTGCGGTAAAATCTGTTGTACGTTGTTTAATTGTCATTTTAACAATAACACCAAAAATTTACATAACGTCATTGAATATAAAGTCAAAATATTTAATGTCAAAATTCCATCTCACTCTAGATCTACAAATTTATATAGTTCTATTCTTCTTGCACCGTGTTAATATCTTCATAACAAATGCCAATACAAAAACAAAATATTATTCTTGCTAATAAACTATAAGAAGGATTTTGTAACTCGGAAATCACCAATAATATCAGCTTCATAAATAAATTATGTATCTAATAACTATAAGCTATTTTATTATTAACTGGAACTCTCGGCCCTAAATATCATAAGAATGAATGAATTTCTTTTTGAACATTGAAATGGTCTTCATCCATGGACCTCTAGGTGTTCGCGTACCCCATTTTAAGAATCACTGCAATAGAGGATTAAATAAGTAATTTCCTGACTCCTCTCTCTAGAAAATTTAACGTTAATACAGTTTGAATTTTACTATTCGTTCGTAAATCTCAAGTCGTATCCTGAGATTTTAGAACATCGTCTTCCACTAACCAGTAAAATCCAGAACTCTGGTCACAAAGGCATCTTCATGTACTTTGACTATTTACCACGTGATGGGGAAATAAATGAAGGAAATTTATAGTACATTCCGGTAAGAATTTATGTGATACTTCCCCAAGATCCAACATAAAAACATCAGACTAGAAGGGAATTAGGTTACATAAAAAATTACACCAAGATTTAATTCAGAAATTACGAAAAACACGCTAAAAACTCTAATTAGTTTTTGTTTTTTGTTGCAATTTAGTTGTTTTCTTAATTTTGTTGACAGCACTCACAGAATTACTGTTGGTATAATATTTGAAACCTACATAGATAAAACTGAAATCTTTAAACATCTTGATTGGCCAGAAGGGACTGTCTAGACCAGGCATGTGCAACTTACAAAAGACCGAGGGCCAGATAGCCATCTGAAATACATTCGCGGGCCAGAACTTTTTAAGGAACTTTTTTAAAATCATCAGTTTTTTTTTAATTACTGCACTGAAATTATCTTTATTATGAAAAAATCAAACAATCTAAATTTTCTAAACTATACAAAAATCCAAAAAGATTTTGTTAGTTTATGAGTTTGCCGAGGTAATGACGTTGATTTTTATTTTTAAAATGATTTTTCAGTGTTTAGAGTTACTTAAAAGACAAAAAAAAAAAATTCCCCCTAAAAAAAAACTAAAAATGAGTATATTTGTGATTGTTAAATAAAAAAAAAAAACATGAAAAAAAAAATATCTCAACGTCGTTACCTCGGCAAACTCACAAACTAACAAAATCTTTTTGGATTTATGATTTCAGATGATCCAGTGACGAGTTATGCTGGTCACCGCAAAATCTATTTTTTTTTCCCGGCGTCTGAGAAGATTTGCCACAGCTGGCTCATTTCGTTATATTTTGCCTTCAAAATTTTAGAAAAAATAAAAATATTTTATAATGCATAAATATTGTTAAATATGAACAAAATGTTTATTTAATTTTAATGAGACGGTTGGGACTTCATGTTGCTCACAAATTTGTCAATGTTCGGGGAAACAACTGATGTAACAACATGCAACGTGTTTTCTAGGGGCGAATCCGTTATTCGTGTCCTTGTGTTTGATTTAACGAACTCCAGACGAGAAAATAACTGATCACATTTGTAAGTGCTTTCAAAGAGCGTAATACTTTTCTGAGCAAAAGAGAGTTTCTGAAATTTGTCAACTAGGAAATATTACTTATAAAACTCAATTAGTGAAAAGTTCTTCATTTTTTACTTCAAATCTGAGTTCTCCTGTAGCTCAAGTAGTTCCATTTGCAGAGAAAATGGCGGTTGTTCCACATCAACATCAACCGTTTAACCACATTTGATCTCTGAAAACAAAGAGATACTCGCGGGCCAGATTCAATGGGATTTTAGATAGTTATCGCGGGTCGTATTTTGCACATGCCTGGTCTAAACACATATCGGACCCTACAACTCCTAAGAGATGCAAAGGGCATTTACTAGACATCTCCATCGTATGTGGTTCTAGGAACTATGTTGTATTTCTTTGTTTCTTTGTCTTTAATCTTCGTGTTCCTTACAGATTCCGCGGTAGAGCTTCTTTAGCAATATTTCCACTTCCTCTTATTGGGCCCAATCCATCTCCATTTTCTTTCCTTTATTATTATACTTTATCCAGAATGAAGAGATAAAAATCACGCAATGTTCAAGTGATAATTCCGTCGATCTCTCGTCGTCCGTTGGCTGTTGAGTCATTAATTTCAGTCAACAGCCAAAAGGGTGGCGACTTCAATTCTCCACGTGATTTTAATATTATTTCTGCATTTCGAACAGAGTAAAGCCTGATTTCTTTGTGCCTCATTATTCTGCACAGCACAATATTACCGCAAGACCGAGTAGAAAACCTCGAACAATTTATAGTGCATTCAAAGACCTTCAGTATCTAAAAGCTAACAACTTAGACAAACTCCGAACCGTACAGTCTGGAGGCAAATCATTGAAGAGATAAGAACCAATGATGATGGATAGTATTTTGACCTTGAATTCTGGAAACACTTAGGAGTATTGATGGTGAGATATGCAAACTAGATGGCAATGGTGGTGTGACAGAAGGTATCATTGTGATTAATGTGACCACCCCTATTAAGTATAGAGACAAAGCAGGCAGTCATGATTCATGGTCACCATCAATATTACAGAATTATCGGAATTATAATGTCAACACACCACAGTTCAACATATATATGAAGCGCACAATAATAATCATAATTAAAGAAGGCAGAGATAAATAAATTAATATACATGCTTCATATCAATACTGAATTACATTATTTGATTTTTCAGGTTTAGTAACTGAAATCGAAGAAAGGTAACTCATGTGTCTGTCTAAATGTGTATATAAATTATAAATGAATCGTAGTGGAGTCATACACTCTGTGAAATAAAAAGTAAATGATTGAACATAAATCAAAACAAAACAAAATATCTCAGATTATCAAGAACGAACAGCAACCTTGTCCATACAAATTGAACCTGTGATCCATTTGAAATATCTCGGTTGTACAATTAACAACAATTAAGGAGTAATTAACTGTGAGGATCTTCTCTACAAATAGAGCTTATTATGCCCTTAATAATCATATCAGATCGCACCTCCTATCTCAGCAAACAAAGATAAGATTATACAAAGCTTTTATCCACCCCTTATCCACATATGGATGTTAATATTGGACCCTCTTACAGACAATATTTTAATAGTTCTAAGCTTATAATACTTGGATAAACTGACGAATACTGTTTTTCAAATTGTTGATTAGATACCAAAAAATCAGCTGTGGCCACCACAGGACCGACCGCCATCAAAAGTACTTGTATAAAATACATTCTAGCAGCAGAGTAGAAATAACTTGGCCTAATATTTTCTAACAGAGATATTGTCAGGCCTAGGTTGGTTTTGGGGGGTTTGTATGAATAAAAGAATATAAATTCTATATACTAATTTATTAATAGGAATAAAAGAATACAATTTATAATTACTAACAGTACTGGCCACGCCAGATTAACGGTGTACTAATTAGATAACACCTTATTACAATACAAGTCGATACACAAATCGATAAATCGTTGTCGTACAACAATGAAATTAAAGTATCGAGACTGAATTTATCACTCTGTATACCGACAAATTATAATGAACAATTCATAGCATAATAATAATTAGTCCCTATCATTGGACAAACAATAATAACTTAAAATAAGGGCTCTAGGTAGGGCTTAGGTACAACCTAGTGATACAATAATTGAATTAACTAATTAATTCCGGATCGTAAGAGTTTTACTTAAATGGAATAAATTCCATTAAAGTTGTGAGACACATCTGGAGCAAATACAAAAATATAATTTTAAACTGTACTTACATAACCAGGGCTTTGTAGGCCCATTGTTGGTCAATGCACAATTGGTAATAGTCACAAGAGTACTGATTATTAATTACTACTTCTTACATAATTCTTTAAGAACTTTTAGCTCTTTATATATGAATTATATGAAAACAATCCGTGGAAGAATTTCATGACAAGAGTTCAGTGTTAAAACACGGGTCAGTTTAGTGCATAGTAAGCTATTCCTAAGATGTGGATGCCCTGTATCCGTGACAATCTGATAATTTATAAATTAACTAAATTTGTAAATTAACAGAGTTGTATTTAGTTTAATTTGTATTTAAATTCATTTATAATAATATTTAAATTATTTCATATATTTGACAATATTATTTATGATGACCATGGAAACGGTACATATAAATATGAAAAAATTTCGAAAAATTTTACAGAAATTATTCGAAATTTTTCGTTTCATCAAAGAACGTCTCAAATAAAAGTTATTAGTTATTGCTTTTATAGCAACTTTTGTTCAATAATTTTTTTCGAAATATTTTTCTGTTGTGAAATATTCATAAAAATCTTAAAATCGAAACGAGTAAACTCCCATTTTTAGTCAACCGATTTTTACCAAAAGTTGATCAACTCGTGCCATTGATGGCAGAAGCTTAAATATGAAGTGGAATAAAAATCCTTTCAGCCGAATTTGCTCTGCACGTGTATACAGACAGACGGACAGACGGACAGACAGACGGACAGACAGACGGACAGACAGACGGACGGACAGACAGACCGACAGACATCATGCTAAAAATAGTCAAAACGTTATATAGGGACCTCAATTCGTGGAGATCTATCGAAATCTCGAAATGTCAAAATCGGTATGATCACAATACCTCCCTTATATATGTTGGCGGTCGGTAAAAAGGTGCCCAAAATGTTGTACCAGACATCCAGTACTAGAAACAGACTGTTCGTCACTTTTACAAGAAAACTACGAAATCCTGAAAAGTGTCAAAAGTCACACTTCAAATCCATTATTTATTTATTTAATTTTTCGTTTTCCATGATATAGATCAGCGATGGACAAACTTTTTTTTAAAAGGGTCAGTTTGCGCAATTAAAATGACTAAATAAAAGGGCCGCACTATTTTTTTACCGACCTTTTTGTTGTAGGTCATCACTTCGATTTTAAAAGTAAGGACCTTTATTTTTTTAGTCATCACTTGGATTTTAAAAGTGAAGACTTTTTTTAGGTTATCACTTTTTAATTTGTTTATTTATATCCAAGGTACAAGAAAATAATTTGATTTTTTACAAATAATAATAATAACAACAGTTTGTACATTGGATAAAGGCCCATGATCAGTCATTGTAAGAATACAAAGACTGTTCTTCCTCATGAGCCCTTAAAAGGTATACAAAATGTAAATATAGCACATTAACATAAATAACCAGGGTTCTTAGATAACTTGGATTTTAGAAGTGAGGACCTTTTTTTAGGACTTCACTTGTATTATACGAGGGCTACCTTTTACGTTTTTACAAAAACTAAGAAAGAAATAATTTTTTTCAAACAAACTGTTTTATTGCTTTTCAAAATATTCGCCTTTAAGATTTATACACTTGCATGCGGTCAAACCAATTTTCGAAACATTTTTTCCACTCTGAAGTTCGTATCTCTAAAACATGGCTTTTGAAGGCTTGAACAGCTTCTTGAGGTGATGCAAATCGCTGTCCACGCATTTTTTGTTTGACATTGGGGAACAAAAAAGGTCGTTAGGGGATAAATCAGGTGATCAGGTGACTGTTTACTTTAATAAATAAACCAACGTAGATGGTCAAATTTTGGAAAAAGGTATACAACGGGTAAATTGTGTTTCAGTTGACAAATATCCTAGTCTGTTATTTGTAATAAATAGGTTAAAGCAAAAAAGCAATTGATCATAAATATTTTGTAGAACTAATAATTATTTCAATAGCATGGTACTATAATTTGTGCTTTGACACTTAAAATTTTTCTAAAAATCAATAATCCCTGCAGTAAACAGCAGATAAATAACGGCAGGATATAAGTTATCGAAATATAATCTACTTTTTACAAAAATATGAAAAGAAAAGAACAGATATTTACAACTAAAATCTAATTACGTCCTAGAAGGCATTGGATGACAGAGAATAATCGTCACATAAAAACGTAATTTGGCGAAACTGAAACAATGATATGTGACCAACCAGAGGTCCTAAAACATTTAACTATTTGGAGATTTGACATGAATTATTACGTTTTGTAAAAACCCAAAATAATTTATTAATACGGTCTGTAACATCAGGTTTTAAAAATGGTGGCGCTGTTGTCATTTGAAACAATTCAATGGATTTATTGGAGGACGATAAAACAACGAGGATTTAGTGAATAGTGCTTAAATTGCTAATCTGACACCACAATTGGAGATTACTTTCAAATAATGGTGTACCTACTGCCAAACTGCTACACTGTACAACACACAAAAACCTTAAATGAAGTTTCAGAAATTGTTTATTTTGCGAGATATTTGTGGAAACTAGAGGTCAGGGCCGTAGTTACCATTAGGCTCATGCGGCGATAGCTGGGGACTCTTTTTGACATGGGGCCCATATTGGTTTATTTTTAAAATGTTTGTTTAAATCACATACACATTTATTATAACTAAAAATATTTTCGCCAATAATACGAATCCAATTGGTAAACGAGGGTTACCTTTTATGTTTTTACAAATGACCACTAGATGGTAATGTTGAAATGTGTCATGGCAAAATTTGAATGACAGAGTAGCTTGTTGACATTGAGCGTTTAAAAAAACAAGTTTGTGATAAAATTTATATTACTCGTGAAGGTTTTCGTTGGATGATTTTTGACAATTTTAATAAAAGCCTAACTCAACAACAATGTATAGATTCATTTCGTTCAACTTTTGGTAATGAAGCACCATCAGAAAAGACTGTTTACAATTGGTTTGCAGAATTTAGTCGTGGTCCTGCGTCTGTCAATGATGAATCTCGTGAAGGTCAACCAAAATCGGTTGCGATATAAAAAAAACATCGATGCTGTGCGCAAAATAATTGAAGATCGACATGTGACTTGCCGTGAGATAGAAGCATCCTTTGACATATCGCAGACTACAATACATTCGATTTTGCATGAACATTTAGCTGTGAAAAAGATCTGTTCCCGATGGATTCCTCTGAAATTGACGCGAAACAGTAAGTCCCGTCGTTCGATCAAAGATCGAAGAGTAACAATTTTGGCAAAAACAGTAAGTTTCCGGTTAAACAAAACCGAACTACGGTCAAGAAGGCTACTTATAGGACTGGAACTGCTTCCAGATTATCGAGAACCATGCTTTCATTTTGACCAAAATCATGTTAATTAGACTGCTAATGATTGGTGTTTTGGTGGCAATTTTATGTACAGATTTAGTTCAGGTTTAGAGTCCAGTCTAATACCCTTTTCACACTAGATCTTTAAGATCGGATGTTAAAGTGAATGTATCTTTAAACGCTAATGTGAAACCGTACGGCCTCGTCTAAACACGACCGATGTTTAAGACAGAGATCTGCGTCTTACGCATTGCCAACTTAATTTCTATTATAAAAAAATACTCCTTGAATTTATGCTGTCAACATTTTATATTATCATAAACAAGAATACTGTATTATATCGACATTATAAGAAGTTTATACTTATTGTTATAATAAAATTATTTATTTTAATAATGTGTTTAATAAAATACAGAGCTACAATAATTGAGATAAAATGTATCGACTTACATGTTAATACAGGTGTAATATATTCTTTATTGTAGTCCCTTTATTGTAGAATGAAATGAAATATCCTTAATTGTTTATAATAATTCAAAATGTGCGTCTGCGAAGACAGTTCAAAACTGGTAATTTCATGACGGTAACTTAAGGACAAAATTACTGTAGCTGATGACAGCACCAGAGATTTAAACATCAAGTGTGAAAGCATACCGATCTTAAACATCGGTGAACTTTAAGTTCACTCGTCTTAGAGATGTAGTGTGAAAAGGGTATTGGGCTCAACAGCGCTATGAAGTGACGCCAAGCGGACTAAAACTGAACTAAGCGAAACGAGTAATAGTTTATTGTTTACATCTGGTTTACATGTGTTTTCTCGTGTAGTTTGTATTGCTTTTAAAAGTTAAGCTGCATTCAGAGCTCAGTAAATTAACACTCTGTGCGTTATGGATAGTTTTTAAACGAGTGCAATTGGTATGATCGGACAAGCTCGTACTATATCGCTCAACAGTAGTATAGCAACGACAAAGCACGAGCATGTCCGATCATACCAAATGACCTCGTTTAAAAATTATCCATAGCGTACAACGTGTTGATTTACAGAGCTCTGAATGCAGCTTTAGTGTTGCAGTTTGTTTGTTATATTAACTTTTGATAGCAATTATTATTCTTTTTTATATGACTTTATGTTATAATGAGTTATTATAACACAAATTGGTGTGTGTTTGGCTGTCACTCTAGAAAAGGAAATAACAAAAATATTTACTTCCACTATTTTCCAAATGAGAAACAATTTGTGAACTGTTAATAAATTTGGTGCTGTGGAAGTGATAATAACAAACTAGTATTTATTAAACAAATTAAATAAAAAACAAACACTAAATTATAAAAATCCTTCTCGAACATAATTAAATATCTACCCGGGTAATTTTAATGCAGAATTAGGGCAAGCGGTCTCAAATTCTGTACGCAGCTTTTCTAATACATTTTCACTGAACCTTCAGAGCCTGCTTTTGTTTTTAATCAATTTATTTAGGCAAGGAGTTTCTAACAGAGGTTGCGGTTCATACCGTTGTAAGACAGGTTTCTTAAAAGTAGACCACAGGCATTATAAATCTGTGCTGGTTAATATTTCCATACTCAATATATTGTTTCTGGAACAAAAAGAAAAACCAACAGAAACCACACAAAAAAAAAAAAGAAAAATCAAATATTACAATCAATAAATGCCCTGATCTTGGCTTATTTCATTTTGGTTTGTTAACCACCTGGCACAAAATAATAGGATAGCTGAAATGTGTTTGCATGTAGTTCCTGCTTTACATGTGCAGGACATATTTAAAACTTCAACATCATTACTAAATTTTAATTTCCCAGTGACTTCGTGAGGTGGTGTTCTCAAACTGCTTGTTTGTAAACAGAACCCACATATGTCGACATGCTCATCATTTTAGTCCAAAATTCCGCACAACATAAGATTTCCGGCGTTTAACAACTCTTCTCCTTCAACTACACACCTAGAAGAAGGTGTTGCCCTTAAAAAAATAAAATAATTTAATAAAGATAGCTGTTTATTATCCATTGCAAATCGATGATTTAACATGTAAACAAATATGGACAATTTTCACATTACTCGTTTCAATCAGCTGTTCACAGCGCTTGTAGCGCCGCCATCGGGCATTGTTGTACCCAATTAGCTTACGATCGCCAGATGGCCGTGAACGTATTTGACGAACATCTGGCAACCTGGAGAACGATATGCTGACTGTGTAATATCTGTTTGTAAATATCGAGCTATGTAGTACTCATAAACAGCTAAAGTATGTAAACCACAATTTGAGAAACTTTGTTCTATATCTGAACAATGACAGAGTTTCCGTAATTCCTTTAAAGAAATTACTTAAAACTGGTATCTCCAACTTTTCCCTTTAATTTAACTCGTGAATACCATTCAGCGTTTAACTAAATCCAATAATATTAGTTAATGAAGATTAAATGAAGTTAAAACGAAGATAAATCTTAAAAATATAATTCGCTCAATGCTATTATGTTTCTCTTCTGATTATTATTTTAAAATAAAGCTATGTGCATACATTAATTTTTCAGGAGAGAAAATATATATTTTTTAATATAAGCTGATTTAAATTTTAAGCTTTTAATTTTATTCACGGCATGTTATAGAATATTCCACACCAATAACTTGTAGCAATTAGTAAATTGAAATGGCTCTTATTTGTTCTATCAAAAAAATGCCCGGATTAGCATCATAAAACATTAATAAAAATCAAACTGGTTTTTAAAGAGTACCTTGAGGTTGATACATCAATTGGTACAGCTGCTAATAATCAAATTTTTGATCAAATCTTTTGTGATAAATCTTTCATTTAGAGGAGTATTTGGGGAGTTAGGGGGAGGACACCCTAAAACTAAAATTATTAACGGACATAGAACTGTACTTTAACGAAAAAAAAAAAAAACTGTACATTGTCCAGGAGTTTATTAAATGTTCGCTACAATATCATATTTACTATAACTTTCTATGTCTGAAATTCCAAACTGTTTTAACATTTATTCCCAAAAATTCATCAAACTAAAACAAGCTTTCCAAAAGATCGACCTTTAATATATAAAAAATCTGTATGTATCCTTTAAAATAGTAACATGTTACAAATACGAGGGATCGCAATCGGTCAATTATCGATATAAATCACGAGTTTTGTATGAACTTGTAACTTTGGTTTGCAATAATTTCAGTGGCAAACCAACCGTGTTATGGCTATGTGGCAGGGTGTATAAATTTTGTATTGCATCCACTTTAAAAGGTACAATTTTATAAAAACAAAAACAAGCTCTGAAAAATAAACAGAATTCGAAACGGTTTCATGGTACTCTGATTTGAATGTCACTGTTAAAATAGGTCAATGCAAAAAAAAAAGATTATAATGTCTATTATGAATAGTGTTGTGGGATGTTATAAATGCAGTAAAATAAAAGAGCAGTAATAATGTTTCCAATGGTATATTGATTTTGAAGGTGTGAAAAATGATTTTTTTAATGATGTACATGATTTCGAGCCTACGTGCGGAACATTAAAATTGTTACGACGGCTAAACTGTAAGAGATATACCGAAAATATATATGACAGATTTTTAAAGTGTAATATTACTACAAAAAAATCCGCGAGAGCATACATTACAGGTCAGTAGATAACTCACAATTATCATTAATAAATTTTCATTTTCGGCGAAAATTACAACGCTCAGTTTGCTCTCGAATATCGTCATTACCTTTAAAGAAAAACTACTTTAATGGCAAGAGTATTTACTAACGAAAAAAAAAAAGCCAGTTGGCCTATGTTGTTCATAGATCAGAAGTGATCACATAAAGAGCATCATAATAAATAAATTAATCTGGTGCGTGTATTGGTAGACGCTACGCTGATCGTTAGGCGGTAGAGCGGGGTGCCGGCGGGTTAACAATACAGTTGGTTCAAAAATTCTATTGCAATAAATTGTTTTTTGATTATTTATTATTTGTATATTATTGTATTGATTATACTAAATACTAACATCAAAATTTTCCTTTAATATTGTGTTTTATTACATTAGATCTTTTGCTTATCATTTCTCATATTAGTTTTTGACATACGCATTGAATTGCCACCTAAGCAACAATTAAACCGTTAATAGTTAAAATATTGTTACTCCCGAATGAGTGCTATTTACACGTTACACGTACCAATTGATGAAAGATCGTACACTGTTAAAACCCTACATAAAACTATTTTGATAAATTAAACGTTCTTAAATTAAACGTTGGTATTTAACCCATCATTTAAATAATTTGAATTTTTTAATTGTTCAGCAATAATTTATTTTTCCGAATTAAAAAATATTCTCGCCGACTATATCTTTAATTGGGATGGGTCCAAAGATTCGGCATAAGATTTAATTACGTATTCTTAACATTTCTTCAATATTTCCTAATTCAAAAAGATTTGAGGAAAACAAAATTTTTCTCATAAATTTTCTGAACAAAAAACCTTATCTGATTTGTTTGATATTCCTCGCGTCCCTTATCTCCCAATTCTTATAAATAAAAAAGTATGTCTGTGAATCAATGGTGCATACATATTGTTTGACTGGAGATTTCTATTTATGACAGAGGGTTGGAAATTTACGCCCAAAGAATATTGACCTGCTACTTCTATCGACTCATATTCCGCTCTCAAATTTACTTTTCCCTGAAATTTGACGGTTACAGGTTTTTTTCATAATCTCCCCTACTGTTTTTTCCGTTGTAGAGTTTCCTGTTTCTTGAAAAACATAGGGTGGAATAAAATTTCTTAACGATGAAAAATATAATAAGGTAAGAATCAGGACTTGTTATCAACGGTTTAGAAATTTTAATTTTAAAACCTTAATGCCCAGTTGCATAAAAGTCTTAAAACTAGATATAAAACCCAAAAATACATAGCAATGCAATGTGTTACTATAAAAAGTTATGTTTCTGGCCGGGACTTAGAAATTTCTCCGCAAAAGCCGATATGTCGTTATATCAGATGTCGTTATAAACGATATCCACTGTATATTGTAATAAAAAAAATGTTAACAGCTGAGTTACACTACGTTAGCACTGAACAGTATCCAAGATCCAGATTCAGTGCATCCTCTTGTACCAAACATCCGGTTGTTACTCCACAATCTGAATGCTCAGAATGTAAGGGTAGAGCTGTTTTGGATACCGGGAAATGTTGGTATTAAAGGCAACGAAGCGGCTGATAAAGCTACAAAAGCCGCCTCCCACAGACCTATGATTAATGTGAGTTTCATATTTCCAGATGACGCAAAGAGTCATCTGAAACATCTGGTTTTATCCAGGTGGCAGCATGATTGGAGCAGTATACAGAACATTAAGTTGAGGCAAATTAAGAGACACGGTAAACCATGGGGTTCTTCCTGCAGGATTAACCACAGGAAAGAAACCGCCATCACACACCTCCATATAGGCCACTGTTAGTGGACCCATGAACACCACCTTCTAGATGAAAAGTCTCCTCTATGTGAGACGTGTAACACAAATTTGTCTGTATTACACTTTTTAACTGAGTGTGTACAGTTCGAGGATGTCAGGGAGAGGTTAGGCCTCTACCATCCCCTGTCAGTTGCTTTAGGTGACGACAGAGTACTCATGGATAGGCTGATACTCTTCCTGAGAGAATCGAACGTACTGTTTTATTTGTAAAGTCTTGCACCATATTTTATTGTGTTTTATTATTAACCTGTGATATTCGATGGTAATTGACCCCTTTACAGTCCCTTACCATCACCCAGTGTCTGTTCATATTTTCGAACAGACTTTTTATATTATTTATTTGTGTTTGTCCGTGCAAGATTTCTTTTATTGCGTATGCGCATTTGTAATGATTTTATTTATTTATTGTCTAATTCAGCGGTTTCCAAACTTTGTTCAGTAACGACCCCCTTAGCAAAAATCCCATCTCTGCCACCCCCCCCCCTATTTAGGAAATTTATAAACAATTTGTAAATAATTTCTCTATTGAAATAATAATCGCAAAAGTAGCAAAAATATGTAATGTATAACGGGTCTAATTTCGGTCTGTTTTAAGTGAAACACAAATAAACAAAATAAAATTAGCGTTATATTAAATATTTCAGGTACAGTTTCCAAATTTAGTCAATAAACACACAAAAAATAGTTATTTTCACAGAACGCACGTCAAACGTCATGCCGTGGTTAATTCAACTGTTTTTCAACAATTTGGCCACACGTTTTGGGCGCCACTTATGACAGACCGAAATTAGTCCCGTTATAAATGTAAATAGTTTCTCTAATTCCTAAATATTTATTTTCACAACATAAATCACGAAAATCATATAAAAATAAATTATATTAATATTAAATATGTAATACAAATTAAAAATGTAATAAAAATCAATTTTAATGTGAAGTATTGGCTTGTTTCTTCGTACATAATTGGTTAAGCCGCGGTTTATATGAAGAAAGAGCCACTCTTGTTTCGTCTTCCACTATTAACCGTGCGCGATATTTTGTTCTAATAACAGCTAATGTGGAAAATCCTGCGACCCGCGACCCCCTGGTGAATCTTGTACGACCCCCAAGGGGGTCGCGCCCCCCACTTTGGAAACCGCTGGTCTAATTTATTGTTTTTAATATGTTGTGTAGTCATTTATATGGGCTGAGTTAGGCACAAATAACCTTTGTTGTTATGCGCCAAAAATTTTAACTAACACTATGTTATGTAATGCAAGTTACGTAGCGTTCATGAAAGTTTCGCCTTTAGGTTTGAGGTATAAAAGAGGAATAAATCATTTATAGTAGTGAAATACTTACTGATAAATCAAATAACACATTGTTTGAAATATATGTATCGTATTCTTTTCCGTATGCAACAGTTTCGTATCAAGAACTGTTTAAGTGAAAATTAGCTGTAATGTATATTAGTTCAGTAGTCGTAAATGGTTTTAATCTATCTCTGATAAGAACTAAATATGTAGCTAAAATTAGTTTGTGTTAAAATCATTCGTTATGCTCTTAACAATTCTTGCCTGTACTTGTAATGTTTTCAGAGCCGTTTTTAGTAAAGAAAAGAAAATTAGGATGCAAATGTGATATTTAATTAAATAAGAGTATCTTGTCTTTTCACTACAGACGGTCCTTAGAGGGTTGTTTGAACATGAAGAGAGAATACTAATAAAGTAGAAATTAAGTAACCAGAAAACTACCCTCGAGATGTAAAGGGGTGAGAGGGGTACCGGGTACGTACCCTGAATTTCACTTTAACAGATTTACATCATGTTTTTTGGGAAAAACATTTACCGTCTACTGCAGATACGCTGAGGGTGAAAAAATTAACGTAAATGACCGGTTTCATATAAAAGCTCAAAGGGTTAAAAGTTCAGCTGCGGGAATTGATGTTTAAATACGCTTTTTCGTAATATTATAATTATGAAAATATTTTTAGAAAAGGGATGACAGCTTCAGAATATTAATTTAATTTTTATCTCCCTACTACATACTCGAAATTTTTCACAAACTATGCTAGAATTCTGGAATAAAGGCTCTTGAGGCTAAAAGAAACCCGAAATTTAGTATTAAATTACTGAAATAAAGTCATATTTTTTATACAGTTACGGTGGTATGGACATGTAAATAGAATGTATCACGATAGGGAAACAACTAATAGGATATAGTAAGAGACAGGAAAGGAAAACTAAAAATGCGCCTAAGATAGTAGGCAAACCCGCATAACATATATTTGTGTTGCAGGTTGCATAAACACCAGAATTACCTTTAAAAAGAAATTGATGTGAAGTGTGAATTTTCACACATTTTAGGATTTTGTAGGTATTTAATAAGTGTAAGATGCCAACAGAATGCTGTCTAGATGTCTGTTCTTAAATTAATCTTAAAATTAAAAAATCCCAGCCATCTTTTCTGCATTTGTTTCGTATCCAACTTTTCATTACATTATTATTATTTTATTTATTTTACATCGGCCTATTTCTGCAACGAGGCTAATTGCCGATGCTAGGGGGTGAGCTCCTGCATCTGGATGATGAGTGAATGATTGTGAAAATAGGAGTAATGTTAACATATTATTCTCACCCGAATAATATCACCAACTGGGAACTGAACTAACAATCTCACAATCAGTCAAAACTGCGTGATTTAACGAGCTCGGCTACTCCGCTGGCTCTTCATTACGTTAATAAGATATTTATTGCAAGGGTGCCATATCTCAAAATTTGTAATTTGTCAGGAAACACATTTGAAGTTTGTAAAGTACTATTGCTTCAATGAGTGCTAAGACGATAGAATTAACTTTCTAGCGGAGACTTATGGAAGTTGAGTTTAGGAACCTTAGCCAGTTAAAAGTCCACCTCGAAGTGATTCCTTCATACCACTAACTCAATAAGGGCGATTTTTGAGTTACGTCATTGTTATATATTGATAAATGGATTAATTTTTTTCAATATCAGAAATGTATTTTTTATTAACAATGAGTTATTTGATTTATAAGTATGTCACTGCTATAAATGATTGATTCCTCTTTGATAAAAAAATTCAAACATTAAGTTGAATTATATCATATGATAGTAGGCGGAGCTTACACACATGAACTCGATTCTCAGGTGTTAAAAAAATGTATTTTATTTGAAGAGAGACATGCACCAGCTTAGCCATAAATACAAAAAATCTATAACATTATTAGCCATAATTTAGTCATGAGTTAATTTTTTTTTTTTTTTGTCGAAAACACAAGACTGCAATTATTTTTCAAAAACGCAATCTGATCAAAAATTGTATGTTTCCAGTTCAAATCAATGTACATTACATATAATTTTTTTAGATTTTTAGTTTAGATTAAAGGGTGCGGGACAGTATTTTTTAGTACATTTTTGAAAAAACAACGTGTTAAAATAAAAATAAATTAGTTAATCTAAGTCTTAAGAGCTTTCGTTTAATACCACACTAAAATAATATATTTTCATATTTTATTAAAATATTAATAAATATTAAAATACATTTTATTTTCAACGGTACAAAAAAAAACTCAGCTGTGGCCACCACAGGACCGACCGCCATCGTAAAGTACTTATATAAAATACATCCTAACAGCAGAGTAGAAATAACTTGGCCTAATATTTTCTAACAGAAATATTATTTCTCATGACCATGGAAACGTTACATACAAGTATTAAAATTTTTCGTTTTATCAAAAAACGTATCAATTAAAAGCTATTAGTTATTGCTTTAATAGCAACTTTTGTTTCGCAATTTTTTTCGAAATATTTTTCTGTTGTGAAATATTCGCAAAAATCTTAAAATCGACACGAGTAAACTCCCATTTTTAGTCAACCGATTTTTACCAAAAGTTGATCAACTCGTGCCATTGATGGCAGAAGCTTAAATATGAAGTTTCATAAAAATCCTTTCAGCCGAATTTGCTCTGCACGTGTACTCAGACAGACGGACAGACAGACGGACAGACCAACCGACAGACATCATGCTAAAAACGTTATGTAGGGACCTCAATTCGTGGAGATCCATCGAAATCTCGAAATGTCAAAATCGGTATGATCACAATACCTCCCTTAAATATGTTGACGGTCGGTAAAAAACTGTTAAAATTCGATATTTTTCGAAAAACTAATCTGACCCAAAAATCCTGTTGAACTATTCCGGTTACCATCATTATGACAATGTACATAATTGACAATTTTAAATTAACCCCTCTTTAAAATATGATGGGGAACAAAAGTTTTTTGAGTTTTAAACAAATATCATTTTGTCATTATATACAAATTTGTTTATATTTATCCTAGGATGTGTTTTTTGAAATCTCTATATTTTTCCTATACGCGGGCGAAATAGTTGTACAAGCATGCTAATTTATAACTTTCTATGATCAGCAGTTTGGCTACAATTTCTACCGAATACTGAAACATACACATGAGTGACGTTATGATTGAAGGTGAACTGGGTTAAATGCTGGGTTAAAAACTTTTTAAATAGTACATTTTCTTAGCTATAATCATGAATGACTAAACAAGTTCGTGCGGTTTGAATATTAAAAAACAACGGCATGAATTTAAAAAAAAAGTTTTATTCATCAAAATAATCACCTTAGTAACTAAGATACTTTCCCAACGAGATGCAAGTTTGTAAATTTTTTATACAACGTTTTATCTTTACAAGCAAAAATTATAATTCTTGCAAGATAATATTTCAAGACAGCCGGAAAAAAAAAATGTGCGTTACGATGGGCATTCAACCTCACCTTCCATATTCTCCCAACATTTCTACAACCGATTGTCACCTTTTCCTGGCGCTACATAATCACAAGCGAAATAGACAGCAAAGAGGAGATTGTAACGGAGGTTGGTAAATTTTTCGATTCTAAAGACACAACGTTCTATAAAAACGGAATTACAAACTTTAATCCCGTTGGAAAAGGGTCGTAGATTTTGAAGGTTATTATTAAATGATGAAAGCTTTTTTTGAAAATGTCTGCCCTTGTTTCATTTTTTAAATACAAAACCGCAAGAATTTGTTTGGTAACCTGATACATACAATATTTCATACTGTTGTTCGTGAAAAAACCCGTTTTAAAAATCTGGTTTATTTTCATCACAAATTTAAATTTAGTGAAAATTCCATCAACCAGTACACGGTAGACTATTGATTATCTGCCAAATATTGTTAGAATCTTCTGAAAAAAATGGAGATTATCAATAGTGACAGCTAGCACCGCAGACAGAGATTTTAAGACTAATTATTTTTTATGATATTCGAGTAGAAATTTTGGATTTACGCATTGAAAGACGGCTTGTCATAACAGATCATCGTATGTCATCAATCAGAGATACTTGAATGAATGATTTCCATTACGTAATAATGTATTATGGAGGATTCTTTCACAAATACAATAATAAATAATGGATTATCCGGGAGGTGATCTATTTGGATTTGTTACAATTTAGGACTTTGGAAATAATGGTAGCGAGGAATCGTTATGACAGTATTTCAAATTAAAAAATCACATCACAAAATACTGAAAAAGTCCTGAGACGTAAAACTACCCATACACTATGGGCACGGCAACAATTCACGACATCGATTCCGAGGCATCATGAAACAGGCATCACTGGCTGTTGGACCAACTCTGCCACTCCGTATAATGAAATAATCGTACGCTGTAGGGAAAATTATCGTATTTTCATAAAAATTATCGTACACCCGCGTGACGGGATAGTAAAGTAATAAAATTTTAAAAATGTCATTTTTATTCACTCATCAATACATTTTTATATTAATTTATTATTGAAAGGAAATACGTACACAAATAATCTACAAGCGATTCTCAACGTTTAGGAAGAACTAAATGGGAATTTCGTTCTTTTAGGTTGTCACGAAAATGTACTTTGCTTGGGTTATTTCATGTTTCACGTTTGGTATGTGAAAATTTAAAGTTCTAAGAGTGAAACCATTGAAACGAATGACATTTATTAAAAATTTGCATACGTTTTTACATACTTATAAAAAATGGAATTTTTTTATTAAGAATGACAAAAATATTAAAATCAATGAAAATGACATTTTACAATGACAAACAATTTAATCTAGAATTGGCAATGTGAGTATGATTTACCAAGCTTAAAAAAATTACCAAAAGTCCGAATTAATAGATAAAAATTACTAGATTTCAAAACCCAGTACCGCCTAAATGTTTGGAATTATATAGTACAGGCTGTACTATATAATTCAAAATTAGAATTAAATTGTGAGGATAGGTACAATATTATTCAATAAGTATTATCAATAATGAAAAGTTGTGATTTTATATATAATATATTTACTATAAATTAAATACTTCATTAAAAATCATCTTTTTAATTTTTCATTACGTTTTTATATTTATACATATTGCTATTTGGTTTCTCAAACTATCTTTTCCCGGTTTTAGAGCCATGTTTCTTCCCATGCTAACTGGATAAAACAACGCCGTTAACTGTGTAAAATAATTAAAATAATTTTGCGAAATACTCTTTCACATTGCGCATTTGAATGTGGAAGACATAAGACATTTAATGCAAACAATGCAAGGTTTTGAAGGCTAGACAATTTCATTGGAATAGTTGAGATACTTGATCCAAAACTCATCTGAACTTTCTTGTCCAGTTAATTCAATTTTTGAATGAGGCATGGTTCTTCATTCGTCATTAATGCAGTAGGTACGCAAGCAGTGATCTTGGGAATCCCCGTTAAATGAAATGCAAAACATGTACGGAGTAAGATGCAACCTACTTACTTAGTAAGATACAAACTCTTTCCTATGAACCTTATCAGTTGCGCAGCTTTTCAGAACTACTTTCCGTAGATGCAGAACAGGACAAGTAAAGCATCTTCAAACATCTTTAATTCCAGATAAAATATTATCGTAGCAATTATCGTACAGTAGTCAAAATTATCGTATTTTACGTACGATAATGAAAACTGTATCGTACATCGTACAGAGAGTCAAATTATCGTATGTGTACGATAATTATCGTACGGTTGGCAACACTGATGCCTCGATGCAAAACATTGAACCGACGATTGAACACAGCTTTGTTTAGTATACAGCTCGACATTTGTTTCATTGTCACCGGTTGATGCAAACCTACACATGTTGAAACATGCAGTCGGCATCAGTGAGGCTGCATCCAGGCTCTACAACACTGGCGTGATGCTGATGCGTGAATCGACTCACTATACCGGTGACACGGAATCACAGATGCTTCATGTATTCATGTATCGCGATACGCGTATGAAAAATGCATTTAGATTTATCCAAATGGGAGCATTCGTACGGCGATAAACGCAGGATACAGAATCATGGATATAATTTTGTGTAACATAGAATCAAGCAGCCGAAGTACCTCTTGATTCTTTTGACGAAGGACTTCAAATCAAATTAAAAAATCATATCAGAAGATACTGAAGAAGTCCTGAGACACAAGAGCTGCTTTATATGACGAGTGAATCACGACATCCGTATTATTTATTTATTGGGTTGTTACATAAGTCGCTTCATTTTTTTCACCTTTTTTTCAATAAAATATATATTCTAGAAAAATTTTATATCATCAAACGCACTGTCCATTATTTTGAACAAACGCTCAGGCGATTTCATAATGCCATCTGTCCAGAAAGTTCCGTCTTTGCTCTCGAAAAATGTAGAGGTGAATTTTGATATCATCCAAAGATTCAAAAAAAAATCCGTTAAGGGAATTGTGTAGAGAGCGGAACAAATGGTAATCGGAGCATATGGTACAGACATCGCACCATCCGACTACCATTTGTTCTGCTTTCTACAAAATTTCCTTAATGGAAAAGGTTTTGCATTTGTGGACGATATCAAAATTCACCTGGACAGATTTTTCGAGAGCAAAAAAGGAACCTTCTGGAGAGATGGCATTATAAAATTGCCTGAGCGTTTATCCAAAATGATAGAAAATAATGGACAGTAAATTTGATAATAAAAGTTTTTTTAAAATGTACATTTTATTGAATAAAAGGTGAAAAAAAAAACGAACAGACTTATGTAACAACCCAATATTTTACGTTTTACAACACACAAACAGGATGAACCCACAGCTGTGGATTTTATTAACAATTATATGCATAATATAAGACTGCAACGATTTTATTTTTGATATAAAAAGGCTTAACAAAATAAATAAATTCGCCAGTCATGTACGAATAAAATTGTTAAAATAAGTTAATTATGTAATACAATAATTTAAACAATAGCAACTGGAGTTAGATTGAACTTGAATCCAAATGTTGTAATATAATTTTACAATGTGATTTAAATTTATTCAATGCATAATTAGAAATGTCAACATCATCAGTCTTTCAATGTGTGAATTTGAAAATGTTTTATTATCAGTTTTCGAAACAAAAAACGAATGATGGTTGCGAACATTATATGACGGAACTAAAAAACTGAACATTAACAGACCATTGCAGTTTGTAATACTATTGCAAATTTTATACAATGTAACCATATCCGACAATGTGCGACGATTCCATAGTGACAACATATTTAGTTCAAATATAGCTGAACTGTTATCAGTAAGCCGAGACTTTCTTTAAATAAAATGTATTTCACGACTTCGATTCGTTCCCTACCACGGTCACGGAAACATCTTTTAACGAGAACTACATTTAGTTGTAATAAAATTATTGTGTTTTTTACTTACAATATATCAGTGTTGTGGTGAAAGAAAATCCCAACGTTAAGTGAGCGTCACCCCTAACCATGGGGGGACACAAATGGGGGACCCCCGGTCATTTCAACGGCAGCCGCGTTCGTACAGGCCATGGACGTTATCCAAAACAGTCTAATCCAGTACGAATATAATAATTATGACTCTACTCAACAAGATGAAACACCAGAAAATCACATCACTTTTCACAATACACTAACACGAAGCCGCAATTCACAAAACACACCATCCGAACTAAAGAAAACAAATACTGCACACTCATCAGCTGGTGACATGTTATCGCCAGTCCATAATGAGCTCGCTAATGAGATAAGCCGTAATCCGTCATTAATTAGTATACCCGACAATACAAATCACCAGGCTGATTCAAATAGTTTAAATTACTACGAAATAAATAAAAACAATAGATACAGCATTGTTGACAATGGCCCTTATATCATTATTAGGATTAGGCAAAAATATGCAACGGTACTTTAGTTAGGTGTTTTTCGATAAAAAGCGGCACATGTGTTATCTGTAGAAATAAAATGTAATTATATATATTTGTAATGTGCCCTGCTGACAAATAGTGTAGCGTATAAAAATTTAATATCTTATTAAAATCTGACCAATGGCAAAGGAGTGACCGGAATTACCTATCTCGGATATAACCCCAAAATAATGAGGTGTCGTTATTAAGATAAGAATTCATTGCGGTACAAGTGTTTTATTCTTTTGTTTTTTGTTGGTTTTTTGTTAAAATAAGTACCATTGCATATTTTTGCTGGACCCTAATCATTATAATAGAAAGCAAAATTAACAATGCTGGTAACCTACACAAAATGAGCGTAGAGAAAAAAATTAGTGAAAAATTCAGAGAGGAGGCGGCCAAATATATTACAAATATACAGGGTGTTTGTTGAAACGGGGCACCCAGAAAATCTCCTTTATTTGTAAAGATACAAAAAATCTTCGGAACAAAAGTTAAACTAGACAAAAAGGCCCATCTAAAGGTTACTATAAGAATTCTGAGGCACTTCCGGCTTCACCGGAAATGATGTCAATTTTTGATCTAGCATAGGTAATCGATAATTTTATATTTTTATCCTAAAAGTACATTAAATTAGCTTTACAATGACACCAAAAAATCATATTTTTATGTTAACCATTTCAAAATAGCGACAAAATAATAATCAACATAAGTTTTACAAAGTTGAACGTAGCAAGCTTTGAACACAATAAAACAAGAAACAAAATATCTCTAAAATAAACTGTTATAACTAGTAATAACTAGTATGAAATATGAATAATATAATAATATGAAATAACATGAAATAGAAATAGTTTTTTTTTTTCTAAATAGTCAAATTCTTAAGGTACCCCTCCAGCAGAAGGATCTTCCACTTTCTTTCGATCGTATCCAGTTGATTTTCAATGTACCCAGTGATCGTTTCTCTTGAAAATGCTACAAGTGCTGTATGAATTTCATTCTTTAGCTTTGCTTTTATTTTCATAATGACTTTAATCAAATTATAATTTAACTTTCCTTGGACCTTTACATCCTTGTATTTATTTTGACAAAACAACTCGCTAATTACTGTAGCACGATAAATAAAATTTTTAGAGCCACACCCTTTGGAGTTTTTCATCTTTCTATTGTGCATATTTTTTCGTATTCCCCGAATCCTGTCGTCAGCCTATTGTTATTTAATCCATCCCCTTCTTCCATGCGTGTAAAAAAAATCAAGTTTTTGTTTTAGCATCGCAACATTTATTCGAGGCTTTCATCGCTCCATCATATTCGCACAGTAATTCTTTTTATCCAACACCTTCCAGTTGACTTCACAGACATATCCATTCAAAACCATCCCTCGTTTGAACAGACATTTTCTCTTAACTTGTCCAACTCAATTTTCTAGCAGGAAAGTACGCTCTGGTAATACTTTTATTCACCTTCGTATTCGTCGGTGCAAAACTTCATTTCTTATTAAATTATTTTTAAGTTATTATATATCTTTCACGCAACATAAAGTACTTAGAATTTTATTACATTTTACTCTTTCATTTTTCATCACGCGTCTTTACTCTGACGTCTCTGAAAAATTTGTGTTCGTTTTCTTTTTGTTTCTTTCACCTTAAATCATTTCGAATGTCACTTTTATTCATTCTATCTATTTTTATCCGCACGTTATGTTTTTCACTACGATAAAAATTACTTAACTTTTAAAATATAGCTCCGTATTGTATCCACCGGGTAAAATAAAGTTTAACAACAATAACGGATCAACTCCGAGGTCATGTTGTCGGTAAAAAGTTAATACAGACACAGTAACAGCAGGGGGTCTATCGACAGTTCTTTTTACAGTATCCTGTCGAAAGTTCCTGCAGTACAGCATCGATAACAGTGACCTTGACAGTGTGAAAGTGACTGTCTACAAGTTACAGAATAGAACTACTAACGAAACTCCGATAGCTCCGCACAAAATTCATTTGCACGACTACTGAGAAACATGTATTCATATAAAAGTGCACTCACTTGTCCGCAGCGACTGATAAACCGCCGCACCATCGCACAAATCGTGCTAGTATTTCTGAGAACTGGTCAAAACTTAACGTAAAATTCTTAAATATGGCAAATGCGTGCTCTGCATTAAGTTATTTTTTTTTCTGTTTTAGCATTTTTATCGTCGAAATAACTATAATATAAACAACAACACGCCATTTTCCAATTCGTCCTTTACTCTACGTTTACTAATCTCTATTTTCTATGTAGGATTTATTTTATAAACCGTGTGATAAATAATAGGTATTGCGGAATTTTGTTCTCTTTCTCTTTCCCTCTCTATCTTTCTCTTCTGATCTCCTTCTTAGGATGTTTTCATTACAAGTAGTTTTCATTACATCAGTTACAATTTTTATTTGCTCCATCATTTACAAAACTCTAAATTTAACTCAACCAATAATAATTTATTAATTTCATAGCCAACCAAATTACTAGAAATTCAAGGGAACCAATAAGGATTGAGTAGGTAAGCACTTAACCAATCAGATTTATCTAAATTCAAATCAACCAATAGAAATCGAGTAATCTGTTAGCCAAAAAGGAATATCTGAAGTCAAACTAACCAATACAAATGATATAAACTCAGTGGCGGCGCTAGATTTTAATATCTGGGGGGGGGGGGAGCAAAATATATTTCAGGGTGCACCATTTTTTTAGTTATAAATATTAAAGAAAATTTGATGGTTTTGAATTTTAAAAAGATGAATGCTCTGGGATCCAACTTTCACAATTCAATTTAAGCTCAAAATGAACCAGGCACTTTTTATCTAAAATCTTAAAATTTCTCCAAGTATATCTGGGAGGGTCTGCTGGGGACCAGAACAATTTTTAGGGGGACCTAGGCCCCCAACTGACACCGACTCTGATTAAAAATGTAGCCAATTTGAATGCCTTAGATTCAAATCAACCAATAATAATCAAGTAACATTTTAGCCAATTAGAATGCTCTGAATTCAAATCAATCAAATGGAGTCAATTTAGCCAATCAAGTGCTCTATAAAATATTCACGCCACAATATCTTGTAATAATAATAACCTTGTACACAACGTAAGTCCGTAGTTATTATCTTCGTTTGTTATAATAATAATAATAATAATTCTTTATTTAAGCTAATTGTATAAACAAAATACAAAAACTTAGGTCAGTTACATTTTACAAAAATTTTACAAAATTTTGAATGTTAATTAAAACGTTTTTTTCTAAATTGATATATGTTTAAATTTTTGAGCGCTACAGGCAGATTATTATACAGATCTGTACCCTTAATCAGGGGCAGATTTCCTGTCGAGATATATTTATACCTCGGTATAGAGAATAAATCCTTCCCTCTCGTGTTGTGACTATGTACTTCACAATGTTTTAGGATGCTGTCTTCGTTTTCATTCATAAACATTAGGATACTCAATATACATAGAGAGTGGACTATCAGAATTTTTAACTGTTTAAAACTTGGCTTGCATGACCTACGCGGTTTAACAGCAGCCATTATTCTAATGACTCGTTTCTGGATTATGAAAATCCTCTGCAAGCCAGAAGAAGCACCCCATACGTAGACTGAAAATATGAAAAATAGGCCAATCTAACAATCTCCGCAGACACCGTATTCGTCAATCTTTTAATCATGTATGAAGTCTTGTTCAATTTACTGGACACCTGATTTATATGTTCCTTCCATGTTAATCGAGCATCCAAGTGAAATCCAAGAAACCTTACAGTCATCAGCATATTTAAATATATGCAGATGTGAGGCAGCAGTGACAAGAGAGAGTAAAACAAAACAATAGTTCTTTCTCAACATCCAAACGAATCATCATCATCAAGCCTTGTCCATCATCGGGTGATTTTGGACTGCCTCTAAAAAGAGCATAGGCTGTCAATAAAATTTCTCCATAAATCCGAACGAATGGCAACGGTTAATTTTGATGACCTTCTAGATTGAACCATACCCTTTATCTAACATTCATCGGCCAAATAAATCCTCCTCAAGTATACCAATAGTATTCAGCTAAACTCTTAGCCAAGCATAATGCTCTAGCTAAAATACTGCGCTACCCATTGAGCTGTACGCAGTTGACAGATAGGGCTTTTGAAAATTACAAGTAGAAGGTTAAAGAACAGAGGTGATAAATCTCCTTGTTTGACTCCTGGTAATAATTTTAAAATATTTCTGTCTTTAAGTTTGCTCGATCCCGACACGCACACCATTGTTGTTTTATTACAAACACAAAGATCAATGTACACACGTAATAATTTTAAAATAACAAACATTTAATTGTAAATAATTGTTTTAAACTGTTTTCAATTTCAAATGCCCGTTATTTTTATTCTCCCACGCTTTCTTGAATAAACAATAATAAATTCTCCGGCATTATTTGTTAGAAACGATTAAAATTCCTTGTATGCACAAGAGTTGCGAAGACAAAAATTAATGGATGCTATTTGTCATATTTACATGAGTTTAAGTTAAATATTTCTTAGATTTAATATTTTATGCAAGGAAATTAAAACAAATTGTTAAGAGAAATTGTTTTTCTAAATATTAATACAAGAAACTAAGAACGGAACGAAAATAAACGATGCCAATTGAATTTTTCAGATATCATCAGTGAAATAAGGTCAGATCATCAGTAAAGTGACTCCAAATTGGCAGTGAAGTAAACAATTTTTGTACGATTACATGTATGCCGGGTTGCATACCGGACAATGCCAATACAAATAAATATCAAACGTGGTTGATCATATGTATTTCTATTGAATACATTAAATGAAGTGTGAATATTCACACATTTCAGGGTTTCGCAGGTATATAATAAGTGAAGGCGGTATGCTGAGTGTGTAGGACAAATTTTACTTTATAGTAATCACGGCAAAATGAACGATATTTTTAAAATAATTTATCGTCTGTTAATCATATAATAAGACTGGTTATTAAATTTACGCTCTTAAAAATTAAATACAACATTTGTCAAAATATAACTAGAATTTTGACAAAATAATTTCAACATAATAAAAATGCAAAAAAAAACAGAAAAAATAAAACTCACTCCGTCCGTACTCGAACTCGAAACCTTTCGTATTCCAGAGAATTTTAGCTTCCGACACCAGCGCTCTAACCCGTTGCGCTATCGGACGCTTTGTATATGAGTGTCTTACATTGATATAACTTTTGTACTTTGTGAACCAAAAACCACAAAAAATGCGTTATTTTCCGAAAACATAATCTGATCAAAAATTCCTGTTGTACTATTTCGGTTCACACCAATATACATTACTTGGAATTTTTTTAGATTTTTAGTTTAAACCATCTGGGCTACAGGGTGTGGGACAAAAATTTTTTTGCACAATTTTGGCAAAAATCGCGTCAAAATAATTTATTTTGCAAAAATAAAAATTTGATCGTTAATCCACGTACTAAGGGCTTTCATTTGATACCCTATTCAGAATTTAAAAAAAATATTTTTGTTTTCGATGAGCACATATTTGTTTATAGTTTTAGGGGGGTATGTTTTTTAGATGTTTTAGTATTTTTCCTATGTGCGGGTCAAAGAGTTGTATAAACATGCCAAATTTCAACTCTCTAGATTTAGCCGTTTGGCTACAATTTTAACCGAACAGACAGACAGACAGACAGACAGACAGACAGACAGACGACAAAATGACGGTATAAGGGTTTTTTGGTCATACCTACAAAACCCTAAAAAGGTAAATAAAATATTTGTAAATAATATGTGTGTCACTAAGTAGGGTAGGGTGGCCAGACAGTCACAGAAACTGGAATAAAGACAGATACAGTGATGGCGATACGGAGACGCACCGAGGTGAGCACCTGGGGAAGACACGGACGACCTAGAGGAAAGGGAAGAGAATATAAACTCTTCTGCTCCTAGGGGCTGCTCTATGAGACTAATACAAGGGAACGGTAGCCCTAGCTGGGGTGTAGACGGGTAAAATCCTAGGCCCACAAGTGATGTCTATGGAGGAACCAAACCTAGAAAATCCCACGATGTCTCTGAAAACCCTAGCCAAGCGACAAACAATGCGGTAGACGTTACTCAACGATGTGCGTATTACAGAAATAAAATACAGTACCACAAAAATTAAAGTTTTATATAACACTGACAATTTATAGCAAAATTATTAATATGAAACAAAAATACAGAATTACTAAATTTAAATTCAAATAAAACAGCACACGTGATCAATAGACCAGCGTGTGCGAATCAAAATCTACAAGTTACGGCGCTGATGCGATAACTTGCAGAATAGAAATATATGTTATAAAAATTATTAAATAAACAATGAAATTGAACTGATGAAAATTGGAATGGACTTACAATAGATGTTTTCCGTCATAAATATATTCCCAACTTTACATAAGTGGTACTGGTGTCCCAAAAAACAGGTTCCTGGGTCCTCGGAAGGTTTCTTCAACAGATGTTGATGCACAAAAAAAATTAATGATAAACCAAGAGGGTGAGATATCACTTAACTCGCGGTTGAGACGCGTGAATTTATTTAGAAACTGTTAATACACAAATCGAGAGGCGAAGTGCACGCTGATCAGGTCAATATAAGAGATATTTTAGTGAAAATAATATTGAGACCGGTACATAGCGCTTCTCAACATTTTTTTCAAAACCAAAAAGTTTTTGTGAATTAAATTAAATCAAATAAAATTAATTTAATAAGAGCCTAGAGGGCGCGACAATATGGTTTTTGCTTAATAATTGTTGTTTAAATATACTTTTGCATAGATAGTCATCAATTATATGTGTAAAGTACATCTAACCTAAAAATAAAATATTACATTTTATACAATATCAGTATTTCAGAAAAAAATTAATGTGCACCTTGGCATTGAAGCTCTTTCTTATCACTCACGTGGTTATTTACCTCGGCCTATGCATCAGAAAATAATATCCACAATTCGTGATAAAAAAAACTCGTCTTCACTGCCTTGGTTCACAAACTACCTCTAATTGTGCGATTGTGGTCCAACATGTAAATCTTACAGAATTAAGGCTAAATGAATCTTTAACTTCGACTGTTAAATTATTTAAAATTTTGCTATTATGGTCAACTAAATTTAAATACATCAGCTACAGAATTGTGACCTTGTTAGAGGCTAATTAAGTAACGTTCAACTGAGCATTGTTTGTCTCTGTCTATGTGCATTGAATAAAGAGTTAAAGCAATAGTAAAGACATGTTAATTTAGTGCTTTTAGTGCTGGCTGTCAGAACATATAACGTGATATAACCAAATACTTAAAATCTTTATTTATTGAAGAAAAAACAAAAAAATACATAGCAAAATGAATTTATAGTACATGATTTATTAAACCATGTTTACAATATTTACCCAAAAATAATAAATAGTAAAAATATAATTTTAAGATAAAAATGTATGTTCATAGGTAATTTTAATACAAAATAACACACATGGCTTAAGCGATTCGTAATGATCCTGCAAACTTGGTTTATAGCTTTGCTTAAACTACTCTGGCTCATGCAATTAAAAATGCATTTCCCCACAGCGTTTTGGTCAGAACCAGTTGCCAAAAAGTTGATAGTTCCTAACACTTTGAGATGTAGTGGAAGTTCGTCTTGCTTTGTAGGTTGTCCATTATGTAGTGGTTGCAAAATTTCGTAGAAAATCATTTCTTTTGACAGCCGAAAAAAATTTGTAAAACTCTCAATAGCCATTTTAAATGGATTTTCTGTGTCTGTTATAAATCTTCGTTCTATGCGAAGATTGTTCCTAAAAATGCATAGAACATATTTTTGATAATTTATAATGTTTATAAATTTATCTTTTATTACCTGTTGTCATCTTCTTCGGCAATTAAATGAACTAAATCATGGATCAATTCCATTTTCTTGTAAATAAAAATATTTAACTTTAAATATAATTTCGGGAAACGTTACAGTCTGATCCAGTGTCAAACACAACCTCAAATTTAGCGCTATGGAGAGATATATCTGGCTGTAGCTTAAAGAAAATTTTAAGGATTTATTTAACATTAAATGGTGACCGTAATTGCACTTCACGCTAAAGCCTGTGACCTTCACATTTAAAGAGCTTAAATATTTAACTGAAATGACCATAATCGCACCATTAGTTACCTATCACAAAAAGATACAAATTATTGTAATGGCGATTTTTATTTTGGTTAAAACTTTGGCGAAAAAGTAAAGAAAGGAAACGGTAGTTTTCGTTTAGTTCCGAATGAAAAGCAACGGTATTGTTTTCATTCCCTGATTAATACATTGGATATTTTGTGCACATATGGAATATTACATTTTTAGTACGTGTGTAGTAATATATTTAAATTTTTTACCAGGCTTCGATGTTTTTTTAATCATTTATTTTTTATATTCTCTCATTTGCATTCGTTTGCATAATTTTTTGTTGTCAAAACAAAGTACACAGTACTGTATACAATGCGCTGTAAATTTTATAGAATAGTTAGGTGGGTCATATTGGCTACAATGTAGCAAATATCTTATACAGCAGTGGTCTGTCAAGTACGGTACGCGTACCATAGGGGGTCGTGCATCTATACTTGAGAGTACGCGAAGAAAATGTAATATATTAGGAACTAAATTTTTCTATGTAACAAATTTTAGTCAAAATACCCGACAGACGAAAACATAATAAACTCTCTTGAATCAGAAGAGACTACAGTTCGAAGGTTCATGAGCGAAACACAATTTTTCAACTCGATAATTAGCGAGAAAAGCCTGGCAAGTTACAGGGCTTCTGGATACAAGCCCTTGTTTGCTCAATCGTCTTTTCAAAATAACCGATTCAATTAGGGTAAAAAATCAGTAGTTTCGAGGTCTTGTGACTCGTGGATGATTTGAACCATCTTTTTATATTGAGGCCAGTTCGCTGATGAAATTTTATAGCATAATTAATAGAGTTTTTAGCTACATCGAAAACACCAGCGATATTCCAATACTGCGACCATCTTCATATAATGGCGCAGCTAGTACAACGTCTTGCCAGATTTTAATTTTATTGCACAAAAAAAGACTTGTAGGAGTTTAGAAATCTCTAAGATAGGTAACTAATGGCAAAATTTTATTTTAACAATGAGTTGTTTGTGTTAAAACTTACGTATACCTTTGTCACCTTTGGACAATTAATTTCACACTGGTCTTGGATTAATCTTTTGAGCAATATGTCCAATGTTGGCACATTTTGTTCGGTGTACATTTGGTAAATTTTTTGCCGTATTACATCTTTCTGGAAACCATCCAAACATTTTGATATGCCTGAATCCTTTCGTTTTCTTCTCCTATCAATGGATTTATTTACAATATTCCATACTGTTGTCATCGCTACTTTCGTTGCCTTGCTTGTCTCTTCTAATGCCGCTTGTTTGTTTTTGCGGTTCCTTAAATATAAATACACATTGGCCACAATTTCTTTAGCTTCTACAGGTAAATATATACAAGTTTTTTTCCCGATTTTTTTTTTATTGTATCTTGCACTATATCATCATCTTCTATCATGGTCACATAGTCATCTGCTTCATTTGCTTGCACAGAAGTTAATTGTTCGTTCCAAGGACGCCACATTTTTCTAACACGTACTGAACTATTTAACACAAATCACAAGTTATCTGATAGAAAATTCAAAGCGAAGTGAAAAGATATTTAAAACATCTGCAATTTATACCTGATACATCACTGACTAGTTTATGGGTGCAAACAAGGGATTAGTGTTATTTGTAATTACCACCCACTGTGTTTAGGACCATAAGTAGATAGTCACTTCAGCTTATCGTGAAACAAACTATACTTAATATGCGATATTATATAGCCTTCGTTCAAACGGGCAGCCTGTTTAAATAGCAACAAAAATATTTATTTATACATTGTATTACTTCCCATTACTTATAGTTTCCTAATAAAACGGTTAAATAATTTTTTATCAGCCTTTAAAATACAACATTGTCTTTTTTTTTTTTTTTGTCAGCGAGTGTTTTTTTTTTTTTTTTTTTATTTCATAATCGATTATTTTTACAAATTTAATCGAAAATCGATTACAACATTTCGATGAATCAAATGTTCAATTAATCAATTAATTATTTTTTATTATCACCTCTTCATAAGTGCTAACATATTTACGAAGAAATGAGAAGAAAAGAGAATCCATCATCACCTATAGCACTAAATAACTTGTTAATCCAAACCCGACTTCCACAGATTTGTATTAATTTTAATTGCATTCGGTAAGCCTGAGAACTAAAACTATATTTTAGTTTATAGCTATGTTTTTGCATTCTGAATTATACCAATTTTCCACAATATTTTATCAAAGTATTCTCTCAATCTATCTTCATCCATCTATATCTCTCCTAACCAAATCTGAAGAATCGACCAACATATATATTTTTTTCCCACATATCCTCAAGGGATATATCTGGAATATAGTTACAACAGAGTTGTGTTTTCCGGAAATTTCATCAACTTTAGTTTTTTGTTGGATGAAATATAATTCATAAAATGTTTTTCCTTTTATAAAAACGTCACGGATGACATAAAAAGGCTTATTAATTAGGAAAAAATAATAAAAACCAGAATTTTGTTAACATTGTTTATACAGTTATGAATGGTTCACGCGAAAGTTTGCCACAATAAAAAAAAAATACGTTGAATTAAAAGTTTCAAAAAAAGTGAACATCTTTTGTAAATCGCCCAGTGGATTATTTGAAAATATTTAAAAAATTAAAATACAAAAAAGGAAACTACACAGATAAACGGGATAGCCACTAAGATTAGAGGCTAGCTAATTTACTGTTCTCTTCCACAACTATCGGCTCAATTCTTGAACGCGTATGCGCAACTCTAGATGAAACATGGGGAGCTCCATGCACAAGTACGTTCAAGTATTAGACCCCAAGACAGTAAGTGTTTGCAGACAAAATAACTCTAACATACCAGACCATTCTGAAGGCGCCCCACCACCATGTTATGGTCTTAGAAAAAATATAATACTCGTATTCTATCGACAAAAATAGTTATTTTTGTACCATAGCCAAAAAGTGGATCTTTTTCGTCCGCATCTGAATTTGATGGCCGAGGCGTTCAAACCGATGAGGACGGAAAATAACTTTTTGGCAAAGGTGCTCCGCGGAGCGTCTATAGTGCTCTACGATCTACTAGTGTTGCTATATACAAGGTGGGCCATGGGAACCTGACGATTTTTGAATGAACATTACACAATGATTTCTCAAAACATTTTTTTTTTCTTAACATATATTAATAGTAAATTATATATCATTTTAATTTTTTAAAATTATATCAGTCATGTGATGAGCATTCTGCTCACAGCATGTTTCAAGTCTGTTCATAAATTCTTGATGAACGCGGTCCAGTAGAACTTCGTCAATCCGGCGTCTGCACGAATGGCATCCTTTAGTTTATGCAATGTTCTGGGTTTGTTCTTGTAAACACGAGCCTTTAGATAATCCCAGAGGATCTTCGTTTACTTCAAGCATCGCGAGCATAGCCAAACAAAAATCATTGCGTTGCGGATAGTCATTTGGTTTCAGCTCCTGGACTAAAGTCAATTTTTATGGATGAAACTTCAGATCTTGTTTAACAATACGACGGACTGTGGAACGACTTACTCTTAAGGCTTGAGCGTGTTTTCATGCAGAACGCATTGGGCTTCATTGGAAAGCCTCCCTCTCCCTCTTCACATTTTCGGGGGTCCATACCGTACTAGCGAGTCCAGGCGGTTTTTTATTCATGATGTTCCCGCTTGTTCAAAAGTCGTTGACCCATTTGTAAATTGTGTTTCGGCTTGAGATACTTCCACGGCGTACAACATTAAACTCAATTCGATTACTGATTCACAGTTTTTGACAAACGCGTCATACAGAAACACACGATGTCTTACACCCCATTCAGCCATGATGTACACTAAACTGCACGAACTGACGGTTGGAATGGAACCTACCGCTTGCTTCTACCTCCCCTACCTGCGGAGTACTACTCATTTCATACCTGTATATATAGTAACGAGATTGCTCCGCGACGAATTCTTCTCGTGAAAAGTAATCCGCGGCTCAAAAAGTTTGGGAAATTCAATATTATGGTTCAATATTTCAGTATAGACTCTGCTTTCCAGGTGAGGATGTTTTCTCATCGCGTCGTAGTGTACTCTGCCATAGTGGCAAACACCTTGTCACCCGCCGGTGATGCAGAATTCGCCGGTATACTGGATGCATTATGTGCAGCTTTCTATAATAAATTGAAGAAGAAGAGGAGATTATGAGTCAGGAAATGGTTACGGAGGCGGTCCACACATGGTCATAGTAACTTGCTTCGAGAACTCAGTAAGGAGTCAGCAGATTACCGTAATTTCTTGAGGATGAATCAAGAGGTGATAGTTAATAACCCAGTTACCAACCCATTATCCTTCAAAACTACCACTAGTACTAGGCCTAGTACTGTCCCAGGGATTTACATTAGGATACTAGCTATATTTGTTACTAGAAAACTAGCGACTAGCTAGTTTGCTACCCTAATGTAGAGGGCTAAACTAGAGGACCACGTTGCGGACACACCCAGCTTAATTCAATGGTGGAGAGTGGTTTTAACACCTACCATAACACGTTATGTGCTGCAGACCATAAATCTCTGAGAAAAATAATTCTGAATGTTAGTGTGGAAAGAAAAATGCTGTTTTGTACTACAATGAGAAAATATTTTCGTTATATATAAGCTATAAATATTGTTTTGAAGGTTTTTCCAGATATCATAATACGATTTTAATGTTTTCCTGTTACATTTTGTGTTCAACGTATATGAAAGGGAACCTAATGAATAGACTTTTAATGATTTTATAATAAAGGAAAATTAATAGAGCAACAAAAAATGAAATATAATAATTTCAGAAAAGAAAATCTTTTAACACAGCGTCGAGAACCGGCAGATCCAAAACTTTTAACTGAAAAAAGTGCAACTCTAATCTTAATGCATGATGATTCCTGTACACCCAGAAGAGAAAATATTGAGTTATTACATAAGTCCGTTTGTTTCTTTTTTTTTTCACCTTTAGTCAATAAAATATACATTCTAAAAAAACTTTTATTATCAAATGTACTGTCCATTATTTTCTATCACTTTGGAAAAACGCTCAGGCAATTTCATAATGCCATCTCTCCAGAAAGTTCCATCCTTGTTCTCGAAAAATCTGTCCAGGTGAATTTCGATATCGTCCACAGATACGAAATTTTTTCCGTTACGGGAATTTTGTAGAAAGCAAAACAAATTGTAGTCGGATGGTGCGATATCTGGACCATATGCTCCGACTACCATTTGTTCCGCTCTCTACTATCGGCAAAAATTAAAACAATTTCCAAAATGGATATAACATTAAATTTGATTTAAAACATATTACACATATGTTGTACACCAAGAGCCGGCGCTGGGGTCTGCGGCGCCCGTAGGCAAGATTTAATTGAGCGCCCCTAGGTAGAGCGCAATTAGTTTTTTTCGAGATCTTCCCTTCTTAATTTGAAGTGAAGATTTAAAACAAAAAAGGACCTCACTGTTACATTTTAAGTGAAGACCTAAAAAAAAGGTACTCTAACTTCTAAATTTCAAGTGAAGACCAAAAAAAATAGGTTCTCACTTTAAAATTTCAAGTGAAGACCTAAAAAAAAAACAAAAGGTCCTCACTTCTAAAATTACATTTACCCTACCTTACTTTTATATTCATTTGGCCATTTAGAGCCCCCCTCGAAGTGGCGCCCGCATGCACCGCATGCCTTGCATGCCCGTCAGCGCCGGCTCTGTGTACAACATATAAATAAAAGACAGAGCTGTGAATTCACCTCTACAGATTTTTCGAGAGCAAAGACGTAACCTTCTGGGTAGATGGTATTTTTTTGATAAAATAGTGACGTAGCAGAATAGGGATGTAGTGGGAGAAGTGGTTATTGAAAAATTATCACGATACTGTCTCGAGACATATCTTTGTGTGTGGACTTCCTTAAAAATCGAAAATACTGGTAGTGCAAAAGAACAGTGAGTTACTCTTCGTTTTTCCTGGTGTAGGTCAATCTGTTAAAAACTAATTTCTTCTTATTTTTCACAATTTACAAAATTACATACATTTAATCTTTAACTAAAGATCTTTATTAATTACACCCTTCATAAAATATTATCCATCAAAAGTGACGCAAAAAATAAAAGGCAAATTTCTTTCATCACGCATCGTCTAATAATTCCAGTTTAACATTTTCGTCTTATCCTGTTCTTTTTAAAAATTATCCTTTATAATCCTGTACAAAGCCGTGATTATCCTAAATTTGTCTTGCATGTGAATACTAGTAAAGATTCTGGACTTAAAGACATTCTAAATATGATAAATGGCTCTCTTAATTTATTCTTATAGCTCTTCGCAAAGAAATTTTTAAAAAGTTTTAATACTTTACTATGTCATGTGATACTAACATATCTATAGACCAGTGTTTCACTAAAGCTCTTCCCAAAATTCTGCGGAACACCACAAGTAAAAATAAATTTAAAAAAAATAAAATTTAATAAAAAATTCTATCCAATTTGTTTTAGAAGAAATAGACATTTCTTTGGTTTAAGTGGAACTAAAAGAAGTTTCGTTTTCATAAGTTGTCACGAGAACTGTTTTGCCTAGAATATTTCATGTTTCATGTTGGCAGAGAGAGTTCAAAATGCGAAAAAGAGAATGAGTGAAAAAATAAAATATATAATACATTTTTACATTTTTTGAAGAAAAAATAAATGAGAAATTTGTATTAAGAATGACATAAAGTCAGAATGTAATAAATATGACATTTGATAATGACATGTCAACTTAATGTAAAATATTCTATGTAAGTATGATTTACAATAGCTTAATAAAATGGCCAAAATCCCGATTCAATTGTTAAGTTGGTAGACTTCAAAATCTAGTCCCAGTTGAATGTCTGGAATAGATTATATTTACAGATATTTGTAAATTTTTTTTTTATAATTAATTTTTACGGATCGCCAATACATATAAGGAAGGTATTGTGATCATACCGATTTTGACATTTCGAGATTTCGATGGATATCCATGAATTAAGGTCCCTACATCATAACGTTTTGACTATTTTTAGCATGATGTCTGTCGCTCTGCCTATCTGTCTGCCTGTCTGTCTGTCTGTATGCGTGTCTGTCTGTTTGTCTGTCTGTCTGTCAGTCGGTCCGTGTACACATGCGGAGCAAATTCGGCTGAATGGATTTTTATGAAACTTCATATTTAAGCTTTTGAAATCAATGGCACGAGTTGATCAACTTTTGGTAAAAATCGGTTAACTAGATATGGGAGATTACTCGTGTCGGTTTTAAGATTTTTGCGAATATTTCACAATTGACAAATATATCGAAATAATTTATTTAACAAAAGTTACTATAAAAGCAATAACTAACAACTTTGATTTGAGACAATTTTTGATAACGCAGCATAAATTAAACAAGTACTTTGTGATGGCGATCGGTCCTGTGTTGGCCACAGTTGATTTTTATTTATTGACATCAAACTATAACCTGGTTCTGTTATCTATTTATTAAATAAAATAATTTTGAAGCATAATTTCTTCTTCTTCTTTGGGCACTATCAGTAGGCTGACTTTTGGCCTCAGTCACATAAGTCCTCCATCTTGATCTGTTCATTGCCAAGTGTCCTGTAGACCAATACGCGTTACATTTTCGGTCTTTCTACCTTTCGACGGGTATTCAATTTTTCTACCCATATCTTCGTAACCATTCTGTCTTCATAACGTGTCTTATCCACTGTAATCATCTGACTCTCAGTTCTTGTGAGACACTCAACCTTGAGTACAGTTCTCGGATGTCTTTCTTCTTACGGATTCTCTATTCACTATTAATTTGAATGGGGCTAAAGATCTGGCATAATATTTTATTTTCGTAAACTATGAAGTGTTGTCGATCTCACTGTGTTAAGATTCATGTTTCGAAGCCATACATAAGTACGGGACGTATTATAACTTGGTACAACCTGATCTTGATGTTCCTAGACAGGAGTTTCGTTTTGAAGAGAGAACCAAGTGAAAAATACGATGCATTAGCAGCTTTAATTCTATTCGTTATTTCCTGCTCTATCAGATTCAACAGATTTATGTTGGTTCCCAGGTATTTGAAAGTCTCTTCTCTTCAACTTCTCTCTTCTTGACTCAAAAGAAAAATATAATAAGTATAATTATGTACTAAAAATTTTCATTGATCTCAAACCCGAACATGAGAAAATTCAGGTTCTTGAATTTAAAAAAATATGCCATTAAACCTTAACCTGAACCGAACCGATATTAACATATTGAACCTGAACCTAAATAAATTCAGATTCAGGTCCTTGGTTTCTTGGTTATACCTACGAAGTAGTGAAAAGGGTTTGTACGTTATTATGTCTGTATAAGTAGACACAGATCAACAGTTTTTAGCAGGTAACCGTAATTTTTCACCCAGCTTGCATCATTTTCAACTGCACATTTCATACACTTTTTAATAAAATACATACAAAAAAAGAAATCTTTTCAAATATTCATTTACTAAATAATCCAAATAAATTTTGCATTTAATTAAAAGTCAAACAACTGACAACAAAGCAAGTGACCCCTACATTATTTTTAAAATAATCTATTTTTAAATTAAAAAGCTTTATATTTGATTTTTCATCATTGTCTGAAATTGCAATGAAATTTTAGTGCTTTGAACAAAAATAACATTAAATTAAATTCACTATTCACAAATATTTATTAATATAAATTTTTTAAATTTTAGTGATTAAATGTAATATTTATTTTAATATTGCGAATTAAAATAAGCTATGATATTCAATTTATTAAAATAATTTTTCATGAGACTACCAAAATATTTATGATATTTTAGGATTGTTTTCATTTTAAATGTACATTTGTTAATATTAAATGTTAATTTATGTAAATAAAATAACAAAACAATAGGAAAATAAATAAAAATAACCAGAATAAATACATTATTCCAGTGGGATTATGTCTATACTAGTGCACCAGTTGCCAACCAAGTTGGCAAACACGTCATTACCTTAATGTTGAACTTGCTCGACACCTCTGACTTCTTTCTCTAGCCATACGCCTTACTTCATGAAGTTCATGAAGTGCCTTACTTCATATGAACAGCATATACCAAAAAGTTTTACTCAATGCATTATATTTACATATTTTAAAAAGAAAGGTAATTAAAACGTTTTATTTATTTTTACATTAATTTACCATTTTTACCAAAATTTATTCAAAAATATCTCAAATCAGTTTAATAGTCCAGTAACCTAGTACATCATAAGTTGCATCAAGTGGGGGTAGTTAGTTTCGTTTTTTTTTCTTGTATGGGTTGTGCCTGAGATGCAAAATCCAAGTTTTCGACCTCGGCAGCCTTCCGGAACACTTTTGAATTTGGCAAAAAACTGCTAAATTTTTGCACTCTTTTCGGTTTCTGCCCATTTTGACCATAAAGGAGCATGTTTTCGACAAACACCATTCTATGCATTTTTAAACTAGATTAAATTTTCTACAATTTGAGACCAAAATGGGCTCGGTAGTCTTAATAGTTTCCGAGATACAGCTTTTCAAAGTTTGAAATAATCTCCAAACTTGAAAATTGTATGCTATATCATGCTCATTGGCACTGTTTATTTTTAGAAGTGAAAACTACTCCTTATTGTCAAAAATTATAAAATAACATTGCAAAACCTTATATTGCTGCCGAAAATACTGGTTATGTAGATGTTTCGAAAAAAAAAATTTATTGGTTTTTTAAACATAGCTCCTTCATTTTTAGTGATAGAAAGTTTTTTCAAAAACGATTTTGTAGGGCTTTTCAAGAGCTATAAGACTGTGTAAATTAAATTCCTTAAGATCCCTTAGTTTTTAAATGGGGTGAGTTTGAAGGGCTCGAATAAGGTGGTGTTCGCTTGTAAATAGAGGTTTTAAACGGCTATATCTCGCCAAATATTCACTGTACAGAAAATATATGCACAGGGAAATTTAAGTCATTAAAAAAGCTACAATTTAGAGCTCTATCATTTTTTTCGTTTCTCCAGTAATTTCGGAGATATTTTGAAGAAAAGGGTGAAAAATACGAAATCGCAAAAAATCGTTTTTTCTTTAAACTCCAATTTTTCTAAAATTAGACATTTTAAATTGGTCAAACTTCTTGGGTGTACTGAAAATACATATATGAAGAGAACCACAGAAGGGTGAGGATCAATTTTAATTAGGGGGGTAAATAGGGGGTTGTTTTCACTGATTTTTTCGTAGAAAAAAGTAGGTACCGACCTTATTTTGATCATAAGTCGTTTAATTTTTATACTAGAGACTTTTTTTTTTTTTGTTTGAAAGGTCTAATCAAATACTTTAACGTCTACTCAAAGATTCAATGAGTTTTCTTCGAAAAATGCAAAGAAAAAAAAAAAATTTCAAGTTTGGAGATTTTTTCAAATTTTGAAAAGCTGTATCTCAGAAACTATTGAAGCTACTGAACCCATTCTGGTCTTAAATTGTAGCAAATTTAATCTAGTTTAAAAATGCATTGAATAATGTTTGTCAAAAACGTGTTCCTTTATGGTCATAATGGTAAGAAACCGAAAAAAGTTCGAAAATTTGGTAGTTTTTGAGAAATTCAAAAGTGTTCCGGAGGGCTGCCGAGGTCGAAAACTTGGATTTTGCATCTCAGGCATATCCCATACAAGAAAAAATGACGGAACTAACTACCCCCACTTGATGCAACTTTTGCCCCATAATCATGACAAGGTTACTGGACTATAAATAATCGTGTAAATAAATTTGCAAAATATCATTCACATCGGTCAAAGGATATAAGAGTTTCTTGTTTATGCCTATGAAACCCTAGGCATTTCTGTATGTAATTGTATTCGTAGATTCTTAGAGAATAAATCTGCAAAATATTGTTCGTTATCGGTCAAAGGATATAGGATTGTTTAGAGTTTCTCGTTTATGCCTACAAAACCCTAGACATTTCTATATGTTATTTTAACCCCAGATTCTTAGAGAATAAATCTGTAAAATATTGTTTATATCAGTCAAAGAATATAGGAGTGTCTATAATTTCTTGTTTATGTCTACAAAACCCTAGACATTTCTATATAGTATTTTGTCCGCAGTTTCTTAGAGAATAAATCTGCAAAATATTGTTCATATCGATCATAGGATATAGCAGTGTCTAGAGTTTCTTGTTTATGCCTACGAAACCCTAGACATTTCTGTATGTAGGTAATTATATTCGTAGATTCTTAGAAAATAAATCTGCAAAATATTGTTCGTATCGGTCAAAGGATATAGGATTGTTTAGAGTTTCTCGTTTATTTTCTCAATAAATTCAAAATAATTGGGTAAAAAAATAATGACATTCCAGCATTCTGGTATTTAGTACCAAAGTGCCACACAAGATGTCATATCAATATCAATAATATATGATTTTTTTCACATCTGCATCAAAGTGGGTTTGGCACTACAATAAAATTAAAAATTAGTTACAATTCATAGTTTGTCAGATCTGTGTCTTTTTCACAGTACAGATTAATCTTAATGCCCTGGCCGGGATTCGATTCCGGGACCTTTGGCTCATGAAGCAGGTACGCTACCTCTACGCTACCAAGGCTTTTTACGAATGTTATAATGAAAGTAGTCCTTAATATCACGAAATTAGCCAAGTTTCCCATACATAGTTTATGTTTTCGTATTTGGTGAATATTCTCTTAAATAATCCCTATCTAAAGATTGGTAGAGAAGAGATGACCCAGTATAAACCCTCGTTCTCTAAGGGTAACTCCTCATTAATAATAAAAACAACCCTTCTGCTTAATGAAAAACTTATATTCCATATCTGGTAGCTAACCAGGATTTATACTTAAACCCATGACAACAAATAAAAACAAATATTAATTTATGAAAGCACTTCGCTAACTAAGGTACGGGCGATTTTTTTGCACGGAGGGCCATTAGTTATTTTTTATTAGCAACGAGGTAGCCACTCACACAGCAAGATATGTTGGATAAAATTATGGTAGAACAGTGGCGAATAAAATGTTTTAACAAGGTTTATTTTAGTTTTAACAGTTTTGTGGTTACTGTTCTAACTATCTAGCCTTTTAGATGCATCTTCCTATTTCTTGTCGTCATTATAAGACTTCCTTTTCTATTTTCTTTTTGTCATCACTTTCGTCTTAAGAAGATGTCTGATTGTTAAACAAATTTGTACTGAATGTAACTGAAACAAACGAGAAAAAAAAAACAATAGATGAGAAATGGATAATATTTTCCCGTTGGCAATAGTTTACGTCATTTACACATTTCAATGGGATTAGTGAGAGAATATTTAGTCTAATGAGTGCAGCCTGAAGAAAGAAGAGAAACAAAATTAACGTTGAAGACTTTAGAAGCTGAATTACTGATCATAAAAAAAATTAATTACGATTATAATGACTAAAAAATTCTGAGCGACCAAAGATGGTGACACATTTTAATTAGTTCTTTAACATGTTTCTTTTTAGGGTTTTGTAGGTACCCAGCAAACATTTTTATACGGGCCAGTACTGGTAAAGCACATACTCCCCGGCATTGAAAGTAATGGGCCAGTACCCCGGTGTCCCCGGGGCCGTTACTGGCCCATTGATGTATCAGTTGCTGGCCCAGCAACGGTAAAGTGCAAAATAATCGCATTAGTTGCAAGATTTATTTCTGATGGTTTTAAGTAAAAAGTATGAGTGAAGAAGAGTGCTTATAAAATGCTGGTAAAGTACTTCGTATAGGCGGAATGCGAAATACAAATGTGAAGTACATTATTAATACTGGCGTTGCACTTACTTTTGGTGCCAGTAATTTACCAGCATAAAAGCAGTTTGCCAGCATTCGGCCGTTAGTTGAATGTTTGCTGGGTATGACCAAAAAACCCTTATACCGTCATTTTGTCGTCTGTCTGTCTGTTCGGTAAAAATTGTAGCCAAACGGCTAAACTTAGAGAGTTGAAATTTGGCATGCTTATACAACTCTTTGACCCACACATAGGAATAATACTAAAACATCTAAAAAACACATCCCCCTAAAAATATAAACAAATATGTGCTCATCGAAAAAATTTTTTTTTTTTATTTCTGAGTAGGGTATCGAATGAAAGCCCTTAAAAACGTGGATTGACGATCAAAATTTTATTTTTGCTTTATAAATTATTTCGATGTGATTTTGCCAAAATAGTGTAAAAAAATTGTCCCAAACCCTGTAGCCCAGATGGTTTAAACTAAAAATCTGAAAAATAAACTCTAAGTAATGAACATTGGTATGAACCGGAATCGTACAACAGGAATTTTTGATCGGATTATGTTTTCGGAAAATAAAGCATTTTTTGTGTTTTTTTGTTGACGATGTACAAAAGTTATAGTTATGTAACACACTATAGTGGCGTATCCTGGTCTAATAGTTTGCTTGCTCGCTTGCTACCCAGCAAACTAAGGTTCGCTCCCGGGCAGAGGAGACCTTTTTTTTATGTTTTTATTTTTTTTCTTTTTTATTGTTTAAATTATTTTGTCAAAATTCTAGTTATATTTTCGCAAATGTTGCATTTAATTTTTAAAAGAGTAAATTTAATAACCAGTTATTTTTAATTTTTCTATCAGATCAATTCTGTAAAAATTTACTGTGTAGTAACGTTACTACAAGATAAAATATTTAGACCTTGCTCATAGGAACAAATTTTGTTACAAGGATCATAGTAACTGAGTTACAGAATTGGTCTGATTGTGTCATGTATATCAAACCAGAGGGGCGAAGCATACGACTTAAAACAACCAATGGTAGCCATAGCAATTTTCAAAATCTTAATGAACCTTGCTATATAAAAAAAAAATGCTGCACATATTTAGAAACCTAAATGGTATTAGGTATTCGAATTAAAATTAACAAAAAAATATTTTAACATAAAATTTTGTTTTTAAAGCTCTTAGATTAACAGACGATAAATTCTTTCAAAATTATCGTTCATTTTGCCGTGATTACTACAAAGCAAAATTTGTCCTACACACTCAGCATGCCGCCTTCACTTATTATATACCTGCGAAACACTGCAATGTATGAAAATTTACATATTTTTCCCAGGGCAGTAGAATACATATTTTATTTGTTGTTGGTTATTTTTTAGGTGTGAAGAATGTTCCTTATATTAAGGCGTAAATTAATTTTCTGTACAAAATTTCAAAATACTTATTTTACATGTCAAATTATCTCAATTTATTCGAAAAATACTCCTTGGGTGCTATTCAGCATAAAGCTTATTATTAAATTTATTAAATCTTCTTATTAAATTTTTTAATTCCTTCTCCCGCTGATCTCGCGGGTTCGTTCCATTAAATCCTACAAATTAAATTATTTCACTGTCACACCTCCAAGTCCAGAACATTCGAGTCTCGAGTTAAACCTGCAGCGATTTTAGTATACATTGGGAGGAAAACCTTCAATTATAGAACAGAGGTTTTTGTACGCCTACTCACTTATATTTTCATGGATGAATACAAGGGAAATTATTTACCCTAAGCAAGGAGATTAACGATGGCTTTACAAGCAAAAAATTAATAGCGTTCTTGTGATATTTCATTATAAATAAAAAGTCAAACAGCAGCGGTTCCCAACCTATGGTTCGCGTACACCCAAGGGTTCGCTATGATATATGAGAGGCTCCGAGAGAAATCCTGTTCCAAGTTGACTCTATTGAACCAAGAAGGTTTGAACTTACTTTATTCAAATAGTATCAGCCGTTCTATTAATTCTAAGTAATGCTTTTTAAACTAGATACTTAGTAACTTTTAACCTACATAACCTATAATAACTTGTACCTAAAGTCCATTTACCGTAACTTTGAAATGACGTCACAGTTGAAAAACACACCTTGTGGCCAATTCGTAAACTGTCAAAAAAGGTTATATCGAACAACTTCTAAAAATATATTGAAAACCTATATTTCCTATGGAGGAAAGGAATTAACGTAAATTATGATGCACAGCAGTTCTTTCCAACCGATTTGTCGCGAAATTTATGGTGTATATTAAGTATGTAATGTAGTATTTAAAAAAAAAATAAATAAATTTCAGTGTATAAGAATCATCAGAAATATTTGTTTTTAGAAATGTGTCGTGTTCTTTTAATACTTTTTAAACAATTTACCTTTATTTTTCGCCTGGTGTCACATTGACACAGCGGGTTCGGGAAGCAAACGCGGAGTGTTCCGAGTCACACTGTTTAACTCCAGACCGCTAGAATAAACGCGTTTAGACCTTTTCTCGAACGCTCCGAGCTTTCTTCCTGAACTCACTAAATGATATCAGAAAGCAATGATAAAGAGTCAAATTTTTTATTATTCGAATAAAAATTTTTGAATTTCAGATGTTAGATACAATTTTGTTTCGAATAATGAATATTCAAATATTATTTCCAGTCCAATAGTTTATTGCAAGTGTAAATTTTATGAGTATGCTAAAATTACTTATCGTTTGCATCTGATGATAATAAACCGTTCTACGTAACAGACCTGTAGGTTAAAATTACAAAAAAAAAGAACGTAACAAATGTAAATGGATCATATTTTATTAATCATATATAATATTAGTTTATCGACCAAGATACAAAATTAAATATTGTTTTTGTTCACTTACATTACAAATTATAAAACCTTTTAAAATATATAAACACAATATACAGATAAAAGTACGTTATAGAAATATCACCCATCATATTGATATCTATTACTCTTTTATAAATGGTAGTTTACTAAGGTACCATTGCAATTTTTAAAAATTTACTCTACCAATATCTCGAAAACTATTGCTACGATCAAGCTAAAATTTGATATCTACTACTCTTTTATGAGTTTTAAAAAACCCTTAAATTTTAGTCTTAATCACTCTGTTAGAAATGGTTGTTTACTAAGGTACCCCTTTCATGTAATTTTATATTAATAGTGTCGACAGTAACATGTTCTCCTAAAATCAAATTAATTATCTTTCAAAATAATTAATAAGAGACAAAAGCATCCTTTGAGCACGGCTACTAAGAGCTTTGGGCATTTTTATTACAGTAAAATTTAAAAAAATATATATAACCTCACTAAATAAGCACTTAAATGTCAACCTGACAAATAACGATTGAACAATCCAATTACAAACTGACAACATTGGAAAAATTTACCAGCATTAAATAAATAAATGTACTAACTGAGTTATGGATTGATGTTGATTAAAACATATCATAACGTTGGTACTTAAATTAACCACGTGTGACGTCATCTCATAGTTATTGTGAATGGAGTTTATTAAAGTTGCAACCCCACATTTCTACATCACAACCGCCACTGGCAAGGGTAATATTTTCTAATCAATTCTATGGAATTATTAGTGAAATTCCAAGTTAATTCTAAGTATAGTGACTCATTTTTGACAATTCCAACGTCCTTGAAACAGTTTTCTAGTCCTTGGGATCAATATTTATATTCGATTAATAATTCCTCGTACTATGACTCAATCTAATATATAAATTGATCAGTAATTTTAGATATAAAGTCTATTAAGCGCACGTTACTAATTATTACCCAATGCCACGTCCTACGTTGTTTATAAAAAGGATATTTTTAGCCAGAATCTAATTTTCTCGGTACCTCTTATAGTTTAATAGATGTCGAGTAAGTAGACAGAAGATTGCCGGTTTCATGAATAGAACTTTTTAGCATTTTCCATTAAGCAACAATCCAATAGCGTAATCAGATTTTCATAGTCTCATGAAAATTTTACAAGCTGCCTCCATTAACATTATCGATATATTTTCAATTACTATTTATTTTAATACCAACAAAAGGAATTGGGGTAAAAGGATTATATTTAAAAATTCATGAAAGTTCCAGAATACGATAATGAGATTTATTAAGAAATTTTAAACTGTTAATGGAGCTTCTTATAAAACCATAGAATAATTTTGTTGATTAATTTAGTTTACAATGCTTTTTCCCTTAAAGAGTTCCACAAGGCATCATTTTAGGCCCAATTGTATTTAACTTAGATGAGTATTGATTGACTAAAGATGATAAAAAGAATGATAAAAATTGACTAAAGATGACTAAAGATGAGTATTGGGACTATGATCTGACCTAGTAATGCGAAAAATTCTGAGCAGACATCTGTGAATAAAAACGTGGAGTTTATGGGTAATTTCTTTAGTTACTCACCAAGTTTCGCTGCCATACATCAAAACTGATTTTACATTGGCTTTAAGTATTCTGTTGTTCACGTCCCTTGTAGTTCCTCCATCTCTCATTATTGCACTACCGAGGTAGCAGAATTCTAACACATCTTCTAAGTTTTCGCCGTTAATGGAAAATCTATTGATGTTATTGGTACCAATCCATATTACTTTGGGTTTCACTTTATTTATGCATAATCCAACTAAATTCGCCAAAGTCCAATAGTGTGTTAAATAGTAAAGGAGATAGTGATGCCTATAACCTCCATTATTTGACGCTCTTTCATTCGTCGATCGTTTCAAACCGCCATGATGCAACTGGTGGTGCAAAAGATGGCTTGTATGACCCTGTTTAAATTCAGCAGCCCATTTTAATTGTTGTTCCTTATACTTTCAAGTTTGGCTTGCATATCTTCATAATTATATGACAGAAGGCATATACCGTCCACATAGTTCAAATCTTCCAAACGGTTTTGGAAGTCCCACTGTATGCCCCTGTGTTCTGTGAGAGCATTACGCAAAACCCAGTCCAACAGGGTGCTAAATAGTAAAGGAGATAGTGATGCCTATAACCTCCATATTTGATACTCTTTTATTCGTCGATCATTTCAAACCGTCATGATGCAATTGGTGGAAAATGAATTAACAATGTCCCTTTAACTTTTACCAACTTGGGATGAATTTTCATTTGCGTACACCATCTTTTACTCATCTTTCACTGCACGATGTTTATATTTTCCCATTTTAAAAAATAAACAAAACTGGATACCGTATACAGCTGTACACAGCAAACTATTTGACAGAATTAATTGCTCAACTCAAGAAAGAGAAGATATTATTGCTACCAGCAATGCTAGTTTAGACTAGACACTCAGAGCTATTGAATACAAGTATAGCCTTGTTTCTATGTCCACCACCCTCCCGGAAACCTTGTTGCAAACCTTACATATCAATCAACCCTTGTAATAAGTCCCAGTGCCAACATAAGAACTATTTAGTTAAATTTTCGAATGTGTCCACATATGTTAATGAATTTTTGTGGTAATTTAGTAGTTAAAGGAAACATTAGGATTCAGTGTAAGCCTTTGCCCTGTTTCGTTTGTTTATATGAGAGTCCATCGTTTGTTCTCTAGGGATTTCCGTCGACAGTTTGAAATTTACATTCTGTAACTTGCTCGTAAAACAAGAATAATATTATTACATATACGTAACAAGGGAATTTGATTTCAACATGTATTATAAAACGGTCAAAACTGTTTGTTAAAGTAATTATATTAACAGGAAGTAAAACTGTACACCAATCGTATTGTTTTAAATCTTTCGGCCGAATATTTCCTTTAAAAATAAATAATATTATTACAAGCAATCAACAGAATATCTCAGAATTTTCGTGGGGAGTTTCGGGGTTAAAAGTGTTTATAAAAAAACTTAAAATATAACACTTATTATTGATAACAGAAAAATATGTATAATAGTATATTATTATACGAGTTTTATAAGACGATGTATTGTCACACGAGTTGTTTGGAGTACGACGAGCGAAACGAGAAGTGCTCCAAAGTAACTAGGCAGACGGACGAAGTAAAGAGAGTTGCGGGGAACTGGAAATTTAAGGCACAAGGTCGGTCTGAATGGAAAAAGCTGGGGAGGCCTACGTTCAGCAGTGGACAAGAAAGGCTGATTAATGATGGTGATATTGAAGTTGCCACTAACTAATTTTTTAATGTTTGAAATTAGATTTTGCTAAACAAAATTACCAAAAGCTTCAATTAAACGGTTACTCTAATTCAAAATCTAGTTCTGCTTAAACCAAAAAAAAGGCTATACCTATAAACGTATCTCACTTATTATTTACTTAACATTAAAAATATTACACAAGAGTGGATTAGAATAAAACGATTATTTTCTGGTGAAGTACCTCAGTTATCGTTTACGTTACAGAAAAAATGTGCGTTACAAAAACCGTAAGAAGAACGGGTACTCCAGCTAGTCGTATAGCAAAATATTATTTAGAAAAGTTGTTCTAAATGCTACATAGCTAGATAATCAATATACTGTACATCGGAAGTTCCTTATTTTTAGGTTTTTATTATTATAAATTGATTTGCTGACTTGCTGAACCAGAGTACTTGAGGACTACGTTATTGTAGTTATTCTTGATAATACTACTCTCATGTTCCAACTTAAAATAATGATAAACCTCAGCCAAATTGATCTATTCAGTCAAATCCTCGAAGAAAAAATTACAATTTTTCAAATACCACATGTGCATATAGTGCATGTTGAAGATAATCTCATAGAACTGTATTTTTTGTAAAACAAGAAAATATTAAATCGCTAAAAACAAAAAAATATCATGTTACAACATTAAAGTATTAAATGGTGTATATAGGTAGCACGCATGATTTACGGCACGCATTCTCTTGGCCACGGGTCACGAAATCGAACCAGTAAATGCCGCAATAGAGTTTAATGTAATTAAAATGGATAGACCAGCGGCTCGTAAGGCTTACCTCATAGCCCTTACGCCTGTTCTAGCTCGTTCCAACCAATTAATATGTATATTAGAACCCGAAACCGTTTCATCCTTACTTGTTACGACGATATACAATATTTTTTATTAATTATTTTAGTTAATTTGAATATGTATAGATACATATTAGACTAATGGACGTAGGCTAAAATCAAATAATCGGACATTTTTAAATTTTACTCATTGTGTAGCACATTCCAAAAGCCGCTGCAGCCTGGGGTGCTAGTGGTGCACCGCACCGAGGTGGCAGATTTTTGGGGCGACTATTTTTTAGAAATCTAGGGTAATTTATAAATAATATTCAAATAGGAGTGCCACAAGGAAACATACTTGTACCATAATTGTTTATAATTTACATTAAATATTTTGGTAAATGTTTAACGAACTGTAAAATTCCTAAGTCGCAGAAAATACCTTAAATTAACAAGTCGTAAAAAAAATATTTTATTTTTTTTTAGTGTTAACTAAATGTTGACTAAACCCACCATTAAACCAAAAGGTACTCAAAATTATTTCAAGACAATTTACAAATAATTTCAAGAGACAACCAAAGATGCCACCAAGTTTTGCATCCGTATGATAAACAGAATTGGACATTGGTGTTGCAGTCCAAAATTTCCTGGTATCATATTTTGATTGTTATAAGTTCAGTATATAAATAATTATGGACCAATTATTAATTGAAAGTCGCAATAAATACCAGAATAAAAAACTTATAAGTACCATGAGATCATCATTTAAAAAAATACTTACAAAAACAAGTTACTGTGTTTACTAGTTTTTTGTCAATATGACATCAACGTACCTGCAACAAGAAAAAAACAATCATTAGAAATTACAATATATAAATTAGTTCCAAATCATTTAATATTCAAAATAAGTTTTAAGTAAAAACAAAACAATGCAACATTAATATTAAACGTGAACATGTATCAATTAAAATCAAATATGCAGATTGATTTATATTAAAAACGATCAAACAAAACAGAACAAACAAAACAGTCTGTTTTAATAAATGTTAACGGAAAATATAGAAATGTGTTCTGGTAATCTACAAAATCAAAGCAGGGCTCAACTCAGATCAATACCTCTATACATGTTACAGTTGCATCAAATGGGTGACAGCACTTTGCTAGGAAAAAAAATCTACGAGTGTGAGCTCGTTCACGATTAACCAGTACACGGACATTTTGTGACCTAGCAGAGATAGTTATTGAATCAAACAACTACTTCTGGTGTTTGGAAGAAAAGAATGTTCCTATTCGACTCTTTAATAAGAAGTATACTTGTATACGGAGCCGAGATATTGTGATGGAAAGAATACGAAGAAACGAAAAGAGATAAATTAAGGATAAGAACCGGAAGAACGGTGAGATTCGAAAAGAAGATCAGAACAAGCAGCAACGCATTAATACAAGAATGTCGAAAAGAAAATGAAAAAAAAACCATAGAACCAGGTGAAGAGAAGACAGAAAAAAATATTTTGAAATAAATTGATATAGCATACAGGAAATAAGAAGAAGACAAGAAGAAGGAAAAGAATTAGAATATAGAATGAAGGATCGGGACAGACAGGTACAGAAAAAGGGGCAGCAAAATAGAATACAAAGATCACGGTACAACCAGCAATATAAACTCGTACAAGTTCCCGCAGTGCCACTATACCTCGCGAAGCCAAAAAGGATTAAGCAAAATATCTTCGCTGGATTCCGGTACGGAAATGAAGAAGGGGTTAACTGCTCCTGGAAACCAGAATACCAAAGAACATGTAGAACTTGCGAAGAAGCCACAAAGACAATCCAACACCTATTAGTTTGTAGCGGAGTAGGAGAAGAACTTGGTCTAATGCACAGAGTGCTGGATGAGGCAAAAACTAATGTTAGAAGCTGCAAATTAATAGATTGAGAGTTAATTTAAAATGTATTTATATGTCACACTAAACAATTGTAAAGAAATGTATATAATTCAAAGCCGAAAGTTCGCTCTATACATCCGTGCTGCTGAATTTCGTGTCACTCTTTATCGCCATGAACTTCAGACAGACGGATTTCTATTCCCAGGGCTAAACAGGTGATATAACTTAAGATGCCAATGTTGTCTAATATAGTGCGCCCAGCACTTAGACGAACATCTGCGAGTAAACGTGAATGGGATAAAGTAGCCAATTGTGATTACATGCCGATTAAAGAGGACTTAGACTCTCTTCTTGTCTTACGACTGAAAGCAAGAACCCCTATTTGGTTTAACCATAAACTAAAAGCTACTTTGGATACCAAAACAGCTTGGAATGATTTATAAAACGATGCAAAAGTGAAGACTGGCGCAGTTTCGGATGCATCTGAAAAACTTCCTGGTTTCAATCTCCCTAGACACTTATTGAAACAATTCAATCGCATAACTAGTGTTTGTCATATGATTGTGGAGATCCTTCTCAAACTTTTGACCATATCTGGAATGATTGTCCTCTACGTAGATTCCCTGGCAGTAAAAACAGTACTGTAGAGCTGAATGAAATCTCTCCAGCTACCACGCAGTAGTTGGAGGGCCTGAATGTTCTTAAAAAATGACATGAACAGCACTAAAATTCATACAAAATAGACAATTAACCTATAAAAACAGTCGATTCTAAATCATTATTTGTTGAACTCAGTTAAGTGTTCTATAAAATTATCTTAACTCTTGTAAGTTCTTTATTATTGAGAAGAGATGATCAGAAGAAAGTGCCACCAATCCTGTCGCTGCAAAAATCAAGGAAACGATGCATGAAGCTATTCACGAGGGCAAGAAACAAATTCATAAGAATCGAAGGTAATGAGCAAGCTGACCATCTAGCTAAAGAATCTATAAATGAAGAAATAATGGACATACCCATTGAAGAAACCAACGACCAACGAAGAAAAGTGGAAAACAGCATGGCAAAATACCCAAAATAACTACTTACACAAAATAAAAGACAGTGTAGGTAAATGGGCCTCCCGTACAAATAGAAGAGAGCAAGTAATCATAACAAGACTGAGACTTGGGCACACCATGTACAACCACATACATATATTCCAAAGAACCGACCTGCCACAATGCAGTATATGTAACACTCGACTAATCGTAGAACACATCCTTCTAGACTGCCAAGAGTACCAACTACAGAGAGTAAAAAACTCCAGCAACTCTAAAGGACCTGGTAGTCAACAATACCGATATAGAAGTCAGAGTCATTCAATACCTTAAGGACATCAACATCAAATCAAAAATATAACTTAAAATAACACATTTGTACAAATTTATACCATGAGTTCAAAAAGAAATTACGTAAGTGTTGGCTGTGGAAAAATAAAATAATGTCTATTGAAAGCTTTATATAACAATTGACCAACTAATTTTCAATAGAAACTTATGACAACAACAGTGATGACAGTTAATAAATTGACAGTTAAAGCTTGCAGTACACATTATTTTATTTTTCCACAGCCAACCCTTATGTAATTTATTTCTGAACACATGGTATATATATACAAATAGTCCATGTAAACTATTATGCAACCTGGTCGTCAACAGCCCTAGTAGCTGAGGCAACCAATAATTATTTAAATAAAAAAAGATGATTACTAGCACAAAAAAAAGTTAAAAAAAATATCTATAAACACGTAAATTCACAGAACAATTAGTAAACATACCGTAACAAAGCATAGGAAAACATTCGAGTTATTCCTCCACGGCGTAAAATCACATGACAAGTGACGTCAGCTTAGAGTGATCTATTATAACATGTATAAGTATGCTGTAGCAGGCGCGTACCCAGAATTTTTTCTTGGGTGAGTTCTCAGGTTCAATTACAAGAAAAATGCTTCCCTTAAAAACGTGTTTTTTTAATTGTTGGGGGACACAAGCTCGTAAGAAACATTAAATTCGTAATTATGGGTGCAGTCGACATACCTCTATTTCAATACCATGATTACAACTAAAATAATATTTTTTTTGTGTGGTCATTTTTTCTAGCTAAGCTCTTGTCTCTATATAAACTTTCACCCCCTTTTTCATTTGCGTGGAAGGGTATTTATACACTCGTTATTTAATTAAAGTTTCTTAAAATACAACTTGAAAATTTTACTTTTATAATACCATCACGTTTTATAATCATCATTTAACTTTTACTTTCATTCATTTCGTGTTCTTGAATTCAGTTATTCCATTCTGTAAAAAACATATAAAAAAAACTGTCATTGCTCTTTACAGACTCTTTGAGATCGTTAAATAATTTTTGTTTTAAATTTATTTTTTTCTTTGTAGATTTTATAAATAAGTGTATTTATATGTAGGAATTCTAAAGAAAAATAAAAGCTTCATGTTAAATGCAAAAGTTTTTTATGGTTACGCTTTTCTTGGAATAATGTTTTATGGAAATTTGGTATTGTAATTATAATATATTCAATATTTTTATGGAAAATTTTTAGAGGTGATACTCCCAAATATTTTATAACCTACTTTAAAAATATTAAAGAAAGTGATAGAAGAACAAATTCCATATCTTTTCGAGTTAACCCTTCTAGGACAGCGGTTCTCAAACTATGGTACGCGTACCACTAGTGGTACGTGAAGCATCTAGTGGTGGTACGCAAGCAGACACAGACAAGTTTTGTGTTGGAGCACGAAATTAAAGTTAAATTTTAGTTCATTAATAGCATCAAACTCCATTGTCAAATGTTTTCTGCAGCTTTTAAAAAATATTTCCAAGAAGACTATGCTGTGGATAAGGAACCTATTTATTATTGAAAATATTCCACCAACCATCAATAATAACGATAAAGAGTCGTTAATAGAACTATCTTGGGATGGAGGTTTGAAAATTGAGTTTAGGAATCAAAACTTGACGAGTTTTGGCTTAAGGCTAAAACCGAAAATCTTGAATTGACCAGAAAAGCATTGTTGTTTTTGATGCCCTTTTCAACAACCTATCTCTGCGAAACCGTATTTTCTTCTATGGTGACCATAAGTAGAGCCCTGCAAATTCGCGGATATCCGCCATATTTCTGCGGATGCAGATAAATTATCATTTAAATCGTGCGGATGCGGATTATATATCATATCCGCTTATCCGCAATATCCGCGTGAACATAAAATCTTCGGTTGGACGCTTCTTGTTACGGAAGACGCGTTTAGAACCCCAAAAATGTATCGCTGGCATTTGTATTATGCTTATGACGAGAGTGAAATAATAATACGTTACGGTACTTTTTACTTTTTTTACTCTTCTCATAAAGACCTATTATCGCTTACTTAAATAGTTAAATATAGTAGAATTTATATAACAGTCTCACAACAATTTCATTGGATTTATTGCGTTTACTAATTTAAAAATAATTATGTACCTATCGCCTTATTTTGCATCTTTGTAAATATTAGTAAAGTTTAACCATGGTAATTTCCCACATTTAAAAATATAGAAGCTCATTTCAAATTTAAAAAAATAAGAATATCTTAAAATTCTTGAAAACGTCATATAACTTTCATCTTTTAATAATAGGATGAATTTCAGAATTTAGTTTTATTATTAAGAACTTATTTTTTTAAATTTGCTGATTTTATAGGACTTTCCTTGTTATTTATTGTCATAAATGTGATAAATTAATCTGTTTAATTATTTCTAAATATCGCTGCTCTAAAATAACAGTGAGATGTCTTGAAAAACTAATTTTCTGAGATATTGCTGTTTAAAGTTTTACATTTTATATAAACTTGATTTAAGAGTCGAATAATTGTAATTTCCATCTTTATTTTTTAATCTATATAATCTCAGTACGACGTTAGATAGAAAACATATTTCTGGACCAAGTAAAATTAATGAGATAAAATTTTTTTAAATTTAGTTGTGTTTTAAAACAGCGATATGCCAACTAAGGCGAAACATGTTAAATATTTCCAAACAGACAGCAAATCCTGTGCGGATTGTGAGGATATTTTTGCGGATGCGGATCGGATGCGGATTTCATATTTACAATGGCTGCGGATGCGGATCGGATGCGGATACAGAAAAACGTATCCGCGCAGGGCTCTAACCATAAGTTCACGAATGTATGTTACATATAATAAAGATAATATAAAAGACATATAAAATATAAAAAAGGTACATTCATCTCGTGTCTTAGTATTTTAGTCGCTCATTTCTCCGCATCATCTGAGCTCTTCATCTCGTGTTTCTTTAAGCAGAGATAGAATTAGCTTGTCCTACCTCAATTCGTGTGTGTTAGTATATTTCGCGAATACAGTGTGAACTTATTAAGTTTATCGAACGTGGCTGGGTGTCCAAACTCTCCATTCCAGACCTGCTGTATTAGAATACACAGCAGCTCAAAGGGTCCTTTGCTACGGGACGTTTAAACTACTAGATCAGCCCATTAACATGTATGTACCTGTAAAGACGCCAATTACCACCGAATATCACAGAAAATGATAAAACACATTAATATAAGGCGTAAGACTTCACAGATAAAACAGTAACTTATGGACCCTGTCATCACCTAAATCAAGTTAAAATGTTAAAATCACCCTGTATATTTTCGGTTAGCTGTTAGGCCATCAGAAACACAGTTATTAGACCTTTTTTAACTCGGTATTTCTTCGATAAATTGTTAATTTTCCTCGACCACAAGTGGGCTGAAATTTACCTACATCATTAAAACACAATTTTCAGGCAAATTAATTACATTAGCTACGGTACATTACATTTTGAACGTATAGTATATAAGCTACAAACGAGTAGGTAGGCTTCATAGCACATTAAACGCTATTCTTCAAAATGTTCCGCACAAAGAAAGCTCTGGTCATAAATAAGACGTAATCAGAAACACTTTACTGTGGTGACACTTAAATAAATGTTACTAATTCTACATCTAATCATACGCAGGACTACTTAAGTTTATATTAATGGCCTTAGAGTGTTAAATTATGGTCTTTCAAATTGGTTCAAAAATAGAGCAAAGCTGTACAATATAAAGTATTAGGGTGTAGTTTAATTTGAAGGAAACAACAAATAAACTAGAATTTCCGCAGAGGCAGAGTAGAAATTTATGAGGCCCTACCAAAAATGAAAGTGAGGGCGGAGTGGTAGAAATTCCAAAACTACAAGGACCGGGGAATTGAAATTCAAGTGCAAGCCTCTTTGAAATTAAGGCCCCTAGCAGACATCAGGTCCGACACCCGTTAAATCCAACTCTAATTTTTCAACAGATCTTTTTTCTATTGCTTTTTGCTGTGTTAAAAACCTTTCACAAAATCAGTTCTACACTCTGTTCAGTTTCATTCTCCGTTGCGGTATCAGTTAAACGTGTAAACAGGAAAACGAAAGTGACGAACTGAAACGGAAACTGAAATGTACCTCGATGGGAGAGCCTGAAGTTCTCATATCCGTTATCTGTCTGTTCAAATCTCAGTTTGAATTTATTTGTTGTCTAATAATGATGTCAAAAAAAGTCACAATTTTGGTATAACCTTGTTCATGACAGGTGTTGAAAAAAAAAAAGAAAAATAGAAATAAAGTGTTATTGGAAGATGGTGGGGAAGAAGTTTGTTCAGCAATTGTTCAAATACAGTAATAATAATAATAATAATAATATTTATTCTGTTCTAAAAATATTACATTTTTTACAATCGTCAATCGTTACATAGTTGCATAATATTTAGCTGGACAAACTGAGTGATCATAGAACCTCCTTCAAGTCACTGAAATCGTTTATAAGATACTCCTCAGTGGAGTAGAAGGCCCTGCATATTAAATATCTCTTGGTTATTTTTTTGAATTTTAAAATGTTAAGACTTTTGATGGCTGGAGGAAGCACATTGTAAAATTTAACCGCGAAGAAATTGGTACTATACCTGGACATTCTAAGTCTTGTAAAGTCTGGACGTATCTCGTTTTTATTTCTAGTGTCGTGTCTATGGACTGAACTATGGACTAGGAATTTGGTTTGGTTTTCATGAACGTAGAGGATGCAGTGGTGAATATACAGGGAAGGTAACGTTAATAAACTCAACTCCACAAATGTTTTCTTGCAGTCGGACCGGTATTGGATGTTCCCATAATCCTGAAAACTCTACGTTGTAGAGAAAACAGCCGTCCCACAGGGCTGGAATGACCCCAGATTAGAATGGCATAAGTCAATTGAGTTTTAATAGAGGCAAAGTAGTACGTTCTGTGAACTGCCAAGAAAATACTTGCTCAATAATAACTCATATGATATTATTTTCGTATGGTACATTTGAAATACTTAGATATTAAATTACTTAGAAATTACAAAGAAAATATGCTAACTGATACATTAAATATTTATGTCTAAATTTATAAGCCATTGGATCGCTTCACTGGTCAGTTGTACTATGTATTGGAGACCACCCGGGAAAGCACGTTCAGGATATTCTTCTACGATGTGTTTTATCGTCTGTAGAGGCGCGCCACAGTCGCAGGCGGGAGAGTCGGCTAATCCCCATTTATGGAGCATGTAATTGCATCTACCGTGGCCGGTGACTCATATGATAACATTGGATGTTTATGATTCTTTAATTAAGTTAACAATTTGGTCTTCACTCCACTCCATTTTTATACCAAAAGTATGAAAACGTTTGAACTGAACACTACCAGAATACTCACACAACTAAACTGCATATAGCAAACTTCACCCGAACAACGATCTGATCACGTTGCTTCCATCTACTAATGCTGGATCCAGATTAGCGAGTCGATCCTGTAACGTAACGCGTAAAGTAATACGCCGTGTAATATTTTTGTCAAGTTATTATCAAGTTAATGTCAAGGTATTACGTGCACAAACCGAGCAGTACGCAAAGTGGTCTACCTAAACGGCTCTGTGTCGTTTTTTGTTGCGAATACAAAGGCATTCAGCGAATTTAGTTGGACGTGTTCGAGGTAACTTTGATGCTCGCGAGCATGGACGTTTCATATAAAATTTACATAACCTAGAGTAGATTGTAAATGTTAGTTAATAATTTCTTTAATTATTTTTCGAAATGTTTCGCCAGTAGTTTAGCTTTTCAAGATTTTTTGTGTGTTATATTATATATGTGAAGTTTTAACAAAAATTAAATATGCAGTTTAATAGATTCACGTAAAAGAGATTGTCTTTAGAGATCTTTGTCTTGACCCCCCTTTATCCGACCTTGAGTCTTGACTCCATTTATCCTTCCTCTTCTTTTTCTTTTCATTTTTAAGTTAGTGTCTCTGCAGCTACAATGTTTGCTTCTAGGTTTATGTTTCTTTAGACAAAAATGAAAACTGAATCGTGTAGATTATGTCGCACTCTTTCAGGCGAACCAAACGAAAACTAAAAGAAGAACTGAATTAGTTATATAACATTTTTGGCGCACAACAACGATAGTTATTTATAAAAACAGTCCATTTTTCGACCAAAATATTATGAACTTATCATAAATAAAACAATAAATAAATATATTACTATACACTTGACTATACACGCACACAATAAAAGAAACCTTGCGTGAACAAACAAATGAATTATAATAAAAGTCTGTTTGAATATTTGAACAGAAGTAGGACGGTGTAAAGAGGCTGTAAGGGAGACAGTTACCATCATATATCGTAGACTATAATAAATAACACATTATAATACCGGAGAACTAAAACGAACATGGAAAAGTTCTATTACATTTTATGTAGGATAAGTTCAAAGCCAAGCCAAATAATAATCACAAATTATTTCTTCTTTAATCCAATATTCTAAATTGGTACCCTTAGGACGATTACTATTATACCAAACTATTATTCTAAACTATTGCACTGAATTTCTAAAAATTTCGCAGGCAAGTTGTTAATTGAGTGAGGAAGTACAATAATATTTTTAACATGAAATAACACGGAAGGTAATTTTTCAAAAAAAAATTAAATGCCATGACTTTCTCAGCAATAGCATGCAAGTTAAGTGAATAATTTTGTAGCACGAAAAAGAAAAATTGTGTGAGGAATTTTATTGACCTACATAGAAGTTAAAACTGCCAAGTAAAAATTAAATTGTGTGCAAGTATTGTTCATAAATGGACACCTCTAGAATAGGAGTAGAATTAGAAATAGGACGCCTACTAGATCAATAAATCCAAACCCTAGGTGTCGACCCAAGCTGATCGCAATTGAGTCGCAGCCTTTGATATTTGCAAAACTTAGTTCGTTTTTTGCTCGCTAGATTTCTCAAAACCCTTTTTTTACTAGTCAGGCGTCTCGAAATTCTTTTTTTTTTTTTAATTATTCGTCAGGTTTCTGGTTTTTGTTTTTTCACTCGTTAAGTTTCTCGAAATCCTTGTCTTTTTTATTCGTCAGGTTTCTCGGAATTATTATTATTATTTTTTTTTTTTGTTAGTCATGTTTCTCATTTTTCTTTTCTTTTTTTGCTCGTCAGGTTTCTCCAAATTCCTTTTGTGGCTCGTTAGGTTTCTAGAATTATTATAGTTATTATTATTATTATTATTATTTATTTTTTTTTGTCTGTTAGGGTTCTGAAAATCCATTTTCCTTTTTGCTCATTAGGTTTCTCTATTTTTTTTCCCCCGTCAGGTTACTCAAAATCCCTTTTTTTTGCTCGTCACGTTTTTCGAAATCCCTTGTTTTTGTTGCTCATTGGGTTTTTTGAAATATCTTTTTTACTCGATAGGTTTCTCGTAAGCCTTTTTCTTTTGGTTCGTCAGGTTATTCGAAATCCTGTTTTTTTGCTCGTCAGGTTCCTCGATATCTTTTGTTTTTGCTCATCATTTTTTTTTCGAAATCCTTTTTCTTTACTTGTTAGGTTTCTCGATATCCTTTTTTTTGTTCATCCAGTTTCCCGAAATCTCTTTTTTTTTGTTCGTTACGTTTCTCGAATTCTGTTTTTTTTTTTTTTTTTGACGGTTTTCCTTATCTTCGTTAATATAAAATCTATTACGGACTTAGCGACCCATTGTACCTATGTACAATGGGGTCGCCAAGATTGTAGGTTTTAATTTTTTAGGTAGCAAACAAAAACGCTTGGATCCAGTATACTAGATGGGTGGATATACTAAAAGATATACTAGAAATTGACTATTATCTAATATCTAAATTTAATAAATCTAGAGCAATATAACAAGTTTATTAATAATATTCTTTAGTTTTTGTTTGCAATACTTTGTCAGTAACTAATTTCCGTTGCCCCGTATATTCATATTAAAGTGTAATATATCCTTCATCTTTATAATTATCCTTGTACCTCCTGCTTCTGTACCTTGGATGTTACAAACTTAATATATTATAAACTTCAAAGTGCAATGGGTTACTTTATATTCGCAATTTATATTCATGCTAAAAATAATCAATCACGTTGAATATTACTACGTCTTAAATTCAATATAACTTGATTAAGTTGGCAAATATTGTCACAATACAAACAAGTAAGTACAAGTAAAAAATAAGTTCACATTATCATCAACCAATAAACATCGCACAGTAAGTTTAACATTGCAGAACTTAATGCAAAGCAAAATAGAGGGCACTCGAGTACCTGGGATAAGAAGAACCATGTGAATTTCAAAATTGTTGTTTTTTTTTGTGAGAGGTTAAAAGAACGACCAAAGGCATGAGAAATTGAACCACCAGTTTGAAGAAAGGAATAAACGCCAAAATTTTGTAAAATGAGTTTTTTGTGGAAACGATGTAAGAAGTGCGCTCATTCACCAGGAGTAAGAAAAGAATAAAAAACACATTCCAATGCACCGCTATGCAATAAAGCAAAACGCGTCAGTGTTAAGAAGGGAATAACTCAAGGGAGTTATTTCCTTCTTCAAGATGATAAGCCAGTCGCGCACGTCGTAGCGTCGTCAATTCAATATATACCGAAAGATAAGAAAGGTTTTTATGAAGAAATAGTACTACGCCGACCAACCACAGATGTAGAGGAATATGATGAAGATATAAAAGTGAAGATGATGAGAGCCAGAAAAAGAAAACTTACTTCTTTGAAAGTATTTTGTAGTTTATATTGATAAGTTTGAAAATAAAACAGTTTTGTTTGATAATTTTAATTTTGTATTTCATGTTTCTAAAGATTAGTACCCAAACATTTTCAATAGTTTGAAGAAAGGAATGAATCCACGGTCGTGTTTTGGATAGTTAATACGGAAAATTGAAAATATAATGAATTTCTTTAAAGGAAACATGTTAAAACATTGTCCTAAACGCACAGTTTAAGTTTTGTTTAAATCCAATAATAAATTAGTGATTGGGGAAGTTTTTTTAATTTTGCCACAAAAGGCACTTTTGGATTTATTCCCTTCTTCAGACTGGTTGTTCAATTAGGGCTTGCGCCCCAATAAAAACGATTTTCATGGACGCATTTTACGTCTAACGATTATGTATGTGAGGCTTCTGAGCCTCCCCCAAGAACAATTTAATGGTGGGCACCTAGTGTCTATTCCAGTTACTACACAAATGTAAACGAAGCATATTATTGAATCCCACACCTTTCAATTTACACTGTTCCACATAAAATGGAATATATTGAAAATAGGGAATATGAAAAATATGGAATATTGGTTATGTTCCGTTTTTTCCATTGAATCCAATGTTCAGTTGATGAATTTTATGAACTGATGTATCATGCGAAGTTAGTAAAGTTTTAATTAACAACTCGTGAAGTCAAAACCGAACTTCATATTGAAGTTCACGTGATAGTATAACGTAGAGGTGGAAACGCCAAGCGACAGTAACGAAAAATCACCAACTTCTCGCGGATTCATATCAGTTGGTATGACAGGTATTCCAATATGCTGCAGCAGTAATTGATGTTCGAAAATTACGTTACAATGAGGAAACGTTACAATATAAGAGAAATATTTTAGGGAAGAAGGGATACTAATTGGAACATAGTTAACAGGTATTTAATTCTTAAAAAACAATATTTAAGATCCTTAATAGTTTCATGTATAAAGAATAAAAATGTTGGAATAAAAGTTCTGAGATATTTACTAATATAAAACAGCAATTTTAAACCATTAAAGAAATTAAAATTAAAAAAAAACACCATGAAAGACCAAATATAAGACCTGAGAGAAGAAGAACCTATTGGTTCAAATACTTCTGGCAATGGTACTGAGTTTTGCAATGGTCCTGAGTTTTGCAATGGAACTGAGATTAATAATAATAAATATAAATAAGAACACCAACTTAAGTAATTTTTCATGAAAGATATTCAGTCCTGTCCAAGAAAATTTGGACAGGAAACCTTTTGAAGAAGAAATCAAAAGGTTTGCAAAGAAACACGAAGACAGGTTACACCTACATGAAAATGCAGAAGCTCTTCAGCTGCTAGACAACCAGAACATGTGTCGAAGACTGAAGAGAACGAAGCCCTTCGAACTTGTTTAGTGGTTTGTGTAAAAGCAGAGCATTGTGCAAGTGTCACTGTATATGTTCCCTTAAGGATAACAAAGACAACTAAAAGACGTCACTAGACTGATCTTAGCTATATAACCTAGATTTAAGATTTAACAGATATAAACTAATGGTTGATCTTACTTCCTAGACCAGTTTTAGTGTTCAAGCACATGGTGAACTTATGATCATTTTAATGACCATGACATTATCAAGTTAAGCTCAAGGCTACAGTAGATGGAACATGTAGTCAGAATGTCTAATAATATAACCTTAAAAAGAGTTTTTTGAAAGCGTCCCAGCGACTTTGCGACCAAGGGAAATACATTGTATACAAATAACTGACGAATTCCTACTTCATGAAGAGATTCCTTCATCTTTTCTGGTAAAATTAATACTTGTATTTATAAAAATCTTCATTAAAAACATGTTTAAAGCTGTATTTTTATTAAGTAATAACTTGTTAATGCAATAATAAATGTAATAATTGATTTTTTTAGAAATAATGAATAAAATGTATATAATAAAATGATTTTTCAAATTATATTATAATTTTAATTGTTAATAACAACATATATCCAACCGATTTTTTTATTCTTTCTTATTTGTTGTATGTGTTATTACAGCAATTCCCAAACTGTGCGCCGCAGCGCTCTGGGGCGCCGTGGATGGGTTACAATGGCGCCGCGAAAACGTTCCATTATTCCTCCAATTGTGTTCGTTAGACCAATGTTTTGACTTGGGGTGCCGCGGAAAAATTCTGATACATTAAGGGTGCCGGGAACTGAAAAAGTTTGGGAACCACTGAGTTATTAGATTAACTTTAATACATTTAGGGATTTAAAAAAAATCTAGGGAAATCTAGGGAATTTTAGGATGAAGATCTAGGGAAATAAAAAAATGCATCCGGCAACACTGTTAAAACGGTTAAATCATTTTTTTTATCAGATTTTCAAATACAATCGTCTCATTTTTTTCGTCGACGGGAGTAGCTTAAAATCTTACCAGATAAAATGTTTAACATGCTGGTCAATCCACATTAAAATAGGTTCAATCTTTCGAATTTTAAGGTAACATAAGACAGACTTCCATTTCATATATTTCGAAAAGATTATTTCAAGTACCTATTTTAATTAATTGAAAGACTCCTTGTGTTGATATATCGGTCGTAATTAAATAGTTCGTTGACTCCGATAATACTAAATTATAAAACAAAAATACAGTAGATCATAGTATAAAACTATTACTATAACATTAACAGTCTATCAAGTTCAGTTTGCAGTTAGTAAATGGTTTATAATTAATGTTCCGTTCTCAGTAATTTGTTGTTGCAACAGTGTGTATACGATGTGTTTCGGTATCCGAAACATGTATGGAATACCTAGGCAAAGGGAGTGCATATATGCATATCTTCTTAGTTGATCCTATTAAGCTCTGTACTATCCACTTGTTCTGACATAGTTCTTTCCGTTTGCCCCTTGAACCTGCATTCCATGCTTTGATTTAGTGCTTGTTCATTTCATGCACATACCATACAGCACTGATTAAATAAACGGTTTCCATTGACTTGCACATTGTACATATGCAAAAATTAACAGTCAAACTATGCGTTACAATTAAACGAGATACGTTTCAGAATAAAGGATAATTTAATTAAATCCTTGCATAAAGGATAATAACGTGGAAGTGTATGATGTCCAAGGAGATATAATTAGAGTGTCTGAGTACAAGTTTTTTGGATAGAATGTGTTTTGTTTTCTAAAAACACAACGATTCATCAATAGATCACTGACTTCTTTAGGTGCTAAAATATACATAACTATAAAGGCGCGTACTGACTAGAGCGTTTGTGCGCGTAAAATTGCTCAGGTGAGTACGAGATACAATTTGTGTGCGCGTACACTAATACGCGCACGAATGCTATCCGTAGCTTGTAGGTCCCACCGATAAGATCAAATAACTTGTGCGCTCAGTGTGTACGGGTTTATGCATTCATATAATTGTACGCGTAAATTTAAGTAAACACTAGTAAATATTGAACATGGAATGGAGTATAAAGGTAATGCTTGCTGGTAAACGTATCCCCAGTTGCAAAAAATGTAGAGTTATGGCTAATCGTTCTTTCACGGGAACAGCCCTTATAAATCTTGTCTTTCTTCCGAATTTTGTGACCAACGTTATTAACGAATAGTTCAATATTTGCCGCTGACATTCGAACAAAATTTTGAAATTATCCATTAACCTCTTGCATTTTTGCTAGCAAACTTCAACCATTGTATATTTGCTCCATCTGCTTCTGTATAGTTGTTCCATCCACCACCGTTTGTTTTGTTTTTTCTTTTTTTTACTAAGTATACTATGGCCGCATTCAGCAAACTCACCAGTGAGTTACCGTTTGGTAAATTTTTTCCTGTATACATACGTTGATCTACCGGTGAGTTACCTATGTCTACATCGAGGCAACTTGGAGGCATGCGACCGTTCGACATGTCGCATGCTATCAATGTGCAGCGGTCTGATGGGAGCCGTGCGACATGTTGTTCGTTCCCGTTACTTGGCGGTAAACATCAAAGAGTTTTCGTGCGACACGTTACCAGTTCTGAAAGCCGCATGTTCGCCATTTTGATATTTGATAGTTGTTATTATAGAAGTATTTGACTTTTAAATTAACTAGTGTTGTGAGCGTTGATGTATCAACAAAATTTATTTAGCAACTTAAATTTATTTAAGGTAAGTGAGTACATATAAGTTTTGATAAAATAGAGTATGTAAGTAAGATTATGTTTTTATTATGGAATTAAAATTTGTTATAAAATAGTATAAATTAGCTTGATATATTATTAGCCAGCAGCGGCGATTATTTTATTTCTGCGATCCGCCATATTTATTCAGTAAACTGACAGATCTCGCAACAATAAACAGTAGCACGCTCCCAATGCGACATGGTCTGACGGTCTCGTCAGACTTGTCGTATGCTACCATGTTGCCTCAATGTAGACGCGCCATTACTTACTCACCGGTCGCCATTTTATTAACCGGATTTCATTTACGGTTTGTTGCTCACCAGTAGATATTTTGACAGTTATATCTGTAGTAACAAAGAATCGAACACAAAGCAAGTAAAAAATTATGGAATTGAGTATCAAGTCAGTTTACTTAGATATTGAGGAGACGTATATAAAGCACATGTACTTTTAAAATTACTGTAAAAGCTTATATTCAAAATTTACTGTCATTACAATCTGTCATTGTTTAGATTTTGCAGTTTTCATATACGTCGTTCAACAACGCTGCCAAAAAATGTGCTTTCAGTCAAATTTCCCGGTAAGTTTTTACCGGTAAGTCACTGATGAGTCTGCTGAATGCGGCCTATGTACGCTGCACTTGTTAAGGCAACAACATTACTTTCCGCCATCGTTGACACTACTTACTTTAAATAAATATGTGTGTGGATATAACTGAAATACGTGGAGCGCGATTTTACGCGCACAAACAAGAAAGTTGTGTGTGCATATATATATATATATATATATATATATTTTTTACCCGCACGAAAATCCGTGTTCGCACAAATGCCCAAGTCAGTACGTACCTTTATATTTCCAGTTTTAATACCTTAAGTTGAACAAATAATATTTTAACATTATCGAAATTAAACGTGTGATTATTGCTGACCATGTGCTCTGCAACATTATAATCTGTTCTATTGAGTATCCATGCTCGCATATGTTCTTTAACTCTAATACCCTTTTCACACTAGAACTTTAAGACGAGTGAACTTAAAGTTCCCCGATGTTTAACATCGGTATGCTTTCACACTTGATATTTAAATCTCCGGTGCTGTCATCAGCTACAGTAATTTTGTCCTTAAGTTACCGTCATGAAATTACCAGTTTTGAACTGTCTACGCAGACGCACATTTTGAATTATTATAAACAAATATGGATATTTCATTTCATTCTACAATTAAGACACTGCAATAAAGAATATATTACACCTGTATTAACATGTAAGTCGATACATTTTATCTCAATTATTGTAGCTCTGTATTTTATCAAACACATTATTAAAATAAATAATTTTACTATAACAATAAGTATAAACTTCTTATAACGTCGATATAATACAGTATTCTTGTTTATGATAATATAAAATGTTGACAGCACAAATTCAAGGAGTATTTTTTTATAATAGAAATTAAGTTGTCAATGCGGACGATGTTTAAGACGCTGATCTATGTCTTAAACATCGCTTGTATTTAGACGAGGCCATACGGTTTCATATTAGCGTTTAAAGATACATTCACTTTAACATCCGATCTTAAAATTCTAGTGTGAAAAGGGTATAACACTGAAGTTTCTATATGAAGAAATTCTATAGGAAGAAGCAATATATTGAAGAAAATAGCTAGCTAAGCGAATAGTTTTTCAGTATTATTTTGCTTGTTTTAATATTACTGGAAAACATATTTATATTTTCCTTGTAAATTATGTACATTTCCTGTCTACGCCTCGTTTTCATAACTAGCATTTTTAATTATTAAAAGCATCGTTATTCTCTGTTTTTCAAAGAAATTTAAATATAAATTATAGTGTCTTTTTATTTTATGGGGCGCACGAGGAAGCATGTTGTCTTGATTAACTAAATAGATACGCCACGTCATGCGGTTTTATTACCATTATAATTCCGTTTTAATTACCATACGTATAAATTCTTATTTTTCATGATTTTAAAGCTGAATTTATTAAACTAGGTCACGAATATATTGCCCGTTTACTAAGTTTTGATTTGCAGACTGTAGTTTACCTTATTACTTCTCTCTTATTACTCCTCGAACTGACATGGTTAAATGAATCATTTATTTTCATTATATAAAACTGAATATTAACTTTGTCATAATTTTGAAGATTTAACTAGAGGGCAATGAATTTTAAAATTTTAATACAAAACAATAAAAAGGGTTATGGTGGAAATAAAGTCGAGGTGATTTCTTGAAAACTGGTTTTCAGAAAAACCAAGAATAAGTATATATAGTAAATAAGTATTTAAGTAAGTCACAAGAAATAAAAGATAGACGAATACAGTAACGGTTCAAAAAACGTGAATCTTAAAATTAAACATTGATGTGATATTGCAGGGTTTCGCAGGTATATAATAAGTGAAGGCGGCATGCTGAGTGTGTAGGACAAATTTTGCTTTGTAGAAATCACGGCAAAATGAACGATATTTTAAAAATAATGTATCGTCTGTTAATCTAAGAGCTTTAAAAATAAATTTGACGTTAAAATATTGTTTAGTTAATTTTAAATCGAATACCTAATACCCATTAAGTTAGGTTTCTAAATATGTGCAGTATTTTTTGAAAATTGCGCCTTTGGCTTCCATTGTTTGTTTTAAGTCATATACTATGTCCCTCTGGTTTCGTATACATGACACATAGAATGAAAATATAATTCCAACAATTCCAACTAACTGGTTATTAAATTTACACTATTAAAAATTAAATGCAACATTTGAATGTTATATTGTGAACATCCAAAATATAACTAGAATTTTACAAAATAATTTGACGAAACAATTTGACAAAATATTTGAATAAAATAAAAATTAAAAAATTAAATTTAATTGTCTACTCTGCCCGGGAGCGAACTCTAGTTTGCTGCGTAGCAAGCGAGCAAGCTAACCATTAGAGCAGGATGCGCCTTCTATTATAATGTGTTACATAACTACCACTTTTGTACATCGTCAACCAAAAAACATAAAACATGCGTTATTTTCCGAAAACATAATGTGATCAATAATTCCTGTTGTACTATTCCGGTTCACATCAACACAAGAGGAATTTTTGATCAGATTGTTTTTGAAAAATATGGCTGTTTTTGTGTTTTTGATTTTTTTGTTTTGTTTTATAGCTAATAATGTTATGGATTTTTTGTATTTATAGCTAAGATAGTGCGTGTATTTTTTTGGAATTAAATATTAAAAAAATAACATAGTTTTTTAATAGTTGCGAACTGAGTTACTCACACCACATCACACTACACTCTACACTGTAAAATATGTCTTTTTAATCTAATAAAGACTTGAATACGAAGCAAATGCAGAAAACATCCCTGAAATATTTGACAAATTATTTGAATATTGATTAAAAAAATTAAATGGAAGCTCTTAGTTCACAAATAACAATAATAATAAGAATAGACATCCAGTATTATGTTGGCTTCTTACACCTATTAAATACCTACAAAACCCTGAAATGTGTGAAAATTCACACTTCACTTCAATTTTTTTACATAAGACAAAAAACATAAGTCGTGCCCATTGTCCAAGCGGAAGCTACCGACAGAAAAGTCACAAAAATACTCAAAATACTGATGACTACTAGATACTTCAAAGTGTGCACTCAAATAGAGTCTGGGGCCCGTACCAATAAAAACTATTATTTTGTTTTTATTATGCATTACTATGATGAAACACTCCTAGATATTGTATAACAGTTGAATTCTTGTTATTGTTTGATGACAATGCATATTAAATTTCATATATTATATAATTAGTAACATGATAGTGTTATGTGCACATTAGGTGTTCACAACTAATCTGACACAAAACTGTTCAAGTTACTCACAAGAAACAGTGGAGCAAAATATTGTTTTACCTCCTAGTTAGGGAAGATGAGTTTATATAATAATAGATAATTATCTATAGTACATAACTAAACAATAATTGAAAGATTTCGTCCATTTTTTCCTTATTTCTAATCTACTATATATAATGGTTGGTTTATATACGGAACAAGAATATGGAATGGGAAATAAGAATAGTACACAAGAATAAAAAATATGAAACCGTTTATATCGGACATTACATTTCGTCGCTGCGCCTGCGTACTAGCGTTGGCCTATGTTTAACAGTAGTTGCTTGATACCCTTTTCACACTAGATCTTTAAGACGAGTGAACTTAAAGTTCACCGATGTTTAAGATCGGTATGCTTTCACACTTGATGTTTAAATCTCTGGTGCTGTCATCAGCTACAGTAATTTTGTCCTTAAGTTACCGTCATGAAATTACCAGTTTTGAACTGTCTGCGCAGACGCACATTTTGAATTATTATAAACAATTAAGGATATTTCATTTCATTCTACAATAAAGGCACTACAATAAAGAATATATTACACCTGTATTAACATGTAAGTCGATACATTTTATCTCAATTATTGTAGCTCTGTATTTTATTAAACACATTATTAAAATTAATAATTTTATTATAACAAGTATAAACTTCTTATAACGTCGATATAATACAGTATTCTTGTTTACGATAGTATAAAATGTTGACAGCACAAATTCAAGGAGTATTTTTTTATAATAGACATTAAGTTGGCAATGCGTACGAAGTTTAAGACGCAGATCTCTGTCTTAAACATCGGTCGTGTTTAGACGAGGCCGTACGGTTTCACATTAGCGTTTAAAGATACATTCACTTAAACATCCGATCTTAAAGATCTAGTGTGAAAAGGGTATGACTGTTTGTTGTGTTTAATATAACCTTCAAAAAAATTTCGTGTTCAGTAAAATGGATTCAGAAGATTTTGTAAATTTATTTGCTTGTGTTTCACACATTATATTGTTGTTTCCAACCTTCTGGTCACAGCTGGAAAACAGCTGTTGAACAAATTTTATTACGGCCGACATTTTGACCGTTGTACGCATGCTTCTCGTCTCTTATTTTTGGAATAAGAATAAAATGTTAAATGTTACCAACTATTCTTATGTTTAAGTTAAATTTCATTCCTACATAAACCGATATAAGCCATGTTTTAACTTCTTGTGTACTATTCTTATTTCCTATTCCTTATTCTTGTTCCGTATATAAACCAACCATAAGTATGATTTATTTTTATTCTTAAATTAAAAAGCGATCAATATAATTGATCAATATAATTGATCATTGAGTCGAAACTCAATTAGTCCACTAATTAAAAGCCGCCCTTCAAAAGTGCAGCCTTGGGCATACCCCTACCATTCCCTTTAATGAATCCTGATCACATCTGATGTGATCTGATGCTGTGAACATTCAATACTAATCTTATTTATACACCTAAGAGGGTTATATAGAAAATTTGATTGGATTTCAATGATTAGCATATTGAAAATGACGTTTAAATTTATTTTAATTAATCAGCTTTAAGTTATTTATTTCAAAATTAAATTGTGTACTACGAAATATGTTCAAGTTTGAATTATTAGAAAAAAAAATAGTTTAAGAAGTGTTGGATGAAACTAAGATGAACTAAGTTGGATGAAATAATATATGCGTAGATCGGTACCATTACAAATCGTCTTCGGACTTTTCGTCTACCACGACAATTCGTATACAGATTTTTCGTCTACCACAACATTTAGTATACCGACTTTAGGTCAACTGACATTACGTCTACTGACATTCCGTCTACCAGGTTAATTCGTCTACTAAAATATTATTTTATTTTATTTTATTCTAAGCAATTTATAAAAAATAAGTTTTAGGGGTTTTAATAAAAAGATGTTACGGTGCTTCAAATTCAGTTATAATGAGAATAAAATTAAACACTGTTATGTAACAGGGTTTTGTAGGTATGACCAAAAAACCCTTATAACATCAGAACTTGAATTGTCCATTTTACCTCTATTAGGCAGCAGTCTGACTGATCGAGTGCTGTCGATCGTTTGCTGTCGAGCAAATTTCAAACACACGTTAACTAAGGGCATGAGTCGCACTGAACCATCGTTTGCCGTCAAATAGCATCAAGTTGTTTGTATTTCAAACCAGTTTGAATTTCACTCGACGCTCGAGGCAATAGCACATGCGCATTTAAGCATATTAGTTCATAACCATATATTATTTGACAGTTGGAACGTCAAAAAAAAAACAAAATTACAATATAGAGTAAAATGGACTCGCTAATTAGTAAAGTGTGGAGTACAATCAAGATTGATTTATTAATCAATCTAGTTAGAGAAAACGACGATCTCTATGATCAATCACGGACATAAATTAATTTTCAATAATAATTTTGGGTGATTGCACTCAATAATTTGCTCAAAAAATGTAGGGTATCAAATGTAAGACTAAACTAGCGGTAAATTGGATTTTTTATTATTCATGTAGGATATTAAATGGAAGTTCTAAATATTTAGATTCCCAGATGATTTTCAAAATATTGTTCACTCTAACATTACTGTTTTTCCAATTTAATATTTTTATTTGTAAAGTAAAATACTCCCTCCGTTCCAAAATAAGTGTATGATTTTAGTTTTTTTAATGAATTATTAAAATAATGAAATTAAATATATCAGTAACTCGTATGATGATTTATTCATTCTATAATAGCTATAAAAATTGACTCATCATTTTCCCATAAGTTTTTCTTCTTTTTTTAAATTTTATTTCTCCATATTAAGTAGAGAATTTAAGCCTCGTCGCTATCTGACATACTAATATTGTATAAAAAACAACTTATTGTCCAAATATTACCTCAAAAACAAAATTAACTGTTTGATAGTTTTAGGTTGGAATATGCACTATTTGACAAGTGAGAAACAAATTTACTTGACACTGAATGATCGATAATACTCGACAGTACTTGATCAGTCAGACCAGCTTTTAAATTTTTAAATGACGCTACACGACTCGACGCTACGTTACACGACGGCGCTCGATCAGTCAGACTGCTGCCTAACAGTATAAGAATATCTTAATATATATGATTAAAAAGCAATTACTAGTATATCTTGTAATATAAATATATTTTTTTCAAAAATATACTGCAATTGCGATATAACCTGATCTGTCTTATGTCAGAACTGACAATTCTCATATTTATCGAAACGATAAAGGTTGCTCATCGGCAATATAACGTATCAATAAGTTATGGGTTCGATATCTCATCAATAAATTGTAAATACATTCAAGAAACCCAAATTGTGCTATTATGTCGATAAGTTGCGGTATCCATGGAAATCGATACTATATCGATACGATATCTACAATAGAAATTTTCGAGAAACCGGCCCTAAGACCAATAAATACCATTTTTAGGGTTTTGTAGGTATGACCAAAAAACCCTTATACCGTCATTTTGTCGTCTGTCTGTCTGTCTGTTTGTCTGTCTGTCTGTCTGTCTGTTCGGTAAAAATTGTAGCCAAACGGCTAAACCTAGAGAGTTGATATTTGGCATGCTTATAAAACTCTTTGACCCGCACAAAATACTAAAACATCTAAAAAACATAACCCCCTAAAAATAAAAACAAATATGTGCTCATCGAAAAAAATATTTTTTTTTAAATTCTGAGTAAGGTATCAAATGAGAACCCTTAGTAAGTGGATTAAAGATCAAAATTTCATATTTGCAAAATAAATTATTTTGATGCGATCTTTGCCAAAATTGTGCAAAAAAAAATTTGTTCCACACCCTGTAGCCCAGATGGTTTAAACTAAAAATCTGAAGTAATGTACATTGGTGTGAACCGGAATAGTACAACAGGAATTTTTGCTCAGATTATATTTTCGGAAAATAACGCATCTTTTGTGTTTTTTTTTTTTTTGTTTATTGACGATGTACAAAAGTTTTAGTTATGTAACACACTATATTAGAATGAATATCTTGGTGTAATGGTTAGCTTGCTAAGCAGCTAACTATGGTTCTCTCCCGGGCAGAGGAGACAATTTTTTTTTTTGTTTTTTTTTTTTTCATTTTTATGTTTAAATTATTTTGGCAAATGTTGCATTTAATTTTTAAGAGCGAAATTTAGTAACAAGTTGGAATTATATTTTCATTCTATATCTCATGTATACGAAACCAGAAGGGCGGATCATATGACTTAAAACAACCAATGAAAGCCATAGGCGCAATTTTCAAAATCTTAATGAACCTTGCTATATAAAAACAATACTACACATATTTAGAAACCTAAATAATGGTATTAGGTATTCGAATTAAAATTAACAAAAAAATATTTTAATATAAAATTCAAAGCTCTTTACAGACGATAAATTATTTAAAAAATATCGTTCATTTTGCTCTGATTACTACAAAGCAAAATTTGTCCCACATACTTAGCATGCCGCCTTCACTTATTATATACCTGTAAAACCCTGCAATGTGTGAAAATTCACACTTCACATCAATTTTTACCGACCGCCAACGTATATAAGGGAGATATTGTGATCATATCGATTTTAACATTTCGAAATTTCGATGGATCTCTACGAATTGAGGTACATATCGTTTTGACTATTTTTAGCATGATGTCTGTCGGTTTGTCTGTCTGTCTGTTTGTCTATCTGTCTGTATATATGGAATATATGGCTAAACCACTGTTTCTGTTGGTAAATAATCTATCAAATTACAATAACCGCTTTCCGTAAATAACATTTTTTCAGCAATTATTTTTGAAACAAAAAATCGTATTCTTGGGTGAAATCTGGTATTTACGGTAAAGTACTTTTAATTGATTCATTATGTAGCCTAATTCAGTATAACCGCATTGCCCCTAGAGCGCTTGGATATTTTTACAACTCCATTTACCATTAATTCGGATGGTACCAAAGATTTAACGTATTTTATTTTCCAGAGCACAGAATTTAATTCACATATGCATTTATTCAAATAGTATATTCCGTAGAAACTTCTAATCTTTTGCATTTTCTAACTTTAAATCAAGTTACTTTTACTCGCACAGAATACTAAGTATTTCTTTGACTAGTAGTGACATCTCGGATGTTTGATAGATGGTTCGAGGAATTTGAAAATTTCTACTGCCCTAGTTAACTTCCCAGTTATTCGTGTTCATAAAACTGTTGAGAAACACTGTTATGTAACGTGATAATACTAATGGTACATCTAGTGAAGTTACAAAATTTATGTTGTATTTTTATGTTAGCGACAGCAGTGTTTTTCACAGTAATGAAACATGAATATATGATATTATTAAATGTTTCCATAAAGAGAAAACGTGATCATTTCAAATTGTTTCAATGAATATCGTGTATCGATGTACATTTTGGGATATTTGGATTTTATAAAATGTTTCGACAGGGGTGTTCATATTATTAATATCGCGTTTCGAAGTACGTATTTTGAAAGTTTAATTCAAAATAAAATACATTCATATGACCAACTTCAAAATTGAAGTGAAGTGTGAGTTTTCACACATTTCAGGGTTTTGCAGGTAAGAAGCCAACATAATACTGGATGTCTAGGTATATTTATCACATCAAAATCAACAGTTTTTTTTTTTTTTTGATAATCACTTTTATTCGTTATTTGAGAACTAAGAGCTTCTATTTAATTTCAATTCCATAGCTAAGATAGTGCGTGTATTTTTTTGGAATTAAAAGTTTTAAAAAATTATATATTTTTTTAATAGTTGCGAACTGAGTTACTCACACCACACCACACTACACTTTACACTGTAAAACATTTCTTATTAATTTAATGAAGACTTAAATACGAAGCAAATTCAGAAAAAAAACGCTGGGATATTTGGCAACTTATTTAAATTTGTTTAAAATAATTAAATGGAAACTCTTAGTTCTCAAATAACGAATAAAAGTGATTATTAAAAAAAAAACTGTTGATTTTGATGTGATAAATTTCTAGACAGTAGGTATTATGTTGGCTTCTTATACCTATTAAATACCTGCAAAACCCTGAAATGTGTGAAAATTCACACTTTTTTTAATATCACTTTAGGTTTATGACAAAATGTATTCCCTATACCTTGAAAGTAAAGTATTTTTATTTACAAGTGTTCAAAATGGCATGCATTTTGATTTAAACACTTTAGCATCTTCACTATTGAATTATCTGTAGTTCGGAGCATAATACAAATAAAAAATATTTCACGTTCAAGTGGTACTTGACAGTACAACTATAGTACAACTATAGTACAACTATATTGTACTACAGTACAACTATACTCTATGTCACCTTAGAAAAATGTGTGTAAGAAGATAGGAGCTGTTTGTCCTTGCTTCGGATTGGTTTAGAACGTCATTCCTATTACACTGTTAAAATATTGTTTTTAGTCCAAGTTAACAGATGTTCAGTGTCGTACATTTGAAATATATATTATTTATATTATTTTATTTTTTTTTGTATATTTTGTTATTAATTACATATTTAGACTTTTATTTATATTATTGGCGTAGATTTTATGGATAAAATTCTCCATGTAATTTGTTTTTACGCAGTTATATATATATATTTTAGGTTATCTGACATATAAATATTTTTTGACACTTGACAATTAACAGATCAAGATAGAGGACTAATGTGAGGCCAAAAGACAGCCCAGCTGATAGTGCCCAAAGAAGTTATTTTTATAATTTTTAGACCTTCATATATACATTTTATTTACAATAAATATTTAAATAAGAAACTTTAGCTCTGAAGATATATTGTTTGTTTTATTGATTTATTTAAACTGTTTTAGCCAAATCTCTCTTTTTATATATATTATAGTACATAATTTTTAAAAATTAATATTTTTTAACTTTTTCAAATTTCCCATTAAACTAAATTTATGTCGTATAAATAACGTAAGTATATTATCTGCCTTGTTTATTTCAATATCTTATTAACCTCTTTTATATTAAAAAAAATCACTTGCTAACCCAGTTACTACGCCCATGCCTAGTTGTAACTTATTTTAAATTTACCGCTGTACTGTATTTGTCCAGTGTAAATCGTACTCGGTTCGCAGCGCTATCTACTTTTTTCAAATTTGAAATAGACCATAGTTCGTGTGTAGGATTAAAAAGCTTTGAAAAAACTCTCCGTCTGTGTGTGCACCACTACAACAATGTTTTATCCACAAATCGACCCCTTAATTTTATCGAAAGCTTTATATTAAGAAATAAACTCACAATTTTTATTTTATTTGTACTCTAAAATACCCGACAAAATTTAAAAATATGGCACAATTTAACAGTCGTTTCTGAATCCGTTTATTTTTCTTAATGGAAATATGTGGGTATATTCGTTGTTTTGCAAGGTTTTATAGGTTTGCAGATAATTATAATTGACTTATTGATACTTTATCTAAGCTAACATATAGTGGTATATAGGATAAACACAACTAACTACCTTGGACGTACTACAGGAATACTGCATTCAGAAATGATAAACTACAATTAATCCAATTATAGTTTATACTATAGTTCCCTATTACAACAATGGGATAAAGTGATGTATAGCAATATTTATTAGAACTTGTAACATCCTAGATATAATCCAAGTTTGTACCAAATCACTAATAATGCACAGTAAAATAACTTTCAATTAAGGTACTAACTTAATAAGTTATGTGTAGACATTAATTCTGTACCATTTTAAAAGTTATTAAATGTTTATTTATAGAAAGACAAAATAAATTTAAATCCACAAAACAGTCGGCCGTATTTTCTATGACGTGACTCCATCTGTCGGATAACTGACAGATCTCAACACAACTGTAATGTACAGTAATTTACAACTGTAAAAATTAGCTCAAAAGTGTAAACGTGGTCGTTCTAGCTTCGTTGATGACCCCCGTCACAAATTATAAAACAAGGAAGATAGCGGACTCCCACGTTACGGCTTTGGACAGCGATAGTTGCGACATTCGTGGTTGTAATATGAACTAGGATTAGATAGTATGCAACCCGCAGTGCACACAAATCTATTTTTATATTTTAAATTGCTATGAATCGCGCAATCATTAATTTTCTACCAAAATTGAAAAATAAAATGTAATTTTGGTAGAAAATTAAAGATTGCCTTGAACCGAAAATTATGATTAATTTATTTACAACTCTCCTAATTAATTTCCTAAAATTAAAATTAATTACAATTGTTAAAAGTTAATACTTCAGTAAGCATTAAGTTTTATTATTTTATTTGCAAGCAAGCATATGAAATAAATAAACAAGTATTTATTTTTTACTTTTATATTTACTTTTCTTGTACATATTAAATTTAGTCTGTGCCATTTTTTTTATTACACTATTTATATTTCTTTTGCATTTACCATTTAAAATATTATTAATTACACTACACCATTTGAAAATAAAAAATGTGGTGCTAATATTTAAAATTTCTTATAAAATTCATCACTGTCACAATCACAATTTACTGTCACCTATCGTTACAACGTCAAAAACAATTGCCGCAAATTGCCGATAATGAAGTGTTCTCAAAATGTTGGTTAAAAAAAACGCTTTTAGCGCTGTCGGTGGATGGAATATAACTTAAAACCGTTTCAAGGCCGTGTATATGAGTTTCATACCCCTGACCCCCGTAGTGGACGCCCTAAAAGTGCTTTGGGGATCATATCTGATGAAAAATGGCAGACAACTTATGTTTCACCCAGAGCGAACTAAGACAGACGACTGACAGACACAGACAAATGTCGAATGTAACTAAAGACGCTGTTATTATTGTTTTGTTATTGTTGATAGAGTTTGTAATGATATTCACTTCTATCGTTATAATTTGTAATTTGTTACTGATTTGCAATATAATTTATGTGTTTAAAGACGTGTAGTTTTTCATTTAAAGACGGATATTCTACATTAATATACTTCAATTGAACTTACACTGTACATCCCTCAAAATTCCAAGTCTCTCAAATAATGAATTCATAATCCGCGAGCGGTTTTCGGATATGAACTCCCCGTATTCGCTAGCTGGTTGCAATGATTGTGGTTGAATTAAGTTCTTATTTTATCTAATCTACTGAATTATGTTTACAGTTTTATTTACATAATTCTATACTGCGACTTATGATGTTACAGCTAATCCAAAAAAAGACACGTATTCACAAACAGTTAACATATGAACGGCCTTGTAACACCAAACACTAATTTGTCTCCTGAACACCAAAACTACCATCCCGAAATACCAATTGTCTCATATTTTTTATAAATATGTTCTCCATCTCTTTAGCTAGCTACTACACTAACTTACATACGAAATTACATTGTTACTATTACTTGACAAGCCTAAATACTCAAAATTTCTTTACCTCATTATGGACTACCGTAAACTATGACAAACTCATGAAATTGGCTGTCCTGAGAGCCTTATGTTGCCCAACTCAAAATTTTTTTATATTAAACCACGATATTCTGATATTTGCACACTTTATGTTATTATATTTTTGTTTATATTATTAATTTTTTATTTATTTATTTATTATTATTTTCTTTTGTATAATTTTTATTAATATTGTATTTGAAACAGACTGTAACTTGACTGACCAAAAACAATATTTCTTTTGTACCTTGGTCAATAAATAAATATTATTATTATTATTATTATTTAATATCCTATATAACTAAAGAAGGTATGAGGAATCTATCGACAGCATTTGCTAACAGCTGACCACAAACGCAATAGAATACAGATTTCTCAAGACTGAACAGTTTTAAGATGGATACCATTGATTTGATTTTGTCTGTCAATTTGTATCTCTGATTAAATTTAGATCCACTACTCTACACACCAAAAACAAAACATTAGTCAAATAATGAAAACAAAATGATTCTCCACTACCAAAGAAATCCATTTTGTGCGCAATAAAGGTTATGGCTTCAATTTTCTGGAATGCAAAGGGAATTATGGGGGGTGGGGGGTTATTGCTTCTCTCAATGATCATCTTCCAAAAAGCTTAAAGATAAAAGGCGAGTAATATGCTTACCATTTGAACTAACCGAACCAAAAACTTCTTTAATAATGACAATGGTTATCAACGAAAATAATAATTTTTCATTATGTCCCCATACAAGTGTCGTTACAATATCAAAAATCGCCGAAGTGAAGTGAGATTTGCTGCTCCCATCGGCCTTCTTCACCCGATATATCTCCGTTTGCTTCTCATCCATTTCCAAACCTCAAAAAACTATTTGGTGGCAGGCAATTTTCTTCAAATGATGAACTGGAAACGGCTATGTTGAGGGATCAGAGAAATCACACTTCCGCGTTGGGATAATGGCATTAGGCATCGCCGGACAATGTGTGTTGAAGATAATATTTAAAAATAAAAATAATTTCAAAAACAAATAACATAATGTCCATTATCTTTTCAAATACCCTTTGTATAATAAAATATTCTTGCTCCCTACAGAATCTCTTACGGCATTTCATCTATTAGACTTCTCAAATTTTAACTTTCTTAAGTTGGTTCCTTGCTTTGTTAATATATTTTGCATAAAATCCTCGTTCCTGGTTCTCCACAAAATTGATACTTAAGCATCATCTATTAACATAAACTCCATGCAGAAGCACGTAGTAAATAGCCCTTTGAGTGACTATTCAAAATGACAAATTGTCGCTTTACCTCTCTCCCAAATCTACGCATCATCATATAACCTCGTTTATATAAACTTACATTCTTTGGACCTTTATAAAAAGTTTCACATCCGCAAGTTTTACCCGAATACAGCGTCTATTTATTTTTACGGTATGTAAAACTGCCATCTAGTATCATAACCAGCAACCTTGAGAAAACAAGAGATCATCGGACATGATTTTATACAATAGCATTTTTAGAATTGAACAATATGGATTCAGCGGTGATGGTTACATCTTTTTCAAATCCTTTTATTTGATATCGAAGATAATGTTAAAACCGATTTTCTAACCGGTGTATTCTCTCGTTTGAAGATGGAAAGAATATTGTGCATATGTTATGAAAAAATGCTGAATATTTTAAAAAGGAAAATGCAATATGCTTAAAAACATAAAAGCAACTCCTTGGAGAACAAAACGGAAAGAAAATGAAGAAACAATTTTGTTTTTATATAACATGCGAACTTTACTCTGCCAACAATATTTGACTAACAAAAGTTAAATCAAATGAAGAAAAAATATAATCAAAAAAGTGCAACTTTTTGAAATTGAAAAATAGATAACACTGTTGAAATAATACTATAGTTCAGCGCTAGAGCGACAAGTACGTAAGATGTCATATGTCCTGGTTACAAACATTATCCTGTTTTCAGGTTTCAAGTCCTAGCGTTCCGATTAAAATTTTTAGAACCGATATCCCGGTTTATCAACACTACACTAAGGTCCGGTTTTTTTCTAGGTCTGGTTAAGGGTACTTAACTACTGGTTAACAAAACACAGCAAAAAATTTAACCTAACTGCTGGTTATCATTAAATTACCTTACTCGATGTAAAAACACGACAGATATTGAAACCTCCTTTAATGACGTAATGAAAATAGCATCCACATGGGCAAATAAAAATAAATTAACCTTAAATATTGATAAGACATCCTGTGTAGTCTTCAAAACACAACAAAATAAATTCATTCCGCCTAAGGAATTAAATTTTGAAAATCAAAAAGTAAAAATATCGGATACCTCACTCGTACTAGGACTAACGCTAGACAAAAACATTAACTGGACAGACCACATCGATAAACTGTGTAGAAGGTTGTGCTCATGTTTATATCTCCTAAGGTCGTTGAAACTGAGTTGTAGCATCAAAGTGTTAAAGAATGTATACTTTTCATGCTTCCACTCACACTTAAAGTACAATATTATCCACTGGGGCCAATCGACTAATTGCAAACAAGTATTTCGTCTCCAAAAATCAGCAATACGAGTCCTTCAATCGCTGAACTCCAGAGACTCATGCAAGAAATATTTCACCCAACTTAACATATTAACTCAACCAGCAGAATATATTCTATCTCTTTGTATGTTCGTCTACAAAAACAAACAACTGTTCCTAAAAATCGAACATTCCCATAACACAAGGAACAAAGATGCACTAGTCCCAAGGCCACACAATTTAACCTGTTACCAAAGAGGTGCCCATTTCAATTGCTGTAAATACTATAATGCGCTTCCTGATGAAATAAAGTTGTCAAAAAATGCACTCATCTTCAAGACCAATGTTAAAAAATACCTAATTGAAAGAGAATTGTATGACGTTAAGGATTTTTTTAGATAATTTCCATATTTATTGTTTATTACTGTTTATTCATTTATTTTCTTCACTGTCCATATCTCTAATGTTTTAAATATTTTCTTATATTATTATGTATTGACTTTCTTTTCATGTAATAGTATTATTGTTGTACATTGTTATTATGTAATATTTATGTACATGAAAGACAAGAATAAAACTAAACTAAACTAAACTAAACTAAAATGGCTACACACGTAACTGCAAACTTGACAAGCATGCTTGATCAATATTTTTGTACTACAGGCTTTAGCATCAGTAGGATAATTTTGAGCAAGCATTTTAATTGTAAAAGTCGTTTGATGATGGACTGAATTTGAATCATGCTAGCTTGGACAAGTCGCGCTTGCGCAAGTGAAAGGGAACGTTTGTACCAAGGACGTGCCGGCTTGTACAAACAAACGTCAGTCGTGAGTGAGCTCTACAGGTGTAACTCCTTCCGGTCGCAAGAAATCGTAATGTTGCTGTTAATCTCTCGTGGAGGGTTATAGCTTCTCTCCTGATCGTATCCTTCTTTTTAATTAAAGCTGTTACAAGTGACAAAAGGTTCATATAAATTTCTTCATTCATTCTGAGATAATGCCAATCACGCGAATATATCTTCAATTCAGTCAGTAAATTAATATGGGGATAGGTTTTTCTTTTTATTAACCACTCTTTACACCACATATTGCGTGTCTTCTTTCGCGTTTTCCTCTTGTGGACAAGGCAAAAAGTAGCCAAATCGAGCGCATTGTCGTCCGATTTCAACATAGTCCAAACACAAACTGGTGCTTGTTCAAGAATACTTGAATCGTGTGGCGTCGAAGGGAAATTTTCCGTGCTTGTACAAAAAGATTGATCATGCATGTTTGTCAAGTTTGCAGTTACGTGTGTAGCCACCTTTAACCAATACTTAACCGACGATGAAAATACCAGGCCTTAATGTTTTAAAATATCTCGAAACTCTCGCTTTTTAGTAGTTATTTAAACTAAACTATTTAGTAGTGGTTCTCACTTGTAATGTTTAACAAAAATATTTTAGTTTCTGATTTTTTAAATTGTGAGATTGTTTTAGTTCCTAATACATATATACCTTATAATTTGAGGTTTGGTTGTCTAAATAAATTACAAAAAATCAGACGGAGTCACCACAGAACCGATCGCCATCGCAGGATACGTAATCAAATAAGATACATGTTTAAAAATTTTGAAACTAAATTAAGTTTTTCAGGAATTAAGGGCTGTCCATAATAGCACGTGAAGATTACATTGCCTGTATACACTACATGAGATTATTTTTTTACTAAATTAATTAAAAATCGCCTGCTAAAGTTTATTTTTGCCTAACAAATTTCGTTCAGACATAAAAGAAATGTTTAAAATCAAAGAGTTAACATACGACCTACAACACATACTGAAGTCTTAGTATCAAAGCATTCCTGGCGTTGTCTTCTGTGTAAAAATCTTTATACTGAATTCCAAATAAGTTTAAGAATTTGGTGTTAAATTCTAAAACAAACATACATTCTACTTTTAAAAGCAACATAAGAAGCAGATGTTTAATTCGAGAAACATTATTAGTTAATTTTTCTTTCCTTTTGTTGGCAGAACTTCCTAACACTACGGCTTAAAGGCAGGGTAAACACCATAGTTATCACAAGTTTCTACGAAACTACCAACCTGTAATAAAATTGGTAACAATCTATATATCAAATTTTGCAGCAAATTTTTATCCAACACACCCAAAGATGCATCGGCAGCGCTCAAAAACATCTTTTTATCAGATATTTGCAGCTTGCACTATTATTATTATTATTTTTATTGTATATCACAGATTTGGTTATCCTTATATATAACCATGATATTCTTGTATTTTGATTTGCCGTTTTATTTTTCAGTTACATCTCCTGGAGACTTTTAATCACACTCAGCGAGTCGGTACATATAACATCTTGTATAGCGAATATAATTCCCTCAGTTTCTGGGACATCACTTCTTGTCCTCCGCGCGTTCGACGCATCTTTGTCGACAAATGACTGCTCAAGATCGTTGATGTATTTCCCATAAAAAGGTTTTGGAGTCAGTAGTTTATTTTTTACTCATCTTTAATGATGTCACAACTTAAATCACCCGCAAAGTTCAGAGACATCACAACAGCTAAATGTAAGGTTGATATTTCAGATTTTGTTTGAAAATAAGTTTAGCTTATTACTAATTTTATTTCAGTTCGTTAATTTTGTATGCGCTTATTCTCTGGTGCTTATTACCATTGAGGACCAAATGGTGGATTTTGGTTAACGGTTGTTTTTCTAGTTCTGTTATCCACTAATAAAGAAAACTCTAATCTTTAGTAACTTGTAATCCAAAAGTTGTGCAAAGAACGAACTAGTAACTAATTTATATCACGCCATGTGGAAGGCTGGATTTTCATCACTAAGGATAAAAATATGCCGCAAAATACGTTCTACGTGAAGACGGACATCCTGACAACGAAAACTCTTAGATCAGTGTACCCATCATCAGTTGGTTATGCTATAAGTGTTACTTCTAGTTTATCTATATTAATAAAATTGGAGGCTATATCTGTTTTTTGTTTTTACGTCATCATATTTGGTTTAATAATAACTGTGAATTGTTCTGAGTTGATAATTAATAATTTGAGTAAACAAAGCCAGTTTTTTTATGTGCATTTAATTTAAAGATACCCTATTAAAACCAACAAAAATAAAATCTACTATTCAACAGATGAAATATAATCTCTGAATCCTTATTTTGCAAATCATATGATCTCAAAAGGTTTCACCTGCAACCGTAATCAAAAGAGGAATAAAACTTTAAATTATGTTACTCAATACGTAGAATTATTATAAACCATATAGACCGCAACAGCGACGTGCAGTGGGCAACTTGAGAAACATCGCCTACGGTGTTCAACTAAAGTACATTGGGTAATTGAAATTGCTAACAAAAATAAAATGTCAAGTATATAAAGCTTGTAATAGACCAGATATTGATGTGTTTCATAATGTTTGTTGGCTCCAAAATATATTTTCAACCAAGCAAAAACCACTTTCTGTGTAGCAGTGCCTGCTGGTACATAAGAGCTGCTGAGCTGCAGCACCTCCAAAATTAAATGAATTTAAACGTTACAGACATTTATGATATTTTCGCGCTCTTTCTCTATTAAAACCCGTCACTACTGTTGTGCGTAAAACAAATAGTTCGTCTACAAGTATTATATAAAATAATTTAATGTGCTGCACGCATTGGCAAACAACTGTATTGACCACCGTTTAATGAACTTAATACTTTAATTTACAATAAACATAAAATTGAAATCGCAAAGTAATTCATAACCAAACATTTCATTTCCGAAGTTTTATAAGTAAATTTTTCTTTTACTTTGAACAATTAATTAAAGATTTACATAAATTTAACATTTCCTGTTCTTGAAGTTCATCTCTAAAGTGCATTCAAAAACTTTCAAATGTAAGTACATATCAAATGAATGAAAATGCAAACTGATGTTCCAGGAAATCTCAAACTATTCAAGAAGAATTTTAGGCTTAGGATAAATGAGGATTGTTCAAACCTGGAGTCTAGTAGTAACTAGTCGACAGTCACTTGTGTAAGAGAAGTAATTTTGGTGCCATAAATGAAATTTCCCAATTAAATTCAAGATAATTACCCAATTGGAGTATAATATTAAAAAATATTAAATGTTAAAAAAAATAATCTATATCTTAGAAAAAACACAAAATGCAGTCATGTTTATTATTATATTCAACGTATCCGGACCATATGTAGAAATAATTAACCTCCGTTTCGAAAATATAAACATAACTATTGATTATTTTTCTAGGGAGATTATACAATTTAAATTATTAGTATTATTACTGAAGTTATTCGAGGTCGTCAACGTATACATTAAATTATTAGCTGTAACTTTCGTCTGAGTTTTGAGATAGATCAGATGGCCGCAGTCACGGGGTGTTAGGTAAATTTTTTGTCGTACATCAACGATAGCTATTAGCACCTAACACAGCCCATCTAAATGAATAGTTTTTATATTGAAAAGAATAAATTAAACAATAAATAAATATAAACTTACACACATACTTACTAAAAGATACCTTGAACGGACAAATATAAATAAATAAGATGAAAGTCTCTTCCAAAATTTGAACAGACGCAGGATGATAGTAACGGGTTGTAATGAGCCAAATTGGCATCGAATATCACAGAAAATAACAAAATACAGTAAAATAAGGTGCAAGATTCACGCATAAAACAGTTCGATTCCCTCTGGAAGAGTATCAGCCTATCCCCTGTCGTCACCTAAAGCAAGTGACAAGTGACAACACATGGAAAATCGTAATTAAAGTAGGTTAGTTAAAATTAGTTTAATTCAACAACCATTAAGCCTATTTTAAGAATCATTGCAACCAGCTAGAGAAACCGGAGAGTTCATATCCAAAACCGCTAGCGGATTACGAACTCGTTCTGTAGGAGTACTTGAGTTCTGAGGGATATACAAAACGAGTACAAATGAAGTAATATCAATATGAATATATTTTAAATAAATCAACCGTGACATTAATTTATATTAATGGGTGTTTTTTTTTAGAGGTATAGAACTTTAAATTGCAATAAAACAACGATGGATTATTCGATTGACATGAATTTTTTTTTATTCGAAAGATAATCTTGTGGCATTACATTTTAAATATGATTTCTGGCATATGACCGCCACGGCTGGCTCGGATGTAGTCCAATCTGGACGTCCAATTTTCGATGACTTTTTCCAACATTTGTGGCCGTATATCGGCAATAACACGGCGAATGTTGTCTTCCAAATGGTCAAGCGTTTGTGGCTTATCCGCATAGACCAATGACTTTACATAGCCCCACAGAAAGTAGTCCAGCGGTGTTAAATCACAAGATCTTGGAGGCCAATTCACAGGTCCAAAACGTGAAATTAGGCGGTCACCAAACGTGTCTTTCAATAAATCGATTGTGGCACGAGCTGTGTGACATGTTGCGCCGTCTTGTTGGTATGATTTAATGTAATGCCACAAGATTATCTTTCGAATAAAAAAAAATTCATGTCAATCGAATAATCCATCGTTGTTTTATTGCAATTTAAAGTTCTATACTTCTAAAAAAAACACCCGTTATAAGATACGGCCCCTACACTTGCATACTGTCTCGTCACTTGTTATGTCACGCTAGAACTTTCGATAAGACACTTTAAACATAAATATCGAAAAGCTTATAGAATAGACATGATGTCATAAAATATATTGTTTTGAAAAAGTTTTGTAGAAAATCGTGTGTTTAAAAAGAAATATCCTTCTGTTTCCTGTTACTTTTACTTCATATGTAGGTTTATCGCTCATCAAAAAATTTCATTATAACTTGTTGATATTTCTAGCAAGAATATCTTTTCAAGTAACGGACACTTTCTTCATTAAGTTCAAGTAGATTTTAATGAAATATTTTGTTTTCTTGTTTGTCCTGTGTTGTGTGGGATATTGTAGTTGAGCCGGAGCTTGCCGACGATAAGGATATCATTTTTACAGTTTTATCGTGGGTGTTATATCTCTCAACAGTATCAGGTTGATCGTTACAATCTCCAGTAGGGTATCGCGTTCTTAATACTCCACAACGGAGTATCATCCAGAACACAGAAGGTTACTCGCTTAAAATAGGATCTGTGTCAGCTACAACTCTTACAAATAGAATTAAACACAATGCTTCGCCCAACACTTATTCGATTCATTTTAATTTCTCAATAAATTATCACTAAGTAAAAATAGTTAATTCGTATTTTCATACGCATGACGGTGCACTTTAATAAACATATAAAATTAAAAAAATGGATGTGAAGTGTGAATTTTCACACATTTCCGGGTTTTGCAGTAAATACCTGCATAAGTGTAAGAAGCCAACATAATACTAAATCTCTAGGAATATTTGTTCTATAATCACATCAAAATTAACAGTTTTTTGTTAATTACTTTTAATTGTTATTTGAGTACTAAGAGCTCCCATTTAATTTTTTTACACAAAATTTAAATAATTTTCCAAAAATCGTTTTTTTTTAATTTGCTTCGTATTTAAGTCTTCGTTTCATTAATAAGAAATATATTGATAAATGGCTTAATTTTATTATTTTTATTTTTTATTTCAGAAACCTATTTCTTACTATAGCTCAGTCGCTGAAACGCGCAGTTCGTTACTTTGCGTCATAACTTCAATGACAAACTTAGTGGCGAAAAAATAACTAAATCGATTTTATTTGCATGTGAATTATAAACTAATATTGCTCTTTACTCTTTTATTTTACTAAAACATACCTTTTGGAGTCATATTTAGTTCGTCATAGTAGTCGATAGCCATTTTGAATATAGGGATATTTGTATTGGTATCCCTGAATAAAACGATGTTTACATTTGTCATTTAATAATACGTCTGTTGTGTTTTGATACTGACTTGTGTTCAAATATCTAACTTAAAGTAATTTCTAAAAACCTTTTTTATTTAGTACATTACCTATAATTTTATCAAATTTATATATTAACTCTTTTGGGTAACCCACCGTTTTATCCAAAAGCACAAGAACATTTTAGTACATTTTTTGCTAAAATCGTATTAAAAGAAAATGTTAAAAAACTACCTTTCGTTCCTTAATCTACGTTTTACGAGCTTTCGTTGGTACCACACAATAAATTTTAAAAAATATTTTTTTTTATCAACGACAAAAAATTGTCGTTTTTCGATAAACTTGGATCAAAAAATCCTGTTGAACTATTCCGGTTCCCAGTAATGTTCATTATGGAGATTTTTTTCAGACGGTTAGATCAACCCCTCTGGGAGATAGGGTGGGGGACAAAAGTTTTTTGACATATTTTTGGCAAAAATCTCATGAAAAAATTGATTTTTCAAAAATATTTATCCACGCATTAAGAGGTTTCATTTGATATAGCAATCAAAATTTAATATATATATATATATATATATATATACCTACAAAATCCTAAAAACTATTCATCATAATCAAATAATAATTTCCGTTTTTTTTTTTTTTTTAGTTTAAAGCTGAATATAATCTTCGCTGCAGTAATACCTCTAATTATTTTAGTTTTTGAGAAAATTAACAATTGTGTATTTTATATACATTTAGGTTCCCGATTACTGCGGTTTCGCTTATTAGATTTTTTTTCCTGGTAGCAGTAACCCTGTTAGCAATAATCAAAGCATGTATTGCTGTAGATTTATCTACTCCTGATATCGATTTTCGACTTTTTAAGCTTTGGCACTAAGTTTTTTGATTCCTTTTTAACTAGTTAATGTGAATCTCTTCTTATGTAAATAACGTTTGACAGAAGTGATTCAGTTTTATGTTTGTGGTGTACAGTAGTTTGTATAATATCTTATTATGCAGTACAATAATTTTATGAGGGTACAATAAAACCGCGACGAGACAAATTTCCTCAACATCACACTAAAGAGACCGACGATTGTACAAATGCTTTTCTGCAAATGATTCCCTGTACATTACAAGAAAAGACAATTAAACACGACCATTACACAAATTTTACGTATCATTACAAAAATTCAATTTCGTTAACACAAAACATTTGATTCAAATTGTACACCAAATTCATGTTAATGAACTCTTTCAAAGTTCTCAAAGCTTAATGATAATTTGGTTACTTGTAATAATAATATCTAAATAACAACTTTATATAAAATGTAAAAACAGGAATATGTCAGAAACTTAGTTTTTTAAAATATCTCACAATTGTTTTAGAGCAGAGGTTAATTTATCACATTTATGGCCAATCAATAAAAAGAAAAGAGCTATAAGACCAGCAAATGTTAAAAACTAAATTCTTAAAATCATCTTATTAAAAGATAAATTTTTATGACGATTTCAAATCATTTAAAATCTTTATTTTGTAAAATTTAATGATCTTCATAAGTTTTTAAATGTGGCAAATTACCATGGTTAATTTTTATCAACATTTCCAAAAATGCCAATTAAAGCGAAACATTAAATAATTATTTTTAAATTCATACTGGCAATAATTCCAAAGAAACTGTTTTTCTACGACTGTTATATAAAGTAAATTTCAGTATTGAAGTAAGCATAAAGTAGGTCTTAAGAGTCTAAAGACCTAAAGAACAAAAATAAATAAAAAGCGTGAAAAAAGGGCCGTAACGTGTCTTTATTTCACTCTTACCGTAAGTACAATCTAAATGCCAGCGATTCATTTTTGGAGTTTTAAACGCCTCTTTAATGAAAAGAAGTGTCCAACCGAAGATTTCATGTTCACGCGGATACTACGGATACGCGGATATTTTATCCGCATCCAATCCGCATCCGTACGATTGGAATGATAATTTATCCGCATCCGCAGAAAAAGGGCGGATATCCGCGGATTAACCGCGAATTCGTAAGGCTCTCCGTATGGAAGACGCAATCGAAGTTACTTTTAGGTCTGCTAACCTCGGTTAACGAATTCCCGCTTGAATGAAACATTCGAGGGTACTTTTTACAGGTGTATACCGCTTAACGAATCCTTCAAGGAAAGTATTTTTGATAAAATTGTGTTGGAACACTTTATAGCGACGATAATCTATAATGGGTATGCCACTGAGAATGTGTATATTTGAGTGTTTTTTTTTTTGCGTCCATAACAGCGGAATGCCCTGGAGCACCTCTCCCCCCTACCTTTTACCAATGCTTGCCATGTTAAATTTTCAAAAGATCTTTGTTTTATCGCGAATTAAACAAGGCAGTAATAATTTGTTTCGTGTTTTCAACAGAATTGTCTTAAATAAAATAAATTTCATCCTGTTAACAACATTTTTTTGTCATTTAATATCTTCTTTTGTCCAAATTACTTTACAAGTAATTGAACAATATGTTGAGGAGACATTTTCCACTCGAAATGTTAGGGTGAAGATGTGCAAATATTTATTTTTTTACATCACTATTATCGTAAAATGTGACACTGAACAGATATATAAGCTATTTTTCTATGTACATTCTTGTAACCCACATTTTTTTCTTCTTCTTATTACTTTTCAAATGTTCTGTGAAACACCAATAAAATTACAACATCTCAAGTAGTATTCAGAAGGACAAATGTGGGTTTTTTTATAACAGGGAACATTTTTAGTTTTCTTTTTTGGGACATTATGTAAATTAAATATACTCATAAAGTTCCTTCAGTATTTTCATATGTTGGAAAATTCATTTTCATATCCTGTAGCGCTGAAGAAAAACGTAAGGTCATGTAATATTACACTTACATGATTTTAGTCACAGTGGCGGCGGAATGGCAATTTATATGGCGGGGCCTGCTTAAAAGCAAATGTGAAGTGTGAATTTTCACACATTTTAGGGTTTTGTATTTAGTATAATGCTGAATTCAAAACCTCAAAATTATAAATTAGAATTAATTTAGTACTTAACGTAAACTATTGCGTACTGCAAACTATTGCGCATTATTGCGTACTACAAACTATTGCGTACTGTTTATTATAATATCATCTCTCGGATCATTGGTGTTTGAGTAACTCGTGTGGTAAATGAGAAAAGAGATTTTAGATCAGTTGTAAACAATGTTTGAACAAAACAGAGTGTTTCGTTCCACGCCATGTTTTTGTTCTAGTTTCGATATTATTTATTACGCTTATTATAATTTATTCATTTTACAGTTTATGTTGCATCCAGCTTATGATGAACTGTATAAGCGAATATAAATCAATAATGTATTAAATTTATTATGGCGCCCAGGTTTTAGTAATCATGTAAGTTTATAGATTTTGGTATAATGAGATTTAGTTTATGCTTTGTTAACCGAAGAAAATTTAACAGAAAATACTAGTTTCTTGTACAAGTTATCACACAAGGAAAACCCAAAATTTTTATTTAGGGATTTGTATTGGTGGGATTTAATTAAATTAAGGATCTGCAAATATGCTCCATAGTTTATGAACGAACACAAAAGAACATTAACGCGCAATGCCGAACATTTACTATCGCTAGTCGATTGTTGTCAAAACTGGTTGTTCGTTCGGACTTCATTAGGCGTTTACGTTTGATCAGTCAGATTAATCCGAGCGATCCAAGTGCTCCCGATTAGTTCGTAAAGTCAGTCGGAGCGTAGACATTAGCTTATTTTTAGTCAATCCGATTGATATGCCGGAGCAATCCGAGCGTTTCCAAGCAATCCGATGGTCTGGCAGGGTTGCTGGGATTAATGGGGTGCGTTTTGTTGGTGGCTGGTTAGAAGTACTAGAATTGATGCGCAAGAAAACGACAATTTTGATCGTGAAGTAAACATGGAATGACATTTGCGTGGAGGTTAAGTCTTATGGTTGTAGAACAAATAACGCACATATTTCACCTAAATGGATAATCTAAATAATAAATGCAGAATAAGAAAACTTTATATTTGAAGCAAATATTCTAGAACATAATGTTTTAGAACGAGTAATTGAATTGTACATACATTTTAAGTTTAGATTTAACAATACTATATTAAAATCATATTGGTACATATTTGTTTTAGGACATAAAATGAGAAAATACCTAAAAGAAAAAAATATTTTGAAGCAGTAATACCAAGATTTAATTCTAATACATTTAAAAACCAAATGAAAACAACTGCATTCAAATATTACTTTTCATCCCCACCACACTTATTCATTCCAGCCATTCGACCTCGAGTCATCGAATGAGTAGAATGAATAGAATGAGAATACAGTCGCAACAAAACGCGTATTCTGATGAAACCGAAACTAGAATTGGCACAACAAAACGCACCCAAGGATTGCTAGTGGTGAGGGTTAGCGCGGGTAAATTGAATCTTACAGTCAGTTGGAATGTGTTGAAAACATAACTTAACAAAATTAACGAAATAAGTGTCATTTGTGATAGAATTCTATTATTAGTAATAAACTCATATTTGTAAAATAAAACGCGGTAGCAGTTGTAATCAACGACAGAAATTTGACAGTTGCAGTTAGCGCCACCGTCACCAGGCTTCATTACTTAATTTCAGAAAAATATTGCTTACGAAACAATTAATAAAATTCGAGCAATCCGACTAATCTTGTGACGTCACCAGATCGATCTGAAAAATCTTGTTGACTGAATAAACATAAACACCTAATGTAAACACAACGGATTTTTTGCGTAGCATTGACGTAAAAAGTATAATGTGAAACACAACATTTCCTTTAAATTTTCAATGCTATCCGACATTTAACTATCCAACTTCCTTTTGAAACTATCTCCGGCCGAAAATGTAGCGCCCAAAGCGCGTTGGTCGGGTGAGAGACGCTAGCTTCACGGGGCTACATAGATCTACAAGTGAGATCAAAGGACTAGTCCCACGTGATGACAAATAAACAGATCTGCATCGATAATAATGGGTGTTGATAAGACCTACAGCAGAGTTGCAGGTAAAATGCGCAGACAAACTAGCTACTGTTTAGTACTGTGTACCAACAAACATATAAAAAGACAGGCAGGATTCAGAAGTATTTCACTCCGGGGGGTTGTTCCCAAAGACTTGTACAAGTGGATGGTTGACCCTAGGAGTAAAGGTACTCGAAAGGATCCATGCAATAGTTCTGGAGGAGTAATAACCAAAAATTCTCCTCTTGAAGCCCTAATCTGCCGAACGAAGAACTGCTCTGAGTAACGCGTAAAATTATAAATAGTTTTTATTACAGTATTAGTTATTACAAGATAAATTATAGTTTGAATTAAATAAACACAATATGGCGTGAATGTATGTAGGGTCCCTGATTTTTTGATATATTTAAAATCAAACAAAATGTTTAAAATGATATAATAATAATTTCCTAAAAACATAAATGCTTAGAACTCTGTAATTCTTTATTCGACAATAGTCTGGTTTATACTAACGTGTTCACAAAAGCTTTGTTGAAGCCTGCGGAATGCTTTTTAATGTTTTAAAACTTGCATCTTGTTTTTGTCAATAATGATGAAGCTTACATAAGCAAATATTAAATCGTCATCATAGTGGTAGTATATTGGATTGTACAGTAAATTATAATAGAATGGGGATGATTGAATCTAGCTTAACTGAATAATGCAAATTGAAATAAACATAACAACCGATCAGTTATTTATTGGGTTTGATTATCAGTTTATTCTTGGTTATTGCTCCGAGGTAGTTCATCATTATATTATCACAACGCGCTTCAACCCACTGTTTCATTTGATCTCTATGTTTAACAAGTTTGAAAGCTTCCATTGTTTCCAAATACAGACAACATTAATTTAATATTACAATGAATCATATAATAATAACCATTTCTACAGTATCTTTTCAGTGGGTTTCTCTTTATCAAGTATCGTTTAGTTCTCGACCTTAATTGGTAGTCATGGGCAATACTTAAATTTTCAAATTATCCCTTACAACAGTGTTTCCCAACCACCGCTCCGCGAGATTTTTTTTTTTTTTACCATGTAACTATTCGACTAATAAATTATAGCCCACTTTTTTTTAGATGAAAATCTCGGTCCTCAATCTTCATTGTTAATAATCATCATTAAGCAATAATCTGTTTTTTATTTTCATTAGTTATATGTGATTTTTTATTTGTTGTTTTTTTGTGCTTGTAATCAGTGCAATAAAAAATATAAAACTTTTGCGATACACATTACTTTCTAAACTTGCCGGTCCGGGAATTTTTTCTAGGTCGCTTGCCGGTCCGCCATGAAAAAATGTTGGGAAATGCTGCCTTACAACACCATGTTAATGCCTAGTAAGTGACTATCATCATTCTAAATAATTTTCTCGCTCAAATTTTATCTTTTTTTTTTTAATTGTTATATAGATCAATTTTAGGTTGAGGAGTTTAAAATATATATTGCGTCTATAAAATATAAAACGCCTTCTCATATGTATTTTTTCAAATATGGTCATTATCTGTTTTTTTTTTTTTTTTTAATTTATTCAAAAACGGTAAACCGTAGCTTCTAATGGAGATTATTTTTAAGATCTACGACTCAAAATACATAAGTATATACATTTTGAAGTAAATCGGGGAGAATACAATTTTTTCTAATTTTGACCATTTTCAAAGGTTTTGTTTGACTATTTGTATTTATTGTAAACGTTGCGTTATTAAGGCCTCAATTTTTTTCAAGACTAAACAATATACATAGATTTCAAAAATTTAAACCACAGTTCTCTATATTTTATTGTTCTTAACGGTCTTTCGAAACTATAACTTCCATAACGTGGCCCCCCAGGAAAAAAGGTAACCTTGGGAATAAGAGGGAATGAACAGGCAGACCTAGCAGCAAAAGAGGCAGCAAACCTTCCAATATCACCGATATCCATACCTACCAGCGACATCAAATCTATCTTATGGCAAAACATAAAAGAAGACTGGAAACGACAATGGCTCAGTCTAACGAACAACGAACTTCGCCAGATAAAAGAAGACACCAAACCCTGCACTCCAGTAGGCAACAGAAGAGAAGAACAGAGACTTCTTACAAGACTCAGAATTGGCCACACATTCTTTACACACCAACATCTAATGAAAAGAAAAGAAGTGAAAAACTGTGACAACTGCAATAAAACTGTAACCATAGAACATATAATCCTGGAGTGCCAACTATATGAAGAACTCAGACGGAAGCACAAAATACCAAACAACCTGAAAGAAGCGCTAAGACCAGAAAATGAAAACAATTTATTAGACTACCTCAAAGAAGCAGATTTGTTCCGTAAAATTTAAATCCCAAATGTTCTATTATTTCTAAATTATCTATCTTAAATGTCTTATCATAAAATTGTAAATATGCTCCATTGTAAATTAATGTCTAATAACCACAGCAGTTGAAGCGCCCCCAAAATATATCCTAAACAAAAAAATTGTTGTGAAGTGTGAATATTCACACATTTCAGGGTTTCGCAGGTATATAATAAGTGAAGGCGGTATGCTGAGTGTGTAGGACAAATTTTACTTTGTAGTAATCACGGCAAAATGAACGATATTTTTAAAATAATTTATCGTCTGTTAATCATATAATAAGACTGGTTATTAAATTTACGCTCTTAAAAATTAAATACAACATTTGTCAAAATATAACTAGAATTTTGACAAAATAATTTCAACATAATAAAAATGCAAAAAAAAACAGAAAAAAATAAAATTCACTCCGTACTCGAACTCGGAACCCTTCGTTTTCCAGCTAATATTAGCTTACGACACCAGTGCTCTAACCCATTATGCTATCGTACGCCTTGCATGTGAGTGTCTTACATTGGTATAACTTTTATACTTTGTGAACCAAAAACAACAAAAAATGCAGTATTTTCCGAAAACATAATCTGATCAAAAATTCGTGTTGTACTATTTCGGTTCACACCAATATACATTACTTAGAATTTTTTTAGATTTTTATTTTAAACCATCTGGGCTACAGGGTGTGGGACAAAATTTTTTTTGCACAATTTTGGCAAAAATCGCATCAAAATAATTTATTTTGCAAAAATAAAAATTTGATCGTTAATCCACGTACTAAGGGCTTTCATTTGATACCTTACTCAGAATTTAAAAAAAAATATTTTTGTTTTCGATTAGCACATATTTGTTTATATTTTTTAGATGTTTTAGTATTTTTCCTATGTGCGGGTCAAAGAGTTGTATAAGCATGCCAAATTTCAACTCTCTAGGTTTAGCAGTTTGGCCACAATTTTTACCGAACAGACAGACAGACAGACAGACAGACGACAAAATGACGGTATAAGGGTTTATTGGTCATACCTACAAAACCCTAAAAAAAAATCTTAATCGACATAATTAAAAATTCATAATACCTCTTTTCAGAAGTTTCATCACTGATTTGCAACAACTGTTCAAAACTACGTCGGTTAGACAACACTCGATATCGTTGTATGTCTATCATTGATCTTTCAGCGTCCTGCTCTGTTATAGGTATGTTTTTATCAACAACGTATTGCATTGCAGTGAGCTATCCATTATAGGAACATCTAGATAAGTGTTCTTTGATTAAAGGTATTATCAATCACCCCGCATGTTAACATGTCATATGACAATCATCGATATTGTAGGTACAGGTTGGTCGATGTCATCCGATCATCAGATATGGATGATTGAACACTGGATAATTATGTTTCGGGAGATATTGACGTTAACAAGGGTCAAGAAACTGCGTTACTTTCAGTTCCGTCATCCTATGTAGGGCAGCCCACAAAGCTCATTTAACATATTAGGTTTTGTATTGCTGTTGTAATGAATTGGGGTAAGTTGGACAGAAAGGTTACTGCCACGCATTTTAAGGACTTAGGGAAATGCCCTTTACCACCAAAATACCACAATGTTTACAGAAAAAAACAGATTTTTTGACACATGTAATTTCTTGAGCTGAAAAAAATATAGTGTTAGATATTTAATAATTAAACACAAAAATAATATTCAAGAAGTAAATATATGTTCCTTTGGCTCCTATGAGGAATATAAAGCCTGGAACAGAATGCACAGCGCGCTACGCCGTCAGCGCGCCGTCATTTGCGACGGCGATGCGTTAGCGCCGTTGAGAACGCCGTTGAATTTTCGCCTGCAATAATTTTTAACGCCGTCAAGTGTCACTTGACAACCTATATCTGTATTTATACATGCGCTTTCTTTTATTAAAAGTATAATGGATGATGAAGACTTGTGTGTGATGTTATTTATGTTGTATGCAAGTTATTTATACATACAAACACTTTACCATTCAGTAAAAACTGAGGTTAGGTGTTCTGCGTCAACGTTTAACGGCGTCAAAAGTTGGAAGTTGAAGAACATTCAGTATCAACGGCGTTCGAACGCCGCTAGGACGTTACACATTCTGTGCACTTGCGTACGACAGCTTGGTTTTAACTTTTCTCTGACAGATAGCGCCGTCCAAACGCCGTCAACGCGCCGTAGAACTCGTTGCATTCTGTTCCCTACTTTAGGCTTCCATAAAACTCTTCCAGCGTATTCTATTGACCACAAGATGTTTAATCTCCATTAACGATTTTCCATTACTCCTAGCTTCTTGAATAATGGTTGTTTTTGGCCTTTCGATTTTGTGTATGCCTTGGATTGTAATCCGTAATCCAAGGCCATTCCAAGCCCGCTAGTTCGCTCTTTCCTCAGGACATGTCCTATACATTTCCATTTGTACAATTTTATGTCCTTCTGGATATCTGTTTGGTTAGTTCGTTGCCATAGCTCTGCGTTAAATATTCTTTGCGGCCAAAACACTCGAATGATTCTACGGATATATCTGGTTACAAAGGATTGCAATTTGGAAGTGATTACACGGGTAACCTTCCAGATCTCACAGCCGTAGAGTAGCATGGATGTCACATTTGTATTGAACAAGCGCAGCTTTGTGTTTCTTGAAATATAATTGGATCTACAGATATCATTTAACATAATGAAAGTTTGCCTAGCCTTGTTCAAGCTCAATATCCAGCATTGCTCCTCCATCTTTGGCAATTACGCTGCCTAGGTAGCAAAACTCATCTACATCATAAATATCTTCCTGACCAGTTTTTTTTTTATTATTATTATTATTATTAGTATTAGTATGTCAGTATGTAGCATTAGTACGAAACTGCAGTCATTAAATCAATAAAAGATTATTTGAAAGACAACACAATATTTTAATTTAATAACAACTTATGTACAAGTGAGTTTCACAAAGTTAAACTGTCGGCTATTCAATATATGAAAAATATATATATATTTTGCTATTATTTGTATGTTTATTCTTCACAAATCACAAAATTATATAAAAAATATCATTTCACCAAAGATAATTGAGTTGTACAGTGGTATAGTGTAATTTTTATAGTTTTTAGAATAAGGTCAGGCAGGATGTTGTAAAATTGTGCAATATGTATAACCTTTGATGGTTGAAAAGGTTTTTTTATGACGGTTTTATTGTTGGAATAGCAGTAAAAAACTTGCTTATAATAAGGGACTTGAATTGGCTCACATATTCAAAATATTTACTACCAACTTTTCAAATTTGTAGAATTTATAGCATTGTTTATATTATGAGATTTGGTTTAATAAGACAATAATCTCCATTTTATAATATGTACAAAATATTGTTAGTATTAAATAACAGTATTTTTGTTTTAGCAAGCATATAATATAGCCATTATATGCCAGTCAAATACAATATTTTATCTACAACTACCGTATTGGGGCCATAAGATACACCCCAAATTTCCGAAACAATTTTTAGAAAAAATATTTATTATTACGATAACTTGTACCAGCAACATTCTGTTCATCTTCACTCTCTGTACTATCACTCGTCTCGTTAATGTCACTGTTGGTATTATTTTCGTCTGAACTATTGTTATCAATCTCTTCAAAAACCAATTCATCTCCCATACTATCGTTGTTTATACCGCATTTCTTAAAAGACTTATATAATCGTCTTTTCTTTTACAACTTCCCAGGATTTTTTTCCCAGGTACTTCTGAAAATGTCGTCCGTTTCATAGGTCCTGTTGCTGTAATATCGTGATTTGGCCTTATAGTTCGTTTGTTCCACTCTTCCCGCGTAACATTTTTAAATGGTTTATTAATCGACAGATCTAAGGGTTGTCCAACGACAACCCTTAGATCTGTCAACACTTGTAAGGCCTCTAGAAATGACAGTTAATTCTGTATTCATTTCTATTATATTTTTTTGGTTGATTCTGTTTTAAGCGCTGTACCTTCGGTCTTTATGGTCCGAAAAATACGGTATATAGTTTTTAATAGTGACTAGAAAAATTTTGCAGGACAAAATTATTAGAAATATTTTATATTTAATTTAAAAATAGAAATTCTGAGGGTCAATTGTAAAACTGACGAAACAAACTTTCAGCTAATTGTAACCTAAAAAATTTAAAAAGTCTCCGCATTACCATGGAAGAATGTGTACATCAGGGGGGGCTAAAGCTTTTTTTGTCTTCACGAATGCGGGTGCCCCAATCAAAATATCATTTAATTCCAATCAGATTCACAACTCCATAGTATCATAAGAGTCGCAGAAAATTCTCCATTTCTTAACCGAAACCAGATGATCTGTCATTTTTTGTTCGCATCACCGTATTTAAATCCTTATCTTTATTTTATTTAGTTTAGGAGGAGAATTTTGGTAGGAGAAACCACATGTTTTATTTGTAAGAGTAGTCAATTGCCTCTCGCTATAGACAGTTGTCGCTACCAGTCTAGTTATTTGTACTTCCTGCATTATAGCAACCACGTCTGCAGACTTCAGTCAGCTTGTCGTCTCGTCATAATAATAATTTCTACTACGCGAGCTCCCGCTTTTAAGTTTAGTAGCTGTGCTGCTAAGTAGTTTATGACAATTGTCAAGTACGGCGTACGCTCGCCATTTCTCTTCTGTGATTGGCTACGCATAGCCTCCACAAACATGAATGTTCAGCCTGGTTTATAATAAGCCCATAGCATAACGCATAAGGATGGAACAAAGGATTTGACCCTTCAAAACATCTATTTGTAATAAACAGAACAAAGAGAGTAGTGTAATTTTTATGCTTATGTTTCATAACATATCTATTATAAACCAGGCTTTTAACTTGGTGAATTTTTATGTTATGGAGTTGTGTGTCTGTGTTTTGTGGTCGTATTTTAACAGGACAACGATAGTACTATGATTCAACTTCATTAAGTTATGGAGCCATGCTATGCGTTATGTTATGAGTCTATTATAAACCAGGCTGTGTTGTGTAAGCAGTGTTGTGTAAGCAGTGTTGTGTAAGTTGTTTCTGTGTTTAACCCTCCCACAGCCAGTTGGTGCAGCAGCAGACGACACAAGGGTCCATTTCCATACATAAAGGCAGCACTGAAAGTAAGGTCCCTTATTTTACACCCGTTTACCCGAACGAACACAGCCAGCTTACAGTCCACATCTTTAAATTCGTCATTCTTGACGTACGTTAGGAACTACGCAACACTTTTCGACCCGGCACATTATCTTTTAAGTACTTTTTTAAATATTAATAGCTCAAGGCTGAATCGACCCCTGGGATTATTTTACATAGGAAAGAAACAATCTCGAGTAAGAGAGAGAAATAGACATGATTGTCTTATTATTCTTTATAAACGTATCTTAAAATTCAGTATTTATATTGTGACAAAGCTTATGCTCAAATTTTTATACAGAAGGAGAATCTAATTAACCTCTGTAATAAAATATTTCTATAATTTCTCGATGTGTCGAACTACAGACCAATTAGCGTGGCTTCGTCAGTGAGAAAAATTATGGAACGTATAATCGTATCAAAAATTTTACCATTTCTAGAGAAGAATAACATTATCCCACAACATCAGCATGGATTCTTGCCTGGACGTTCAGTTGCGACTAATTTATTGTATTGCACTAATATTTGGACAAGTGCTCTTGATAATAATATACCATTGGATGTGATTTACCTCGATTTCGCACGAGCATTCGATAAAGTACCGATCCGACGGCTTCTTCTTAAACTCGAACATTATGGCATACGGGGTAATCTTCTGAACTGGATTAGAGCGTTTTTATCTGACTTATCATTCCAAGTAAAGGTAGGTGATGCATTTTCCACTCCGAAACCTGTCCTCAGCGGAATTCCTCAGGGCTCTGTCGTCGGTCCTCTGTTATTTCTTATATATGTTGCTGATCTTCCATCAATCATTACTTCTCCACATGCGATGTTTGCCGATGATACTAAATTATTTAATAATGCTGTAACTGATCAACAAGCAATACAGATCGACCTTGATGAGATCTTCCGTTGGTCTACAAAGTGGTTAATCCCACTCAATGTTAACAAGACCAGCGTGTTACACATGGGCTCCAATAACCCACAACACCTCTACCTGCTTAACGGGATTCCGTTAAAGAAAGTTGATTCTCAGGTTGACTTGGGAATCATTATTACATCAAACTTGTCTTGGTCCCAACAAGCTCTAGAATGTGCACGAAAAGCCAATTTTATGCTTTACGTCATTAATAAGTCCTTTTCGAGACCATCACCCTCACTGGCGCTAAAGTTATTCACCACCTATATTAGACCAATTCTTGAGTTCAGTATTGCTGTGTGGTCTCCGTGGCTAATTAAGGACATTAATTTATTGGAGCGCGTGCAACGAAGAGCCACCAAGATGTCTCCTCAAATTAAAAATTTGCCCTATGAAGAACGTCTTCAAATTTTAAATCTTACGCCTCTTTCTGACCGTCGACTTCGAGGTGACTTAATAGTGGCGTTTCGTGTCTTAACGGGGAATTATAATTGTGATTTGTCGAATCTATTTGTGTTAAGTGCGAATATGGGATTACGAGGTCACATTCTTAAGCTTAAACATGAAAAATATCGAAAGAAAGTGCGGGAAAGTTTTTTGTCTAATCGTGTTTTCGATATTTGGAATAGTCTGCCTAGCTCTGTTGTCAGTTCCAACAGTGTGAATATTTTTAAGAATAATCTAGATAGTTATTTCAATAGTATATAGTATATGTTTATTATTTGGGTATTACATTTTATTCTGTTTATATTATTTCGTAATTCATTATTGTTATAATAATATGTATTATTATTTTGTTTTCGATCCTTTTGTAATAGTATATAGTTTAAGTTTGATTTAATATTAGTTACATTTTGTTACATTTTATGTCCGCTCTTTTTGTAACACCGATGTATAAATGAATGTACTTGTATCGAAGCTCTACAAGCCTTTGGCTTCTGCTTCATGGAATAAGTAAATAATAATAAAATAATAATAATAATAATATAAACCATTTTTTACAAAAAAAATTTATGGTAATTATATTTTGTATTAAACATTTTTTTTTTACCAACAACAAAAACAAATCTCAACAAACCGAGCTGTTCCGAATCCAATTTCATAAATAAGGTTTCCATTTTCCATTATAATTTCCTCCATTCGTTTTAGCAATTTCATATCTTCCCCTTGCGTAGAAAAACCTGATCATGTATTCAAAAGATCATATCATCCTGTATACTTGCCTCAAATCTTTATTACAGTAAGAAAACCTTTTTGAAAAACTTAAATGTAATACCATAAAAGTAAACAAAGTAATTTTTTCCAAGAGTTTTCCTTAGCAGGGCTACCATCTTTGTAATTTTTCTCAGATGCAATTGGCAATATCATTTGCATAGTGCAATCTCTTAGTTCTGTTCTTATCCACGGCAGTTCTTTATCTTGAGACGGTTTAAAACCACAGTTAATACTTGTGTACTCAGGAAAATATATTGAATTAAATAAATTATGTTGTTAAATGGTGGTTAATTATTGGTCGTTACACAGCAATTAATGGTTTATTTTGAAAACGATAAGAAATATTTATTACTGATGAAATAATGCACTGTTGTTAAACATAGTGATTGATGCTATTCTGAACACAGCTGTTGACTTAACATCGAAAATAATAATAATAATATTTATTAACAGTGTTACAATAGACCAAGGTTTCCCAAACTGTGCTCCGCGAGCAGCTTAGAGAGAAAAGTAAATAAATGTGATCAGATGTGAAAATAGTGTTTGTTTTTTTTTTTTCAAAACAAATGTTTCACTCAGAAATGATATGCTACATAATGTTTTTACTATTTTTAGCATGATGTTTGTCTGTATGTCTGTCTGTCGGTCCTTGGACACGTGTAAAGCGAATTTGGCTAAACGGATTTTTATGAAACTTCATTTTTAAGTTTCTCACACCAATGGCATCAGTTAATCAACTTTTGGTAAAAAGCTGTCATCTAGAAATGGAAGATTTTTGGCGGTCAGTCCTGTGGTGGCCACAGTTGATTTAAAAAATATATATATTTTTACGTTATTTTTACATTACTTTTATTATAGTAATAAAACTTAATAATACTTATTAAGTATTTATTTTATCATACGAATATGTAATGATTCCACGGTTATGGTAAATAATTTCTGTGTTAGAGAGTCCTTTGTTTAAGTACCTATTTTGTGATAGCGTTTGGTTTTTTCTTTTAACTAACAAAGCATTCTTACATTTTGCTCAGTTTATAGTCCGTACCAGATAACTTTTCAAGATCGGCATAAAACAATTATCCTGTATCGATCAACTGAGAAATTTATTTCCAGAACTTATTACACGTCAAGATCCATTAAAATATATATAAATATATAGCGAGTGGTGTACGCATAGGGGGAATTAGGAGGATAAATCCCCTCACCCCAAAAATTCGAAAAGAACTAAAATTATAATTACCCCATTGCTCGCATTCTCAATACGTGTAATTCCGATGTTGTGACCCCCCGAAATATTTTACTGCGTACGCCACTGTATATAGCCACGGTAGTGCTTCGCGACGAATTATTCTCGTGAAAAGTGCACCGGGGCTCAAAAAGTTTGCGAAACTCTATATTTTATTTACAACTATATAGTTATTTCAATAGAAAAATAATATATTTAATTTACTATTTTTAAGTTAAATATTTTATTAAACAAGCATATAATGAAAGCAATATTAAACTTCATGCTCGTGTAATACAGTCATTATATGCTACTCAAATACTATATTTCATCTACAACTGTATAGTTTTTTTTTTTTTTCTTAATTTAAGTTTAAGGTGCCTCAGTTACGTATAGTTTTATCAATAAAAAAATAGTAAATTTAATTCTAAAACACAGAAAATTTTTGCGTCAATGGAAAAACTTCAGAACCTACGTCATTAAGATGGCTACCAAACCATCAGCTGATTGTAACGTACAAGAATGTTTAAAATACTATTATTTATTGTTTTATTTATTCTAGTCGTTGATGCTGAGGGCCCAACATTTTACCTAACTTACTAAATAAAAATTTGCAGTGTAAAAAAAAAAACATAATCCACGGATGCGCTTCATATTTTCCACTACATGCAATATGAACAGCATTATGTATTTAGTTGGACACATAATGCATTTTTTATTAGATGGTCGTAGAGGAAAAGCTTCTCGATTTTTGTCTTTAATTATCTTTTCGTTTTCTATTTTCAAGACTAGTGATAGGCAGATATAAATGGAAAGATTTGGGAAAGACCTATACCCTGAAAAGGGTGTAAAATGGCTTTATTATCATTTTCTATTTTATCGCGTTTTATATAATTCCATTTTAATAACTAACGGCATAAATTTTGTAATACAATCATTGTTAAATTAAACATTAAGTTTCAAAATTTCAAATAATAATTATTCCAAAATGTAGAAATGTTTTAAGAAATTAGAGATTCTAGTAAAATTATTATCACTTTTCGTCGACAGCACACTGAATACTTTCCACTAAGAATTCCCAATCTCAGAGTCTGGAATGCAGAACAATTTTAAAAGGTTTTGGAAATTCTTGTTAAATTTTGATCACTTTTGTTGAGAAAAGTTTTGCATTTAGCCGAATTATTAATTCATTAGGCTATACTGAAAATGGTTTTCATTATTAAAAGCAATCAAAGTAATACTAATAATATAAATTTTAACTTAGTATATCAAAGATAACTTCCAAAATATGGAGAGATCAGACCTAGCTATAGGATGAAAACAACCTAAAATCAAGATATCCGACGTTTATTTTGTTAAAAAAATTGATATGAAGTGTAAATTTTCACACATTTCAGGGTTTTGTGGGTATTTAATAAATGTAAGAGGCCAATATAATACTGTATGTCTACGAATATTTATTCTATTAACAATGTGTTATTTGATTTATAAGAATTTCATTATTAAAATGATTTTTTCCTCTTTGATACCTTAAAAATTCTAAATAAATCAAAACAATAGGTTGAATCACAACATATAATAGTATAATAATATAACTGAACACTCCACACTACACTCTACAATTTAGAGTATAGTGTGGTATTCAAAACTCGGTCCTCAGCTGTTAATATTTTTTCATTATAATTTTAATTTAAAAAAAAATACTATGTTAGCCATAAATACAAAAAATCCATAACATTATTAGCTATAATTTAGCCATGAATTAAAAAATTAATTAATTTTGTCAAAAACACAAAAATGCAATATTTTTCAAAAACGCAATCGGCTCAAAAAATCCTCTAGTACTTTTCTGGCTCAGATAAATGTACATTAGCCATATTTTTTTCAGATTTTTAGTTGAACTCCTTTGGGTAAAAGTGGGACAAGATTATTTTTAGCACATTTTTGGATAAAATCGTGTTAAAAAAACTAAGTTTACAAAACTCCTTTTTTTCCTTAATCTAAGACCTAAGAGCTTTTTTTGATACCACACAATAAATATTTAAAACATTATTTTTTTTATCGACACAAAAAAAATCGACATTTTTCGAAAAACTAATCCGATCAAAAATTACTGTTGAGCTATTCCAGTTTCCATTAATGTTCATCATGGAAATTTTTTGCAGATTTTTAGATTAACCCTTCTAAGTGATAGGGTGGGGACAAAAGTTTTTTTGAAATAATTTTGGCAAAAATCCCATTTAAAAAATGGTTTCATTTGGAATGCCACTTAATATTAAAAAAATATATATAATTGACAGAGGAGTCCGTGTATTCTCGGTGAAACATATTTAAAATAAGATTAATAAATAAAACACTCGGTAAGTTTCACAAATACTGATATTTGTGAAACTTACCGAGTGTTTTATTTATTAATCTTATAAAAAAAATATATATATTTAATTTTATTATAGCCGTGAACGTAGCGAAAACCTGAAGAATAATATGTTGACTGTGTAATAGCACCAAGAAGCCCGTTTGTAAGGTTCCAGTTTATTTGTCAAGCAGTGCATAATTATACAAATCTTGTAATATAGGCTGTGAATACTTTCTTGAAAGCCCATCTCTGCATTATCATTACCTTTACCTGAGCTAGTGGTCTTTTGTTTGATATTGACAACAGATACTAACTAATAGACACATCTCTCAACTACAGACGATCGTATCTAGGGACTTGTTTTATGTGTTGTTATGGATAGTTTCTTACAGATTCTGTCTGTAAGCTTACATGCTTGCCCAGAATTGCACTGTAAGTTACTATTTCGCTGTTATTCTCCCTAGTCATCGTCATTCTCTAGCCAAAAGTTGCGTACTAATATAAAATTAAATCTTGTATTCCGTATGGCGAATCTTATTTTCTTCGATGCTATGTAATATTTCTTTAAGGAACCAAAATAATTGTAAGTAGTGAAGTGTTAAATTTAAAATATTCGTCGTATGTTTTATATTTTTGTAATCCATAAAATTTTATGCTTAACGTGAATAATATCCCTCTTGATTTTAATTACAAAGACGTTAACAACCTTACACAAGTAGTACCAGTTTTAATCACTTCTAAGACTATTAAAAGTAAGTATTGTCATAAACAGACTTTCATAAAGTATATTAAATTTATATGAATAAAAGACAATACCAAAATGTACGGAAAGATTTATATCAAAGGGGGAAACTTCGTCTTAAACTTAAAATTACACATTAAAATTAATATAACTTGGATTAAAAATATGTTACATTAATTTTCCGACCTCAGTAGCAGAACAGTAGCCACATTTCGTTTATTACAAATAATCCCCAGGGACGAATCCTGGCTAGGGCATTGATATAAGGTCTGTTCATAAAGCAAGGGTTTATTATCATCAAACGCAAGCGCAGAGTTGTTTTAGCGCACCTCTACGAGCTTTGCGCTTGCGTCTAACGATAATAAACTATTAGAAAAGGCTCTACGAACAGACCTATTATCGTATCAACTAGTGACTTCATTGATATTATCACCTCATATTCATTAAAATAAACATTACCAATAAAGAAAAAGTTTTTTGATCGCTTTTATTTATTTTATTTCCTGGCACGGCTGCGGAGCCCCTGAGAAGTGCACGCGGAGCACTCAGGGCTCTGCGGAGCACAGGTTGGGAACCGCTGCTTTAGACTATGGCAATCAAAAAATAAGGTAAAGTCTGTTTCTTTGGTTTAGGCGGAACTAGTTTTTCAATTCTACTTACTTATACAGATTAATTGATGCTTTTGATAATTTGGTTTAGCAAAAGCCTACTTCAAACCATAAAAGAAGTGCTTATGACAACTTACAAAAATAAAAATTCCAGTTGGTTCCGCCTAAACGTTTGGAATAGCCTGTACCGGCCGTAAATGAGACTAATATTTGTTAAGGGTATAATTAGATGGCGTTATGGATTCATAATGCTCGGGTTGTTATGCATATGTTTAAATATCTCATATCCTAAGCATTATGAGCAATAACAGCGAAGTGAAAAATAAATATTTTATCTACCATTAAGGCTACCTTAGATACAGAACTCCAATAATTATCGGATATTTTAACTGAGTGATAGGTATTAGGTATATAGATATTTATTCATGATGGTTGGATTTTGTTAATGTAAGTACCAGAAGTGATTAAATCATAACTGTTTTCAGAAAAACAGTAATTCATCCTGTCGTAATGCATTTTATGTATTCCCCTGATATTGTACGAGTCGTTTCTATTTTGTTTTCATCTATAAACTGAGATATCTCATTTCAAGCGCCTTCATACTTTTATGCATTTCGTTCGCATATAGCACAAACCTTACAACGTATAACGCTGCATTTCTCATTCTGTCTTTTCTCATATACACTCGTCAGATACCTCATTTCCATAGCTGTCAATCCACTTTTATGCCTGGTATTCCATACACCACGACAACTACACTGATCTACACGATCAATAACCGCGCGAAAGCCAAACATTTTCCAGATTTGCTTTCCTATTTCCACCTGCGTATATCAGATCACATCACAAGTTATAATCTACGTAAATTGATGTGTTGTATTAAAACTAGAAATTAATATCAGTTTACAACATATCGATAGTTAACTTCGTTGGTAACTTCGGATGTCTTACATCGATATCGCATGTTAAAAAAAAAACATGATTTGCAACATGGATATTTCTATAAAAATATTGTTGTTGATATACGTACAACAATAAAATAAAATAAAAACACTGTCATTGTATTACATAATTTCTCTTTCATTTTAAAAGTTTTTATAGAGGAAAGATGATTACCGAAGCTGTCTATAAAATCACCATCAAGATGAAACAAAAAAAAAAAAAATAAATAAAAAAAAACATTCAAAATATAGCTGGAAGTTCCAAAAAATAACACCTTTCAGCAAAGAAAAACTATAACACCTAGTGGAGGAAACTCGGCTAATATCGTGATAATATGAAAAAATTGATGTGAAGTGTGAATTTTCACACAATGCAGGGTTTCGCAGGTATATAATAAGTGAAGGCGGCATGCTGAGTGTGTAGGACAAATTTTGCTTTGTTATAATCACGGCAAAATGAACGATATTTTTAAAATAATTTATCGTCTGTTAATCTAAGAACTTTAAAAAGAAATTTTATGTTAAAATATTGTTTTGTTAATTTTAATTCGAATATCTAATACCATTATTTTTGTCGTCTATCTGTCTGTCTGTTCGGTAAAAAATGTAGCCAAACGGCTAAACCTAGAGAGTTGAAATTTGGCATGCTTATACAACTCCTTGACCCGGACGTAGGAAAAATACTAAAACATTTAAAAAGACATATCCCTCTAAAAATATAAACAAATATGTGCTCGTCGAAATTTTTCTTTTTTTTAAATTTTGAGTAGGGTATCAAATGAAAGCCCTTAGTACGTGAATTAACGATCAAAATTTTATTTTTGCCAAAATTGAACAAAATTAATTTTGTCCCACACCCTGTAACCCAGATGGTTTAAACTAAAAATCTGAAAAAAATTCTAAGTAATGTACATTGGTGTGACATTCCTGTGTACACCGGAATAGTACAACAGGAATATTTGATCAGATTATGTTTTCGGAAAATAACGCCTTTTTTGTGTTTTTTTGTTGACGATGTACAAAAGTTATGGTTATGTCACACTATACTAGAAGGCGTATCCTGGTCTAGTGGTTAGCTTGCTCGCTTGCTATGCAGCAAACTGGGGTTCGTTCCCGGGCAGAGGAAACAATATTAGTTTTTGTTGTTTTTTTTTTTTCATTTTTATTTTGTTTAAATTATTTTGTCAAAATTGTAGTTATATTTTGGCAAATGTTGCAATTATTTTTAAGAGCGTAAATTTAATAACCAGTTGGAATTGTTGGAATTATATTTTCATTCTATGTGTCATGTATACGAAATCAAAGGGGCGGAGCATATGATTTAAAACAACCAATGGAAGCCATAGGCGCAATTTTCAAAATCTTAATGAACCATGCTATATAAAAATAAATACTGCACATATTTAGAAACTTAATAATGGTATTAGGTATTCGAATTAAAATTAACAAAAAAATATTTTAACATAAAATTTGTTTTTAAAGCTCTTAGATTAACAGACGATAAATTATTTTAAAAATATCGTTCATTTTGCCGTGATAACTACAAAGCAAAATTTGTCCTACACACTCAGCATGCCGCCTTCACTTATTATATACATGCGAAACCCTGCAATGTGTGAAAATTCATACATCACAACAATTTCTTATTAAACATATATTTGTTTATATTTTAGCTTATGTTTAACTAAAAAGAAGGTCCGAAGGTAAACTGTACGGTTGCTTCATTTTAAGTGATGGTGACGTATTTCAATATGTCCAATACACAGCGAGAGGTTGCTATGTTAAATAACATAACAACCTGTACGAACGCTGTTTATTAGGCATACGTAAGTAAGTCACCCTCGCCCGAAGTAAGACAACCAAATAGTCTACTAACCGTGAGTTTGATACTTAAAATTGCGGAGTTAGAATTAACCCTAACTTGTCCTGCTTATATTATTCTTCTTCTTCTTTGAGTACTGATTTACTTTCTACTTATAATTGTCCACTTTCATTGCACAGTAAACGCGTGTATTCTTTCGTTTTCCATACGACTATTCCTAATTCCTTACTGGCTTAAGAAATCTATTTGTTCAATAATTATTAAACTTGCGAAACTTGTTAATAAAAAAATCAACAACTAACGAGACCAATGACATCCTGATTCTAAATTGCGAAATTACAAAGTAAACAAAATCATAAATTAGCTAATAATTTGAAAGTAACACTTTAATTTCACACTCAGTAAATATTTACTTCCACAAATTTTAACAAAATTAAAAGAAACAAAAATATAATAAACACGGAAATCAAATAAAATGAAAATGAAAGTTAAATAATTAAATAACGCATATTTTACATTAATGTACTTTTTTATATTATTAATAGCTGGTATGCCCATTGTTTCCCACAGTGTTTTTTTCATCTAACCAAAACATTACACTTTAAATCATATTAGGGTATTTAAATATCACAAATTTAATTATTGTAATTTCGTTAGTTTTTGTTATTTATTATTGCATAATATTAAACTAAATATTTGCTAAGAATATTTACAGAACCGAATTAAGATTTTATTGAAATTCGAAAGATATCTTCAAGCGTATGAGCGGATCATTCTACTCCATCTGGAATTGGTGTCTGTAGAGTCTTGTTGAATCAACGACTCATGTTATCGCCACCACAAATGAAGCATCTCTCTTTTCCTGCGTCTCTCACCTATCAACTTACTACCACAGCCCAGAACGTAAATTCACTGTTAACAGAACGCTTGAGTATTTTTAATTTACAAAAATTATTTCTTCAGATATAAAAAAGAGGCTTCTTCCTGCGGAAAGATTTTCTGAGGACGTTCGTGCAAAGCAGAATGCCGTACGATAGTTAAGAACAGAGTTCTTATTAGTTATGTTTTCATGGCTTTTTTTCATATATATTTGAAAGTTTTCGCACGATTTTAATTATTTTAAAAACATCAGGGACTGTGGCAATCATAAAAACCGGCTCATGTTACCATAAACCAGTGTTTTCCAAAGGGTATGCTGCGGTACATTAATGTGCCGCAAAAATTTCCAAATCTGCCACAATATCTTTTAAAAAAAGCGTCGTTTTTATTTTAACATCATTGTCCAAATATACGTACAATACCATTAATAAGAATAAAGTACACGAAGGATCTTTTTATGACGAGTTTAAACTGACATATCCTGAATACAGGGGCGTCTGCATTCAAATTTTTTTCTTGTATCACTACTAGACCGGGAGCTCATGACATTTTTGGTCTCCGATTTCATACAGCATGCCTTTTGGAGGAGATAATATTTACCCTGTGACAACAAAAAAGGGATGGTACTAAACCTCTGCACGCTTTCCGGTCATAGGGAAAATTGCATTTCCACTTGCACAAAATTTTTGTGTTTTTCTCTGATTTAATATTGCTTGCCCTTTTGTCAAAAGAAAGTTATAACAAATTTAAAGTTTTTTAATTATAGGCATGCTGTATGAAAACGCGAAAAATCATATTTTTTTATTACAAGATCCCATGACCGTTTGAGCCCTTTGGGACCCTCCGAATCGCATGCATATATTTAAAAGACTTTAAATTTGTTATAACTTTCTTTTGACAAAAGGGCAAGCAATATTAAATCAGAGAAAAGCACAAAAATTTTGTGTTTAAGTGGAAATGCAATTTTCTCTATGACCGGAAAGCGTGCAGGGGTTTAGTACCATCCCTATTTTGTTGTCACAGGGTAAATATTCTCTCCTCCAAACAGCATGCTGTATGAAATCGGAGACCAAAAACGGTCATGAGCTCCCGGTCTATACGTAGGTGTGCCGCGAAATTTTTCTTCTTTGACAAATGTGCCACGAGAATAAAAAGATTGAGAAACACTGCCATAAACGATGGTATGAACACGGTGGTATAAGTTTTTTGTTCTTTTTAACCGGTGCAGCGTTTTTCGGTTTAGAGTTAACATATATCACCTCAAAAACGAGATTTTCGTAGTCCTGCATCGCCGATTCAAAGCTATTAAATTTTAGTCCGTTCATGTTATCCTTAAGTTGGGACTATAAGGCGGATGAGTAATTTCATCCACTCCTGAAGCAACCAAGAACTCGGTAGTCCTAGCTGCGGTATATTGTCGTGCATTGTCGTGATGAAGAATTCTCCCTTTTGATCGTTTTTCGCGTACTTTTTGGAACACATCCTGCATACAAATTGTGGTACACCATTCAGCAGTGACTGTATGACAATGTTTCAGTAGAACAGTAGCAATATGAGTCGTACGTCCAAAGAATGAAGCAACCACGTTCTTGCTAGTGCTCCGTGTACTTTTCACTTTGACTGGTGTGTCTCCATCTGGGAAAATGCCCTGAGCCGACTGCCGTTTACTTTCTGATTCGTAGCAGTAAAGCCATGTTTCGTCACCAGTTACTATATCGTAGGCTGCTTTTGACTGGCCTCCGTTAAAATTTCTTGCATTGGCAGAGTGGAGGATTTTCTTGCTCCACTCCATACTTGCCTCTTTTGAACATCAGTTAACTGGTGTGGTATCTACCGGACAAAAATTTTTCTGATGTTCATGTATGTCGTTATTGATTCCAGTCATAAATGTGCCGAAGGATGCCTCAATATCCCTGTACGTGCAGTGGTTATCCACCTCCAACATAATCTAGACTTCGTCGATAGATTTTGGAACGACATAAAAAACGACCTTCACGATGTTCGTCTTTAAAAGATATCCTCCTACGCTGGAACTCATTGAACCACCGTTCTACAGTAGCCAAGGATGGTGCTTCTAATTTTCGACCTTTCACAAACTTCTTGTAAGTAACAAATCATTAATCTTGCTCTGTTAAATGTCCCCTTTTAGGTATATTAAAATTATTAATTACATCATTATTAATAAAATTTAATCTGTACATGTATTAAACAAATTTTTTATGTAAAATTTTTTGAAAACTTCCAACGTTATCAAATTTTAATTGTATGAAGTTATAACAACGTAATTTTTTTCCATAAAAAACAGAATATTACTTTTTATTTTCCGTTGTTCTGCTGAAAAATTTTAAATTGACTTTATATTTTTTATGATATTTAATTGGAAATGTTATATCTACGTTGCAATTCGGTTCCGTACAAAATTACTATGTGTTTGATGTTTTAAACTGTAATGAGAAATTTTAAAATTTAATGCAAAATGTTTGTTGACATTTTGTTTGATAACCGGAACTCTAAATATTAAGTGTCATTAGATTAAAGTATTGTTACACTACGGTACTGTAAGATTGAGCCGCCGATCGGAAGGATCGAGAAATCTGAATTAGTATCGATAAGGTGCGGATTATTTTTAACAAAGATTACGGCTTCTAATATAAAAACAGATGGAAGACGGACTTTGACGATACAGAGGATCTACCCCAAAACAAATAGCCATAGCACATTGTTGTATGAAGCGTTCCAAAGTAAGCAGCTCTGAGTATATAAGCAAAAACCATATAATCATGGGACAGTAAAATATTATTGTACTGACTTTTGTTATCTTAAGTAGCGTATCAATTCTGAGTGAAACATTTGTTTTAAAAATAACACAAACACTATTTTCACATCTGATCATTGGACATTTATTTTATTAACTTTTCTGTATTATCTGCTCGCGGAGCACCAGTAGATGCTCCGCGGAGCACAGTTTGGGAAACTCTGATCTACATTATGAGGTAAGTGTGAAATATAATCAACATACAGACATATAGCATTATTTGGAAAGAAGACAAATTATTTACATACAAGATAAATAAAACTGGGCCAAGTATAGAACCTTGTGGGACTTCGATGTTACACTGTTGCTTGTGAGATCTGTAATAATTATGATTTTGGCAAACAGAAACAACTTGTTCTCTATTACACAAAACTGTATCTATATGAGGTACCCATACCAGTATTTCCAACCCAAAATTAACGCGAACCGGCAAATTAACAATTTCTTTTTACGGAAATCCATAAATTATTTATTTCTACGCGAGCCAGTGAAAATATTATTTCAAATATGACTTGTTGTAAAAAACTGCAAAATAGTAGTTAAAATATTTAAAAATGTAAACTTACCATTTGAAGATAATAAGTTTGAGAACAACTTTATGATTAATAATTGACAGTACTGCCAACTGTTGATAGACAACGTAGAATTCTAAACAAATCAACTATGAAAATATTGTTCAATAATTAATTCTTGTTACGTCTAATGATTGTATAAACTATCATTTTGAAACATTTTTTTTTTTCAATTATTATATAAATAATTAATATTTCATATGTAATATTTACACGTTTAACTAATCAAATATGACCGTGAAATGCCATTGGAAAATAAAAACAACATATTCTGCATCCTGTCAATATTTTCCTACTTTGAAAACTTACGAGGAAAACGTGCTTAAGTTTTTCAGCATAAATTGCAACAGCGTATCGTCTTTCGGGATATGGGCGTACGCGGGAATATTTCCAAAGCGAAATCAAAAGAAATTAAATAATAATACGAGGTAGATGTTAAAATTTTCAGGCCTAACTAGGTTCCAGGGGGTGACAGAAATAAAAGGATGCAGTCCTTTTTCAATATACATATACCCTAATGCAGAAATATAGTGCGTTCGAAGGTGAGTTTGCAGTATAGCTCTTATGGAAAATGGGAGCGGTGTTGCCAAATGTTGTAAAAGTGTCAAATGTGTCAGTTATAATAATATGAAAAACTCGTATGATTTACAAAAATCAACTCTTATAAAACTGAAAATAACACTCAACAAAAACAAATGGCCATTTGTAGAATACTGCGTCTTCACAGATCAGCGCGTTTTAGAGCTGGTAGCGTCGACAAGCAAGAAAAGGATAGTGTCATTGCGTAAACCCATTAGAAAGTATGAAAAAGAACTACTCCATATGCCCTGTACTGCAAACTCACCTTTGAACGCACTATAGTAATAAAATCACGTGAAAGATTGAAGTCGATACCCTATTGGCTGTCACATAAATTTAAGTGCTCAACAGCCAACGAACGACGAGAGTTCGACAAAATTATCATGTGAACATTGTATGATTACTACTTCTTGATTCTGAATAGAGTATAGTCTCCTTGTACATGCTTCTTACTTTACATTAATATTTCAAAAACTGAAATATGGTTTGCAGTTTTATATGAGAACTGCTCATAAACTGCCTCCTGCAACTGTTCATCACTATTAAATTTACTACTAAGGTTTATTTTGTATTTTGAATACAAGTAATAGTCACTGAGGGCCAGGTATGGGTTATGGAGTGGGTGGTTAAGCTCCTTAAACCCTTTCACAGCATCCTTGGCAACAACGGTCATGTGAACTAACGCATTATTCTTTAGAAGGTGAACACTGGCGCTTGCCGCGCCTCTTTTTCTTGAATACATCGCGCAACTTTTACAGCTATCCGGCGTAGTACTCCACCGTTCACTGTCGTGTTTCTCTCCTTAAAGTCGTTCATTAAGATTCCTTTCGAATTTATTGGTCGACTGGGATATCTTTGCTTTCCTCTGTGTGTTTGTCTAGCCCAGGCGGACACCCAGAGGAAGGGGGCTGACGAGCTTGAGCCTTCCCCCTCAAACATTCTTGAAACACGCTTTTAAGGGATGTATTTTTCTTATTATTAAACGGGAGCTCCCTCAAGAAAAATATTGGTTTCTGAGCTACCCTAAGAAAAAAAAAAAAAAAATGCCCCAAGCAAAAAATGTGGCTGCGCGCCTGTTTTGACCCACGCCATGATTTTTATATATATATATATAAGGATCATAATACAGGATCCAGAATTGTTTTGTATTTGTTCGTAGTTTGTAGTTTCTTCGAAAATACAAAATATCATAACGCAAAAGCAATTAACGAGACTTGTGGTTTCAGTGAATTGTCGTATCTTGTTTGCCCTAGAAACCAAAATAGGGCCAGTGGTACTGTAAAATTTATGGGCCAAAAATTGTAAAATCGTAAAAAACATCGCAGCTTTTTACTAAAAACTGTTTGTTTCCGATTCCCCTCTGCTATTTACATGGAAATGTAGATTAATATGGGGGTCCTCAGATCCTTTTCCCCCTGGAACGAACAATTTCGCTGTTTAACAAATGTATACGATGTTAATAAAGCCACTGTTCAAAGGAAATTCCTATATTTTCCAAAACTATTTAACGCGTCAAATAAAAACAAAATTTCCAAAAAACCATCAAAAGTATTTTTTCGCCAGTTTTAGCACAATCTATAAAGAAAAAAAAAAACTTTCTCTGCCCCTTATACGCCTATCTAGGCGTTGAGAACCTATTATTTTATTTTTATAAAGAAGAACAACCCTCAGAGCCCATAACTTAAAAACTAAGGGAACTATGGATATGTATTTTAGGTTGTAGAACACGAAGAAGTATCCATTCAGGGATAAGATGTACAGTTTAAATACAATACGCCAAAAAACTGCTCTCAGTGGCCATAACTGAAATACTAGATAAATCGTCTTACCTCGAAGACGCGACAATTTTTTGGTTTTCCAATAGTGCTTCTAAAAACGAAATGTACAAATCAATGTTTTTTTATTTCCAATTAGTTTTATTGTGAACTCCCCGTATTTAATATCTAGATCTGTGTTCGACTTTACTGTCCGTCAATTTTATTAATTGAATTCCATCCATTGACATAATAAGGTTGAATGTGGTCTTGTGAATTCAGTTTGATAAATGTACTTTGTCCCCAAATAGTAAGATGGTATTTATAGTTGACAATGAATATGGAATGAAGTATGCATTTATATTTAGGTCAACACTGTAGAGTGTTCAATCGAGATGACGTTAATAAATGGCATACCGTTCATACTGGGTAACTTGAGAGAATTCATCAACTCGATTACTTTTAACTAAGGCGATTACTTAACTTACAAATTAATAACAAATAGCTAAAAAAAAAACTTAAGCTGGACTTTATAAATATTTTGTCAGTCACAAAATTAATATAAATGAGTTCGGGGGCAACATATCTGGCAAATATAATCTTAATTTATAAAGCTGTATTCAAACAAAGTAAGGAAGATCTTCAAAGAAAGAGAATTAAAAAAGAAGCAGAGATAGCGGCTTAAGATGAATGAATCGAAAACTAAATATAAAGTGTTCAAAAGACCTATACGTAGAGTGAAGGTTTCTTAGTCAGGGAATTAAATTTTCGGGAAAGTAGAAGTTTCACGTACTAAGGTGCCAATGCTAATCGATCAAATGATCTTATAGAAGAAATATGAAGACGTATAATTCTTTCTAACAGATGTTATTTTAGTCTTTAAAAACATTCAAGATCAAGCACTTTGAGTAGGGACCTGAAATGCATCCTCTATCAATCTCTAATTAGACTTGCATAGCTAAGAAACATGAGGCATGACGAAAGAAACTGAAAGACTATTCAGGCTGCTTCTAAAGAAAAATACTTCGCCGCATTCTTGGATCAGTTCGCGACAAAAATGGTTGCAGCATAAGATATAACTATGAACTACACAAGATTAATCAAGAATAGGATGTAAACAAAATGGTTAGAGCAGGAAGACTCCGATGGATAGAAGATATACAAAGAACCAACAACAGTAGTAGTACAAAGAAGTCAACAAAAACTTATCTTAAGAACTCCGTTTGGTAAAGAGAGGCAGGCAAACCGCGCACAATGTTGATGGACAATGAGCAGCACGACCTACAACAGCTGGGTATCAACAATTGGCGGGAAGTTTTCATGGATAGATTTCTACGGAAGAGGTTAATAAAGGTAGTCAAAAACCAGGATGGGTTGTATGTAGTGCCAGAAGAAAAAGTAATCAAACAGTTCGTATAGTCCGGGAGGCAGCGTTGTAAGTGACCAAGTCATTTCATCCCGATTGATTTCTATTGGAAATTATTCCTTTCGGGTAGTAAGTTGATGATCTAGGCGTCAGCTGTGTTGGTAGTGGTGGGGCTGGTCGAGAAAAAATGTACATCTTGTAAAAATAAAATCCAAGTCACTTCAAGCCACTTAAAAATTTGCAGTATTTGTTTAAGTGATAATAATAATAATAAAAAAAGTGAGCTACGTGCGTAGTGGGGGATTACACGTCATTCGCTTGTAAAAACCTGTCATAAAAAAAAAATGATGTAAAGTCATTTCAAATTCAATGAAACTTATACATCGAACTTATTATATAATTAGAATAATAAAAACAACAATCAGCTGTTTGCACAAAGGGGTTAATATCCTTTTCACACTAGATCTTTAAGACGAGTGAACTTAAAGTTCACCAATGTTTAAGATCGGTATGCTTTCACACTTGATGTTTAAATCTCTGGTGCTGTCATCAGCTACAGTAATTTTGTCCTTAAGTTACCGTCATGAAATTACCAGTTTTGACCTGTCTGCGCAGACGCACATTTTGAATTATTATAAACAATTAAGGATATTTCATTTCATTCTACAATAAAGGCACTACAATAAAGAATATATTACACCTGTATTAACATGTAAGTCGATACATTTTATCTCAATTATTGTAGCTCTGTATTTTATTAAACACATTATTAAAATAAATAATTTTATTATAACAATAAGTATAAACTTCTTATAACGTCGATATAATACAGTATTCTTGTATATGATAATATAAAATGTTGACAGCACAAATTCAAGGAGTATTTTTTTATAATAGAAATTAAGTTGGCAATGCGTACGAAGTTTAAGACGCAGATCTCTGTCTTAAACATCGCTTGTATTTAACCGAGGCCATACAGTTTCACATTAGCGTTTAAAGATACATTCACTTTAACATCCGATCTTAAAGATCTAGTGTGAAAAGGGTATAAGACCGTCAACTGAGGGATTATAATTGCTGAGCGAGTTTATAAGCATTTTATAATGTAATCAATGATGTAACTGACGATCTTTACCCCGTTATGTCAGCAGCTGACGATTATTTTTATTTAATATAATATGTAAACTATTCATTATAAAAATTTCAAGTGGCTTGAAATCACTTAGCTATAATTTCATTGTTTTAATCGATTTTTTATATTGTACTCATTGTATTACTAAAATATGTGACCGGCCGAGTTAGCTCGGGTACGGTCTTTTTGGATCAAAACGTGTGGCCCGAGTTACCTCGGGCCTGGTCCTTAAGGGGTTAAATAACTACAACTTTTTAAACGTATGTTGATCACGTGAATCTACCACTTTCATTCGAAAATAATTTAACCAGAGACATGTATTAAACTGTACATCTTAACCCTTGAATTAATACTTTTTCGTGTTCTACAGTACGATTTTCGTAATTGCTTTTTGTACTGAAGATGGACAAGGCTTCCGCTACATTACAACGTGTCATAAACGCAAATAGTGCTACCAGCATTGTAAAAAAGAGAGCACGAACTTTATTTAAAAGTTCGTTTAAAAAAAGTTTATTTAAAAGTTCATATTAAAGCGTGGTAGATTATTAAAAATTGTCTTTGTCAGACGTACATCGTCCATATGTTTGATATGGGAATTTCATTCGCTTCCCGTATCTTCTGCATTCTAACATCGAAAAACAATCAAAATTTATTTTGATTTTTAAATAGATTCTCTCGTGTGAAACAATGAGTCTAGCAAGTCTAATATTGTTAAAATGTCAGTAGATATTACTTGAAATACCAAAGTTCGTACCTAATATTACAATATTGAATCAATTTTCTTTGAACCACAAAGATGAACTGAAATTATATTTAAAAACGAACAAACAATTCTAGAATTCTCTACATCATCACGTATCCAATATATCAAAATGATTATTTTCCATATATGTCAAATCTGGTAAAATGAACCTGTGCTCGTACTAGATATGAAGAAAGTAATATATGAAGCGTAGTTTAGCGGGTAGCGAACCCAGAACTATTCAACAATATGAAGATTTCTCATGAAAGGTGCAACGTTTGACACAAACATATGAATATATAATGAACCCGACAAAAAGGAAGATTTTTCTACGCCGAGATTTGTCAGAAACATGGCATCTATTTCAGTGATATCTATACATTTGCAGGAGATGATAAATGTTCAGATATCAAAATCGTTACAAAGGACTGCCAGATATGCTTTACTCCAAATATACATATGTCGCTATAATTTATTAAAAATCAACGCGTTTGGAAATTCTGAACAAAATTGAACTTTATGTAACAAAGATGAGAAATATACATACCTTGACAAAGCGAGAATATCTAAAGCTACGTTCACAGCTCTAAAATTAATAGACTATATGCTATGAGTTGTTCACTATCTAGGATGATTAAGTAAAGGATGCGCCATTCGTGTGTAAAATGTGTGGAAACCCTTACTGAGTGAGAAAGATATATATCGCGGTACTGCGTACACACGTAAGACGCTATTACTGTGCTAAATTGTTAGATATACACAAGGTGGCGAAAAGAAAAATGTTCAGACTTGTGATATTTCAAAACGAATAAAAATATGTGTATCTATTTGTGTTATATATTTTATTTCCATACTTTCATTTAATCAATTATCACAACCAAATAAAAATTATCGGTTGAATGTTACTCTACGGTCCGCTCGAACTTCATTCAATTCTATCCCCTCTCCTACTACTATCGTAAGTGTCATGCATGCTCAAGACACTAAATAATTCAAGGATTATCAGTTGTTCTAAAACAATGGTTTCTGGTTTATAAATTCATACATAATGATACACAATTTTAATTGCGCTAATATGGGGGAAAATAAAATACTATGCACCTAAAAACAAGATAATTAGGTTAGTTTTAGTTGGTAAACGTCTAAAACCGAGCGGAGCGAGTTACCCATCTTCTAGTTTAATGACAAAACACTATCTTAGGTTAGGTTATGTTAGTAAGGGTTTGGTTAGAAGAAGCCGAGCAAAGCAAGCTACCCATCTTCTAGTTTAATGACAAAACACTATCTTAGGTTAGGTTATGTTAGTAAGGGTTTGGTTAGAAGAAGCCGAGCGAAGCGAGCTACCCATCTTCTAGTTTAATGACAAAACAAACTAACACTAAAATAACAATGCCACAGTAGCGTAGGTACTATTCCCTAGTTAAACCAAGACCGGTGAGTACGTTTTAGGACCACTGGTAAAACACGTGAGCTGTCGTTTACAGCAAGTAGGTGGAGTGGATAGAGTTATATGAAGTTAGAGCGGACCGTACAGTAACATTTTACCAAATTATCAAACCATGCCTTATAGGTAAGGATTAGAATATTTCTATGTAATGTAAAAAGTATATATCAAAATTAACCCCTCTGCGCCCCATCCGCCCATATATTTCATTTTGTACATCCGTCTTTCAATACTTCATTAATCGAACGATAAAAATTAAATTAATTTCTGGTTTGTGGGGGGATACTCAAAGGATGTGGCCCTTCAACGTCTTATCGGAATATTTGAAAAGGACCCATAGCTAGCCACCTCTGGTATTTTGAATCATTAAATTTAATAGAGATTCTTGCAATCGGGCCATAGTCATGTAATTTTCGCAACAAGATGTTTGGGTAGTATTATTTGGCACTAATATTTTTAAAGCTTATTTTAGTTTATTGTAACTACCATTTCATCCTTTAACTGACTGATTAAATTCATAATACTGCCTCCTTTATTGGCAGCCTTTAATTTTTAAAATATCATTAAAGATTGTTTTAATGACAAATAATATTATTTTAAAATGATTAGATAAATTTTAAATACACATTTATACAGTTTCAGATCCGTTTGACACGATACGTAAAAAATTAACACCGTGTTATACAAATTTCTCAAATATGTTATAAAATTTGCTGTGAAATTACGAGATTTTCGAATAATTTCTAAGAAATTCCATAATTATTTTCATTTAAAAATACGCTTGTTTCAAATTCAAATGTAGCACATGCGCATTACGTAGTTGCAGTGTGCACAGTACAGACATATATTGCCTTCTTTCTCAACAGGGGTTTCCACACAATCGTCAATGTTGTTAGTATACGAATAGCGCATCCTTTACTTAATCATCCTAGTTCACTATTGATTATCACAAATAGGTTTGTCGTATGGCTACGCAAGCGACCGTTCGCAGCTCTAAATTTAATAGATAGATAATTGTTTATTCATGCCTTTCGGCCTTGAATTTGTACTTTTCTTTTGAATTTGAAATTTTCCCAAAATACCATTTGTGTGATATCACATTCAATAATAATAATATATATTTCTAACAAATTAACAGCAATTACGTCAAAATTAAACAATAATTCAAATATTCAAAACAAAATACGTATTCTGGCTCATTGGACTGCGCTTCCTAGTATTATCTTGTTTCTCTCCTTTAATACCTCTCTTCTTTGGATGACCTCCTTCATCCACAGATAGCCACTACCTGCCTCGTCCAACACTCTGTGTATATCCCTTCGTTCCTCTCCCACTCCACTGCAGGACAGTAGGTGTTCTATTGTCTCGGTGGTTTCCACGCATGTTCTGCTTCACCTTCAGTTCTCCAGAAGAAGCTAGCCCGTTTTTCATTACCACACCGGAATCTAGCGATGGTCTTGTGATTTTTTCCTTTTGGCTTGGCGAGGTATAGGGGCACTGAGGGAACTTGTATGTTCTTGTATCTCTGATTATACCTTGATTTCTGGATTCTGTTTTGTTGCTCCTGTCTCTGTACCTGTCTGTCTCATTCCTCTAATATTTATTCTAGTTCTTCTCCTCCTTCTTGTTTTCTTCTTATCTCTTCTATACCATATCCATTTCTTTCGAAATATTTCTTTCTGTCTTGTCTCCAGCTGGTTCTTTGGCTTATTTGTTTATCTTTTCGGCATTCTTGTAATATGGGGTTGTTGTTAGCTTTAATCTTCTTTTCGTATTTTACCGCTGTTATATCTAAAGCTATGTTCACAGCCCTAAAATTAATAGACTATATGCTATGAGTTGCTCAATATTGATTGTCACTAATAGGTTTGTCGTATGGTAACGCAAGCGACCGTTCACAGCTCTAAATTTAATAGATTATACGTTATCGACTGTCGACTGTTTACCAAACTCATAGTTAGTGCGTTGTTTTATTGAGACAGACATACAGCTGTCTCACTTTACATAACCTAAAAAATACTGTCACACAAATTTCAACAAATTTAGGAAATCGTGAAACGAAAAAAAATTTCTGTAGTTGCGGTTATAATTTTATTATTAAAATTTAGTAAGAAATCACGATTTCACTGATGTCAGGTTTCTAAAAAGTCACTTAAATGCTTTTATTCCATCGTACTTGGTTTGTAAAAACATTCATGTCACAACATTCGTTACGCATTAATTTTAATAGCTGTGAACGCTATCTTAAATGTTAAAACTATCTATTAAATTTATTCACAACATACAGTGCATAGTAAACTAATTTTAGAGCTGTGAATGCAGCCTTGCTGGGGTTATTTCATGTTTGAAGAACTAACAAGAACAAGAACTAACTGGATATTTGACGTTTGGTATGTGAAAATTTTAAATTCCAACAGTGAAATCATGGAAACGAATGAAATGTCAAAAATAAAATAATTTTTACAAATACTTTAATTGCAAAAAAATAAATAAATGGGAAATTTGTATTAAGAATGACACAAAAAATCAAAATATAAAGAAAACGATATTTAAAAATGATATTAACCTTAACCAAAAATGTTTATTGTAAGTATGATTTACAAAGCTTAAATAAAACGGCCAAAAAGAACGATTCAAATGATGAAAGTAACTAGATTGTAAAATCTAGTTGCGCCTAATCGTTTGGAATAGACTATGTATATGTAGTTTTTGAGTGAATATAACCTCAATATAGAACCTCAAAGGAAATAAATCAAAAATGTAAAGCCAGATTTACAAGTTCACATGGCTCCGTAAAAGTCTATTTACACCACAACAGTCACGAAAGTAGCCAGATCTAATTACGTATTGCAAAATGAGACAAATTATTGAGAACTGACAATCTCGAATACGCAGTCTGGTGGTCAAATATTGTACTAGGCGCTCTAGTACTGTTTGAATTTATTTCATATGTTCTAGTGTTGAATTTTTTGTCGATAGAAGTTGTGAAAAATTATAAAAGTAAAACAAATTATAGTGTTTTTGGCTGTCATTCAAGACAGGCCAAAGATAGGCATTTAAGTTTTTTTTCTTTTCTTAAGAAAAATGGAGGGAAAGTTAATATTAAGTCCAGACTGGAAAAACATTTGGTTATGGACAGGAGGAAGGCATGGAAATATATTTTGAGTTAAAAAGTAACTGATACTATACGAGGTTGTTCATTAAATTTTTTGCAGAAAAACAAAACTGCACTAATATGCTTGCACCTGCAAGTTGCATATTTAACTTTTAGCTGTTCCTGTCCAACTTAAACTAATTTTATTTCATGAGGCAATGAACATAATGCACTTGTTTGGAAAGAGAATCCATATATAGTAAATTCAGATGATGGAATTTCAGATGTACCACATAAAATTACGTGCCCGGCATTTAACACCTGCTCAACTACAAATTACACTTCAATAAATCTACTGAAATTAAACTTTAAATATACATGTGTAGCGCTTAAAAATTAAAAAAATCCGCAAATATTTCCTCGCATTTTCATAAAAAAAAATGTACCGTGCTTAAATTAACCTGTTCGCTATTAGCATATTGACAGCTGAGAACTAGAGACAACAGCCATATTGCCTTGGAGCACAGCGCCGCCACCGGTAATATCACTTCTCAATCCCAATATTCTCCTCCCAACGGAAATTCAATTTAAGCAAAAAGGTGCATTTAATAATATGGATAGATACTGTAAATTCTTACATTTTACAAAGTATTAATTCAGACTTTGATATTAATCCACGTCAATTTTAACAATTCAACCTCCAGTGACAAATAGTGTAAACATCAAAAATGCACATTCAGTAAAAATAGATAGTAATAATTTATTAAAAAACAAACTTTTCTGACATGTAGATGTAACAATGCATCATGCAACGAAGCAGACAGAGAGAAACACAGTACAAATAATGCACGTTTCTGACTCGTCCTGTTATTCTGACACCACGTAAAATATGAGAGTTCATATTGACATTTTGGATTACACTAATTGTACATCTGCAACAGTAATTCCAACTAACAGATTCAACACGAATTATTTTTATATTAATGAATTACTGTGTTTACATTTCCAAGCGAAGGACTATCGTTTCCATTATTCAGAACGCGATGTCATGGACTTAGATTAAGACCTTAATTTTGCAACTGAGATTTTGTTGCATTATTTGTTTCTTGTTTGTAGAATGGATTATATTTTTACTTTTATTAAATTCTGAAAGAGATAAATTATATATTTTTATAAAATATATTCTGAATGATTTATTTTTAGATTAAAAATAAAAATAAGTTTTTTGCTTGGATTGAAAATGGATCTGTAATTTATAAACAAGGATATTTTTTGTTTAAATCTACTGTTATTAATAGATCTGTTTACAATAAAAAGGATATTACTCATTATAAGAAAAACACTTCTTCCTATTTTTATCTGCCACTTCTTTTCCTTAAGTTAATATTTTTCATAGAATATTTTTTAAATTTCTTGCAAAAATAAACCAATTTTAATTAAATACGCCTTTAAAGTGCCTTCCATTTTGATTTAAACAATTTCATATTCTTTCTCTTGAGCTATCTGTAGCTCAGAGCATAACATAAATAAAAATAATTAAAAATATTTAAATTTCAAGCCGTACTTTTAAGTTTAACATTGGTCAAACGGCATTTTCTCCAGGCGTATAAAATAAAATATTTTTACCCTTAGACTATAACAATTCTATTTCTAATTTCCTATACTATTTGCCATCTGAGAATTAAGTTACGTCACTACGTGAGTATCTACGTGAGTATCTACGTGAGTATCGACTAACTTAAGTAAACTGCTATACACAGCTATAAATACCTTGTTGTGTGTCCTTTTTGTCTTTTTGTCAATAACTAAGGAAATCAAGAAATAGAAAATAAAACGAAGAGAGTATATACTTCCATCAGCACAAAGAATTTCTTTTATTCTCTCATTTTTATCAAAATGAAATCTCAATATACTATGCCTTCCTAAATGGAATAAGCCAATAAGCTCAATAACAATAATGTATACAATTTATTGTTTTATGTCAAAGTATACAAGGCATAAATTAAATTTAAAATTTTAATTTACATAATTCCAAAATTATTATTCATATCTGTCATTTATTCTAATTTATTTGTCCCCCAATTTAATCCAAATTTTGATTAAAAATACGAATAACATAAGTTAAATAGAATTTTGATTGAAGACACCCGGATACAGTTAAATTATATTTGACTAGAAATCATTTGCATACTAATTAGTACGGAAATTAAACGTCACAAATAACATAAATTTGTCACAGGGTAATTTTTCCAAATATATATAAATCAAACTATTTTTCTTGGTTTTTTAAATACCATTTAGGGCACTGTCAAGCACCACGACTATAGAGAAAATTGGGACTTTAACATGGTTGTCAACAGAAACATACGGAAGCATAGAATAAAACTTAGAGGAACTATTAGAACAAGTTCAAACTTTTAAATATGTGGAATCAGTGTTGGCAGACAATGGAAAAATATATGCAGAAGTAATAGAAAGAGTAGGAGCAGCTGGAAAATGTCTGAACAATATAAAATCTGCATTCCTCACAAAATTGGAAATCCAAGCAGAGTTTTTCAAAAAGGTGCCACTTCCAATCCTTACATACCGATCTGTGTTCTGATGAAAATTAAGTAGGATAGTAAAAGCTACAAAAATGAGATTCCTGAAAAAGATAGCAGATAAAACATAATACGATAGAATTAGAAATACGGTTCATAATCTTGGAACAGTTCCCATGGAGCATTTAATAGAACAAAGTCAATTGAGGTGGTATGGACATGTGTGCCGAACAGACCATAAAAGAGAAGCAAATGGTTTTTGTACCAAGAATTTCTAAAAGAAAGTTCAGAGGAAGTCCAAGAAGAACGTGGTAAGATGGAATTCAGAGAGCAACAGCAAGATGGACGCAATGGGAAGAAACAAGGACTAATACACAAGATAGAAAGAAGTGGCAAGCAATATGGAAAAGTAAGTATTTTATAACGCATCTATTTTGCTATATATGTGACCAATAACTGTATAATAATTCCTACTACAAGGTATACTCAACAAACTGAATATTTACCGAAGTTATTTCTGAGCCGTTGTTCTTTTATTTAATTATTTGATGATCAACTATGCAGTTGACGCTGTATTTTCTTGATTTTTAGGAAGTGTAGTTTAAAATTAGTAGTACTTATATGTTTTTAGATGTAATACTCTCAATTTTCCAATCAGAAATCAAAGATTCGCACCTAGATACACGAAGTTTCAAAATCAATACAACATGAAACCAAATCAGAATTTCGTATCTGAAGAACTTAGTAATATCGAATCATATTTCCAAAATTAAAATGAAAAATTGATGATTCAATCATTCTATTGTATTATTTTATCGGTTGAATAAATATTCAAGGATAACGCCATGCATCCTGGCAACACTGAAAACAAAGCAAAAATAAACAGGTTTCTTTGATGCATATATCCCACCACTCCAGATTTTTTTATAAACTGAGGTTTGTTATAAAACCATTTTAAAAAATATCACATATTATCAGCGGTGGACTAGGACAAGAATTAGGTTCTAGCACCTGCAGAACCACCGACATTAGCCCGAGTTGTCAAATGGCCTGTCTGCTCCTGATGTTTACTCAAAATTAAAATTCAGTTTGTAACATGTTCTATTTGTCTTCTTATACGGAAAAACTTAATCCAGCCGTAACGATTCGTCATCATTCAACATTTAATAGCCACTGACGTCCACTGCTGCACATAGTCTTCCCTTTGCATCTCCACTCCATCTCTGTCCTGTGCCACCTGCAGCCGACTAGTCTCTTAATGTCATCCATGCAACGGGTAAGAGGTCTGCCTCGGTTTCTAGTACTGTGTCTATGTCGCCATTCCAGTATTCTCCTGGTCCATCTGCCATCATTTACTCTAGCAACATGGCCTGCCCACTGCCACTTCAGACATGAAATTCTACCAATTATATCGCAAACTTTTGTTTGCTGTCTGATTCACAAATTTTCTATCTAAAAGTGTAGCGCCAATCATCGCTCTCTCCATCGATCTTTGAGCAACTAGTAATTTTTCCGCAGATTTTCGCGTGAGGGTGAGTGTCTCAACACCATAGGTGAAGAGTGGTAAGACACATTGATCAAATACCTTTCTCTTGAGGCAGATGGGGAAATCACCTTTTAAAATGTGCCTCAGATTTCCAAAAGCTGCCCATCCCAAACCAATTCTTCTGTTTATCTTTATAGTTTGATTTTCCCGGCCGATAGTAATTTCGTGTCCCAGGTATTTGTAGTGAGAAACTTGATCAATGGGTCTACCCCCGATTGACTTATTACCACTCAGCACTAAATTTGTCATTACTCTGGTCTTTTTTATGTTGATTTGGAATCCTATATCCTCATTATTTAATTCTTCCATCATTTGGCCAATTTCTCCTAAGTCGTCAGTAATTAAAAAAATATCGTCGGCGAAACGTAAATGGTTTAGACCAGGGATGAGCAACCCGCGGCCCGCGGGCCGCATGCGGCCCGGAGTACTTTTTCGTGCGGCCCGTCAAAGCTTTTGTCTGTCAAATTTCAAAAAAGGCCATTAAATTACAGAAGATACATATATATTTTAAAGCATAAATAAGAGCAATATAGAGCAATTGGTTGCAAAGAAGCAATGCCAAACTTCTCATTAAAATTTGTTTATGATTTTTTCCCCATAATAATTATCTTTGACTGTTTTTTTATACCTAGCATTTCTATTATATGTGTTATTTGTGTATTTTTTTTTAAATAATTTTGTTATTTTGTTAATAAATAGATAATTTGTGTTTATCATCTTGTGTTCATATTTTAATAAATTTCGTATGCGGCCCGCAGGAAATTTTTAAATTTCTAGTTGGCCCGTAGTAAAAAAAAGGTTGCTCATCCCTGGTTTAGACGATCGCCATTAATGTTTAAGCCTCGGTCTGTCCAATTTAGTCGTTTAAAAAGCTCTCCAATGCAGCATTAAATAGTTCAGGAGATATAGTTCTCCCTGGCATACACCTCGCTCGATTTTAAAACAATATGTTTTCTTATGAATCGAATGCCTTCTCAAAATCCACGAAGATCAAAACCAAGGATTACACTCTAAGGATTTTTTGATTAATATCTTGAGCACCAATAGATGGTCGTTGGTACTAAAGCCATTTCTAAATTAGGATTCATACTAGTTCTTTATTTAGTCAGAAAGAACTTTTAAAAAGATCACCATATATTAACTGGTATAGCTTGTTCTTGTTGTTCCAAATTATTAATAGGGGTTAAAAGTACTAAATCTTCAAAATTTTCCATTGGAGTTTATGATTTTATTGGTTAACTCTTTTAACCACCCGACAAATTGTCGCACAAGAACTATCGCATGCGAGATTCGAAAATACCAAAATTAACAAATCAGGCGACACGTCACTAATGGCGAATGCGACATTAGGTGTGCGAGATCCAAGAATAAAAACCCAGGTTCCAAATTTTTTAATTTCTTGTTACGCCTAGTCCCAAACTCGTACAACTTCTGCCACAATAACCTTGTATAATAAATTAAAATTACATTTAATCTAGTTAAAACAAAACATATAAATAATTCTAAGAACAATAATAAATTGTGTTTATCTTACATATTTGTTGATAATAATCCGAAGTGGAGAAAACATACCTGTAACAAAGAAATATATAATTATATCTCTTCCGAGAACAAATTGCTTACATATAATTGCATAAACACAAAAAAACCCAAGATGTAATAATTCATAAGTATAAAAAGGTTTCCAGCCCTAAAAAACGTGCAGCTGTCACGGAAGATAATAATAAATACATAAAAAAAAAACAGAGGGTAAAGTTAATGTTAAAAATAAAAGATGATCTAACTTTTAAATAAGAACTTAAAACCTGATTTTCACCATTTTAAAGAATAAAATAGTATCGTTTAAGATTTAAATGATTTATTTTATTGCGACATTTCTGCGCGCTACATTTTCAGATAAGCACAAGAAATTCTACCTATAAAACGCTTATATTTTATACGCAATAATGGATTTAGTAAAAAAATAGGAAATCTCTTTCCATCTCGTCGCCCAACTTTCTCACTCTTATTGGGCAAACAGAAAACACTGAATCAACGAATAATCTATTAGTGTGGTGGCCAAACAGCATTTTTGGTGCCTCGCGTGGTAATGAATTTATTTTAACCAGAGAGTGAGAAAAAGGTAAAAAGGAATTTTTGTGAAAATACAGTTATATTTTCTACTTGTTAATAACTTACCGATTTTACTACAAAAAAAACCGGTTTCAGCATGTATTTCATGTCGGCTAAAACCGGTTTGGGAGGGAAAATATAGGTGAGAACGAAAATAACGGAAATTATATACAGTAGAGCACAGTTTCCCAAACTTTTTGAGCTGCAGAGCACTTTTCACGAGAAGAATACGTCGCGTAGCACTATCGTTGCTAATATACCTATATATAGCAACAGTAGTAGATTGCAGAGCACTAGTAGACGCTTGCGGAGCAATTGGTGCTCCGCGGAGCACAGGCAAGGAAACGCAGTAGAGCATCGATTATCCGAACGTCGAGTAACCGGGACGTTTATCCGAACACTTATACGCAACAAGTCAACTGGTTCAAAAGAAATTAAGTGATTATTTTTCAAAATAGTTATGTTAAGTTAGGAAGTTAATTAAACAAATGCGGCAGAATAGCTTATGTAAACAATAAAACATATGTATGTCCTTGTTTTTTTTTATTTTTCCATCAGATAGAATTTCTGAAAAAAAAACGTTTATCCGAATTGCCCTTGGTCCCAATTAATTCGGATAATAGACGCTCTACTGTATTTCGTTTTCGTACCGAACGGTATTTTTTTCGTTCTCAGTCCCTAGTTTTAACCCTGCTGTTTTGTTTGGTGAAACTACACATTTGCACTCTTTCGGATCATAATGACTCAAATTTGAGAACAGTTAATTAATCATTTTCTATAGGCATCGGCAAGTTAAACAAGGCTGCCTACTATCTCATCTATTATTTAATACCGTGTTGGACTGGGTTCTTCGTAATGCTCTCACAGAACATAGTAGCATACAGTGGGACTTCCAAAACCGTTTAGAAAATTTGAGCTATACAGACTATATTATGTCAAATTACCAAGATATGCAAAGCAAACTTGAAAGTATAAGTACTTTGGCCTATTTAGTTGGCTTAAGCATAAATAAAATGAAAACCAAAGTACTGCGGATTGATACCAATAACATCAACAGATTTTCCACTAACGGTGAAGACTTAGAAGATGTGGAAGAATTTTGCTACCTCGGTAGTGCGATTGAGGAACTTCGAGGGACAATAAAATACTTAAAGCTCAACAAGCATTCGACTTGCTTAAAGAAGTCTGGAAATCCAATAAGATCTCTCTTAACACTAAGGTCCACATATTTAAAACCAATGTAAAATCTGTTCTGATGTATAGCTGCGAAACTTGGAAAGTTACTAAAGAAATTACCCATAAACTCTAAGTCTTTATTCCCAAATATCTGCACATAATTTTCAACATTACTTGGTCATATCATATTCCCAATACTCATCTTTGGGAATCTTCAACACAAAACCCTATCCATTTTGAAATCCAGGCAAAAAAATGGAATTGGATTGGGTATACCCTTCGAAAATCCAGATGGAGGACAATACATAAAGAAATTGATGCTCACGGAAATACCTGGCGCAAGATGAAGAGGCTTCCTCTTCACATAACCCGTTGGCGCGGGTTTGAAAAGGCCCTATGCTCCAGTGAGGAGATCTAAGAGACAATATATATATAGGCACAGGCAGCAATATTGCTATGTGGTCGTACCCTAAGCCAAGAATAGTGCTATACAGAAGAAGGCCAAGGAAGAATTGGGTCCCGAGACAGACTGCTAACCTAACCTATTCCATGGAGGCTTAAAAATATCGGTCCTGTGTACTGGCAATGTTAACCTGTCCTTTCAAAACAGTTATTGCCAACATGTTTACTGTTTTATTGTGCTTAAACACACGTTTATAGACTATATGAAATGTACTTAAAAATGTATTCCTCTCCATGTTTTTATTATATCATTAATATCTTACCCTTCTTCGTAATATATGCCTCTCAAACATCATTCACTTTAATGTTCAAAGTTATGAGATTATTTTAAGAGTATGTTGTACCGAACTGTGAAATTAGAATCTTCTTTTGAATTTAAAAATAAGTTTGTAATAGTAAAGTTCTTCAAGAAAATAAACTCGTAACGAAGACATAAAGAAACAACGTTAAGTGGTTATGTACTTTTCCTTTTTTTAAAAGTCGAAATATTGTTTGCTGATTGACTTTATGTGTTTTAAAAGTTTTCTAAGTAAAATGTATGTTTAAAAAGTTTATAGTTGAAAAAAATTTTGAATCCATAATATAATAAAACTAGCATTCAAATTAGTTATAATTTGGCACACTGAATTTATGTCTGTTAGCGTATTTTGTAGATTAAAGGTGCAATTCCGTGGCAAATCTGTAAGCTTACAGACAAAATCTATAAGAAACTGTCCATAACAACACATAAAACAATTCCTTAGATACGATCGTCTGTAGCTTATAGATTTGCCACAGAATTGCACCATAATTCGTAAAGGATTCGTAGTAGAGCAATGGTTTTATGAGCATGCGCCATCAAGTTCAGTTTTACCCGATCTATCTGGTCGTGTCCCTAAAGACGCCAAAGCTTACCTCGGCCTATAGAACCGATGGTTTTGCTTTGTTGGCCTTTTTTCTAGAGTTTCTTCTTCTTCAACATCTGGGGCTAATATTCAAGCAAAATTGAAACATCTGCTTCGTCCTGGTAGTCAAAAGATGACATTGTGTCAAGAACGTTGACAATAAATAAAATAATTTGCACCTTGTCGAAAAAATTGAGCCCAAACCATTGTCGTCATGAGTCATTGTTCTTCGTCGACCTGATTCTATTTTTCCTTCAGATTTACTGCCGTTTTACCAGGCCAAATGGCGAATTATCATAGATGCCCTGTGCTCCAGAAATAGTCCAAAAAACTATACATCGCGACCTTAAAATAAAAGGGTTGTATTTGACTATTTTGAGAAAATCGAGTTCAAACATCAATCTTGTACTTGAATATTATGAAGCACATTCATTACTTTAAACAACATAAAAATTCATAAAGGTATTGCGGTGGACTATTTCCTCGTTAAAAATATTAATGATTCAATCTGCAGCATTTCAGATACGTGAGCATATAGATAGAAGTTTGTTTTTAAGCTCAATCAGTGAAGAAAAACGGTTCTCAGTTCTAAGGTTATTAAATTAAAAAACCACTTTCACCGTAATAAATGGCAATATAACATTATTAGGAAGGGTAGAATTATACACACGGAACCTTTTTAACTAAAAATCTAATTTTTCCTTAAAATTGTAGATAGAACCCTTTTATTTTAAGGTCGCGACATTTTATAAAGCTATATAGTTCAGGAACCTGATACCGATCGATCGATAGAGAACCGATAAGTAATTCAAGTTACCAATAACATATTTGAACTACTCGTATCAACCAATGTCCATAGTTTTAACTTCGTTGGTTATATTTGAATATATTCAGATAAACATGTGTGTGTTTTTGTATAAAGAGCGCTTTTATTGCAACTGTGAGTAGAACCAGTAAAACAAAACAATGTCAGAGCAACTGAAACAGAGTAATATTTTTTGCTCAATATCCGAACGAATGGCATCGCTTAATGTTGGTAACTTCCTCGGTCGAACCATATGGTCTTTATCCAGCTAACTTCTCCTTAAGTATACAAGATAACTTTCTCCACGCCATTCTTCAGGTTTCTTGCTTGTTTTTTAAGGCCTGGTTTGTTTAATTTTCTGAGCGATCTTTTTTACTATTCCTACGGCTTAGAATTGACGGCCCGTGGGACCAATGCAGCCGAACGGTATGCGGCATACCGATAAAAAATATATTGTTTGTGTTACTTATCCAGCGTAGCCAACACATTACTGCAATGCTTCAAGCTTCTCACACATTACGCGTATTTACAGAATTTACAGAACGTATAACAGATTTCGGAACAACTTAGACATGGAAATTGTAAACGATAAAGAAAATGATCGGTGAATTTGGTTGGGAAAACACACAACTTGTTAAAGATAACATTTTACTGATAGGATAAATAATAAATATAATATTCTGATGATAGTACAAATAATTAAAAGCTTTTTTTAAAAGCTTTCAATAAAATTGACATGTAGGACGTATTTTCATGTCATCTGTTAGATGTATTAATAATATTACTCGGGTGACTCGATGGACGAACTCAGTAGCGGCTGATGGGTAAAATATTTGGGGGGACACTTTTTGATCCATATATTGCATTTGTATCCAGCCTACGGCCTGCGGGACTAATTTGGTCCAACAATAAGTTTCAACGGCTCGCATGAGGCCAGCCGAACGGTATGCGGCATTCCGATAAAAAATATATTGTTTGTGTTTTCTTATCCAGCGTATCCAATACATTACTGCAATGCTTCAGGCTTCTCACACATTAGACGTATTTACGCCGATATAAATACAGTCGATTCCGCTTAATTGGGACACATCGGGGCTAAGGCATTTTGGCCCAACTAAGCGGCTGCCCCAATTAAGCGAATTTCACATAAAATTAAACTATGCATATTTTTCTTTCAATAATTTTATTTTATAAACTCTTGGACAAAACTATAAATTACATATAACCAAAAAATATAAACTTTTAAGAAAAAATAATAATAAATTTCAAAATAAAATAATAAATAGGTACATACAATTTAATTCAATGCAAAAATGCATCAAGTGTAGTCTGTCTTTTGTTTTTGTAACATTTCACTTCTACAAAATCAGCACAGGTATTCAGTGCGGATGTAGGGCTCCCTTCATTTCCTTCCTGCATAAAATATCGCTGTAATATTAAATTCCTTGTACATTTTCTTGAGAATATGTGTAACATAATATGTACTGTGATCTTAACTGTCCCAATTAAGCGGAATGTTGTCCCAATTAAACATGTAAATTTACTGTTGGTTCCTTGGTTTGGTTTCTGTTCTTTGAGATTTGTCCCAAATAAACGGCTGCCCCAATTAAGCGGAATCGTCTGTACATGTAAACCAGCGTAAACACGAACTGAAGATCGTAAAAAATAGAAGATACAAGAGAAATTATAGCTCACCAAAAAAATTGTTACTGAATACAGTCAGTGGCATAAGACTTGTAAAAATTATTAATGAATTCGGCCTGTGACGTAAAAAGGGTTGCTGGCCCGTGCTTTAGATCAGTGTTTCTCAACAAAAAACGCACCACGGACCAGTATAATATTTAATTTTCTAACGCGGAACATTAATAATATAATTGTTGGTTCATTTTTGCAAGAAAACAAATATATTTAATGTGCTACTAAATACATTTATTTTATTTGTAGAAAATCACAGAAAGTTTACAGCAAATAAACAAAATATATATTATTTACATAAAAATGTGCTTAAAAAATAACAAAAAACTGCAAAAAACACATATAAAAACTTTCGCGGAACTCTAATATTTTTCTGGGGACCAATGGTGGTCCGCGGACCACCTGTTGAAGACACTGCTTTAGATGATTCAGAAGAAGACTATAGAGGCATAAATAAAAGAAAAAGAGAAGCCGAAGAAACAAAAGGATAAGATGCAGAAGTAAAGAACAAAAATTTCTCCTAAATATTCTTTTGTTTGTCTAAAAATTTATAAACAGTTTAAAATTTGCAAAATTTTATTATTCTGATCTTTATTCTTTAAAAAAATATTTGGAAAAAAACAAGTAACCTGAACTTTATAGCCATTAAAATTTACATAAATTATTATGAAAATTTTTCATACTAATATCCGTCAGAATTAATCAAAACATAAATATCGAACGTGAAGTTAAAATATAACAGGGGGATGTGCGAGGAAAGGAGGGTGGTAAAATGAAAAAATTATAAAACGTGTGATGACAATTGTTATGCCAAATGCAGCTGCGTCACCATTTTGTTCATATGGGACCGAACATTACGTACCGAAAACCAATTTAAACAGAAAATTACAGTTTTCAATGTAAATAGTCTGAAAATTAATACATTTCAATCTAATTACAACGGTATTCACTTTCATTACAATACGAGAAGTTACGATATTTCCTTGTCGTGTATATACGTATGTAACGTGAACGTGTATGTGAATTTGTTATAGATGTGTGCGTTAGAGTACTTTATTTTATTACTTGTAATCATTTGCTTTAGAAAGTATTATCTGCTGGAAATAAATATTGCTTTCGAAGTAAATAACATGTGTTAGAACAGGGACTATCTAACTTTTTCACTGTCAGACCATAACCACTTCTACATTTTAAACACATTTTGATAGTAATTTATTAGTACAATTACAGGGAAATAAGCGAGTAGATTCAAGAGGATAGAGAGTTTAAGATGCGACAACGAAGAACGGAACAATAGGTACTGGGCCCTCTGGCTTTACCCAGTATCTATTGACAAGCTCTGTAGAATGTGTAAGGAAGAAGAGGATACCAGAGAGCAGGGGTCGGCAACGCGGTGCCCGCGGGCACCAGGGTGCTCCCGAAGCAATTTCTAAGTGCCTGCCTAACCATGCGAAATTCTATTTCCGTGCCGCTTTTAGTAATAAAAGTACTGTCAAGAAGACTAGAAGTGTTATAGTTTTATAAATAAATATAATTTAATATTCATTAAATTTTATTGTAAAACTAAATTTTTAAACTAATCCCAATATAGACCCAATATGAAAGAAAGCAATAATAAAAATTGATGTGAAGTGTGAATTTTCACACATTTCAGGGTTTCGCAGGTATTTATTAACAGTGTGATGATTATTTGGGATGCCAAAACAAATTTTATATCAAAATATTTTTTTATGAATTTTAATTCGAATGCCTAATACCATTATTTAAGTTTCTAAATATGTGCAGTATTTTTTTTATATAGCAAGGTTCATTAAGATTTTGAAAATTGCGCCTATGGCTTCCATTGGTTGCTTAAATCATAAGCTTCGCCCTCTGATACCTTCAAATATAGAATTAAATTATAATTTCTACACTTCCCACTGGTTATTAAATTTACGCTTTTAAAAATTAAATACAACATTTACCTAAATATAACTAGAATTTTGACAAAATAAAAATGCAAAAAAAAAACAAAAAATAAAAATTGACGGGATTCTTACACAGTTTCTTACAGTAGTTTCAACTCACTAAGCGACAATGCTACCACTGTGCTATACAGGATCACTCGTTTACTATGTTAAATAGCGGATTATATATATTACATATTTTACTTAATCTGATCAAAAATTCTTGTTGTACTATTCCGGTTCACACCAATGTACATTACTGAGAATTTTTTCAGATTTTTAATTTAAACCATCTGGGCTACAGGGTGTGGGACAAAAAATTTTTGCACAATTTTGGCAAAAATCGCCTCAAAATAATTTATTTTGCAAAAATAAAATTTTGATCGTTAATCCACGTACCAACGGCTTTCATTTGATACCCTACACAGAATTGTAAAAAAATATTTTTTTTTTTCGATGAGCATATATTTGTTTATATTTTTAGGAGGATATGTTTTTTAGATGTTTTAGTATTTTTCCTATGTGCGGGTCAAAGAGTTGTATAAGCATGCCAAATTTCAACTCTCTAGGTTTAGCCGTTTGGCTACAATTTTTATCGAACAGACAGACAGACAGACAGACGACAAAATGACGGTATAAGGGTTTTTTGGTCATACCTACAAAACCCTAAAAATGGTAATAGAAAATTATTGCGATGGAAATGCTACCACCCATCAATTTGCCAAACATTTTGATACATTATTGGAAGAATTTAATACCAGATTTGAAGACTTCTACGAATTGGAGGCATTTTTAACATTTTTTATTAGTCCTTTTTCTGAAAGAGAGGATGATGTGACTAATAAAATCGTAACATATTTCGGTATTTCCAATAAGGAGGACTTGGAAGTTATAAATATAACAAATGACATTGAATTAAAATCACGACGAAGAAAAATTCTGGAACTTGGTGAATGGGAATAGCTACCCAATGTTGAGAAAATGTGCTCTAAAATTGAAGTCTCTCTGCGCGTAGACATATGCTTGTGAATGTATGTTTTCTAATATGAAATACTTAAAATCAAAATAGCGAACAGGCCTCACTGACGCTCATTTGGACCAATGCCTGAGAACTGGAAATTCTACTTATGTCCCAAAATACAACGAATTGGCCGCGAATTTTCATTGTCAAATATCGCATTAATTATCACTATGATATTATATATATTATTTAATGAAAATTTAAATTTTAAATTGCATTAATATTTTTATGTTTAAATTCCCCCCCCCCCCCCTTGTCCTACAGTGCCCGCCGAACACCCGCATTTCTGAAATATGCCCACTTAGTAAAAAAGGTTGCCGCCCCAAGCCATAGAGCATTTAGCGAAGAGATGCAGAGATGGGAATTTCGGTTCAGTTTGCGGAACCGGATCAGTGGTGGTCGTACAGTTTGCTGAGCCGGCTCATTGATCCAACTCAGTGATCCGGCTCGTTGATCCGGCTAAGTAAACGTGTCCCCGAGAAACAGGTCGGTCAGTTTTCAGTTCTCCCACTGTTCAACACGGATGTTGGTTTGCAATATGTAGGTAGAACATCGCTCAGCCGGCTCTTGCATTATATGAACAGACAGTGGAAAGTGGAATTGTTTGGTAGAGTGGAAAAAATGCGAGAAAAACATCGGAGTATTTGCCGCTTTATTACCTTTATTCTTGTTAATATTCTTAGTATGAATTCAAGACGTAAATTATGAGTTATTAAAAAATTCTCTCTTTCTCTCTCTGTCTTCCTCATTATCCTGTTATAAAGAAATAATGAAGTTAAATAAATAAAAATCTATAGAAGTGAATTATCTAACATTTTCGCCGGGTTAGTAGCAAACAAACAATTCACTTTATGTAGCTACTGTATTTTAAACCAGACGTGTTAAGTTTATGGCGATGTTTATTGACCTTATTACTCTTACATCTGGGATCTCGGTAATATTTTTAATATTTTTATATAGCATGGTTGTAAGAAAGTACAGACTAAGCCTATTAGTTTCAAATATACTGCCCTACAAATTGATGACAAAATACACTTTATGATAATACATTACAAGCCGAGTTCTCGCGAAGTTCAGTATGACATCGATCTAATCCCATATGATCAATCGTATCCTAGAAACTTGAAACTATGCAGTGAGCCGTGAGCTGGCTCATTGCAATTTGGTGAACCGTGTCACTTCGGTCAGTCTACTGAGCCGGCTCAGTGAGCCGGTTCGTTCATGAACGACCCATCTCTAGTTCCGTATATATGAAAGTGTATAAAGTTTAAATTAATAAATGTTTTTAAAAAATGCCATGGAATTCGCCCCCACCCCATTAAAAAATTATGCGGGTGCCCTTGGGCATGGTAGAATAGAATGCTAATCTTCGTAATTCCACCACTGGTCCATATGACACTTAAATATTACCACATTGCCGAATTTGGTTGTTTTGGTTCTTGTTACAAAGGTAATATAATGTATAATTTGAGTTATTATTTGATTCATAGATAATTTTGTGACTTATAAATGATAATTTTGTCGAAATAACGAGTTTATGGTAGTCCATATTTACCACACTAATGCTGCGTTCAGAACCTCTCAATTAGGAATTAGAATTAGTACTTAGAATTAATGTAAATGTTTGTTATACGTAACTGTACGTTATCGTTCACAACCTTCAAAATTATACTTATAAATTAAAATTAGAAGTTAGCGGACGCCAAACTCTTACGTTAATTTCTAATTGACGCGTGCGCAGTAAGCAGCTGTCAATCAGTCTAACCAAAAATATTATTATTAAAGTAAACGTCTAAATTGTATTGGAATTGAATTGGAAATAACACAATAATAACGCAGACCTATCACACAGACTTCTAAAATGCTTCTAAACACACAAAACCTTATTACAAATATTAACAGATCGATCGGTAAAGTAGAAATCGATAAAAGTTTGTCGCTAAAATACTAGATGTCAGTGTCTTAATCTTAATTTCTTAATTTATATTGTGAATGCAACTTAATTTCTAATTCTTAATTTTATGTTAAGTACTAATTTTACGTTAATTCTAATTTATAATTGAGAGGTTCTGAACGCAGCATTACTCTATTATTTAAAAAATAAATTACCTCTACAAAGTGTTATCCGGAATTTTTTTAGCATTGTTAGCAATAACTGGTGTTAGTACTATTCATTTATTATTGCAAAATATTTTGTTTTTTTTTGTGTATTGATTTGTATCGCTGTTATTCAAACATTTCGTGAATTACTTCCGAATATTTGAGATAGGTCTGTTAAAAGTTATGTGACCGCATTTTTGAATACGAAACTACGTTCCGGATATTTGAACTATAAAAGACTTGTTTCTTGTCGTAAAAGGTAGGCAACAGAATTCGGAACAACTTAGACATGGAAATTGTAAACGATAAAGAAAATGATCGGTGAATTCTGTTGGGAAAACACACAACTTGTTAAAGATAACATTTTACTGATACGATAAATAATAAATATAATATTCTGATGATAGTACAAATAATTAAAAGCTTTTTTAAAAGCTTTCTATAAAATTGACCTGTAGGGTGTAATTTTTATGTCATTTCTTAAATGTATTAATAATATTACTCGGCTGACTCGATGGGCGCACTCAGTAGCGGCTGGTGGGTAAAATATTTGGGGGGACACTTTTTGATCCATATATTGCAATGGTGTCCAGCCTACGGCCTGCGGGACTAATCTGGTCCAACAATAAGTTTCAAACGGCTCGCATGAAATTTCTGCCCCTTGATTTTTTAGAATCACCCTCCCCCCTTCCAAAAAGATTTTGGGAATTTCTCCACTCTCTCTGTTCTTAATTGATTATCAAAATTTCTTCCCCAAGTTCTCATATAATTTTCAGAATTTCGCCCACCCGTCCTCTGTTATTTTTAAATATCTGGTCCCCAATTGATTTGTTCTGAACTCAATCTGGCGTGTAAAACATATTTAGAATTCATATACACAATGTATCAAGGTAGAGGGAATACGATTTTTCTCAAAAACGCGATGTATAAGTTGGTAAAAAAGTTGACCATAATAACATAAAAAATGATTAAAAATTTCGCTTTCAAATTATACTTCTAAGTACGACTTGAAAGTGAATAATTGTTTATTATATATATTTTTTTTATTAATCTCCGAGATACAAATAGTATGAACCATCGGGCATTAAAAAATGTATAGCTTTGGGTGCCCCATTCTAAATTATTACCAGGGCTTCGAACCGTTATTTTTTTCGTTTCGGTTTTTGTTCCGGTTCAATTAAAAAAATATATATCAGTTCGGTACCGGTTTTCGTTCCGGCAAAAATAACGTTTTTTTTTCGGTTTTCGGTTCAGTTCCTAGTGATAAATTTTTAAATGCTTTTATATTATTATTTTGTATTAGAAAATTATTTTCTACTATAATTTGGAAGAACACTTTATTCCTTATTTTGTAATAATCATACCAAAGGCCGCTGCCAGAGGGGTCTGGGCGTTTTAAATAAAATGTATTTTATATTTTGGTTTACTCCCATAAACATTATCTGAACCGAAATAAACCGATATTTTTTTTTCGGTTTAGCTCCGGTTTTCGTTCCAACAAAAATAACGGTTTTTTTCGGTTTTCGGTTCAGTTCCGGTTCGAAGTCTTGATTATTGCCATTGTTTTTACTGAATTTTCTATTAATGTTCTATTTCCATTTTTGTTCGATTGTGAAATATTCAATTTTGGGCAATGAGTACCAATATTTTTTATTAATAATATAGTGTCATAGTTAAGCACGTTAATTTTAATATAACGCACTGTGTCCAGTTTCATATCTGAGTACCTATCACAAATCAAAACAAAGGAACTCAAAGGACGCCGACCTAAATTCACCATCACATTCACACTAACAACTAGCCAGTGTTGTCCTTTCCAGTTCATTTTTATTAATTGCGTAGATAAGTACATTAGAAATCGCATGTGGCAACGCTGTGTCTGGGGACACTACGAGGTAGTGTCCACAGCATTGTTTTCTAGATCTAAATTTTTAAAATCTAACACATATGAATTAGAAATAATAAAAAAAAATGTATGCAGATATATTTAGCTAGTTTAAAGCAATTTTTAAGTATAAATGAGATTTAAAGTTCAGTTTTTCTTATTAAAAATTTTTAGGAGAATTTTTTTTTTTCAAAGGACTTGCCTTAGTTTCATGACTATCAGCCAGCAAATACACATTTACTAATTAATTTACATAGCTTGACGCATCAAATTTTGATGCTAGTTGAAGTTACATATTTGTACACAATAGGATATAACTTAATATTGTCTAAAACGATTAAAATACTAGTGGGTAGTGGGACTTTATGTAGGGCAAGTTTTTCATAAAGTTGTCTCTGAAGGACATACATAACTAAGTCGGCAAACTGATTCTAAATACTTTTCTTCAATAATGATCGTAATATTTGATGATATTTCGAATGGTTTAATGAATTATGAATTTTTCAGCATGATTTAGAATTTCTGAAGCATAAATGCAACAGTTATCGAATATTTCACACTCATTGTTCTGCCAAATATATCAAATGGATTAGTACAATAAACAATTGCTCGCGTTAACATTACAAAAATTAATTTCATAATAGAATTATTGTGATTAAAATAATCTTATGTGTTTAAAACTAGATTTGAAAGTGGTATATTTTTCACTTTTTAGAAACTATTCTATAGTAAAGACTGCGGGTAAAATTATTCTAATCAAGGTTGCGCTATAATGAAACTATTAATTTGTGAACGTACGTAGTGATTATGAGAATTAAGTGAAGGACGTTATCTTAGAACAGAGAACTAGTTATGAAATGTATCTAATAAAGATCTAATTTTATTGGAACATATCAATTAGAGTCGTTAGTACATTATTACAGTCTGGTGACTTTCAAAAGCATGTATGATGAATGAGGATTTTTTCCATCAATAAAATAAATAATAATCTGAGTACTGTAAACAAATATTGTTCCACTACACCTTACAGAATCAACTCAACAGTTACGAGGTGTGTAAATTAAGTAACAGGACTGATTTAAAAAAAAAATATTCGAATAGAATTACAATTCAATATTATCGCCTTCAAAATAATTTCCTTGGAAAGCTACACAGTTCTGGAGACGATTCTTCAAATCCTCATAGCAATGCTGGAACTCAGATACTGAAATAAATTTCAAATGGTCGGTTACCGACGTTTGAATGTTTTCGAGTGTCCCAAAATGACGTCCCTTGAGGTGATTTTTCAATTTTAGGAAGAGGAAAAAGTCGCAAGGACTCAATAGGGGCGAATAAGGAGCCACAGGAATGTTTTTACTGGCCACAAACTCGTTTATTGAAATTGCTGTGTGACAAGGCGCAATGTCATCCCCAATTCAAAATCTGATGAACGGTAGTGTGAGTCAAATTCAACTCTTCCCCGATCATTCTGACTGTCAACCGACAATCTGAATGCACAAGATCCCGGAATCTGGCGAAATTATCATCGGTTCTTGAAGATGAAGGCTTTGCGTAATTCATCAAACATAGGTTTTTTATTTAAAATTTTAAGACTAATTTTTTGACAAATAACTATTTTCTTAAGATATTTTTCAGCTGCAGCACCCCAGCCAATTATCCCATAAGACAAAATCGATTGTACTAATCCATAATAAAAATTATACAGAATTCTAACTGGCATGATCTCCCTTAATTTTTTAAAAATATAGTAAGTTTTACGTAAATTAGTTGCTAATTTGTTTATATGTTCATCCCATCTAAAGTGCTCGTCTATAATTAAACCCAGATACATATTTGATTTTATCTGTTTTTGTGATACCAATCTTGCACTGATAGTCTAATCCAGTGTTAGCACCTGCCTGAAAGGAAAATTCCCTTTTTCTCAAGAAAATTCTCATGCCTAAAGTGACGAGTTGTTTTACAATGGAATGTGAGACAGGTGCTAAAAAAAAAGTTTCTCACCTCTCAAAATTTAAGTGAGGAGCAAAAAAAAAGGACCTCACCTCCCAAAATCCAAGTGACGAGCAAACAAAAAAAGATTCTCACCTCCCAAAATCTAAGTGAAGAGCAAAAAAAGGTCCTCCTCTCCTCCAATACAAGTCAACTGCACAAAAGTTAATGCGGGACATCTATCAATCTATCAGATGTGGAAAATTCTCTTTTTTTGGCGAAATTTCCCTTTTTCCCTCTAGACATAAAAAATTATCTGAGAAAGGGAAATTCCCTGTCAGGTGGCAACACTGGTTTAATAACACTTTACAATCTTCATTATGGAGTACTATAGTATCGAAAGAGGGTTGATTGTTATTATATATTGAGAAATTGATAAAATAGGATTTAGAATAATTTAAAGTTAACAAATTTGTATCTACCCAGTTTTTAGGGTTTTGTAGGTATGACCAAAAAACCCTTATACCGTCATTTTGTCGTCTGTCTGTCTGTCTGTCTGTCTGTCTGTCTGTCTGTCTGTCTGTCTGTCTGTCTGTCTGTCTGTCTGTTCGGTAAAAATTGTAGCCAAACGGCTAAACCTAGAGAGTTGAAATTTGGCATGCTTATACAACTCTTTGACCCGCACATAGAAAAAATACTAAAATATTTAAAAAACATATCCCCCTAAAAATATAAACAAATATGTGCTCATCGAAAAAAAAAATATTTTTTTATAATTCTGAGTAGGGTATCAAATGAAAGCCCTTGGTACGTGGATTAACGATCAAATTTTTGCAAAATAAATTATTTTGAAGCGATTTTTGCCAAAATTGTGCAAAAAAATTTTTGTCCCACACCCTGTAGCCCAGATGGTTTAAACTAAAAATCTGAAAAAATTCTAAGTAATGTACATTGGTGTGAACCGGAGTAGTACAACAGGAATTTTTGATCAGATTACGTTTTTAGAAAAAAACGCATTTTTTGTGATTTTTGGGTAATAATGTACACAAGTTATAGCTTTGTAACACGCTACACTGGAACGTGTATGCTGATGTAGTCGTTTTGATGCTGGCTTTTCACCCAAGTAACTCGATCCGAAAGGGATCGAACCCTGGAGAAAGAGACTATATATATATTTTTTTTTAAATTTCTATATTGTTTAAATTATTTTTTCAAAATTCTAATTATATTTTGGCAAATGTTGCATTTAATTTTTAAAAGCGTAAATTTAATAGCCAGTGGAAATTGTTTAAATTATAATTTAATTCTGTTTCAATGTACACGAAATCAGAGGGGCGGAACTTATAACAACCAATGGAAGCCACAGGCGCAATTTTGAAATTCTTAATGAACCTTGCTATATAAAAAAAAAAATACTGCAAATATTTAGAAACCTAAATAATGGTATTAGGCGTTCGAATTAAAATTAATAAAAAAAATATTTTAATATAAAATTTGTTTTCGCATCCAAAATAATCATCATTCACTTACTAAATACTTGCAAAACCCTGAAATGTGTGAAAATTCACACTTCACATCAATTTTTTTATTATTGTCATATCCCGTTCCATTGCAGTTTTTTTTTTAAATATATAAGAATTCTTTCCAAACGTGACTTTAGTGTAAGTTCTCTCTATATAACTTGACAAATTAAACAACAAATTTGTTAATAAGTTGAAATGAGATGAAATCTATCTAATATCCTCCCTCATAATCCTGCGTGGCTTGTCTGTTGGCACAAGTGATAAAGCTGAATAAGATATTAATAACAGAGATATAACATAATGTATGCGTGCTCATTGGACTACTTCAGAACTTTGAGTTGTCGACTGACTTTACTAATTACTAGACCAAACAGATTGGCTTCTTGACTGATTATGATTAAGAGATACCAACCGAAAATGTTTTTATAGACACTGTTACCAACATAATGTCACTTTGATAAGTATTATAGCAGTAATTAATATAATGGAATTGATTATGTTGATTATTCACACACAAAGTTAAATATTTAGAGAATTATTATGGTTAACAGGCTTGTTTAAGCACTTATTAAGTTAATAATTTATTGTACTTCATTATCATAATCAGCATATACCAGCTGAATTTGTCCACTGCTTAACGTTGGCCTCTAGTTACGATGGTCATCTAGGACAGTGTTTCTCAACAGGTGGTCCCCAGAAAAATTTTAGGGGTCCACGAAAGTTTTTATGTGTTTTTTGCAGTTTTTTTTGTTTTTTTTTTATGCGTATCTATTATGTAAATAATTTAAATTTTGTTTATTTTCTGTAAACTTTCTGTGTTTTTCTACAAATAAAATAAATATAAATAGGAAATAGAAAATATAAGAATAAGAACAGAATAGAAACAAATAAACTATTCTAATAGGCAAAATAGTCCTACAAAGGACTAATGTGATTCAAAAATATAATCAAAGAAAATAAAATAAAAATAAGTTGAATATAACCTAAAAACTATGCAGTACACACAAAATCAAATAAGAAAATCTATAAGAAAATATATAACTAAACACAAAACTGTTAAATAAACAACAAACTCAATAAAAAAGGTTTTTAGAAATTACTATAAGTTAGATATTTGATATTTAACACAAGTCAGTCAGACCAATTCTGTAACTCAGTTACTATGATCATAGTAACTAAATTTGTCACTATGAGCAAGGTCAGTTACTATCATGAATGAAAGTCATTGTACTTTTTTAATATTTTATCTTGTATTAACGTAACTACACAGTAACTTTTTACAGAATTGATCTGATTATCAAAACACAACAGACGTATTATTAAATGACAAATGTAAACATCGTTTTATTCAGGGACACCAATACATATGTCCCTATATTAAATAAACAATTTTAAAATTTGTAAATCTTCAAAATGATTATCGAACACAAACTAATAGATCAATTCTGTAAAAAGTTACACTGTAGTAACGTTACTAAAAGATAAAATATTATAAAAAGTATAATAACTTTCATTCATGATAGTAACTGACCTTGCTCATAGGGACAGATTTAGTTATTATGTTCATAGTAACTGAGTTACAGAATTGGTCTGTAAATATGACTTCAAAAGGTATGTTTTAGTAAAATAATAGAGTAAAGAGCAATATTAGTCTATAATTCACATGCAAAATAAATCGATTTAGATATTTTTTCACCACTAAGTTTGTCATTGAAGTTATGATGCAAAATGACGAACTGCGCTGTTTCCCGAATGAAATATCCCGAATTCCGGTGGATATGTTGGAATGTGTAGAGGGAAACGTCAGAAATCGGTTGCATCAGTGTAAGGTTGTACATCGAAGGCAAAACATCGATGTTTAACATCGATGTAAACATCGGCGCTTACTATCGATGTTGAAAAAACATCGAAGGAAAGACATCGATGTATCGGAAACATCGATGTTTTATTAATATTAAAAAAAGCTATTTATTTATATTATATAGGTTTTATTTAATAATGTAAAGATAAATACGAAAAAAGTAACACATAATACACAAAAAGCATTTATTAGATTTTGAAATAGAAATATTCCTTTTTAATAGTAATTAATTTCACATTAATATTATTATACCCAATATAATAATCCTAATTTGTACCTACAGTCTATTCCAAACGATTAGGCGGAACTAATCGTTTGGAATAGACTGTATTTCATTTTCATTTTTGTAATTTGTCATTAGATAATATTTTTATAAATTGAATTGGGGAAAAGCCAACTTCAATATATAAAAAAATAGCTAATGACAACTTACAAAAATCCAGGGATTGGAGGAATAACAACTGGGAAAGTGTCAACAAGACTCAAAAAGAAAAAGTGTGTTGGCGTCTTTGGTCGTTCGCATTGTTTGCAAAAATTAGAAGTATCTTCTTATTTTTGCTAAGAAGAATAAGAACTAACACTATATTAGTATTGTTATATCACAATAGATGGCGCTTATATTTTGTGTACTAATTTTAATAAAAATTAGATTTTTTAGATTCCAGCGCCTCTAGCGGTAGTTTCTGAATTTCAAAGTTTAAACATCGACATCGGTAGTAGACATCGATGTTTTATCGATACTATCGCCAGCTGACCATCGATGGTAAAAATATCGATGTTTTTAAAACAAACATCGATGTTTTCGATACATCGATGTTTTTTTCCCATCCCTACATCAGTGCATAGAGAACAGTGGCCACCATTTTCAAGATATTTTGTTTAAAACAGCATGATTTAAAATTGGAAATTATTTTCTTTTTTAACAAAAAATAAATTTTGTTAATCGGCAACCACTTTTCTGTCATTCACCTTTAAAATAGATTTTGCGGCCAATGCTGTAGATTCAAATTTTCCTTTTTTGTTTAATTAAAATTTGTAAACAATAAATTTGGCGACACACTACTGAGTTATGACATACCGGAAAGCACTGCGTTAAAGGACAAACCTAGTTTTATTTTAAGTTCATTTATAAGAACACCTTTCCTAAATAAACCCGTCCTTTTTTAAAACAGATCTTCCATATTTCCATTTGACAGGTTCATAAATTTCCGGCGCATTTCTATGGAACCACTCTATATAATACTCGCCCTGACAATCAGGGAAGTGGTGACACATACAAAATATCTGAATTTTGTTAGATATTCTCTCAGTTTATATTCTCTCGATCACGTGATTGGCAACAAATTGTCTGACCGCAAATAACGCCATATTATCTGTTCAAATGAATTGCTCACTATTGTTTTAACCAGACAATCATTTGTTCAAAGTTTATTGGAAGGTTTTTGGCTTACACGCTTGAGAAATGTAATTTTTCCCTAACCAATTATTTTTTTGTAACAAAAAATGTGATTATATAGCAGCATACGGGTTTGAAAAGAAATAAAAATATTGTAAAATATACCAGCATCAGCGAGAATGAGTCTATTTTTTGCTGTTGTGTAATTTTAAGAAATGATAGACAGAGATTTTAATACGATGTGATGAAAAAAGGAATCAAAAATGTCTCGATCGAATTCTTGGAACAGATTTGTTGGTTTCATATTTGTGGAAAATTGCTTTTATCAAAACTATTTCGTCTCATGTGATAAAAAAAAAATGTCTGACAATGTAAATGTGAAATTTAAAAAAAAGTCTCAAACAATTTTTCACAGGATTCGTTCTCTTTGAGGCTCAAAGCAATCAGGTGAATCTGATTGAATGGCAAGGTAAAATATTGTTTCTCTGAAGATTCGTATCTAAATCTAATGCCAGGTTGCATAAAAAACTAAATGTAAGCTAAAATTCGATGGAGAGTGGCCGAGCTCGTTAAATCGTCCAGTTCTGACTAGTTAAAACAGTCTGAATTGTGATGTTGCTGATTCGATTCCCCGTTGGTGATATTATTCGGACGAGAATAATATGTTAACATTACTCCCATTTCCATAATCATTCACCTCTCATCCAGGTGTAGGACCTCGCCCCCTGGAATCGTTGCAGAAATAGACCGATGTAAAATAAATAAAAAAATAATAATACTAAAATTCTATATGAAACATAAAATTACATAAATATTTTTGTGTTTTATATCGAGTTTTAGCTTATATCTAGTTTTAAAACTTTTTTGCAATTGGGCATGACAGTTGGCATACGCCAACGTGTGTCCATGCGTGCGTGGGTGCGTGGAAGTTGTCTGAAATCTAAAACAATTGAAGCGAGGTTCCGAAATGTAACGAAATATTCCGAAGCTTACCGAGTTTATATTGACATATAAAGCGTAATAATAATAGTTGTTAATTGATATGTTTACACAAAAATAATATAAATTACAATTATTAGTAGCAGAAAAATAATTATTTAAAAAAATATTTGGTTTTGATCAAAGTAAGTAAGAAAAATGTGACTTTCTTTTCTTTATTATTATTTTTTCAATGCTTTATTATTTTTTTATTTTTACGATTAACGTTTTAAATTTTCAAAAATGTAAATATAATGCAGTGAATAAAACACACTTTGGTAAAAATGAATAATTTTTACCAAAAATTACCGGCTGAGTTTGGTTATTCATATCAGCGCCACTAGGTGACAACTTATTTGTGTAAATTTAAAATTGGTTCGAAATATTTAAAATATTTTGGTAAAAATTACAAATTGATACATTCAATAGTTTGCACCTTTGAAATTGTATGTCATGTTGGTATTAAAACATAATGGTAAAAAATTTCACTTTCTTAAAATGTCATTCCATTTGACATATGTCATAAAGATAAATGATATCTTAGTTATAATGATAATAACTAACAATTCTGAAGTAGGTTTTACGGCGTAAGGAATATTTTGAAATAACAACTTTACATTTAAAAGTCAGTACTACACTATAGAAGTAACCAAAATAAACAGATCTGGTTTGACCTTACAAATGTGAGCACAATATATTAAAGCGAGCAAACAATTTAATTTTACTGTGTAATAGTTTCTCAGGATTTATTTCAAACTGATTTGAGATATAGTGTAAGTACGCTTTTTTCCTTGTGTGTATTTTTCCGTTTGTATTTTTTCATGTGCGCTTTTTTCCGAATGCGCATTAATCCGTACGCGTTTTTTCCGTGTGCGTATTTTTATATTATTTAAGAAATTGGAAAAATTATTTTAATAAATATATTTTAAATTTAACGTCTCAAATCATTTTTAGTTTTAACATTAGAAATGTAATGTACTGAGTGAAAATGAATCGTTTTCCCCCATCTTAAAAAGTTAATGAATAAATAATTCGGAATAATACTCATTATTTGTCCAGTTTTTAATAATGGGCGAAGAGTTGATTCAATTTGAATTGGATGAAGTAAGGCGTATGGCTAGAGAAAGAAGGTGTCGAGCAAGTTCCACATTAAGGTAATGATGTGTTTGCACTGGTTAATAATAATCTACCTACACCTCAAATTTTGCGGAGAATTTTTCACTTAATAGAATATTATTAAATTTTATTTTAATTTGCGCCGACCAGCGAACAGTCAAGCCGGTTTCTTTCTAGGTGTGCATTAACAAGTGCTAATATGCGCTTGTAGGTGCTGATAAACCGGCGCCGAAAATAATCTTTCTCGAACCCAAGGGGTATCCTTAGTTTAAAATGCAGTTCTGAACAACAATTTAAATTTGTTTCTATATTTTTATTTTCTGTACATACATATATTAGAGTTAAAGGCGATACATTTTCCTTCTAAGTGCTTTCTCTTGTGAAAAATAAAAACATTTTTCGAAATGAAATCAGGTTAAAACATTATTGTAATTTATATGAACAATGCAATGTAAAGGCCAATACATTATAGTGACATTTAGAAAAGTAACAATACCAACTCATATTGGAATGTTGATTGTAACTATCGTAATAAAAATGATACATTATACTTTATTAGATTATATCTAGAAATTATGGAAATTGCAAATACATAAAAGCACAGTTTTAACGATAAATACAATGTTTAGTTGTTGCAACTTCACCTTTGAGTAGCAGTTGTCTTTATTCTGACCTTACAATAAAAAAATTATTTATTCGAAATCTATTCCAATGAACAATCAAATACTATGATAATACCACCTATTACCTATCTGATGGCCCAAATACTGTCAATATTTCCTATTTTTGTATTCTAAATCACTAGTCGTTTGGTTGTTTACCATAATTTTCAAATTTGATTGTAATTTCAATAAAAATCATCCATATTTAATGGATCGGACAAACAAAATGTATTTATCCTACATTAAGCTGAAAATGGCTTTCTGAGTCTCAAAAAGTGGCCAGGTATCACCGTCTCAACTGTCCATCTTTTCTTTCAGCCTGGAAAACATTAACTTTCCCGTCTAGGTACACAATCTTATGTAGCGGCGGATGGTTTATGAATAAATTTAAAAAATTCTTAGAAGTACCCAGAGCTGGAAATATTTGAAATAAGATATTTGAAAAAGTATATCAATTACTTTCTGGTATTTGAAATATTGTATTTCGAATACTTCAAAAAAAATACTCTTGATATTTCGATTTGTAAATATTTTCTTCATGGTATTTGTATTTGATATTTGTTGTCAGAAAATGCCAGTATTTGAAATGCTTTAGAAGTATTTAAAATATTTCCCTTGTATTTAATATATTTCCTTGGTAAATATTTAAATATTTCCAAATATTTCAAATATTTCCTCTTTCAAATATTTCCAAATATTTCAAATATTTCCTAGTATTTCAAATATTTCCTATTTCAAATATTTCCTAGTATTTCAAATATTTTCCTATTATTTCAAATATTTCCTAGTATGTCAGATATCTGCCTATTATTTCAAATATTTCCTAGTATATCAAATATTTCCCAATTATTTCAAATATGTCTCTAGTACATATTTCAAATATTTTCCTAGTATTTAAAATAGGTCCTTAATAAATATTTCAAATATATTCTAGTATTTTAAATATTTGCCTATTATTTGAAATACTTCCCTAGACATATATAAAATATTTCCTATTATTTCAAATATGTCCCTAGTACATATTTCAAATATTTGTCTAGTATTTAAAATATGTCCTTAATAAATATTTTAAATATTTTCTAGTATTTAAAATATTTCCCTAGTATTGCAAATATTTCCTAGCATTTCAAATATATCCTAGTATTTCAAATATTTCGTTAGTAAATATTTTAAATATATCCTAGTATTTCAAAAAATTGCCTATTATTTCAAATAATTCCCTAGTTCATATTTCTCTATTATTTCAAATATGTCCCCAGTACATATTTCAAATATATTCCTAGTATTTCAAACATTTCCCTAGTATTTAAAATATTTTCCTATTATTTCAAATATTTCTTTGTATTTCAAATAAAATGTATTTCCAGTAAACGAGAGATGCCATAAACCAGTACCCAACTTTTTTTTTATGGCGGACCGGCAAGCGTCCTAGAAAAAATTCGCGGACCGGCAAGTTTAGAAAGCAATGTGCATCGCAAAAGTTTTATATTTTTTATTGCATTGATTACAAACACAAAAAAACAACATATAAAAAAATAACATATAATTAGTAAAAAAAGAAACAAATTAGTACCTCAGCTATAAACAGATTAAGGACCGAGATTTTCATCTCAAAATTAAGTGGGTTCGAACTTATTAGGCGAATAGTTGCACAGTAAAAAAAAATCTCGCGGTCCAAAATGGTTATCAAAATTAAGGAGTTACGTACAGATCTCCGAACCGTCAACATAATTTAATTTCAAATACTAAATCATTAAAAACACTGTCCGTTTACTTAAATACCTGCAGATGCATAATCCCACGTTAAAATAAAAAAAAAAAAAACAGGTTTTGAGACGGTGGAACCTTATTACTTAAAATCGCTAAACTAATAGGGTATTCTGAATAATCCACTTTTCTAGTTTGTCATTAAATACAGTCTTATTTTTACCGATATTTTCTTGTGATTCTTTTCTCCTATGTTTCATTTTCTTATAATGTTTGTACACATGCCGCGATATACTTACCAATCTATGTAATTTCATCTAAAATATCACAATGACATAAAATATTCTGAAAATGTTTACATTTAATTTAAAAGTGTTCTGAATGCAATATCTATATCTACGTATATAAAATGTTAGGTAATTTTTTTTGTGGCAGTTATTGAAAATAAATATTTGGATTATTTCTTGAATTTCCGGAACGACGAACAGCAAACAACTAAGAAAATACATTGCTTATAAAAATTTCAAGAGAAAGAAAACACTTTTTTTTCTTTGAAATTTTGATAATAATACAGGGAACAACGTTGAACGAGGATGCCTTAAGCGGGTCCTCTTCGTACTACGAGCCCTGGTCATATTTTTAGATGTATCCTATTCTTTTTACAATGCGTTGCACAGTAGAATAATTTTAATCTTAGGTCCTCTATTGTCGTGCAAAGAACCTAATTGGTCATCAAGTCATTTGCTATAATGATAATAATAATAATAATCTTTATTGGCGTTTTCTTACCTCACAGAGAATGTTTACACAAGTCAAAAAAATAAAACATAATTAAATAAATTTACAAATATACATCAATACACAAAGACGAATATTTCAAACTTGTCTAAACAGCGTCCACGAGATCATTAAAGTTATTGGACAGGTAGTCATCAATAGAATAAAATGCTTTAGCAATAAGATACGTCTTCATAGTTGCTTGAAAATTGCTAGCTGGTTTTTGTTGGTAATTTGTAAATTTATTTAATTATGTTTTTATTTTTTGACTTGTGTAAACATTCTCTGTGAAGGTAAAACATTAAAAAAAATTATAGCGTAATAATTGTTGCTATATCTAGATTTTGTAAGTCGAGTAAAATCAGGGCGTATATTATTTTCATTTCGGGTATTATGATCATGCATCTCCGCATGAAGAAGATAATCTTCAAAATGGCGGTGAGCATGTATCAAAGCATTGTAAAATATATATAGCGGGAAATGTTAATATGTTAAGCGAAATATATTGTTGTTTACAGTCTTCTCTGTAGCCGATTCCGCTAATGACACGTAGAGCTCTACGTTGCAGAGCAAATAGACTGTTCGCTTGAGGAGCGTGACCCCACACCAGTATTGCATAAGACAGGTGGGGATGAACGAATGAAAAATAGATAATTTTCAAAATATTGGGTGATACACAATTCTGAAAGTTACAGTACATGCCCTTACAGATATTTGGATAATGGTATAATTTGTCGTGCTGAGAACTTATTTACTTATACTACTTTACTTTACTATTTTCTTCGTAGAGTAATAAGGATTTTGTAGTCCAAAATTTGTCGATCGATGTACATATTTTGTCGTATTAAATTTTCCCAATTTTGTAGGCACTTCACTCGTCTATATTCAACTGAGAATTCAGTGTGTTATTCATTAAACTGAAAATAACACTTGTAAAAAGATAAAAAAAATATTGTAGACTGTCATACACAAATTTGGTCACATTTTCAATGATCCACTCATAGATGAAACTAATTTAAACCACTTGCAATGTTTGCATTTTTTAAAGTTCACTGAACTGACAGTTATTACATTGCGAATAAAACTGTCGCTCAACTGCACACATATAGACATACAGACACACATATACAGACACATATATATATATACACATATTTACACACAGACACTCGCAAACACAATTTCCTGAATTACCTTAATGGAAAATGGTGGGAGTGAAAATAAACAAAATTCCAAGTGCAAAAAAATTCACCCGTTTTCAATTACACACTTGAAGAAGTCACTTACAGCTTTTACCATACATTTTTTTGAATTTATTTCGTTGATATCATGTACAGTAAATGTAGAATGATTTATTTATACAGCGCCTTGTATAGCTCTGTTAATATGTGCTTCAAAACTGGCATACGAACAGTTTATATTAAAAACTGTGCAACTCTAATGGCGCGTTTACATTAGTAGTAATCGGGCTAAAAACTAGCTTGCTAGTTACTAAAATAGCTACTTTCCTAATGTAAACACTTGAGGTTGAACTAGTCCTAGTATTGTCAACTGACAATAACTGAAGCGCCTCTAGTGAGATTTTGAGAAACTGACAGGTGGAGGATAGTCGAGTTTGTTTACTGTTGTTTTCATAGCGAGTTTTTAAAAAATGTCTTTAAAATTGCAATAAAAAATTAAATGCAACGTGAATTGTTGTGTTTATCTTTGCAATGAAAAAGTAGGTCGTGATAGAGACCTAAGTTTTCATCGTGTTTCGAAACATGGCAAAAAAAAGCCTTATTACCTTCAATTATAACTCTAGAGGTTACTTGGCCACTGAGAAAACGGAAAATTTCATTTAACGCAACCCTCATATTGAATAATAAATTAATTTCAATAAATATCACATGAAGATACCATTGAACCTGTCAAAAATATCCTATCTGCGTCAGCCATGATGTACAATGCAGTGGCGCCTCTATCGGTAGTGTCAGATGCCAATTGGAGTTGGTACTTGGGATAGGATAGTGGTTTTGCAACGGAGATAGTTACTATCTCACTAGTCTACCCCCACTTCCACACATTTCATTGTTTGTAGTTCAATCATGTGCACTAGGCCAGTATTTCTCAACAAGTAGTCCGCGGACCACCAGTGGTCCACAGAAAAATTTTAGTGGTCCGCGAAAGTTTTTGTGTTTTTGCAGTTTATTTAAAAAAATGTATCCACATTTTTTATGTAAATAATTTATATTTTGTTTATTTTCTGTAAACTTTTTGCGATTTTATACAAATAAAATAAATGATAGTGCCACTAGTGCCATAAGGATAGTGTCACTTTATGTATTTGCACTTACTATCCTGGTTTTGGCATAGTAAAGTCAACGAAATAGTACAGTACCAATTGGTGTGTAACTACCTACTATCCTAATAATAACTAGATTACTTTACGCCACTTGTGCGAAAAAATTAACATTTCCGCACAAATTAGGAACTTTTATGGATATTGAAATCGTAGAAGTATTCAAGCGATAATAGAAATAAAAAACATTTTGAAAATAAAAATACAGTAAGCAGTATTCAAGATCTATTTTTAAAGGTGTAATTCCTGTAGCTGTAACAATAACTAAATAAAAACATAAACGTGTTGAGTGTTATTAAAGTCATTCATGCGATTACCAATACATACGTTCGTGAAATATACTAGCACTCAAATTACACTCGGTAAAAAAGGAAATTGATGTTATATTGTACTGTTCCCTCATTGATCTGTAACAGATCGCGATATTTTTTATTGCAACAGGGGTGACAACCTACGGTCGATACAAGAATTTAAATATATCGATTTTATTTGATGTCTTTGATAAAAAAATATTTAAATTTTGTGATCAAAGAGATTTTTTTATAAGTAAAATATTGTCCTTGCTGTGACAAATATATTGTAAATTTGTATTTTAACTTTTAGGTTTATTTGTATTACCTTTTGGTCTCAATTACACAATATCTTCTTCTTGCCTAGTAAATATTCCTAAGTATATACTGTATTTCTCCTATACTCGTCCACTACTTGAATTTGCAGTCGTTGTCTGGTCACCATAAAAATTCGCAGGAATCTACATCAAGTATCATACGAAGAGAGACTTCAAGCTCTCAATATTCCCCAGCTGGTTACAAGACGAGCACGCGGAGATCTGATACAATTATCTGGCATCACCACCGGCAAATTTTCAGCCAACATCTTCTCTTTCTGCACACTACCAGCTTAACTCTGATGAGCAACTCCGCGGCGAAATATTCCGACGGCCCCAACGTCAGTACTTCCTAACAAACAGAAGTTCAACACCTGGAAGTCACTCTTGGAGAAAGTAATCTTAGCTCCAAATATCAACAGTTTTAAGAATCGAATTACAAGAAAAATATCTAGGTTGGACAGCTTTTGGACACCTGCGCCACATCTTTAAAGGCAATGTACCATTAATCCGAAAAGCATATGAAATGTGCGTATTACCTGTCAAGACTTATGCCGTCAAAACTCTGACGTTAACAAAGGCTTATGCTCAAAAGCTTCAGAAAGCCCAGAGATCCAAACAGCGAGTTATGATTGGAATCATACTTAGGGTAAACTTATAGTGAAAGCTTGTTGTTAGCAGCCAGCTGACTGTCAGCACTGGCGAAGATCAGCCTGCGAGCAGGAATTATAACGTATATTACGGCCAGACTCCAGCGTTATATAGTTGGCATGGTACTAAGCATACGCCAGCGTTCGCTCAGCTCTCTGATCGGTCGCTAAAAACCTAAATGGGGAAAAATATGAATTCCGTAACCACTGTGAAGTGACTCCAGCGGCTATCAGCTGTCCAGGGCAAGGTAGAAGGCCGCCAGCCCAGTCTAGAGGTAGATGTGACTATGCAGGGTGGTCCTGTAATTACCAATACCTATGTGCGGCCTAAAATTTATACGGCGCCAGTCACCTCGCTTCTACTGCCCTAAATTCTGGAAGAAAAATAAAACCCCAGGGGAAGGAATAGAGAATTCAGATGTTAATTTATATTTCTGTAGCAAGAACGGCTACTTTTAAGTAGATTGTCAGGACTCTAGTCAGTTGGTTTCGCAAAAATACACAATTCTGTATCCTTTAATGATAATAGCATAAGTTTTTGTACGTAAGGTAGGTCAGTGTTTAGGTTAGTTTTATAAGCGGTGTTGTCAGCTAGAATAGACCGTAACAGAATATCCTTGTGTTATCAATGATACCTCGCATAGTAGAGGCTGGTGCTGGTTTCCCAAAGTTGGTTGCCAGCGCGAACCATCGTCAGCAACAGGCTACCAGCAACTACCAACCTGCTTTCAACATACGCGTACCCTTAGGGACAGAGTACCCAATGAGAAAATACGCCGGAGAACCAAACTGTCCTATATCATGGTCTGAGAGCCATCCCTGAACTGGAGATATAGAGCAGGACATATAGCCCGTTCAGGCGACAATAGATGCACCAAAATAATTCTTTAATGGTGACCATGGCAAGAAATGAGAATCAGAATAAAACCACTTACTCGCTGAGCTGATGACAGGAAGCAAATAGTCACAAACTGGATGCAGAAGGCACGCGCAAACTATTTACACGCGAATTTATTTAAGGGAAACTACAGGTATACGCGGTAAACTTGATATACGTCAGTTCGACGTACGCCGATTGACTTTTACGCCTGCAATTCCCCGATTTGATCGGAAAAGTACCGCATATAAGTATCCTTCTACACGTTCGCGTATATCTAGTTTAGTTATTCGTAATTAAATTAGTTTATTTGTTTCTACAAAATAAGTGTTTTTTTGCATACGCATATACAAAAGGAGGTGTCTGAGGAGACGATTTTAGAATTTTATAAATTTTTCTTTTAAATTTATATAAGTATCTTAGCTTAACAAATACGTTTCGTATTTTAGATTATAAAACAATAGGTTTAAAAAATGAATACTGTCAAATCATTTTTGGAAATTCCATTTAACAGACGAACGTTAGAAAAAAAAATTGATATTAAAAAATTGGGGAGACACACACCAAATTTAAATATTTCGGAAAGTGCCATGTCTGAGGAGAGGTGAAAGGAGAAACTCAAGATGGACCTAAATGAGCTAGAATTTCTATCTTCCTTAAGCAGAAAAAGGAAGTTATTAGACGAATGGAAAGTGGGGGAAAACGTCCCGATGTCTGCAGGATAATAAATTTACCACCTTCAACTGTTACTACCAATATGAAAAATGCAGATAAAATCAAACAAAATCTGCTCAGCAAACTACAGAAGTAAACGCTAAGAACGAGTCAACGAGTTCTAAGTCAAATAAAATAGCGTTATAGATACCCTTTATGTCTATTGTTTATTTACTTGGAACTTAACCCTATACCCTCACTATAAGGTTCATTTTTCATCAGTTCGATTTACGCCGGTTCTCCTAAAAAAGTAACTGCGGCGAATAATAATAATAATAATAATTTATTGACCATAATACAAAATAAAACATTGTTTTAGTCAGTCAAGCAATACACTACAAAGTACAAATACATGTTAATAAGGAGCAAAAATAAGGTGCAGTACATAAATAAATTTAAAATTTAACATTCAAAAATTCGTCAGTCGAATAAAATGGGTTTCTAATTAAAAATTCTTTTACAGTTTTCTTGAAATTCAGAAAACGCAGGACTTTATATTCCTCTGGCAGAATATTGAAAAATTTTATGCTGTAATAATTAGAGGCATTGCGTGATTTAGTTAAACGTAAAAAGTTTGGATATATATGGTCTTTATTCCTAGTAGCATACGAGTGCATTCTGTCACCAGATGGCCATATATTTCTATTTTTATATGCATACAATACACATTGATAAATATAGAGGGAAGGTAATGTCATTATTTCTAATTCTTTAAATGCATTCTTACAGTCAGCTCTATAGTTAATTTTTGCTAAAATTCGAATAGCACGTCGTTGAAGGGAAAAAATTCTATTAGCTGAAGCAGAATGTCCCCAAGCTAGAAGAGCATAAGAAATATGTGACTGAAATAGGGCATAATATGATATTAACATTATCATATTATGCTAGTTTTGAGTTTTCGAATTATTGAGAGATAATTCGTTCGAAAGAAACCAGTCATTTGCTTTTTCAATGATTATATTATTTTCATTTATTAAATTTAATGATAGTGAGTTAGAGATTATGGTGGTATCATCTGCATATAAAATACAATCATTTTCAATGCAATTGGAGAAATCGTTTACGTAGATTAGAAATAGAAGTGGTCCTAAAATAGATCCTTGTGGAATACCTCGTTCAACATTCAGCGACTTCGAAGATTTATTATTAAAAATAACAAATTGTTTCCGATTGTTCAGATATGATTTTATAAGTGAACAACTACATGGATCAAAGTTATATACTTTTAATTTTTCTATTAGTATGCTATGCGAGACACAGTCAAAAGCTTTACATAGGTCTAAAAATGTTGAAAGACAAAATTCACCAGCTTCAAGACTTTCTGTAACTTTATTTATATATGATAAAATAGCATCAACAGTAGATCTGTGAGAGCGAAAACCGAATTGAGATTTATTGAAAAGTAAATTTGATTCAAAATATGCCATTTTTTGGTTAAAAAGTACCTTTTCAAAAATTTTGGAAAATATTGGCAATAAAGATATTGGACGATAATTGTTCAAATCATCTTTGTTGCCTTTTTTGTGCAACGGAACTACTGCTGCAAGTTTGAGAAAATCAGGGAATATGTTCGATTGTATGCAGCGATTAATTATCTTAGTCAACTTAAGTTATAGTTATAGTTAACTTAAGTTAAGTTATATTGATAGTTCTACCTGTATTTTAATAGATTCCGGCTGATGATGAGGCTGAGGTAATAGTCCCTGTGGAGCAAGAGTTCTTATTTAAAATATGTTATTAAATGTTCAGTTATTGCGCCATTTATTTGTAGTTGTTAGTATTTGTTTTACTCTGACCTACTCTACATTTTGTAATTTAACGTCGGTAGATCAATTTTGTGAAAATGTTTGATATTTAATAATGGTTTGACTAAAAAACATGGTAGATTTTTATTATTTTTATTCGGTTTACTAGTTTCACCACTTGCATAGATGTGATAAAATTACAAAATTTAACTTAAATACTATTTACAGGTATATATTATGTAATAAAAGTTAAATCTATTAGGGGAGAGTTAAAAAGGTCAGTCATCTCATTAAGGGTTTTTTTTTTAATGGATATTTTCTTAATATCGTGTAAAGAAAATAACTAAACAGAAACTTTAATTACTAGTTTATTTTATAAACCAAATCCGTAGATAAAAACGAGATTTGTAGGCAAAAAGCTGCATATCATATGTGTAAAGATAAGCATTGTGGATTGCACAGCTATTATATAAAACAGGTTCATATGTATGCATTAGGCATTCTCGCAGCAGTTCCTTTTAAGTGTTATGTGCCCAGACCAAATAATAAGATATTTTGATCATAGATCTATTCAAAAGTAGACAACTATGTTCATAGAGGATGATATTTTATATACCAGGTCTACAAGTATGAAATGCGGATTTTTTTTTTAAATAAAACACATTAAACTCAAAAGAACAGTAAAAGTTTATTTATTCAAAGTATGCTCCATTAGAAGTTATACATTTTTCCCATCTTCCAGGCTATTTGTGAATACCTCGCCAGTAGAACTCTTCCCCTTTCCCCGCAAACCATTCACCTAGCCATTCTTTCATATTTTCATATGAACAAAAGTGCTGCTCGGCAAATGCGTGACCCATCGATGCGAACAAGTGGTAATCTGAAAGGGCCAAATCTGGTGAGTAAGCGGCATGGGGTAGCACTTCCCACTTGAGTGCCTCCAATGTGTTGCAAACTGCTTTTGCCTTATGTGATGAAGCGTTATCGTGAAGAAAGATTACCTTGTGCTGTCTTCTTTCGTATTCTGGTCGTTTTATGAGCAGCGAATGGTTCAATTCGATCAGTTGTTGTTGGTAGCGTTGGGTATTAACAGTTTCACCAGGTTTTAACAATTCATAATAGACTTTTGGTCCCACCAAGTACAGAGCATTGTCTTTTTGCCAAAGCGATTCGGTCTTGCAGTTGATGTGGATGGTGAGCCTGGGTTCACCCATGATTTTTTGCGTTTGGGACTTTCAAAATAAATCCATTTTTCATCGCCAGTAATGATACGATGCAAAAAAGACTTTCTTTTGTATCGTGCAAGCAAAATTTCACAAGTGTTTTTGCGTTTCTCCATCTGCCTCTCATTCAATGCATGTGGAACCCATCTGCCAACTTTCTGGATCTTACCCATCTCTCGTAGGCGATTGGAAACAGCTTGTTGACTAACGCCTAACTGCTCTGCTAGTTGTTTTTGTGATTGACTATCGTCTTCCTGTAGCAATGTTTCCAATTTTGTATCTTCATATTTTTTTGGAGGTTTTCCATGTTCTTTGTCCGTAAGATCAAAGTCACCACTTTTGAAACGCCGAAACCATCGTTCACACGTATCTTGCGATGGAGCATATTCACCATAAGCTTCTCGAAGCAGTCGGTATGATTCAGCAGCAATTTTTTTCAAATGAAAACAAAACAGTAGTACTGTCTGCGAATGCTCTTTATTTGGCACAAAATTTCACATTTTTAACACAGTAAAACAAAACTATATGATCACTTTTAAATTACAACCTATACGCATTTGACACTTAATGATAACTTAACAAAACGCCATATGTGTTGAAACTTTGAACTATACACTCTGTTTGCGCGGCAAGTTCCGCATTTCATGCCTATAGACCTGGTATAACAATTGGCTTCTCCTGAAGATCGGGGGTGGGAAAAATTCAGAAAAACCTTTGAGAATTAAACGGTTTTAAAACGTACTTCGCAGTGGCGGCTCCTGAGTACGCGCTGCGGAGCTGCAGCTCTTACTTGAAAATAATAAAAAAACAAAATCTTTTTTAAACTCAAAATGCATTTAACATAGTAATTGTGGTGTGAAAATTCTTTTTTTTTAAATATATTTTGAGCATTGAATGCTATTGTTTCATAAATATTTACAAGTTTCCTTTGAATAAGTCTACGTCGCGCTGCTTATATCCTAGCGTCAAGGAAAGTGCAAATGTTGGCTTGTGAAGGGGAAGGGGTGCGTGGGCAGTAGTGTTAAACTGGTGGGGATTGGAGCTAGAATGCTTTCAGCGTCACAATAACAGTGATCACAGATTATGAAATTATTGAATGTATTTATTTAAGTGGTAACGAAATCGCTATACCTATATTATCTCTAAAAAATTATTGTTTAGGTTAAGGTGTCCCGCATTGATTCTTAAGAAGGCAATGCGGGACGGAGCAAAAAAAAAAAACAGGTCCTCACCTCCCTAATCCAACTGAAGAGCAAAAAAAAAGGTCCTCATCTCCCAAAATCCAAGTGGAGCAAAAAAACAAAAGGTCCTCCTCACCTCCCAAATCCAAAATGTTAAAATGCGGGACGAATGGTCACCCTAGTTTAGGTAGGTATTAATAATTAGAATTTTATAAATTTTTCTTTTAAATTTATATAAGTATCTTAGCTTAACAAATACGTTTCGTATTTTAGATTATAAAACAATAGGTTTAAAAAATGAATACTGTCAAATCATTTTTGGAAATTCCATTTAACAGACGAACGTTAGAAAAAAAAATTGATATTAAAAAATTGGGGAGACACACACCAAATTTAAATATTTCGGAAAGTGCAAAAAGCAAAAATTATAATTATAAGAGGCAATTCAACAGAGTCTTATATGATAAAACGTCGTGGTTAAACACCTAAACCTATCCTTGTATTATAATTTGCAGCTCTGAGTCCCAAAAAGTCACTAGCCGCCACTGGTTCTTCAACTACTTCTAGTTACCAGAGATTGTAAATAGCATTGTCAACTATTTTCTCATTACATCCATTAAAAAAATGTCTGCTCCTTGAAAAGCAAACCTTTAAATAATAATCCCCAAACCAAAAAAAGTACTATTGTACTTCAGAACATTCGTAATACATTAATGTTACATTTGTACTTTCACTTTAAAATCATTTATCATAACTTCAATATAGTTAGACAAAAAACTAAAAACCAAATGCGAAAAATGTTTTCCCTTAAGAATAGGTGAACTATTAAAAGAGAATTTATCAAATACGACATTTTTTTCTGATAATTAATCAGTCTATACTTTTTCATTTTCTTTATCACGTTTTTTTATAATATGTCAGAATGTTACTGTTTTTTGTAGCATTGTGATTGGTACTTCAAATATTCTCTACTTTTCATTAATTTTTTGTTGCTTTTATGTAAAACATAAAAGTACAATTAATTGATATGTCCTGGGGGAGATTTTATCAACAATGTGTTGGGATATATACAAACAAAAAAATGATGAATGCAGATGGCTAACAGGTTATTTATTAAAATGAACTCTGTACAATATTTACGTGTGTCATTAGGGTGTCAAAAATGTATAATATTAATATGGAAACACAACAAACAAGAACACTTGTTGACAACGCGACTAGGAGAACCCAAAATTTAGAAAAAGGTAGCAGACAAAGAGACAATACGAGGGTTACCTTTTATGATTTTACAAAGGACCACTAGATGGCAATATTGAAATGTGTCATTGCTATATTAAAAAAATTGACATTTATTATTGTGAAATCAGTGGCAGCTTATAAATTGACCGAGTAGTTTGTTGACAGAGAGCGTTAAAAAAAACAAGTTTGTGAAAAAAAAGGATATTACTCGTAAAGGTTTTCGTTGATATTTGATATTTTACGATTTTAGTAATGGCCTAACTCAACAGCACTGCATAGATTCGCTTCATTCAACTTTTGGTAATGAAGCACCATCAGAAGACTGTTTACGTTTGGTTTGCAGAATTTCGTCGTGGTCGTGCGTCCGTCAGTAATGAATCTCGTGAAAGTCGCCCAAAATCGGTTGTGATTCAAAAAAACATCGATGCTGTGCTCAAAATGATTGAAGAAGATCGGCATGTGACTTACCGTCAGAGAGACGCATCCTTTGGCATATCGCAGACTGCAATACATTCGATTTTGCATGAACATTTAGTTGTGTAAAAGATCTGTTCCCAATGGATTCCACATAATTTGACCGAAGCTCAAAAAAAGGTTCGTGTTGATTGGTTTAAGGGAATGCTTAAAAATTCAACCTAGGCAACAATCCACTGTTTGGGTCTTCCAAGATGAACCGAAACCCACAAAAGTTGTTCGTTCACGAAGCACTTCCAAGAAAATGATCGCTTGTTTCTCTGGTTGTACTGGACATGTCGCAACCATTCCTGTAGAGCAGAGTTTCGCAAACTGTGCTCCGCGGAGCATTTAGTGCTCTGCGAGCGTCTACTAGTGCTCTGCGATCTAGTAGTTTTGCAATATATATAGCAATGATAGTGCTCCGCGGCGAATTCTTCTCGTGAAAAGTGTTCCGCGGCTCAAAAAGTTTGTGAAACTCTGGTATAGAGAATCGAAAAACAGTTAATGCTGCATGGTATACAACAATTTGTTTGCCAGAAGTCATCGACAAAATCAGGAAAAACAACCAAAAACATTCTTCATCATGACAATGCAAGCTCTCACACAGCACGTCAAACAATTGATTATTTGAAAGAGAAAAGCATGGAATTAATGTCTCATTGCCAGTATTCACCTGATTTATCCCCTTTTTTTTGTACCCCAATGTCAAACAAAAAATGAGTGGACAGTCATTTTTGGACGTCTAGGGTAGCGGGATGGTAATTAAATCCTCTTTTTTGCCAGGATAAGCTCGAAGAGTAGGGTGACCATTTTCTTAAGAAGGCAATTCGGGACGGAGCAAAAAAAGGTCGTCACTTCCCAAATATAAGTGACGAGCCAAAAAAAGTTCCTCACCTCCCAAATCCAAGTGAAGAGCAAAAAAAAAAGTCCTCACCTCCCAAATCCAAGTGAAGAGCAAAAGAAAAAAGGTCCTCACCTCTCGAAATCAAAGTGAAGGTCCTCAAATACAAGTTACAATGCGGGACTTTTGCGGGACACCCAATCAAAATGCGGGACGAATGGTCACCCTATCGAAGAGGGCACGCGAATTCTATGTGCTGCACTGTTTGGTTTGAAGCGTCGTAGTCACAGTTTGACGAAGAAGTAATACTCCATTTCGTGAGAGTAGCGACAAATCTACCGTGCTTGATACAGGTAATGCTGGACCAAATGTGTCGTGGTAGATCGAACCTAGGTGGTTCACTTTTGGTAGACATCAACGTCTGTCTTTCTAGTGGAGCATTTTTTAGTCAGAGGTGCGTCCATTTAATCAATGTATCCAGATGTAATCTTGACTGTATGCTATTACTCGTCTACTGATGGATGTCGAGATTTAAGCCTAGGACGAAATGGTTTGAGGTCTACGCGAATTGGCAGGTTTGTGATAATTTTTCTGCATTCTCAAGCACATGTAGCCAATAATATCAGTAAATCACTTATTACATTGGTTATCCAGATGGGTAGATACAGCCATTAAAAGAATAATTTTCTTTTGAAATAAATTTAGAATTATTACACAAAGAAATAAAAAGAGTCTCAAGGTTACCCACGACTTTCTACCTAAGAATCGAAAGAAAGATAATACTTACAGAACACACGTGTCTTGGGAATTGGAGGACAGGTATTTAATAAAACCACCAACTCACCTATAAGAAAAAAAATATGTATGAGAACAATAAAAAAAATATATATAATACAAAAACTCAATTTACACAATAATATAATACACTTTAAGCCAATAATCAAATAAAGACTTATTTTCCATTCAAATTTTCTTCCATGAAAGAAAGCTTAAGACCGTTTGTTATTACAAAAATCCATTACTAAGGTAAACAAGATTATATTTCTCATGCAGCTTATTAAAATGAAATATACACATTCTAATATTAAATAAAGAAAATTATTTCTTTCTCCAAGATAAAAAAATTTACATAATAAGAAAATGAACAAATACCCTAAAATAATATAGAGAGCCAATTTAGAAAAGTCTGAATATATAAACTGCTTATCGTTCTTAAAAATGGAAATACACGAAAATATTATGACATTTAACGCGCTCTCTTTTTCTTTCTATTTCTAGAGATTTTCGTCCTCACCCAAAAAATTGTCCATACATCGCTCTATTTATCATAATAATTAATTGTCATGATGATATAAAACTAGTACGACTTGTTCAACTTGTGGAATTGTATTTATTATAGGATCACAACGTTTCGATAAATGATATTTAGCTTCTTCAGGTGCTGAAATAGTATTGCAATAGTAAACTTAAATTTAAAAATTTATATACTTAGGTGTACAACTTTGCTTCCGCCGTTTTCCTATAGATGGCTTTAGCGGAAAGTAGTGGTCAAAATAAATAGATCATATGACGTCATGCAATAAACTTGGGCATCTGTCAACATAATCCCATAAAAACATTAGTCGATTTTTGTCTGCATCATAAAGTTATTCTAGATTGAAAATGTCAGTTTACGAGCCAAATTCTCGTCATTTGCGAGAGGTTTTAATTTTCTGCTTCAATATGAAGAAATCTGCTGCTGATGCTCTACAAAATTCTCTTAGCGGAAAAAATTTCGCATCTTTGGACGATATCAAAATTCACCTCTATAGATTTTTCGAGAGTAAAGACGGAACCTTCTGGAGAGATGGCATTATGAAATTGCCTCAGCGTTTGTTCAAAATGATAGAAAATAATGGACAGTACATTTGATAATAAAAGTTTTTTTTTTAGAATGTAATACTTCACTCAATAAGTCTCCGGTCTGACATATATGTGGCAACTCTGTGGACAGACCCATATGATTTCTGGATAGTACCAACCTTCAAACAATACGTGTGAAAATTTCATGACATTCTGACAATTCGTTTAGAGGTTACAGTGGTTTTAGTGACTCCAGTTTTGTAATTTTCAAAAGAATGGATAAAAAAGAATTTCGTGTGTTGATTAAACATTGTTTTTTGATGGAAAAAAATACTGTTGAAACCAAACAGTAGCTTGATAAGCCTTATAGAGACTCTGCACCATGTAAATTACCTATTACTGATTGGCATGCTGAATTTAAATTAATTAATTCATTTTAATTTTTCTAATTTTAGGAGCGTTGGAATAAATGTATCACTCTTGAACGAGAGTATGTTCATGAATAAAGTCGAATTTCTAAAAAAAAACTATTTTTCTTAGTTAGACCGGAGACTTATTGAGCGACGTGGTATATTTTATTGAATTAAAGGTAAAAAAAAAAAAAACGATCGGACTTATTATATTAACCCAATACTTTTCTGTTAGTCCAACGCGCATCCAAATTTTGTACGCCACGGCTCGCTGGTTGAGTTATAAAGGCAATTAATCGATAAATGATCACTTAACTGTCTGAATGTAGAATGACCCTGGCTCACGTGGTACGGTTTTATACAAGGTGTCTCAAAAGAAATTTTATATTTATTTAGCTTACTGCGCGAACGCAACGTATCCGAGGGGCGCGGGGGTTATGTCAATCGGTAGCCTGGCTCTTGGGAATTTAGTCGCTATGGAGCGTTTCTCGGGAGCAGACCGCGCGTTATGCGTGCGAGAGTTTTACAAAAACGGTGATTCGGCGACTGTAGCGCGTAGAAAATTCTGCAGTATTCGAGGTTTTCGCCACTTAAATGATGCGCCAAGCATTCCTCTCATTCGACATTGGGTTAAAAAGTTTGAAGAGAGTGGTACAACGCTGGATAAATCAAAATCCGGACAACCTAGGTCATCAAGAACGGTAGAAAACGTGGAGAATGTTAATCAGTCTGTTCGTGACGACCCGAACCTTTCAATTCGGAAGCGCGCAAGTGCTTTAAATGTGCATAGATCATCATTACATCGCATTATGCACAAAGACCTAAAGCTGCACCCCTACAAAATTCAATTGGTGCAAGAATTAAAGCCCCAAGATGCCAGTCAGAGGCTTAATTTCGTAAATCAGGTGATTGAGCGATTTTCAACGTTTACCAACATTTTGTTTTCGGATGAAGCTCATTTTCATCTTAATGGCCACGTAAATAAGCAGAACTGCCGCTACTGGAGTGCAACAAATCCGAAACGCAAACATCAGAAACCCCTACATTCGCCTAAAGTGACCGTATGGGCTGCGATGTCGGCGCGAGGAATTATCGGCCCTTACTTTTTTGAAGACGAAAGGGGGCGTGCAGTTACAGTGAATTCAGAGCGTTATGTGGAGATGTTAGACAACTTCTTGGTACCTGAACTGCAAAACTTTCCTGGCTATAACCAAAGAACATGGTTCCAACAGGACGGAGCAACTTCACACACGTCCAATATGTCTCTGCCACGTGTTCGTGAAATTTTCTCAGGCAAATTGATCTCCCGGAGAGGTGACATAAATTGGCCTCCACGCAGTCCAGATTTAACCCCTATGGACTTTTTCCTATGGGGTTATCTTAAATCTAAAGTTTACGCCAATAAACCGACTTCACTGGCGCATTTGAAAGAAAATATCCGTCACGAAATGGCAGCCATCCCCGAGTCCACCTGCCGAGACGTCATAAGTAATTTTACTGTTCGATTAAATGAGTGCCGAGAACGCGAGGGTCTACATTTAGACGATATTATTTTTAAGAAATAAATCCCCAAAAAGTGTATTTTAATAATTAATAAACATTTTTTCTATATACGGCTTACTTTTTTTTAATCGATCCACTAAATATAAAATTTCTTTTGAGACACCTTGTACCTATCGTACCGTGGAACGTATCTCCGAGTACTTACACCTTCTTACGATAAAATTTACGTAAAGCTTTACGTTGGCATATGAAATTAAATTTTTTTAATTTATATAATTTAATTCTTGAGCAGTATCACATAAATAATAAAAATAAATTACAATAAATTAAATTTTAACGTTTCCAGAATTAAATAATTCTTTTTTATATTCATTACAAAATATTTAATTATCTTTTTGATCTCTCACATTTCTTACAAATTAAAAAAAATTATGTGCATAATGAATATATCTCTAGGGAAGTGAATTTCGTGTTCCTAAGAACTGTTGCACATTTCTAACGAATTCAAGAAACTTGAAACAGTAACTTTGGCTCAACGTACATTTCAATGTTAAATATTAAAATCTTTTACATTTGCCTCACACACCCTCTTACTTAAAATTCATCCACAATTCCATTTTTAGACATTCATTTATTATTTCTTACAAAGGAAAATCACAAAAAATAACTGAATAACAGGGGATGATGAAGATTAACAAAATAATGTAGTGATGGATGATAGATACAGTGGTTCTCAACTACATGTAACCCGTGGTGTATTCGGACTGAAACTCAACGGAATAATTTTTCGGTTCTTTTATATAGAGACAGAACGCGTTCCGGAACTTTTTCTAAATGTCACAGTACGAGTAAAAAGTCAATTTATACACTTAAGCCTGGTTTATAATAACTCCATAACATAAACGCATATGCATTGAACAATGGATTTGACCCTTCAAAACATCTGTTTGTAATAAACCGAACAAAGAGAGTAATGTAATTTTTATGCTTATGTCCCATAGCATATCTATTATAAGCCAGGCTTTAGGCTCAGTCTTTCCACCTTAAGGAAAACCTTTTGGTAACTATCTAACAAATAAGGTTACGTGTTACTTTCTGTGCTGAATAAATGTCATCTCGTCTTTCAATACAAATTTATCTATCTGATTGGTATCTAACGAATAATGAGTTCAGATAACCTTATCTGTCAGATAGTTACCTAGAGGTTTACCTGAAGGTGTAAAGACTGGGCCTTAATATTATCTTACCCATTGCTACTAAAAATTTATATTAATAGTAATCTAATTAATAGATTTCTTTAAAATTGATTTTTTTATTTTTTTTATTTTTTTATTTTGTGTTTAGGGTTTTGTAGGTTTGACCACCAAAAAACCCTTATAACGTAACTCATGTGTCTGTCTGCACGGTAGAAATTGTAGACAAACGGCTGAACATAGAAAGTTGAAATTTGGTATACTTGTACAACTTTTTGACCCACATATAGGAAAAATACAGCGCGGGATAAATATAAACAAATATTAATTAAAAAATATATATATTTTTTTAAAATTTTTATTGGCATACCAAATGAACCCCTGAACCCCTAATGAGTGGATCAACAAACAAATTTTTATTTTTGAAATTTTTTTTTATTGAATTTTTGCTGATAATGTGTCAAAAAACATTTTTTCCCCATCTAATCCTATCTAACAAAGGGATTGATCTAAAAATCTAAAAAAAATCTCCGTAATGAACATTGATGGGAACCGAAATAGTTCATGAATTTTTGATCAGAAAATTTTTTCGAAAAATGTCGATTATTTTGTGTCGTTGATAAAAAAAATATATTTAAATTTTTTTTATTGTGTGGTATCAAAAAAAAGCTCTTAAGACATTAAGATTACGGAACGATAGATAGTTTTTGAAATTCGTTTCTTTTAACACGAATTTAGCCAAAAATGAGCAAAAGTTCTTGTCCCGCATCCTTTTATCAAAAAGGGTTAAACCAAAAACCTGAAAAAATGAAAGGTAATGTATATTGATTGAATCAGAGTAGGAGAGAAATTTTTGATCAGATCGTGCTTTTGAAAAATATGGCAGTTATTATATTTTTGAAAAAATTAATTATTTTTTTAATTCATGTTTAAATTATGACTAATAATGTTATGGATTTTTTGTATTTATAGACAAGATAGTGCGTGTATTTTTTTTTTGCGTGTATTTTGAAATGCGTTTTTCTGTGATTATCTATTGAGGAAACTTGAGCGATTTTCCTGCAACTGTCTTGTAATTAAATGAGCATAAACAATTTCTTAAGACATTTTACAAGTTTCCTTAGAAGAAAACTTTTACAATTCTCGTGGTGTAGTAGAATATTCTTTGCAAACTAATTTAAATATTCAGAATAACAGATTAAATCCCATAATTTAACAGCAACATAAAATCTCGATTTGACAAAAACAATTTCAACATAAAAAAAAGACATTATATATATTGCTACAATTTATATATTTGTTTATTGGGGCGTTAAATGAAAAATAGCCACTAAATTCCTATCATTGTAATAAATGTACTTGTGTCAACCGGTATTTTCCATTTCATGAATTTATTCAACGTCCATGGTAAAGCATCTTCCCTTTTAATTAATTAGAGAAACTATTATCTAGTGTTGTTGGTCTTATGTCATTACTAAAAACAGGGCAAGTGTTCTTATGTGCATTTACGCAAACCGTTTGTTGCACACCGAACAATGTATTTTATTAACCCATTCATTACTAAATGCATTTCACATTCCACCATGTTCTCCTTTGTTTAAAACATAATTCTTACATTTCTCACTAAGGATAGCTCAAAGATTTATCTCTTCTTGATCTCAGGATAAAAAGTATGTGTGGAAAATTCAAATGTATTCTGTTTGTTGTTTTATGGAAATGTTTTGATTTAATTTTTACAGAACAAACATGGAAGTTGCATAGTTTGTATTGTAATAGGTTACTTACTTGTTTTATATACGTCTTATTGTTTACATAGTACATATATTCTCACAATTGTAACAAGAATGACATTTTGAAAATGTTATATAAGTTAGATAATAATTTCTAAAATTCGGATTACATTTCCTTAAGCAATTATACAAGTGTGCCAGATGGCCTATCAAAATTTAAGGGTGTGTGTCTTTATTATTTTTAAGCAAAACAGTATCAACAATAATCCGATTTGAAAAAATTACAAAGTTATGGTTTGTAGAAAGAAAAATTCAATACACAATGCCAGACAACAAATAGTTTTTACCGACCGCCAACATATACAGGCATTTGTTTCAAACACCGCACCTCGAATTACTCCTTTATTTTAAGAGATACAAAAAATTCTTAATAAGAAAAGTTAAACTAGACAAAAGGGCCCACTTAAGGACTATAATATAGTCGGATTGCTGATAGGTGACTGTTACATGTATGTATCAAGTAGTGCATTCATATAATAATCTAGTTACCATTTTTCAGCGATTTTAAAAATGTTTTTTGTTATTTATCTTAGCTGTCAGTGTCTGGTTATAAATATTAATTAAAATATGGCTTCAAATTAGTTCTGAAATTTGGGCAAAATCTGTTAAAAAAATCGAAAATTTAATAAATGAATGGTGGGAAAGGGAAAGGATTGTTGATGATATTAATCCAATAATAATAAATACAAGAAATGACAGCGATAGTTCAGATGACAACGATATCATGCATTACAGTGACTATTTTTTAAAAAATAAACATTTTAATACAACTTGTAGCAATATATTATATGAATAAATATATTTTTACTTAATATTTTATTACTTTATACTTAGGGGAAACATAAAAATTTAATTTAATTAAACAAAAAAATTATAATCCAAAAATAGTATAAATTTTTCCTTATTTATAATTATTACCTTAAAATTAATAATTGTGTTTGTTTGAGTACTGCTGTGAATTTATTTTCGTGCTATAATTAGTAAAGATATCTACGAATCATGTCGTTTCTTTCTAATGCTTTGTTTTTTATTAAAATAATTTGGAAGGTTGGTTGTCAACTTGCGTCACTATACGTTACTATGGGTATGCAAATAATTATAATGATATAGACAGAGAAAGCATATAGTATTATATATCGATCTTGTAGCAACGAACAGTCACCTATCAGCAATCCGACTATAATAATTATGCATCCCTTCTGGTTTCAGCGGAAATTGTTACAATTTTTTATCTAGCATAGGGAACCGGTACTTTATTTTATTTTTTCTTGAAAGTACATTAAATCAGCTTTACAAGGATATCAAAATATACTTTAATGTTAACCATTTCAAAATAGCGACCATTTATTGACAAAAATTTAAACAATTTCTGTTGGAACCGGAAGTGATGCCGAATTGTTATTATAGTCCTGAAGTGGGCTCTTTTGCCTAGTTTACCTTTTCTTCTGAAGAATTTTTTCTTTCTCTTAAAATAAATGAGTTATTCGAGGTGCGAGATTTCAAACAAACCCTGTATAAGGGAGGTATTGTGATCATACCGATTTTGACATTTCGAGATTTCGATGAATCTCCACGAATTGAGGTCCCTACATAGCGTTTTGACTATGTTTACCATGATTTCGGTCAGTCTGTCTGTCTGTCTGTCTGTGTGTCGGTCTGTCTGTCGGTCCGCGTAAACGTGCAGAGCAAATTCGGCTAAAAAGATTTTTATGAAACTTCATATTTAAGCTTTTGACATCAATAGCACGAGTTGATCAACTTTTGGTATAAATCGGTTAACTAGAAATGGGAGTTTACTGGTGTCGATTTTTGCGAATATTTCACGGAAATATTTCGAAAAAACAATATTTTTCAAAAGTTACAATAACTAACAACTTTTATTTGAGACATTTCTCGATAAAGCAGCACAAATTAAACAAGTATTTTGTGATGGCGGTCAGTCCTGTGGTGGACACAGCTGACTTTTTTTCAGATAACCTGGTTTATTAACTAAAATTGTATTTTAACTGAAATGAAATTGACGTGTTTTATTTTCAGGAAACTAAACTTAATTACATCAAATCTGGAATTATAATAAAACATCATGATTTAGTTTTTCGGGAGATTAATTATTATTTATTTTTTTATTTCTATTATTTTTATCTAGCAGTTGCCATAAAATGAATGGAAGTTAATCCAGGGTGGATTAAGGTCGTTAATCCAGAAGGGTGACTTAATTAACTTTAAATGTTGTTCATCATAAAATAAATACGTAGTGAATTCCCAGTCAGATAAAGTTCGTTCTGTTTCTTGTAAGTTTCGAACCGCTTGGGGATTTTTATTAGACACCGTAACATATTTCACGAATTACACAAGTAAACAAGTTCTAGATGTTGTGTGTTTCGAATTTCGTATCGTTTGCTGCCGCTTATTTGGATGTATAAACGCAATAAGTACGTTTTCTTGCTATTTGTAAAGGAAATTAGATTTGCATAAGGAGTGGGAGGGGTGATGGAACGCCAGAGATGTCCTTAGACAGTGTCTCCTCAACCGGAAGTAAACCTTCAAACAACACTATCTCTGACAGAGTTCACATAACGGACTGCCTTTTTATTTTAAATTTATTCTCATTTGATCTTGCGTACTACTGACAAGGCATTGAAAGGAACAGTTACATTTGGATAGTAACTAGGATCTGGGATAGACTAGGTTTAAAAGCTAGTAAGCTTACTGTACTATCCTATAACCAGGATGGTGTTTAAATACAAAATAGCACTAGAATTTCAGGGACCGTCAGGTCTAGCAACGAAAGTGACGTCCGTGATGGCTCGTGAGTATAAATTTTCACTCAAAAAATGTCTCGTTTATAATAAACCCATAACAGAATGCATAAGGATGGAACAAGGGGTTTGACGCTTCAAAACATCTGTTTGTAATAAACAGAACAAAGAGAGTAGAGTATTGTTACAAAAAGAGTACCGATTTTCTCGTAAACGGTTCGCGATAGAAAAATGGTTTAAATACAAAAGTTGTAGATCTAAAAATTCTCTACAACTTTTCTGAAGACGCCAACTCTCTAGGTTAATTAACTCGGGAGTTATTCAAGAAAAACTAAATTTTCACACACTCTTGCCCAATTTTCTCGTAAACTGTTGGCGATAGGAAAATAGTTTAAATACAAGACTGATAGATCTAGAAATTTTCTACATTTTTTCTGAAGACGCCAACTCTTTAAGTTAATCAACTCGGGAGTTATTCAAGAAAAACTAAATTTTCACACACTCTTGCCCAATTTTCTCGTAAACTGTTGGCGATAGGAAAATAGTTTAAATACAAAACTGGTAGATATAGAAATTTTCTATATTTTCTAAGTTAATTAACTCGGGACTCTTGCCTGATTTTCTCGTAAACGGTTGGTGATAGGAAAATGGTTTAAATTCAAAAGTTGTAGATCTAAAAATTCTCTACAACTTTCCTGAAGACACAACCTCTCTAGGTTAATTAACTCGGGAGTTATTCAAGAAAAACTAAATTTTCACACACTCTTGCCCAATTTTCTCGTAAACTGTTGGCGATAGGAAAATAGTTTAAATACAAAACTGGTAGATATAGAAATTTTCTATATTTTCTAAGTTAATTAACTCGGGACTCTTGCCTGATTTTCTCGTAAACGGTTGGTGATAGGAAAATGGTTTAAATTCAAAAGTTGTAGATCTAAAAATTCTCTACAACTTTCCTGAAGACACAACCTCTCTAGGTTAATTAACTCGGGAGTTATTCAAGAAAAACTAATTTTTCACACACTCTTGCCCGATTTTCTACATCTGTTTGTAATAAACAGAACAAAGAGAGTAGTGTATTTTTTATGCTGTTTTCATAGCATATCTATTATAAACGAGGCTTTAGCATATTTTTTGCTGCTCTAACAATTACAATAAGGTTTATTTTTAAGATAAATGGGCACTAAAAAGGTGTCTGTTTCCCAAACCCTGCCCTTAGATCAATATTTCTCTGTAATTCGAAGGATTGTTTATCTTGACCATACAGTATATATCTTTCACCTATTTATTAGATTTGGTCGAGAGCGTTAAAAATTTACTCATTACTCTTTTATACCATTTAATTTATTTTTAATTTTATTACAAAAGTACTTTATAACGTAATGTTAATTGCCATTCGCATGTACTATAAAACAGCATATTTAAACGAATTGGATAATATACAGTATAGAGAAAAACATGAAAGCCAGTGTTACAATTGAAAATAATAGCAAGAATTCATGCATTCTGTCGCTCCATATGCTGTAAATAATGTTCAGCGAAATGTATAAATCGTTAAATGAACGAATCCCCATTGCTATTCACTGTTTGATACAAGACTATTCGTCAGCGTCACATTTAATTTTTTCCATGTCCATTTTTTACCCATACAAATTTCTAGGACATTTAATTCGGTTAAAATGGAATAAATTTTAATTTTCGGCGTGTTTAGGATACTGTAAAAATTAAATTACTATATAAATAGCCTGTTAACTTCATTCTGTCCGGGAGTATTTAGTTTTTATATTTTGGTAATAAATTTTATGACCAATAAATAGTTTTAATAAGTTTTAAACAAACTTCAAAGCTTATCATGGAGTATACTTTTAAATTATTACTCCTTCCACATAAGAATTACTAACAGAGGTTTCCATATTTTGTACTAGAGATGGGTCATTCATGAATGAACCGGCTCACTGAGCCGGTTCAAAATTGAAATGAGCCGGCTCACGGCTCACTGTATAGTTTCAAATTTCAATGATACGATTGGTCGGGCGATTGTGAGCAGTGACCGGAGTGATCCGGATCTGGATCGATGTCATGTTGAACTTCGCGAGAACTCGGCTTGTAATGTATTATCATAAAGTGTATTTTGTCATCAATTTGTAAGGCAGTTTATTTGAAACTAATAGGCTTAGACTGTATTTTCTTACAACCATACTATATAAAAATATTAAAAATATTGCCCAAATCCCAGATGTCTGATTTATAAGGGCAACAAACATCGCCATAAACTTAACACATCTGGTTTAAAATACAGTAGCTACATAAAGTGAATTGTTTGTTTCAAAAATGTTAGATAAGAGCCGGGGCTAAGCGACGTTCTACCTACGAGCAAACGACCGACAACTGACTGACCTGTGTCTCGGGAGAATGTTTACAGTTCATATATTGCAAGAACCGGCTCTAAGCAAGAGCCGGCTCTAAGCGACGTTCTACCTACGACCGACCGACCTGTGTCTCGGGATCATGTTTACTGTTCATATATTGCAAGAACCGGCTCTAAACAAGAGCCGGCTCTAAGCGACGTTCTACCTACGACCGAACGACCGACCGACCTGTGTCTCGGGATCATGTTTACAGTTCATATATTGCAAGAACCGGCTCTAAGCAAGAGCCGGCTCTAAGCGACGTTCTACCTACGAACTAACGACCGACCTGTGTCTCGGAAACATGTTTACTTAACCGGATCACTGAGCCGGATCAATGAACATTATTTTTGATAGTTAGGCCAACTCCACTGAGACGGGGCTCGTATATTCTTAAATGTATGAATAAAACACGTTAAGGTATTTCCACCACAGTATGCTATTAATTTTTTTCTGTATTCTGACAGGTTTATCACACCAGTTAATTAACAGAGCTATATTTTTGCAGCCCCTATAAAGAATTAAACTAATTTCCTGCTTTTATTAAGTTTTAAGCTGTGTGGAAATGTTAGTAAGTTTCAGCACGGTCATCTTGAGATAGTAATCTTTCCACTTATGAACTTATACCTAGTTAAATAGCAATTTATCAGATACTTGTATAGTTAGTTTATTATTAAGATTCTATCTCAAATGTAATTCCGAACTAAATTGCTATTTCCCTCGAAGAAAAAGGAATAAACTTGTCCGACAATATTCTAGTTATTACGTTTAATATCTGTATTTTTAAATATTAAATCAAAATAAGTTGTTAAGATACTGTTAATAACTGGTCAGAGTAAATTAAAATACGAAAAAATACGTGAGTTGCAATACTCTTAAGTAGATTATCGTTGCTATGATAACATGAAATATGCCATAGGAAATCTTGTCAAGTGCAAAGTGAAGCCTTTATATCTATTTAAACCAGGAGGGAAAAAAAATAATAATAATGATGTGTAGTGTAAAATTGCACATATTTCTTGTTTTTGTAGGTATTTAATAATTGTAAGAAGCCAAGAGAATGCTGAATGCTAGGACAATAGGATATTTTTTCTATAATTACATCAAAATTAATAGCTTTTGATACTCATTATTATTCTTTATTTGAGGACTAAGACCTTTCATTTAATTTTTTTAAACTAAATTAATTTAATTTGCAAAAGTCTCCTCATAATAAAATAATAAGATAATGTTCACAACACCTATTTTAATGTGGAAATGTTTTTACGATATCTTTTACAATTTTGACTTCAAATATTAGACTGAAGATGATTGGATATACCAATCGAAACGTCTCGACAAATTAATAAACAATAAATTTATGACGAGTATTAAGAAAGAATTTTTATTTCAAACCTACGAGGTGTGTAAATTAAGTAACCGGGCTGGCAACACAGCGTTTGTTCTGGTAACATTTGGGAAGCTGGACTTGGAGGGGCAGCAGGCGAACATGTGACACGCCTTGAGTACGAGTTTGAACTCGCTAGAGTAATTTTGTTGTCTGTAGCGATTTTTTTCGTGAAACAGTTTTTTCTAGCACGTTCTAAAAATGAGTGACATTCATTTCGAGAAACGGTGTGCTATCAGATTTTGCTTCATACTTGGGCACAGTGCACGGAAACTTTTGCAAAACTTCAGCAGGCCTACGGAGACAGTGTTTCGTTAAAGACCCAGGTTTTTTGGTGGCATTTTCAGAAAGAAGAGAGTTGATTGAAGATGAATCACACAGCGGAAGGCCTTCATCTTCAAGAACCAATGAAAATGTCGACAGAATCCGAGATCTTGTATGTTCAGATCGTCGGTTGACAGTTAGAATGATCGGGGAAGAGTTGAATTTGACTCACACTACCATTCATCAGATTTTGACCAATTAATTGGGGATGACAATGCGCCTTGCCAAACAGCAATTTCAACAAACTAGTTTTTGGCCAGTAAAAACATTCCTGTGGCTCCTCAGCCTCCTTATTCGCCTGACTTGAGTCCTTATGACTTTTCCCTCTTCCCAAGATTGAAAATTCACCTCAAGAGAAGTCATTTTGGGACACTCGAAAACATTCAAACGTCTCTAACCGACCAGCTGAAAGCTATTCCAGTATCCGAGTTCCAGCACTGCTATGAGGATTGGAAGAACCGTCTACAGCGCTGTGTGGCTTCCCAATGAATTTATTATGAGGGAGACAATATTGAATTGTAATTCTATTCCAATAAAAAAATAATAAATAAAAAATCAGTCCGGTTACTTAATTTACACACCTCGTATGTACATACCTATTCGGAAAATAAAATTACTACAGATTGAGTACTTTACAACTTGGAGTCTAAAATGGCCGCTGGTCATTAAACGTTCAGAGTTCAGGACATCTACCGGCAAATGAACTATTTACTATGGAATTTAATATAATAATTAATAGAAATTGATGAACTAATAATTGTTAATTTCCTAAATTAGAATTCCACGACAATTTGGAAACGCGGTTCCTATTATTTTGCATTAGCTGGTTCTATCTATTAATATTACAACCAGAACAGATACGGAGTATAATTATTACTATTATTAACAGCGTACTATTGTTAAGTAACATTAACTATGTATAGTAGGATATTCTCATATTTTCATCGAGTTGCACATCTCCACCTACCAGAAGATTAGGTTAGGCGCAAATACAGTGAACTGCAAGATGAGACTTGTACAAAGAGATGAAACAAACATCAAACTTCAACTCCGTTAGATGTTATTAACTTATTGAACTATGTATGCAATTCAGAGTAATTTCCATTAATATCCTTCCAACTTTGTTGAAATCTTTGAAGCAATCGTCTTGATTAAAAAACTGTTTTATTATTGATTCGATTGTAGATAGTGCGAATGTCTGCTTTTCTAATTACCTCCTCTGGGACACACTGAGAATTACCACTCATTCATCATCTTGGACTGTTCGGAAATTAGGACGTTCTTTTATTACGCAATAAAAGAAATATTACGTTAGGAAAAAAAAGGAGGGTATTTCGCAAAGAAAAACAAGTTATGACTTCGTCGAGGGTAGGAGAAAATTGCGGTGTAGTCTCCCGGAAAATAACGTTAATATTAAGGGTTCTATGGATGTTTTAAGCACCGCTGGACCTTAGAGATTAAAAAAGTATTGTCTACAAAAAACAAAAAATTCTTTTAAATATAAAACCTATTATTATTCATTCAATTTTCATTAGATACGGAAATCCAACAAGAAGCCAAGGTATAAATGATAAAAATGTTTTCAGATCAAATTTTAGCATACGGATTCGAGTCGTGGATGATAAAAAATCAAGATGTAAAATGAGAGCTGCAGAAATGAGATTCCCAAGCAAAGATAGCTCAAAAACAAAATATGACAGAAGTAGAAATACTGTACATAGAGAGAAGCTTGTAACAGTTTCTACAGAACAGGTTTCTCAAACTCAAAATTATGAGGGCCACGTAGGACTTTTGTTAATAGTAAGCCGATCGCACATTTTCGAAATTTTCAAGTTTTAGAAGAGGAAGGAATCGAGAGTAAGAGGAAGAAATTAAAAATGAGTTTTGTAGAACTTACTGAAAAACTATTTATTGTTGAAGTTTAATTATAATGACCATTGACTGAATCGCATTCGATTCGACTGAACATCGCGTATTACGTATGGAGGCAAGCTAATGAAAAAGCCAGATTTGTGACACCCCGTGCCATGCAATAGTTTAATACGGATTCATGTGAAACAAGCCGGACTCAGTATAAAACAGAGAATTAAAAATTAGGTTTGTACATCATATTATTTAGTACATAGGAAGTGCAGATTCAGGGTATAGGCCGTACATTTTCGAAACAATACACTGCGCAGAAACGAGTTTTTGACTGAAAGCTTACTGCGTCTGCGCGCGCGCAAAGCAGTGGTGTGGTGTATTACTTATTATTTCATTAGTCAGCTGTTAGTTTGGTACCTTGTTTGTGTTTCGTTATTTTATTAAAACTGTTTTAAAACAATCAGTTCTTTTCAGAACTATTGCATTTCTGTTAGTGAGATTTTGGTAAGTTAGCCTTGAAAGTAGCTAAATAAAAACAGTGTGGACCGCCACTGATAAAATAGCTGAAGTTCGCGTCGATTTGATGACTCATTGTGTTGTTTCGAAAATGAACGACCTATAGAAGGAAATACCTTCATACAGCTTTGTGGTCGAAATCGGTTGTAATGTTAAAATTAAAACAAGCAGTAGCACTGAACTTTTTAATTATACACCACACTTTGCAGCTATTTTAACTTGGACACAGTAAAATAAACATATTTAATATTTGAATAACATTAAAATTCATCATCATCATTGGCGCGACAGCCCGAGGTGAGTCTAGGCCTCCTGTGCCCTTCAATTCGATTAGATTAAGTTAAATAAGTTTTAAAAAATTTATACCAGTTAACGTTTTCTATTTTTACTTATATAACCTAAAATACGTAAAATTATATCTTTACTTTTATTCATATTGAGATTGTCAATTAATATTGTGTCCCAAAAGTATCAATAATATACAAATATTGATATAATATAACTAAATATAATTGTAAATACTATAATATTATTCACATTTCAGTAATTGCTGTAGTTTCGGTAAGATGCAGCACTTGTCGTGTCATAGTGTAATTTTACAACTTTTGGCAGTATCCCAATTCATTCTTGTGGAGAATATAGAACTATGGTCACCGTTAGAGTGCGACGCAAGGGGTGTCAACATAGAGATATAGGCAGAGTCTCGGGTAAAATAGGTACATGCCCGAAAATTTATATCGCAGCGATGTTCATAAACAATTGCGCAAAATCAAATAGCGCAGCCTATAAAAACAAACAAGCTGTTGGGATTTAAATATTTAAAAGATTTAAATTAAAAATGAAATAAAAATCTTAACATCTTACAATAAAATTTAAAAATGTTAAGATTAAAAATATAAAAACATTATTTTTTTGGGGGGAGCATCGCCAATTTGTTCACACATAAAAGCCGCCCTTGTCTAGGATGTTAGCCAATGTTGCATGAAGTAAGAAAATAATTTCAGATTCTATCAGAATAGTAGTTTAAGCCAGTAAATTTACTAGTAATCAAAGTAGTAACCTTGGAACAAAATATTAAATACTCAAAGCGACAGAATTAACTGAAACAGTTAAATAAATCAAAAAAAGTATTGTCACTAACTTGTTTTTTAAAATGTTGGGTCAATTAACGATATGTTCTAGATTATTTATAAATAAATTATTACAAAATTAGCAAATCAAGCGTAAATTTTTAACTGAATATTCAACAGATGTCGTATGTAGAATTTTTTGTCTTATCTTTTAGTTTGTTCTTAATTTCACTTTTCAGTAGAGATAAAATTTAACGATGTAACATATTTCTGCTCTTGGCAATGCCCCAATAACATCGTTTATATAATTTAACATAATTTGAAATTATAACATAAGGTGTTATAAATTCGTTTAGCGTCCGTTTCATTTCATTTTCCATTATTTAATTCTTTTGAAACTTCTATATGTAATAAAATTAAAGTGAATTGGAAAAAAATATACCCAGAAAAAACAGGTTAAACTCCTCCCAGATTAAATCTAGGCTTAATAAACCATCCTTTCTTTATTTAAGCCACAAGTCTGTATTTTTCTTTCCGATTTCAAGATAAAAAATTTTCAAATTAAAAAAATAAATATTCTAAAATTTTACAAAATAAAATCTCTTCAGAGTTTGTTTCAAATGTAAAACAATATCGGACGTAGGATTCCAAAAATCCAGCAGGTCTATCGCATTTAGTTTTAAAGATATGGTTATTAAAATGAATAAATTTGAACTATTCTCAAAATTGTCGCACTCATAAAGGGCATCTCCGAAATCCAAAAATTTAAACCGCAGGTCTGTATCTTGTTGAGCTTTTGAGATATGGTCATACAAAAATTATAAAATTTCCAATTTTATAATTTTTTTATAAAAAATTTGTAGTGGCATATATTCTTCATAGAACCAAATTTCTATATCTTATTTAATTGGAAATTTCCCGTGCGGACTTCTTCGGAGTAGCATTTTTATATGTACAACCTTAATTACTAGTTTTATATTTTACAAATAATCAGGTACATCTTTTATTTTAGAAATTATTTTTACCCGAAATCAGCCCTCTAGTTCAGTTTTTCTCAACCTTTTCTGGCATGGGACCCCCCAAAATAACTTAAATATTGTCTGCGGCCCCCCTATATAACAACAAATATTTTTAAGAGCAGGTTCTAACTTATAAATTGTTGTTGTTATACCAATATAATTCAATATTCATTTAGTCAATAATCGGGATTTATAAAAATGATTTAAAAAATAGTTTTGTTTCTCTAGTTATAGCCGATAGTGTATGCATGTATGTGTTTCTATATTGTCGTTATAGAAGCACATTCTACATAACAATGACTTACATTATAAAATTTACAAAAATTTCTACAAATACCTTTCCAGTCGCTCCAATTTTGGTCTGCATTGAGCCCAAACACTAAAGTTCACACTATAACACACTATTTCAAGTATTTTCTGCACTTTTATCACTTAAAAATAACTAAAACGTCAGAAAAAAATGAAGACGCCACTTGCAAAAATCACGTATCACTACATATCAAGATGGTTAATCATGATAAAGCTCATTAAGGAATATAGTCATTAACAATTAATAAATAAGGAACAGAATTGCTTAAAATAATTCTTTATGAGAATAAACACATATATTAATATTTTATCAATAGTATACAGGTGGTTGAAATTGAACTACCGGGCCCAATACACTATTTTTTTATTATTGAAGATGAGGTATAACTTTAAATTTGGAAGTTACTTGGTACTACATGATCTAAAATAGTTCATATTTTGTTACTTTGTATCTCTATATAAATAGTTGTACATTTTGATTGAGAATTTATTAAAATTTCAGAGCTATAGCGTTGGAGACACGGCCTATATGGTAAAATGGGAGGACAGAGGTGATAATAGGATGACTTTTGGGCTATCAATGATAATTCTGAGATCTCAGAAAGGCATGAAAATTACTATTGGAAGTATAATGTAGTTCACTCTCGATAATTTTATACAGGTTAATTTTTTTATTTACGGGTTCATTTGGAGGGCTAAGGTGTCCGCCTCCGGGCATTATGACCTTAAGGCCCGGTCTTTCCACCTTCATTTAAAGCACTAGGTAACTATCCGACAGATAATGTTATCTGGAACTTTATCTTCTGAATAAACGTCATTACCAAGCAGTGAATTCAATACATTAGTCTCATTATCCGTTAGATAACTATCCGATAGATACATTTGTATTGAAAGACGGGATAACATTTATTCAGCACAGAAAGTATCAAATAACCTTATCTGTCAGATAGTTACCTGGAGCAGTGTTTCCCAGCCGCCGGTCCTGTATATATATATATATATGTTTAATAATTTTTTAATTTTTAAGCGCTACACATGAATCATGAAGGTGGGCATCATATTACAGTATTTAAAGTTTAATTTTAGTAGATTTATTAGAGTATAATTTGCAGTTGAGCAGGTGTTAAATGCCGGGCGCGTAATTTTATGTGGTACATCTGAGTGTCAGTCATCTGAATTTACAATATATGGATTCTGTTTGTAAACAAATGCATTGTGTTCATTGCCTCATGAAATAAAATTAGTTTTAGTTGGACAGAAGCAGCTAAAAGTTAAATATGCAACTTGCAGGTGCAAACATATTAGTGCAGTTTTGTTTTTCGGCGAAAACTGTAATAAACAAACCGCATAGTATCAGTTACTTTTTAACAAAATATATTCCCATGCCTTCCTCCTGTCCATAATCAAATCTTTTCCAATCTGGACTTAATATTAACTTTCCCTCCATTTTTCTTAAGAAAAGAAAAAAACTAAGATGCCTAACTTTGTCCTGTCTTGAATGACAGCCAAAAACACTACAATTTGTTCTACTTTTATAGTTTTTCACAACTTATATCGACATTCTTACAAAAATTCAACATTAGAACATATGTAATAAGTTCAAACAGTGCTGGAGCGCCTAGTACAATATTTGACTACCAGACTGCGTATCCGAGCGTATCAGTTCCCAATACTCAGACCCTGCGCATACTACAAACAATTGAACAAATTAACGCGTCAGAACACACGTGATCTAACTGTAGATTTTTTTTTTTTTCTAATGTGTATACGTTAAAGTAAAAAGTATCTCCCTTGACATATCACAACACAAAAAACCCTGGATATCAGTAAATCCTAAAGGATTTAATTTACCATTTGTGGAATTAAATGAGAAATCCTTTTTTCGCTCGTATGCATAATTAACAATTTGAATTGGGATTTTTGTGTATGTTTCACCTAAGATTCATTCCACATGATTTCCATTATGAAAAACCCTTCCATTAAATAACCCTTCGCTACATTGGATTGCACTAATATACGTATATAATCTCCAATTAAGACACAGTATTATAATGCAAGGGCTTCGCGTTCAGCTCCACCTACGACTATGTTAGTATTAGTTTCTATTGGTGAATGTGTTCGTTTGATCTGCACAAGAGGCTTAACGCGCGTTCTGCATTATCGTGTTCAATCCTCTTAAAAAAATCGCAAATTTTCTATATAGCTTTTCGCAAATCATGAGGAAATTTTAACACATTTGAATTTTTTGTTACGAACATTGGAAATTGTGTTTTTACATATTTTTTATGATATAATCCTTGTGGAAATAACTTTTTATATTCAGGATTAGGGCGATAATTTACGTATTTTTTAAATAAAATCAGAGAGAGAGTTCTATTACATTATATAACGTAAGAATTTACACCAATGAAATATTAGAATAAATAGCACTGATGACGATGATAATGATAATGAATAGCAGTCATGGTCTCACATGCGGCATGGAGGCCCTGTTTCATAAAAATTGTTAAGTGCTACAGGTGACAAATCTTAACCCTTCCGCGCCTAATGGGACATATATTAAGTTAGAATTAATACGTAGTACATACATCTTGGGGGATCAAGAAATTATTTAAATTATTAAAAATGTTCTCACGTCTCAATTACAAGCGATGACCTAAAAAAAGTCCTCACTTCTAAAATACAAGTATAGATAAAAAAAAAGTACTCCGTGTATTTTGACAAAAACACGTAATAACTAAACAACCACATGTTTTCGAACCTCGTGGGGGGGGGGTCCACCACTTATATTCTGACAAAAACACGTAAAATCCACGTGTTTTTCGAGCTTCTGGGGGGATCTAAATAAAATGAGTTTTACAAATTCAATAACCGGGCAATTTGTGAATTGAAAGAGTTGATGGATGGTGCTAACACGAAGCTTTCAGGAAAAGCATTCCATGGGTCTCAATTGGTCAGAAAATTCTTAGTTGCTTCCTGTACTTCTAGTGGATATGCTTCCTGTAAGATGTTAGTCGGCGTTGATGGACTACAAAGACGTCATAGACCAACGTCTTAGAGGAGACAGTAAACTTTCCCTGTTGACGATCTATACATCTGAATGAGGAATACCAATGACAGTCGAGCTTTCTTTTGTAACACATTTTACTTTTCTGGCAAAACTTCAACTAAATTTTTTAAACCTCGATGAGGTATTTTACACCATTCTACCCAAAAGCCTTCCGAATTTTAGCCAAATTGGCCTAGCTCTCAAGTGGATTGGAGTAGAGTCTCTACAGGAGTGGGTTGAAATTATGCGTTTGCGACTGATAATAAAACAAACCGTTGGAAATGATTGCGAATGCCACTATTGTTGGGCACTGCTCTTCATACATTCCTATTTCTCTTCTTTTGTATTAATTCTATCCAGCTTCTTCTAGGTTTTCTAATTTACACTTCTATTGATGTCCCTGTTAGTTTTTAGCAATCTATCATCTTCTATTGTGATTGTATTTTGTGCCTATGCCATCTAAGCTGATTCATCCTTCAAAGAATGACCACCTATAATGTACTTCGTATTATTATACCATTGCACATTTTCTTGTTTTCAAACATTATAACATATTTTTGAATATATTCATAATTAATATATGGAGTAACATGATAATGCTTTAAGATATAAAAGCAAATCAACATAATAACACCTTCATATCATTTTTAATGTGTATACAATTCAGGTTAAATTTTAATATATAACTTTATTCTCGCAAAAGAAAAGTAAGTTGTCCCTCCGGAAACGACTAACATGGTTTCGCAATATCCGTGTCATTTTGTTATGAAATATGCAGACAGCCTTGCTCTCCAAACCTGCCGTCATTTACACATATGCTAATAACATAGAGTAAACCAGAGTAGACCTAACCGTATACAAACTGACTGGAAAAATACTGGAAAATTAGTAAATCAGAAAGATAAAGAAAAGCTGGGAAGGAAAGATAATTTTCGACCAGTAGATCTTCAAAAGATGGAGGTATCAGTCAACAGAAAATCAATCAAGTATTGGTATCCAAGACATTCGGCAAAACCTGACTACAGATCAAGATAAAGACATTGTGTAAGTAACGCAAAAAGTCAATTAGAATGGAAATGCACACGAAAAGAGAGACAGAGAGAGTGAAAATTTCAAGCTTTTCTGAACAATGAGGGACTTGAAGCAACTGGTTAGCTCCAATTTTTAAAACTTGCCAATATCAACAAAAACTGTTTGTTTTGAAAAGTAAAATTTGCAAAATTTGTATAAAAATTATTTAAACCCGTGCAGATCTTTGTTAATAAATTTTTGATTTTTGAAATGCCGATAATATCACCGATTTTATTGCAAAACTTATCCTCACCGGCAAAATCATCATAAATGGACCAACCTCAATCAGCCCAAATTATGATCATATCCCGATATGTGAGCAACTGACCAGCCTGTTTCTGAAACTCAACGATACGGAATTTCGAAACTGTTAGAGCCATTTGAAAAAACAATTTTCAGCTAAAACAAGAGCTGCTCAGCTTTTGGACGACACCCTTAATATCTGCCCACAACAACATAAAAGTACTTGCTTAAACAAATGAGGTATATTACTTAACTTACAACTTAATCAGACCAATTCTGTAACTCAGTTACTATGATCATTGTAACTAAATTTGTCACTATGAGCAAGGTCAGTTACTATCATGAATGAAAGTCAATATACTTTTATAATATTTCATCTTGTAGTAACGTTACTACACAGTAAATTTTTACAGAAATGATCTGTATGATTCCAGATCGTCATAAGCATAGTTTTATTTTGGTATACTGCATCCAGATCAATCTGCGCTATATAAATTCGAATCGAAGGTTAATATTTTTATTTTATAATTATTGCACTCTCGATGAAGATACAATTTAATTCGTATACTCTCCAGTTTGCGCATGTCCTGCGCAAATTTACAATAGGTCACGATTACCTTCCAAACACGCACGAACATGCAGTTTTCTTTGAAGTACCAACACTCTCAGAATTACGCAAACTGGTACGTTTCTGTGCAGTTTATCTTGCCAAATAAGACAATCAAGTTTTGAGCAGATCAACAGTTCGGTGCGCATGTTTGATGACCTATTTTAGATATCACTTCCTCCTCTCTTCTTTAATTTTCTAAATCTAGCGCATTTGTAATTTTACAGGAAGGCCTTAAAGTATGCCCAATCCATCTCCGCTTACGCAGATAGCTTTATTATCTCGATGATGCATTTTGTGTAGAGCCTTACCAAAAGTTCATAAATAATAATATTTGACCAAAAGATGCGGAGAAGTTTATAAACACTTGCAGTTTAATATCGAAGGCAATGGTGAATTTTCCTCGTTTCGCAACCATAAAATACGAATAAAATGTTCTTAAACATGCGCAGTTTTGTATATAGGCCATTGTTTTTTGAATGTGCACGTAGTTTTCAGTCCAATCGTTTTTGTTTATTATGTTATCAAGGTAGCAAAACTGATCCAATTCTTCCAGATTTCTTCCCAGAATTCTTAGTCGTTTTCGAGGCTTCAGCTATGATTTGAGTCAATTATAAAGAGAACCTATTATCTTGAGGTTCCTAAAATTGGCGAAAATTTGATAGGACTCATCGCAACAATACTCCACATCTGTCGAAAAATTCGTTTGGTGAACACAGCTTCTGTTTAACTTCTAGTTTTGGTTGCGTCTTAATAATTTATAATCCATCTTTTCGGTACGCTACAAATTTTAACTAATTAATTAACAATCTTTGTTTTGTTATGTTACTGTTCCTATTTTAGGAACCACTGGTTTATTCTAGCCTTGTATCTGTCATTTTCTAATGAACAACTCGTCACTGCCAGATAATTAAAAATTAAAGTGTATTTAATTATACAAGAGGGTTTAGGATAACAGATGAAAGGTTAGTGCTTGAAATAGTAATGGAAATAAAGAATTTATATAGATTCTGAATGATTAGTTTTTATTGGAAAAGTATCAGTCAATTCGTTGTACAATTGTGTTAATGACACTTGAATATTTTAGCAATATTAAATATTAACAAAACCTAACATATAATACAAATTTCATTAAACCTAATCTATATATGTGAGTTTTAACATTAAAATCATTCAACAATAAACTAGAAGCTTTTGCAAATTGAGTTTATTGATGTATGCTAATGGGTACGATCACAAATAAAACGGTACATCATTCGATAGCAGAGATTTGAATTTTTACTGCGCACATTCATCGCAAGCTCAACATTTGGATCTTTTTTGACATTTGGGCTATGTTATACCTCTCAAATACCGTATAGGAATGTAAATATCGATCGCAGGTATCGAATACCGGTACTGTTATCGGAAAAAAGTTTCGATACTACGTGGCACCGATTATTTTACTAGTAAACTTTTCTTTTTGAAGGTATTGTTACTATATATTGGTAGCAGTAACGTTTTGTAATATCGGTATCGGAAAAAGTATCAATATTTCATGGTGTACAAATAGATACTAGTAAAAAAATATTAGTGTACAAAATTCTTTATTAACAAGGCAAATAAAACATGTTTGGACAGGGTGAAGCGTTAATTAAGAAAGAAGGGACAAGTCTTTTTCGGTGTTTTCATGAAAATAGCGACATTCTAGGACTTGTCAAATTAAAATGTTGGTTACTATTACATAATTCGAATTAGGTAAAGTTGTGAGTTGCAGTAAATTGCTAAAATAATAATTTACCGATTTGAAATTGGCACTTAATTATATAATTCGCGCTTGACACGTTAAATTTGGTGCTGCTATCTGTAGTAGTTGATTTTAGGCTTAGAAATTTCGGTTAAAATTATTAACTATTACATTTAATATTAATAAATTAACTATTACAACATTACTTGATATCAAATACTGCTAGGATTCACTGCTAGGATCGCTGATCACATTCCTATACAATTATTACCGATAGTAATTATAACCAATACTAAAAAAAAGTATCGATACAAATATAAATTTATAGAGTACTAAAATACTAGTATCAAAAAATGAGTATTTATATCTTACTAGTATCGATAGTACCGTTTCACCTCTAATACCGCAATAACTCCAATACTTACCGCAAGAATAAAATTTTGGTATGTGTAAACCGCAATAAATCGAAATCTGCAATAATTGAAACAGCAATAACCAGGGTATTCCCATATTCAACTGTAAACCTACCGGAAATAAATCAAAAAACAGACCTAGAAGCTGGAATGATGAGAAGGATCATAATTTAAAGAGAGCAGATGTAACAAGAGTGCAAAAGCGGAAATTATGGCCGAATGGAGAAAGGTATTAAAGGAAATCACAATATATTTGAAATTATGAAGCTTCTATGATGACTGAAATTATGTTATAACAAAAACTAGAGCCTAGATAGATAGACGTTCTCAATATTTCCCAAGTCTGCAATGCATGTATTTTATTCTTCTTTTTTCGTAATGAAACTTATTTAACTGTAAAATTGAAAATTAAAAATAAATATCCAATGCAATTTACTATTTTACAAAATGTGTTTGTACTTTTTACATCACAATATTGCTATTTCCGGAGTCTGGTACCCTTGGGGTCTGCATGAGGGGATTGACCGGAAAGAACTATAGTTACTGACCATAGAGAACTGTTCCGTACCGCATTGTGGAAATGAGAGATTCAGCAACACATTAAAACAGTAGCGTAGAAAATGGGCAGAAAAGACGGTTATTTCAACAACATCAAAATAATTATTAATAAGAACTGGTCACAGATTCTATAGTTCTGCAAAACTATGCAGCGAATAATGGATATTTGGATATAGATATGCAACAACAACAAAAACAACCCCAAATTTTCATTTTTGTGTAGGTGTACTACATTTTTAATTTATTTCTTAGCTAGACATTTCGTCGGCTTAAAATAATAAGGTTGTATGTGATATTTTTGTCAAACGCACATTTCAATACTATAGAGTTGTATGTCACGTAACCTACTTGTTCCAATAATTTCCATAAGATAGCATTACCGGTGTCGGAGAAAAAAGCAGAAAACCATAGTTGTATGTCTTAAAAAATAAAAAAACTTACAAAATATAGTTGTATGTTAAAACATACACCCCTGTTAATTGTTTTTTATTTAATTCATAATTTATGGTTGTATGTTTGACATACAACATCTTTTATGTTAAATATAAAACATCTTTTTCGGGCACCTGGGTTACAAAAAATATTAAAAAGAATAAAACAAGGTCTTGAAGACTTGTTAAATATATTTAGAGACATTAAGGCTTCTACAAATAAAAATCCGTTACCAGAAAACAAGGTAATCGTTTTAAAATCTACGCTGGATTGGATGCCTACTATGGATAAATCTTATTATGAAACAATATTGCCAAGAAAGTAAATCTTAAGAAAATAATAAAAATACAATTTATTTCGTTTAATTTTTTTTTATTTCGAATGTTTCAGTTTCAGTTTTAATTATCTTAATTTATCTTAATTTTTTGTAAGATTAATGTTTAATTTGTTATTATTTTGCAAGCATATTGTTTAATTTGTGTTATTTAATCAAATAAAAATTTAATACGTGACTAACATTTCTTTTCCTTTTTTGGTACCTTTTTAACAATTTTCAGAAACCTAAAAACTGAATTTCCCCCCGATATTACTTTGAACTACAAAGCTGTATGTAACGTTAAGGTACTAAGTTTCGTGTTTTTGTTAATCACAAAGTTGTATGTTCATTTTTCAAATTGTTAAAATGGTATTATTCATTTTTTTTTTTTTTCAAGATAATGCGTTAATGACAATAACATATCAATATATAGTTATTAAAAAAATTTCTTCCTTGTATTGTAACCTTATATTGGTTTTTTCCATGTCAAAATTTTTGAAGCTTATTTTCTCAAATGTAATACACTTCGACATACAACCTTATTATTTTCAGCCGACGATTTGGCAACGCCTCTGATGTGCTACATATATTAGCAGTGAATTTGCTAAAAACTCTTCTATTATTGCCTTCAAATGACTCACTGCTTAATCTGTACTTTTCAATATTTCTAATGACCTAAAGCCAGGAAATTTATTTTCTGGCAATAGCAGATTTTTGACATGACGCGTGTTGTAATAGAGCAATACCGATTTGTGTGTAATAAGCCTGACTCAGTACAAAGATAATTATAAATTCAATTTATATACAATATTATTTAGATCGTAGTTCGAACGCCATTAATTTATTTTACAAATGACAGCGCAGACCGTTTAATAAATTCAAGTGGGCCGCATTGATTTTGTGATTATAATAACAAACGCGCAAAATATATAGGACCCGCGTGTTTAAGACCCTTGCTCTATTCTCTTTTTGGAGGCAACCCAAAATCACCCAATTATGGATGATGATGATGAGGTAAGTTTTAAGAAGACAAAGGTACTGCCATAATTTGGTTCTGCCAAAAAGGAGTCTGTAAGAAATTTATCTAATATTTATCTATATATTAAATATTTTGATTACAGAGAATTTATGTACAAAACCGGTAGAATATATAACACAGCCCAACAAAATGAAATTTTTGTCTTGGTGCCGGAAAAGAAAGAACAGATTTTGGATATTTTTGATGTGCTGATTCCAAAAATACCTGGCATTATTGAGTAGCAGTTCTAGTTTTTGAGATACGGGCTAATTGATTTTAGTTTTTTATCTAAAAATGATAAACATCCTCCTTGGACAGCAAAGTGGATATAAAAAATATCCTTGTTTTTTACGTCTTTGGGACTGCAGAGTTGTAACAACAGGTAGGCCAGTAATAACAACAAGTTGGTATTATTCAAGTAGATTAATAAGGCTTCTGGTTCCCAAAATTCAAAATTTTCCAAGTGAATTCCAATAGCGGCAGCATCAATTTCCGCTAAAGTGCGCACTATTCCCCCACTTTCCTCTATGTAGGATGAACGAATACAACAAAAATTATACTAGAAGCAAAAACATCTGAAAGAAGTAGAAGTGAAACACCCCGAAAAATACAGAAGTGAAAAACGCTGCTTAAAGAAGAGGGATAAAATGGAAAGAGGCGAAATCCCTAACACGTAATGGAAAAACTTGAAGATTATTATGGAGAAGGTCAACGACCAATTCAAGCGTCAATAAAGCTTGACACTTAACGGTAGAAAAAAAAGCTTAAAAGCTTAGTTTCACTGTAACTTTGACAACAAAACCTTGAAAAGTGTGAAAAAACACCTCACATAAATTTTGTAATGGTTGAATGGTTTCAAAGATTTTTCTATAATTGGAAAATGGTTGCTCTGAACCGGGTAGTATGGAAAAATCCTTGGCCAGTGATGGGTATCTCATTGATAATAAACAAGTTGATCATCCCCTTCACTGTCTGTATATTTTCATTTTATAACCTCAAATGAATTAGAAGTTTCAGATTGGTAATTAATATTTCAGAATTATGAACGTATGTGATACAGACCACTTTTATAGAAATCCCAGGTGATTTTTATTTAAAGGAAAACAGGTAAATCAAATAATGGTGTATTGATTACATTATAAATTTATAATGACGATGTTTTTCCAGATATATTTTACTTTACCGTACACAACTGGCAATAACCGCATAAGTGGCATATAGTTTAGTTTATGTTACTTCATTTCCCGCGAAGTTTAAATGTACTTGGTATCATGTTATACGCACGGCTCGTCGCAAATAATTTAAAAAAAACAGAATTTAGTAGTTATGATAATGGGATAAGTTTAACAATTTCTAAGAAGAGAAGATGTTATTACTGTGAAAAGACATTAGGTTATGTATGGATATTGTCCAGAAAGTTCAAAGTAGATAAAGAGTAGTAAATGTTAAATTTTCTGACAGATTTTAAAGCTACTTACGCGCTCCAATTAACACTTAAAATGAATTCGGATTGGTGTTTTGTTCGATTCACGTTTTTGAGTGGTTAGAACTGGTACCATACATCGAATTATGGGCCAGTAAAAGGCAAAAATCTATTAAGAATAAAAGGATTATTCAAAAAGCTCTTCGCTGAAATTCGAAGACAAATGAAAAGGTAGGTAAACAGGATAACACTTAAAGAAAAAATAAACGAAACAGGGATGGAATTGTAGGAAGGAAAAGTCTTTTACTAAAATCTGCCTAATTCTTAACGTAAGAACCAATATAAACTATTGTGCACTAAAATCTAGGTCATTAAGTTGTTATGATAGTAAATGTTGAGGAAAAGAAGAACCAGAACGGCTCGAATTCAGCTTAAAACTTTTAGTAGAATAGTTATTTAACGTCAAATTTGTATAATGGTAGAATTAAGAAATAATTTCATTCAGCTTTTTGGACAAGAAGCGTTTATTTTAAACAACACAACGTTTCACCAACAACATTGTTGGCTTCTTCAGGTGCTATAACAATAACATAACAATAAAGTAACAATCTTATATAGTTATATATTATATATAAGTTATATATTAATTTACCTATGTTAGTTAAACGTAATTCTAACAACATGTACATCAGTCATCTCCAAGGATGGTGAAATTGCAGAATAAGCATTGACAAAATATTTTGTACTTGAAAAATACAGAAAATAGGAAAAACAGGAAATAAATTTAAATATTATACTATAATAACCAAAGGTAGTGACTGTTAGTTAAATTTTAAATTTTAAACAACGAGACTAGTGATAAATATAATAATATCAAAGATTAACAAAAATTCAAACTTTACGAATGATAGTAAAACCGACTACCGCATCAATATGACAGGCAGTCACGCTATCCTCCCTGACAACCTAGTACGCACAAATCGCAAGGTTGACAGCGTTACTCCCTGTACAACATGATGCAATAATCAATCTTAAAATCATAAAACTCCACATCCTGGTAAACCAGTGAAAGAACCCAAAAACAGGCAATGAATTCCGGAACAATCATACAATTCGACGTACCAGTCCCCCAAAATCAATGGTACGCACAAGGGTAATGTAAGAATGGTACCTCAAACGGTATATCAAGACCGAAGTTCAGAACCCCCTGAGAGCTAAACACCTGTATAATATATATAAAACTTTTCTGAACTAAACTCTATCTTATTCTTAACCTTAGAGCCAATTAAAACTACTGTGTGCCTATAAACTAAGTCATTAGGTTAAGTTATGATAATGACGGATTAGGAACAGAAGAACCCGAAAGGCTCGAATTAAGCTAAACAGGTCTTGATCTACACTCTGTCAGTCTAAAAACGACAAATTTTGACACACTAGCTTTTCTGCTGTTCTTATTTTGCTGTTGCTCTTTTTTCTTACTTGCTCTTTTGTCTTATTTGCTCCTTTGTCTTTGCTTGCTGTTTTGTCGCCCCTCAATTGACGCTTTTCTTCAGTGGTATGATCAGCCTAACAGTGTAGAAATAATGAATAGTTTCTGGTTCAAATCCCGATTAAACCATACATGTTTTCAGTCATTATCACCTATTTTCCTTGAAATAAAGCAATTAGAATGGAAGCGCAACACGAAACAATCCATCTATCATCGCTCCCAAGTCGTATTGGGTTACTGTGGTGAATTGTAGACCTGAGCAATTAATTCCTCAGAGGGAAGTGGCCATTTCCTAATATAGAAACAGTACAGTAGTGATCTGAACGAGTTTGCCTGTTATATAGGCTTTTAATAATAAAAATTATAATCTAAGAAAGTCCCAAATGTTTTGAAAACACGACTATTACAAATACATGTTTGTTCCGAGACTAAAATCCAGATTTAAAGGATTAATACATTCTGAGTAGAAATAATATGAATATTTTTATAACCGCTGAACAAGTTAATAAATCATTATTATAATAGTTAAATATTAAATGATTATATTTAATAAATGAGGAAAACTATTCATACATTTATATTTTCTCCATGTTAACCACATAATATTTACATTAATATTTAACAACAGCTCAGAGTACTTACGTAATAATATTTGTTTTAAATATTGCATGCTATTTATTTATTCATAAAACATGTAACATTTTTCCTAATAACTGTAAATATCATTATTTATTTATTTAAAATAAATTAGAAATTAATGTTTACATTCAGTTTAAAATGAATACAATGTAGTACAAATAGTCTAAGACGAATAGACAAAACTGCAGTTATAGAAATTCTATATTTGTTTTCATTATTGTAGAAGTTTCAGAAACCAAGGATGAATTTCTGATAGTCGACAATCTCTGCGATGGAGATGGCAAATAATAGAAGAATAAACGTACTTTGTATCTTCGTACCATCCTTAAGAATCATAGCTACCGGTCAGCGAGCACGAGGAGTTTAAGTGCAAGGCCGCTCGTGGACTCTGAACTCATGTGTGAAAGATATCTGGGTATAGGTACCTGTCGGTAGAATACCTATATCCTAAATTAATTGTCTCAACCAACCTGATTCTTGTAATATCAAGGTTTCGAAAGTCAAAATATGTTGGTCGCAATTTCCGCAACGGAGACAATACATAAAGAAGAGGAAAAATAATAACAAGAGTTATGAACCCTTTTTGTAGTCTAGTGGACTGTCCGACAGGCCCAAAATTTCTGTCGTAATTTTCCTTCCTTAGGCTACGGCTACACTGTGCCCGTGCGTGCGGTAACGAGCGTTTACCCTGAACGTTCTTGTCCTGATCCGAGGATGGGTGGTTTCAATACATACGTGCGACTTGCGTGCTATCTCATTCAAATTAAACTATTTTATTTAAAATAACTCAGTTATTATTAACTTAACATCAAAAACATATAGAACAACATCATTTATAGTAATAAAAGAAATTAACTTTGTTCTATGTATTTTTAGATGAATATTTGGGGAGTTACGGGGAAACACACTAAAACTAAGATCTTCAAATATTTCCTTTATTGTTAACAGCAAAAACGTGTATGACAAAAATAGTTTAGAATATAAAAACAAATATTCTTGCCCTAAGTACTTTTTCATCTGAATGAATAATAATTTTTACATGAATATCGGAAAAAATAGACAGACAGAAATAGATTTTTTTTAAATTTTGTCGGACAGAAACAAACCTATTTGTTTCTGTAGAACTCCAAAGAAAATAAGAAACAAAATAAATAAATAAATAGATAAATAACGAAATAAATAAAAACTCCCCATTGTTATGTAGCAGCATATTAACAATTCTATTCTTCTTCTAATTTTGGAAAAAAAAGTCTGGATCAAAACTCATATATTTGGCCTGCTGGACGCATTCAAAAACAAACATGTTTGTGCGTCGAAGCAAGTTACCGCACACAAATATGCATGTACTGTAACCATGATCATTTAACATCGTGCGTTTGTTTTGTTGTCAGTTGTCGTACGTTAAAAAAAAATCGCACGTTTCCGCATCCAATGTAACTGCACACTTAGACATGGCTTTCGTTATTTTATAACAGTGCCTAATTGAACCTATCAAAAAATTACAAACATATCAGTACCTTAGAGGTAAGCTGTATCAAGTCACATTTTTATCAGAAATGACATTTTAGTGCCAAATGATTTAATACTTTATGGTCTGTCAAGTGGAATATAATTTGGAGCTGAAACTGTATTAAGTCGATCAACGCATGGCGATAAACAATCTTAAATCGTCTTTTCTGAACTATTTATCATTTGTGACTTAATACAATTTACCTCTGATGTGCTGATATAGGTCCAGAAGATTTCGTCCCAGTTCCCCGATATTCTGTTTTAAAGACATTTATATAAAAACTGTTTACCAGAGCAAACTAGATAAATACTGTAAGGAAGGTAAATTTACTATTGACTATGAGAATCCTTAAGAATTATTTCTACCAGTCAGTGAACCCGAAGGGTTCAAGTCCTAGGCCGTTTGCGGATTCTGAATGTATGAGACGTCAAGGATTATGTACAGGTTAATATCTATATCCTAAATTAATTGGCAAACCTGCTTCAATAATTACAAAAGGCTCCCTACAATCCAAGTTAGTAATATTTTGCAATATCAAAATAATAAATCTAACATAAAGTATTAAAGAATAAGGGAAGTTTTTCAAGATTTTACAAGTTGCTCTAATTTATTTATAAGGGTAAGGCGCGGAAGTAAAACCGAAGAAAATCTAATAATATTCACTGTGCGTCCAGTCCCCAGCGATTGCGGCCATTTTGCGGCACTTACCAGTAATAATTTATTGTAAAAAGAAATATTGAATAACTTCAAATGCATAAGTTCAGATTTATAGATACTATCGGGAGTTATTACCACTATAGAACTGCATTAACCTACATTACGGTAATAGTACAGAAAAAAAGCTACTTTTCTTTGTCACTCCTATAATTACAAAGTAAAGAATAAAATTTCTATACGTAGTTTTGGATTTTATTTATTTGTTAAATACAAATTTGTTTATATTTTTCGGGTGAAGTTCTTTTATTTTTTAAGTCTACGTATTTTTCCAATATGCGGTTTAAAGAACTGTATAAATATACCAAATTTGAACTCTCTAGGTCTAGCCGTTTCGCCACAGACAGACAGGTAGACACATGAGTGACAGTATCAGGGTTTTTTGGTCACACCTATAAAACCCTGAAAATGTTTAATCAAATTAAAACAAAAATACAACAAAACTCAGTCAATGAGCGTTTAATCTATTTTTAAAGTAATTAACTGTCATCGCACATTCAGTGTTTGATAACAGGGTATTCTGACTATGGAAAACTCGATTAGATTTAAAAAAAATAAAATTTGCACCGAAATATCTCACTCTCTAGTTTATATTGATGATCACGTATACTACTGTCACTATTTAGATGGAATATGTCTTTCATATCCGTCGAGGAATCATCGTGAAGAATTCTCCACGGTTCAATACAGTTCTATTTCGGCAATCTTTTAGTTTAAAACAGAGCAAACGACGTAGATGTACCTCATGATCAATATAGACAAACCCAAAAGGTACTCAAGTATATCTTTTTTGGGATATACAAGATACCGGAAAAGATCTGGCACTTAAGGGCAGGTTAAACACCAAAAACAATTTGAAACAAAATTCATAACAACCTATGCAACAAATTTTGCAGAGAAATTTTATCTACTTAAGAGGATATTCTTAGGGCCGAGAGTTCCAGTTGCTAATAACCTGTCCTATAAATTTATTAGCAACATAACTTTTTTTCCGAGAGTTCCGCCCCGAAATAGTTATTAAGTTGCTAATAAATAGGCTTATTTGTCTAATAACTTAATAGGCAACATGAAGTGCTTAATAAAGTGACATATAACCAAAAACAAGTTCGCAAAATGTGTTAATATTTCAATTTTAATTGAAAAACAGTATAATTTTAAAATAATATACAAATATGTAGTTATTATACATCCATATTTTTTCTATAATGGTGATTTTAGTGTTTTATTAATATTACAACAAATAAACACAAACTTATCCGCTTCCGAACGCTGTTAAAATCGCATATCGAAACTTAGTGAGTTTGTCTATTGACTATGCCTTTTTGTGTCTACAAAGAATAGCAAATATCAGAAATTACCTCAAACTTGCAATCTGAGCGCCATCTCTTATCAGAGTCACTAATTTAAAAAACAGCCCTCGTACAGCAACAATGGTTTTTAGTACCTAGCATAGCCTATTTTTTTTTTTTTCCTTTGAAATTTATCATCATTTATTACAATCAGTTCTAGTGTTAATAATTAAGTTATTTATTTTTTGTATAGTTTTTCAAAAAAAATGGTCTATAAAAGATCGTTTTTTACACTTTAAATAAATTGTCTTGAAGTTTTTTGTGGCAATTCGTGTTACAGTAATTTTATAATTTGTACTTTTTCAATTTGCAGCTACTTTTGAAACATCAAAGAACTGATGTTATCAGTAGTTATTACTACTTCTAAACCACATTAACCTAAAAACAAAATTTTACATTGTTAAAATAATAGCATGAGAAATGTAGGCGTTTACTAGTTTCAGTAAAATGTTCAGAACATAAATCACAATATTAGAAAACTATAAAAAATTACGATAAACCCGATGACATTTTATTTGAATTTTTAAAATATCTTTTAAATTAAATGTCATGCTATCAGAGGGAACAGTTATAGACTAAAATGCCAATATTACATGTACAATGTTATTGGTGAAGTATCATTAATCATAGAATACATTGTTTAATAAATTATGTAGAATCGATAATAATTGTGCCAAACTATTAAAGTGCAGAAACTTGTTTCAACTTAAAATATCAAGAAATTTTTTTAGACGTTTGACTTATAAAAATTTCTCATGTATTTCGAAAGGCATTTGAAAGGCATTTTTGGGAATTTTTAAAGGGTACATATTTTTTAGAATTCAGATAATAAAATAAAATTAGAAACCCTATGTTTACAACACGTAACTTTATAAATATATTTTTAAATGGTTAATTGTTCAAGGAGACATTTGTTCTGAGTTATTGCTTAATAACTTTGAACACTAGCAACTCCTCGAACAATGCTAAAACTTTTTCCTGGAAATGCCTAGAAATTACTTATAAAAACACAAGTCTCTCTGAAGAAGAGATCAGACAGTATTCGGTCCAGTTAGCGTAAAGATCTAATTTGTTGAATTCTTAGGAACACTGTGTCGGCTTTCTGGTGGTCTATCCGATTCTATTTGTTTTAATCTTTGTTATTATTTTTATCTACAATTTAATCTTTTAAACTAATTGTAAATTTTACTTTTAATAAATCAAATTCATTAATTTTATACCGTCTTACTTAACGTGTGTAAACCTTCACCTTTAAGAACTTAAGTGATCAGCTAAGATCCAGACTAATTACAGGATGCCTGATCAGTCTGTTGGTAAGTACATATACATATCATTTAATTCACATATCGTAATGATGAACCCTGGATAACACTCACGCTTACTACCCGAACTCCTTTAGTCAGGAATCTCATTTCAGTTTGAGATTAGACTTTATATGTATATCACAGGCTCGCTACCTAGTGGACAATAAATGGTATGTTGTAAAGTAACGTATCGGGATTGCTAACTGTAATACGGTCCACTGTTAAGTCACCGCAAATTTCACTTAGCTTTGTAGATTTCTGTCGGTTTTTTGCCACGTAAAGTTTCGATCTTAATGTACGACCTCTGATCGTCAACAGTCATAATATCCGAGACTCCTGGAGGCTCCATTTCTAGCTCGCGTTTATTAAAAACAGAGTACCTTATAAATAAATAAATAAAAGTAATGAAAACAAAACACATGCTTCTTCCTCGAGTCTTCAAGTACAATTGGCATAATTGTCACTGTTGTTGCGTCATCGGGGGTTGGATGACGCAAGTATGGCCAACCTGAGCATTATTTATAAAATAACCCTCGTATATTTTATTTTATAATACGTTACTAGATTGTTAATATGTAAATGATTTTCTTTTAACTTTGCGTTCACAATAATATTATTGTTACACTGAAAACAGTTTAAGAATAGAAACTATTGTTAAACTGTTTTTGGTGACTTTTTATTGGGAGAGACTGGCAGTACTACACGTCTACAGCGTGTCATTGATAACCAAAAGTATTTTAAAATGTTTATTAAATACAATTTGTAAGTATTTCCATGTCAGATAATTATTTTATAGTATTATTATTAAGAAAATTAAAAAATAAAGTTTGTTATTTTGCATTTGTCAAATTACTGTTGTGTTATCATAGAAATTGTTTTATTATATATTGTTGCTATGGTGACCGCTTTTCACAAAAATACCTAGATTGTATTCCGATATTTTTTATAAATGACATTTTAAAATTTCTATAAAATTAGTTATAAAGTATAAAAAATAGTATATGATGCTCGTTTTATACGACGTATTAACACACTTGTTTCTTTGGATCACTTCTCGCTGCGCCAGTCGTACTCCAAACAACGCGTGTAACAATACATCGTCTTATAAAACTCGTATAATAATATGCTATTATGGAACAATCTGAACTTGTAAACCTGGCGTTTCATTACATTTGTTATGCGTCTAAATTTATACTTTCGCGCATCTCCAGGAACACGAAAGTCTTGGCTAAGTATAGAATAAAAACGTTTTTATTACACCAATATTTTTTATAATTTTAAGTTTTGTTTTAGTGATAAGGCGCGCAATGATACCCTGCGTACTGTCCTAGTTTTCCTTAGTCCGCCACTGTATATTTGTTACACCCTTGTCTAAAATTTAAGCCTAAAATTCAATGATTTATAACTGGTTTTTACTGTAATAATAATATATTTCAATATTACATTATATATTAATGTCCATTTTGTCATGAATGAATTATTAGTTCTAATATTTAATGTGAAACACAAAGCAGATTCGTTAGTTGCTTGCTGAATAACATTTGATTCCATTATTGTTTATTATAGTTTTGCGATTTATGTCATAATCAGAGCATGGTATGGACATATGCATGTTTATATTTTACATTAGTTGTAACATAATGTTTAAATATGTTTTTGACATGAATATGCCCAACTCTGTTTAACGTACAACACAGTAAAACAGTTCTCAAGTTTATTTAACATATTTTATTTTTATTTAGTTTTGTACAATTTTGTTTTGGTACTTTGAAAAAACTCGACTTATCGTATTAAAAATGATTAACTATTCCGGTTCACATCAATGTGCACTAGGCGTACACCCCCGCCCCGTGCATTCGAAAAAACACGTTTTTAAGGTACAAATTTGACTTGTACGAGAGCATCTAAAGAAAAAAATTTGGCTCCTGGCCCCAAACGCGCACTACTCAACTTTTTTTTTTCAAATATCGCGCTGTGCAGTTTGTGCTGCACACTAGCCCCAAGTCTAGAACGTGCGGCAATCTATGCAATAGTGTTTCTCGCGGTAAAAATATAAGATATTATTTTTTCTACATGACAAAATGAGTGAAAACAATCAAGATATCATTGTTGAACTGGTTCTTGTCGTATAATAATGTTTTATTTTACAAATGTGAATTTTCTGCAAAATACTCTCCAAATTTTCTGGATACAAGCGGAAATGTACTTTAAACTTATTTTTAGTCATATTTGCAACAGTGCTCTCTGCACATTTTTGCCGAAATATTTTTTTGTGTTTCATTTGAATTGTTTTACTCATCAATAATTTTTACCGACCGCCAACATATATAAGGGAGGTATTGTGATCATACCGATTTTGACATTTCGAGATTTCGATGGATCTCCACGAATTGAGGTCCCTACATAACGTTTTGACTATTTTTAGCATGATGTCTGTCGGTCTGTCTGTCCGTCCGTCCGTCTGTCTGTCTGGCTGTCCATCTGTCCGTCCATCCTTCTGTCTGTCTGTGTACACGTGCAGAGCAAAGTCGGCTAAAAGGATTTTTATGAAACTTTTATTTAGAAAAATTTTAGTAAAATTATTCGAAAATTTTCCAAGTCTCAATTTTTTCATACTTATATGTAACGTTTTCATGGTCATGATAAATAATATCTCTGTTATACTAGCGTCGGCAAATCAGTGCAGTTACGTCACACGACGTAACAAATAATTGCATTGTTCCAAACAATACATTCGTTTGTTTCGTATTGTGACGTAACTGCACTGATTCGCCGACGCTAGTATAGAAAATATTAAGTTATTTCTACTCTGCTGCTAGAATGTATTTTATACAAGTACTTTATGATGGCGGTCGGTCCTGTGGTGGCTACAGCTGATTTTTTACACATATAATTCATTTGTTTCGAAAAAAAAACATAGGTTAGAATAACGAAAATAACTTCACAATCTTAACAAAGCTTTTGACTTTATTGCACAGTGTATACAGTGGTCACGTGACAAAAAACTTACACGCCACAAAGTAACACTGCACAGTTATGTCAAGATTAAGAAAAAAAGAGTTTTTAATACTTACTAACACTAAGGATATATTCCATAAAAAAGTATGACTCACCTAAAACAAAAATACAAAATTAGTTTAAGAATTCATATTTTCTGTTTCTAATTTTCTTATTTTTAAATTATTTTTCTTAATTAATTCATGGTCTTGATATCAAGTGTGGCACTTGAATGTTACCATTCGATCCATCTTAACTGAAGGATGTTAGGAATTAATATGTCTAGCAATGTGTCTTATTTTAGACAATTTGCTTCAAGTGCCCTGGAGAAATAGATTTTTAGAGTGATTTATTCCTAAGACATGTCTTTAAAATCGAATCCTGGTCCGGTCGATTGCTAGTCAGACAAGCGACTTCACCGATTGTGTTGAAAAAGATGTATTATTCGCCAAGATTTATTCCCGAGAGAAACATTGAATAAAAGTAACCATCAAATTGTTGCAAATAGAACAATTCGAAATTTTATTCTCACATTTATAAACTCAACAAATCCATAAGTAAGAATTCTTTATTTATACTTCAAAATTGGGAAACTTCACAGTGTTTCCTATAAGTTTTATGTTTATAATTCTTCAGTCACCTCAGAAGACCAGTGCGACAAACATGCCAAATCTCTGAAAAATGTTGCAGTATCTCAAAATTCATTTCGTGAAGAGTAAAAACCTTTTTCAATAAAATGTGGGCGGACATTGTCGTGCTGCAACAGAATACCTTCTGATAGCAGTCCACGGTGTTTTGTTCGCTTTGAAGGATTTAGATCGTCATGCAGCATGTCACAGTAACGAGCACTGTTCGCCTCAGTCAAAAAAAAAGTACTCAGAAAAACATATAGGGTAATAAAATGCCTGGATATATTTTCACGTAATTGGCTATGATGATAGAGTAAAACCAGGATTCAAACATAGGGTAAAAGGCATCTTAAAATTTTTATTGGGGTTAAAATTGTTTATTAAAGAACCTATAGTATATTGTGCAACTAGCGCGGAATGCCATATATTCCGCACGAGAATTAAGTTTGTAAAGGAGCCACAGGCGAGTGAAGCAAACCATTCGAGTGCGGAATATGCATTCTACGCGTGTAGCTCACTATTCTTTTTCTCCGATTACCATTTTTCAATAAATAAATAATCAAGAAAATACAATTAAATATGGTTAACAGCCATAAATACGCGAGCAGTCAGTACGGGAATGATTAAAATCTTTCATTTCTATGCATTTTTTCATTTAGATGTATATTTGGGGAGTTATGGGGGACACCTTCCTGTCTAACAGGCAGCAACAGGTCTGGTATAAAAATACCCTTTCCCCGCCCAGATTCGTAAATATAGGAATAGAATAAGAAACTATACTTGGACCGTTCCTTTTCATATCGTATATTAATGATTTGCCTCACAATATGGCGGCCACAACAATACTGTTTGCCGATGATTTATCTTTCATCGACGACGGTGTTGACTGTGAGGATGCCCAGCAGGCAGCCAGCACTACACAAGAGCCAGCTTTACAATGGTTCCCCAGTAATGGCCTCAGTCTAAATCGTGACAAGACCAAAACAGTCATTTTCAGTATGAATAGACAGCTTAGCAATAATGCACTCTACCAGGATACCACTATGAAGTTTCTTGGGTTCCATCTGGATGCTAAGCTTAGCTGGGCAGACCACATTGGCTACATTTCTAATAAATTAAACAGCATAGTATACATGATTAAAAAATTAAAATATAATGTGTCCGATGAATCGTTAGAATGGTTTACTTATCCCACTTCCAATCAATAAATAATTATGGAATTATCATGTGGGGTAGCACATCTTGTTCTGTTATCTTTAAAATACAAAAACGTATTGTCAGAATAATGTCTGGTGCCAAACCCTATGTCCATTATAAGTAACTATTTAAACTCGCCACTCTAACGGTTCCATCACTTCATATCTTAAATATTTTACTATATATAAAGGAAAATTATTGTACAATAAAAAAAAATGAACAATCATAATTACAATACTAGAAATAAGGATAGCTTTATAGTACCATTTTGTAGATACAGAGCAAGTAGGAAACTGCGTCTGTTCATAGGCATTGACCTGTATAATAAGAAGCTTACCTCATTAATCAGTCTTAATAAGAACCACTTTAGGAGGAAAATTAAAAAATTTCTTTTAAAAGGTGCTTATTACGATATCCATTATGCTTACTATACAATAAATCATTGATGAACGGTACATTTCCAGACTACTGGAAACTTGCAAAGATAACACCAATTTTCAAGTCAAGTAGCAAATCCCACATGGAAAACTATCGACCAGTGTCTTTATTAAGCATTTTTGGTAAGATTTTTGAAGCGTGTGTAACAAAACAATTATTTTACGATGCTAAAAATTATATTATTCCAAAACAACATGGATTTTTCAAGTCCAGATCTGTAGTAACCAATTTATTGCAATTTGTGCAGTATGTTAATATTTGCTTGGATCGCAGGCAGCAAGTTTCGGCAGTTTATACGGACTTTTCCAAAGCGTTCGATAAGGTTCATCATCCTACCCTGTTTTATAAATTGGAAAAGTTCGGTATATGTGGCGATCTGCTGCGGTGGTTAAAATCATACATTAGTAACAGAACTCAGTATGTGGTTGTAAATAATTACAAATCGTCTCGGGTTTCAGTAACTTCAGGAGTGCCACAAGGTTCGCACCTTGGACCTCTTTTGTTTTCAATTTTTATTAATATTTATAAATGCTTTATCAATTCTAAATTTCTTTTATATGCAGACGATTTGAAAATATATAAATGCATTACTATTATTGAGCACTGTTTGCAACTTCAAGATGATTTAGATAGGTTAAGTATCTTCTGTAACCAAAACAAATTGGTATTAAATTTCAAAAAGTGTAACTACATTACTTTCAGTAGAAATCAATCCAAAAATTTAATTCAATTTGACTTTTCAATACTTGGAAATTTGTTGAAACAGGTCTTTGATGTGAAAGATCTTGGAGTGATTCTGGACTCTAAACTTATCTTTAACAAGCATATTAACTATATTGTACAAAAAGCCCTCAGAAACTTAGGATTTATGTTTCGAGTTACTACAGAATTTACAGAACCACGTGCTTTCATTACATTATATAATGGATTAGTCAGAAGTCATCTTGAATTCGCTAGTTGTATTTGGAACCCTCAGTATGAAACATACATTGGATCTTTAGAAAAGATACAAAAAAATATTTATTAATCGTCTAAATTATAGAGTAAAACAAAAAAATTATTATGAATCATATGAATTTAACTTAGATTTCTATAATATGACTAGTTTGGTTAACAGACGACTTTTGAATGATGCTGTGATCGGTTACAAAATTGTTAATAATAACTTTGACGCACTCGAGTTGCTCAGTTATATTAGTTACAATATTTATCAACATCAGGTTAGAAATCCCATCTTGTTTCATACTTCAGCTTGCCTTACCAACTCAAAAATGAATTCTCCCATGATAAGAATTTGTAGGACACTTAATGAACATGCTGCTGATATTGACATATTTTCTTCTTCATTGTTTCCTTCAAAAAAAATTTTTTCTTTACAATTTATGAATTGTCACTGATACAGTTTCCATAAAATACTATTATTGTTATTATTATTGTATATTTATATTATTAAATTATTAATTTTGTAGACATAAGATGTGTACACTTTATATATAATTTGTGTTACACTGTAATTGCAATAACCCATTCGTGGGGATATTCTGTTGTGTATCCTATACAGTAAAATAAAATAAAAAAATAAAATAAAAATAAGATATTCAAAAATTCCTAAAGGATATCGGAAACATAGACTGAAACAGTTGCTGTAACTCACAACCTAATGCTTAATCTATGTATATATATATATATATATATATATATTGATACAACCGACGTGGTCAGACCAATGATATCCAACAGGCGACCTAAGACCTACCGTTATTTAAAGGATTTCGCGTGTATATATGCCAGATATAGAATCTACCAGTTATAACTCTCAGGGCACACTGAGAGGGGTAGGAAAATCTCAAAAAAAAAAATCGCTATGTTTAATAAACATTATTAGACCCAGTATATGGAACCGCTTTTTCAGTATCACCTGTATAAAATAGTGTTGTTCAATCGACATTGTCAGGCCTTGCGACGTTGCCAATTTTATCATAGTGTATAATATGATTTGTAAAGCTGAAAACATTCAAACCGACTCATTCAGTCCTACTGTTCAGGAGTATGTTTACACTCAAGAGTGCATTTTAAATAAATAATAATAATATTATATGTGAAAAAACACTTGTTGATAATTCATATACGTATTTGCAATGTAACATGTGGATCAAAATGTCCTTTCTTCGGGCGGCTATGTTTTATATAAGAAAATCTCCTTTTTTTTCGACAAATGACACGTGCATTATGAATACTCAATTAACAAAAGAAGATCTGCGATTTATAATCTGAGACTGAAAGACTTTTTGATCATAAGTTAGTAATTACATTTAATATATGCCGATTATTATTTTATACATAAAATATATTCGGGGGATCCTTCTGTGCTGTTTTTTTCACGCGTTTTTGAAAATGATTACACTTCAAATTAAATAATTTTGTTACTCAATAAAATGAAGAAATATTAGTCAATACTGTCGCATACCTGACCCGAAAAGCACAGCCACTAGGTTGTACTGCGCATTAAAATATATTTTTACAAATTGTATCTTGGTTTTAATTATATTGGCGTATTATTTACGTATTTTGTTATTAAGGACATTTATTACTGTATAAATTCAGTAAACTATTACTGTCGTGATAATAAAAGGTAATATTTACAATTATATTTCTCATATGAAAAATAAAGAGAAGTCATCATCATCATTGACGCGACAGCGCGAGATGAGTCTAGATCTCTTGATTTCAAGTTTTGTGACCACATTTTCAATCTGTGTACATGTAGGAGTAATATAGACAGGATTACGTCTATTTTTTAACGCACACAGAAATGCCCGTACAGCTTATAGCCGGTTGCTAAGCAGAGCCCGTAATTTGTCTAAATATTTTTTACACAAATTATTTTAACAATTTAATTATTATCTACTTGCGAGCGGTCAACGGCAAGCACAAACGATTTATTGCTGGCAGCCACAGGCTTGCTTGTGATAAGTAAAATTAAGCACGATCCTTAGAATCACCGATAAACGAAATTCTATACACCAAAAAGAAGTATGCGTGTCAGGTGGATCATAAACGAGAAAAAAAAAAATTTGTAAAAGGTTGTTTAATTAGACCTTTTTGTTATATCTCACTGTTTTTTTTTTTTTTTTTGAGTGCAGTTTCGGCTCTGGCAATTCTCAAATTTACGGTGAGCCGAAACTACAGTCAGTGAACTAATCTGTGAAACGTAACAACAAGCATCATTTAACAACCTTTTATCTTCTAAGTGAAATTTACAAAGTTGTGGAAAATTTACATATATAAATAAAATTGGAGGTTAAATCTGTTCTTTTTTAGGGTTTTGTAAAACCCTTATACCGCCATTTTGTCGTCTGTCTGTCTATCTGTCTGTCTGTCTGTTCGGTAAAAATTGTAGCCAAACGGCTAAACCTAGAAAGTTGAAATTTGACATGCTTATACAACTCTTTGACCCGCACATAGGAAAAATACTAAAACATCTAAAAAACATATTCCCCTAAAAATATAAGCAAATATATACTCATCGAAAAAAAAAAAAAAATTACAATTCTGTGTATGGTATCAAATGAAAGCCCTTAAAACCTGAATTAACGATCAAAATTTTATTTTTGCAAAATAAATTATTTTTACGCGATTTTTGCGAGAATTGTGCAAAATTTTGTCCCACACCTGTAGCCCAGATGGTTTAAACTAAAAATCTGAAAAAATTCTAAGTAATGTACATTGGTGTGAACCGGAATAGTAAAACAGGAATTTTTGATCAGATTATGTTTTCGGAAAATAACGCATTTTTTGTGTTTTTAACTAATATATGTAAAATATTTAATCCGCTATTTAACACAGTAAAGGAATGAACGTTCGTAGATCAGTGGTAACGTTCTCGCTTCGTAAGTTGCAAACTACTGTTCAACTCCCGTCAATTTTTATTTTTTCGGTTTTTTTTTTGCATTTTTATTTTGTTTAAATTATTTTGTCAAAATTCTAGTTATATTTTGGCAAATGTTGCATTTAATTTTTAAAAGCGTAAATTTAATAACCAGTGGGAAGTGTTGATATTATAATTTAATTCTATGTTTGAATGTATACGAAATCAGAGGGGCGGAGTTTATGACTTAAACAACCAATGGAAGCCGTAGGCGCAATTTTCAAAATATTAATGAACCTTGCTATATAAAAAAAAAATACTGCAAATTTTTAGAAACCCAAATAATGGTATTAGGCATTCGAATTAAAATTAATAAAAAAATATTTTAACATAAAATTTGTTTTGGCTTCCCAAATAATCATCATTCACTAAATACCTGCGAAACCCTGAAACGTGTGAAAATTCACACTTCACATAATTTTTTCTTGGTACCCATTTTTCGTTTCTACATGTTCCAAGTGAATGTAAGACAAAATTCACAAAAAAAATCTCTCTGTCTGTCTGATATGCTTTTTTTCTATGGGTTTATTTATCTGACATTCAAAAAACAAGAGCTATATATATTTTCTCGTAATTTAATGTCATGACAGAGTGAAACCAGGTTTCGAGCCTATGATATGGCATCTTAAAATTTGAAGTTAAGAGGCGAATGTAGCCACCTCCAAAGTCCATCGTTGCACGCGGGGTGCGGTGGCGAGAAGTCGTATTACGTCATTGGGGGAGTGACCAAAGTGGAAGTAGCTTACAGGGAGAGGGAAAAGTGCTAATATTTATAAATCAACCTGTATTTTTGGGAATCATAAAATATAGATTAAATATATTCGAATCAATTTGATTTTTTTTTAAATTTCAAGATATGAAAGAAAATATCAAAATTTTAATAAGTAAATAAGTAAATAAATTTTAATAAAAATTAAAGTAAATAAATTAAATATTTTAATAAGTTTAAATTTGTATTTTGATTTATTTTTAATTTTCAATTTTACAGTGCTATACTTTTTTCAATTTCACATGACTGTTACTCAGTAAATGAATAAACATTACAAATGATAACACTTAACCACTCTATATTGTAATTTTATCTTTAAAATAAGCTCTTGTATGTGAAAAGTGATTAATATTTATTACCAATTCTGATTTTACAGATAATTTTGTAGAAATAATAGTTTTTTTTTTATCATCAAAAAATTATGTTAATAATCATAGATTCACCCCTTTAGGGGTTTATTTAACCTTTTGGTTAAACTCGATTACAGTATAACAATCCCATACGTTGCCATAACAACCATGTTCTGACCATTTGGTTATAGTTAACTAAGCTTTCAGAAGCCGGCCATAATTATTTAACTTAATTTTTGGGACCATTTTTTTGTGTCAATATGAATTTGTATTCTACCACGGAAAGTCTAAAATAAAACAGGTAAATTTGACGTCACAAACTGTTTTATTCCAAAGATCTTCTGTTACCCATTTCAACCGAATTCAAAGATATGTGTAGGAAACGAAGGCGGAGATTAAGACTCCCTCTACTATGATTAGATTAGTTTAAAACCACGCTACCAGATGGATACATCTCTCGATGCTTGTAAATGCTAGTATTTCATATAAATAGTGTTTCGGTGTGGGCCAAAGAATTGGTGCTAAATATTAATTAATTTTCATAAATAAGGGCTCATTTTAAAGATAAAAGTACAATCTATAGGATTCTAGCTATGGAATTTGCAATTGTTATTGATTTACGGAGGAACAGTGATGTGAAGTTAGACAAAGTTTAGGACATTGTAAAACTGAAAATTAAAAATAAAATCAAATTTTAACTCTTAAATCCAACGGAGCCAATCTTTATCTTCAAATTAAAAAAAAATCATATTGATCCGACAACATTTGATTCAAATTCTTTGGCCCTTTCAAATGCACGTATCCGTTGAGCGTAACCCAGGTACAGTACGCTCTTAAACGTACACATAAATGTTCAATACTCAAAATGAAATGGGAACTTTTGTTTTTTACAATTATTTTAATTTTTTAGAATTAAGAAAAGTAATTGTTCAAACGAGTTATTTGTAATTTGAAACCTTTTGTGTTCTTCTTTGGAATTAAGAATAAATTATGGACATTAATGTCCGTATTAGAATAATTTTCTGTGAAATATATGAACAAAGTTCAAACTTATTAAAATGTACATTTATTTGGGATTCTAATAAAAATATTAAATAAATTTAACGTCTCATAAAAAATCTATAAACTATAAAAATGTAATTATTTCTAAATTGGAAAAAAAAGAAGAATTTCATGGCGCAAATACCAAAATTTTAATTTGAACAAATTTGATACAAATCGGTTATATGCATTGTTTTCAAGTATCTACGAGTCTGCCAAAACTAAATTTGAGTTTAAAGTTTTTCTGTAAGACAAATTGAAAGAAAATATTTAAGTTCTTACAATGAACTAAAATTATCATGACTGGAATGTTTATCTAGCTCATTCTATACAGTGTTGCCAGATTTAAGGCTTGACAACGTCGACTGAATTGTGCTGGTCTGACAAAGTCGGAATCGTACATTTTTTGTATAAAAAGTTATATACAAAAACTACTGGCGCGCGCTCTTCACGACAAATCAGTGAACTAAATTTGTATATAAATATACGATCTACCCTCGTATTCAGACCATTTGTGAAATTTTCTCTGTCATCGCTGCTATATAATCAGGGTGCAAGAGCTCCAAAAAACATGAAAAACGTTTTCAGACCATTCCCCTGGTCTGAAAACGTCAATTTTGGTTTGACACCGTCCATTGAGTACATAGAATTGGCTTGCATAAGCGGTAAAACAAATATATATATATATATATATATATATATATATATATATATATATATATATATATATATATATATATATATATATATATACCAACAATATATATATATATATATATATATATATATATATATATATATATATATATATATATATATTATATTTTATACTTTGTATATTGTATATTTTTTAGACATGAGTTACTGTATATGTATGTACAAAAAACTCAAATAAACATATTATTATATTATTATTATTACTATTAACATTAAACAGATATACGCAAGAGTCTTTTAGAATAAAGAAACGATTATTTTCTGTTCTACTTGAAACTGAAATATCTCACTTATCATTTACATTATAGCAAAAATGCATACAAACCGTACGAAGAACGGGTGCTCCAGCTAGTACTTCATAAAACAGATATTCGGACGTTAATTTTTATTTCATGAAGTAAATATTTCTTTGATAGTAATATTCAATATATATTGTACTATTCTAGCCTAAAACTATCTGCAATGACATTCGGCCAAAACAATGATATCAGCAATAGCACCTCGAGGACGCGAATTGTTATTTCCCATCTTCAACACTTCAAAAACGCAAGATATCGATTTCAGTCTACCGTCAACAGTGTGTTAAATTTTACGCGGTTTTTCGTATCTACTTTAACTCATAAATAATAAATACAATTTCCAGGGTAAAATATTCTACCGTCTGTAATTTTTTCCTCATAATGATTTAACTGGTACCCTGTTTAAGATTCTAAGATTAGTTCGTACTTAATTGTATTCTCCACGCGGCTTTGCTACAAAGGTTGTACATTTTCTTTTTTTACAACGTTTTTTCATTCTTTTAGATCGTAGCAATTTCTTGCAGTAAATTGGATTTGACTTTTATTTGAGATATAAGAATCAATATGTAGAACACACGTCGGGAGAAAGAAAAAATTTTGATAATAAAAAATTATCGATTCAAAATTGAATTTATTGTTGTTTGGTTCCTGTCTCGTAAGATAATAAAAAAATATGAGTTATTCATTTTACTTATCTACTTTTTTAAGATAATATAACAAACCAGCAATTTTGAAATGAGAAGTAGATACTGATAAGGCGTTACACACATCGATTGACCAAGAAGGGAGAAGATGATAAGATCAACTGGCAAAAGTACTAGCAAGAACTGATTTATAAGATATCTGGAAAACCTGGATTTAATAAAACAACATACACCCGATCAAGGGCGGCTTTTATGTAAGGGTAAATGAGCAATACCCCAAGTACAATGTTTCTTTTTATATTTTTAAATATTAACATATTTTAAATTTTATTTAATAATAATAATAATAATAAGCCAAATCCACCTATGCGTCATAGACTTGGAGAAAGCTTTCGACCGAGTGAACAGAGAAGACGTCTGGTTGACACTTAAAAACAGAGGTATCCATGAAAGCACCATCTCAAATATTAAACGTTTGTATACCGACAGCAAGAATTATGTAAGAACAAAAAATGAAGTATCGAGATCTTTTATAACGGAAAACGGACTCAGACAAGGGTGCGTACTCAGTCCGCTACTGTTCTCAATGGTTCTAGACGACGCCATAAAAGAAGTGAGACAAAATATTAAAGAATATTGTGTGGGCTACTGGAAAATGGAAAATGTGAAAGTAGCAGAACTTTGCTATGCGGATGACATGGTCATAATAGCAAGGAACGAGGACGAACTACAAAACAACCTGAACCAATACAATAAAGAATTGAAGAAAATAAATATGAAAATTAGCACACAAAAAACAAAAACAATGATAATAAGCAGGACAAAAATGCAACACAAGATAAAAATAGATGACAAAATAATAGAACAGGTAGGAAAATTCAAATACCTAGGTACAGTTTTCGCCGAAGATGGAAAAATAGATGAAGAAATTATGGAAAGAGTAGGCGCAGCAGGAAGAATGTTCAACAGCATCAAAGCACCGTTCTTAACTAAAAACGAAATACCAACTAACATCAAGGTAGAGATCTTCAAAAAAGTGACAGTACCAATATTGACATATGCCTCAGAATCTTGGACCACTACAGAGACGCACAGGTCTAAAATAAGAAGCTCCGAAATGAGATTTTTAAGGAAAATCGAAGGTAAAACAAAACTGGACAGAATAAGAAATGAAGTATTTAGGGAAAAACTAGGCACAAAACCAGTAGAGACTATAATAGAAGAAGGACAGCTAAGATGGCTGGGACATATACACAGAATGAGTGAAGACAAAATAGTAAAAAGAGTTTATGAAGCAAGAACAGTGAAGAAAGTTAGACCAGGAAGACCGAGAAAAACCTGGCAACAAGAAACAAAAGAAGCTGCAACGAAGAGAGGAGTAAAGTGGGAGGAGATAAGAAAATATACGAAGGACAGAACACGATGGAAAGAAGTATGGAGAACAACACCAGAAAATAAGTAACTCGACTATAGCCTTACACCGCAAGGTAGAAAGGCTTCAGGATTAAGTAAGTAAGTAATAATAATAATAATGATCCATTTATTATAATTCCAGTAATATACAGTTGTTAAGATTTTTATTTAATTTTTAATTTAAATCTTTAAATCCAAACAGCTTGTTTGTTTTTATATGCTACGCTCAATTTGAGGGCATGCGTTTGTTCAGATAACAGCGCTCCTACTTTTCGGGCATGCAACTATCTTGTCCCAGACTCCGATTATTAGTATATACTGTAAATATGAGAAGTAACCAGATTTTTGGTTGTTGTTAATAATGATTTTTAGGCTTTTACACTGTTCAAATGACAGTACTGTTTAAAAACATAACCTCAATATTCTGTAGCGTTCTGCACATTACATATGTGTATGTAAATATGTATCAACTAAGTATTAATTGATTCATCGTCAGTTGAAAGCGATGATGATGAATTTATTATGGTTTATTTGGAAAGAGGACAATTTCGCGCCATAAAAAAATGGAAGGAGGTAGAAACTGAGAAAAAACAAGATTCGATCTTGATTGTTTTGGTTATTAAGCAATCTATCAATCTTCAGCAGCCGCGTTCCCTTAATAAAATGTTTTCAGCAATTTTGTATTTTCTGAAAAAAAAATCGTGTTCTTGGTTGAGATATGGTATTTACGGTCCATACTAAACATCTATATGTAAACTACCCTTGCGTTGCACTGAAACAAATACCCTAGTTCTATATCCTCTGTAAGAATACATTGGGAATCTGCCCGAAGCTGAGATATTTACTACACTCTGACACGACAAGTGTAGCATCTAGCCAAGAATGCGCCAATTAATGGAATGTGAATGTATTTACATTTCACAGTATTTACATTTGTTTAGTTAGTTTAAATTGTTATTATTGTGACAGAATAATATGGGAAAATATAAATATGGATAAAAGTGAAGATATAGTTTTACGTACATATTTCAGATAATGTAAGTAAAAATGGAAAAATTAAACTTGTATACAAACAATTTTCACTTATTTCATCTTAACCTAATTCATAAAAATTAAATATGTTGTTTAAGGAGGGGGGGGGGGGGGGGGTATGGTCAGAAAATCGTTTTTTTTTTAGTCGATTGTATAGTGACTCAGGAGTGTCCATACAAAATTTCAGGTCGATCCGAGCAAAATTAACGAAGTTATCGGCTTAACAATACAAATAACCCAAATTCATATTTTCGCGCAAATCGCGTGTTATAGCGTTCCTTTCAGAACGCTGCTTTATTAGCCGCGCGCAGCTCTCATATACGTAATAGTAGAGTCTTCCCACTCTATCCACATCTGTCTGTGCTATATTTGTGTTGGAGGTTTCACTCAAAATAATAATGAGAGCTTGAACCAACTTATTTGGAAAATAAGTCCAAAAATACTGAGTGGGGAACCTCCACAATTGTTGAAATTGCAGCTGATGTAGCAGCTAGTTATTTCAATGAAGGCAATTTCGCATATCTAACGTTTATGGAAGAGATGGGCATAAGCGTAGGGACGAGCTCTCATGAATGGGCACGCGAAGAGGATAAATTTCGGATTAGCAGAGCTAATCAAAAAGCTGCAGAGGCTACTAAAGAAGCTCGGGTTTTAAGAAGACAATAGCAAAAAGATGCATTGGACATCCTTGCCGATGGCCCTACACTTTACGGACCCGGAATTGATGACTCCGTGTGAGTATGAAGAAAAATTAACATGTTTAAAAAAAAATAATTTAAAACTCGTTTTTTGAAGAATTTTATTTTTCAAGTCGGTGAGACATGTAACACGAAAACTACTCGACCGATCTTTCTGAAATTTTGCACACTATTTCTGTAGGCAATTTACTAGGTAACGCTGTCGAGATATATTTTTTTTTCTTGCTTTTTTTTTATGGAATTTTTTACAACTGAAAACAGAAATTTCGAAAAAAAAAATTCCGTTTTTTTCGTTTTTTTGACTTCAAACTTATACCAAAAATTAAATAATCTAGAAATTTGAAAAAACTCGACAGCGTTACCTCAAGGAACTCATAAACTAACGAAATATTTTTGGTTTTTTTGTTTTAGATGATCCAGTCATTAGTTATGTGTCTCACCGCAAATCAACTCTTTGTCCTGAACAAAAATTTCAAATTCATGTCACGAGCTTAATTTTCGATATTTTTCAATCAAAATTTTTTTGGATACTCTTCAAAGGTTGTTCTTTACTGTAGGTATTATCCCAATCAAGTTACTATTAACAGTTTTCTAAAAAAAAATCTTGAAAATGGGTATAAAATTTGCTGCTCTGACCATACCCCCCCTTAACTGAGTCAAACTAAAAATTGTTACAAAGTGTGGTGTATAATTAAAAATTTCAGTGCCACTGTCGGTTTTAATTTTAACATTACAACTGATTTCAACCATAAAACTGTATGACAACTGCATAGTTAGTTAAAAATTTTGACGCACTGCATCAAAGGCTATTTGTTCCTACACATCCCTATAAATATCAATGGTATATAATAAACAAAACTATATAACTGATAAATTTTTGTATTTTTTGTTTAAACTTTAATTGCCCCTACAGTTGCTAGTCCTAGATCCGCCACTGCTCCCGATAATTTAAGTATAAGAATGTCACTGTATTTTTTCGAACATTTTGTGTATTTTTTTTAAGACGTGAATCAATTTGTTGAGGAAGAGCGTAAAAAATCTTTTAATTAACATTTTGATTGAATTCTATTTGATTCTAAATTTAAACAAGTTTGCTTTAATTGTTATTTTGTCCTAAGTAAATGAAATTAATTAAACTTTTAACAAAAGATCAGGGATAGAGGGTACCAGTAATTATTTATTAGAATAAATTAGGAATCAATTATGTTTTTGAGTCCCCAAGTAATTTGTTCAACGAATTTCTCGGAACAACGAAGTTTATCAACCAGATCTGATAAAAAAATATGGCAAGTTTAATTACGGCCGTATATAACACTTTCAATTCGGAACCTTGGGTTCATTGTCAGGGACGACCAGTTTTAGGTAAGTAAAAATAAAATTATTTTTAATTATGATTAAGGTATAGATCAAGTTTATTTACATTTATAACATTTAAATTAAATTTAAATAAAGTGAACATTAAAATGATCCAGTATATATATCCAGAGGTGTACGTCAGGGTGACCCTATTTCCCCAAAGTTATTTAATGTAGTGTTGGAGAATGTTTAAAATAAAAATACTGGACGAATCGCTGATTGAACATACATGGCGAATACCTGAACTATTTACGATTTGCCGATTATATTGTTTTAATATCTGACAATACAATCGAAATAAACCAAATGTGACAAGAATTAAATAATGAAGCGAAGAAAATACGAAAAACAACATCGAAAAAAAAAAAGTTATGGCAAACCTTGTAATGAGTAACACCTTTAAAATATCTATATTGCGTTCAAAGGTGAGTTTGCAGTATAGCTCTTATGGCACATGGGAGCGGTGTTGCCAAGTGTTGTAAAAGTGTCAAATGTGTCAATTATAATAATATGAAAAACTCGTATGATTTTCAAAAATCAACTCTTATAAAACTAAAAATAACAAAAACAAATGGCCATTTGTATAATACTGCGCCTTCACAGATCAGCGCGTTTTAGAGCTGGCAACGTCGACTTGCAAAAAAAGGATAGCGTCATTGTGTAGACCCATTAGAGACTATGAAAAAGAACTACTCCATATACCCTGTACTACAAACTCACCTTTGAATGCACTATAGACAACCAATTGAGCAAACAACGATCTATAAATATCTAGGACACGACATAGCCATCAGTCGTGACAATTAAATTCTAGAAATACAAAGAAGAATTGGTCTGGGTTGGGCAGCATTTGGAAAACTCATAGACGTATTTAAAAGCCATCTCCCTATGTGCCTGAAAATTATTTCCTCAATGCATTGTGCCAGGTTTCACTTATGTAGCAAAAACGATAACTTTAACGCGAAAATCTGCTGAAAAGTTGAGAGTAGCCCCTTTGGGCTGGTCTCAACAAGATTCGTCGTCTTACTATCGTATTCATCATCATCATCCGAGAACCATTGAAATCTACTGCTGAATATAAGTGTCCCCTTTTTGTTTCCGTTTTAATCTCTCTTGTGCCAATTGTATCCAGTTTGCGGCATGTCTTTTTGAGTCAAGGGGAAGATGGTCTTCCAAATCTAAGGAGATTTGGAAAGAGCAATTATTGGTATAACCTGAGCAGATAGAAAAGAAACACTTGAATTAAAGAGCAAACCAAAGTGTTTAATGTTGTAGAAAGGATTGCTCGACTTTAATGGCAATGGGTCACAGACGTAACTATATTTGACGATGATAAAAATACTATAAAAATAATAATATGAAGTGTAGGGTTACATTCAAAAATAAGGGAAGACCCTTTACCAGTTAGATAGATGACTTAAAAAGATATGCCACCAACTGGATACAATTGGCCCAAGAGAGATGAAAGCGGAAACAAAAAGGGGAGGCCTATGTTCATCAGTGGATTTCAATGGCTTTCGGATGATGACGATAGTAAGACGACGAATCCTGTTTCCACTAGAAGGTACTTTAGATCAAAAATAGACTTATCATATGACCCATACTTATGTATGCTTCTGAGACTTGGACGCTGATTAAAAGGGATGAAAAGCAACTGAAAATATTTGAGTGAAAAATACTGAAAGATCGTGGTTGGAGAGATTAGAGAATTGGAGAATTAGAGAAAATGGAACCTGCGGAAATTAGAGAACTACCACCCAAAAATTTCCACGAAAAAATCAAAGCTATTCTGACTGTAAATCCTATGTATAGCTTTGATGAGTTCGAGAACTTTAGTTTTAAATAACTTATATTTTTATGTAAATGACTGACTAGTAACGTTACCATGTAATAGTATTTAGTCAATAAACATTATTATTATTATTATTATATAAAATCCCAGGATCCCAGCAAAAATACTTGCAGAGAAACCTATTGGCAAGAGCAAGGTAGGCAAATCAAATTTAGGTGGGATAATGGTGTTATACAATATATAAGAAAACTTAACGTGAGGAATTTGTAGACGAATGCTCAGTCGAAAACGGAATGACGAATTATTCTTACGGAAGTTAAGGCATACTCTGGGCTGTAGCGCCAATGATTGTGATGATACCATAATTTAAAACACAGGGAGTAATGGTTAGTAAATTATTATAATTTCATTGTAATAGGTAACATATTATATATAACGTAGATATCTGAAACTGGACCACTCCATGTGCTAAAAATAGACATAGAAGAAAATTTTGTCTTTCAGCCCGACAATGTTCCAATACATGAATCAAAAGAATCAATGGTAACTGAGAACGACAAACCCATAAAGAGAAAACAGTAAGAATTTTTTCTGTTTCTTAAAGTGATCAACCAAAAATCTTTATTACTCTTGTAAACAATAACTCCAAAAGTGTTTCTTAAAAGTTTGAAACAAGTATTGTCACAAATTTTTCCAAGTGTCATCTTATGAAAACAGAGTTGAAACAATACTTTAAGCAGGCTGAAAAGCTCAATTAAATTATCTGGTGGTATTTAAGGTTCATGAACCGGGAATACGATGTCTCGCGGTTGTCTAGAATCGCGTTTCTAAACTTAGGTTATGAGTTATATTTGTACTGTTGGAATAAATGAAGACAAGTGAGTTGAACATCTGGTGTTACTTTTGTTTTTTTTTTTACATCTTTTGTCTTCTTGTCTACGAATACTTGTGATGCTTTTGTTATGTAAGTTGCTAGTTACGTGGCTACGTGTTCAAATGGAATGAAGAATTCTTGTAAATGTTGACAAAGATGAATGAAAATAAGCGTTAGAACAATATGCGGTCATTAATTCTATGAACTACTTACGAAATCATAGCTTTTCCGATTGTGATAAAATACACAAAACATACACCACGATTATTTCAAATGCATTATTCTATATTTATATTAAAATCAGGAGTACTGTGGATGCAAAAGGACACATTTAACAGCAAGATTTTGTATATGTGAGACAACTCCACACAATTTACAATGTTCAGAAAGAGATAGACAGGTCGGCACAGGTTTTTATGGAGAATACGATGGATACGACCGACCGGGAACTGAATTCCGGCATGTTTAGAATCTCTTTCTCTCTCCCTTAATTTTACCACCTTTGCCACGCTTCAACAAGTTAGTCTAGGAAGAAGTGCCGAAAATAAGCGTTCCGTAGGCCGTCTATCTATGTGGTACGTTTGTTCCAACTACCAAAAAACCGTTCGAAGCACATTTTTACCGTACAAAACCAAAACGGTACATTTTTACGTTCCAACTATATTATTGCCCGGCTGGGAACGGTTTCTGAACCAGGAATTCACAGATTCTTGCTTGAATCGTTTGTCCTGACATGCGCTGTAGTACCACGGAAATGTCGTTCTTGTTTACATTTGTTTCACTAAAATTTGTAGGTTAATATTATTTTATCTTAACATTTAATTTAAAAATGAGTCATTTGGAAGGAGATTTAGATTTTTTTATGGACAGTGAGTCGAGTGATGATCACGATTTAGAGCTGTATGTGAAGGAACCAAGAGAGAAATACAAAAATTATTTTTGCTTTGGACAGATTTCTGAATATCGTCTTAAACGATTAATGTCCGTTAGAAAAATATAGGTTATGATTCCCAGAACAAATTCCCACATTAAATTTCGTTGTAAAGCATAAAAAACGTTCCAACTACACGTCAATTCACAAACAATGCAACGATCAGGGAAATGCAGAACGAGGTACATGTAATCGTACAGGATTACTAAAACGAAAGGTAGAAAAACCGATAGTTGCAACAAACCTAATATCAACGTATTTCTAAGAACTCGCAATATCAAAAACGGTCTCGAGAAGATGGCAAACCAAAACGAGTGGAAGCAGAAAGTGAAGTTAACTAGGATCCACCAAGGGATCCGCTACAGTGTAAGAGTAAGAAAAAGATAGATAAACATAATAGGTTTCCAACGCCTAGATGGTGTATAAGGGCAGAAAATGTAAGTTCTGCTACTGGAGCTCCGCTATTAGATAATTTTATGTTGTTAACAAGTTAAACTAACTTGGTTTTTGTATCGCTCTTGTAATTTACAAAATAAATTAACTGCCCTTACTTACTAATAGTTTAAATAGTATTCTAATGTAACAATTGTGTTTATATGTGATATATTCTATCAATTAATCTATTATCAGTTGTAATAGTTAACAAACAGTTCTACCCAAGTTGCTTACATCAATAGTATTATATATCGTTCAATATTCCATCCATGTGGAACAAGTGAAGCCAAGCAAGATTGTTGTAGGGATATTCGAGACCATATCCCGGACAAAGTCTTTAGTCCGTCCTATGTGGGAATCAGTAAAGCTGTGGAGTTGCTATGGTGAAGTTATCGAATTCCCTAGGGTTTAACTAGACAGAGACTATCAACCGGTGGAAAATGGTGCACTGTACTAGCAAAAAAAGTTGACAAGTATGTTTTAAAACAGTGCTGCTCTAACTATCTGATCTAGCACACTGGTAGGGTTTATTTCCAATGGTCCAGGTACCGGTAACTAGACAGGGACTATCAACCGGTGGAAAACGGTACACTGTACTGGCAAAAAAAGGTGACAAGTATGTTGTAAAGCAGTGCTAGTCAAACTATCGTTTCTGACGTACCGGTAGGTTTTATTTCCAATGCCCCAGGTACCGGCATCATATTTGTGTCATATATTACAGTATTTTTTCTTCTTTCTCCAGAAACTCGCCACGTACCAGTACCGGTACCCGTACCACACTTTTTGAGTAGCACTGTTGTAGAGCAGTGGTCTTTAAACTTGAGACATTAAACCCGACCCCTTTTGCAATGCGGAAATCAGTACAGACACAATTCATAAAGACGTTTCTTTTAATAAATTTTATTTAAACAAAATGGATGTAGTACTAGTACAGGAATCAAAGAAATTAAAATGGAAATGGGCAGGACACACAATCCGAAGAGAAGACAACATATGGACTACGGAGTCAACAAATTAGTTTCCAATGTTCAACAAAAGGCGCATAGGAAGACAGAGAACCAGGTGGAAAGACGAATTCAAAAATCAAGGAGGCAAACTATGGAAAAGGATTGCAATGGACAAAGAGATATAGAGATTAATGGGGGAGGCCCATGTCCAGAGATAGGTTTCTTGAAAAAACCACCTAAATAGATTTTAACTAGAATCATATGTAAAAAAAAAAAAAAACTGTAATAAAATAAATATGTAGCATATGTAAGAGTGAAATATGATTAACATATATGTAATAAGTAATACGAATAAAGGGCTTATTTGGGGTTTGCAAAGTTTTGACAAGCGTCCACTAATCGCAAATTTCAACAACCTTTTGAGCCGCGTCATACTAGAGATTAGTAGAGATAAATACACACGGCTGCATCCCAAATCCTGGCGATAGGCAGACGCAGAAATTACGCCAGATTCAATACCCCGAGCAGCACTGCTTTCTGCATCCTGCAGATCAAAGAGGTGGTAGAAGATCTGCAGGCGGGAATGGACTCGATTTCCCTTCGATAAGAGGCTTTCATACCATCTAAACATCAACTATCAGGCCTACAAGCTTAACTTTATACCCTGGATAGCTTTCTAGGCTCGGACAAGAGATCCATATACTTGGCCCTCTTTTCCTCTTCCTTGAGAGAGATATTCTTCTCAGCTGGATTTAATAATTCGATCACAAACATCTGTTTGGTCTCGATATCCAGGAGGGTTATGTTCGGCTTAGTGGCTGTCAGTAACCACGAGGTGGGGAAGGAGTAATTCCAATAAATGCGGCACCTGGAATTTTAAACCATCGATTCTATGTTAGGAAGAACGTACGGTAAAAAAGGTATTTGGTCAATACCATAGGCATGTCTAAGATGGTAGTAGAGAACATGGAGAGCAGCATTATGTCGAGACACGTAGCGCGACGCTGCAAGAATCGACACGCGGACTGTGTATAATGATTTCAGGATGGTGGTGGTACAACCTATAGAGTGAAGACTCCACCATTTGGAATATGCGGTAAGGGCTTATTATTATTATTATTTAAACCAATTGTACACTAACGTCATCTAACACTCCAAAAAGGGGTATTAGAGAAGAAAGCAACAGACGCCACACACCTAGGGATGTCAGATAGGTTGTCAGTCAAACCGCGATAATGGCGGATAGAATTTTTCTTTTTGGTCCCAAAGTTTATTATCGAAAGAACTACCTTATTTATTATTTATTTAGCAAACTATAATGCACCGGGTATCCCATTTAACTGGAAATAAGCTCAGTTTTCAGTTAATCTAAAACATTGGTGACAGAAAAAAATTATACAAATGATGACAAAACAAAAAAGGAAGAATTTTTTTGAGGCATAATATCACCTGAGGATTCACCCAAGTCCTACTTGCCCACAACGTAAAAATATTGCCAACTCCTAAGTTAATTATACTATTGTTTATTCCTTTTCTGGAAACTCTCCGCGTACCAACAGCTAAAGACTCGCATACCGCATTTTAAGTAGCACCGGCTTAAAATTGTTTCATTTTTATATCTTTCTACGCCCTCAACTGGGTTAATTTTGTTTAGTGTCAAATTTCAGTGTTTGCAAAACTTATTTTCAGAAAAAAAAAACCACTTCAATTATCCGAAATTTTAATGTGTAGGTTTTCATAAATTTCTGTGAGTCAAGTATAAAATTTATTTTTTGTTGATAAGATTTAAAAATCATTTCAATTGTCCTAAAGCTTTTTATGTAAAAAAAAACATGCGTAGGTCTTTACTATGGTTGAAATATTTTTAATCAAGTTCTTTATTAAATTTTCTAAATGACTAAACAATTTCTCTATAGAATTTTCGTACTATTAATTAGCATTGAATCTACATACTCAAAGTTCAATAGTTAAGATCATTAATTTAATAGTACAAATGAAACAAAATTATATACAGTAACATTTGAGTTACAAGGAGTTGGAACAAGTAGAGTGCAGCTTACGGATGCCTTCTGTACATAATTTAACTGTAAGCATGTTTAGGATACTGGGATTAGTTTCAACTTAATCTCCTCTGCGACTACATTACTTCAAAGGTCTTAAATTTAGTTCGTTTTACTGATTTTCTTTAAAACGCTTAAACGTGACACTTTGCTTTGTGTTTAACTTGTGAGGTAAATTAAATTTATCATCAGAGATGGTTTGAAGCACGATTTTACTAGCTAACATTTTTTAGAGTTGTCGCAGGTGTACCACCATTTTATACGTCTTTCTACTCATGACTAAATGTGCTGATATTAACTAAATCTATCCTGGGCAGTTATATGTTGTTTTATCACGTGTTGGTAACAAAAATTCCCAATTTATTTTACTCCCACCCACTATGACAATTACCAAAATAGTATATCAAGAAGTTTGAACATAACAATATGACGTAATACCTATTCTACAGAACGGATTCCTACCAAGCCGAACAGTCACATGAATTTTCCTTCAATGTACGCATGCTTTGTCACTGGCATTAGTCAATTCCGTTCCAACCAGGGTGACCAGGTCTCAGGTTTTCACCCGGAGTCACAGGGTTTCTGGCCAGAGTCTCAAGGCTCCGGGTTTTGTTATAAAATCTCCGGGTTTGTAGTTTGGACTTTTTTTTGCTCATCATTTGTATTTTGGACGTGAGGACCATTTGTTTTTGCTCATCACTTGGATTTTGGAGGTGAGAACCTTTTTTTTGCTCATTACTTATATTTTGGGTGGAAGACCTTTTATTGTTTGGAGGTGAGCAAAATTGCATAAAATATACTGTATTTCCTTTTTTTTTTTCCTTTGATAAGGTGTCTCTAGACAGACTACTCAGTAAACTAGAGCGTTATGGCATTTGGGATAAGCTTTATTTCTGGATTAAAGAATTATTGTGTTATGTCGCTCCAAATTCACAATGGTATGCTAAGTAGAGTTCCACAAGGCTCTGTTCTAGGCCCTATTCTTTTCGTGATCTATGTAATCGACTTAAAAACATCTATTTCTTCCCCATTTTCCATGTATGCTGATTACACTAAAATACAATGAGGACTGTTTAATTAAACAGATTTTCTTGATTATTTATTTATGAAAAATAGTAATCGTAGGAAAAGCATAGTGAGCAACACGCGTAGAATACATATGCCGTGCTAACTGCACAATATACTATTCTGTGATAGAGAAGTTGCAAAGGCGTTTTACAAAGTTGTTTCGTGGATTATATCCATTTTCCTATGAAGAAAAACTGCAAAGCTGAACCTTACTTCTCTTTCAAAAAGAAGTCTTCGTGGGGACCGTATTACGGGGCAATAATTAAAGTTAAATCGTCAAAAATTCAAGATAAATGTGCGTGGATATTTTTTAACTAACAGGATTTTTTAATCCTGGAACAATTTACCTACCAGTGCCTTCACTTCCAGCTTGAACTATTTTAAAAATTGTATAGATTTAATAATTAATGAATTAGTATGTAATAATATTATAATTAAATGTATTATTTACGTGGACATAATATTGTAAATCTCTATCTTTGTAAAATGGAACAATACAAGTCTGACTGCTTCAGTTCCTTATTTTATTTAGTAATAATAAAAATAATATTACGCCAAAAATCAAATATTTGTTAGTTTTATTAATTCAATATAATATGTAACTGGCCCCGGGCAAGTGCCGTGAACATCTGTTTTCTTTTTAGTAGCGAAGCACTGGATAATTGCTAATTTAATATATACCCAAAACAGCAACAAAATCGTTATATTTAATTGCTTAAAAGTAACAATGAAAATTTTCACAAAAAACTGCACACTATAAATGAATTTCAAAATTATGAATTTTATTAACCACAAATACGTAGTAATATTAATTGATATATTATGTAAAATATGTCAGTGAATAATTACCAAAATTTTTAACAAAATGTTTAATTAAAACTAGTTGTATTTATTAAAATTTTAAATATTTTGGTTAATATTAATATTTAGTGGGAATATTACGAGTAAATAATATAGCTATTGAAAAATATAAAATTCAAAATTCACAGCTAGAGTAACGTATATTTTGTCATACATTTTAATTAATATGTGATGTGAAAACATTCTTTACATAAAACTTTTCAATTCTGTTTTGATCATTCAAATGCCAACAATCATAATTCGACTTTTAATTAAAATATTTAATATATTCAGAACTGGAACACTGATATTGAATGTGTTATAAAGCTTTCAGTAATATATATTTCAGTGACAAAACACACCTGACACTATTGGATGTATCTATGTATGTATGTTTGTATGTTATGTAGGTTATGTATGTATGTATGTAGATTACATTTTAGTTTTGAATATAACATTAACATCAAACATTAAATTTTAGTTTGATAACTTTGACGAACTGACACGTTCATGTAAAGTTAAATGTAATATTTGAGATGCATTCTTGGAGATAATTTGTTGGACTATGTCAAATTAGTTATGCATTTCAGAACAAGTTTCTGTAATAGTAAATTGCTTAGAAAATGTTACAAAATGACAACCTATACACAACGATAGACCCTAGTTAACGCACTTCCCCAAGACCAGGGCTGTCCTACCTTTTTGTATTTGGGATCTACTTTTTTAAATATATTGTTACCACGATCGACTAGAACGCGTATCCGGCCACCGGATGAGGGGGTCCTAGAAGCCTAAGAACATTTTTAAAAAATGCTTTAAATATTGCAATTTTAAAGCTGTTTTTCATGTAAATACAACCTAATACGCAAATTAAATTTAAAAAAATATATGAAGATTCCTCGTATTTCATTTGCTTGACGAATTTTATGACGAAGATGATTAGAAAATTGTTATTTGTTAAGTTTTGTTGGTTAGGATATGTTATGTAATGTTTTTATTTTTCGGTGTATTTTTATAAATTAGTGTTTTTTTTCAGCTAAACATCTACTTGAAATCATGCCGCGATCGACTGGTTGGGCAGCCCTGCTCTAGACCAATGATTCTTAAACTGGGGTCCGTGGGTAAATTAATAGGGGGGAAATTTTCTTAGGAGGACTCTGTAGCCAAATATTTTCCTTGGGGCGAACTCAAGTTCAATTACAAAACTAGGGGCGAAGAGAGACCTCCGCTAGACTTGCCTGACCAGAAAATCAAAAATAAATAAATAAATAAAAAATATAAATAAATTTTAAAAAAATTAGGTAAATCTTTAAAAATACATCAACTTACGTTCTATGGAAATTTTTGTTAAAGGCTTGGTTTACTATACTTCATTTTTTAAAAGAATGGAGTGTGGGCAAGATAGGAGCTATTTTGATCTTGTTTTTAATTGGGTAAGAACGTGGAAAAGTTTACACTGTAGAAAAATAGATTTCTGTCTCAACTTATTCTATTTGTCTCTGTTATTTTAACCCAAATTTGTAAACATAGGCGCACAAACTACGTTTACAGTGAATATATTATTTACTACCTATTATTTCTAATAAATAAAACGGAGGTATATTTTTAAATAATGTTAGAATATAAAAGCCAGTGAATAAATAGATTTGAAATTAATTTAGAATATATATATATATATTAATAATAATAATAATAATAATAATAATAATAGTTTATTTATTTAGCTAATGCTTAAGAGAAATATTTTAAAATGAAGTCGTCTGAAAATAAATTAATGTACGTACGCCTCTGGTACCAAACACAAGAGTTGTTTTGCTGTCAACTGTCATATTCTTTGCTGTCAACGAGCGCCATATTAATAATTAGTTTTGTGTTATAGTGTCGATTAAATATAAACTTGAAGTGAAGAAGAATCCATTGATGATTCGTACTGATTTCCAGTATTATATATTTTTCTTAATTATTTTTTATAAATTTTGTATAAATAATATATTTTAATTACGTCTTAAATTATTTGAAAATAAAAAAATAGAATTATTGAACTTATTTTTAATTAATTTTAATTATTGAACTGTTCATTTATCTATATTTTACAATTTATTTAGAAATTAAGAATAATAGCAATTTTATGCATTTAAATTATAACTTTTTTTTTTGAAACGTCAAATTTGAATTTACCGAAAAATGTATTTAATTTTAAAATATAAACTTTAATTTGATACAGTATGAAACCAGCCGCGCTCGCAGCGCCATCTACTTCGTTTTTTTTTAAAGTAGAGTATAGTTACGAATTTTTTTAAATTGTAGTTTAATAACTTCCGTTTCCGGTTTCGGATCTTCATAAAAAACAATAGGCTTCTTCCCAATTAATAGGAGAATTTATTAGTACCAGAACAAACTCTCTAAGTTGAACCGTTCTTGAGTTATCGTTTATACACACACAAACACGCTCGCACGGACGCCCTCACTGAAGTTTCATCACTTCAAAAACTTGTGTCTCTTGAAAAATCATAAATTCTGAGTTGTGACACAGTTATCGCAAATTACCGATATGTACTTGATAAATTAATCATTTTATGCGGTTAAATGAAATATTATTTAGCGAAATATTTATATATTGTAAATTCTGTAAACACATTTCACCAAGTTCTAAATAAGAATAATTTCTCTGCTAACCTTTCCTGTAAATGACAATTTAAATAGAGGCGGAAATAGAAGCTCCCAGTCCGAGAATTTAAAAGCTCATCTTGCCAAAACTTACCAGGGTTACCATGGTTACAATAATATAGCTAAAATCCCTAATGTAACCCTCCGAATCGGAGTCCAGAACTCCCTGCTCACTTATACATCTTGAGTTTTATTATAATAAACATTTAAATACAGTAATAGTATCCTTAATGTTTTAAATGTAATTGAAAAACTTCAATCGTTCAATTAAGCTTTAGAACTTTCAATTGAGCGTTTAAAAAAAACAAGTTGGTGAAAAAATGGATATGACTCGTGAAGGTTTTCGTTGGATGATTTTTTACGATTTTAGTAAAGGCCTAACTCAACAACAGTGCACAGATTCGCTTCGTTCAACTTTTGGTAATGAAACACCATCAGAAAAGAGTGTTTACAATTGGTTTGAAGAATTTCGTCGTGGTTGTGCGTCCGTCAGTGATGAATCTCATGAAGATCGGCATGTGACTTACCGTGAGATAGAGGCATCCTTTGACATATCGCAGACAGCATTACATTCGATTATGCATGAACAGTTAGCTGTGAAAAAGATCTATTCCCGATGGATTCCGCATAATTTGACCGAAGCTCAAAAAAAGGCTCTTGTTGATTGGTGTAAGGGAATGCTAAAAAATCAACCTAGCACTGCAAAAAATTAGTGTACAACATCGTTAGAGGTGACGAAACCTGGATTTATTCATATGAACCGGAAACTGAGTAACAATGCACTGTTTGGATCTTCCAAGATAAACCTGAACCCACAAAAGTTGTGCACAAAGCACTTCCAACAAAATGTTCGCTTGTTTCTTCGGTTGTACTGGACAAATCGCAACCATTCCTTTAGAGGATTGGAGAACAGTTAATGCTGAATGGTATATAACAATTTATCTGCCAGAAGTCATCGACCAAATCAGGAAAAACATTCATGACAATGCAAGCTCCCACACAGCAGTTCAAACAATTGATTATTTGATGGAGAAAAACATTGAATTAATGTCTCGCTGCCCGTATTCACCTGATTTATCCGCTAACGACTTTTTTTGTTACCCAATGTCAAACAAAAAATGCGTGGACAGAAATTTTCATCATCAAGAAGCTGTTGAAGTCTTCGGAAACCATGTTTTTGAGATACCAACTTCAGAGTGGAAAAAATGTTTCGAGAATTGGTTTGAACACATTTCGAGAATTGGTTTGAAAAAGTGTATAAATCTTAAAGGCGAATATTTTTAAAAGCAATAACAATACTTTGTTCAAAAATTATTCTTGGTTTTTGTAAAAAGTTTTTGTTTAGCACTTAGAAGGTATTCCTCATATCTGTGTTTTTTTTTTTTTTTTCATGATTTCTAGACTTATGGTTATTTGTCTGAAGAATGGAATTACCCAAAAAAGTGCCATGCCATGGTAACTTCTTTTTATTTTTCATTTTTCGTTTTTGGGTTATTTGTCCTAAGTAGATGCCTTTTGGTGGTAATGGTCGCCATTACCCACCATTTTCCCTTATTCATTCCTAAAAATGCAATCAATAATTCCTCTGTTATCCTGTTCCAATATACTTAGTATTCGAATCGTCTATTATTCATCCACGTTTGCATCAAATGACACAGTTGTCAGTTATTGATCGAGTATCATCACATCTGAATGATGTCTGTAGGAAAACACTTCTTGAGCTAATAAATACACACCAGCAGTAAAGGAAATAGCTCACATGTCATCCATTGCCTATTCTGACATATCTCTTTGAGATCCATGCATTCTCTAACAGACACTTCCGTATTACTTCCTGAATTCAGGACTATACTGCAACTGAAACTCTTATCTTCAATTCATGAATATCATAGTCTTTTATTTCCTAGTGATAATCTTAGATCATACACGGATAGAAGTAGCATTCAACAGGATAAAAGAAATACCTTTAAAATGGTTGGAATAAAATATACAATTGATTACGTTGAATATTTATTAGTTTTATAGCCATTGAATAAAACTTCCGTCTTCCATCTAGTGCTGGATCTACAAACTATCACATAAGATCTCAGCGAAAAAAGTGATGATGCCAAAAGGGTTTTGCATAGTCCCTGATTACAATATTTGAGACCAGGATATATATTATGGTTCAAGTTAAAACTCCAGTTAAAATACCAACTAGACTCGATTAAATTTTTATATAGTTCACGGGACTTTACATGCCGATTGATTGACAGAGAACCAGTAAACAAATAACGTACGTCCGTAGCTATTAACTTCGTTTGTTATATTTGAATATATAGATAAACGTATGTGTTTTTTGAACGCTTCTACTGCAGCTGTTTCAGTACAATTTCAGTAATGTCTGCACTCCATAACGAGTGTGTACACTGCTGAGCTGTACGCTATTTTCAAGGCCCTGTGTTTTGTTTCGTCAGACCAAAGTCGTGCAAGTGTTATCTTGACTCGCTAAGCGCTCTGAACAGTATCCAAGATCCAAATCCAGTGCATCCTCTTGTACTAAAGATCCGAGAGCTGTTTTTGATACCGGGCCATGTTGGTATTAAAGGCAACGAAGCGGCTGACGTAGCTGCAAAAGCAGCCTCTCACAGATTTATGATTGATGCGAGTTTCATATTTCCAGACCAGATCCAGTGCATCTTCTTGTACTAAAGATCCGGTTGCTACTCCACAATCTGAATGCTCAGAATGTGAAGGTAGAGCTGTTTTGGATACCGGGTCATGTTGGTATTAAAGGCAACGAAGCGGCTGACGTAGCTGCAAAAGCAACCTACCACAGACCTTTGATTGATGCGAGTTTCATATTTCCAGATGACGCAAAGAGTCATCTGAAACATCTAGTTTTAGCCATGTGGCAGCATGAGTGGAGCAGCATACGGAACGTTAAGTTGAGACAGATTAAGGGAGACGTTAAACCATGGTTCTTCCTGCAGGATCAACCGCAGGGTGAAAACTGCCATCACACGCCTCCGTATAGGCCTCTGCTGGTAGACCCATGGACACCTTCTTCGAGGAGAAGACTCCCCCCTGTGTGAGACTAGTAACACAAATTTGTCTGTGTTACACATTTTAGCCGAATGTGTTCAGTTCGAGAATGTCAAGGAGAGGTTAGACCTGTGCTATGACCTATCAGTTGCTTTAGGTTATGATAATAATTGACAGGCTGATCTCTCTTCCTGAGAGAATCGAACTTACTGTTTTATGTTTGAGGTCTTGCACCTTTTTTAATCTTTTTTATTATTAGACTGTGATATTCGATGGTAATTGGCCCCTTTACAGCCTCTTACAATCACCTTATGTCTGTTTAATTTTTATTTTATTTATTTGTATTTGTCCGTGCAAGATTTCTTTTACTGAGTATTTTTATTGATTTTATTTATTTATTCGTTGTTTAATTTATTGTTTTTAATATCTAATGTAATCATTTAGAAGGGCTGTGTTAGGCACAAATAGCCATCGTTGCTGTGCCTGAAAAATTTTAACTAACTAACTAACTCTACTGCAGCTGTAGCTAGAATGAGTGGAATAAAACAATAATTCTCGTTTTATATCCGAACAAATACCACAGTTTAATTTTTATGTTATATACGGAACACGGTTACTGAATTTTAATTATTAACCAAAATAACCGAGATCGAATCCAGTTTCTTCTTGGTTATGTATTCCCTTCCACTTTTTTTTTTTATGGCGCGCAACTGTCCTCAGTTCAAATAATCCATGATGAATTCATCATAATCGCTTTCAATTGACGATGAATCAGTTAAAAGTATCTCGTTTAATAAATATAGTTGATATATATTTACATACGCATATGTAATGTGCTGAATACCACAGAATATTGTGGTTATGGTTTTAAACACAACTATTTGTTTAAATAATCAATTACCAACAAAAATCTTTACTAATCGGACCAAATATCTGGTTCCTCTGTTATATTTGCGGTAAATACTACTTATATGATAGTTTTTTTTTTTTTTTTCATTATACATTTATGTGTTGGGGAGGGTTAAGGGTAGGGGTCTCCAAATCAGGTTACACCTAGGGCCCCCAATTTAGTTAAACTACCACTGGGACAGTCTGATGGAGCGTCTCGAATAACGATATTGTTGCAAGTATTTTTTATTTGTTAAAACAAGAGCTTATTTCGTTGCCGGAACAGGGTTCCCTTCACAAGTAAGAAACTCTAATATTCCACCAGTTTTGTGACGGTTGTCAAAAAAACTGTATTCTTTTTTATTTTTCATAAATTCAAAATAATAACATGCTATAAACTGCATAATAAAGGAGAGTTATATACTGTCAGTCTGAATTTTTCTTTCTAAAATGAATTTATTTCCCAGATAAAAAAGTTCTATAATTTTATTAAAACGCTTGTTTCGTATAGAATCATTCAGACGAAAGCTACTTTAATAAAACCGTGAAAAATAGATTTCCGTTCTATAACACTTTTTCCTTTGATTCTATTCCTAGTTGAATATCGTAGTTTTTATTTTACCCACATTTCAAAACGTATGAAATTGAACAAAAAAATCAATTTAAATCCTTTTCAATGCATGTGAAATACAATATTTTAAATTGTCAGATTTCGTAGATTAACTAAAAAAAAAGAAGTTTTTCTACGACCACAATCAAAAGAAGGCAATTATAAAATAATTTTGAGGGGGTAAAATAGGCCTTTTGTAGGTATGAGCACCAAGAAACCGTTATAACGTCACTCCTGTGTCTGTCTAGAACTGTCTGAACATAGAAAGTTGAAAGTTATTTAAATTTATTCAAAAAATTAAATTGGAAGCTGTAAGTACTCAAATAACGAATAGAAAGAATAGTCAAAATACTATTGATTTTGATGTGATTATAGAAAAAATATTGTCCTAAACATCCAGCATTCTTTTGATTTCTTACGCATAAATTTTTTATACACGAGAATCTCTTCTTCTGGTTTAAATTTAAAACCGATACAGCCTGTTTCTTTAGTATAGGCGGAACTAGATTTTCAAATTTAGTAACTTTTACCTTTGATTGAAGCTTTTGATCATTTTGTTCTGGAAAAGCTAACTTCAATATATAAAAAAATAGCTAATGACAACTTAGAAAAAATTAAATTCCTAAAGGTTTGGAATAGCGTGTTAAATATGTGTTTTGTATTTTTAGTTATTATTAAAATTTAAACCCTCGTATATTGACAATTATTGACACTCAAAGTTGTGGAAAGGTTATGGTCAACTGTAAAGTGAATGACATAGTCAGATGATGCGATTTAAATCTGAACAGGATGAAGACAATAAAGGACTATTATGGTCTATAGAGTAATTTTAATGTGCAAATGGTGGGGTTCATATATTATACACGCTTTCATTTTCTACGCCATACAAACAATGAGTAATTGTTTAATAATTGTACACATTAAACATTATTAATTTCAGATAAAAATTGTACTATTTCTGATTCCATCAGATGATGAGTGAGAATAATATTTGAATGGCGAATCAACGGCTAAACGACAAATAGACAGCGGCAGTTCCTCATGAAAAGCTAAGCAGCCAAGGCCCTACCATTGCAAAATTATGGCAACACCATCACAAATTAATTCAAAAGCTTGTATTTTCTTTAAAAATACCGATAAATACAAATAAACATATAGGAAAGGAAAAGAAAAGACGGGATAAGCGTGATTAAGGAGTTGTGGAGGAGGGATAAGGAAGTGGGAGAGCAAGAAAGGACAGTAGAATAGACAAATCTAGGAGCACAGGGAGATATAAGGAGGTCAGAACTTTAGGGGTAACAAGCTACTTGAAAGGAGAGAGGAAGGTCAGGAGGGAGAGTTAGGAGGATTGCGAGGCTAAGGTGCGGGAATTAAGAGAGAGGAAATAGATACTGGAGGAAACAGGATGATAAGATGTGCAGGATGTGCGGGGAGGAGGAAGAAGATATAGAGCACCTCGCGAAGAGGTGTAGAGAGATGACAGTATGGTCGGGGAGCACATTAGACCTGTTGCACGAAGATGGAAGGGGGGAGAGGTGGGCGAAGGAATTAGAGGCAAGAAGGATTGAGATCGGGGAAGGATAACAGGAAGGAGTAAAGGAACGAAGGAAAAGGCCCGGTGGGAGGCAGAAGGCGAGACATGGAAGGAAGGAAGGGGGCTGAGGTCACCTGGAAATGGGGAGGAAGGAAGGGAGATAGGAGGAGGGGTGAAGAAACGGTTGGAAGGGAAGAAAATGGAATAAAATAAATTAAAGATGGGCGAGAGAACTGGAAGCAAGAAGGAAGGAGATCGGAGAGGGAAACCAGAATGAGAATAGGAAGAAAGAGACGGACACTGGAGCAAGAAGAAAGAAATGAGAAAATGTAATATATTGTAAATTAAATTGTACTGTATTGTACGTTATGTAATTTGGATTGTTTTGGTTATTTTATTTATTTTATTTCATTTGTAATGGCTAATACCCTGAACGCCGCAAGGCCTAGGGAGAAATAAAGAATATATATACAAATAAACATATACGCGTTTAAGTACGGAACGACGAAGCACGCTTTATATTTATTTAGGCAGGCGAGCCAAACCGAAACTAGCTCCATTTTCAGGCAGCTTGTAGGCCTTCGCGGAGAGTTGGCGGGCAGAGGGTGTTGTCCGACTGTACCTTGGCTCGTTAGTTTGAGTTACGCTTGCACATAGAAAGTGTCGCGTATTATAGTGTGTTTTTGTGTGTGTGTGTGTGTGTGTGTGTGTGTGTGTGTGTGTGTGTGTGTGTGTGTGTGCGCGCGCGCGCGCGCGTGCGTTAGTGCGTGCGTGCGGGCGTGTCTGCGTGCGTGCGTGTGTGTGTGTGTGTGTGTGTGTGTGTGTGTGTGTGTGTGTGTGTGTGTGTTGTTTTGTGTACTATTAGAAATGAACAGTATTAGTAACCTTTTGAAAAAAACATTTTTTTCGTATTCCTTCGAGGAAAAACTCGAAATGAAACAACTGCGAAGATCGCTACTGGATTTGGACATTTCAAAAACTCAGAATTTTTCTGCCTCTGCTTATAAAACACGGACAAGAAAATTTAATAGAAATATTTACTTAAAGAACAATTGGATTTGCGGAAGCGACGAAAAGCAACTGTTTTTTGTTTTCCTTGCCTTTTACTTGGGGGGATACTTAATATGTACGAAGAACGGTATTACGGATTTAGTGCACATCTGAGATTTTGGTCACTTCCATTTAATTTAAGTATCCATATTTAGGTAGATTTAAGTACCCGTGATAAGTATTTATTTTTTTTATTATTGTTTTATTTATTTTACATCGGCCTAACCCGTGATAAGTACTTAATACATTTTTCAGTTTTAAATGACCTCAATTTGTCTACATTCAATTTTTTATGTTGGTGTTTTTTAATTGGTAATAAACGAGGTAATAAATTACTGCAAGCTGAGTTGAATCAAAACTTTGTAAAATTGGGAAGGGAGCAGGGGTAAGGGATTGGCCCGAGATCAGCCCTACCACTCAATATTGTCACGAGCCGCCACTGGAAATAGAACAACTAGATGGAATGACATCAAATGTGTAACTGAAAATCTGCATTAGATATCATGGAAGAAAATTAATCTTGTAAACAAAAGATGATGAGTAACTAAATTCATCACTACAAAATAAAAAACGAACTATCAATCACACTAATTTCATTAGATCTGACCTTAATAATTTATCCATAAATGTACAAATAGCAAACGGTGAAATTTTATTGTTATTGATGATATAAACTATTTTGAACGACATTTCTTCAATGATAAATTGATAATATGATTCGATTCAAATTCATGAAAAATTATACCAGAAATTAATGGAAATTTGACTAATGAATGACAGTTAGGCTTTATTGAACAGTGTAAATATTTTTAATTTATCTGTTTAAAACATTAACATCTAACAAACCTGTTCAGTTGAATTATCAACCGTTACCAACATTAAAAATGTCATGGTTATAGATACATTTAAGATTGACATTGACTCTTGTATGGTATGGTTTACGATAGAAAGATGTTTACGAAAGTGTCTAGTATAGTTTTAAATCTAAATCGTATGTAATTTTTTGTTCTTATACTTATACCACTTATACCAAAATTAACTGTTCCAGGTATAGTCTAGACTAGTCCAGGTATTCAATTAATTAAATCATTCAGTCACTATACCGAATTCCACTAACCCTGTAACTCCACTGAACTCAATCACTTGTCTAATTCTACTCTGAAGTTGCCTACATGAAACTGACTTACTGACAACCTCGCATGAGCCGCTAAACTAAACTAATTAGCTAAACCCTTCCGACCGCAGCGAACGCGTATTATACAAGGTTTATTAAAACTGCAGTCTTTTATAGGATTGTAGACGTAACAATAAGTGTCTAGCTAGAGAAAGGAGATACATATTCAAGAACTTAAACAAAAAATATTAAAGACAAAAAACAAATGTTTTTTTTGCGACGATAGTGCAACAATTTTGTGCCCAATGGATTAATAACCATCAGGATAATTTTTGGTGTGTAAAATGATAACCTTGCATATATATTAAATCTGTCATCGTAATTAATGTAGTTAAATAGAAAGATTAATACAGCAACTCTTAAATACATCTCTAAGAATCATTGCAACCAGCTTAGCGAACCCGATAGTTCAAGTCCGAAACCGCTATCGGATCTCATATATGGAAGACCAAGGTTAGATATGTACAAAGTAAGTACAGTTAAAGAATATTAATATCAATATTCCAATTTAATTACCTAACGTGATTTCAATTATTATAATGGGAACCCTGGAATAACGACGAATACAATGCCAAGATTAAAACCCGGAATTGTAGTGAAATACACATGAAATATTGAATATATACAAACAAAAATTTTAAACTCAAACGTTCCTTTCAACTATTTCAAGTTTTATTTTTGTGTATGACTTCATATGTTGAACTGTAAAAGTTATTTTAAAAGAAACATCAATGGTTTGATTGCTGACATAAAGCTATAAGACAAACGCTACGAATAATGGAGGCTTGGAATGGAAATGTAAAATGTGTTTCGCAAAATATTCAAATAGGTGTTTGTTCCGTTTCTTAAAAGCAAAGACGTATCTAAAAGATTGACGCAAGTTAAAGCAAACGACTTTTAAAGAGTTGTCATTGTGAGAAAAGAAGATTTAATTATAGGGAATTGACAGATACAAACAATAATATTTTGAGAATAAAGGTTCTTGTATAAACCGTTTGCTATTAGATGGTACTGCTACCGAATATTACGATAGGAGACAAATTGGGCTTTGAATATTTTTTCCCATTATTAACGCATTAACGCACTTACTCTTTGCGGACGATATAGTATTGATACCAACTAGTGACGAAGAAATCTAAACTACGCCAACCGACCAGTACAGGAATCAAAAAAAGTAGGACTACTCATTTTTTTTTTTTTCACTAATTTTATATTTATTATTTATTTTCTTAATATTAACTGTAATAATTATATGAATTATTGACAATTTATAAAATGTATTATCCAATATTACTTGTATGTAATCTACTGGATCAATAAATATTATTATTATCATTATTATTATAAGGCAAAAGAGGAACTGGGCTGGGAATATCAGAAGAACTGATGTAAGGTGGGCAACAAATATTCACTGGCGTCCCAAATACGGCAAAATAAACAAAAAGGCGTATGTCAACCACATAAAAGATGGTCAACGATATAAAGGAGGTGGCAGACAAACACTGACTTGTGATAGCAAAGGACCGAAGAGGAAAAAGGAGAGGACTATGTCCAATATTGGTGAAACATTAATATCTGAATAAGAAGTAGCTGTCTCACAAAAGTGCTAGCTACTTGCTCATTTAATATCCAAAATATCTTATCCAGCGTCTTAAGAGAACGAAGGAAGTATTAACAAAAATCTGATAATCTTGCAACTTCCTAAATTCAACTTTATATCAGTTAAAACCCATTTACCCAGTACACAAGATTATATAGAATATTTTAGAATCCAATATTTTCAAATTGGCTAATTTCAAACTCCCTTATGTATCTTTAAAGAAACAACATTCACCCTAAAAATTCCCGGTGTACTTTATAAAATCTGTTTATAAGGTTTATTTTAGTTTGGCAAGAAACCGCGTAACCAGATATCTGTATCATAATGAGCACAAGGGTTGCGAAAATTCAAGGATTCGTGATTTTAGCCTAGAGATTGTGTACGGAATAAAGCGGAAGATGAAAAAAATACGAGATATAGTGAAGATATCCGAGAAAAACATGCTTAGGATATGTTCACATGAATGAGATATTACGAATGGAATTTCTTACACCTATTGAAATATTGGAAAATCTGATTTCAAGGAGATATATAACACAGGAAAAGAAAATTCCTTGAAACTGGAAAATATGACAAAATAAAAACATAAAAATATTTACAGGAAGTAAATGTAAAACGCAAAGATGCAAATATTTACATTTAATTATAATAAATAATTTACTATTTGCCATTTAATTTTTTGCGAGATGCAAGAGAATTTTTTATTACTATTTTTGTCTTGGAATAGATCCTTAAAAAGTTGGTTAAACTACCTATAAATACCACAAGAAAATGAAAAAAATGCTGGTTAATATAAACCAGAATCGAACAATGAATTTTTGATCAGCTTTATTCGATGAGAATAGCTGTGCTTTAATTAAATCATATCTGAAAGGTAGAAAACAGTATGTAGGTGTGTTCGTTTGTGTTGCCCAACCTACACTGAACTACACCACAGCTTCCCCCACCAATGCTATCTTATATAGTGACGTCAGCTGCTCTTGTCCTGGACAAGTCTGGTGCAACACAAACGAACAAACCTCTAATCTCTAAGCTCGGGAAAATGTCAATATAGAATGCTTCGTTCAGAACCTCCAAATTAGAAATTATAATTAACGTGAAATTAGTACTTAACATAAAATTTGTACGTAGAAATTAAGTAATGTTCACAATATAAATTAAGACACTGACAGAAATTTGTATAGATTTATCGATCGATATTTGACAGCTGTTTACATTTGTTAATAAGTTTTTGAGTGTTTCACAGTTCTGAAAAGAATTAAAATAGAAAAAAAATTATATTTATGCTCATAGAAAACATGACGATGTGGATAGAAACAAAAATATATGGTCATAGAAATTTTTAGGTTGACAAGTGCTTACTGCGCATGCGTCTATTATAAATTAACGTAAGGGTTTGCAGTCTACAAACTTCTAATTTTAATTTATAAGTATTAATTTTTTGGGGTATCGGTCTAATAAAACTACGTTCTTTTCTTGTCAAATAGTTAAAATATATTTTATTTGCTTACTAGTTTCGATTCTCTCTGAATCATTTTCAAAGCCTAAAAGAAATTGAATTTTCAAAATTATTACATCGATTTTTTTTTTTTATGCAGAAACAATGTTTAAAAAATATATATATATATATATAATAAACTTACTTGCAAATATAAAAAGTATATAAAAATTGTTAATAAAATGTTAAAAAAATAAATATAAAAAATAAATAAATATTCCTGTTTAAAAAAAAAAGAAAATCGATGTAATAATTTTGTAATTCAATTTCTTTTAGGCTTTGAAAATGATTCAGAGAGAATCGAAACTAGTAAGCAAATAAAATATGTTTTAACTATTCAAGACAAGAACGTAGTTTTATTAGACCGATACCCCAAAAAAATAATACTTATCTAAACCATTTAATACAGTCAAAGAATCTATTTATACAATTTAATTTATAAGTATAAGTATTAATTTTGAAGGTTCGTGAACAATAACGTACAGTTACATATAACAAATATTTACGTTAATTCTAAGTACTAATTCTAATTCTTAATTTCGAGGTTCTGGACGCAGCAGAAGTATCTACTGTGGAGTACCTCAAGGATCTGTACTAGGCCCAATAATTTTTTTCATTTACATAAATTATCTTCCAGCAAACATAAGTGCAAATTCGGTACTTTATGCTGATGACACTACCTTGTTAGATAGATCCGAATGCTTCGATACTCTAGAAATAGCACGAATATAGCCACTGATGTAAATAAATGGTTCCTGGCCAATCTATCCCTGAATGTGAACAAAACACAGAAACTGTTAATAACTACTAAGAAACATAACTTTGACAATATCTCTGATGTTCAATTCTTGGGTGTACGTATTGATCCACACTAAAAATGAGATCGAGACACTTACAACTTGTCCAATAAGTTGTGCAAAACTATATTTCTCCTCAGAAGCCTAAGACATTCTGTAACACTTTTTGAATCCGAATTTTGGTTCTGACTTATCACTCTCTTTTTCATTCCCATTTTCATATGCTCTTTTAGCCTGGGGACACTCTGTCTCGGCTAATAGAATCTTCCCTTTGCAGCGACGTGCTCTTAGTATAATAAAGAGGTGAGCAATCGAGCTGAATGCAGACTCTTCTTCACTGAATTTAATTTAATGACTTTGCCTTCTATTTATATTTATTAATGCTTGCTACGAGTACACAATAATCATGATAATCTGACGACTCATGAGAATATCCACTATTACGATACTAGGCACAAAAAGAATATTTACTGCCCATATACTAGACTCTAAAAATCCAGACAATGTAATAATTATTATGAATTATAATAAGTTGCTAGATTTCTTCAAAGCTTTGCCTTCAGCAAACTTCAAACGTATTTTAAAATGTTTTATGATAAGTCATAGTTTTTATTCATTTGAAGAATTTATATCTGTCTAATAGTACATCACTACCATTTTTAGGGTTTTGTAGGTATGACCAAAAAACCCTTATACCGTCATTTTGTCGTCTGTCTGTCTGTCTGTCTGTCTGTCTGTCTGTCTGTTCGGTAAAAATTGTAGCCAAACGGCTAAACCTAGAGAGTTGAAATTTGGCATGCTTATACAACTCTTTGACCCACACATAGGAAAAATACTAAAACATCTAAAAAACATATCCCCCTAACAATATAAACAAAAAGGTGCTCATGAAAAAAAAAATATTTTTTTTAAATTCTGAGTAGGGTATCAAATGAAAGCCCTTAGTACGTGGATTAACGATCAAAATTTAATTTTTGCAAAATAAATTATTTTGATGCGATTTTTGCCAAAATTGTGCAAAAAATTTTTTGTCCCACACCCTGTAGCCCAGATGGTTTAAACTAAAAATCTGAAAAAATTCTAGGTAATGTACATTGGTGTGAACCGGAATAGTACAACAGGAATTTTTGATCAGATTATGTTTTCGGAAAATAACGCATTTTTTGTGTTTTTAACTAAAATATGTTAAATATTTAATTCGCTATGTAACACTTCAGATAAGAAACTCTGGTAGCTCAGATGGTTTCGTATCGCACTTTGTAAATTGCAGTGCGAACGTTGCAGAGTTCGAATCCTGTTAATTTTATTTTTTTCAGTTTTTTTTTTTTGCATTTCTATTTTGTTTAAATTATTTTGTCAAAATTCTAGTAATATTTTGGTAAATGTTGCATTTATTTTTTAAAAGCGTAAATTTAATAACCAGTGGGAAGTGTTGAAATTATAATTTAATTCTGTTTGACGAAATCAGAGGGCGTGACTTATGATATAAGCAACCAATGGAAGCCATAGGCGCAATTTTAAAAATCTTACTGAACCTTGCTGTATAAATAAAATACTGTACATATTTAGAAACTTAAATAATGGTATTAGGCATTCGAATTAAAATTCATAAAAAAATATTTTGACATAAAATTTGTTTTGGCATCCCAAATAATCATCATTCAGTGACTAAATACCTGCAAAACCCAGAAATGTGTGAAGATTCACACTTCACATAAATTTTTTGACTGACCTTGTTAAACAATATGGTCGATAAATATAATAGTTATATTAATAGCTTGTATTTACTGAAAATATCGCATTTTTTGTTTCACAGATAAAATTGATGATAAAATGAAAGCTCTTTAAGCGTAGATTAAACCTCAACAACTGTAGTGAAAAAAATTATCACACTATTAACAGAAAATTCATACTTTTTTTTATTGTAGAATTAAAATGTAAGAAGAATCGACAATAAAAGTAACTGCACCACATATCGATTGAATTTTACATTAATAACTTCATCTAATATCAATATCAAAGGAAAATAGTTACTTTACCTGTGCGCTGGGAATTTTAACTAACTGTTCCGTCAATATTTGTCATATTAATAAAGTGTTTAATTTAATTAATTTGGAGTCCGCTTCAGTTATTAGAGAACCATCCAGTAAAATAACTTAACTAATTTAGGTAATAGCGGCATGTAAGAAATAAAAATACTAAATGTTACAACAATCTAATTAATTAATAATATTCAATGAAACTAGTGGCAAATAAAAAAATAAAATAAAGATATAATAATAATAATAATAGGTTCCCAAAAGCGTCCATAGGGTATTATTTTTTTAGGGGGGGAGGCTTATAAGACCAAATTGTTTTACAGGGAAGGGATTCACATTCTGCCTACATTTTTATCGGACCAAAAACCTCAAAAACAAATCATCATTTCCAAAATGCAAGTGATGACATAAACAAAAAAAGATCCTCACTTCCAAAAATGATCTAAAAAAACAGATAGGTTAAAAAAAAACTAAAAAAGTTAATATAAACGGAATTGTACAAAATGAATTCTTGATCAGCTTTATTCGATGAGAATAGCTGCGCTTTTAATTAAATCATATCTGAAAGGTAGAAAACTGTATCTAAACTCGGGAAAATCTCAATATAGAAGCGTCCACTGTAGAGTACCTCAAGGATCTGTACTAGGCCCAATCCAAACACAAGTGCAAATTCGGTACTTTATGCTGATGACACGACCTTGTTAGATAGATCCGATACTCTATTGAGAAATAGCACAAACATAACTGCCGATGTAATCAATGGTTCCTGGCCAATCAACTATCCCTGAATGTGAACAAAACACAGAAACCGTTAATTACTAGTAAGAAACACAACTTTGACAATGTCTCTGATGTTCAATTCTTGGGTGTACGTATGGATCCACACTTGAAATGGGATCAACACACTCACAACTTGTCCAATAAGTTGTGCAAAACTATATTTCTCCTCAGAAGCCTAAGACATTCTGTAACACTTGAAATTTTGCTTCCGACTTATCACTCGCTTTTCATTCCCATATATCAAATGCTCTTTTAGCCTGGGACCACTCTGCCCCGGCTAATAGAATCTCCTCATTGGAGCTACGTGCTCTTAGAATCATAAGGCCGTAGTATCCCATTTATTATTTATTTAACAGCAAAATAAAATGAGAAAAGAGACTATTCATCTTTGTTTAATACAGTTAGACCCAGTCTTTCCACTTTCCGGTAAACCACTAGGTAATACCTTGTGACAGATAAGGTTATGTGATATTTTCCATGCTGAATAAATGTCATCCGGTCTTTCAATACAAATGTATCTAACGGATAGTTATCTAACGGATAATGAGACTGACGTACTGAATTCACTGATTGGTATTGGCATTTATTCGGAAGATGAAGTTCCCGATAACCTTAATTGTCAGATAGTTCCCTGGAGGTTTACCTGAGGGTGGAAAGGCCAGGCCTAAATAAGATATATTTTGGAGAACTTTGGGGAGAGTTATTTATAAACGAAGTATCTCACTTATTACTTACTTAACATCAAGAATAGATACAAAAGACAGATTTAGAATAAAGAAAAGATTATTTTGTGTTCTACTTGAAACTGTACATTACAAAAGCCAAACAAAGTACTCCAGCTAAATAATACGATTCCTGATGCAGATATTAAATTAATGCGGAGTTAGTATAAAACAAACAAATTGATTAGTTAAAGCCGGTATTTGATGAAATTACTCTAGTAAGAAAAGGGATAACAATATTCTGGGGATGTAGGTATGTTTGATACCTTCCGAACTTTGTGCTTATATGTGCTTTCTAAATGTATTACGGTAAGCACACTTCAGTGCAACTCCTACAATACGCAGTTTACGTATGCTTTGAATAAATTATGTGCTGCTTTTAGTCTATGCTGAATGCAGACATCTCCTGAGATAATCGGATCTTCCACTTGTATCGAGTCTTTCGATGTGAGCTTTCGGTGAAAAATAAACAGAGATACAAGTAGGTAAATACCAGCTACTCTTATCACTGTATAAACATGAAGTGGAGTGAGAGAAGAGGACATGTTTCTCTTTTGATATATGAGGATTTTATATGAGCAACTTAGTATCAAAGAAAATTTGTTTATTACCTAGGTCAGGATTTATTTTAAGAGGTTTAATATCATGCAAATAATTAATGGTAGAAGTATTTACTTTGTTTATTTATTTTGTAACATATATTTTACATGCATCGCAAAAATCAGAGGGTATACGAGGTGTGTAAATTAAGTAACCGGACTGGCAACATAGCGTTTGATCTGGCAACATTTGAGACGCGGGATTTGGAGGGGTGGCAGGAGAACATGTGATACACCTCCAGTACGAGTTTGAACTCGCTAGAGCAATTTTGTTGTCTGTAGCGATTTCTTTCCTGAAACAGTTTTTTCTAGTCCGTTCTAAAAATGAGTGACATTTCGAGCAACGGTATGCTATCAAGTTTTGTTTCAGAATTGGGAATACGGAGACAGTGTTTTGTCAAGGAGACAGTGTTTTGTCAAGGACCCAGTTTTTTTGGTGGTTTAAAGCATTTTCAGAAGGAAGACAGTTGATTGAATCACGCAGCGAAAGGCCTTCATCTTCAAGAATCGATGAAAATGTCAACAGAATCCGGGATCTTGAGCGTTCAGATCGTCGGTTGGCAGTCAGAATGATCGGAGAAGAGTTGAATTTGACTCACACTACCGTTCATCAGTATTTGACCAATGAATTGTGGATGAGAAAAATCTGCGCAAAAATGGTTCCACAGCAATTTCAATAAACGGGTTTTTGGACAGTAAAAACATTCCTGTGACTTCTCAGCCTCCATATTCGCCTGAATTGAGTCCTTGTGACTGTTTCCTCTTCCCAAGATAGAAAAATCACCTCAGCGTCATTTTCAGACACTCGAAAACATTCAAACGTCCGTAACCATCCTGTAGGAAGAACCATGGGTTTATCTGCCTCAAGTTTACATATTGTATGCTGTTCCAATCATATTGCCATTTGGCTAACACTAGGGGCCGGTTGCTGAAAGCTTAACCGAGTTTAATCATTTGGATAAACTCGGTTACAATATAACAATCCCATAAGTAACCATGCAATCATTTTCTGACCTCTTGGTTATTGTCAACTGACAATAACTGAAGCGCCTCTAGTGAGATTTTGAGAAACTGACAGGTGGAGGATAGTCGAGTTTGTTTACTCTTGTTTTCAGAGCGAGTTTTTAAAAAATGTCTTTAAAATTGCAAGAAAAAATTAAATGCAACGTGAATTGTTGTGTTTATCTTTGCAATGCAAAAGTAGGTCGTGATAGAGACCCAAGTTTTCATCGTGTTCCGAAACGTGGCAAAAAAGCCTTATTACCTTCAATTATAACCCTAGAGGTTACTTGGGCACTGAGAAAACGGAAAATTTCATTTAACGCAACCCTCATATTGAATAATAAATTAATTTCAATAAATATCACATGAAGATACCATTGAACCTGTCAAAAATATCTTATCTGCGTCAGCCATGATGTACAATGCAGTGGCGCCTCTATCGGTAGTGTCAGATGACAATAGTAAACTAAGCTTTCAGAAACCGGCCTTAGATGTTTCAGGTGAGTCTTTGCGTCATCTGTAAAATCATATCAAACATAGATCTGTGGTAGGCGGCTTTTGCTGCTACATTATCCGCTTCATTACTTTTAATACGTATATATCCCAGTATCCAAAATAGCTCTATCTTCACATTTTGAGCATTCAGATTGTGGAGTAGCAACCCGATCTTTAGAACAACAAGATGGACTGGATCTTGGATACTGCTCAGAGTACTCACCGAGTCCTTCAAGATAACACTTGTAGGACTTTGCTCTGCCGAAACAAAACACAGAGCCTTGATAATAGCATACAACTTAGCAGTTGTATTAGTTGATTAGTTTACACTCGTTATGGAGTGCAAACGTTAGTTACTGAAACCATTTACATTAAGTCGAAGTCGGAATTGATACGTATTTACCGACTACAACTCCAACTCCACAGTCCTGCCTGCCGGAAGTTAAGATCAGTTATTTATAAAAATATCTAAAATAAAACAAAGCTATTTGTTATATTAAATAATTACAGTTTAACTCGTAAATTTCAAGAAAATTTCCCCATACCCAGTAGACTGAAAGCGTCTGTATTTAATATACTTATTTGGCCTTTACCGTGTTCAACATTGTGTTCATATCTAACATGAAACGAGATATGGTTATCCATTTTCTTATGGAGCACAATTTCATCAAGAACCATCTTAGCGTTGTTACGTCTCCGGCGAGAGCGGTTAGGCTTTGGAATAACTTCACGTGTGTGTGTGAGCCGAGACATCTATGTATGTGTACGTACATGTGGGTTTACACTAAACATGGTTTATTTTAATAACAAAAGGTATCTAATTTGAATTTCGACATGTGAACTACATGTATGAAATTAGATAATAAAACAAAATGTTTTGTTGGGAACCAGGGAATTTAGATGTGGAAATGCATATTTATGCAATAAAGTAAAGTTGTTAAACACAAACATCAAAAAATAAACAAATAATTAAATCTTCTGTGTATTTAATTATTTGTTATTAATAATTAAATATATTTTTTGCACGACCAACAAATAATGCTCTACTTTACGCCCTCCAACGAAAGAGTAAAGTGGCACTTTTATTCCTTAGGCCAGAGGTCGGCAAACTTTAGAAGTTAAAGAACCAAATTCACCCTTTACGGCATCTGGAAACATTTTAAAGAGTCATAATTTTGTTTTAATACACGACTTTTTGAATATTTTTTTAATTTCATTAGTCATCAACCTAATTTAAAGAGCCACATGATTGTCCTCAAAGCCGTATGCGGCTCGCGAGCCGCGGACTGACGACCCCCGATAAGATAAATATCCTCAAAGATTAGCTGAGCTATTATATTTTTTTTTAGTTATATGTTGAGAGACAAGGGTAGAAATTACGGTCGTATATATGATTTGTTTAAAATGTTGTCAGCGTTTATCTCAAGTACATGGTCGAATGTTTCCACAGATGCGCATATACAATCATATATTTTCAGTGATATGGACTTTGTAGGTAATTAGAGTCAAAATTAATTATTTGCGGCTATGGATTATTGGGAATAGAAATATGAGTCTTTAAGATAAGTTAAAGTTAAACTTTTCTTTAGGTTTTTGTTGTTAATTTGCGAGCTGATTATTTTTACAACTACAAAAAAATAGGGTTCAGGGATCAAATTATTAGTTTTAGTAAAGGGCTGGGAAAATCTTGTGAGAGACAAGGGAGTCGTGAGTAAACCCTCACCGGAGTCGAACGAACCTCCCAAGCATTTTTTTGTTGAGAAACCTGATATCGTGTAGTGAACCAGAAGTAGTCTGAAAGTGTTGAGGACACTTTTAATGAATTGAACGAACCTCGATAACGGGTTAAACACTGTGAGCGTTGTCAGGTGTTAAACGGCTTGTGAGGTGAAACAGTGATTGTGAGGTTTTCTGTTGAATGTTTCTCATGGGATTTCGTAGCCAGCATCTTGTAATTGTAAGTTCTAGTGTACTCTTTAATTTAAACCTTAATTAAGCATTAAATATAGATTAAGTAAAATGCAGACTTTAATTCAAACACCCTTATTACTGTCATAAAAAATCTAAGAAACCGACTATGTGGAAGGGTCTTTCAAAGTAAGTACCATGAAGTATAATGAAATTATTTAAATTCATTCGTTTCAATTGTTTAATTTTTAATTGTTTTTTGTTATTTAAACATCAAAATATGTTCCACTTAGTTCTTCAATTATAAACCGCATAAATAAACATGTACTTTTCTTCCTTGATGTATAATATACTATTATAAACATTCTAGATAATTAATTACCCTATTACTTGAAAGTCTGGCGATAATTTTTTTGTTTCATTTCAAGTAATTTTTATAGTAAACTCATATTTAATTTTCTTGATAACTAAAAACAAATTACATCATAATACACCACTCCAATTTAATTTTTTTTATCATTTCAAAATAAATTGCCTTTATTACATTCATTTATAAAAATGAAAGAATATATAAAAGAAAAATAATGATCATATTTACAAATGAAATGAAAGCTCCGAGACTACCTTACAAGTGTGCAAACGACGTACTGTAAATTAAAAATTGTAATAATTTATTTAGTTCCAATGTTGAGACTACATTTCATTAAAATTACTAGTTTTTATATAAATGATATAATAAAAACAATTCGTTTTAACATCAAATACGCGGGACTGGCATATTTGTAACTGGGGAAATTTTGATCTGGTTAGTTGGTAGCACCAATGACGTCATAACATGGCTGCTAAATTATATGTGGTAAGTGCAGGGCCGGCGGAAGGCGGGTTCAGCGCGTTCCCAGAACCCGCGCATGGAGATGAGGGCCTTTTTTTTTTTTTTGCTCCTCACTGGGATCTGAACAGCAGACCCCGCGAATGGGGATGAGGACCTTTTTTTTGCTCCTTACTTTGATCTGAACAGCAGGCCCCACGGTTCAACAATAGGCCCCGCGGTTCGACAATAGGCCCCGCGCATGGAGATGAGGACCTTTTTTTTTGCTCCTCACTTGGATCTGAACAGCAGGCCCCGCGGCTCTTCTCGCACATGGCCTCGCAAATCCTAGCGCCGGCCCTGGGTAAGTGTGCAGAAACATCCCAATTGAAAATATCGTCCAATAAGAATCTCACAATCATTACATTTGGAACTGAAAGATCATCATTAGATATGTTAACAATGCTTGATCAAAAAATTATGAATATAAGCACAAAAGAGGAAGAAGACCAGCAATGCGTTGGCATGATAATTAAAAAAAAACTGCTGAGCTAATTTGGATCTGTACAGCTGGAAATAGACTTAAATGGAAAGAGTTGATGAAAGCCTATATTCAGAAATAGATTTGACAGACTAAGGCCCGGTCTTTCCACCTTCAGATAAAGTTCCAGGTAACTATCTGACAGATAAGGTTATTTTTAACTTCATCTGCTGAGTAAATGTCATCCCTTCTTTCTATACAAATGTATCTATCAGATAATTATCTAACGGATAATGAGACTGACGTATTGAATTCACTGACTGGTATTGACATTTATTCAGCAGATGAAGTTACAAATAACCTTATCTGTCAGATAGTTACCTGGAACTTTATCTGAAGGTGGAAAGACCGGGCCTTAAGAAGTTTAATTTCGTTTCCAATAATTTTTATCCCCACCCACGCAAAATATTCTCATCCTTTTCTTAAGATTTTTAAATATTCAAAATTAATAAACCATTTATAACGAACGTTCCCTAAAAAACATCCCACGTAGGAGTCGCTGATATATATACTGAATTGAAAAGCTTTTATTTTACAAAAAGTTCAGCAAAAGCTCATTGAAGTATGAAGCTTTCATACAATATATATAAGCAAGTGAGAATGCGGTTATAGAATATTTTCGATATCTTGAGAAATACTAAATATTTAAGTATTCACATAAAATATAATCTAGTGTTATGCTACGGCTGCTTGATATTGCAATATTTATTACTTTGATTGTTTACATTGTGTATTTTGAGTTATATATTTACATTATTTACTAGAAAAACAATTCTCCAATTTATAACAATAACTAATAAAAATTTATAAAGTAAATCATAATATTACAAACAAACATCAATTATTAATTTTACTTTACAAAAACAGAACCGTTATTAACAAATTTCCATAAAAATTATTTAGAAAAATACAAAATAACTACAAATTTGACTGACGAAGTATGAAGCCTTTCTACTATTCTTGGTAATCCTCCTTCAGCTCTTTAAACAAGTGGAAACGCCTGATCCGGCCGATTAAAAGAGATTTCAATAAATTGATTCCAGGGAGCGAACTTAAGTACAATATGTCCAAGAATAAAATGTATATGAAATAAATATGGAATTCGTGGTGTCGTTGCAAACTGGTTTACTTCATACCTCACAAATAGATTCCAGTTTGTACAGCTGTCTTTCAAAGATGGAAAATTAATCTCGGTGTTCCCCAGGGATCTGTCTTAGGCCCCATTCTATTCCTTCTATTTGTAAATGATATTACTTATTATATAAATTATCATCTTACAATGTTCGCCGACGATACTTCCGTTGTTCTTTCAGGCAATAACGTAGAAATAAATGAAAAAATAATCCCTCTTATACATGAACTCAACAACTGGTTCCTGTTTAATAAATTATACTTAAATGCCTCCAAAACTAACTATATGAACTTTGCATAGTAATAGTCAAATCAATATAAATAATGAATATCTAAAATCAGAAAATGAAACAAATTTTTTAGGCCTGTACATAGATGAACTTTTAAGTTGGAAAGCCCACTGTCAAAAACTACTAAAATCATTAAATTCAGCTCACTTTCAAATAAAAAATTTTAAAAATATTGTAGGTCATGAGACCATTATTAAATTTTATTATGCCCAATATATAGTAGGCTTAAGTATGGAATATGCTTCTGGGGATCATCAAATATGGCAGATGACATATTTATTTCCCAGAAAAGAATAATACGTTGTATACCAAACAAAAGACGCACTGAATCATGCAGACCACTTTTTGTAAAATACAAATTATTAACATTTCCTGGTATTTAAATCCTAGAGTTGCTGGTCTATGTATTTAAAAATCAAATAAACTTTGCTCGCCATTTGAACCAGCATTCATATAACACCAGAGGAAAAGATTATTTCAGAACTCCAGCAACATGCTGGAACTGACAAAAAAAATCACCAAAAACTGTTGGTATTAAATTATTTAATTCACTGCCATTCCATGTCAGAGATGAAATGCAGTTTGCTGTATTTAAGCGGAAGATTAAGGTATTTCTTATAGAGCATTGTGTATACTCAATTAATGAATTCTTAAAATCTTTTAAGGACTGGTGTAGTCATGCCAATGGGGAACATTGATTTTGGGTAATTTAATGTATGATTTTATTGTTTTATCAATTGTATAACTTGGTTTACTTATCAAAATCTGTGTAAAATTAAACTATAGTGGTTCCTAACATGAATCTTAACAAAGAACACCACACCACAGATTTTGAAAATAAAAACCTCCTTTGGTCCCGTTCAAAGTGATGGTAAAATGGAGAATCCACAAGAATGAAGATATCTAAGAAATACAGTCTGTATATTAAGACGTTTCTATTGATTTTTGGCGAACTAGACGAGAGAAAAGGAAAAACTAAAAATAATTTAAAAATTTTCTGTAAATATTATTACGCTACTACCTAATAATTGGTCCAATCTCCATTATTATCAATTATTGCTTGGCATCTTTTCGGTACACTTTCTACAAGATTTTCGGCATACGACTTTGGCAGTGATCTCCATATATGCCGTATTTGACGAGGTAGCTGATCCAAATTTTGAACGTTTTTTGTTCGAAGCTTATATTTCATGTAAAAACTAGATTCATCAGAGAAAACCACATCACTCCAATCGCAGTCTAAATTTTCCTTGTTGTTGGCTTTTGTTTGGTGCTCCTGAATTTAATACCATTTTCAATTAAACGACTTCTCAGGGTCATTAGACTTAACTTAATGCTCTTTTTTAACAAATACGTAGTATTATACGTAGTATGCCCCAGTCCGTCCATCCATCGCCCTACAGTACAAGATTGTATTTCGTAATAATTTGTCTTTCACTTAGTAAAAACAATGACCAAGAAACCACGTTTTCACAATTATAATTAGTTTGCTCATAATAAAAACAAACGTAGTCAACATCTGTTGGAGGCGAGTCAGTTATATTTCTTCCGCAGGCGTTAGGACTAAAACGCAAGGATATAATGCGTATAATGAAACTGCATGCTTCTTCGTCTGGTCATGACAAGAGAACAGTGCATTTAGTACGCTTCAGTAAATACCAAGTGTGTCTACATGAACTGCACATTACACATTGTTGTATCTGTGTAAAATGTAGAAGAAAAACCCGCTATTTATTAACGCTCTGTATGATATATACTTCAGACGCGAAAATTATGAGTAATCTTTTGAGAGACTTTTTCTGGTAATGAGCGTTATGTTTACGAGATGGCGATAAGTATAACCATTGTTCATTTCAAGAAGATTTTAATGAGATTAAAAGAGTTTTTAAACCTTGAAATTATTGTTACTTGCGTGTTTTTAACGGAGTTTCAGTTCTAGTTATGCTTTACAGTTCCTGTAACAGTGGTTCTTAACCTTTATAGGTCGTGGCCTGAATTACTCAAATTAGGGTTACATTCTAGCATTTGCTGTAGTTCAAGTAGATTTTATTTAGTAGACTTAAAGTATATCCAGTATCATGGAAACCTGACATATAATAACTAACGTATGTGGAGAAGGTTGTCCGGGTTGCGGACATAAATGATGCAACTAGATCTGGCTGATCAGTTTCGAAATATTACACACAACACACACACATAATAACTAACTACATCCGAATTTACTTTACGGAATAATCAAGTCACCTACGAGCCCTGCGTCTTATGAGTTCGCTCGTACTTCTTCTAAACTGTTTAATCTTGAATTCTTGGATTGTGGAAAATAATATTCTCTTGCTATACTGGACTAGTAGTCATGAACATCAACCGAAGTCTTCACCATAAATCATCTGTGCAGCGCATTTACCTCCCTCGTCAAAACGGGGGTCGGGGATTACTTAATCTGGAGTGGTTGTACGATCGACTCGTCCTGGTTACAGCTAACAGTATCCTCAGAAGTCAGGGCCCATTATTATAATTGGTTCGTGGATACGACTTTAGTGGCAAAGGAGCGTTTCTTTACCAGGAAGAGCAGCAACTAGATTTAACCTGGCAGACTTGTATCCCGTGAAGGAAAACATTGAAGTAGAACTCTCTCGGCAGGAGTACAGGATGCTAGTTCGGTAAAACGAGTTGAGATAGGCATGTTGACAAAAGAACGCATGAGAAAAAGTATGCACCCTATGTTCGTCCAACATATTAAAAGTCTAGAGTTTTCCACCGAACTCACGTTCTCGTTTTTTAAGTCTGCTGGTTTGAGTTCGGAAACGGAAGGTTTTGTGTTTGCGTGTCAGCATGATGTTATAAATACTTTGGCGTACAGGGCTCATATATTCTGCCCACTAAATGACGCAGTCCACACTCCGTAGATTGTGCCACCACCATCCTGAAACATTATGCACATTCAGTCTGCGTATCCATCTCTTGCAGTGTGCAGCTACGTGTCGCGACTTCAAATGCTGCTCTCCACGTGCTCTAATACCATCTTAGAAATGTCTATGGTATTGACCAAACTTACCGTACGTCCCTTCTAACACAGAATGTGTGGTGGAAAATTCCAAGCGCCGCATTTATTGGAATTACTCCTTCTCCACCTCGAGGTTACTGATAGCCAACAAGCCGGACATAACTCTCCTGGATATCGAGACCGAACAGATATTTGTGATCGAATTTTCAAGTCCTGCTAAGAAGAATATCTCTCTCAAGGAGGTGGAAAAGAGGTCCAAGTATATGGATCTCTTGTCTTAGCTGTGTCCCAGGTATAAAGTTAAGCTGTCCTGATAGATCGTGTTTTGGATGACCGAAGGGAAATCGAGTCCATTCCCGCTTGCAGATCTTCTGCCACCTCTTTGATCTACAGGATGCAGAAGGCAGTGTTCCTCGGGTCACTCTGTATTGTACGGGCATTAGATCTGGCGTAATTTCCGCGTCTGGTAAAACTTTTTAACTATGTAGCGAGTTTCGTAATTTTAACCGCGCATTCTGAAGTATTAGTAGTAATTTCCCAACCACGCAATTGCGAAACCGCACAAGAACCACGCAAATCGAGGGATTTCTGTACAAATATTCTATAAATATTACTTTAAAGGAGGATATTTTAAAACTTGTTAAAGTTATTGTCATTCTGAAAGATAAATGCTTTTTGCTAATAACACAAATTTATCCACTAACATTAATTCTTTTGTCGTGTAGTAAAAAGATTAAAGATCATAGATAGGTTGATTATATATCCGAATTCCATTATGAAATAAACAAGTATGAACGAGTTTGATGAAAGATGTCGCTAAGTGATTTCCCCAATAACACAATCTATTATCTTCCTATTATCTTGAACCGCACCCAATATTCTTTCTCTAAATTTAGGTATACTTATTAGTTGTTTTCCGGAGAGAAAATCAGTTTTCGGTTAAACGCAGAAATATAAAAAGGTCTATATAATTGGTTCTATACCACAATGGAAATAGCGGCGCGCGTTCTTTGTTCATTCGACCATTGTGGCCCGTTTCCGGTATTGTTTCCGGAGTGCTTCCCTATCTCAATATGCACTTGTGTTGCGTGCTCTAACTCCATCGTCTCCGATCGTAAACAGACCTTAAATTATACGTTCCTTATACGTTTCCTGTCGTTGCTGCTATCAAGTTAATTTCGTTACGTTTTCGTATTATTTTTCGCAGTTGTGTAGATGGGTGGTAACACCGTTGGGATTTTATGAGGGGGGATTGTTTCACCTGATAGGAATGCGATCGAAAAAAACGATATGTCAGCGTTACGAAATGTTCATGGTCAGGAAATGTCTTTAATGCTTTCGGACGTTGATGAGTGACAGGGGTTACAAAACAGTGGCGTACGAACAAAAATACAAGTGAAAAAGTGAGATTTAAGCGGTCCCTAGACAATCAATATTTTCGTTTTCACTCCAGATAATTCAATACTTTAATTAAATTGTACAATGCTTTATTTGGTTTTGGTACTAGATGCATTTTTTTACATAAATTATAATAATTGTATTAACAGCCCTACGACCAATAAAAAAAAACAAATACATACAAATTTAACATATAAAATAAAATACAAAAATTGATGTGAAGTGTGAATTTTCACACATTTCAAGGTTTTGCAGGTATTTAGTAAGTGAATGATGATTATTTTGGATGCGAGAACAAATTTTATATTAAAATATTTTTTTTGTTAATTTTAATTCGAACGCCTAATACCATTATTTAGGTTTCTAAATATGTGCAGTATTTTTTTTATATAGCAAGGTTCATTAAGAATTTTAAAAATTGCGCCTATGGCTTCCATTGGTTGTTATAAGTTCCGCCCCTCTGATTTCGTGTACATTGAAACAGAATTAAATTATAATTTAAAGAATTTCCACTGGCTATTAAATTTACGCTTTTAAAAATTAAATGCAACATTTGCCAAAATATAACTAGAATTTTGAAAAAATAATTTAAACAATATAAAAATTTTAAAAAAAAACAAAAATTAATATAGTCTCTTCTCACAAGGTTCGATCCCTTTCGGATCGGGTTACTTAGGTGAAAAATCAGCATCTAATACCACTAGACCAGCATGCACGTTAGAGTGTGGAGTGTTACAAAGCTATAACTGTGTACATTATTAGCCAAAAATCACAAAAAATGCGTTTTTTTCTTTGGAAATTAGGTTTTTGAACCTAATCTGATCAAAAATTCCTGTTGAACTATCCCGGTTCGCCCCAATGTACATTACTTAGAATTTTTTCAGATTTTTAGTTTAAACCATCTGGGCTACAGGGTGTGGGACAAAAAAAATTTTGCACAATTTTGGCAAAAATAACTTCAAAATAATTTATTTTGCAAAAATAAAAATTTGATCGTTAATCCACGTACCAAGGGCTTTCATTTGATACCCTACTTAGAATTATAAAAATATATATTTTTTTTTCGATATGCACATATTTGTTTATATTTTTAGTGGGATATGTTTTTTAGATGTTTTAGTATTTTTCCTATGTGCGGGTCAAAGAGTTGTATAAGCATGCCCAATTTCAACTCTCTAGGTTTAGCCGTTTGGCTACAATTTTTACCGAACAGACAGACAGACAGACAGACAGACAGACAGACAGATAGACTGACGACAAAATGACGGTATAAGGGTTTTTTGGTCATACCTACAAAACCCTAAAAATGAACAAAACAAAAAAGAAAGAACATACAAAGAGTTCCTCAATCATACTATACAATTATTACATTATTAGACAACACGTTTTTGTTAATACATTATTATAAAATAATGTGGTGACAGATTCAATTTGTCTAAGAACAGCTGACCATTTCATATTAAAAGTGTTACTAGAAGTAATGCAGTTATGGGCAAGCTTGTTCACAGACTGCATTAGTCTGTCAGGCAGGTTAAAAACGTATTTCCTGAGGACTGTCATACAATTTCACGGTAACACACGCGTGATTGACAGGCATGCGTGAATCGTGACTCACGCGTGAATTTTTTAACGTTAGTTTCTCAGTTTGAGTTCCTTAGTAGCGCTAACCCTCGCCCGTCCCTAAATTTATTAATTTGTTACGAATATTATGTAAGTACATAAAAGAATGATATTTATTTAAAGAGAATAAAATGTATCTGCATACCGTATCACTCAGGAATACAAGGAAATGAAGGAGTCGACAGACCAGCCAAACAAGCCACAGAAGAGTTGAATCTAACAAATATAAAAATTTCCCAGGAAGTCCTGAAAAGCCAGTTACAAATAATAGAACAAGCGTTACAAGAAGAACGGAGAAACACTACCCTAAATTACCTGCGAAACATAAAAGATGATACAAGAAGATGGAGATCACAAGAAATTAGAAGACAACAGGACTTACTAGGCTTAGAATAGGACACACAAATCTAACTCACCAACTTATACTAGGAAAAACTGAGTATATTTTCTTTAAAACTTTCTTCTCCCATATCTCTACTCTGTTCTTGCTATCATTTCTCAAGGTCCATAGTTCACACCCATACAACACCGTCGGCCTCATAATCAACTTAAACACTCGCAGCTTTGTTGTTCTTGTCACTTTTTTAGATACGAGAAATTTAAATAATAAACCTAAATATTTACTTCCTTTTGCTAGTCTTGTTGTTATTTCTAATTCTTCATTTTTATTAACAGAGACTTAGAAAAACCATTTTTAATTTAAATAATGAATGAATGATTTAATTAAAGTGAATATTTTTTAATTAGTGAAATGTATTAGGCGAGAAGTTTAATTCCCGCCCACTTTTATAGCCTTGACAGCCCGACAGTAACTTAAAATACGTTGACACTTCCATCGGGAGTTATCAGACAAATTTTTTATTCTGTAACTTCATAAAATATTTAAGATCGCTCCTTAGCCTCTTGGGATACTACATTTTTTCTCAAACAACCTGATAAATTTTCTTTCACCTCTGTGTTTATTGCAATTGCTTTTTTGGGTAAAATAAAAGCTTCAAATCGCTCATTTAATTTCCTTTCCTCAATTTTGAAAAATGAGTTGAGTTTATAAATTTATTATTAATATTATATTAATCATTTTAAATCTAAAATGTTATCACGATAAACCAAATGTACAATGGAAAAAGACAATAATACCCATTCTAAAATATGCTTCTAAGACTTGGACACTGCGCAAGAATAAATGATCATCTACAAGAAAATAATATCTTAATAGCTGAGCAATTCGGTTTTCGGAAAGCACATTCAACAGCCCAACTAACTCGACTGGCAGACAACATGACCCATAATTTCAATACGAACAAAAACATAGGGGTGGTAACAGTCGATATAGAAAGGGCTTTCGATACTATCTGGCACAAAGGGCTAATTTTTAAATTAATAAAAATTAAATTCCCGGCATACCTCACACACTTAATAGGGTCATACGTGCATAACCCGATTCTTCCCTACAAATATTGGTGAATCAGAGTCAACAAGAAGAGTAATAGCAGCTGGAGTTCCAGAGGGATCAATTTTAGGCCTAATTCTGTTTTGTATGTATATAAATGACATACCAAAACTGAAAAATGTCAATTACTCGTTATTTGCTGAAGGCACTGCCATATTTACACATTCATGGAGAACGGGCACTATAATCAATAGACTAGAACAAGCTCTATCAAAACTGGTGAGATTCATGTCAAAATGGAAGATAAAGATTAATGAAACCAAAACAGAAATCATACTCTTCACTAAACGAAGACCGTATATGAATAAAAAATTGATGTGAAGTGTGAATTTTCACACATTGCAGGGTTTCGCAGGTATATAATAAGTGAAGGCGGCATGCTGAGTGTGTAGGACAAATTTTGCTTTGTAGTAACCACGGCAAAAAGAACGATCTTTTTAAAATAATTTATCGTCTGTTAATCTCAGAGCTTTAAATTTAATGTTTAAAATTTAATTTTTAATTTTATGTTAAAATATTTTTTTGTTAATTTTAATTCGAATACCTAATATCATTATTTAGGTTTCTAAATAAGTGCAGTATTTTTTTTATAAAACAAGGTTCATTATGATTTTGAAAATTGGGCTTATGGCTTTCATTGGTTGTCTTAAATCATATGCTCCGCCCCTCTGGCTTCGTATAAATGACACATAGAATGAAAATATAATTCCAATTGGTTATTAAATATACGCTCTTGAAAATTAAATTCAAAATGTGCTAAAATATAACTAGAATTTTAACAAATTAATTTAAACAAAATAAATATGAAAAAAAAAAACAAAAAATAAAACTGACTCCACAAGCCAGGAACGAACCTGTGTAGTGAATAACGATCCTGTGTAGTTGTCGCGCAACTGAGCCACTAGACCACCAAACGCTTATCAACTTAGTGTGTTATAAGAGTATAACATGTATGCATCGTCAACCAAAAAACACAAAAAATGCGTTATTTTCCGAAAACATAATCTGATCATTTCCTGATCAAATTCCTGTTGTACTATTCCGGTTCACACCAATATACATTACTTAGAATTTTTTCACATTTTTAGTTTAAACCATCTGGGCTACAGGGTGTGGGACAAAAAATTTTTTGCACAATTTTGGCAAAAATCGCCTCAAAATAATTTATTTTGCAAAAATAAAATTTTGATCGTTAATCCGCGTACTAAGGGCTTTCATTTGATACCCTACTCAGAATTTTAAAAAAATATTTTTTTTTCTATGAGCACATATTTGTTTGATTTTTAGGGGGATATGTTTTTTAGATGTTTTAGTATTTTTCTTATGTGCGGGTCTAAAAGTTGTACAAGCATGCCAAATTTCAACTCTCTAGGTTTAGCCGTTTGGCTACAATTTTTACCGAACAGACAGACAGACAGACAGACAGACAGACAGACAGACAGACAGACAGACAGACGACAAAATGACGGTATAAGGGTTTTTTGGTCATACCTACAAAACCCTAAAAATATAAGCATCCAAGGTCCCAACATCGAGTGGTCTGAGAAAATGAAATATCTAGAACTACATCTAGATAGTAAACTAAATTATACCCAGCACTGTAACCAAACATATCAGGCAGCAACATTCAAAATGAGTACCCTGTTCCCCATATTAAATAGAAGATCGCGACTAACCGTAGAAAATAAGATATTATTATACCAAACTGTAATCCGATCTTCCTTAATCTACGCGTGTCTAGTTTTGACCAATACCTGTGCCACAAATTACAATAAAATACAGATAATACAGAACAAATGCCTACGAATTGTTGGAAACTATCCCAGGTATAAGAAAGTAACCGAAATACACGACGAACTCAACATAGAATATACCAAGGACTACATATTAAGGATGACTTACAAATCCTAATCCTTTAATTCAAGAAATAGGAAATTATGAAAAGAGAACATTGCCCTTCCGGAATACAAACACAAACTGACAAAACACATACTCCTGTAACTTAATGACAAATATTAATATTAATATAATAAGTATTGTATATGTTCTATAGGTTTTTCAGTTGTATTTTCCCTATTCTTGTAAAAAAAATTAAAAATTAACACTGCTGTTTATATCTGTAACATGTAAGGAAGTACGAGTTAATGACATAATATTGTTTCGATACTTTACTATTGGTAAACATTGTTAACTAATTATAAGCTTTTAGTTGAATAAATTGTTGTTAAAAAAAATACTTCTAAGACTTGGACACTGCGCAAGTGATATGAGGAACAACTGAACATTTGAGTGGAAATTACTGAGAAAGATTCACGAACCTGCACAAGAACATTACTTTTCCCTTTCAAAAACGAGCTCCTCAATGTTCAAAAATTAATAAATTGATATATTTAAATTGTACGACAAAATTGGTGTATGAATAAATCCTCCGTATTTAAAAATTGCATTAATTACTCATATTTTATATCTTCATCAGAGCTAAAAGCATCAATACAAACATGTTCAAAATATTTCGACCTACTTTGTCCTATTGTATTAATAAACCAATAAACCGCTTATCATATTGGTAAGCAAGATTAGTCAAGTATGGTAACTATAAAAAAAAACAAATTGGAGATATAACAAAAAAATGGTTAAGTGTTACCCACGTTATCCTATTTAAAAAAACAAACAATAAAAAGGAACATGTGACTAACAAAATTAAATTGATCCTAGCAACTAACCTTGTTCAAAAATTAATAAATTGATATATTTAAATTGTATGACAAAATTGGTGTATGAATAAATCCTCCGTATTTAAGAATTGCATTAATTACTCATATTTTATATCTTCATCAGAGCTAAAAGCATCAATACAAACATGTTCAAAATATTTCGACCTACTTTGTCCTATTGTATTAATAAACCAATAAACCGCTTATCATATTGGTAAGCAAGATTACTCAAGTATGGTAACTATAAAAAAAAAAACAAATTGGAGATATCACAAAAAAATGGTTAAGTGTTACCCACGTTATCCTATTTAAAAAAACAAACAATAAAAAAAAACATGTGAGTAACAAAATTAAATTGATCCTAGCAACTAACCTTTAGCTGATGGGCCAATACCAGAATAATATCACTGTAAACTGTAAACACGGACTGATCCAAAGTACACTGTTTCCCAAAGTACGTCAGTCCAAGAACTGATTCTTTTTCAAAAAAAAATTCCACTTAATAAAGCTTATCAAATCTATAAACTACGTAATCTTGTACATAATAAATATTGTAATATAATAAGCAAAAACAATAAAAATATAAATTATGTCAATTGTAAATTATTCTATAAAATGGAGGATATTATTTAATAGTGTAATATCGCCATTAAATTATTATTACTGATAAATATTGTACCTAGTACTTTTGTAAACAAGTAATATATTGTTTCTAGTTTTAAAAACAACTTTTGTTTTGTTTAGAAAGACATTTGCATGTTTCAAACAAATAAGTTTGAAACAATTGTAGGTAATATAGAAATAGATTTCAAGTAATTTTGTCACTATGTTGCCCATTTGTCATGCTTAAATTGAACAAAATTACTTTGAAAGTAATATTGTTTTGAAACCAATTTACCAATAAAGTACAGGACAATGCCTTGTTCTTTTTGACAGGATGATGTGTTGTAACAAAACCTAGAATATAAACAGGACAATAGTAAAAAGAAAACGATTTTGGTACGAGAGTATTAAAGTAAAAAATGAAGAGATTGAAAGGACGCATATAAATATCTTTGGTTTAACCTTACCAATCAGTGGGAATTGTCTAAAATTAAATGCACTATCGAACAAACGCGACATGCTTTTAGTAAAATAAAATACTCCGGGAAGCAGCGTCATTTTTGATGTTCATTTCATCCCGCTTAATTTTTTTTGTAATTGATAGTTTAGATATGGCTAATAATCGAAACAAGCGTCAGCCGACAGATACGTGGTGGGGCTGGTCTTGAGAAAATGTACATCTTGTAAAAAAAAAATCCAAAAGTCATTTCAAGCCATTTGAAAATTTGCACAGTTAGTGTTTAAGTGATAATAATAATTATAACGTTCTGTAACGGCACACCGGTTAAAAATCACTGAGTTAACCAAATAACCAGGCAAGGGCAATATAATCTCAGCCACCAACTTGTATTGCTCATTAAATCAATGTGCTTAAAATTCTTCTCATCAAATCATAAATTATATAATAACATGATAAAAATATTCTGAAACATATTTCTATGTGCAACATATCGTGCAATATAGAGGCGTTCCATTCACAGCACTTATGGCAAATTATAACTAATTATTCTCTAGTGACATACATATTCATACTACGACACCTACGACACCATCCATCAATGGTACAAAGATATGAAAAGTGTGAGGGCATTAGTAAACACAGCACGGCAATTTAGGTCGATGCATCAATATACACAGTAATTTAGTTGCATTAACTATCGGCATTAACAAATAATTCCAACAGAGATATGGAATATAATTGCAATGCAAGAATTTTTAAATATGATAGCAGCATAAAAAATTTCCATCCATCGTCTCCTTTCATCCTCATCACATAATGATAATAAAACTTTTATAAGTAAATATTTTTACCGAGAAGAACTGAATACAATATCTGCGCTAGAAAACATATATATATATATATATATATATATGTGAAAATTAATACTGCTTTGTAGTAAGACAAATAGAGCAAAGAACTACAAGAAGGACATTCTAAGCTAGATGTACAGCAAAACGACCAAGAGGAAGACCCATGAAAACGTTCCAAGAAAGCATCGCCGAAGCAGCACAGTTTAAAAACCATAGCAAATGAAAATCCAGGCAAGAAATAGAAAGGAATGGAAAAAACTGTACAAACACTCAACACAGGTCCCACGACAAATTTACTTTACGCAAAAACGTCGACACCTTCACGTATAAAAGGTTAATTATATATGTGTGTGTAAATAAATATTTGTACATATTTTATTCTCCTCCTATTTTTGGTTAACTAATGCATTTTTTCTTCCTATAGCTTCCCTAATGTCGTCCAATTACAGAAGAGGTTGTTGGACACTTACGATGCGCTTGAACAGCATTGGTCTCCAGTTTACTACTCTATGTGGTCCATCGAATAGGGTCTTACATGCCCTGCCCATCTCCACTTGTGGTTTGCCACATGCTCTATAACACATGCCAGTGACATTTCGTGTATCTTCGTTCCTGCGTCTCTCTTAAGCTTACAACTAGCATCGGCACGTTTTAACTTCTCTGGGTAACAGAGTTTGTTCGCCGAATTTATTGTTCAGTTAGTAGTTTCAAGTCTGTAGGTAGCAACGGGGAGATACCACTAGATACCACCAGATATTTTTTCAAGATAAAACCTAGTTTTCCAAACACAATCCATCTTGCTCTAATTCTACCGGTAATTTCCATTGGTCTGCAACAGTTTAGAGAGGTAGGTTGTCGATATATCACCGTTAGAACATGAGGTAACAAGTCCGCTTTAAAAATATTATTTGAGATTAAATGCATATCCATATATATACTTATACCTGTTTTCGCAGACTGTACTCCTAAAATTTACTATTATACCATTTCATATTTGCACATGGCATGTTATAGGAATAATTCATTTATGTCATTTTTCTAAGGCAAAACTGTTTTCAAAACTGTTCCAATCTCAGTACTGAAAAAAGTTTACTTCTCTCCTTATGTCCTGTATTAGGTTACTTAGTACTCTGTTTACATTTCTGTTTTACATTTAGGAGTTCATGCATGTACGAAAATTCACTCCACCCACTCTAGGGTAAAGGTCTTTGCCAAGTATTTGCAGTTTTTTTTTTTGTTCTCTGCCAGTGTCATCCAAAAAAATCCAAAAAAGTTTCATTGTTTCGTATCTCCATCTTTTTAGGTGCCTGATTCTTCTCTTTTTATTCCTATCCACAAAGTTATTTCGATGGTGTAATGTGTATTTAAAATTTTGTTTTGGAGATTTATTCCTCATCACATATCCTACTGTAATCGGCCTCTTTTTTCCTATCTGATACTTAAAATAAAAATGCTCCAACATTTTTATTCTTATTTTTCAATTTTTCATTTGATGAGTCTAACGAATAATAGCTTTCGAAAACTGTTAATCTCAAATAAAGAGAGAGCGCAGTACAATATTAGATGAATTAGCTGCTTGAATTTTGATTTATTGATAGATAAAATCTAACAAATAACAATATCTACCGACAGTCTTGGCCTAGTGGACTCTCGTTATCCAATCGCTTATTCACAAAATTGTTTTTAAACAATTGGCAAGCTTACGTAGATTTCTTCGGAGGAACTATCACCACTAGCACAGGAAATAAGAACCACTAGGGAACGAATGCGCAGTGTTTATTACATTTTTCTTCGTATTATTACTTACTACAGTGTTTCCCAACCGGGGTTCCTCGGAGCTCTAGGATTCCGCGATTGTCTCTTAGGGGTTCCACAAAAATTACTAAGTATTTGGTTATAATTGTTGTTTTTAAACGTTGTTACGATCATTATAGGACAAACTATTCAATATAGCCGCAAATTTAAGTCGGTTTAATATATAATTAGAAAATGTTTACCTGTATTAATTTATCGAAACTGTTTTAAAATAATCAGATGGTGCAGGGGTTCCTCACTCAATAACAAGTCAGCTTTAGGGACGTAGAGTTCCAATCCTGGATAGGTCCTAGCTGACTTAACTATCTCCATCCACTCGATACTGTTTGCCATCCTCTGAATACCGTTTTCGATACCAAGATATTATCAGTTAGCAAATATTTCGAGTTTCTCGTATTATTATTTCCTCAAATTTTGTAGGAAACCAAAATCGCTAGATGAAAATTAGTTGTTTCCTTTTAAGTTAATCATAATCAGAGATTGAAATTAATATTAATAAAAGCCATTATTAATTTTTTAGCCAACCCCAAACGTACGTCATTGGTGGTTTACAGAGTGACGCAACCCTGCAGGCAGATGTCACGTGATATATTAAGGGATGCCGTGGCGATAAATAATAATTAATATCTCTGTTACGTGAACCATAATCTGTCTGTTGTTAATGGGACTTACTTGTACTCTGATAAACATTTGATTTAATGTTTGATCCGGGGGGATAAAAAAAATCTCCTACAATCTCGGTAAGATAAATGTCTCAATATATAAATTCTTTTACTGACCACTGATTCCGTGATATGATAAAAAAAAAATATTACTCTTTTACTATCTGTTATTTATTACATCTCAAATAAAGCAATAAAACGAAGATTCGACTGATCCCTTTTCTGTCAGGATATTAAATAATTGTGCAATATTGTTAAAGGAACACAACGAAGTGAAATATCGTTTATTTTTATTTTTGTAAATCCTGACAAAAGAATTATTGACCAAAACCATAAAGGTAAAACTGTAATGGAAATAATATAATAAGAAAACAAAGATTTATAAAAAGGTACGCGTACTGCGCATGCTGCTCAATATCCACCCGAGAGAAAATTAGCTACAGGATATGATGTAGCCATTGTTTGTGGGTAGAGTGCCATTCAGTTCGTTTCGAATAGTTATTTAATAAATTTCTTTCGAATTTTATTCAAAATTTTGCAATTATATTTATTTACTAATGGGTCGGGTACACCCACTCCTTCGCTATGGCATTTCACTACTTTAAAACGAAGAAAGTAGAACATAAAACTCACAACGTAAAAGTTAAATATATAAGACGATAATATAATTTGCAATTAACTATTAGACGATGGAAAATACAAAAATCTCTAGCACTGCCATCTATTGGTAAGTTCCGCACCAAATAGCAACATACATCGTACCAACGTACCACTTTAAACATTACTGTACAGGCGTACATAATGCGTTTATTATTGACATGGCTGAAAAAGTCTTTTCGCACAATAGCCATCGACCGCCATCGCAGCAGAATAGAAATAACATGGCCCATATTTTCTAACAGAGATATTGTTTATCATGACCATGGAAACGTTACATATAAATATGAAAAAAATGAGACTTGGAAAAAATTTCGAAATATTTTGCAGAAATTATTCAAAATTTTTCGTTTTATCAAAAAACGTGTCAAATAAAAGTTATTAGTTATTGCTGTTATAGCAACTTTTGTTTAATAAATTTTTTCGAGATATTTTTCTGTTGTGAAATATTCGCAAAAATCTTAAAATCGACACGAGTAAACTCCCATTTTTAGTCAATCAATTTTTACCAAAAGTTGATCAACTCGAGCCATTATGGAAGAAGCTTAAATATAAAGTTTCTAAAAAATCCTTTAAGCCGAATTTGCTCTGCACGTGTACACAGACAGACGGGCAGACGAACAGACAGACGAACAGACAGACAGACGGACGGACAGACAGACCGACAGACATCATGCTAAAAATAGTCAAAACGTTATGTAGGGACCTCAATTCGTGGAGATCCATCGAAATCTCGAAATGTCAAAATTGGTATGATCACAATACCTCCCTTATATATGTTGGCGGTCGGTAAAAATAGTCGAAACGTTATGTAGGGACCTCAATTCGCGGAGATCCATCTAAATCTCGAAATGTCAAAACCGGTATGATCACAATACCTCCCTTATATATGTTGGCGGTCGGTAAAAATGACCAATAATTTGATAGCTTTATAACTCAAAGATGGATGTTCTTTTTCTTGCGATTTCCAAAATTGAGACAATGATTGTATTTTATGTCTGGAAACCAGATTGACATCAGAAGACAAATCGATCAGCTTTTCTTTTTCACGAGTATCAAGTGCACATGACTTTATATCCTCCAAGAATGGATTATTAATCCAGAGGTTAACTTTACCAGGCTCCTCATTTTCAGGGAAATAATTATTAAAATTTTCAGCTAATGCTCTTAAATGTTTATTATGTTGAATAATTTTTTGGTTGACATCAGCAGCAATAAAAAATTCTTCCAAAAGTGGAAACATTTCTATATCTTCCTCTTGTAAGCGACTATTCCAAAGAGCTAGGTCCTTTTTGAACGTATCCATTTTATTTCTTAAAGTAAAAATATTTCAATATGACCCCTGCAGAGAAATATTAACTTCATTGGGCAGACTGAATATGTCCGCTATGTAAGCAAGTTTTGCTAGCACTCAAATGCACGGCAAAATCTGGAAACACGATCTAAAGAAGTATGAAAAATAGCCGCGAGAGGCGTTGTATTGGGGTTAGAAAATATTAAATAAATCATGGTTCGGACAAAAGTTAGCTTCTGCGTCGGCTAAAAAAAATATGCTATATACTCGTGAACAGAGTGTGCATCTACATGATTCAGTCGCAATATTTCGCCAACCGGCAGGAATTTTCTGCGGACCACGGGTTGAAGAACACTGGTTTAAACAGGCACACGGGTAACTGTTGCCCCGCAGATCATATGTTCGCAATCACTGGCTTAGGCTTAACTCGGGCTGTCGCATCAATGATGATGAAATCAAAAAAAAAAATACATAGTGCTCCAAAAAATTTTCCACGCATCCAATTCACTGTATTTTTTTGTGAAATTTCTCCTATTCACTCATATTCGTGATTTGTTGAAATTTTGCGATAAAATTTTATTAAACGATAATTAGGATTTTTTTGCAAATCATCTTTGACTGAATAAATAATAAATCAATTTTCTAACATTTCAATCGATTTTACATTATTTTTACATGATTTCCTATTTGTATATTCTATTCAAAATACAAAAATCCAATTCCTTTTACCAGATGAAAGAAAAATATTTCAGTACTGAAAACCTTACGCGAAAAAATTAATTGCTTTGCCATGTCCAACAGCGTTTTACATAAAAGTTTGCACACATCAAGTTTTCATTCAAAGTAGAAACTTTAATATTTTAGATATTAAAAACTTGTATTAGAATCTTCATTGTAGAATATCGATGCGTTAAATTCAGGACGGAAAAAAATTAAACAGAAGAATGAAAAAGTTTTGGAGCGGAAATTAAAAAAGGGGAAAATAGAACAGAAAAAGAAAAATTTGACAATATTTTGATTATATTTCAAACATAATAGAAATAGTGTCGTGTATATATATTTTGTTTTGACATTTTAGGGTTTGTAGGAGTTTAGTCATAAATAGATCTTTACGGAATCGAAAGCGATACTATAAAAAAAATGACATGAAGTGTGAATTTTCACACATTTCAGGGTTTTGTAGGTATTTAGTTAGTGAATGATGATTATTAGAAGGCCAAACGATGAATGCCTGTCACTACATAACACACCAACCAGTGTTGGTTTTAAATTTTTTAAATCAATAGACACGACAAGAAGGTTGTTAGATTTTTTTCTATCGTATATTAATTCCACTAGAACTTTTTTAATTTGGTGGCTATGTCTCGAAGAATACCATTATATAATTTAACGAATTTTTTTTTTATAAAATTGCCAAAATATCAATCAAATCCAGACCTTGCAACAATGCGGGCGATCTTTTGTCACACCAGTGTACCTACAGAGACATTGTTTATATTGCGACTATATGAAAAACTAACATTTTCTACTAGAAATGGAATCCCAGTTACCGGCCAGTTATTTATTTATTTTCCAAGTCGATGTTTGCAAAATAAATTTACGTCTTCTCTACCCATAACAAAATGTATCCAAGTATAAACAATTTTTTTTTTTTTTTATTTTAGCTAAGATATTAAACGAAAATCTTAATACTTGGCAAAATTTAGTAGGTAAATAAATTACCGTTCATTCATCTGCATTTAAAAAGCTTCCATTTAATATGCCCACAATAAAATTTAAATTATTTTTTTTTTTTCAATAATACAAAAATGTAATATTTTCCAAAAACTAAATCGGATCTAAAATTCCTCTCGTACGTTTCCGGTTCATAACAATATACATTGCTTAGAAATTTTTCAGATTTTTAATTTAACCCTTTAGTACTTAAAGTAGTAATTTTTTAGTACTATTTTGGAAAAAACCGTTTTAAAACAAAAAAATAAAATAAAGAACTACTTCCCGTTCCTTTATCTAGGCTTTAAGAGCTTTCTTTTGATATCACACAATAAATTTTTAAAAATAATTTTTATTCGACGACACAAAAAAATCAATATTTTACGGAAAACCAATCTGTAATAAAAAAAAAAAAAAGATTTTTTAAAAATAAAATGTGTTTGTGCATCCACGCGTTATGATGTTTCATTAGATACCCCCTCAAAATTTTTAAAAAATAATAGTTTTTCCATTTAATACATATTTGTTTATATTTATCCCGGCTGTATTTTTTTAACTCTCTATAGTTGTCCTATATGTGGGTCAAAAAGTTGTACAAGTATGCCAAATTTCAACTTTCTATGTCAGCCGTTTGGCTAGAATTTTTACCGTACAGACAGACAGGCACATGAGTGACGTTATAAGGCTTTCTGGTGGTCATAAGAACCCTAAAAAAAACCCGAGACCTTATAGGCCAGTCGGCAACCTTGAAGGATTTATAGTGTGGTACAGTTAACAGCTTATGTTCAGCATAACCCTATTAGCAGGCACGCCCTCTGTTGGCCGCATTCACTTACTAGGTATCTACGAATTCCTGAAAAAGTCTGGTAATTCACACTTCACATTTTTCTTTGATTACTGTAATATTAAAAGTTGATTTTTCTTCATAGTTGGTTTTGTTATTAATACTGAGTCATTTTAATGGGAAAAGTTATATATTCTGATTTCATGGTACATGTATTATTTTTCTATTCATTTTCTGTTATCATGGGAATTGTTCCAACATCAATTTAAAAGCAATTTCTTCTCAGCATTGTGAGAAGTGTGATACAACATGAATTGTAATAACAGAAATTTCTAAACATAGCAATTATATATGCATTTAGTTATCTACATACGATATATGCGGGTAGAACTGCAAAACTAAATGATTTTCTCTTCTATTTATTATGCTACATGCATGCTACTGTTTTTGATAAGAGGATTAACAAAAGAATGATGGGAATGTTTTACATGTACATTTACATTACATACATTTGTTCATTCCATTTCAATCATTAAAATAATAGTGAGATGTTGACAATGAAATAATAAGGAAAATATGTGGTGTAAATCTTTTATTAATAAAACAGCTTGGTGTTGTTGATTTGTGCTAAGATGGTTGCCTACAGAGCATGGGTATTCCACAATGGAGGACACTAGAAAAATATGAGAGGGCGAAATTAGAAAAACCATGTTTCAGGGGCGATGTTCAACATTTATTAATTAGGAATTATACTACGAGGGAAAGTCAGTAAATTAAGTCACAAAAGATTATTTAAATAATACTCAAAGAAATACTTTAACAAGTTTTATTTTTCAACACAGTTTCCACCAACATTAATACACTTATCCCATCGCTTTATCAATGCCCCAATACCTGCTGTATAAAAGTTTTTGGGCTGCAGTCTCACTCACATGCGTACCTCTCGTTCAACATCTGTATCACCCGCGAAACGTTTGCCGCCAAGATGCTTTTTTGTAAGCCAAACCATGAGAACATCCTATTGCAGTTGCTATGCCGTTTATTGTACCTCTCTTGTTAGCTCGAACCATCTTGTCCACCCGTCGAATTGTTGCATCATTCGCCATCTGAACTAGACGCCCAGTTCGGTGTTCGTCAACTACTTTTAAACGCCCTTGAGAAAATTTCTCGACCCAATTTGTACACTGCTTTACGCGAGACTCTTCATTTTAAACAGGATACATTTCCTTATGGATATCCTTTGCAGGAAGTCATTTTGCCCACAAAAAACGCACAACAACACGCTGCTCTTCCGCAGTATACTCTTCGAACACGATCGCCATTTTGACTCTGCCTGCGCACACACACGGCAACTTAAGTGTTATCAAGCTGGATTATGCTGCCTCCGCATGATACTTTTGAGCTCACTGCTATTTACAGCTTTCAAACATCGCTTTGTGACCTAATTACTGACTTACCCTCGTATATTTACGAATTATGTTAGGCATTCACGTGTCAGATACCATCAATAAAGATATATGAAAGCTCACAGAGTAAACAGAGATCGGACCAGAAATCAAGAAGCGCAAAGGAAGATGACTTGGTCATATCCTTAGACGAGAACCAGACAACACTGCAAAACAGGCTTTGGACTGGAACCCACAAGTCAAATGGTGCGTTGGAAGACCCAAACTAACCTGGCTACGATCAATAGAGAAGGAGGGGAATACGTACGGAAAAAGCTGGAACCAGATTAAAGGATTAGCACCAAACCGTACCTGACGGAAACACTTCATCAAACCCCTTTGTTCCATGTAGGAAATATAGGACCCAATACATATATATCAGTAGCACCGGACTATCGGTGAAAGTAGGCATTATAGAAATTGTATACAATGCCACATGTCTAAAAATAGAGAACTTTATGTGCCACTTAAATATTAGGAACATATTATTATTGAGCACTAGCACTTGCTATCACTTTCTCAGCATAAGCTGGGAAAACATTTACCTATCCCCGATATGTAATTACCAAAAGGATTAGGTTTTATGTCTTGTGGAGAGCAATGGTTGTTAGCCTTTTTTACCGATCGTCACACATAGAAAGGGAGGTGTTGTAATCATAACGTGTGATTCAACCACTTGAAGCCAAACTGAAAACAATAAATCTTATAAACAAGATTTGCGTAAACAATGAAATTTTCAGTCTCCTGTCCAGTTTGGCGTGAAACAAGAACATGCACTAGCCCAGCTTGTCTTCAATCTAGCATTAGAAGACGTGAGATAAGCAAACGCTACCACAAGCGGTAATATTTTGAGAGAAGCACACCAAATTTTAGCCAACGCCGACGATCTAGTCATTATTGGAAAGAATATTCCGAAGGTAGAAGTGTTGGTTAAAATCGAAAAAGCAGCTTACCATTTTAGACACGAGATAAACGAATCCAAGACTAAATTTATGGCAGAACCAAGTAATAACACTGTATTGGAGCCATTTATAAAATAAGGAAACTAACCATAACATCAAGGAATTTACTAGTCAATATTCTCAACAAAATCAACGAAGAGATTGAAAGAATGGTTATTTTCACAAATAAGTGCTACTACAGACTTACACATCTAATCAAATTCAGAATATTCAGTAATAATAATAATATTTATTTATTGACCACAATACAATTAAATCGTCAGTCAAGAAAAATCAAGCAAATAGTGTAGATTTACACAAAAAGAGTTACACATAGATACAATTATTACTTAAATCAGATACAAAAAAACTAATGATAAATCTAAAAATTTAAATCAAAATATTCGGACACAGAGTACAATGGATTTTGAATTAACACATCCTTCACAAACGCTTCAAATTTATTTTGGGGTAAAAGTCTTACTGACTCTGGCAATTTATTAAAGAATTTAATAGCGTAGTAGGTAGTGCAATTTCTGGATTTTGATAGACCGCTAAATTTAGGATATATATCATTCTTGTATCTAGTATTATGATTATGAATGTCATTAAACGATTTAAAGTCGTTTTTATTTTTGTAAAAAAATTTTAAACAGGCAAAAGAGTCATGGCAGAGTCATAATTTGCAAAGATGAAAAAGATTTTTGACAGTCTGCTCTGTAAGAAATACCGTCAATGCTACTCACACCGCGTCTTTGCAATGCAAAAATTCTATCAGCAGAGGACGAGTGTATCCCCATGCTAAGAGGGCATAAGAAATATGTGATTGAAAAAATGAGTAATAAGCTACTAAGAGCACATCTTTAGTTACTATGTCCACAAGATTTCTCAGTAAGAAAATTGTTCTACATAGCTTACCACTCACATAACCAACAGTAGAACTACTAAAGCGCGAATTTATAACACGCTCATCAGGACAGTGGTAATATTTATTTCGGAAGCCTGGATTTAACAAAAACGAGGAAAATCTGCTCGGAATTTCGAAGGAAAAATACTAAACGCATAAACGGGTCAGTCAAAGACGGACCAAATGAATGAAAAATACATATGAACCACGAAATTCAGACGAAATATGTTGATGCGGATATTTTTGCCGTGGTTCAACGACTTAGATGATTAGGGCATATGCAACGCATGTCGAACCATAATATGGTTAAGATTTTCCAGTGCAGACCTACTGGAAATTGACCAAAAGAAAGACCTGGAAATTGACCAAAAGAGAGACCTAGAAATCGTTGGATGAACTGTATAGAAGGCTTTCTATGTATGAGTGACTTTCTAGTTTTAGGAGGAAAGCGTACCTATCAGAACAAGAATCCATGATGAATGAAAGAAAAAGAAATATTACTACAAAACCTTGCAAACAGTTTTAACTTCTGCTAATCTGTTAAATGTTTCCGATGGTACTACTAGTTAATTTTCCGGAAAACTTGAATAAAAAATAAGTAAATTGGATTCGTATGATTAAATTCTTAATATACCCAAGTGCGACTTTCTTTTTTAAAGATAATTGCATAATTTTTACATAAATATAAGGAAGTGTCTCATTCTTTTATTTATAAATATAATGTAAATTAATTTCACAAACGAAAGTAACAAGAGCATTTTATGAATTTATAATATTAATGTCAGATCTTCAGCCATAAATTAGATATTTAAATTAAAGAAAAATATATTTTATTTTCAATTTAAAACTTGCAAAATTTAAATATTTTAAGAGGTCAGGGCCATAGAATATTTCTTTTGTAATTTTAAGGTCAAATATTTGTTTTCGTTGACTGGAAGATTGCAAACCACAGTTCGAAGAACGCATAGATATCATTTATAAGAACTATAATTTTGAGGTAGTGTATAATTTGTTTTAATAAAAAATGTCACATCGACTTTCTATTACTTTTATTTGTAACATTTTAAATAAAATTACAACTATCACAAAACTTTCTTTCAAATAATACTGTTGATAGTGTAATAACTTTACAACCAGGTTCACATATTCAAGTTCACAAAAAAAATCCAATTACAATGGAAAGCTCACTTATGACCAGGTGCTAAAGTACGTGGTAAGTATTTTAACCCGAGTTATGCCTCATTCGAGTCAAACCAACATACAATATCATTTTAACTTGAGGATAACCCGAATTATTTAACTCGTTCTTTAGGAACCAGCAATTAGAAAGAATGGCCAACTGGAAGACCCAACCAGAAGAATTATAAAGTAACAGTCTTTAGGAAAAAGATCAGCTAAAGACCTACAGAACGATACATGGATCAGTTCGAAAAAGACCAAACTAACTGAACCTACACTCCTTCACGGCAGCCTTGGCAATGGCGGTCGTGGGAACTGGAGCGTTATCCTGTAGTAGGCAAACATTGCAACTCAACTTAATGCGTCTCTTATCCTTGATGGCATCGCGAAACGTGAACAACAAGCAGGGGAAATATTCTAGGTTCGTATCGTATTTCTCTCATTGAAGTGGATCATTAATATTCCTTTTGAATCCTTAAAAAACGTCGCAATGATCTTCCTGTTCGACTGGGACAGCTTCCTACGCCGCTCTTCATCCGGCCTACACCAGTCCATGGATTCTGTCATTTATAGACGATCATATTACAAGACCAGGGGCGTCGAGAGACGAGGAAAGCCAATACAAATTACCGGTGCCCGGGAAAGGTACAGAGCCTGAGACTGAATTAGTTTTTTAGAAATCTCTATCCAATTTTATTATTTATGATTTTGTTGTATAATTTCTCTTTCAATAATTGTAATATGTAATAATAATTGAAATAATATTGTTTATATATCCCAGCACCTGATTCGATCTGACTGCACAGTTTGTGTATGTATTTAGCTGTCACCAGTTATTAGTTTTGTCCCTTTTGTGGCGTTTCTATCAATAGTTTTTGCGTATACAATGGGTATAACGTAAACACTTATACCAGGCTTACCCAACCCGCGGCCCATAATAAATCTATGGCTATATATGGCTATGAATGCGGCCCAACGAAAAATCGTAACTTGCGATTACAAGTACCATTAATAACACTACAAATACAATTTCAACTTGTTATTAATTTAAAAGCGATGTATTTTTTAATTTAATGCGTTCTTTAGAGTGAATCATAAAATCATTCTCAAACTATACAATATATTATTTAGTATTAGTATTATTTTATGTGCGGGCCAAACCAACTTGTTTTTTTATGTGCGGCCCAAAACAACTTTTTTTTTATAATGTGGCCCAGGGAAACTAAAATGTTGGACACCCCTGACTTATACCTATATTATATTACAGAAAAAGAAAAGAACAATTTCTATCTATGCGCAGTTTTTTATATAATCGGGCCCGTAATTATAGTTTTCAGGGGGGTTGGAGGAATTATTGTTTTCCCGAGACCCGGAATTATTGTGTACTGGGGACTATTCTCACAGGATTATTCATCACCTTTGACGATGGACTCCCGTACAGTGGCTATCTTAAATTGACGATTGCGCAGCAGCCAGAAAAATAGGAGAGGACGTCATAAGTATTCGGGTAGCAGTTGTACAGTACGTCACTCGAAAAATTAATTTTCAAAGCAAACTGGGAAGCGTTCGTACATTAATAAGTCAATCTTAGGTGTGTTCGCTTGTGTTGCCCAACCTACACTGAACTAAAACACAGCTACGCTATTGTCATCTGACACTACCGATAGAGGCGCCACTGCATTGTACATCATGGCTGACGCAGATAGGATATTTTTGACAGGTTCTCAAAATCTCACTAGAGGCGCTTCAGTTATTGTCAGTTGACAATGGCGTTCGTTTGTGTTCCAACACCTGTACGTAAAGTGTTCGTTTGTATTTATAAACTTGTTCAAAATCTACACTTGCTCGGGAGTGAGTGTAGCTTCAGGCAACCTGTAAAAAGGCGGCAAACTTAATATAACTTGGTTATAATCTGTATTCGATCTAGCGGAAATTTTTATTTTACATCTATCTATCTATCATATATCGATCATTAATCGAGTAATATGAATAGAAGGAAAGTAATTTTCCTACAATGCTGGTAACTAACATAAATAAATTCAGAAGTTTTATAAAATCTGTCAAAACTTGAATTTTTATTATATATTTTTATAAAATTTATTTCAGCATTTAAACTGTTCATATTATCTTATTTATTTACTATTACTTTAGCACAAATTTGTTTTAAAAAGTGAGGTTATCAACTGTCATTCGCCTGCCCGAAAAACTGTTCGTATTCCAGTTTCGAGCAGTTTGGAAGAAGTTTTTAGTTGCACTGTGATGTCAGCTGCTCTTGTCCAGGACAAGTTTGGTGTAACACAAACAAACAAACCTCTTGTGTCACAACTTATGTCGCACTCACTCATAATACTGTCGCACACTGCGCAGTACTGTCTCACCGGCAAGCTTAACATAGGAGGATCCCAAAAGTCTTACAGCAAGTCACGCGTTGTTACTTTTGATCTGCAGACAGAAATCATCTGACTGAAATGAGTATGACTCCAACCGCCACTGACGTAAATTGGCGAGTTAAACTTTTATATTCGTCCACTCATAGATGGCGCAACCTGACTATTTCTATTACCCCTGAAACAAATAAGCCGGCGCCTAAATATAGCACCTAAATACGTTTAACAGAATGCAATGAAGGTGTGAAGACAAAATTCAATCGGACAGACCACGTCGTAGAGCATATTAGTGATCATCATTCGTATTTTTTTGTTGTACCTAAATAAACAATACTCTCTCTTGTAACAAATACAGGGTGTTTATATTAACAAACACACGTGTTTTGAATGTTATATCCTTCTAACCTTTTCGCTATAAACCGTAATCAAATCAAGTAGAATTATGTTTTTGTTTTGAATTGTTTGAAAAGCTTAAATCAATACATGCATTCACTGATTAATACTTTGAACAATAAATTCCATTTTACGTGTCAAATATGAAAGCATATAATGCAAATTTTATTTTTAGGTATAAAGGATTGTACCTTTATGAAATTATCCTTGATAAAACACAAAAAAATTTAGATGTAGGTCAGAATTTACAATGTATTGTATTATATAACAAATTATGGTATTAATTATATATTAAATAATTGCAAAACTTAGTAGCAATAGAGAAATTTTATTGTAAACTTGAAAGTGAAACAAATGTAACCAGTTGTTGTAACGCCAAAGTTTCACATATCTTGGTCAAATATGGACATTTCAGAAAAGAATTTTTTTATTAATCTTTGTTTTAAGATGTTTCAGTGATTAGTTCTGTAGAATCTGGGGTTAATGTAACATAATTCTATGGTTATTTTAGAGTGCTACAGAATATCTTAATGCATAAAAACTATAATGATTTCTATAATAGTTATAATATTTGTGTTTATGAAATTTTGTAGGTGTATTTATTAAAGAGATGTTATTCAGAGAATTGCTTGCAGGCCGATGTCTTGTAGAAAATGTAGGATGTTGGTTGTGTTGCTTTCTAGTTCTTGCTTCATGTTGTCTGGTATGCTATATTTTTGTCTTATGTGGTAATATAGTTCGTCTAACGAAAGATTTCCCATCATGGTCAACTATAAACTGTCTGGTATTAGTTCGAAAATAATCCATTGGCGGCGGGATATAACTCTGACAGAGACCTGTTCTATAGATTCTAATTTATGTTGGAAGTTTGAAAGGTTATATACAATACCAAATTATTAAATGTGACAAAATATTATTAAAATTATACATTATTCGGTTTCATTCTTATTACATAACAAATAAAAATGATAGATGACTGAACACCAACACGAAAACTTCAAGCATACAAAAGCCAGAATATTACCAAAACGACGCCTATAAATAGCTATAGTTCGTTCGAAGGTGAGTTTGCAGTATAGCTCTTATGGAAAATGGGAGCGGTGTTGCCAAATGTTGTAAAAGTGTCAAATGTGTCAATTATAATAATATGAAAAACTCGTATGATTTACAAAAATCAACTCTTATAAAACTCAAAATAACAGTCAACAAAAACAAATGGCCATTTGTAGAATACTGCGTCTTCACAGATCAGCGCGTTTTAGAGCTGGCAACGTCGACAAGCAAGAAAAGGATAGTGTCATTGTGTAAACCCATTAGAGAGTATGAAAAAGAACAACTCCATATGCCCTGTACTGCAAACTCACCTTTGAACGCACTATAGTTTGAGATTTCGCCGGTAGAGTATAAAAGTTAAGATAGCAAATAAGACATACATATCGAGAAATTTTATCAAGAATAGAAAATAAGCTAGACTTAAGTTAGTTTTACACAGATTAATTAATTAATTAAGTTTTTTATCAATTAATTGAAAAATTTATTGGTAACCTTGGAAACAAAAGCATCACTTTACACACATCAATTTATTTATCAATTTTTTTGAAAACTTACATTACCAACTGTAAAACACAGGGCTTCGAACCGGAACTGAACCGAAAACAAAAAAAAAAGTTATTTTTGTCGGAACGAAAACCGGAGCTGAACCGAAAAAAATATCGGTTTATTTCGGTTCAGATAATGTTTATGGGAGTGAATTTAAAATACATTTTATTTAAGATTATTTTTTAAACTGATGAGCAGAAAAAAATTGTCATTTTTTTAACTGATGAGTAAAAAAAATGGCTCTTCTATTATTTCAAAGGGGGGAGGGGGGAGGGTGACGTCCAGAACCCCTCCCTGGCAGCGACCTTGGTATGATTATTAAAGAATAAGGAATAAAACGTTCTTTTAAATTATAGTAGAAAATAATTTTCCAATTCAAATAAAACCATTTCAAAATTTATCTCTCGGAACTGAACCGAAAACCGAAAAAGACCGTTATTTTTGCCGGAACAAAAACCGGAACCGAACCCATATATTTTTATTTAATTGAACCGGAACGAAAACCGAAACGAAAAAAAATAACGGTTCGAAGCCTTGGTAAAACATGTTGACATATTTATCAGATTAGAAAAAATCTTCACAAAGTTACAAGCAAAGTTACAAGTGAACAAAAACAAAAGAAATAACCTAGATGATGGTAAATTAGAAAGTTAGAGGTTCTGTCACATTTGAAAACGAAACACAAACTATATATTTGGAGGTTGGCAATATCGTAACAGATAAAAACATACCCAGAATTCCCTAAAAAAATGATGAAAAATTGATGAAAAATAGAACTTGATCAATTAATTGACGAAATTTTTACACTTTACACACATCAATTAATTGAATGTCAACTTTTTAAATTAATTGATCAATAAATTGAATCGTGTAAAACCCAGTTTAGGTATGTCTGTTCTTCTTTCCTCTTTGTTAGATTTCGACTTACGTTTAATGTTCTGTTTCTCTCTAAACAAATTGTATGTGTGTAACATATATAAAATCATCATTTGATTTATCTCTGCATACATTCGTCTTTGATGGGAAATCTTTCGCTAAACGAACTTTATGTAGTGTATAGGATAATTATGTGATTAGCAGGGACAATTTCGATGAAATATGTAACAGGTAGTTGGTATTTATTGGTATCTATTCTATAATTTCTTGTCCGTCTACAATCAGTCCAGAATATTTCAATTTCTGGTCAACAATGTCATTATTATATTTGACCGAAACGTCAATTCGTTTGTATATTAATACCAAATATTCGATATCTATAGTCCACTTCAAGAGTAATCAAATTCTTCAACCAAATTACTAGGTAAATATTTTCCTTAATCAAGTAGTATCGATGATGAAATCGCGTGCAGCTTTCATACTTATCATGCGAGAAAATTTCACGCTTTACATTCAGGAGCAATCACACATTAGACATGTAAAATAGTCAATTTTATACATTACTTCATTTTCGTTTTCAATTGTAACGTGTATTTCTCGAACAATAAATCAAATACAGTTTTGTACATTATATAAACAAAACAAGAAAAAATACGGTAATTCGGTTTATTATACATTTTTAGAGTTTTGTAAGCATGACAAAAAAAACCTGATAACTTCACAAATGTGTCTGTCTGTCCGGTAGAAATTATGATCATATGATCAAGAAAATTGAAATCACACATCACGGGAAAAAATATAAACAAATATGTATACTATTTATTTATTACTATATATATTTTTTAATTTTACGCTCGCTATCAAATAAAGCTCAATATGAGTGGAAAAACCGACAAATTTTTATTTTTGAAAAATCAAACGTGTTTAATATTTTTGTCCCCCTCTTTAGTTCCCAGAAGGGTTAATCTAAAAATCTGAAAAGATTCTCAATAATGTACATTTATGGGAACCGGAATAGTTCAACAGGAATTTTTTATCAGGTTAGTTTTTCGAAAATGACGAATTTTTGTGTCGTTGAAAAAAATATGTTTTTTAAAATTTGTGATATCAAAAGAAAACTCTTAAGAAGCAGATTAAGGAACGAAAATTATATTTTAAAATTACTTAATATTAACACGATTTATCAAAAGAAACTTCTTAAAAAGTATATTAAGTAACAAATTTCTTTGTTTTAACAATATTTTTTGCCAAGAGTTTACTAAAAAAAATTATTGTTGCACATCCTATGTAACCCTAGGGGATTCATTTAAAAATCTGAAAAAATCTGAGTAATGCAAATTAATGTGAATTGGAATAGAACAGGAATTTTCGATTTTATCGAATTCATCTTGTGACAATTCCATAATGTATTATCATTGACGGAAATAAAGATATTATTATTATTATTATTATTATTATTATTATCTAATTTTTTGCAACACCGGGCTTACAATATTAATCTGACTGACTGTAAAACTAGGTAGCTATAGCTGAGTCGTCAAGTACGTTTGTCTCTAGTAAGTCTCTAGATCAGCGGTTCTTAAACTGTGGTTCGCGGACCCCTGGGGGTCCGCGAAACAATTTTGACATTGACTTTACATCCCCTAACTTTTCGCTTTTATTCAAATAACTCATTTAATAAAACTCCTACGCATGGTCAAGAATTTTTGTATTTGTTGTTATCTAACTAGTTATTGACATAACTAAACGATAATTAGTAAAATTTTAATTATTTTTATTCAACTGCAAATTATTTACAGAAAACATATTATAATAAGATCTATTTTAACCAATATTTGACTAAGAAATGTTTGTATGAGTTTATCATATTATTATTTGTAACTTTTTTTATTCTTTTTACTACTATTTCTATTAATTTTATGTTTTTTATTCTATATGCTAATAAAAATGTTCCTCTATAAATGCACAAGACTATTTATTAAAATAACCAGCGATACATTTTTACCAATATTTGTTACAACGTAGTGCCTAATGAGATTATTGACCCAGAAATTAAGTCTCAAGAACGACGTAAAATGCCTAGGGTTGAGCTGGGGTCCGCAAAAAAAAAAAAATGTTGAAGAGGGGGTCCTCGGACTACATAAGTTTAAGAACCCCTGCTCTAGATGGAAATACGTTGTTTATTCTTTCAAAATTAATGGTAATTTATGGTTTTTAATTGTTTCACAGTTTGTTAATCTGTTAGTAAATACCTACAAAATCCTGAATTGGATGAAAATTGACATATTTTTTTATGTTGGAACTAAAAGAATGTCCCTATTTAGCTGTAATTATTTTCACCCCTTAACAAAACTGTGTCCCAAAATACATCTGCGTCTAATTCAACACCCCTTCCATTTTCGTTCCCCTGCATTAAGCGCTAGTACTCTAATTGTAATATATAGGGTGTCCGAGAAGTCATTGTACCCCCTGATTTATCTTCATGGCGGATATAGCATGTGCACGCATTCGATACGCGTTGACAGTGATTGTTACATATACCGTGTTTATAAATAAGGGCGCCTTCTGAGACATCTCGTATATTATCATTGTTTATTATGTGTAAGGATAATAAAGGTAAATATGCCACAGGGAGGGGTATGTCACGTCTTGTAAATTATGAGGGAATTTTAACATAAAATAAAAAAAAAAACTCGTAGATATTTAGTAAGTGACAACAATTTTTGGGTACATGATGTAGAATTTACGTCTTTCCAATCGTTTGCGTGGCTAAAACTTCACATGTATAATATATTGCAATGTTTCTCAACCAAAAACGCACCGCGGACCATTATAATATATAATTTTGTAACGCGGACCACTAATAATAATTGTTCATTATTTGCAAGAAAACAAATATATTTAATGTGCTACTAAATACATTTATTTTATTTGTAGAAAATCACAGAAAGTTTACACAAAATAAATAAAATATAAATTATTTTATTTATTTTGCGGACCACCTGTTGAGAAACACTGATATATAGAACACACAAAAATAATCTTAAAGAAGCTAAACAGCTGGACGATCTTGTCGAAAAATAATTAAAGAAATTTATTAACTAACATTTCCTATCTACTCTATGTTATGTAAACTTTATGTCAAACGTCCATGCTCGCGAATGTGAATATTACCTCGAACGCGTCCAACCAAATTCGTCGAATGCCTTTGTGTTCGCAACAAAAACCGACACAGAGCGAGTTAGGTCGAGAAAAACTAGACAAAAATGTTGCACGACGTGTTACATTACGCGGAACGTTACAGAATCGTCTCCTTAATCTATACTCAGCTCAAGAAACTGAATGAAACGTTTTTGCGTTAAGCAAGAACTTGCTCACCATCGTTCATATAAAAATACAATTTGCGAAAGTTATAAACGGTCTGAAAGAGCAACGATGGCTGTATACAATAACGCAATTATCAAGGTCGTGCGCTACTGCTAAAGCGAACGGTGTGGAAGGGAAGTAGACGCTCAAAATCGAAACTCGGTGCGACATTCCGCGCACATTATTCGCGAACTAAATGTCATAGAGAAGCCAAGTTTGTTTCGTTTGATACTGGATTGATTATTAGACTCTCTTTTTAATATAATTGATTTCGAAAATCTAAATCATTTTTTAAAATATACTTCTTCTTCTTCAAATGTCCTCTCCGCATAAAACAAATTTACATCTGTTTAAAAGTTTTCATTTAATGCCTTATATTAACACAATATTGTTTTAAAAAATGCATAAAACCCCAAATTTTTTGAAAAATGTATGTTAAAAAAATCCGTCGCCGACGTTCATCTAACGACTGACAAGTGTGTTGAATTACGAGATGCACGATATCGTCCCCAAATAATGTTCGTGACGACTAAAAATTCGATCTTTCGAAATAATAATCGAACCAAAACATCCGTTTGTACTATTTTCGCACAGATCAATGTGCATAGCTCTGATTTGTTCTTCCAAGTTTTAGACCACTCGTCCGGGATACAAAGTGTGACAAAAAAAATTTGGAAAATATTTAGGAGAAAAAGTTTTTCGTGATAATAAGCTTTTTAAAAATTACTTTATGATCCTTAATCTCCTCCATACCCCATGATATATTTTTTTAAATAATTACAGATCATTCGATATTTTTCAAAAACAATAATATAAGGTTTTCCGGGTTATACCTAAAGAAAAATGGAGACAACCTCCTATTTAGGTAATGTATATATGAAAGCATAACAACATATTGTATATTACTTTGAATACCCAACACCCACAACATTCCAGAATGAATGTTATACATAAAATTCCGAGATACGAGAGTTAAACAATCAATAGTGACTTTTACCCTATTTTTAGGATTTTACTCTGAGGTTTAAGTAAATGAGTCAATTAAATAAAATTAAATGGTAAACATTAAAGGAAAATACTGAGACCGTAAAATTAAAGACTTTTTCAAACCACTGCAACATTTTCACGAATCAAATATTGATCCACTGAACTTACCTACGACAAAAAGAAAAATTAATAGCATTAATCACTGTGTTTTTATGATAGCTGTATTAATTACTCCTTAAAGAAAATGAAAAAAAGTATGAATATTTAAAGAATTTTTTTTGCCATTTAAAAGATTCAGGTTTAATGCAAGCTACTTGGAATGTCATTTGGTACAGGTGTTTTTCACTGAAATTAAATAATTTTTACTCGTGCACCTATATTGAGAACCGCGGCAGATTCAAGATGGTGGTAAAAATAGAATATCAAGTACAAAAACTTAAAGTAGTTTTCAAAATAGATTAAAATACCTAGTAACATATTTGTTGAATGAAGCTTTAGCTACAATTTGCCGCATCGTACGCAAATATGAGACGATTGGTTTACAAAATATAGTCTATAATGCAATTTGCTTATTTAGATTTACATAAGTTTTTTCTACAGTTAAAAATATCCTATAAAATTCGCTGCATATGTTGATATATAGTTATTTATTTTATTTCCGATTGTTAGTTTTGACGGAGGAACTAATGGGTCATTCCATGTCAAGTGGTCTAGGGGTCCCTGCTCGACCATCTCCAATTTTGCTGAAACTTTATGGGTGTATACATATATATTTCAAATGATGATCTGTAAAGTTTTAGCTCCATATGTAGTATAGGTGGGGCACCAGGGGGTTGCCTATGGAAGTCATTCGGCCGCGGTGTGGCTCGTTCGTCAATAATCGGCAAAGTTTCACATGCTTCTGTTGCACAACTAAAGCAGCTAGCACTCTGAAATTGCATACTCTTGTTCAACTTTTTCTGCTGAACACAAAAACTATAGTATCAAAGCTTATTAATGTGTGTACTTGACACAATATGACCTGGAAGTGGCCAAAAAAATTCATCGTAATGAGTTTAAACTATACTTTGACTTTCCATAACTTAATGAGAAAAGCTTTTGACAACTTTATCTCAAACCAGCTTATTATTCATATGAACATCAAAGCATTGCTTAAGTTTTAGCTTCCATGTTCATTTGCTTGCTAAGATATTTGCCTGCAAAAATGCCACCGAAGTCAAAATGAGCAAATCTGACCTATTTTCAGAGCTAAATATCACAAAATGGGTCACCTTTGATTTTATTTTTTCTACCACCATTGGATAGAGCAGGTTTTTTGCTGCTAGAATAAGCTTTTTTCATTTTGGAGTCTTTCTTTTTAAGGTGCAAAAAATGACTTTAAACATGATGCTCATATTCGCGCAAAACGGAAAGTTCGGAAAATGTACATTTCACATGCCTTCATTATTAAGACCACTCTAACCAGCAGATAAAAATTTGGCAAACTAATTCAAATCTGGGGGGTCAAACACAAAAATAGTGTGTTAAGATAAAGCCATTCACCTGTCCCAGTGACATGTGAAACTGCAGAAGGAGCTTCATAACTGTAGAATCAAGTCCAACTTTTCTAAAACCACAATTTTAAAATAAAAGATCTTATATAATTAATTGTCTGGCCAATTTATGAGCCCTGTTGCATTTTAAAACTGTTTTAAGTTGAAACTCTTAGGCTTAGTTGCATAATGATACATTTTCAATTAAACTTTGTCAAAATTTGAGCTTCAAAATCAAATCCTACAAAAGGAATAATTAATCTTTCCTGTTTCTTGTGTGGGCTAAATTTTTTTGCTGTCAAACAAATTTTAATAATTGTTTTAATATAATGTATCGTTCAAAATTATTTTGAATATAACAATTATTTGTTTTTCAGAATATTGGATATTTTATTGAATCATATATTGTTTTATTGCAATCTTTGTTTATGGAATTACAAAATTGTGGAGGCGATCTTGCTCCTTGCAGCATCGGCCGTGTGGAGAATTCCACTTGCCATTTAACATCCTATTCAAGCAGAAAAGAGTTGAAATTAATAAAAAACTTTGAATTAAATGAGCAATTATTAATTAGCCAGCGTTCTGGATTGAAGTTCGACGAAACATCAGAAATTTGTCTGCATCATGAAGCTTTGCTTTTGACAAAATTTGAATTTTTGCAAAGGTCATGTTGTAATCCTTTTGAAAAGAAGAATCACATCGTGAAGAAGGGTTTACGAGCAATTGATTTGTCAACTGCAAATCAGTTGAAGGACTTAACAAGGTGTGACATAAGGCCTGATGAAAAACTATGTCCCTCCTGCAGAAAACAGTTTATAGAAAGTAAATCAACAGCAGCATCAGCTTCATCGGAATCAGACTGTGGTGAGGAACTGGAGGTTTCTGAAAAATTGACTGCCAGTTTAACGGCTATTGGTGTTTCTCCTCTAAAATTCTCCTCAAAATATAAACTGGTTGGTCAGGGTTGAAATTTATGATGCAAAAAAGCATGGCTTATGCTAATCACGGTGAAGTTTCCCGTCCAGTTTCACATTCAAATGTCACTGTGACAGATGAATGGCTCTGTAATCTTCCCACATATTTTTTGTGTTTGACCCCCCCAGATTTGAATTAGTTTGCCAAATTTTTATCTGCTGGTTAGAGTGGTCTTAATAATGAAGGTATGTGAAATGTACATTTTCCGAACTTTCCGTTTTGCGCGAATATGAGCATCATGTTTAAAGTCATTTTTTGCACCTTAAACAGAAAGACTCCAAAATGAAAAAAGCTTATTCTAGCAGCAAAAAACCTGCTCTATCCAATGGTTGTAGAAAAAATAAAATCGAAGGTGACCCATTTTGTGATATTTAGCTCTGAAAATAGGTCAGATTTGCTGATTTTGACTTCGGTGGCATTTTTGCAGGCAAATATCTTAGCAAGCAAATGAACATGGAAGCTAATACTTAAGCAATGCTTTGATGTTCATATGAATAATAAGTTGGTTTGAAATAAAGCTGTCAAAAGCTTTTCTCATTAAGTTATGGAAAGTCAAAGTATGGCTTAAACTCATTACGATGAATTTTTTCGGCCACTTCCAGGTCATATTGTGTAAAGTACACACATTAATAAGCTTTGACACTACAGTTTTTGTGTTCAACACAAAAAGTTGAACAAGAGTGTGCAATTTCATGGTGCTAGCTGCTTTAGTTGTGCAACAGCAGCATGTGAAACTTTGCCGATTATTGACGAACGAGCCACACCACGGCCGAATGAGTTCCATAGGCAAGCCCCTGGTGCCCCACCTATACTACATATGGAGCTAAAACTTTACAGATCATCATTTCAAACATATATGTATACACCCATAAAGTTTCAACAAAATTGGAGATGGTCGAGCAGGGACTCTCTCAAAAATTAGACCACTTGACGTGGAATGACCCTAATGCGAACTACAGGGTTGTGCGCCCCTTTAAGTAAAAAAACATCGATAGTGAAACAGAGCCGGTCACCGCAGTAAATGTATCTAATCACCGGTTCTGAACAGTGTACGGTGATTTCGGTCTCCATTTATAATCACCATGATTGAAAAAGAACAGTCACTTATCACGGCGTTCTTTAAACATCACTGTTCTACTCATCCCTAGATATAAGGTATGTATATATCAGCGTTTCCCAAAGTGTGGGTCGCGACCCGGCAACGGGTCGAAGAAAAATTTTGCCGGGTCGCGAAAAAAATTATAAAAACTCAAAAAAGATTTTTTTTGTACATATTATTTTTTTTACGTTAGTTAATCACTAGAATAGTGTGAATTTGTGCTCTTTATTACTATACTATATTCTTTATTACTATACTATATTCTTTATTACTATACTATACTCTTTATTACTATTTATTACTCTTTATTACTATAAAGCTACTGCTTTAAAATAACATTTGTTTTGTAAATAAATGTTTTTTTTTCATAAGGTGGGTCGCGAAAAATTTTAAAACCTCGTACCGGGTCGCGGTCAATAAAGTTTGGGAACCGCTGGTATATATCACTACAAGGAATCGAGTACATTTTAAAAATAATATTTGAGATTAAATGCTCTAATTTACTATTTACCTCTTCAGTCTCATTTGCACGTGGTATATATTAAGTAACCGGACTGGCAACATAGCGTATGATCTTACAACATTTGGGACGCGGGACTTGGAGGGGCGGCAGATGAACATATGATACGGCTTCAGTACGAGTTTGAACTCACTAGAGTAATTTTGTTGTCCGTAGTGATTTTTTTCGTGAAACAGTTTTTTCTAGTGCGTTCTAAAAATGAGTGACATTCATTTCGAGCAACGGTGTGCTTCACTTGATCAGGTTTTGCTTCAGACTTGAGCACAGTGCAACGGAAACTTTTGCCAAATTTCAGCAGGCCTACGGAGACAGTGTTTTGTCAAGGACCCAGGATTTTTGGTGGTTTAAGACATTTTCAGAAGGAGGAGAGTTGATTGAAGATGAATCACGCAGCGGAAAGCCTTCATCTTCAAGAACCAATGAAAATGTCGACAGAATCCGGGATCTTGTGCCTTCAGATCGTCGGTTGACAGTCAGAATGATCGGGGAAGAGTTGAATTTGACCCAGAATACCATTCATCAGATTTTGACTAATGAATCGAGGATAAGAAAAATGAGCCTTGTCCTAGCAATTTCAATAAACGCGTTTTTGGCCAGTAAAAACTTTCCTGTGGCTTCTCAGCCTCCTTATTCGCCTGACTTGAGTCCTTATGACTTTTTCCTCTTCCCAAGATTGAAAAATCATCTCAAGGGAAGTCATTTTGGGACACTCGAAAGCATTCAAACGTCCGTAACCGACAAGCTGAAAGCTATTCCAGTATCCGAGTTCCAGCACTGCTATGAGGATTGGAAGAACCGTCTCCAGCGCTTTGTGGCTTCCCAAGGAAATTATTTTGAGGGAAACCATATTGAATTGTAATTCTATTCGAATATATATATATATATATTTCATATGAGCACAAACCTCGTATGTCCTTTTTCTAAGGCAAAACTGTTCCAATCTCAATACTGAAAAAAATGGATTTATCACTTTATGTCCTGGGAGTAGCGATATGGTCCCCCAGGATAGGGCTCCGCCAACATTAAAGACGTTACAGAAGATCTGTGATGCCAAAAAGGTTGAAAAACACTGATCGCAGGTACACCTTTTGCAACGCAATTTTTTGTGGCCTTTCATCATCTGAGAAGAATGCAGCCTACCTATTAAGAAGTCTAACGAATTTAGTGTATCTCTAGACACTGTATTAAATGCCGTAGATAGAACAACGTTATGCAAATGCATGCAGAAGCTTGTTTAAACTACTCCTGAAATGGTCCGGAATGTTATAACTTTGAGAAACTCATGCACATTTCTTAATAAATATTTAATACAATTTAGTTGAAAATTCCAAAACTTTCAGCAAATTCTTCAATCTGTTTTAAACCACAAGAATTTCGTTTTAATTTATATAACATAAGTTAAGTAAATCAAAGATTTTTATTACAAAACTTTCCAATATTTCGGAAACAAAAAGTTGATTATGAAAATTTTATGGGTATAAATTTTATTAATTATTTCGGTATTTCGACCTCCAAGATTTATTCAAAAATTAATTAGCCATGAATTAATAATAAATTTATTAATTATTGGATAATTTTAAAAACTTTTTTAAATGGGCCAATTTCAACAGTTGTATCGACCACAAAAAGTAGTTTTGTGTGCACTTTGGCAAGGAGTCAATTAAAAGTCCGACAAACATTTCGTTTATCAATTTTTTTACATTTCCAGGCTAAAGTTGGTTTTACACAGTTCAATTAATTGATCAATAAATTGATCAAGTTTTTTGTCAATTAATTGAAAAATTTATTGGTACCCTTGGAAATAAAACGTCACTTTACACACATCAATTTATTTATCAATTTTTTTGAAAATTTTTACATTACCAATTATAAAACATGTTGACATAGTTATCAAAATGAAAATATTGAAAAAATCTTCACAAAATTACGAGCTGTGAACAAAAACAAAAGAAATAACCTAGATGATGGTAAATTAGAACGTTTGAGGTTATGTCAGATTTGAAAACGAAACACAAATAATATATTTCGAGGTTATGCTACAACTAAACAGTTGGCAATATCTTAACAGATCTCTTCACACATCAATTAATTGAATGGCAACTTTTTCAATTAATTGATCAATAAATTGAATCGTGTAAAACTAACTTAACCACTTAACTTTCCCACTAGTTAACAAATGAGCTTTTTTAGGGTTTTGTAGCTATGACCAAAAATCTGTTATAACCAAAATCAGGTGTCTGTTTGTCTGTACGGTAGAAATTGTGGCCAAACGTTTAGACTTAGATAAGTTGATATTTGGCATGCTTGTACAAATTTTTGACCCAACTCGAGCTATGAGCGCATCGTAATTAAGTAGGCTTGAAATCTCATGAAAGCACGTGAATTACATAAGTTTTCGAAATTTATTATTTTTAATATGTACCCACTATTTGATAGCACATATTATTAAATTGTGTGAAAATTCACACTTCACGAGCTTACAGAAATGGACTCGCCCATCCTTGAAAATTACGCCTATAAGTTTTTCTATAGATCCGATCAGCCTACTAAAAATACTACATATTTCATTTGAATTATTTTTTGTACTTTTTCGTACTGGACACTTCAGAGAAAAATCATTTTAAAATCTTGTTAGACTCTGCACATGTACTATGTGTGTACAGAGGTGTAAGAAAAAAGTTTAAAGCAACTACTTTTTATAGTTCTTTAAAATACCTGGTTAAAAAACTGATATGCCTCTGGCAAAATCATCTTCTACATAAGTAGGACACACGAGTGTTAAGAAAAACCTGGTCTAGATAGTGAAAGCCAATTACTACGTTTAGTAATGTTTTTCTTTTATTTCATGAGAGGGAAAATAAAATTCCAATCCATTTTATATCTTTACAGTTATTATTTTCATAACAAGAGACTACAAAATTTTCTTGGCACAGATACAAGAATCAACTTAGAAATTTAAACTTATACAGCAACACTGTAGAAAATTCATTTTACGATTTGTTTCAATCGAAACCAAATATAAACATCCCACACGAACATGAACGAACATATTTGCGTATGCTACGTACGTTGATATATCGCTGTTCATGTAGGAAGAATGAAAACCATAAAATGAATGATTTTTAATAGGTGCAAAGAGCAAATAGTAATTAACCATAACTGATTTACTGATTAAAAATTTAAAATTAAACAATTAAAAGTACAAAAATATTTGGTAACAACTGGAACAAAGCTAAATTATTATACTTTTTAACCTAGCTCTGATGAAGATTTCAAATTAAATCGAAACGTTAGCGAAGTTAAAATATTGTTTTAATTTTAATTTCGGACCGTCCGAATCCCATTACTTCCTCATCATACTAAATTATTATTAGTCAGTTATGGCATTGTTCTATTTGCCTAATTAGGTATTTCTTAATCCAGTGACGCATTCAACTCAATTCATATCCCAATTATGCAATTGGGTCATTTTTATTCCAGAAGTTGAGACAGATTAAGAGAGACGTTAAACCATGGGATTCTTCCTGAAGGATTAACCGCAGGGAGTAAACCGCCATCACTCGGTTTGCTATAGGCCAGGGGTCGGTAAACCGCGAGTCGCGAGCCGTATGAGGGTCGCGATCCGTATGCGGCCTTTTAAACTTATAAATGATATTCTAGTTATAAAGATACGCTGTTATAGGTGCAAATAGTCATCATTTTTGAGCGCCAAAAATTTTAGCTTACTAAAAAATAACTTTGCGTGTATATAACGTTCATTATTAACGGCTAAACACGCATGCGCGTCATATTATACACGACATGGAATATGAGCAGCTTTATGTATTACAATAGCACATATAATGCATTTATTATCTGATGGTCGTAGAGAATTGTATATCTGGTAAATATTTTTTATTATACTCAATAAAACAAAAAAGTACCTGTAATTTTTTTTATTGTAAAAGTACTAAATTTATCGTGTCATTAATTTGTTTGTGAAAGTTTGGCATTTTTTAGAAAATTGATAGATATTCACTTAAGTGTATAATTGTGTCTTGAAATTTTTGGAATTACTGTATTAAACAGCCATTGAATCTATAATAAAATTTCAATTGTTCAGCGGCAATGTCAACCAATTAATCCTTTCCGCTCTATATGAGGAGACATGAGGAAGCCAAAATGGTGTAAGTCAAATTTTAATCATTTTGAGAACCAAATAGTTTTACTAGTATTTTACTAAATAGGCTTTATCTAAAGGCACATCTCTCTATTTGAAAAAATACTGTACCCAGGCGCCGATATATAATAATAATTAATATTATTATTTATTTAGCCCAGTTGATCAGTAACTAAATATAGTTCTAAGATACTTATAAAATAATTATTATTGACATTTAAAGACAACATTAATTAATGAATATTAATTGTTGAGTTAACGTGAACTTTGGGATAATGTAAGCTTAAAAAGCTTCTTTACTTCACAAATTATTTTATTATCACTAACATAGTGACAATAAAATAATTTGTGACGTAAAAAATCTTTTTAAATTTACATTAATGTCGCTAGAAAAAAATAAAAATAATAAAATATGGACGACCGGCCCTGCATATTTTCCCGGGATTTGAACCTTGGACGAGGTTCATCCCACTTTTGATACCAAAGTATGTTGATAAAATCATTAAAACATAAATATGAGAACATTATGAGAATATTGGAAATTGTTTTCTTTTGGCACTTCTTTCAGATTTTAAAGCAAGCGCTAAGCTCATTTGCCACACTTAGATTTGGTAATGAAATAAGGCCACTACCGCTATCGAGGCTTTGAAAACAGTTATTCAATTAATATTCAATGAATAAATACAATGATTCATGATAAAAAAAAATTAGTAAAATTTGTATTAGAAAAATGTTTAGTAATTTTTTATTGTTGTAGATTTTTGTTTCCTTCCTGTAAAAATAATTACTGGGCAACGAACTTAAAAAAATCCGACACTAATCTTACTCAACCATGCGTAAAGGACCGACAAACCGACATAGAAATAGAACAAAATTATTCACAAAAAAAAAAAACGTAGCACCAATACTGATGAGTGAAAGTGAATTGGAATAATTTAGACATATTTGTATCTTCACTAAAATGAAATGATCGAATAAAATAAAATTAACCTATTAAAATGAAGGATCTTGTTGACAGATCTGCACAATAGATTTATTAATACGTATGTATATACGTGACGAATTAATAATTTGGGATAATTCCTCATTAATTTATCTTTATAAGTTTTCCCATGTGCAGTCCTTGGTAAATACCAGCCATTAAAATTTATTAACTGAAACCTGTATGACACTACTCAAATCAAGAAGAAAACTACTCTCTTACAGATTTGTAATAGAAAGACTCAGAATTAATACTGATCTACCCTTGCTCACCTAGCAACATATGTCTTAACTTCAACCGTATTGGGCTACACCTACACCTCTACTATAATCGGATTGCTGATAGGTGACTGTTACATGTATGTATCAAGTAATGCAGTCATATAATAATCTAGTTACCATTTTTCAGCGATTAAAAAATGTTTTTTGTTATTTGTGTTAACTGTCAGTGTCCGGTAATAAATATTAATTAAAATACGGCTTGCGGCCAATTATTAAATTCACAAACTTTAATTTTAAATCTGCTGGAATAAACAACAAATTATAGTCCAAAATTTACGTATGAGTATAAATTTTTCTTTATTTATAATAATAACCTTAAATTTAATAATTTTGTTTGTTTGAGTACTGCTGTAAATTTATTTTCGCGCTCTAATTAGTAAAGATATCTACGAATCTTGCCATTTCTTTCTAATGTTTTGTTTTTTATTCAAATAATTTGGAAGGTTAGTTGTTAACTTGCGTCACTATACGTTACTATGGGTATGCAAATAATTATAATGATATAGACAGAGAAAGCATATAGTATTGAATATCGATAATTGTAGCAACGAACAGTCACTTATCAGCAATCCGACTATAATTGACATTTTCACACAAGCCATCATAACTATCACTCCTAACCAGGCAACTACAACTTTACCCTGCTTCACCCACGACTATTTGCTCTCTCTACTTAATAACCACTTCTTGGACACGGCAGTTCTTCCAGCAAACAACACCAAATTCACTGAAACAATAGTAGAAAAATGGCCTAATGGCTGGTATCTGTTCACTGATGACTCCAAAACTTCTAACAGTGTCGGATGTGCTTTTCTTGATTCAGCCCATAATTTTAGTCAACAATTTAAATTACCCACACATTTATCAATATTTTTTGCTGAAATGATCGCCATCCATCTCTGCCGTAACTATATTGAAAATCAGCTACTTCCCAAACAATATTGTTATTTTGACAGCCAGAACGTTCTGGAGAAATTAAAATACCCAAATTTTTCTAACAACAACCCTAATATCATTTACCAAATATTAAATACTATCAAGCAATTAAAGGAAAGGAATCTACATATCACCATAGCATGGATAAAGGGTCACTCAGGTATTTACTATAACTAAATAGCAGACTCACTAGCGAAAGAAGCCATAACATCAGGACATAATTATAACACTCCACTCACAGTAGAAGGCAACAAGTCACATTTTAAACAAAGCATTTGGAAAGATTGGAACAACGAATACAAAGCATCAATCGCCAGCAAAGGTCTACACTATGGATTTTTATATCATCATATACCAGACTATGGTATAATTCCAGTTTACCAAGAGGTTTAATTACCACCATTGCGCGTCTCAAATTCAATCACACCTTCTCAAAAAGCCACCTATACAGAATCAAGATGTCCAACACAGACGTATGCGACTACGATAATCAAATCATGCAAGATGTCAACCATATAATTCTAGCATGCCCCAAATACCAGCAAAACAGATCAAACCTTCTAACAGGCATATCAAGACTTGGCCTACAACTACCTCTAAACACCTCAAACATTCTGCAACATTGAAATTTACAATCTACTCTACAAGTTCATAGTACAGAACAATAACAAATTATAACACAAAAACCGCTGCCAACCTTATCACAACCTTTGTATCAGCTAAATAATTAATAACAATACTGGTTAATGGCCTCTGACGCTAGGACCAAAAATAGAAGAAAAAAAACATTAAAATTAATCTAATGAGCGGGAAATTCATCACCTTTCAATCATTTATCAATACTCTGTATATGAAAGTAGCCACACTACTGTAAACTTTTTATTTTAACTCTCTCAAAAATTAGTTAAGATACTTCAAAATCTGCACATCATTTCTTCAGTTTTTTTCTTTTTTAGAGAAAGCGAAAACAAATCTTAAACTTCTTAATTATTCCATTGTTTCCTTTCCACACTTTTTTAATTAATTTTGTGTCAAATTGTAACTGCAAGACATTTCTTTAGTAACTGATACGACAGCATCGGTAAGATGGAAGGTATATGATCCTAACTATACCAATGATAGAGGTTCAAACGGTCGGAGTACGAAGAAAATTACGCTTTTATGTGTTGTGGGTTTTCCCAAACTAAATAAAGCTTACCTTCGGATTTCAATCCGGTTTACGGAAAGAAATCGAAACAAAATCATACTTCCTCTGTCCCAAAATTGTTGTAAAACAAAACTTTTACAAGTTTTTTTCTTTTGTTTAATGATAATTTTTATTATTATTTAAGTATACCTGTAGGCATGAATTTGGAAACAAACATGCAGACTAGCCAACCAACCGCTTTTCTACTGGGTATAGAAACGCGTAAATACGCGCCCTATGCTCTATTCGGGAGCTAAAAGGGCAGATAGATGCCTACAGAAATGAATTTAGAAAGAATTAGAAGAATATAATTAATATTTTTTTCAATGACAAAAAATTCAATACTTTTCGAAAAACTAATCTGATCAAAAATTCCTGAACTATTCGTGTTCCAATCAATGTACTTACAGTTTTCATTTGATACCTCAATCAAAATTTTAAACAATATTTTTTTTTTTTTTTTTTTTTTTTCGTTGCACACATACTTTCGCGATGTATCTTTTTGGGCTCTCAATAGTTTTTCTATAAGTGGACCAGAGTACAAGCATGCCAAACTTCAATTTTCTAGGTAGGTGTGGACCCATGGAACCCCCTTTGAGGTGAAAAGCCTCATATTTGTGAGACGTGTAACACAGATTTGTCTGTGTTACACATTTAAACTCCGTGTGTACAGTTAGAGGCTGTGAGGGAGAGGTTAGGTCTATGCTATGACCTGTCAGTTAATTTAGGTGACGAAAAGATGCTCAGGCTGATACTTTTCCCGAGGGAATCGAACTTACTGTTTTATGTGTTTCTTGCACCTTATTTTAATGTGTTTTATTATTTTCTGTGATATTCGATGGTAATTGGCCCATTTACAGCCCGTTACCATCACCCTGTGGCTGTTTAGTTTTGCGAACAAATCCTATTTATTTGTGTCCGTGCGAAGATTTTTCTATTTAGTATGCATACGATTTTAATCATTTATTTAATTCATTATTTTTAATATGTACTCTAGTCATTTAGATGGGCTGGGTTAGGTGCGGGCTGCGTTAGGCGCAAATAACCTTTGTTGCTGTGCGCCAAAAATTTTAACTAACTAACTGTGTTAAGTGCAAAAAACCGTTGCTGTGCGCAAAAAGAAATTTAGCTAACAACTTTCAAGGTCCAGCAGTTTGATGACAATTTCTACCGAACAGACAGACAGACAGAGAGACAGACAAACAAATAAACAGACAGGCAGGCAGGCAGGCTAAAAATGTTTAATTAGTGTTTAAATTCAAATGTTTAGTTCTTCTTCTTGAAGTGCCCTCCCCGCTTTGAAAGTTGGCCACTAGCGTAGCAATCTTAACCTTAGAGCTTCCGTCCTGAAAAAAATATTCCAAAGCACTCAAGATCAACAACCAGGATATTCGTCGCCTTTTTGCTGATCTCTTGCCATTTATTTTTCCTTGCATTATTAACTGTAATAAATGGTATTTATTATTACGTATTACATGATTCAGATATTCCAACTTCCTCTTTTTAATTCAGAACATTAGTTTTGTTAACATCTTGATGAGTACTTCTTCGTTCTGCTGGTCCACGAAATTCGCAATATTCTTCTGTAAATCCACATTTCAAAAGCATCTGTTCTTCAACCTAACTCTTTAGTTAAAGTCCAGGCCTCTACATCATACATAAATGTTCAGTTACGTTTAATAACTATTGGTTTTTATTTTGATTAAGAGTAGACACTCATGTCCGGTTGCATAAAAGTCCTAAAATTGCCTAGCAACGGCTTGCATTGCTAGAGAATGTTATGTTTTACATCGAGTTTTAAGAATTTTATGCAAGCAGGCAATAGTCACAACTAAAGTCACTGGATTATACAAAGTACCGCAAGCCTTTGAAGAAGCCGACAGACCCCACGGTTTGATTGGCAACATTGCTTCCCCTATTAAGCAAACTAAAGCAGCAATTTTTACGTTCTTAAGTTTACGTCTGCGCTGTCACATCACCCTCTCTCGCTCTCATTTAATAACCTTCTTTGTCAGCGGTTTGAATATTTAAGGTTAAGTTTAATTTAAATTTATATATTATATCCATTTTATTTAATAAAAATTAAAAAAATAGTAGAAATTGTAGCTCAATTTTGTTTTTAGTGCATCTTTGATTAAAACAATCGTGATTACAATGTTTAAAATAAAAACTAGTTTCTTATTTTTGTAATGTTGGAATCACTGAACATCATTTGTGTTGGCGACATTTTTAACCCCAGCATGGCCGCCGTTGCGGTACTTTGTATAATCCAGTGATTTTAGTCACAACTATTTTGGGAGAGAAGTTTTGTCAAAATTTCTTACGGAGATGTTTAAAACTGTTTTAAAACTAATACTGCTTAATATCAACATGTTTCTTGTCGTATCTTCTTGTAAAAACTCTAAAATATTTCTCTCCAAAACTAGTTAAACAAGCATAAAAAATCATCGATTTCTAAAGCTGGTTTTGACGAACTTGATGATCCAAATAACATTTCCTGTTTTAAAATATTATCTAACACAAAATCGGTCAGATGTGAAGGTCTCAATATGCATACACAAAATTTACGTACATATTAAAAACTATATAATCTGAAATTATGCATACCTCATGAATATTAATATATGCTCACAATTTTTTGAAAGTTAAATTATTAATGTTTGCTTTAGATGAAATATTCACTCGAAAAGTACAAATAAATTATTCAATTAAAATTTGAATTTATTGAGAGGGAGGAAAGGAAAGTGAAAGAGGTAATAAAATTTACAACACTGTTGATAATATCGTAATAAAAAATAAAATAAAAAAAAAATATCCCAAGCCACTGTGGGATAATCGGCAATGAAATAGAAAACCAGTTAGTCAGAACGGGAGCGATGATGGAGAGACAGCCATACATCAAGCAAGCCTCTTTTAAAAATCCATTTAAATTTTGACAATAATATTGGGTTGTTACAAAAGTCCGTTCGTTTTTTCTTTTTCACCTTTTATTCAATAAAATACACATTCTAAAAAAACTTTTATTATCAAATGTGCTGTCCATTATTTTCTATCACTTTGGACAAACGCTCAGGCAATTTCATAATGCCAACTCTCCAGAAGGTTCCGTCTTAGCTCTCGAAAAAATTGTAGAGGTTAATTTTTGATATCGTCCAAAGATGTGAAATTTTTTCCGTTACGGGAATTTTGTAGAGAGCGGAACAAATGATAATCGAAGCATATGGTCCAGACATCGCACCATCCGACTGCCATTTGTTCTGCTTTCTACAAAATTCCCTTAATGGAAAAAATTTCGCATCTGTGGACGATATCAAAATTCACCTGGATAGATTTTTCGACAGCAAAGACGGAACCTTCTGGAGAGATGGCATTATGAAATTGCCTGAGCGTTTGTCCAAAGTGATAAAACCTAAGGACATAAAAAAATAGGACACCGTTTTTTGTCTAGTGTTAATCTATCTATTCGAATTTGAATAGTAGGTATCTATACCCAAACGTGTATCAAATTTATTTAAAAAATTGATGTGAAGTGTGAATATTCACACATTTCAGGGTTTCGCAGGTATATAATAAGTGAAGGCGGTATGCTGAGTGTGTAGGACAAATTTTACTTTGTAGTAATCACGGCCAAATGAACGATATTTTTAAAATAATTTATCGTCTGTTAATCATATAATAAGACTAGTATAGTAATATAACTAGAATTTTGACAAAATAATTTCAACATAATAAAACTACAAAAAAAAAAACAGAAAAAATAAAATTCGCTCCGTACTCGAACTCGAAACCCTTCGTTTTCCAGCTTACGACACCAGTGCTCTAACCCATTAAGCTATCGCACGCCTTGCATGTGAGTGTCTTACATTGGTATAACTTTTGTACTTTGTGAACCAAAAACCACAAAAAATGCGTTATTTTCCGAAAACATAATCTAATCAAAAATTCCTGTTGTACTATTTCGGTTCACACCAATATACATTACTTAGAATTTTTTTAGATATTTAGTTTAAACCATCTGGGCTACAGCGTGTGGGACAAAATTTTTTTTGCACAATTTTGGCAAAAATCGCATCAAAATAATTTATTTTTCAAAAATAAAAATTTGATCGTTAATCCACGTACTAAGGGCTTTCATTTGATACCCTACTCATAATTTAAAAAAAATATTTTTGTTTTCGATGAGCACATATTTGTTTATATTTTTAGGGGGGTATGTTTTTTAGATGTTTTAGTATTTTTCCTATGTGCGGGTCAAAGAGTTGTATAAGCATACCAAATTTCAACTCTCTAGGTTTAGCCGTTTGGCTACAATTTTTACCGAACAGACAGACAGACAGACAGACAGACAGACAGACACACAGACAGACAGACAGACGACAAAATGACGGTATAAGGGTTTTTCGGTCATACCTACAAAACCCTAAAAAGCATGCAATTCGCCGCACCGACCATCCATCTTCCGCTTTAGCAATTATGTTAGCCTTAACAAAATTATTAATGGAGGACATACCTGTTTTGCCGTGTTGACAATATACATATTGACAAGTTAATGTTTGACAGATGTCATAATTAGAAAACCTGATTTAAACAAATAAATTTTAGAAAAAATATACACACTAGATTAAAAAAGTGTCCTATTTTTTATGTCTTTAACTGTACGTATAATCCGTCTCAATTTGTAATACGAAACTAGATCTGGTTACTTTGGTGACTGTTGTGGTTTAAACAGACTTTGGCGTATCCATGTGAACCAATACTATGACAATATTATAAATATATTGTCAATATACAACATAAAAAATGAACTATCACTGTTAGTTCCGTATTACAAAATGAGAAAGATAATATAATCGCTTCACTAATAAACAAACTTATTACCAACATCGAGATATACCGAAGTATATCATTGTTTAAAATAACCAAAAAGATCAAGATATACCAAGTTATGTCATAGATCAAAACAAAAATATTTTTAAAAAATCTCATAAATTATCAAACATAATTTTTCTCATAATTATTTGATTTTGAAAATCTATATAAATAAATCTGAAAGTCTGTATTCTGTTGCTGACCAACCGTTGACCACCGCTGACCAACCGCTGACCAATCACTGACTAAACGATGACCAACCGATGACCAATCATTGACCAACCACTGAACTAAAGTTGGTTTTACACAGTTCAATTAATTGATCAATAAATTGATACATTTATTTGTCAATTAATTGAAAAATGTATTGGTAACCTTTGAAACAAAAGCATCACTTTACACACATCAATTTATTTATCAATTTTTTTGAAAACTTTTACATTATCAACTGTAAAACATGATGACATATTTATCAGAATGAAAATATTGACAAAATCTTCACAAAGTTACGAGCTGTAAACAAAAACAAAAGAAATAACAAGGTAAATTAGAACGTTCTAGGTTCCGTCACATTTGAAAACGAAACACAAACTATATATTTGGAGGTTATGCTACAACTAAACAGTTGGCAATATCTTAACAGATAAAAATATACCTAAAATACCCTAAAAAAATTATGAAAAATAGAACTTGTTGTATTTTCAAAATAATTTGATCAATAAAATTGATCAATTAATTGACGAAATTTGTACACTTTACACATATCAATTAATTGAATGTCAACTTTTTTAATTAATTGATCAATAAATTGAATCGTGTAAAACCCACTTTATATAATAGGATAAATAAAAAATAAAAATAAAAATGAAATGTGAGATCAAATGTCGTTTGTTCAATTGACTTATGTTCATCTGTTGCTATGATAATATGTCACAGTGTTCATCTGTCGCATGTTAATCTGTCCATGTTAAAGTGTCGCATGTTAATCTGTCGTATGTTCAAATGTCGTGGAACCCTAACTTGGCCGCAATCCAACAATAATATAATAATTTATCTGCACCTTATTATTTTCACTTAGTTTTAAAATGTCTAAACTACCAAAATCCTATGATGCATGCACCTTAAATTTCTAATAGATTATTTGAAAACAATTCTGAACATAAATCATAATAACATATGTCATATCGTTGTGAGTGGTAAGGATATGTGGGAAGGTCCGAAATAAGAATGAATGGCCAGCGAGAGGACATACGTTCCAAGATATATGTAAAATATGAAATACAATCCCCGGGACATTTGTGAATATGACACTGATGGGTAGACTGTGACAAATAGCGAATCACCGTAATAAAATAATACTGACCCCAACATTCGTGATGCAAATTACGCTAACAATACATACAATGCTATAAAAAGATAAAATGAAACGCTTGCTAATAAAAAAGGGGTGGAAATTATATTTTTATGTCCCAAACAATTTAATGGTGTGTTATGGTGTGTCAACAGTGGGTTTGGGAAAAGTTTTGCGGGATTTTGGAAATTGGTGAGACCAATGGGTCGTAAGGTACTATTTTAGAGAGCACATTTGGCGACTCAAATTTTTCTCCGTAACTTGGAAAAACGTTTTTTGCAAATATCTCCGTTCCATTGCAAAATTCGAAAAAAATATATCTATACGGAATTAAAGAGGAATAAATTCTCTGTAATTTAGCTTTCATAAGTTTTTTCATGGGATGAGTTGTTTCGCCGCTAGAGCGCCGTAGATTTGTCAATTTTTCGAATTCATGAAAATAGTATATTGGGCAACTAGCGCGGAATGCCATATATTCCGGAACGCCATATATATAATAATAATAATATAATAATAATAACTTTATTGACATACTTATATTTTACAGTTCAGTTACATATTACACAAAAAATAATAAAGTTGGGTATAAGTCACAGAAGATACGGAAGTATCTTGTGGTGACAACGTATGCGGAATATGTATTCTGCGCGTGTTGCTCACTATGCTTTTCCACCGATTACCGTTTTCAATAAATAAATAAATAATCAAGGAAATACACTATAAATATAGTTATCAGCCATTAATGCGCGCGCAGCCAGTACGGAAATGAAATTTTTCGGAAACTGCACATACGCAAAAACCCTTATAACGTCAGTCAAATGTCTGTCTGTCTGTAGGGTAGAAATTGTAGCCAAACGGCTTAACATAGAGATTTGAAATTTGGTACGATTATACAACTCTGACCCACATATAGGAAAAATACTGAGAGTTCAAAAAAACACATCCCGAAATAAATATAAACAATTCTGTATTTAATAAAAAAATTATAATTTTTCTAAAATTCTGAGTGTCAAATGAAACCTCTTAATGCGATGATCAACAAGCAAATTTTTATTTTTGAAAAATCAATTCTTTTTACGGGATTTTTGCCAAGAGAATATGTCAAAAAAATGTTGTCCCCCACCCTATCTCACAGAGGGGTTGATCTAAAAATCTAAAAAAATCTCAGTGCACATTGATGGGAATCGGAATAGTTCATCAGAAAAATTTTATCAGATTAGTTTTTCGAAAAATGTCTTTGACGTCGATAAAAACAAAATATTTTTTAAAAATAAATTGTGTGGTATAAAAAGAAAGCTCTTAGGATGTAGATTCTGGAACGGAAAGTAGTTTTTAAAAATGGTTTTTTCTTTAACACGATTTCAGCCAAAAAAGTTCTTGTCCCGCCCCGTTTTCCTAAAAAGGGGTTAAACTAAAAATTTAAAAAAATTATAAGTAATGTACATTGATATGAGCCGGATATGTACGAGAGGAATTTTTGATCCGGTTGCGTTCTTGAAAAATATTGCAGTTTTTGTGTTTTTGACAAAATTAATTATTTTTTTAATTCATGGGTAAATTATGGCTAATTATGTTATGGATTTTTTTTATTTAAGGCTAAGATAGTGTGTCTTATTATTTAATTTTATCTTAACCCATTAGCGCCCAAAAATATTTTTTGGAAAAAATAAATAAAATCAACTATCCAACTATAGATGGCGGTAGCGGTCAAGGAATGTCTCAATATTTTCTGTACTCAAGCGAGTACAATGGACGCTAATGGTTTAAATTAAAAATATAATAAAAAAATAAATAACAGCTGAGGACCAAGTTTTGAACACCACACCAACACATTGTTAATAGAACAAATATTTGTAGACATCCAGTATTATGTTGGTTTCTTACACTTATAAAATACCTACAAAACCCTGAAATGTAAGAAAATTCACACTTCACATCAATTTTGTGTTTATTAGATTACTGATTAATAAATCTATCTAAAGTGAAACGAAGCAAAACAGTTTTATTTTTTTGTCACTGAGGCATAGACCTACGTCGCATGTAGAACTGCTAGACCACAGTTCAAGAACATAACCGCTATGAGGACACGTGAATTTACGTTAATGTCTTGCTGGTTGAACGAGTTGGCATGAAAATACGCGTTATTTGTGAAAGAGGACACATTAACACATCTACATACGACACACCAGACGTCTTAATAAAAATTATTTTATGTGTGCCCCCATAGTGCAAACACTAGGGCACAAAATGTTAAGATAATGTACCGGTCTATACAAAATGACTTAAAATTTTAATACTTTTCATTGTATAAAATTTAATATATCTGTCTGAATTTTTCTTAACTCTGTCATTTTATAATTAAGAGATTATTAATTAAAGTTAAACAATAATTTTGATGGAGTTGGGGGGCAACTTGGAAGTTGTAGATAATGCTGTATAAGCTCATATTGAAGTTAGACATGCCAATTGTACCTGCGAAGACGCTTTGAGTCAACTGTAGTTAGCATCAAATAACTTACAATTAAACTTACAGACTACTGTAATAATTGTTCTATCATACTGTTGCAAGATCAATAGAGACGTACATAATATAAGGGAGTTGCTATATCATAAAATTAATCATCTTAATATTACTTTCAAGCTCAGAATTCAGTACTTATCAACTTAAATCTAGAAAACTGGTAAAAATATGATGAACTAGCTTAGTGATTTTCAACCCAAAATTTTACACGGACCCGTCACAATATCTTCTCAAGTATAATTTTTATTATAGACTAGCTGGAGTACCCGTACTTCTTACGGTTTTTGTAATGTTTATTTTGCTGTCAAGTAAATGATAAGTGAGATATTTCAGTTTCAAGGAGAACAGAAAATAATCGTTTCTTTATTCTAAACTCTTTTGAATATATTTTTGATGTTAAGCAATATTCGTTTATCGGTAGCTGCCCCCATAGCTCCCCAAATATATATCTTAATAAAAATTGCGTTGAAGTGAAAAAAAAATCATATACATTTTATAATAGATGTAATTAGAAGTCAATAATAAGTGAGATACATATTTCAAGATTTTAGGTTTACGCTGTACCCTCGTAATTCCCAAATATTCATTAAATCGAAAAGTATTTACAACTAAAAAGATTTGTTTTCTTATTATACACAATTTTTATTACATACATTTTTTGCTGTTAAATCAATAATAGTTTAGTTTTAGGATACCTATCTAAATGAAAAAATGCATGAAAATAAAAGATTTGTTTTCTTATTATAAACAGTTTTTTCATATATAATATTGCTGTTAAGTCAATAATAATTTAAGGAAATCCCCCCGTAGCTCCCTAAATATACATCTAATTGAAAAAATGTATGGAACGAAAAACTACTCTATCATCATACCAAATTAAGTGAAAATATGTCCATCCGTTTTTTCGTGAATCTCGGACAGACTGGAAGACAAAAATTGATTTCTTAGCAGATATTGTCTGAAACGTGTAGAAACCAAATATGAGAGGGAAAATAACAAAACAGATATACAGACCAATTCTGTAACTCAGTTACTATGATTTTAGTAACTAAATTTGTTACTATGAGCAAGGTCAGTTACTATCATGAACAAAAGTCATTATACTTTTTATAATATTTTATCTTGTAGTAACGTTACAACACAGTAATTTTTTACAGAATTGATCTGATAGCGTCCGATTTTATTAATACAGATAATTATAAAATATAGTTTCGATCATTATTTATTACGGCTTCCTTACGTTTTACTAATGTTTCGATACCCTCTCTGTAGAAGTTTCCTGATTATGACTTAAAATAACTGATCAGGTAACCTCGGTGATATTTCGAAATTTGTTATCTTTGAATGTATGTTCCATAAACATAAATAGGTCAAAATCGAAAGGCGCGGGATCAGATAAATACGGTGGATGTGGAATAATTTCACAGTTTAAGGCCCGGTCTTTCCACCTTCAGTTAAAGTTCCAGGTAACTATCTGACAGATAAGGTTATTTGTAACTTCATCTGCTGAATAAATGTCAATACCAGTCAGTGAATCCAATACGTCAGTCTCATTATCGGTTAGATAACTATCCGATAGATACATTTGTATAGAAAGAAGGGATGACATTTACTCAGCAGATGAAGTTACAAATAACCTTATCTGTCAGATAGTTACCTGGAACTTTATCTGAAGGTGGAAAAACCGGGCCTAAGTCATGAATTGTTTCACGGATTATTTTTTCTGAGTGAGGACATGCATTGTCATGATGAAAAAATATTCATTTTCATTTAAATAAATTTGGATGGTATTTCTTTAGTTTCTGATTTGGTTTCAACAATTAGGTTCACTTGAAAGATGTAAAAACGACGCACGAGGGCAAAAAAAAAAACAAAAACAAAAAGATGTAGCATCTAATATTGTTTATATATAGTTGGATATAAAGGTTAAAAACATCAGAATTCTTTTAGTAATATTATTTTGCAATTTTTTTTTATAATAGCAGCGTATAAAATATGTAGTATCTGTCAGTTTCATCTGAAGTATTCCAGTTCATTTTCAGTAATATTTATCCATTTATATCCTTCTTCTTCTTATTCTTCTACCTTTTATTTTAATGACAATTCCCCATTCTTAGATGAAAACTCGTGTATAATATTTTTTCTCATAATAGTACACTTTTTCATTTTATTGTCCGTAATATGGCGCATTCATCTCTGAACCTTTTACTGTAATTTGAATGCAGACAAATATTTAATGATGTAATAGATATTTTTAAAACATTCAAAATATGAAACTTGTGTGACATTTAGCTTAATTCTGAATTGATATATTTGGATTTGAAGAAATCTAAAACCGAATTCAACCTGTTCTAAACAGAAGGGACTCTCCTCTTATTTACATCATTCGCTATAATGTATGTTCATATCTTCTTGCAAAAAATGTTTCTTACACAGCAAATATTACTTAGTACTTTTTCTATTGAGAAGTGACACGTTCGAATACGCTAACTGCTAACTGGTTTCCAAATTATTGTACTAAATATACAGTACAGTTTGAACTTGTTACGTATTGTACTGTTGAATTTTTGTTACAGTGTTTTATGTCGACAGAACTATAAAATCAGAAAATATTGTAGTGTTTTTGGCTATCACTAAAGAAAGGACCAAAATAGGCATCTTTGTTTTTTTTTTACTTTTCCTAAGAAAAATGTACGGAAAGTTAATATTAAGTACAAATTTTCGCAAGATGATTCTGTTGTTGAACGATTAGAGATAGAAACCAACTGTTTGAATTTTTTACTTTTATCTACCTAAATAAAATTGAAGCTCTCCTGAGTTAACAGCTTTTAGATCCATGTAGTTTTGAAAATTTATAAATATTTAATTTTTGAGAGACCGTATCTCAAAAATTACATAAGATAGGGACCTGCGGTTGGAATTTTTGAGATCCCGAGGTCCTAAAGGATTACAGGGCATATGATAAAACAAGCCCCAAACAAACAAAAAAAGTTTTCAAGTTTTATTTAAAATTTTAAAAAGTTCTAATTAAAGATCAATAAAATATAGGGACCTGCGGTTTGAAATTTTGAAATCTACAGACTTTTTTCCACCTTCATAAAAAATATGGCTAAAATATTGCTATATCCTTTGTGAACGCCTTTTTGGTCCGTGTAGTATTTGAAAATTTGTAAATATTTCATTTTCTGGGGCCTTATAACCCAACATTACCATTAAATACGAATCGTCAAACAAAACCTTTGAAAATGTCAAAAATCGAAAAAATAGTAAGGGGTACGCCATACGATTTTTTCGATTTTCGGGCAAAATTTTCTTCCCTCTGATTTACTTCAAAATGTGTATACTTATGTATTTTGAGTTATAAATCTCAAAAATAATCTCCATTACAAGCTACGGTTTACTGTTTTTGAATAAATTTTAAAAAAAGACAGATGTTGGCTATATTTTAAAAAGTACATATTAGAGGGCGTTTTAAATATATTTTTGAAACTCTCCACCCTAAAATTGGTCTATATACAAATTAAAACAAAGCAAATTGCTAAAATTTGCGCCAGAAAATAACGTAGAAAGATGATAGTCACTCACTAGGTATTGAGAAGTGACACACTCAAATAACTGGTGACCAAATTATTGTACTAAATATTGCAGTACATTTTGAACTTATTACGTATATTTTAGTGTTGAATTTCTGTTACTATGTCGACTGAAGTTGTGAAAAACAATTAAAGCAAAACAAATTGTAGTGTCTTTTAAGTGTTTAGGGAGGGGGGGGGGGTTCACCAGGGAGTGCTGCCTGACACGAACCATCTAGTTCCATATTTGAAAACTGCTGACAATCTCACTTTGTTCCATGCATCGGAGTTGAACAAGGATCATACAAAAATTATAGAAGGATATTTTAAACATTGCTAATTAATTTCTTAAATAACAAGAAAGATACAAAAACTAAATTAGTCATTTCAACACATCTAGCTTATTAACAAACGTAACACATTAGTCCGTAATCTTTCAAATATCTTCTGCAAAAAAAATGAGATCATCGTGTATATGTTGATCATAATTTATATATTTTTAATCTTTTACTTCGTACCATTGTTTACCAGGTACAATAATTTATTTTTCTTTATTACATTTATATGTTTCTAATAATTTTGCTATTTTACGGCTTATATAACTGCTATATAGTATAAAATGTCCTTAAATCATTTTTTTATTACAATATTTCTCAATACTATTTTTTTCAAATAATTCTATAGATTAGATCATGCCAATAAATATATTCACTAAAGATTATGTTTCTAGGAAACCGAAAGACGTCACCAGTGAATAAAATTAAATTATAATAATTTTGTTATCACCAATTTGTTCAACGATTTTTTAACACCGATAATTTAAGAAACGCGAAATTTTAAAAATCATTTCCACAAAGTATTGTTATAAAAATAAAACAAATATTCAAAATTTTTAACTTCACTATTTATTGAACCATATACGGATATATGGTTCACGCGGCAGCCTAGATCTCAGATGATCCGCCAAATAAGTATTCTTATCTGGGTACGTATCCGTTTTTACATGGCGGATCTTAAACGGATATCATACAGATAAATTCGAATTAGTTTTCATGTAAGCTTACGTTTAAAAATACCCAAGGTGGAGTAAATATTACTCTGAAGTTTAATGTTTAGACGAGTATCACTACATGCCGGTGGTTTCGGAAGGTCCAGTACAGCGATTCTCAACCTTTTTGATTCTCGAACCCCTAATATTTGTTTTCGCAAACCACTACTTTGAAATCGCACAGGGGGCGCCGTAGAGAATTTTATGTAAAATATTATAGTACTTCAGAATACGATATATATCAATATCAAAATTTTAACATTTAATAAAAAATAAAAAACAATTCTGTTCATCAACCCCTTATCCAGAATAACATATCTCCGAAATGATAAACTTTGCTATATAGATGTCTTGCATTAAATCGACCTTTTTACCGACCGCCAACATATATAAGGGAGGTATTGTGATCATACCGATTTTGACATTTCGAGATTTCGATGGATCTCCACGAATTGAGGTCCCACATAACGTTTTACTATTTTTAGCATGATGTCTGTCGGTCTGTCTGTCCGTCTGTCTGTCTGTCCGTCTGTCTGTGTACACGTGCAGAGCAAATTCGGCTCAAAGGATTTTTATGAAACTTCATATTTAAGCTTATGACATCAATGGCACGAGTTGATCAATGGCACATTAGTATAGAAGCCTCTGCTAATCTCCTTAACAATACCTGAGCTAGTAGCCTTGTGTTTGAAGTGTATAATACAGTTATATAATAGGTAATAGTTGAATTCCATCTAGTTGTTATTATCATAAGGCGCTCGTTTAGATCCAACTTTAGTTATCTTCGAATCTATCTGTAGAATCTTCAGAACTACAAACATCTTCTTTTGTACGGGTCATTTGAAATCGTCATAAGAGTCCCTGTGTGACCCGCGGGTCATACTTTGGCCAGCACTGACCTAGAGCCTACGAAAACCTAAGTGCGACCCTGACCAAATGAACCAAATAAATGTTCTGATTTTAAGTATTTATTTCACGTGGACTGTACATGTTTTTTATGTATTGAAAGTGTTTACTTTCGTCCCATTATAACGGGAAAAGGAAAAGTAGCGCCAGATAACAATGGTGACATTGAATATATAATATGTGAATCAAAATACACACTATCAAATAATACCGAAATCAAATTAGTTTCGATCATAAATCTTTGTTAGAAATTAATTATATCACACTTTAAGAAACGGTATATGAATCATTTTATTATTGCAGCAAATATTTAACCCTTTCATCCTTGAATGTAAATAATGATTTTATGATTAAATGGGATTTTGCTAACAAAATAAAATAATTTGTCAGGACTAGGAGGGGGAAGGTGGTGCTTATGTCTATCAATAGGTTTTTAGTATAGTATCTAGATCAGGAGTTCCAAACGGGGTCCGTATTGACCCCCTGGGGGTCAACTAAATTTAAAAGGGGTCAATGATGATCAAGGGATCGAATGGGGATCAATATACACCGGCGACTGGATTTCAAGTTTAAATTGGTAAATAATATAAAAATATTGCAAGTAATTAATTATTATTGTCCGGGCACTTATATGGCCAATCCGTCCCTGGGTTCAAAACTGGTATTATGCGAATCATTTTAGGTAGATTCTAGCGGACAATTCTCCCTTCATAAGCTCGTATCGGCTTCCTTTTTCATTTTCATTCTCATTCCTCTGTTACTAAGTGTTAGGGGACCATCCGTCCCGGTTTTCGGTCAATTGTCCCGGTGTCCCGAAGACTGTCCTCGGGACGCCCGATTGTCCCGGTTTTTGAAACTCTTTGCTTTTTTTTTGCTCTTCACGTTGAATTTTGGGAGGTGAGGACCTTTTTTTATTTTTTTTTTTTGCTCTTCACTTTGAATTTGAGAGGAAACAAAGCCCTTCTTTTTTTTTCCTGTGTCTCGGTTTCCAATTGATGATGTTCTTTTGGGAATTTTAATAAGCACAGACTGAAGCAAAAAAATACCGGGTGAATTATTTAAGGAACAACATACATGTTTCACTTATAATGTTAATGAAGTGAGTTATTTCATTTGCAACATAACAAATTATGAAAGCAAGCTCATATCCATGGCAACAGATATGCAGTGTTGATTAGATATAATAGTTATTTGACAAGTTCCTAGACGGCTAAAAAATAGTTAATTAGAAACAATAAATGAATTACTATTAGTTTGTTTCTATTTACATACAAACCAAAATAATAATGTCCTTAGTAGCTAAGTCCAAAAAATATCTAAAAAATTAATATTTTGTCTTTTCAATGGATACGATAAGCATTTGTTTTATGGCTATGTTGCTTTTGAAATAACTCACTTCATTGACATTATATGTGAAACATGTATGTTGCTCCTTAAATAATTCACCCGGTATATAAATTGCAGTGCCTAATTAAGAAAAAATACACCTACATGTTTTAAACAAAATAACAAAAACGATTTACCCAGAAGCGAGATTATAGTCTCGCGAGATTAGAGTCTATAAATGATTCCAAAATAAAAATGTCTTAAAACTGCTATTATTTTCGCAGGGTTCTATAGAGTAACTGTGCAAAATTTGGTGTAGATAAACAAACAGAGAGACCTTCGTTTTTATACCTAAGATAAAATCATCGTAATACAACAGCATGGTGCAAGATTTTTGGACAGAATGCTTTATATGCAGTGAAAAAAAAACACTTTTATCTCATTAAATAAGCCTCACTTCAAAATCAATCGTTTGTAAAGAGACTCAAAATTTCGTACTGGTACACTTTATACGTTTAGTTTAGGTTTTAAGCGTTTTGAACTATTAATGGTGCATATGTGTACCATTCGGGACGAAAGAGTTTATTTAAACTCTTTCGTTTATAATTTAATAAACTGTGCAAATTTCCAAACATTGATTCGAATTCCTGATTATAGTGTAAAGATAACAAAATATCACGAGTCAACTCAAACGTATGATTAGATTAGATTGTTTATTTCCTAAAATGTTCATTCTAAACAACAAGAACAATTTTAATACAACTTATACTTTATTTCGCAGAAGTACCTATTGTCGGCCTTTGTAGCGTAGAGATAGTGCTCCTGCTTCACGAGCCAAAGGACCCGGGTTCAAATCCCGTTCAGGGCATGGATGTTTATAAGCAACAGTGTATTATAATAGACGCTCGATTATTTGAACAAATAAAAACATAAAATCAAATTATTCAAATAATCGAAAGTATTTAGTTAATAATAACAATAATAATATAATTTATTAACAGCCTTGCCGACAATAAAAAACCAGATGCATACAAATTAAACAAACAAAATAAAGTATACAAAATTGAACAAAAACAAAAAAGAAAGAACATACCTTCAAAGTGTTTGAATTTATCCGCAATAATACTATACAATCATTACATTATTAGAAACAACGTTTTGTTAACACATTTTTACAAAATGATGTGACATATTAATGCGGCAATAGGGGATAGGCATGATTTTTTTAATTTTTTTTATTATATTCCTCTTGTTGCATATAAACATAAAAAACAGTTTTTATTTTTTTTTTCTTATTTTGAAGGCTTAAAAAATCATAAATGTATGTAGCGCGCGAAAACGACGTGTGAAGTCATACCCCTTCTAACTGACGCATGACACTACTAACTTACCCAGCGTACATAGTCTGTTGTGAACTTATTTGTTTGTATAACTTTTATAGGTTATGTAAAGTTAGAGTGATTTTAATTAAAATAAAGTTTAATTCTATAAAAACAATTTATACATGTTTACCGAATTAAATTTTATATTAAAATATATAAAATATGGAAGATCCAGGCCCCAGTACTTCGAAACATTATCGAAAATATTGTTCAGTACCGATGTGCACAATTAGTTCAACTAGAAATCCAAAAAAAACAATTTATATCATTACCTGATGGCGAAAAACAACAGAAAAGGCGAAATTTGTGGCTGGAAGCTATGGGGCGAAATAAAACCGATATTTCAGAAAAAAGTAAATTTTATGTTGTGTGCATAAATGCATCAATGTTGGGTAAATTATCACTCTGAGCCCTAACAAAATCTTTATCTGCCATTTTAATAATAAATGCGTGAAAAATTGTTTAAAAACAAATACAAAACTCTCGACCAATACAATATACACACGTGTAAAGATTATGTTGTAGCTGTACCTGTGACGTGAAACCCCTATCGTTTGACGTCACACTCAGTCGTTTTTACTCGGCAACCTTCGCGGCGTGGTCGGCTTATTTCAAATTTACAATATTTTAATTAAAAAATTTGGCTATAATATTAATTAAAATGTGATTTTTGTTTTGTTGGGTGATATAACTTACATTAACATATCAAAATAATGTAGTTTTCAGGAAATACAAATTTTATGCGTATCTCCTATTCTGTGGCAAACCTGTACACTTACAGGCAAAATCTATAAGAAACTGTCCATAACACATAAAACAACTCCTTAGATAAGATTTGCCACAGAATTGCGGCATAAATTTGTTGAAGAACAGCTGACCATTTCATTTCAAAAATGTTATCACAAGTAATGCAGTTTTAATGTTATTACTTATTACACTTTTATAATACAATTAAAATATTGCGTTATTTATTTATAAATTTTTTAACAGCTAAACTTTTTGTCAATGCCTTTTGCCCTGCATTTTCAGAAAACGAGTAAGACATCAATATCGAAAATATTTTTCTCCAATGAATAAGTCTTATTAAATGCTTCTACAGCCTCCAATGAACTTATTTCATTAACTATTTGTTCATTACTATTTCGAGTCTTCACTTATTATCATCACACAGAACTCTGTAGAACCTAATTATAGAGCAATTCTGGTCAAATCTATAAGCTTACAGACAGAATCTGTAAGAAACTGTGCATAATAACACATAAAACTACTCCTTAGATACGATCGTCTGTAGCTTACATATTTGCCCAGAAATTATCAGTTAAATTTTGAGTTCACTATAGTTATGATGACTATAAGTCCTTTATTACAGAATCACTAAGACATCACGAGAAGTTAAGGAATTCGAATAAATCCTACGGCGAGAAATTTTGTTGTGGACGATTGTTGAAAAAAAATGTTAATTTTATTTGAAATAGAAAAAATTTGTATATTGATGATGGTGAATTATTTAATGAAATTTGCTTTATTAAAAATTATATTCCTAATGAAATGCTTGAGAAATAGCGACAAAATGATGAAATAACCTGCCATTATAAATGAGTTGAAATATTTAAATATACTATGGATAACCAAATATCTTTCGAATATATTTTAAGTATTTTGAATTTGACTGAGCGAATATTTTCAATAATAAACTATAAGTACATGGAATAGCGAAAAATTCATCTAAAAACTAAAACATCAATAAATCTATACCAATTATAATTATGACATGAATTGTAACAACTTTCTGAATTTTTAAAAGATAAACTTCATATTTAAAAGAAAAGTACAAGCTATTCCAAATGATTATGTGGAACTAAATGGAAATTTCGTTATTTTAGGTTGTCACGAAAAGGGACCTTGCTTGGGTTATTTCATGTTTCAGGTTTGGTATGTGAAAATTTAAAATTCCAACAGTGAAACCATAGAAACGAATGACATATGTCAAAAAGTTTTATACATTTTTCCATATTTTGAAGACAAGAAAGTAATGAGAAATTTTTATTAAGAATGACAAAAATTAAAATGCAATGAAAAAGACATTTTATAATGACAATCAATCTAGAATTTGCAATGTATGATTTACAAAGCTTAAACAAAATTATCAAAAGTCCGAATTAATAGATGAAAATGACTATGGTCTATTTCAAAGTAGAAAAAAGTAGATAGCGCTGCGAACCGAGAATTTTCTCCATAAAATCTACGCCAAGAATATAAATAAAAGTCTAAATATGTAAATAATAACAAAATATATGAGAAAAATTAAATAATATAAATAATATATATTTCCAATGTACGACACTGAACATCTGTCAACTTGGACTAAAAACAATATTTTTACAGTGTAATAGGTATGACGATCTAAACCAATCCGAAGCAAGGACAAACAGCTCCTATCTTCTTACACACATTTTTCTACTTTGAAATAGACCATAGATTACAAAATCTAGTTCCGCCTAAACATTTGGAATAGCCAATACTTTTATATGAAAAATACCAACATTTAACATCAAGTTGCCTTTATACTTTGCATAAAATTTTATTTTTGTTATTTTTATAAGAAAATCATTTTGGTATATATTGATCTTAATTTCGTTCTTGAGTCTTTATTTATAAAATAATAAATACAAACTGTTTTTTTGTTTTTATTAACTTTTTACCGACCGCCAACATACATAAATAAGGGAGGTATTGTGATCATACCGATTTTGACATTTCGAGATTTCGATGGATCTCCACGAAATGACGTCCCTACATAACGTTTTGACTATTTTTAGCATGATGTCGGTCGGTCTGTCTGTCGGTCCGTGTAAACGTGAGAGGCTAAAAGGATTTTTATGAAACTTCATATTTAAGCTTTTGACATCAATGGCACAAGTTGATCAACTTTTGGTAAAAATCGGTTAACTAGAAATGGGAGTTTACTCGTTTATTCTAAGATTTTTGCGAATATTTCACAACAGAGTAATATTTCGAAAAAAAAAAAATTTAATAAAAGTTGCTATAAAAGCAATAACTAACAACTTTTATTTGAGACATTTTTTGATAAAGCAGTATAAATTAAACAAGTACTTTGAGATAGCGGTCGGTCCTGTGGTGGCCACAGCTGATTTTTTCAGATTACCTTTATTTTTTCTAAAAAAAAAAATATGGTGACTATTTTTGCTGATTCATTTAACGGATTATGCACATAACCGAGTGTGTTTAATCTGGATTCTTCCCAATTTAGTTATTTTTATTTAATTTCAAAAAAATACCGGTCCGCGATTGATTTGAATTAAAAAATATCTTAGTAACCCAAGTTTGAAAATACTGACTTAAAGCAAGTATTATATTTATTTATATTTCCTTTTTTATCGTAGAGTTTATGTGTTATTTACATTTTTTTTTTCTCGGAGTAAATATTAAACTTTTTAGAACTGATTTTTTATTTCCATATAAATCCTGCGTCACACACAAATAGTTAAGCCTCTTTTGTCAGCAAAAAATTGCAGACTTGAATATACATCCTGCCATGGCCCCAAGTTAACTCTAAAATAATTTCGCATAAGCTGAAGAGGGCTCACGTTTTCTATAGACTAAAATGAACGTCCCCTGCAGGTGTAAACCATTAAAAATCCAATAAAAAGGTATTGTTTTTAACAGAAAAATCAGAACGTTGAAACTCTGGAATATGGAAAGGTAGAAACTGGCAGTTTGGATACTTAATTTAGTAAAATATACTGCTGTGTCAACAAATTTTATATGCTGAGGTGGTTGATTAAATGGTCATAGGAACGGTAATAGTGTTTCTAGGTGCATTAATAAACTAGTAATAATTCACACACACCTATATGACGTTCTCGCCTCGATTCGACCGGGAAAACCTTGACCCATTATTTACACGAGTTTAGGAACTCAGATGTTTGGGTTTTAGTCTCTTTTACAGCTCGTCTTCGTAACGAATAGCGACAGAAACATGTACAAAATATCTAACATATTCCGAGAAAATTCCCTACGAGTTTCGTACTCCCTGATCCGTGACAAGGGAGGCATGAGAACGACAGTGACAGACACGGAGAGACATCACGATCACGAGATCTCTGGCATCAGTAGGGGCTCCAGTACTACGCCTATATGCGCTGTCAGCTGCGACTTGCGAAAACGGCGCTCCGCGCTCTGTTGTGAAAGAGAATTCCGCGATTCGATACAGAATAATTAAACCCAGGGAAAAGTAAAGTGAATACATTACAAAGTCATGTAGATCACTTCTTATGCAAATAGTTAACCATGTGTTATTGATTTTTATTCAATACGTCCTTGCAAAACAACAAACTTTCGCTCGACTTTAAAACTATCGTGTTATAAGACAGAAACGAACACAGTTCAACTATGAAAACGCTGTTTCTCTTGCCAATTAATATGAAACTAGTTTCTGCTGCCTGTTTACTCAATTCTAGAAACGTCAGTTTTACGCAATTCACAAATATAGGTTATGTTGTGATACACATACTGTTCGATTAGCGAGTAACAGCTGTGCATGGCGGTATAATTCAGGAATGAATCAACACAATGAATAAAATAGAATCATGAACTCACCGAAATATGAAGTCTTGCGAAATTGGCAAATGGCAAACCCACTTTCTATAAAACACTTTCCACCAGTCTGGTGACACTTACACAATTTAAAACTCAATATTTTCTGTTGCATATTTTATTGTACACTTAAATAAACATATTTACAGCATAAAATTAAAACATGCAGTCGCGTGTCAAAATTTAATCACGAAAACATTGTAAACAATGCGGATCAGTGCGCAAAAGACAACCTCATAGACTGTCAGCTGCGGACTGACAGTTCAATGCGTGTGAACAGCTAAGCAGACTGCTGGTAACTAAACAACGAGTTCAAGCTATACACGCCAGTTGGCAGCAGACGACATGCGCACAAACGCCGCTCGTTTCAAACCACTAAAATGGGGACACGAGCAACATCAGTCGCAGATTCTATACAAGTTTTTATTTTATCATTTATATTACAAACATGTAAGAACTTAAACAGACTTAATAATTTACATACGGTTTCGTCTTCTAAATAATTTGCGGCTAGTAGACCAAAATGAACGAAAAAAGTTTGAAGTTGCACTAAAAGCAGCATACAATTGAGAATAGAGTATGTTATTTCGTTTTCTTGTGGTTTGAGGTACATCTTCATCTTCATCTGACGAAGTATCATATGCATAGTCTACGGGTGTCGTATTTGGTGGACAAATACAAACACTTAAGTCCTCAGCATCGCCTTGCGCTTGCATTCTGTCGTTTGTTGTGTATAGATTTCGTTTCTTTCTATTATTGACAACAAACTTTCCTCTATCTTTTGAAGATAACTCATTTCTTTTCAGATACTCTTCGTAATCGTATGAATCTTGATAGGAATTGTTTAAAGCATTGTCTGATATATTTTCAAGTGAAAAAGCTGAGATCTCTTGGAATTCGTATATAGAGGAGCATTCGCACATTTTGTTTGAGAGTCTATAATCACCAGCATCACTACATCTGTCCGGGGTTCTGTCATAAATCGGAGTATTCTCATCAAAACTCTCAGCTGAATAATGTCTTTCGCTCTCTGGTGTAGAATGCACCTCTATGCTCGGCATTGTTATTTCGGAATAATATATACAACCAGGAGAATGTACATAACTATTAACATCAGTGATTTTATCTGCTGTATTTTTTTCTGGATAACTACGATTCACCAAATCTATATCATCACACTCAACAATGGTAGAAGAATCGAAATAAAAATTATCCTTTTTCTCAATTTCATACTTTATTCTAGCATCCGGTGAAAAATCATTTGATTTTTCTTGGTTAAGTTTCATGGATTCAACATCAAAATCATTATTTTCATCCATAGATTCTCGATAGCTATAGTCATTTTCTTCTGGAGCAAAATTATCCTTAATTCCCTCTCCACCGTATTCATTATCACTATCATCCTCTACCCTTTGTTTTCCTTCTATGTGGTGAACTATCGAATACTTTTTTATGTAACTTCTTTCAGCCCATTTTCTATTCATTTCTATTTCTTCCTCGGAATCAACCGTCATGTTTATTGGTTCAACGCTACCGAAGATACCACGATTTTTTAATTGATTTTTAATGAAAGAGATATTATCATCTAGATGTTTCTTTTCTGGAGATTTTCCTCTTTTAAAGTCATCTACTTGTTCTGGAGGGAGTGGTAGTTGGTTGAGGAGTGTTTTAATGACGAAGGAACGACGGGAAGAGGTCGGGGTCAATGGAGGAGCTAGAAAAATAGATGCAGATTATTAGTGATGATCACTCTTAGAGCGAATGCTTGATTTAACAAAAAGCAGGCACTGGGAAAAGATTTGTTGCTAAAAATGAGATTTCAATTCACGTCAATGTATTAATATATTACTTTTACAATGTAATACATCACTTAGATTTTTTCAGATTCTTATTTAAAGCATTTAAGTTTCTGCTCTAAAAAATTGATTATTAAATTATTTTATAAAATACTAACTGGCGTGTCTGTTGTCTTTCCCAACTTTCATCTCTCCCTCTGCCTCTCGACTTTCGTGCCTATAAAGCACCTGAATGTTTTTTATTTTCATATAAATTTAACGTTTTTATTGATTTTAATTATTTAATAATTTCAGGCCACCACAGAACCGATTGTTGCCACAGAATGCGTAATCAAATAAAATACCTTTTAACATGTCTTAAAATTTTGAAACTATTGGCTATTCCAAACGTTTATTTATTTTATTTATTTATTTATAACAATTTTGGCCACACAACAGGTATAAACCCTATAATAGTGTGGCACTAGAAACAAATTTACAAAATAATTAAAACAGTACTATAATGAAAAAAATATATACAAAAGGTTTATACTTATCCACTAAAAGAATTAATGACAATTTTTTTAATTGTTACGTGGGTACATGAGTATATATCGGGAAAATTATTAATCTTAATAAATTTATTCAAATTTAATGATGTACAATTAATCGGGGCATTATATGCAGAATTAGTTCTATTATTAGAATAAGAATTCAGTACTTCTAATATTGTAAGAGGGAACATGAATATTAAATTTACTTAAAAGATTAGGGATATTTACTTAAAAGATAGGGAATTAAAAATCTTGTAAGAAAAACTGATATCTAAAATAATTCTTCTATTTTCTAATTACAGAAGTCATAAGTTAATATTAGTGAATCTAATATTGATATATTTTAAAAATCTTTTTTGTACATTTTCAATGTGATTGATGTATACAAGATACTGTGGAGACCAACTAAAAGTCTCAATTTTTTCATACTTATATGCAACGTTTTCATGGTAATAATAAATAATATCTCTGTGAGAAAATATTAGGCCAAGTAATTTCTACTCTGCTGCTAGAATGTATTTTATACAAGTACTTCGTGATGGTGGTGGGTCCTGTGGTGGCCATGTTGTCAATATGTATGAAAAATATTAATTTCTGATCAAATGTTATTCCCAGATCTTTAACAAAAGAGATGACATCTGCATTAATATTATAATTAAATTTTATTATATTTCTGTTTCTAGTAAATGATATTTTTGAACATTTTGAAATATTTATATTTAATTTATTTAGCTGTAAGTACTCGGATAGTCTATTTGGATCAGATTGAATTTCGTTAAAATCATTGAGATTTAAAATGTGCAGAAATATGTTTAAATCGTCGGCATAAAGAAGAAAGTTACATTTATTAAAGCACATATTTTTAGGCAGAACTAACTTTTTTTTCATTTTTGTAAGTTGACATGAGCTCTCCTTTTATGGTTTGAAGTAGGCTTTTGCTAAACAAAATTATCAAAAGCCACACTTAGTCTGTAAAAGTAACTAGAATTTAAAATCTAGTTCCGCCTAAACCAAAGAAAGACTTAATATTATTTTCTTTTTAATAAGAACTGTTTGCGTATCCTATCTACGCATAGCATTCCCCGCATTCGTTTTACAAACTAATTCCTTCTCTGATCATATTCCGACGTTATCAGTCAGTCTGATGTTGCTAGCGGAGGTAGACGATATTGTGCGGCAATGTAATATCAATCTTGTCCATTACTAATCTCGCTGCTCGCGAAGTACTCGCTATGAGTCGGTTTTAAAATGCAAAACACACTCGTCCTGCCAAAATACACCGGCAACTAGTTGAAGGGTATGGGGCAGGTGTGATGAATGACGGAAATATGCGAAAGTTGTATCGTTTATTTAATGGTGGAAGAACAAATATCAACGATAATGCCCAGCCGCATACTACTGCCACAACGCAAGCGTTGCTAGAGAAGTTTAACCGGGAATGTCTAGATCAGTGTTTCTCACCTGAAAACGTACCGCGGACCAGTAAAATATTTAATTTTCTACCACGGACCCCTAAATATAAATGTATTATTAAACAAATTGTGTATGTGAACTCTATATATATCTTAGTAATAAAAAATCACTGAAAAATGAACAAAATACACAGAAATGAACAAAAGATAAAAAAAATTAACAAAAAATCTCAAAAATTATAATTTATCAGCCTTGCGCGGACCACTAAAATTTTGCTAAGGACCACTAGTGGTCCGCGGACCACCGGTTGAGAAACACTGGTCTAGATCACCCATCTTATAGGACCTGGCTCCTTCCGACTCACCTCTTTACAAAATTGAAGGGAATTTGAAGCGAAAAATTGATGCAAATAGATGATGACATCAATGACAATGTCAATGGTTGGTTTAATGAACTGGCGGCCGACTTCTACGACGAGGGGGTCGTTAAACTCATCGCCCGTTCGGAAAAATGCCCGGAACGGGGATTATGTCGAAAAATAGTGAAAGGATGTTGGTTATGTATAAAAAAAAAATTGAAAAAACGTTTTGTTTACTTTTAAACCAGAAAGGTTCTTATTTAAAATACCACCAAAATACCAAAATATGTATATACATGCACACAAACCAACTAATTTGTATATTAGTATAGAAGTATAAATTAATTGTTCATATTGAAGATAAAATCAAATTGTAACAAATTATCAAATAGAGTTGTTTGCAAAACAAGGTCCCATTTAGTCAGGAATCAAATTAAAACGCAATTCAACAAAACAGTAGGTACATACTTAAAATTTGTATCACACAATTGTATAAATACAACTGATAAATTAGCTGTGTAGTCAAAATTAGTTTATAAACTTAAATGATTTAATTTAAATATGTAAATTATATATTTATAGAAAACTCCGGTAGAGGGACAGTTATAGGAGTAGGGGTGGTAATAAAAACAAAGTGAGCATATGCATTTATTAGTATAATACACAAAGTAAACATGTACGCTGCATACTGTAATTGCTGTTTTGGGACAAACATTTGTTATCTGTTTTGTGCTGCCCGTGTTATTCATTTATATTCATAGTTATTCTACCTAAAACACCTTTATTCATAGCGAAGAAAAATGAAAGAAGAACTAAGAAAAGGTTATTGGTTACAGTGTTTCTCAAACGTTTCCTTTGACACATTTTAGGGCTACTGATAATTTGGCGGTACTATTGTTCAATAGAATATTATTAATACTAGCTGATATGCCCGTACTTCATACGTTTTTTACAGGGTGTTTTAGGGAAATGTTTAAGCATTGTTTACTTCACAAATAAAAATATTAAATTGGAAAAACAATTGACTATTAAATAAATGAGTTATTAAAAAAATATTTTTTAATGTAATTGGTGTATTTTATGGTGCAATTATGTGGCAAATCTATTGCGGTAATTCTGTGGCAAATCTATAAGCTACAGACGATCGTATCTAAGGAGTTGTTTTATATGTTGTTATTGACAGTTTCTTATAGATTTTTGCGGCAATTCTGTGGCAAACCTGTACGCTTACAGACAAAACCTATAAGAAACTGTCCATAACAACACATAAAACAACTCTTTAGATACGATCGTCTGTAGCTTACAGATCTGCCACAGAATTGCTGCATTTGTCTGTAAGCTTACAGGTTTGCCACAGACTTGCCGCATAAAAGCTACAGATGATCGTATCTAAGCAGAGCCGTAGCAACGCCCTGGCATCGGAGCAAATGCCAGGGGCGCGAGGACTTATGAGAGGCGCCATGGTGTTTTTTTTTTTTTTTTTGTATTTGGTCATCAATTGTATTTTAGAAGTCAGGACCCTATATATACTCTTTTACCGACCGCCAACATATGTAAGGGAGCTATTGTGATCATATCGATTTTGACATTTCCAGATATTGATGGATCTCCATGAATTGAGGTCCCTACATAACGTTTTGACTATTATTAGCATGATGTCTGTCGGTCTGTCGGTCCGTCTGTCCGTCCGTCCGTCCATCCGTCCGTCCATCCGTCCGTCTGTCCGTCTGTCCGTCTGTCCGTCTGTCCGTCTGTCCGTCTGTCCGTCTGTCCGTCTGTCCGTCTGTCCGTCTGTCCGTCTGTCCGTCTGTCCGTCTGTCCGTCTGTTCATCTGTCCGTCTGTCTGTGTACACATGCAAAGCAAATTCGGCTAGAAGGATTTTTATTAAACTTCATATTTAAGCTCTTGACATCAAATGCACGAATTATTCAACATTTGGTAAAAATCGGTTGACTAAAATTGGGAGTTTACTCGTCTCGATTTTAAGAATTTTGCGAATATGTAACAACAGAAAAATATTTCGAAAAAATTTAGTTAACAAAAGTTGCTATAAAAGCAATAACTAACAACTTTTATTTGAAATATTTTTTGATTAAACGAAAAAATGTTGAAATTTTTTTCGAAATTTTAAGTATCTAAACTTGTATGTAACGTTTCCATGGACGTGATAAATAATATCTCTGTTAGAAAATATTAGGCCAAGTTATTTCTACTCTGCTGCTAGAATGTATTTTATACAAGTACTTTATGATGGCGGTCGGTCCTGTGGTGGCCACAGCTGATTTTTTTTATGTAAATTTACAAATTTCATTTTTCGTGACTCATATCTCAAGAACCAAAAAAAAAGATAAATATGCGGTTGGAATTTTTGGAATATTGGGTTCCAAAAGGGCCATATTTAAAAACAAATCCCGATTTTTTTTGTAATACTTTAATATTTTCGAAATTATTTCCAAAAATTATAACTTGAAAATGAGAAATATTAGAAAATTGCAGATTGATTTTTTTAAATCTACCAAGCTTGTTTAGTTCAATTAAAAGGTGAGACCTTAATAACCCAATTTTTTAATAAAAATAAGAACATCAAACAAAATCCTTAAAAATGGCCAAAAATCGAAAATATCCTAAAGGATTGGGTCTCAGGTTATATTAACGGATAATATTTTTTTTTTTTTCGTTTTTTATTCTGCTATTGAAGATGGCTACTTCGTTGCGGACATGTATGTTTGATAACATAACAACAGAAAAATATTTCGAAAAAATTTAGTTAACAAAAGTTGCTACAAAAGCAATAACTAACAACTTTTATTTGAAATATTTTTTGATTAAACGAAAAAATGACGAAAATTTTTTCGAAATTTTATGTATCTAAACTTATATGTAACGTTTCCATGGACGTGATAAATAATATCTCTGTTAGAAAATATTAGGCCAAGTTATTTCTACTCTGCTGCTAGAATGTATTTTATACAAGTACTTTATGATGACGGTAGGTCCTGTGGTGGCCACAGCTGATTTTTTTTATGTAAATTTACAAATTTTATTTTTCGTGACTCATATCTCAAGAACCAAAAAAAAGATAAATTTGCGGTTGCAATTTTTGGAATATTGGGTTCCAAAAGGGCCATATTTAAAAACAAATCCCAATTTTTTTTTGTAATACTTTAATATTTTCGAAATTGTTGAAACTTGAAAATGAGAAATATTAGAAAATTGCAGATTGATTTTTTTAAATCTACCAAGCTTGTTTAGTTCAATTAAAAGGTGAGACCTTAATAACCCAATTTTTTAATAAAAATAAGAACATCAAACAAAATCCTTAAAAATGGACATAAATCGAAAATATCCTAAAGGATTGGGTCTCAGGTTATATTAACTGATAATATTTTTTTTTTCGTTTTTTATTCAAATACTGAAGATGGCTACTTCGTTGCGGACATGTATGTTTGGTGACAATAAAATTAGTTGTGAAATAGAGAATCTATTTAAGTCTATCCTAAACTTCACGTTAACTCACAATTAATATTTAATTGTTTATACATATATTTTTAGTCATAGGTTTGAAAAATAACCTCAATTATAAGTTGCGGAACACCTTTTTTATAGTTAAAAAAAAAAACGAAAACAATTGGTTACCTACAATGGCATTGGCTACATAATCTACAAAGCTTCTAAAAGTAAACAGGTATCATACCACCTTTTTAACTTGATCACTCTTTTGATATTTTGTTTTTTTTTTATTCTAATTTGTAGCGAACCACTTACATTTCATAGACATCAATAATATGTCTCTGATGTAGCGAATTACCAACGTTCCCATTATTTATTGGTAGAATACATTTTAATATTTTGTTATGGATTTGTTTTACAACATCTAGTTTACAGATATAGCAAGTTTAAGTGTATGTAACACCCTCAAGCAGGTAAAGGAATATAAATTCTTAACCAGGGCGTTATTTAATGAAGAAATTTCAATAAACCGGCGTTGGTAACAATCTTCCTACGTGTGGCATCAACAAGTGCCAAAACATGAGCTAATAGTTCTACCCTAACACGTAGTATTAATAAAGACTCGCTTAAGTTGCGTATACAATCTATAAGTCGGTGTTAAAATGCATTAATATAGCTAAAATGAACTACGGTGCTACTAAAACCTATGCCATTAGGTTAGCTTAAATTACCAAAATTTTAGTAACAGCACTAATTACGATTAAAAATATTCTTAAGTAAACCCTACTTTAAATTAACTATCTTTCTAATAAAAATTAGGTGTAGGTTACCTACGGAAGTTTTGCCAATTTTTTTAGCAAAATTAGACCGGGACAATTTTTAGGGTATCGGTGATTGATATATTACTTGCCGTATATCGTCGATTTTGGCCACTCACTAGTTACCAAATTACTTAGCTAATCTAAACTAAACTTAATTGTTATTATCTACATTATAAATTAAACAAACCTATATTTTCTGCTCCGACACTCTCTTCTTCTCCATTTTGTGACGCCATTTTGGGTGCAAACAAACAGTTTGACTACCACTGAACTATGTATTGATTAATAATTGCTTATCTTGTAAATGTTTCATATTATTTTGCTCTATATTTGAAGCGATTTTAGTAATATTGCAAAATTCTACGAGTCGAAATAAAATTCACTTCTGTCAATTAAACAACTTAATAGTTGCCATAGAAACTTATGAATTAAATGAAAAAATTTATTAAAATTTTAAATTTATTAATTGCAAATTATTCAAAATCAAAAAATTTTAAAATAGAATTTAAGCCGCAATTCCCTTGACCTCTGTGTTATTGAACCAAGATTTCTTTCCAGCATCACAAAGTTCAGGTTTATTACGGCTTAGTACTGTTTAGACTTTTGAATGGCTCCAAAGCATGAACTTTAAGGAAATTTGATTGACAAGATTTAACAACCACTCGGGAAAATTCCGCATATAGTTGCACATGTAAGAATCGCTGGCCACGTGAAGCGTTTGATCTTGTGAATTTATTTATTATGTTTTCTCCGTGATTACTCATGATCTATAAATCGCAGGCATATAGATCAACAGACAGCAAATGTGTAAATTTTAGACCAAACTCAAAAGTGACCATTTATTTGTGATCTAAGGCTAAAAATAAAAAATTTAAAAATTAAAAAAGTCCTCTAAAATTTTGTTCAATATATTTTAGACTCCGATTTTAGCCAAAATATAGCTTTAAGCAAGTTTTGGGGTGAGGATTACGAATTTCTTTTATAAAAAATTCTTTTTTTCATAATTTTTAGAGTTAAAACCGATTTGGATCAGTTTTTTGCCTATAATTCCAAAACTTGAGCCCAAATTTCAAAATGAACCAAATTTTGTTGACCTATGACCAAAAATACATGTTTGTAGCCATTTTCAATAAAACCGGGGGCAAAATTGTTTTGCTTTAAAATCACGATTTTTTAAGGTCAACCACTTTTTGGCCATTTTCTAGGGTTTTAGATTACTGCTCATACAAAACTTAATAAATGGTTTATTAGAGCCCAATTTTTTTTTTAGACTAAACAATGTAGCAAAATTTTAAAAAGTCCAACCGCAGATTTCTATCCCTAACCATTTTTTAATAAAGATTTTATAAAAAAAAATTTTTTTTGTTTCAAAATATGGTGACAAGCCCATTAAGATCTCAAAATTTCAAAAATTTCTATAAATCACGTCAAATTAAAATTTGTCATAATTTTAAAATACCCAAAACGAATAAGGCCTCAATTTTTTTCTAGTCTAAATAAACTACCCAGCAAACATTTTTATACGGGCCAGTACTGGTAAAGCACATACTCCCCGGCATTGAAAGTAATGGGCCAGTACCCCGGTGTCCCCGGGGCCGTTACTGGCCCATTGATGTATCAGTTGCTGGCCCAGCAACGGTAAAGTGCAACATAATCGCATTAGTTGCAAGATTTATTTCTGATGGTTTTAAGTAAAAAGTATGAGTGAAGAAGAGTGCTTATAAAATGCTGGTAAAGTACTTCGTATAGGCGGAATGCGAAATACAAATGTGAAGTACATTATTAATACTGGCGTTGCACTTACTTTTGGTGCCAGTAATTTACCAGCATAAAAGCAGTTTGCCAGCATTCGGCCGTTAGTTGAATGTTTGCTGGGTACGGATGATCATGAAATTTCAACCGCAGGTCGCTGTTTCTAACCGTTTTTGATTTGTGCTTTTTTTAATAAATTTAAAGGAAGATTGTAGTTTTAGGATGTCCCCCCGTAACTCCACAAATAATCATCTAATTGAAAAAAAAAAGGTTTGTTTTCTTTAATATTTTATTTATATATTTTTTTCTGTTAAGTCAATAATAAAGAAGATATTTTAAGTCCTTTAATAAACAGTTTTAACCCCGAGACACCCCCCTAGAATAAAATTTTTGATATGTCTTACAGCCTATCTTCGAATCCTGGTTTCACTCTATCATCATAACAAATTACGTGAAAATATGTTTAGCCGTTTTTGCGTGAATCTCGGACAGACACACAGACAAAAATTATTTTTTGTGTGGATATTGTCTTATAATCATATGAAACGTGTAGAAACCAAATATGAAACTGAAAAAATAAAAATAAACAGATATGGCTTGCAATTTTATTAATATAGATAGATACGCAAAGCAATATGAAGGAATTTTGTTCGTTAATCCAAAAGTCAACCCGTCTAACATTGTCCGGAAAGACAGAGAGGAAGCTACTGTTTTACATTTTATTACAAATTTATATTTTATAATTCATGTCCAGTTTTAACGTTCTACCACTTACTAAATTAAACGTCTCCCGGGCAAAACTGTATTAAATTGATTACTTGAAATTCTAGATGAACTCGTAACATAATTTTCAGTTTTCGAGCTGTGAAAACCGCATCATTAGATATAAGTATAAATTTTCCTGAAAATTAATTTAATATTATTCATGCGTTCCAGCATTTCATGTTTCTAGTTGTAATAATCGAGTCCGGGAGTTCGAATTCATTATCCCCGACAATTCTGAACATACAAACGTTAGTTCAACACCACATCCGCCTGAACTCAATACGAACATGTTATTTTACGATTCAATCCCGAACATGTATTCACATATTACAGACAAAACATATAGGGTCAATGGAAAAAATTGATAATTACTAAAAGACAAGTTATTATGCGATGGTGAATTCAACAAGTCATTGGTAAAATTCTAATGCAAGTCTACAGATTCTTACTGGGTTCTTTCTTAAGCCTCTAGTACACGATGCAATTTCTCGTTTTGATCTCGTACGATTTGTCGCACGATAATTATTGCATTGCGAATTTAGTTCAGAATTATCGGATGTAAAATTATTGTAGTATACCATTCAATATTTATCGCTTTGAGTTAGTTAGTTAGTTAAAATTTTTGGCGCACAGCAACAAAGGCTATTTGCGCCTAACGCAGCCTATCTAAATGACTAGACTATATATTAAAAACAATAAATTAGACAATAAATAAATAAATTCATTAAAAAATACGCATACCCAATAAAAGAAATCTTGCACTGACAAACACATATAAATAATATAAAAAGTCTGTTCGAAAAATTGAACAGACTCAGGGTGACGATAAGAGGCTGTAAAGGGGCCAATTACCATCGAATATCACAGTCAATAACTAGAAACACATTAAAATAAGGTGCAATACTTCACACATAAAACAGTAAGTTCGATTCTCTCAGGAAGAGTATCAGCCTGTCCATGAGTACCCTGTCGTCACCTAAAGCAACTGACAGGTAATAGCACAGGCCTAACCTCTCCCTGACATCCTCGAACTGTATACACTCAGTTAAAAAGTGTAACACAGACAAATCTGTGTTACACGTCTCACAGATAGGGGACTCTTCACCTCAAAGGAGGTGTCCATGGGTCCACCAACAGTGACCTATACGGAGGCGTGTGATGGCGGTTTCCTCCCTGCGGTTAATCCTGCAGGAAGAACCCCATGGTTTAACGTCTCCCTTATCTGTCGTAACTTAACGTTCTGTGTGCGGCTCCACTCATGATGCCACATGTCTAAAACCAGGTGTTTCAGATGACTCTTTCCGTCATCTGGAAAAATGAAACTGACATCAATCATAGGTCTGTGAGAGGCGGCTTTTGTAGCTGCATCTGCCGCTTCGTTGCCTTTAATACCAACATGTCCCGGTATCCAAAACAGCTCTACCCTCACATTCTGAGCATTCAGATTGTGAAGTAGCAACCGGATCTTTAGTACAAGAGGATGCACTGGATCTGGATCCTGGATACTGTCTAGAGCGCTCAGCGAGTCCGTCAAGTTTATCGCTTTGAATCTGTACCAATTGATGCGCACTACGTCTATTTTTGTAAGTTGACACAATTCAAATAATTGTACTTAACCTAGAGTGGACAGATAGTTTACCAATTTTTGAAGACTGATAATATTAATCTTTGTCTTTAATTAGTAAATCTCCTGGATTCGCAAATCCGTACCGTTTTTTGTTCAAATTTATTATTTTTGAAATTGAAGGGAATTATTATTATATTTATTTTTTGTTATTATTATTTTTGTCTATAAAACTTGCGATATTAAAATGAATCAACCCAAAATAATATGTTTTTCTATTGTTGTGTTTTCTAAGTATTTATTGACTAATTCTCGTCAGGAAGACATAAAGGCGATAGGCATACGAACATCAAACTTATTTAATTTGCGATGAAATTGTAAATAAATTATTATTACCTTATGATTTAAACAATCATTATTTATTTCATGGCTCTTTTGATGTAAAAATAGTTTGGTATGTCAAAAAACTCTTCTTTTAAAAAGTAAAATCCAATTACAAGTGTTGTGAATATATTTAACAAAGTGAAACGTTCTCCGGATATTTACAAATCAGACCAATACACTTAAGCAATAAATGCACTTCTTTTGAAGCACTTAATATATCTTCCTCGCTTCGCTGCACCAATCAGATTAAAGAAATTAATGCAATGTTTCCTTTAACTCAGTGTTGTCTGTCCGTAACAAGCTGGTTAATAAAATTGTAATGTATCAAAGATTATGTGGAACAAAAATATACTAGAAACGTTGTAAAAATTATAAAAAATTGTAAATACGAAATCCCAGAAATAATCTGCAAAGTTATATAATTAACATACATTTTATTACCAGTTCTCTTCTTAATTTACATTAATGATTTATTGAAATTAAAAGAATTAAAAAGTACTATTCTTTCTTATGCAGATGATACTGCTTTGTTTTTCGAATCTAGCACTTGGAATGAAGTTAAAAATATGGCTGAAAGGGATCTGGAATTGATAAAAAATTGACTAGTTGCAAATATTCTTTCGCTTAATTATAAAAAATCTTATTTTGTAACCTTTAGCAACAATAAAAAAACTCAGCCCAATTTTGATTTTATCAAAATTTATAGTAACTGTTCTAACGTTAATTGCAACTGTGTTGTAACTATTGAAAAATCTGACTCTGTAAAATATCTAGGAATATTGATTGACTGTAATCTTAAGTCGGATAAACATATTTACACATTGTATAACCGTCTAAGAAAAACTATATATATATATTTAAAAAACTCCGTGAGTTTATGCCACTGAGAATACTGTCTAGTTTCTACTATAGTCTTGTTCAGTCAATAATTACTTATGGGCTAATAGCTTGGGGAGGAGCGGCAGACTGTCATATGTTAAGATTAGCAATAATTCAGAAACTGATAATTAAAATAATACTGAAAAAACCATTATATTTTCCTACAGATAGGTTATTTTCTGAATCTAAATTAATGAATATACAACAGTTATTTGCGCTATCAATAATAAGACATATTAATAAAAGCAAGGCTCATATCTTACATATACAACATCCCTATGCTACTAGATATTCTGGGCAAGCATTGCCTTACAAAGCAATTAAAACGATAGGACAGAGGAGTTTTAATTATTTTGTACCAAAAATCTACAATAAATTGCATAATTTCGCTTCACGACATCAGATTAATATTCATCAAAATAACGTAATCAAAATTGCCAAAAAATGGATTAACGAGCTGACAAAAATTGAACTATGGTCTATTTCAAAGTAGAAAAAAGTAGATAGCGCTGCGAACCGAGTACGATTTACGCTGATCAAATACAGTATAGCGGGAAATTTAAAATAAGTTACAACTAGGGCATGGGCGTAGCAACTGGGTTAGCAAGTGATTTTTTTTTTTTAATATAAAAAAGGTTAATAAGATATTGAAATAAACAAGGCAGATAATACACTTACGTTATTTATACGACATAAATTCAGTTTAATGGGAAATTTGAAAAAGTTAAAAAAAATATTAATTTTCAAAACTTTAAAATTTTAAACATTATGTACTATATATAAAAAGAGAGATTTGGCTAAAAGAGTTTAAACAAAGCAATAAAACAAACAATATATCTTCAGAGCTAAAGTTTCTTATTTAAATAATTATTGTAAATAAAAATTAAAAATATATGTATATATGAAGGTCTAAAAATTATTTCAATAACTTCTTCTTTGGGCACAATCAGCTGGGCTGTCTTTTGGTTTCACATTAGTTCACTTTCTTGATCTGTTAATTGTCAACTGTCAAAAAATATTTATATGTCAGATAACCTAAAAAATATATAACTGCGTAAAAACAAATTATATGGAGAATTTTCTCCATAAAATCTACGCCAAGAATATAAATAAAAGTCTAAATATGTAAATAATAACAAAATATATGAGAAAAATTAAATAATATAAATAATAATGTCCAATGTACTACACTGAACATCTGTCAACTTGGACTAAAAACAATATTTTTACAGTGTAATAGGGATGACGATCTAAACCAATCCGAAGCAAGGACAAACAGCTCCTATCTTCTTACACACATTTTTCTACTTTGAAATAGACCATAGATTCAATCTTAAACAACTGTTAATACATGGCACATCTTTTATTTTTACTTTAGCAAGTATATAAAAGTTAAAATTACTAATATATAATATATACATAGGATCGCTCACTACTTATTCATTGATATTCATTGATACCAGGCACATACCTTTGTGGTATATGTGGTGTTTCCCCTGCATAGTAATAAGTGGTATATCTACTAAATTGTTTTAACTTTACAGCTATTATTTATTAAAATAATATTTCTGTTCATATTTTGTGCTTTTTATATTTGGGGTTTAGTCTCTTATTGCATATACTTTATAAATGTACCAATTTATACCTCTGTAATATGTTAAATAAAGAGACATTATTATTATTATTATTATTTTAAAAATTCATTTGCACTTTTTACTTTGTGATTATAGTCAATTCTTGTCAGTTCGCTAAACGAACAGCAAGGGAAATACTATGATTTGTAAGCCAACATACTCAACAGTTGCGTTCTCTAACTTCACCCATCATTAAGTTGGATAACAGGTGAATCATATGAATAACAGTCATATCACCATAGATGAGATTATCCAGAGAATGTTGCCAAACTTAAAGAAAAGGAAGGAAGAACGAGCATAATTACTGTATGTTACAGAATATTATATAGTATATAGCAGTGTTTCTCAACAGGTGGTCAATAGACAAATTTTAGTGGGCCGCGAAAGTTTTTGTATATATTTTTTGCAGTTATTTTGTTATTTTTATGCACATCTTTTTATGTAAATAATTTATATTTTGTTTATTTTCTGTAACCTTTTTGTGATATTCTACAAATAAAATTAATATATTTAGTAGCACATTAAATATATTTGTTTTCTTGCAAAAAATGAACCAACAATTATTATTAGTGGTCCGCGTTAGAAAATTATGTATTTTACTGGTCCGCGGTGCGTTTTTTGTTGAGAAACACTGGTTTAGACTACATTTTAAACAGCCCACACAAAATGTCTATCCCGCTTTTCAAGTGATTTCTGAATTTCTCTCCTACCCGTCCTCAAGTGATTTTCTGAATTTCCAAACCCTTTTCAATGAATTTTCTTAAGTATTTCTTAAGTATATATAATTTTCAATGTACCCAGCCTGTCCTTAAGAGATTTTCAGAATGTCTACCCTCCCCCCATCATCTACATACCTAGCATTAAATATGACCCTATTTTGGGAAAAGGTTGAATACCACTGGTCTACATACATATAAAAATATACCTACTGTATATACATACATATATAAGTGCATATGTATGTGCTTCCGTATTCTACATAGAAGCACATGTTACATAACAATAAATTGCATTATAAAATTAACAAAATTTTCTACAAATACCTTTCAACTCTCTCCAATTTTGATCTCCATGGAGTCCAAAAACTAAAGTCCACAGTATCACACATTTTTTCAAGTACTCACTGCACTTTTACCACTTAAAAACAACTAAAAACGTCAGAAAAAATGCATTCGCCACTTGCAAAAATCTCGCGTCACTACCATTCAAGATGGCTAACACTGATAAAGCTCATTAACGAATATAGTCATTAACAATTAATAAATAAGGAACAGAATTGCTTAAAATAATTAGTAACGGGACTTAACACATACATTTATATTTTATCAATTGTATACAAGTAGATTGAAGTTATATTATCTAATGCACAACTTTTTATTACTGAAGATAGGGTATAATATTAAATTTGAAAGGTGCTTGATTAAGTTATTGAGTAATAGCATTTATTTTAAATTTGTTTAACAGTTTTAACCCCCTGAGAAATTTTTTTTTGAGATACCATATAAGCCTATTTTTCAATCCTATAATATATTATATTTATATTATATATTAATTATAGTTATACTTTATTATCATACCACAGAGTCCATATATTTCGTTAAAATATGTGCAGCCTTCTTTGCGTGAATCTCGGACAAACGGACAAAACAGACAGAAATTGATATTTTTGCATATATAGTCTAAACCAGTGTTTCTCAACCGGTGGTCCGCGGACTACCAGTGGGCCTTAGCAAAATTTTAGTGGTCCGCGAGGGACTTATAAATTATTATTTCTGAGCCTTTTTGTTCATTTTCTGTATATTTTATTCATTTTTCAGTGATGTTTTATTACTAAGATATATATATTTATATATATTTATATATATATATACAATTTATTTAATAGTACATTTATTTTTCCGCGGTAGAAAATTGAATAGTTTACTGGTCATTTTCAAGCAATCATTTTCTTGGAAGTGCTTCGTGAACGAACAACTTTTGTGGGTTTCGGTTCATCTTGGAAGACCCAAACAGTGGATTGTTGCTTAGTTTCCGGTTCATATGAATAAATCCAAATTTCGTCACCTGTAACTATGTTGCATACGGATTTTGCAGTACCTAGGTTGATTTTTTAGCATTCCCTTACACCAACCAGCATGAGCCTTTTTTTGAGCTTCGAATTATGCGGAATCCATCGGGAACAGATCTTTTTCACAGCTAAATGTTCATGCAAAATCGAATGTATTGCAGTCTGCGATATACCAAAGGATGCCTCTATCTCACGGTAAGTCACATGCTGATCTTCTTCAACCATTTTGTGCACAGCATCGATGTTTGTTTCAATCACAACCGATTTTGGTCGACCTTCATGAGATTCATCACTGACGGACACACGACCACGACGAAATTCTGCAAACCAATTGTAAACAGTCTTTTCTGATGGTGCTTTATTACCAATAGTTGAACGAAGCGAATCTATGCATTGTTGTTGAGTTAGGCCTTTACTAAAATCGTAAAAAATTATCCAACGAAAACCTTCGCGAGTAATATCAATTTTTTCACAAACTTTTTTTGTTAAACGCTGACTATCAACAAACTACTCGGTCAATTTATAAGCTGCCACTGATTTCACAATAACAAATGTAAAATTTTACGAATATAGTAATGACAAAAAGTCAGTTAAAAATATTCCTTACGCTGTAAAACCGACTTTAGATTTATTGATTCTGATAATTATTAAGAAAGTGACAATTTTAATTATTTTTAATGCCAACATGACATACAGTTTGAAAGGTACAAACTATTGAAAACAAAATTTCCTCTTAGTTTGTCCTTACATAAGTGAACTTACAAAAATAACACCAGGTTCGCGCAAAATAGTGCAAACTGGCTTCAGCACAGCACTGGTTAAAACCCGTACCCGTATCGGTAATATTCGCTGCGACATAGTTTCCTATCATCGGCTTCACGCGCCGAAGAATTTCATTAGACATAAATTCGATATCTCATTTGAAGTAAGCGACGATGTGAACGTTGGGCGTCTTCTGTGACTGATTGCAAAACGGAAGGAATACACAGTTCCCATGTTTAATTTAGTATCTGAACTCCCACAAGGATCTGTGGTCATCACAACAATTTATAACACAATTGTGCTACATAATACCCAATAGCGACGGGCACGGCGCGGCCTGGACCGACTGCTTTATTAAAATACATGGAATTACATTTTCCTTGCATTATTTTATCGCACGCTTCAGTTCCGACGAAAAATAAATGACAGGCTAATTGAATTTCTTTAATGATTACTCAGAATTACAACGCAGAATTGGTTATTTCTTTTAAAAATGTCATTCAAAAAATACAGGTACTGAAAATTTTGCTGTCTCCCTAATACTTTCTGGGTTTCCACGAGGGTTTATTGAAGATGTTCGCTGATGTATAAATGTTTGTACATACCTAAACTCTGATAGTGTTATAAACCAGTGTTTCTCAACCAAAAACGCACCGCGGACCAGTATAATATATAATTTTCTAACGCGGACCACTAATAATAATTGTTGTTTTATTTTTTGCAAGAAAACAAATATATTTAATGTGCTACTAAATACACTTATTTTATTTGTAAAAAATCACAGAAAGTTTACAGAATATAAACAAAATATAAATTATTTACATAAAAAATATGCATAAAAAATAAAAATGAAAACTACAAAAAAAACTTTTGCGGACCACTAAATTTTTTCTGGGGACCACTGGTGGTCCGCGGACCACCTGTTGAGAAACACTGTTATAAACAATGATAATAGTGATAATGATTAATATTTTAATAATTTTTAATTACCATAAATTGACTAGTTCAAAAAAAGAATGATTTTTGTTTTTGCAAATTTGAAGTATTTAATATAGACTATAAAGACTTTAAAACAAAACGATTTTTAAACATTTATAATTCAAATATAGCCAGTCCTAAGCCTGATAAAAATGTGAAAGAATGTCTTGTGAATATATATAAATGATGTGTAAATTAAGTAACCGGACTGGCAACATAGTGTTTAATCTGGCAACATTTGGGACGCGAGACTTGGAGGGGCGGTAGATGTACATGTGATACGCCTTCAGTACGAGTTTGAACTCGCTAGAGTAATTTTGTTGTCCGTAGCGATTTTTTTCGTGAATCAGTTTTTTCTAGTGCGTTCTAAAAATAACTGACATTCTTTTCGAGAAACAGTGTGCTATCAGATTTTCAGACTTAAGCCGCATTCAGAGCTCTTTAAATTAACAGGTTGTAGACTGTTCTATTTTAGCTGTAAGTTATGTTTCTATGCATTGTTTTTAACATTGTACGTACCGTTCATAGCAAGTTAGAAATTAATATGTTACGAATAGTCCGACATCTGTGTATTTTGAAACCAACTATTTAGCGTCGTAAAATGTTTTATATGTATTATCGTTCTTATAATTCTGTTATCTTAGATTTTAACTATCTGATTACCAAATTAATCATATTTACTGTCCGTCTTTGTCATTTTGAGCAATTTTTGTAAATTTGAGATTTGTTAATGATGACATTATGTTAGATTATGTAAAGGCATACGATAACTACAGTGTCACTGATAGAATGCGATAGACAATGTGTTTGTATGTATGTCGCATTAAAACATCTCACTAGCTATAAGTTTAGAAAAATATCCATAATCCATAACGAACAACGTATTGAATTTAGAGGTCTGAACGGTTTCACATCTTACCATGCGGCTTTAGGCACAATACAACGGAAACTTTTACAGAACTTCAGCAGGCCTACGGAGACAGTGTTTTGTCAAGGACCCAGGGTTTTTGGTGGTTTAAGACATTTTCAGAAGGAAGAGTGAAGATGAATCACGCAGCGAAGGGCCTTCATCTTCAAGAACCGATGAAAATGTTGACAGAATCCGGGATCTTGTGCGTTCAGATCGTCGGTTGACAGTCAGAATGATCGGGAAAGAGTTGAATTTGACTCACACTACCGTTCATCAGATTTTGTGCAATGAATTGTGGATGAGAAAAATCTGCGAAAATAAACGAGGCAAGTAAAAACATTCCTGTGACTTGAGTCCTTGTGACTTTTTGCTTTTTCCAAGATTGAAAAATCACCTCAAGGGACGTCATTTTGGGACACTCAAAAACATTCAAACGTCCACAACCGACCAGCTAAAAGCATTTCCGGTATCCGAGTTCCAGCACTGCTATGAGGATTGGAAGAACCGTCTCCAGCGCTGTGTGGCTTCCCAAGGTAGTTATTTTGAGGTAGTCAATATTGAATTGTAATTCTATTCGAATAAAAAAAAAATTTTAATCAGTCCGTTACGAACTAGAACTAGATTTTGAAATCTAGTAATTTTTATCTGTTAAATCAGGGTTTGGGCCATTTTGTTTAAGCTTTGTAAATCATACTTATGCCCGGTTGCATAAAAGTCTTAAAACTAGATATGAAAAACAGTGATACAGTTTTTTGTTGAAAAAGATCTAACGCCAACATCAAATTTTAACGAGATGGAGAAAATGTTGGGTGATAGTATACCTTCATTTATAACTGTAAAAAAATGCTGTAGAATTCACTATTCAACTCGTGCTGTTGAAATAGAGGGAGATGCAACTTTCATACCAGTTATTAAGTATTTTTCTTACCACCTTTGTATTGTTATTGTAAACCGTGGAAGCCTATAATCAGTTACCTGTTGGCTTTACTCAAAATTGAGAAAAATAAATAAAATAAAATAAATTATTTTCAAAAGTGCATTTAGTGTCCGAAGTCGTGTTTAGCCAAGACCAACGCGACGTGGCGTTTTTCATCAATTTTGTACTGCCGATATAAAAGTAAAAATTGATGTGAAGTGTGAATTATCACACATTTCAGGGTTTTGCAGGTATTTAGTAAGTGAATGATGATTATTTTGGATGCGAAAACAAATTTTATATTAAAATATTTTTTTGGTTAATTTTAATTCGAACGCCTAATACCATTATTTAGGTTTCTAAATATGTGCAGTATTTTTTTTTTTATATATAGCAAGGTTCATTAAGAATTTTAAAAATTGCGCCTATGGCTTCCATTGGTTGTTATAAGTTCCGCCCCTCTGATTTCGTGTACATTGAAACAGAATTAAATTATAATTTAAACAATTTCCACTGGCTATTAAATTTACGCTTTTGAAAATTAAATGCAACATTTGCCAAAATATAACTAGAATTTTGAAAAAATAATTTAAACAATATAAAAATTAAAAAAAAAAAAACAAAAAATAATATAGTCTCTTCTCACAGGGTTCGATCCCTTTCGGATCGGGTTACTTGGGTGAAAAATCAGCGTCTAATACCACTAGACCAGCATACACGTTACAGTGTGGCGTGTTACAAAGCTATAACTTGTGTACGTTATTAGCCAAAAATCACAAAAAATGCGTTTTTTTCCAAAAACCTAATCTGATCAAAAATTCCTATTGAACTATTCCGGTTCACACCAATGTACATTACTTAGAATTTTTTCAGATTTTTAATTTAAACCATCTGGGTTACAGGGTGTAGGACAAAAAAAATGTTACACAATTTGGCAAAAATCGCTTAAAAATAATTTATTTTACAAAAATAAAAATTTGATCGTTAATCCACGTACCAAGGGCTTTTATTTGATACTCTACTCAGAATTATAAAAAAATATATTTTTTTTTCGATGAGCACATATTTGTTTATATTTCTAGGGGGATATGTTTTTTAGATGTTTTAGTATTTTTCCTATGTGCGGCTCTAAGAGTTGTATAAGCATGCAAAATTTCAACTCTCTAGGTTTAGCCGTTTGGCTACAATTTTTACCGAACAGACAGACAGACAGACAGACAGACAGAGAGACGACAAAATGACGGTATAAGGGTTTTTTGGTCATACCTACAAAACCCTAAAAATTGAAAATGAAATAGAACAAGGACATTTAATTTGGAACTCTGAGAAATTGCTCACTAAAAATGTTGTATACAAACAAATTTCGCATAAATAATCTGTAATATGGGATAGTAAACACCGAAAATTTGCTGTATTAATTGTTCAAGAAAACTTTTCAGTAATTTCCTTAACGTTTCCGCGGTTTTGAAATGAATTAATGATTTTCGTGACCAGTTTCATATCATCATATTCTTTGAAACATGCTTTGCAGCTAGTTTATTATATTTTTGCTATTTTTACAATAATTATTACAATGGTCCAAACATTTTTAGAATCCTTGTTTTAACACATTATATCCTGCAGATACATTGTCCTTTAATCAAGATTTTATAGAACACAGTTTCATTATAATCCCTGGAATATTAAGTTAAAATTTTATTAATTTCCCCAACCTATCCTTGATATTATGAATGGGCATTTTAATAGAAAGTGTTGTATTTTAATTGATCTCTAGTTGATACTTAAGATTCTGCTTGTATTTTTATTTTTTAATACTTTAAATTCTGACATTTAAACGATTTTTACCCCAGAAGTAATTTTTATTATATGAAAAAACCTTGAATATATGTTTATATAAAATATGTTATAATAATTAATTATTTAATATTTTAATGTTAAAATGTATTGAACATTTTCCCTTTATTAAACATGGTATGACCTAAAACCTTTTAGTATGTTCATTTAATAAAAATTTTATGTTTTAAATTTATTAAAAAACGCTTTTATGATAAAAATATTTATTAGGTAAGCCATTTCATGAATTTTGCAGAGCCTGTAGTATATTTTTAAAAGCAAACTTTTGCAAACATTTTTTGAATTATGAATAATATGAACATTTTTTTGTAATAGATTTTCATTTGTAAAATATTAATAATTTTGCAACGAAAATGCTACGCAATGAAAAACTTGATGAATACATAGAAAACCGGTTAACATGAAATGGTTTAACATGAATATATACAGACCAATTCTGTAACTCAGTTACTATGATCATAGTAACTAAATTTGTCTCTATGAGCAAGGTCAGTTACTATCATAGTAACTTTGGGGTATTTCGTATTCCGTAAGACAAAAGTTACTACACTATTTAGTAACATGATACTATAAAAGTTCATATCATAGTAACTACCAAATGCTGGCGTTTATAAGTAATAAATTAGTTCTTATGAAGATAAAAATGGAGAACATATGATTTTAAGTGTAATTTTTAGATATAATAGAAAATGAAAAAGATTAGTAAAGAAAATTATATAAATTAAATATATATAAAATACGTATGTATGAATGTAGGTAAATGTTTATATTGCAGGAGATGAAATATATTAAAAATCAAAAAGTCTTTTCCAATTCCTCATTTTTATAATGAGTCTTTTTCCCTCTAAGCCCACTCTTGTTTTCACTCTTCATAGCAGACATCGAACAACATTTTAGGAACCAGGGCCTAGAAGGGGTATACATGGGTAACAATAAGGACATCATGATGTTATTATATGCAGACGACCTGGTAATCTTAGGAAAATCTGTATATGATGTTTCAAACAAATTAAAAGCATTGGAGGTCTACTGTAACAATAACTCCCTAACCATTAATCCAGAAAAAACTAATGTAATGCATTTCCACAAAGGTAGACCTAAAAACTACACGACAAATTATAGATGTCAGGGCTATCCCATACCAACTGTAAACAAGTACACATATCTAGGAATAGTATTTAATTCTTCAGGGGTATTCCTAGAGGCAACAAGAACAGCTCTTAGTAAACAAAGAATAACTTTGGGTAACGTAAAGCAATTAATGTGGAGAGCAAAAATGTCCTCATGGGAATCAAAATTAAAAATTTACTCAGCTGTAGCCCTACCTGTGTTGCTATACGGTTCAGAAATCTTTGGCTTAAGATACCCCGATATGTTAGAAACATCGCAAGTTTATTTTTATAAGTCAATATTTGGTTGGGCAAGAAACACCCCAAATTACATAGTACGCAAAGAAACAGGTTGTGCAAAAATTGAACTTCTCCTATTTACCAGAGCTACCAAATGGTGGATCAAAATGCTCAAAATGAACGATGACAGATTCCCAAAAATATGTTTAAATAAACTAAAACGACTAGATTCCTCTGAAAGAAACAATATTAGATTTAATTGGGTCACGCAATACAGAGAAATGCTGAGTAAAATACATTTTGACTGGTTATGGGAGAGACAAAATATCACTGATACCGAAAATAATTTGGAAAACCTTCTGCAGTGCTACAAAAATTATTTAGAAGAAAATGACAAAAATAGGATAATTTTATCATCCTATTCCACATTATATAAAAACATTGCACTTTCTGATCAGAATAATTATTTGTTGTACAACTGTCATTTTAAATTCAAGAAACTGGTAAGTCAGCTACGAACAGGAAGCACTAGAAGTTCGAGCTTATACCATAATGGCTTTAGTCACCATTTCAATGACATTGAGCCCTGCCCCGTATGCAGCTCCGGCGAAAACAACTCAACCAGTCATTTTATGTTCAGATGCGCTCACTTCATGAAGCCTAGAAATACCTACCTACAGAAATATATAATAAGGGACAGAACTGATCTGGTGGACATACTAACCTTTAGTAACGTGGAACAGGTTGAGAAAGTAGCCCTGTACGTAATATGTGCACTGAAGATCAGGCAATTTATTCTGGAGGAGCAAGCGATTGGAGACGTCGCCCCCAATTAATATACGTACGAATAAATACCGAGGATAATACAAAAAATAAATAGGTACCTAGAATTTAGTACAGAATAAGGGTAATGTGCTATACATGTTTTTTATTTATTATTATTTATTTTTTTATTTTGATAAAATTGATGTAATAATTTATAAGTACTTATTTATCTATTTATTTATTTATTTATTTATTTATACACATTTTATGTTAGTTTTATATAAAAAATTATACGTACGAACAAATACCAAGGATTATACAAATATTAAATAAGTACCTAGTATCTAGTACAAAATAAAGCTAATGTGCTATACATGTTTTTTCTTTGAGAAAATTGATGTAATAATTTATAAGTACTTATTTATCTATTTATTTATTTATTTATTTATTTATACATATTTTATGTTAGTTTTATATAAAAAATTATACGTACGAACAAATACCGAGGATTATACAAATATTAAATAAGTACCTAGTATCTAGTACAAAATAAAGCTAATGTGCTATACATGTTTTTTCTTTGAGAAAATTGATGTAATAATTTATAAGTACTTATTTATCTATTTATTTATTTATGCATTTATTTATTTATTTATTTATGTATTTATTTATTTATATATTTTTTATGTTACTAAGTGGGAGAGCACAAATGTGAGTAAATCGATGCACTGGTTTATGAGTATTTATTTATCTATTTATTTATTTATTCATTTATTTATTTATATATATTTTATGTTACTTTTAAATAAAAATTATGAAACATGGTGTACCTCTGTCTCCAACTATTATATTATATAAACAAAAAATGTTAATTAAACTCAAACTCTTTTGTATGGATATATGTCCGAACACAAATAAATATTATTATTATTATTATTATTATTATTATTATTATTATAATGAGTCTTTTTATAAATTATTAAACAAAATAGTTTTTGTTTTTAAAAAATTAACAAAAGTTCTATTCAGTGACGCAAAAATAGTTTCATGACGGGTGTGAAGGTTATAAAATGAGACGTATTGAAGTAATGACAAAAGAAGGAAAATATAAAATTTCTTTTGAGACACCTTGTACATGTCACTAAGATATTACTTTCATAGCGACATTTCTACAGTTGGATATTACAGAATATGAAAAATATTAAAGTTACTATTAAAGTCACTATAAAAGTTATCTTGTAGTAACGTTACTATACGGTAACTATTATAGTAACTATTGACAGAATTGATCTGATATTCTGGTGCCGACAAAATACTATGATATTTTGTCACTGCTGAATTTTACAACGTCAATTGTGAAATTTTACAATTGACGTTCAAAATTTCTGTATTTTTAAATCAATCTTAAATTAATCTAGTGTTTTGACTATATTAGCCAGGTAAATACAAATACATACAGTATAGGTACAATTATTTTATAAGGTTTTTCTTCATTTGTAGTACATAAATCTCTAAATTACATTGCAAGTCATTAATAAAAATTAAACATGTAATTCAAATGTGACCCAGGTGCTCAGGATGAAAACCAAGGGTTCAAATCCCAAAGGTAACATAAATTTTGACTTATTTAGAAGGATTATATGATTTTAATAAAACCCTTCTACACTTTTACTGAGGGGAACAAAAGATAATTCTTCCTCTCTCTTTAGAAACTGTCAGTCGTTGAAGTTTGGCTTTACACAAGTCCTCCACGTTTCTCTGTTTCAGGTTTTTCAGGAATCTTTTATACTATTCAAACAAGTCAAAAAAATACGCATAAATATAGTAACTAGTATACTTCTCTTGCTTGGTAACCAATAAATCGAAAGTGTAACGAACATTTTACAAACCCTGGACAACGTACAGTTAAATTTATGTTAAAGTACAGTTACATTTCCATTAAATAAAAAAAATAAATAAATAAAATAAATGGAATTTATTACTGTGTCTTCATCTAAATTCCCACATCTGGCCCGAGCTTCGGTACGTTGTCTAGCCTAGGGTACAGTCTATGTTGTTTTTAGAGTTAGTAAATCACCTGGTTATAGACAAGTATTGTAATAATCGGTATGTCTTCTACCTCCATATACTAATTGCTACTATACTAATAGCGATAGTATACTCATCCACGCTACTATTTACTCTACTAATCTCTAATAATCGCTATTTATATTAATCGCTAAATTTTCTTCCCCCATATATCTCTATTTTCTGCTAAAGATTTTCATTGGCTGACGAATGGTTGGTCTTCCAACTGATCCCAAACCCTTTGATCTAGGACATGAATTTTTGCATTACATACACAAAACTTTCATCTTGCTCTCGCAGGTCTTTCCAGGTACGTTGCATATCCTGTGGTAATAGATATTTACGAAAAATACACCGGTAGTTACCAGTTGCACCGATTTCGTTCGAATATAATTTCAGTGAACGTGTTTCGCGTTTAATTATTAAATCGAAGTAACCGAAAGTATCAACTAGGTAGACAATTGAATAATCGGCACAAAACGTCGGCAAATGCGGTTTAACACACGAATCTGGCACGAAATTCAAAAGTTCGTGACAATAAATTTAATAAATATAATAATAACCATTGATTTCTGCACATATAGTACGATATCAAAGAATTTACGTCATCAATCTAGTAAAAAACTTTCAAAATGAAATAACCCTAGACCTCAGACATCTTCATTGAATTAATAAAGATATTTGTATGTTTTTGTTAATTTATGTATGATAAACGTCTATATTAATGAAAGCCAACAATTATATTATATTATTATTTTATATGATATTATTATTTGACTAGTTTTAATAATTATTAATTAAAAATTAAGATTTTTCTTTTGATTCTATTGGCAGTACTGACAGGGATGCATTGTTTACGAGGTTAACATGTCGCCATATCTGTCAGAGTAACTTGAATTATATTATTCTGTTCTCATAAAGCTTGGACTGTGGTTATACCCAAACTACAAACGCAGTGTGTGAAACTTAATTTCATACTTAATATTATAATAATAGCTCTGTTCTAAAGCCTTTACTAACGGTTTATTCTCATCATTCGCAAGCACCGAGTTATTTTAACCCACTCCTGCGAATTCTGCGCTTCGGTTGCTTTTGAGTGCGTTTTTGCCGGTCGCTTTTATATAGTGGTCAGCGTATTTGACTGCTAATCGTCGGTGCTTGGGTTCGAATCCCGGTCATGCATGGATATTTCTATTTGTTATAAAAATTAATAATTTATCCAATATAAAAATAAAGATATACCGTGGTTAGTGGCCATTAGTTGCTAATACCAAAATTAAAGATAAAATTAAAACAACATAAAGTAGAATAAATAAATAATGATAAACGCATTTTTCTTTGTCTATTTTAATACTTCTGATACAAAAAATCAAGTAATTGCAACTCTTTTAAGATTATGTAAATTGCGTGAATCTACCACTCTCGTTTGGAAATTGTTTAAACTGATACGTGTACCTGTAAAACAGCTGCTTATCGACTGGTAAATGGTAAATATCTACCTGTATGATTTTTGTAAAAGCCTATAGATTCCACAGTTCTTTAGTATCGTTCGTGAACCCATCAGTTAAACGAGTATGTCTTTTCGTTTCGTTTTCATTTCTAATGACGTATTTACCTGACAGAAAAATTATATTAAGTGTCAAGTATTTGTTTAATGTGTGTGTAGGCGCTCGGTGGAAATTTTAGTATTTATTCAGAGGGTTAAAACTGTTTTCCCAAAGGGTGAAATGTGTGTTAATATGAGTATTTTGTTTGAAAACAATTCTAATAAAATAAAAATAATATTTCTATCGACAGTTTCGTGTATGATGATATACTTTTTAATAAAACACGAGAGAATGAAAAAACTAAGCCCTAAATTTTATAGGATTATTAAAAACAGAATACGAATGATTGTAAATATACAGTCGGGGACAAAATTAAGTGGACTGTACCAACATTTTTAAACATAAAACAATATCTTTAATTTTGAATTTATATTTTATACATATATGTATCTTAAAATTAGTGAACAAATAGTATATTGTGCAACTAGCGCGGAATATTCATTCTGCACGTGTTGCTCACAATGCTTTTCGTCCGATTACCATTTTTCAATAAATAAATAATCAAAAAAATACAATATAAATATGGTTAACAGCCATTAATACGCGCGCAGCTAGTACGGGAATAAAAATTCTCGGAAACTGCACATGCTTATTGCAGCGAATTTATTCTTTCCCGCACACCGCACATGCGCATTGGGGCGCATTTATCATACCCGCATCTACTGCGCGCGCATGAGTATAATTTGCGAAATTAACTAATTTCCTGTGAACTAACAGTATCGAAATGAGACAGTTCCATAGTTGTCGTAGGAAAAAATATTTTTGGAATACATAAACAATATTTATTTAAAAAATACATTTCATTTACGAGTGAACAATATTAAGTGGACTCTGTTACAAAAATAATGTCAAGTGTTAATTAATATTATTCACGGCTAGTTTTACAATTGGTAATTAAGGCTCTGGCTAGTGGTTACCGTGGAAAATTATGGCAATTATTATATAGAAAATATGTCGTTAGCCATTGATTTGAGCTAATCAACAGGTAACCATAAATTGTAAAACCGGCCCTTAGTGTGGTAACCTTTTGCGTTAATAACGGTTTTGGAAATATTATGATGCCAAAGCCGTCCATTGTTTTTTAACACTTTTTTTTTTATCTACAACGTTCAAATAATAAATGCATTATTTGTTGAACTGTAAATACAAGGTGTCTCAAAAGAAATTTTATATTTATTTAGCTTACTGCGTGAACGCAACGTATCCGAGGGGCGCGGGGGTTATGTCAATCGGTAGCCTGGCTCTTGGGAATCCAGTCGCTATGGAGCGTTTCTCGGGAGCAGACCGCGCGTTATGCGTGCGAGAGTTTTACAAAAACGGTGATTCGGCGACTGTAGCGCGTAGAAAATTCTGCAGTATTCGAGGTTTTCGCCACTTAAATGATGCGCCAAGCATTCCTCTCATTCGACATTGGGTTAAAAAGTTTGAAGAGACTGGTACAACGCTGGATAAATCAAAATCCGGGCGAGCTAGGTCATCAAGAACGGTAGAAAACGTGGAGAATGTTAATCAGTCTGTTCGTGACGACCCGAACCTTTCAATTCGGAAGCGCGCAAGTGCTTTAAATGTGCATAGATCATCATTACATCGCATTATGCACAAAGACCTAAAGCTGCACCCCTACAAAATTCAATTGGTGCAAGAATTAAAGCCCCAAGATGCCAGTCAGAGGCTTAATTCTCAGGCAAATTGATCTCCCGGAGAGGTGACATAAATTGGCCTCCACGCAGTCCAGATTTAACCCCTATGGACTCTTTCCTATGGGGTTATCTTAAATCTAAAGTTTACGCCAATAAACCGACTTCACTGGCGCATTTGAAAGAAAATATCCGTCACGAAATGGCAGCCATCCCTGAGTCCACCTGCCGAGACGTCATAAGTAATTTTACTGTTCGATTAAATGAGTGCCGAGAACGCGAGGGTCTACATTTAGACGATATTATTTTTAAGAAATAAATCCCCAAAAAGTGTATTTTAATAATTAATAAACATTTTTTCTATATACGGCTTACTTTTTTTTAATCGATCCACTAAATATAAAATTTCTTTTGAGACACCTTGTATATAATACTGTTCATATTGTAACAAGTGTAAAAGAGCTGCGCATGCGTGCTCATCCCGAAAAATTGACGTTTTTTGCACTGCTAGTTTTTATTTAGTTAGTTACAATGTTTGGTGCTGTCCATCTTCATAACTAGAATATAATTTATAAGTTACAATAACTAAAAGAATAAAAACTAATATTTTAAGTACAACCAGCTGATGATTCGGCAACCATCTTGATGATGTAGGTTCAGAAGTTTAACAATTGGCGCTGAGAATGTCTATGTTTTTAAATTAAATTTACTATTTTTTTAATATCAAAACTATATACAGGGTGGGCCATGGGAACCTGACGTTTTTGAAACGTGTAGTAGTCTGCAGGTGGGGTGGGGTAGAAGCAAGCGATAGGTTCCATTCCAACCGTCAGTTCGTGCAGTTTAGTGTATATCATGGCGGAATGGGGTGTAAGACATGGTGTGTTTGTGTATGACGCGTTTGTCAAAAACGGTGAATCAGTAATAGCGGTGCAAAGAGCATTTCGAATTGAGTTAAATGTTGGGCGCCGTAGAAGCATCCCAAGCCGAAACACAATTCTCAAATGGCTCAACGACTTTCGAACAAGCGGGAACATCATGAATAAAAAACCGCCTGGACCCGCTCGTACGGTACGGACCCCCGAAAATGTGAGGGTGAGGGAGGCTTTCCAAAGAATCCCAAGGCGTTCTGCACGAAAACACGCTCAAACTTTAAGAGTAAGTCGTTCCACAGTCCGTCGTATTGTTAAACAAGATCTAACCCAGAACATTGGATGAACTAAAGGATGCCATTCGTGCAGAAGTCCGAGCGATTGACGAAGCTCTACTGGACCGAGTTCACCAAGAATTTATGAACAGACTTGAAACATGCTGTGAGCAGAATGCTCATCACATGACTGATATAATTTTTTAAAATTAAAATGTCATATAAGTTACTATTAATGTATCTTAATAATTTTTTTTTTTTTTTTTTCTCTCTTGAGAAATCATTGTGTAATGTTTATTAAAAAATCGTCAGGTTCCCATTGCCCACCCTGTAGTTGTACATAAAATATTGTATTTGACTCGCATATAATGTAGGGTGACCATTCGTCCCGCATTTTGATTCGGTGTCCCGCCTAATGACATGTCCCGCATTTTAAATTCTAACTTTTGTGCACTTGACTTGTATTTGGGGAGGTGAGGACCTTTTTTACCGACCGCCAACATATATAAGGGAGGTATTGTAATCATACCGATTTTGACATTTCGAGATTTCGATGGATCTCCACGAATTAATGTCCCTACATAACGTTTTGACATTTTGAACATTTTTAGCATGATGTCTGTCGATCTGTCTGTCCGTCCGTCTGCCCGTCCGTCTGTCTGTCTGTCCGTCTGTCTGCCCGTCTGTCCGTCTGTCTGTCCGTCTGTTTGTCCGTCTGTCTGTCCGTCTGTCTGTCCATCTGTCTGTGTACACGTGCAGAGCAAATTCGGCTGAAAGGATTTTTATGAAACTTCATATTTAAGCTTTTGCCATCAATGGCACGAGTTGATCAACTTTTGGTAAAAATCGGTTGACTAAAAATGGGAGTTACTCTTGTCGATTTTAAGATTTTTGTGAATATTTCACAACAGAAAAATATTTCGAAAAAATGTATTGAACAAAAGTTGCTATAAAAGCAATAATTAATAACTTTTATTTGAGACGTTTTTTGATAAAACGAAAAATTTCGAATAATTTTTGTAAAACTTTTCGAAATTTTTTCCAAATCTCAATTTTTTCTTACTTATATGTAACGTTTCCATGGTCATGATAAATAATATCTCTGTTGGAAAATATTAGGCCAAGTTATTTCTACTCTGCTGCTAGAATGTATTTTATACAAGTACTTTATGATGGCGGTCAGTCCTGTGGTGGCCACAGCTGATTTTTAATTCTAACTTTTGTGCACTTGACTTGTATTTGGGAGGTGAGGACCTTTTTTTGCTCTTCACTTGGATTTGGGGAGGTGAGGATCTTTTTTTTGCTCAATATTTCATTAATGATTACAACCTTCTCTTACGGGTCGGGTGGTAAACTTCTGCTTGTGAAATATAGCCTCTATTTTATGATTTTTAAATAAAATACTATTGTGAAAATTTGCAATTTTTTTCATTTAAGGTTCTTTTACCGGAAAGTTAATACGACCAAATCGATAATTGTTCAATGTTAAGATCACCATTGTTCTAATGTACAATAAAAAATCCTATAATAGTATTTTACTTCAACCGTGATAATCCAATTTATTTTAGCAATACATACTGTTTCATTAGTTTGCCCAATTTTAAACGTAGCTTATGCAACCATTTTGGCACATGTGCAAAGCGGGCAGCATTATCGATTTTTAAGATGAGGGCTGGACCGATGTTGGTGTGGTTATGAACCGGTTCGCTTTGTTCCTAACATAGTTTTTAGTAACAAATGCAATGTTTTTTAAAAGTTTTCATTTGGTTTATTACCTAGTGTTAATTGGTTACTGTGAGGGAAGTGCAGGTGAGTTTAGTAAATGTTAGTATCATGCATCCATTATATTATAAAAAAATAGTTTTAAGCACATACTTTATGCATAAGACATTTTATTTATTACTAATTAATTCTACAATTGTCATTATGTTTAATCTTTTGTTCTTTGGATGTTTTTGTTTGGATTTAATGAAATGGGCGGGGCAGTTGTCAAATGTTACTTTAACCCTTAATATACAACATTAAAACAACATTATGAATAGACATAAAGTCCCTGGACATATTATTAGACGCATCCTCCTGTTTGAATGAAATTCAGGTTTAGAAGAAAAACAAAGCTACTGATTTTATTTTTCTATACCTGAAAAAGATCACTTAATATCTCAGAACATTGTGAAACAATATAGATTTGGTAGTAATTATCAGGTACCTTTTTTTTTGTCTGTTATTTAGGCAGTCAAAAAATACGTAGCTCGTATTATCGGGAAATATTGAAAAATAAGTCTTAATAAGTTTTTATTATTTAATTTTTTTTTTCTATTTATTAAGTTAATAAGTTAATTGTCGGCCTTGATTAAGTAGAGGTAGCGCTCTTGCTTCACGAGCCAAAGGTCCCGGGTTCGAATCCCGGACAGGGCATGGATGTTTGTGGAGCACAGTGTAAATTGGTTCTGTGTATAAAAAAAAGACTAGATTTTTAACATTTATTTCATTTTAATAAAATAGATGGCTATGAAACATTAAAATTATACTTGTTTTACTAGGGATGTATTTGTTTAATAAAGTATTAATAACTTTTTTAATATTGACTCATTTTATTTATGTCTAGTTTACATATTATCTGTCTCATTTTGTAATACGGAACTAACATTGAAAGTTCATTTTTTATGTTGTATATTGACAATACATTTATATTTTATATTGTCATAGTATTGGTTCACACGGATACGCCAAAGTCTGTTTACACCACAACAGTCACCAAAGTAACCAGATCTAGTTTCGTATTACAAATTGAGACGGATTATATAGTTTTTACATAGCTACAGTCTGTTTCAAACGCTTAGGCGGAACTAAATGGGAATTTCGTTCTTTTAAGTTGTCACGACAAGGGACCTTTCTTGGGTTATTTCATTTTTCACGTTAGAATGTCAAAATTTAAAATTACAACAATGAAACCATGGAAACGAATGACCTATGTCAAACTTAAATTATTTTTTTATATATTTTAATGACAAAAAAATAAAAAAATGGGAAATTTGTATTAAGAATTACACAAAAAATCAAAATATAAAGAAAATGACATTTTAAAATGATATTAACTTTAACCAAAAATGTTTATTGTAAGTATGATTTACAAAGCTTAAACAAAACGGCCGAAAAGCACGATTTAAGCGATGAAAGTAACTAAATTGCAAAATCTAGTTCCGCCTAAGCGTTTGAAACAGACTGTATATGCTGTTCACTTTTGTAAAAACAAACTAAGAGGAAATTTGATTTCAATAGTTTGCACCTTTGAAATAATATGTCATGTTGGTATTAAAAAATGATAAAAATGTCATTTTCTTAATGTCATTTCATTTGACATATTAATGTTATAATGAAAAATGATATCTTGATTATAATGTTCATAACGAACAGATCTGAAGTCTAGTTTACAGCGTAAGGATTTTTTAATTTTTTTTTTTTAATTTAAGTAATTAAAGGTACGTCAATATCTTGGGTTATTAGTACCCGGTATTGTATTTTATAAGATATTGTTGATTATATTTCATTGTGTGGGTATTATGTATGTTGGTGGTAGTCTATATTTGTCTGTATTTTGGTCTATATTTTCTATTTTGTGTCTGTTAGAAATTTATGTAGGATTTTTTTGTTATTGTCGTTATGTGCCTTTTGTAGGGTGTCAGGTATTTGGTGTGTCTGTCTTATTGTGTCATACTTGGTGCATTCTGTGAAAGGTGTTGTACTGTAATGATTGTGTTGCAGTCATTACACAATGGGGATCTTCTTTCTTCATTTTGTAGCTGTGTGTAATTCTTGTGTGTCCAATTCGTAGTCTGGTAGTGGAAGTTTGCTCTCTTCTTTTTCCCGAGAATGGCTATTTCTTGGTGTCAGATATTATTGTTCTTAGTTTATTAAGTTATATGTTTAAGTTGATTTTTTCTCGGCCTACTCTGACGTGTTTTAAATGTTTCGCAAAATGTTACTTTTGCAATATGAAATGGTTTTCTAAAAAATCAGCTGTGGCCACCACAGGACCGACCGCCATCATAAAATAATTGTATAATATACATTCTAGCAGCAGAGTAGAAATAACTTGGCCTAATATTTTCTAACAGTCTAAAAATATAACTTTAAGTTTAAAAAAAATTTTAAAAATTTTAAAAATTTTTTCGAAATTTTTAGTTTTATCAAATTGTCTCAAATAAAAGTTATTAGTTATTTTATTTATGGCAACTTTTGTTCAATAAATTTTTTCGAAATATTTTTCTGTTGCTAAATATTCGCAAAAATCTTAAAATCGACACGAGTAAACTCCCATTTCTAGTCAACCGATTTTTACCAAAAGTTGATCAACTCGTGTCATTGATGTCAAAAGCTTAAATATGTAGTTTCATAAAAATCCTTTTAGCCGAATTTGCTCTGCCCGTGTACACAGACAGACGGGCAGACGGACAGACAGACGGACTGACAGACAGACGGACGGACAGACAGACCGACAGACATCATGCTAAAAATAGTCAAAACGTTTTGTAGGGACCTAAATTCGTGGAGATCCATCGAAATCTCGAAATGTCAAAATCGGTATGATCACAATACCTCCCTTATATATGTTGACGGTCGGTAAAAACGCTTCTTACTGTATGTCAACCAGACTACTTTTTTTGTACCAACAGCATAGGCTACAGAGATATTTATTTATTTTGAGTAGAAGTGAGTTTTATATACAATACTTTAACTATTTATTTAAAAGTTGACTTAAAAGGTTTTTTTAATTTTTATATTTTTCTTTTGCTTTTTAGTTTAATGTTTAAAACCTTTCTTTTATCGCTAATTTTGTTTTTAACTAATAGTTCGTCATTTTGAAAAACTTTATTCCTTTTCCTCTAGAGCAGAGGCTCCCAATATTTTTCAGATATTATACCGGTATGTAGTAGATCAGGTGTTCTTAAACTTATGTAGTCCGAGGACCCCCTCTTGTATAACTTTTTTTTGCGGACCCCATCCCAACCCTAGGCATTTTACGTCGTTCTTGAGACTTAATTTCTGGCTCAATAATCTCATAGGCACTACGTTATAACATATATTGGTAAAAATGTATCGCTGGTTATTTTAATAAATGGTCTTGTGCAATTATAGAGATGAACATTTTATTAGCATATAGAATAAAAAATATATAATGAATAAATATAGTAGTAAAAAGAATTTAAAAAGTTACTAATTATAATACGTTAAACTCATACAAACATTCCTTGGTCAAATATTGGTCAAAATAGATCTTATTATAATATGTTTTCTGTAAATAATTTGCAGATGAATAAAAATAATTAAATTTTTAATAATTATTGTTTAATTATGTTAATAACTAGTTAGGTAACAACAAATACAAAAAGTCTTGACCATGTCGGATTTTTATTAAATGAGTTATTTGAATAAAAGCGAAAAGTTGGGGGATGTAAAGTTTATGTCAAAATTGTTTCGAGGACCCCCGGTAATGGCTACGCGGACCCCATTTTAAGAACCACTGTAGTAGACAATATAGTGGCGTACCAGTAGGTGAATATTTTTGGAAAAACTAGTCCAAGAAAAAAAATCACATGAGAATATATAACAAAACTCAAAAAATAATTAAGGTTTGCAAAGAGTATATAATAAGTTCATATGTTAGAAAAGAACATCTAGACCAGGGGTACTCAACCTTTTCATACCTACCGCCCACTTTAGCATCTCTATTGGTAGAAAAATTTTCATACCGCCCACCTGTTGTATAATAATAATAACTTACCAAATACTTTCGCAAAATTTAGCTGCAAAAATCTTTATAAAACAACTTACTGCATCATCTCAAAAAATTTCCATTTTAATGTTTTAAAAACGTCAATTAAATCAAAAAAAAAACGGAAAGTAGCCAGCATTGGACAAAACCCCTACCGCCCACCAAAAATTCCTACCGGCCACTAGTGGGCAGTAGGGACCAGGTTGGGTACCACTGATCTAGACTCTCCAGCCACTGCATGAAAGCTGGGGAGATCTCATTCAACTCTGCAATACCGCCAGAGAATCTACAAAAAGGTCCAGATCTACAACTACCAACGAAATTTTGTCGCACATTATTATGAACAAGATTCTGAAGATAAACAGTATGTTTCGTAACCAATAAGTTCAATTTACGTAATATTAAGATGATGCTGTTTAGTAATATTTTGTTTAGCGATTTTAATTTGGGGAACGTATCTTGGGAGTTGTCTGGAGTCTGTTTTTATTGTTTGTAATTCTTCTTCTACTTTTTGTAATGTATTTTTTCTTGTAATAAATTAATAATTATTTCCAGAGCTAAACTAATTTTTATGCTGGAGAACAAAGTAGTTTTTATTCAATTTACGGTAGCCAAGCCAGCAAATTCAATAAAATCAAAATGATATTACTTTCAACCAATACTGTTTGAAGCAGTAAAAAGGAAAACATAAGTGAATCTTGGGTATAAACTTGATTTAAGTGATATTCTTTTTATTACTCTCTGCAACAGCCAAAAATACACTGTAACAAAACACATACGGTGATTTTTTTCTGTGTAAATTGGTACTAGTGCATATGTACATAATATATATACAATTATATATAATATATATATAATTAAAATTATAAATTTTATAAATCATTCTTCATCAAAACAAATGCACACGAAAGACTAGTAATCTTAATAGTAAATTCAATTTATCATAAATAAAGTTATTTTATTAATAAACTAGGTTATTACCAGTCAACAATGACGGATTTATAACATGAAAATTTCAATCGTTTGTACGTGTATCTGGTTTTATTTTTTAACGTATCTTATGTAGTTTTTTAACGTAGTTATGGAAATTACTTAATTCTACACACCTGTGCCAAATCTCAGCGATATCGGCCCATAAATAAGCGAGTTATAGCCGTGCTCTACTTTCGGCCGAAACTGGAGCAGAATTTTTTGTCAAAGTTCAAATTTGGCACTTTTAAGGGTATAGACAGAAGCATCTTGATGTCTTGATTCCAGAAGTGTGATGTTTTTGAAAATTGGTTCATAAATAACCGCGGTCTAGGTCGCGGATTAAGACCAGATTAATTGAAAACTAGTTCAAATGGCTGTAACTTTCTTATTTATGAACCGATTTTCAAAAACATCACACTTCTGGAATCAGAACATCAAGGTGCTTCTGCTTATACTCAGCTATGTTTAAATATTACCTAATTCTACACACTTGTGCTAAATCTCAGCGATATCGGCCCATAAATAAGCGAGTTATAGCCGTGCTCCACTTTCGGCCGAAACTGGAGCAGAATTTTTTGTCAAAGTTCGAATTTGGCACTTTTAAGGGTATAGATAGAAGCACTTTCATGTCCTGATTCCAGAAGTGTGACGTTTTTGAAAATCGGTTCATAAATAAGGTAGTTAAAGCGATTTGAACTAGTTTTCACTTAATCTGGTCTTAATCCGCGACCTAGACCACGGATTAGTGAAAACTAGTTCAAATGGCTATAACTTTCTTATTTATGAATCGATTTTCAAAAGCATCACACTTCTGGAATCAGGACATCGAAGTGCTTCTGCCTATACTATTAAAAGTGCCAAATTCGGACTTTAACAAAATATTCTGCTCCAGTTTCAGCCGAAAATAGAGCACGGCCATTACTCGCTTATTTATTGGCCGATATCGTTAAGATTTTATCTTGTTTTATATTGAAATAATAACAAAAATGTATTGTTAATAACATTAAGAGATACACTTTACTGAAGTTATTTATCTAAAAATATTATCCATGATATTAGAGAATTACAAAATACTAGACGTGATGGAGACAAACTAAAACTTGATATGAAATAAGGATTCGCCATTTTACCTAAATCACCCCTTAAAATCAAAAGCGGTGGACATCAGCCCTATGTAATGGCTTTCTTTCCAGTCCCCCTAATATATTTTTTAAATCTATTGTATTTTTATTTCTCTATTTTTGCATTGTTTGTTTTTGTGTAAATATGTAAAATAAAACAAATATTTACTAAAAACTTGTAATTAAAAATGTTTATATTATGATAAAATGGCGTATTTCAAGTTGCAATAATTCATATCCAAACTCGCACTGAATTCCCATTTGGTGAGTTAAATAGTGCCCTATGAATTATTCTGTACAGATAATTAATTTATAACACATCCTGAGAGATTACTTTTCGAAAGGATTATATAATTTAGTGACCCAAAAATGTCAACTTATCGCAATACAGAATTAGAAAGATAAATTATGATCCTGAAAATTTTTAAAATGGTAAGTTAAAATTGTCAGATACAGATAAAAAAAGAAAAAGTAGAAATAATGCCAAAAATCAAAAAGAAAAAGTCAACTGTTCCAAAAATTAATCTAGCCACTTTATAAAAAAATAATAGAAAGTGAAAAAATCAAGTTTTTATGCCGTAAAAAAGTTGTTCGTAAAGCTGCCGAAAAGTTCGTAATAAAATAAAAGTCGTTAGAATTTTTGGACATAGTATTAATTTTAAGGCGCTTACAGACGGCGTGGTTTGCTATAAGTCCCGGCCAATGTTTACACTTGTCTAGCTCCGCGAATCGTGTGTATGGGCAACAAGTCACGGCCAAGGTACGCTGGGCTTGGCGCTGGCCGACGTTCGCTTCTGAGGCGTTATTCTTGTCATAAGTAAAAGGAGTTTTGGTGTAGACTTGTATATGCACGTATTGGACTCAACAATGGTTGATGGCGGCGCTGTGATCGCTGTGAAACAGCTGATCGAAACGGGTAATGTGAAAGTTGTCCTCATTTGTTTACATGTTAAATATCCGTTTTACAATAAATAATTAACAACTATCCTTAATAAATCATTTAAATTTTTTAAGTGCAACACTTTCTTTTTAGTGTGTAGTTCTTGGAGAGGAGTTGTTAAACGCCGGTTGTGTTATATTATACGGAATTTCGGAAAAAAATGATGAGCATGTCGACATATGTTGGTTATGTTTACAAACAAACAGTCTAAAATCACCACCTCACAAAGTCACTGGAAAATTAAAATTGCAAGATAACCTGCACCTGTTAACCGCAACCTTTGTTAGAAACTCGCTGCCTAAAAAAATTAATCAAAAACGAAAGCAAACACTTCAGTGAAGCTGTATCAGAATATCTACGTACAATATTTGAGACCGCATGCCCTAATCCTGTATTAAAGTTACACGGTTAGATATTTATTTATGCTCAAGAAGGATTTTTATAATTGAGTTTTTCTTATTTGTTGAATATTTTTAATAAATACCAGTTTGTTAAATATTAATAGGTTAACAATATTGATGTAATCAGTAGCTTTTAATTGCCTTTAGCACACTCGTACTCTTTTTCCCGTATTTATAGCATTTTCTCTTCCACAACACCAAATATATTTATTATTTTTCCAAATTATTTTTCATTTGGACAAATGGAAGTGAATGTTTCTCTCACTTCTTTTCCTAGAGCAACAACCAAATATATAGCAGTGTGTGTTATAACAACCCATTATAACACAAAATAATATAAAAAAGAATAATAGTTACTATCAAAAGTTACAAACAAACTGCAACATTAAAGTTTAAACATGATACAAACAACACGAGGTAGCAACTGGTAAACAATAAACAGTTACTCGTTCCACTAGTTCAAATTCTGTCCGTAATTCAACCTTTTTCTGCTGTAAACTCTGCCTTGAACGTTAAAACTATCTACTAAACTTATCCACAACGCATAGTAAACAGTCTACAAATTTAAAGAGCTTTGAACGCAGCTTTAGGTGCTAAAGTTCCGGGTTCTGGGTATTTTATCATATATTTTTAACTACTTGCACTATGAATATTTAAAATAGTCTTTTACTAATCATGTTTCCAACATTGTTGTAGGTGTTGAATCACCTGTAATTATTAGCATTGTGTGAGTAACACCGTTTAGTGATAAGTATTAAAAATTTTGTTGTACTTTTTTTCTATTTTGTAATCAAAATGGAAGAGGAGAATAAATTTCAGACAGTAGCGAATAAATTTGAAGTAATATTTCTTGCAAGAAATATTCGTAGAATTTTTTGCAAATATAAATTATGTCATATGCCATATTGTACATATTAAACTTTTTAATACTGCAATTTTTTACTTTAATGTTTTTGTTTCAAATGTAAATGTTTGTTCAAATTAGATTCAGGATGGAGAATTTATAGCTTTAGTTTTTTAAATAAACTGCGCAATATTTAAATAATGAAATAATCATTTTTAGAACTGTCGTGACCTAATGGTAAGACGGTTTCCTACCTAACACAGGATGTAGGTATAAATCTCTCCATCCTCAAAATTTTCATCCTTTGATATATGAGTATATGTTACCGTTAGAGTATTAAATTCAGTTATTTTATAGAATAACTAGATATTTACTTAGCATGTCATTTTACTTAGTTGTTAAACAACACTCTTAATAATTAATCGCTAAATACGAGATGTATCCGGCTTGTGGATATAACTTTCTATCTAACTGTGCTATTGTGAAAAACAGGTTTGCACCATGTAGGGGGGACCTTTATGAGTGCCCTTACAAAGAGGCACGGTCCTGTAGATCTTCAGTCGACAACGGTATTCCATTGTGTAAGTGTTAAAAATCGCGTATGTCTCGAGCAAAGGGATTCAACATGGCCGAAAACCTGGCCATTCTTGTTCTGAAACAATTGGTATGGTTCGTAAAGTAGATGGTGATGAATCTGAGTAATACACAAATTAAAGACTAATTTAGACAATTCAAAAGTGATCGTATTTCAGCGGAAAGTGATCCTTGTTCTGGAAGGTGTTTAACACCCGAAAATTAGGAACGTATGCGAATTGCCAATAATGAAAATCATTGTTTGACTGTGTAGAGATAGAAGAAGTCCTTGGAACTTGGAAAAACTATTATTTCTGAAATTTTAATCCATATTTGGGAATGAATTACGTTGTTTCATTCCACGGCTGCTGACGTAAGATCAGAAGGATTCTCAAGTGGAAGTTACCCAGGACAACTTGGAAAGGACAATTTGGTTCCCTGCGATTTGTTCCCCGAATTAAAAAATGCTCTAAAAGAAAAAAGATTTTAGGACATAGAGAACAGAAAGCAGAATGCGATGAAGTTGTAATTGTTTATTCAGAAAGCTGACTTTAAGGAGTAGTTCTGGACCTGAGAGGATCGCTGAAAGAAGCTTCTGGCTTCCAAAGGGGAGTACTTTAAAGGACTCAGCATTGCTATTGACCAATTAACTCTTTTTTCTGCTATAATACACGATTGGATAATTTCCGGACATACAATATAATAGTATCATATACAGCTGCCCAAGGAATTTGGACACAAGGTAAAATATCAGTTGAAAAAACTTTCCACGATTTTATTGGCTAATTTTGATGCATTTATGCCCACTGAAGTCATTTGGTCCTATTACCCTTACAAAGCAATGGTTTTCGTACAGCAACCTCAAGCTCTCGCACCAATCATGATGACATGAATATTATTCGTTGATCATCGGGGTTTGCGGTGATTCGGTATGAGCTTGGGCGCACTCGCTCTTCGGAAATAACCTCTTCTTCATTTCGGCGGTTTATAAAGGTAACGTAAAAAAAACAATGCCTTCACTCGGAACACTATTCGAACTAAAATTGAATTCTTTTCTGTGAGACGAAAGACCCTATAGATTCTCGAGTTGAAACAATACTCTTTAGTGATAAATCACATTGATTATTTTTCTGATGAAGGACCATCCTCTCGAAAATTTTCCACCGTATAGCTGGATAGCTTTTTAATGTCAACATTAAAATATTTCTTAAGCGAACTAACGAAAATGATGCAGATAATTACCTGTAGTTGCCAATCGACGGCATCTGTTGATTTATTTCAATAGTTTTCATTAGCCATTACTTGTCAACGACATTGTACGCAAGAAGAAGATTGAATCTAAAAGGTTTTCAAAATTCAACGTTTTATTTACTGGAAGGGTGAGAGAGAAATAGCTTTCGATTTCAGTCTGTCCGCCCTGTCTTTGGGAAAGAGGCGCATATACAAAAATACACTTACGTCTATGTGAATATATTCAAAGATAACAACGAACGTACGTGATATGAGCAGTTCAAAAACGTAATAGAAGGTTTACACAGAATTGTGTTTATCGTCTCTCAGTCCATCGATCGGCATCACGATTCTCAATGGGTATATATAAAATGTTCTTGCTTAAAGTATGTAGTTAAAACATATCATAAAATCATTTTGTAATTAAGTTTTCATCGCTTTGTTATACGCTTTTTAGTCTAGTTTCTTTCATCTGAATTTTTGTTTGAATGAATGTTTTCTAACAAATTATTCTAGCAAATATTAAACAAGTAGAAGCTAACCCCGATGCAAAAAGGCTCTACGATGATCTGTTGAGCAACTACAATCGCCTAATCCGACCTGTTGTTAACAATACTGAGACTTTGACAGTATGGCTTGGTCTCAAATTATCGCAACTCATCGAGGTCAATTTAAAAAATCAAGTTATGACAACGAATCTTTGGGTAGTGCAGGTAAGAAAAACATGACAACATAAAAAACTCTATTCTATTGACGGGGGGGTCTATTGACGGGGTGTATTGACTCATGACGTTTTGATTTTATTCGTATTATATAGGCTATTCCAAACGTTTAAGCGGAACTAACTGGAATTTCCATTTCTGTAAGTTGTCATAAGTTCTCCTTTCAAGGTTTAAAGAGGACTTTTCTTAAACAAAATGATCACTTAAATGGTAAAAGTTACTGGAATTCAAAATCTGGTGCTATTTAAACAAGAGCCGGCCCAACAATTTGCGGGGCCCGGTGCAAGATATCTGTGTGGGGTCTGTATTAAATTATTTTTTTTTTAGTTTATGGATAATATACAGAGTTAAATATACAATTAGATGACTGGTGTATTGAGCGCTGCATTTATTTTTCCTGAAATGTCTTTTCTACAAAAGTCAATGCTGGAATCTAAAGGCGCGGGGCTTCAGTAGGCGCGGGGCCCGGTGCGGGTGCTCCGCCTTTCGGCCGGCTCTGGTTTAAACCATAGACACAGGAACTATTATTTTCAGATATAAACACAAACAATATTCTGGGCCATTTTTAAAAAATAATAAGATTTTTTTATTCAAAATTAGGCATAATCTGTTGGGACTAAAATACTGAACAATTTATATCATTAAAGTTTCTGTCTAAAACTCATAGTAGATAGAATATGCAATGGAAAATTTAACTTAGGAAACTCTTTGTTGCAAGTCGAAAAAGGACTACGGTATAGCATTTTGTAGTAACTTAGAGGGAAATTGTTGTTTATAACATCTTTGGGTTATCATTCTGAAAAGGCACCTTGAAAAATATTTGACAGTTAATTGACAATAATATTTATGTTAATGACAAATATATTTAAAAAATAAAATGCAATAACTCGAATTCTGACACCAAAGCGTAAACCGCAATGAATCGAAAACCGCAATAGTCGAAAAAATCGAGTTCCGTTATTGTTTTCAATATTGGTAGGTAATTGTTCATTCAATCATGAGTCAATAGATCCCATTTTTTATTTCATTTGTTGAATAATGTACGTTTGTGCATTATGACTACCTGTGACCCAGGATTCTAATATTATCGCAATTTTACCTTAATTTATGGCTCTAATAAGGTTTTGACTGTGTTTTTTTGTTTAGAAATGGTTTGACTATAAGCTGGTTTGGGATCCACAAGAATATGGAGGTGTGGAAATGCTCTATGTGCCCTCTGAACATATTTGGCTGCCAGATATTGTACTCTTTAACAAGTAAGTAGATTTTTAAATACATTTAAACAAAAATAACACTACAAATTTTTTCATATAAGTAGTTAGTGGTTTAGATGAGTGTTGTATTTAGTATTTTCGTTACCATTTTTTTGATGATGGTGTAAAAGCTACAAATATTCAACAGAGACTTTAAAAACAGTTTGAAGAAGAGTGTTTATCACTGATTACAGTTTCTGATTGGTGCATATTCTTCCAGGACGGACATAAGCGCGTATCAGACCTGTCACATGAAAATTGAAAACTTTTGAAAATCTCTCTTTCATTAATCTAAGTCAGGGGTCGGGGAACATTTTTACCCATTACCCAAAGATATATTTCTTTACACCGACGTTACCCTATTGGCTTGTAAAAAAAATAATTAAGTGACAAGCAAAAAAAAAAGGTCCTCACCTCCCAAAATCTAAGTGACGAGCAAAAAAAAAGGTCCTCACCTCCCAAAATCTAAATGATGAGCAAAAAAAAAGGTCCTCGTGATTAGGGTGACCAACCGTACTCTTTAAAGAGTACATGTACTCTTTTTGAGCAAATAAAATTATGTACTCTTATTTTTTCTAAAAATTCAATAAAAGTACTCTTTTTTAAACAAATTGAAGAAATGAAGAATTTTCAAAATTGTCAGCAGATTCAAAATGAATTAATTATTTTGAAGAAAGAAATCAAACAACATCTTCAGAATTCCGAGATATGTTCCGAAGATATGTTCATTTTTTTTCGCGATACCAGCGCACAATTCAAATGCGGAAATGATTTTCAGCATGATGAAGAGTATTTGGACTGCTGAAAGAAACAGACTCTTGCCAGAATCAGTAAAAAACTTACTGATGATACAATTTAATTTTAAAAATTTTAATTGTGAACAATTTTTTAAATATTGTGTGGACAATAAAAATTTGTTAAAAGATGTGAAAAGCAAAACCAAATATCTATGGTTTTGCTGATCGTTCGTGCCTAAATTACGTTTTGTTCGTCCTATAATATGTTTTGTAATATTTATATAGTTTATTTTTGCTTATATTGTTTATTTTGATTTTTTATTTACTTTTTATTATTTTATTTTAAGTATTTTGTATCTTAGGAATTTTTCGTTCGTAAGTTACGTTTTGTTCATCGTATAATATGCTTTGTAATAAGTATATTGTTTATTTTGAATTTTTAATTACACGAATTTCTTATATTAAGACGATAGTTAGTAGGTATGTAGGAATTGCTATATAAAATATGGGTACGATTTTTTTTTTTTTTAAGAAATGTACTCTTTTCTGTTGGGCTGAGTTGGTAACCCTACTCGTGATGGCAAAAAAAAGGGCGCTACTAACACGTTTATAAAATAGCAAATTGGAAAAATATCCTTATTGCCCCCAAATATTTCATTTTTACCCCATTTGGAGTAATTTACCCCGGTTCCCCGACCGCTGATCTAAGTATTATAATTTGCTTTCATTTAACTTCTTTCATTAAATTAAATTTCATAACCAATACAAAGCAAAGGCTAGTAAAACCTCCGAGGTCAAAAATGAGCATGTTAATAAATAAACATGGCAACCGTATAACTAAACATGTTAACTAAAATTGTGATGCTAAAATAATAAATAAATAATCAATCCATAATATTTTAAATTGTTCCAACTGTAATAATACATTTAATATCAATAAATAACTAATTCTTATGAGTTTTATAATAATAAAAACGTTCGGTGGGTCACTTTTGTCCCACGAGCCGACGGTTGCCGACCCTTGAACTAGGTGATACTGAGGTAATCGAATCAAATCCAGAAGAAATATTAGCAGCAGCTGATGGAGCATAAATTTAGCTAACAACAGTGACAAATAAATTACAATTACTACGAAATAGAACGATGCGTATCATCCTAAAATGTAATAGACTAACTAGTATAACAAAAATGTTAAATGTTTTAAAATGGTTAAATATTAAACAGTTTATTAAATATAATGGTATGATTTTTATGTATAAATTGGACAAAGGATTATTGCCACAGTATTTGAGGTCAAATTTAAAAATGATTGAGGAAATACATTCCTACACGTAATACGAGACAGACTGGGTCATTTTACATAACAGGTACAAAGAAAGCAAGCACAAAAAAATAATGCATAGAGGAGCTTTAGAATATAATAGTTTACCAGGAGAATTAAAATCAATAGGATCACTCACTATATTTCAGAAGAATTTAAGGATATTTTTAGAGAGTTTATTAACTATGTAAATATATTTTTTGTAAATTTGTTTATATATAAATAATATTTTGTAAATTTCTATTATTAGCTACAAGCTATATAAATAAAAATTATTATTATATTATTATTATTATTATGGGGTTTGTCAGGTCTTGACAAGCGTCCACTAATCTCAAACTTCAGCAACCTTTTGAGCCGCGTCATACTAGAGACTAGTGGAGCTAAATACACACGACTGCATCCCAAACCCTGGCGATATGCAGCCGCCAGCTGAACAGAGCCGTAGCAATGTTTTTGGCGCCCTTGGCAAATAAAGTAAATTGATAAAATTTACTTCCTCAAATCCAAGTGAAGAGCAAAAAAAGGTCCTCTCCTCACAAATACAAGTGAAGAGCAAAAAAAAGGTTTTCACCTGCAATGGCGCCCCTCATCAGGCCCCGCGCCCTTGGCAAATGCCCCGACGCCAACCCGTTGTTACGGTTCTGGCTCTGAACGCAGTGATACATTCAACATTTTGGCATCTTTCCAAATTTTCAGTTATATGCGAGCGCCCGCTTCGCCTATGCGTAATGCCGGTGCTGATGGTAACTAAAATGTAAATCAACAGTTTCGAACCGGCTGTGCGTAAAAGTTTTTAATCTAGAGCGAGGAATCTCTGTGGAAAATTTTGAAAATTATTTTTTAAGTATTATATTTGAATCCTTTTATAAATAAACTAAACATTCATAATTCTTCATCATCCCTTTCTCGTACGTACGTTGTTAAATAATTTTATATTCTGAGAAAATCCAGGCAAAAAGATTAAAATAGTTATAAAGTAACCTTTGCTAGAGACTAAAAGCAGATAATATGAAGCAAACAAATGCGCTTAGTGCATAATTAAATGAGTTATGTAGTAACAGGATGACAACTTTGTGTTAAAATATGAAAACTACGTGTTAACGGAAAAATGTATGTTCATTCTAGACATAAACTATGATTTGTAGCTCGACTAATGCAGAGTGTTTTCTTAAATAATGGATTACTAGGGTGTGTTTAACAAATGAAAAATTCTAAGATATAATTTTAGTATTAAATTACTTTAAAATGAGTGCTTTTGACTAATTATTTTGATTTAGAGTAGTGATAAATTGTACTAATGTTAGTCTGTAATTTTCATCTGGAATTTTTACTTAACATTTTTCTACAAGTGTAGCAAACACATAAATAATGAACCAATTATAAAAATTGTGTTTGTGTGTATGCATGTATGCAGGCTTTCTAAGCGCACTTCGGGCATATTCGCACGTATTCCAGCGAGTAGATAGGTGGTGTTTAGTTCTAGCAGTTTCGCGTGATTGATAAGCTTCTACTGTAACCACTCATGCGTACTTCTACACGTTTGAAGCAGTCGACCGAATACGGTCGAGTACGAACGTAGTAAAGTTCGGGAGAACACGCTTCCACTGTAACCGTAGCCTAAGTTTTCCAAATAGTACGATTCCCCGAACACTGCAAAATAGGCGTGTTTCAGCCATGATTTCCTCGTTCAATGCGAATTTTCCAGCGAGTCATTTCTTCATGTTTGGGAAGAGAAACAGGGGGGCAAATTTAGGGAATTGGGTGAATGAGAGAGTAGTTCATAGCACAATGTGACCAATTTGGCCGTTGCAACTACGGACGAGTAAGCTGATGCATTCTGGTTGTGAAACAGAAGTTTTTTTTTTTTTTCGCCAAATGGAGCCAATTTTTCATCAATTTAGTGTGTAATCCAATAAAGTCGCATAATATTGTCCTGGGATCGTTTTTCCTTTTTCCAGATAGTCGATAAAGAATATGCCTTGCGAATCCCACATAATCGTGGCCATGACCTTTCCAGCTGAAGGAACACCATATTTACCAGTTGTTCTACAGCAAAACCGGTTTAAACTAGTATTTTATTTCGGTTAAACCAGTTACCGAGAAATATTATAGAAGAACGCAAACCATCAATTTCGTTTACGTGCCAAACGGTTTTTTTCTTTTCTTTTTCTTTCTCAGTCTCTTGTTAAAAGTGTTAAGTAAGTATTAACGAATCTTAACTGGCAGATTCTAATGGTTGGCTTAGTCAACATTTAGTTTTAGTCTTAGTTTTAATCTTATGTTTTAATTTTAACCTTAAAAGATAAACTATCATATCGCTACGAGCAAGTTCATACAACACATTGATTTAGTTTTATTCTTAACGTTCTTAAAACCGACCTTGAAAGATACTAATATTCAACTTTTCTTAGCATTAAGATTAAAACCGCGAAAATGCGCGTGCGCTCACACTGACATAAAATGTGGAGGTTATATATTACGAACTATTAACAATTTTATTATTGTTTTTATTTCGCAACATCTTTATTCAAAATTATTATTTCTTTAATCGTTATTTATAACCAAAAATGACGTTTCAAATATTGGTTACAACAAGCATTATTTGTCAACACTGAACGAGGACAAATGCGCGTGCATTAAACTCGGCGTTTCATTAGTTATTTATTAAAACTAAATCATTGTATAAACTTGTACTCATTCATTACGCTTAAGAACGAGAAGAAACTTAAAACTAAGACTAACACTAAAATTAAAACTAACGCTAAGACTAAGGCTAAACCCACCATAAGTGTACCCCTAATGAGATAGTACAGATGCTTACTTGACTATATAAAGAGAATCGCAGGGAACCAATGGTATAGAAAATCTCAAGACAAAGATGCCTAGAATAAGACGAAGGAAGCCTTTATCTAGATGAAAGGAAGAAGAAGAAGAAAGAAATAAAAATAGTGAAAAATCACAATATTTTTCATTTAAACAGTTATTAAATATCAAACATTTTTACAAAGTTGATTCGTTCACGTTAAATTATATTTCCAAAATAATTCTGTTGTTTTCTTTTTATGTTCAGCAATTTTTCTTTAAAATTTCATTTACGTTTTTTAAAACGGTTGTTTTGTTATTCACGTACATAGGCAAATAATGTATACCTGAGACACATAAATAAGAGAAATTACAAGAAAATCGTAAGAAACACCCTGTTATTGTTCTGAAAATAAATGATCGTAACACCTGCTTTCTATATTTCTCACTTCCCAATTAGGCCACTGGTTGCACACCCTTATATTTCACAATGGTATTAATAATACTTCCGTTTTGGTAATTTGTATTCGAAATCAAACCACGCTAACTATACCATCTATACGCTTCACTGGCAATGTTCTCTCACGCGATAATACACCTTTTATGTCATTTTGATTGATTGAAATATTCATAACAAGTTTATAATTATAGCTTTGTATACCGCGGTTAGTAGCTTCCGAAATATTTCCAAAACTAGTCTGTTTAAAATGTTATTACTAAGGCTACCTTTTAAGTTTTTACAAAAACTAAGAAAGATTTTTTTTTTTTGGAACACACTATATTATTGCTTTTAAAAATATTCGCCTTTAAGATTTATACACGTTTGCACTCGTTCAAACCAATTCTCGAAACATTTTTGCCACTCTGAAGTTGGTATCTCAAAAACATGGTTTTCGAAATCTTCAACAGCTTCTTAAGCTGATGAATATCGCTATCCATGCATTTTTTGTTCGACATTGGGGAACAAAAAAAGTCGTTAGGGGATAAATCAGGTGAATACGGGCAATGAGATATTAATTCGATGTTTTTCTCCTTCAAATAATTAATTGTTTGACGTGCTGTGTGGGAGCTTACATTGTCATGATGAATGATGCGACGTTTTTGATTGTTTTTCCTGATTTTGTCGATGACTTCTGGCAAACAAATTGTTGTATATGAGCATTAACTGTTCTCCGATCCTCTAAAGGAATGGTTGCGACATGTCCATTACAACCGAAGAAACAAGCGATCAATTTCTTGGAAGTGCTTCGTGAACGAACAACTTTTGTGGGTTTCGGTTCATCTTGGAAGTCCCAAACAGTGGATTGTTGCTTAGTTTCCGGTTCATATGAATAAATCCCAGTTTCTTCATCTGTAACGATGTTGAATACGGATTTTGCAGTGCCTAGGTTGATTTTATTTTTTAGCATTCTCTTACATCAACCAAAACGAGCTTTTTTTTTTGGTCAAATTATGCGGCATCCATCGGGAACAGATCTTTTCACAGCTAAATGCTCATGCAAAATCGAATGTATTGCAGTATACGATATGCCAAAGGATTCCTTTATCTCACGGTAAGTCATATGCCGATCTTCTTCAATCATTTTGCGCACAATATCGATGTTTTTTTGAATCACAACCGATTTTGGTCGACCTTCACTAGATTCATCACTGACGGACACACGACCACGACGAAATTCGGCAAACCAATTGTAAACAGTCTTTTCTGATGCTGCTTCATTACCAAATGTTGAACGAAGCGAATCTATGCATTGTTGTTGAGTTAGATCTTATTTTGTAATCTAGCATATTTGTGCCACTATATTACGAGCAAAAATTACAGTGAAACAAATGGATTCCACTTTCACAGTGGGGTCCATATGTTTGTATGAAAGGTATCATTTTCTTACCAATTCGTGTCGCCAACATAAAACTTAACTTCATAAAAATCCCCTACAATTTGTAAAACCCTTTCAGCAGTTCTAAATTGTAACATAACATTTTATATCTACTTTACAAAGTAAAACAAGTTTATTCTGTATAGCAGCATCAAATATAGAGTAATAATCATAGAAATAACCATTCTCCGTTTCAAAACCAAATATTGTACATGTATATTTGTACGTGTTGAATTTACCAACTAGCTAGAGTGTGGACTGTGTTTCAGTGCTGATGGAAACTATGAGGTTACCCTGATGACCAAAGCAACTCTCAAGTACAATGGTGAAGTGTTCTGGAAACCGCCGGCAATATACAAATCATCATGTGAAATTAATGTTGAATATTTTCCATTTGATGAACAAAGTTGTTTGATGAAATTTGGTTCTTGGACATACAATGGTGTACAGGTAATTTATCTATATATATTTTAATGTATAACTGCATGTTATTATTAAGACAGTAGCGTGGAAACGGTGTTAAATCATACAATCGGAAAAACAATGACTATAAAGGGCGTATCACACTAGAACGCTATCCAAGTTTTATTTTGTCTTTTTCGAGGTTTCAAGTCTTCACGTCTTTAGCTATCACACGCGAAACAGGGAAAAGAAACTTGCGTCTGCGTACATAACGTTAACAATACACCCATCTCACTTGATCTGACTGAGAGAGCGAGGCCGCGCATGCGCATTTGACGTTTTGGATGTCGTCTATCTTCTAGAGACAGGGGAAATATATCTCGATGTATTTGCTCAGACTTAAAGACCTAGGTTTTTTGTCATGCTATCACACACACAAGACTTCGATTCGAACGCAAAGACTTTAATGTTCCAAGTTTAGACTTGAATAAGTGTGATAAGGCCTTAAGGCTGTCACATAATAGTCGTTTACGTTTATTCATTCCCCAAGATTGCTCAGATTGATCTGGTGACGTCATAAGATTAGTTGGATTGCTCATATTTTAGGTGCTTTCGGCATAAAATAATAATCTACACATTCTGCATAATTTAGACAAGAAACGTTCGGCATAAACTTTGTGTGTGCTGCACGATGATCGTTCGGCAAATATCGTGCAGTGCAGTTTGTGTTGCACAATCGTCACAAGTTCAGATCATGCGGCAATCTGTACTATAGTGTTTTTTTGCGGTATAAATATAAAATATTATTTCTACAAAACAATATGAGTGAAAACAATCAAGATATCATTGTTTATGCTTGCAGCATTTGCAAATAAATAGTACAGACATGAAGCTTATGATGAAACATGTAAATACACTCAAAAAGACTCAAAATTTTCTGGATACAAGCGGAAATGTACTTTAAATTGATTTGTAGTCATGTTTGGAAAAGTACTCTGCATATTCAAACACTTTTTCCAAAATATTTTCTGGTTTGGAAAGTATTTTGAGCGGCACAAATGGTAGTCGGAGCATATGGTGCAGACATCGCACCATCCGACTACAAAATCTCTACTTTCTACAAAATTCCCTTAACGGAAAAAATGTCGCATCTGTGGACGATATCAAAATTCACCTGGACAGATTTTTCGCGAGCAAAGACGGAATCTTCTGGAGAGATGGCATTATGAAATTGCCTGAGCGTTTGTCCAAAGTGATAGAAAATAATGGACAGTACATTTGATAATTAAAGGTTTTTTTTGCTAGATTTAATTAAAAGTCACAGTACTTATTACAAAAATGTATGTGAAGTGTGAATTTTCACACATTTCAGGGTTTTGCAGATATATAATAAGTGAAGCTGAGGACAAATTTTGCTTTGTAGTAATCACGGCAAAATGAACGATATTTTTAAAATAATTTATCATCTGTTAATCTAAGAGCTTTAAAAACTAATTTTATGTTACAATATTTTGTTGTTAATTTTCATCCGAATACCTAATACCATTATTTAGGTTTCTAAATATGTGCAGTATTTTTTTATATAGCAAGGTTCATTAAGATTTTGAAAATTACGCCTATGGCTTCCATTAGTTGTTATATGCTCTGGCTCTTTGGTTTCGTATACATGACACATAGATTGAAAATATAATTCCAACATTTCAATTGGTTATTAAATGTACACTCTTAAAAATTAAGATTTGCCAAAATATAACCAGAATTTTGACAAAATAATTTAAAGAAAATAAAAATAGAAAAAGAAAACAAAAAATAAAATTGTCTCCTCTGCCCGGGAGCGAACCCTAAAATTCTGGGTAGCTAGCGAGCATGCTAACCATTAGACCATGATGCGTGTATTTTTTTCAGATTTTTTGTTTAAACCATCTGGGCTACAGGGTGTGGGGCAAAAATTTTTTGCACCATTTTGGCAAAAATCGCTTGTAAATAATTTATTTTGTAAAAATAAAATTTTGATCGTTAATTCACGTACTAAGGGCTGTCATTTGATAATCTATTCAGAAATAAAAAAAAAAAAAAAATCGATGAGCGCATATTTGTTTATATTTTAGGGGGATTTGTTTTTTAAATGTTCTAGTATTTTTCCTATGTACGAGTCAGAGTTGTATAAGCATGCCAAAATTCAACTCTCTAAGTTTAGTCGTTTGGCTACAATTTTTACCGAACAGATAGACAGACAGATAGACAGACAGACAAACAGACAGACTGACAGACAGACAGACAGACAGACAGACAGACAGACAGACAGACAGACAGACAGACAGACAGACAGACAGACAGACAGACAGACAGACAGACAGACAGACAGACAGACGACAAAATGACGCTATAAGGGGTTTTTGTCATACCTACAAAACCCTAAAAATGAATATTATTTTAATTAAAGCTATTTTGATATTGTAATAGACTATAAATATGTTCTTTGTCTCGGCGCCCCTTGTTCCTGGCGCCCCGATGCGGCGCATCGCCTGCATACGGTCTTGAGCCGGCCCTGGCAATAAGCTTGACGCAGCTCCTAATTTCAGGTTATATCTGTCTTCATTTGAACCTGATTTTAAAAAACTTGGATCCATGAAACAAGCTCAAGGATCGCATTAAAATTATTAAAATTGCTTTTTAAAATTTGACGAATAATTATTCTACTTTCAACATAAGTTAATGTAGGTAAAAATTATTTTAACTCATATATAAACAGATGCAAATATTGTTGTAATTTTAACAATATATTAATAAACTTATGGAAACTACAATTAATTAAATATAATTATTGTTTAAATTATTTAATGTCGTTAAACTCGTTACTAGTAAATTACAAACTATTCTTATTCTCCCGGGAACTGATAAATTATTTAAATTTTACAGCTAATTAGAAAAAGTAATAATTATATATTATAACACTTATGGGAACAATCATGGCCAAGAATTTATGTCATAGTTTTGTGCAACATATAACCCACTTTTAATCGTAATACGCACCATTAAAATTTATTGTTTCATAAATAAAATCATGGACGTAGGTATTTAAAATTCAATCAGCCGTAAAGTAATAGTTTAACATTTTTTGACACAACAATTAATCTACACAGGATTTGGAATTTTATTTGTTTTAACTAATTTATTGTTTAACATCCTTTTTATTTTGTTAATTACATGTTCTGTTTAATTCTGTCGATGTAGAATTATGTTTATAGAAACTATTGTAAAATGAGTCTACCAAACCAGAACCAGTAAATTAGATTTAGATCATCTCGTGTGTTAAGGGGAAGTCAAACACCATAGTTTTTACAAGTTTAAATTTTCAATGTTCTATTAAAGGTTCGATTTTTGAAGAGATGGATCCCCTTATCGGTGGAAGATCGACTAAAACAGTGTTTCTCAACCGAAAACGTACCACGGACCGGTAAAATATTTGATTTTCTACCGCGGACCACAAAAAAAAAATGTACTATTAAACAAATTTTTTATATATGTAGGCTCTACAAATAATATCTTGGTAATAAAAAATCAGTGAAAAATTAACAAAAATCACAAAAAATTAACAAAAGATCATAAAAAAATTAACAAAAAATCTCAAAAATAATCATTTGGGCCGAATTGATGAATTTAGCCAAGAAATTCAGTTGTTGCATCTGAAAACTTGTAACTAGTAAAGTTTTTAAGTAAAACGTAATTTTTGAAAATTCAACTATTTCGTTGCTATTTTATGTCAATGACATCATAATTCTTCGTCGGAAACCAAATAAATGCTATTTTCTTCTAAAACATGTCACTCGAAACAATTTTCAAGACAAAAAAAAAATTTTTTTTTCGTGCCGAATTGATGCATTTTGCGTGTTTAAGATAGTCCGCATTGCCAACATAATTTATATTATAAAAAAATACTGTTTGAATTTGTGTTGTCAACATTTTATATTATCATAAATAAGAATACTGCATTTTATCGACGTTATAAAAAGTTTATACTTATTGTTATAATTAAATTAGTTTTAATAATGTACTTAATACAATACAGAGCTACAATATTTAATATAAAATGTATCGACTTATATTTAAAAAATTGATGTGAAGTGTGAATTTTCACACATTTCAGGGTTTCGCAGGTATTTAGTAACTGTGTGATGATTATTTGGGATGCCAAAACAAATTTTTGGCATCAAACATATTTTTTATGAATTTTAATTCGAATGCCTATTACCATTATTTAAGTTTCTAAATATGTGCAGTATTTTTTTTTTATATAGCAAGGTTCATTAAGATTTTGAAAATTACGCCTATGGCTTCCATTGATTGCTTAAAGCATAAGCCTCGCCCTCTGATACCTTCAAATATAGAATTTAATTATAATTTCAACACTTCCCACTGGTTATTAAATTTACGCTTTTAAAAATTAAATGTAACATTTACCAAAATATAACTAGAATTTTGACAAAATAATTTAAACAAAATAAAAATGCAAAAAAAAACTGAAAAAATAAAAATTGACGGGATTCGAACACAGTTTCTTACAGTAGTTTCAACTCACTAAGCGAGAACGCTACCACTGTGCTATACAGGATCACTCGTTTACTATGTTAAATAGCGGATTAAATATATTACATATTTTACTTAAAAACACAAAAAATGCGTTATTTTCCGAAAACATAATCTGATCAAAAATTCCTGTTGTACTATTCCGGTTCACACCAATGTACATTACTGAGAATTTTTTCAGATTTTTAGTTTAAACCATCTGGGCTACAGTGTGTGGGACAAAATTTTTTTTGCACAATTTTGGCAACAATCGCCTCAAAATAATTTATTTTGCAAAAATAAAATTTTGATCGTTAATCCACGTACCAGGGGCTTTCATTTGATACCCTACACAGAATTGTAAAAAAATATATTTTTTTTCGATGAGCATATATTTGTTTATATTTTTAGGGGGATATGTTTTTTAGATGTTTTAGTAGTTTTCCTATGTGCGGGTCAAAGAGTTGTATAAGCATTACAAATTTCAACTCTCTAGGTTTAGCCTCTTGGCTACAATTTTTACCGAACAGACAGACAGACGACAAAATGACGGTATAAGGGTTTTTTGGTCATAACTACAAAACCCTAAAAACAGGTGTAATATATTCTTTATTGTAGCATCTTTATAGTAGAATGGAATAAAATATCCATGCAAAAATTTATTCAAAATGTGCGTCTGCGCAGATAGTACAAAACAAGTAATTTCCTGACGGTAACTTAAGAACAAAATTACCGTAGCAGATGCCAAACCGGAGATTTAAACATCAAGTGTGAAAGCAAACCGATGTTAAACATCGGTGGACTTTAAGTTCACTCGTCTTAAAGTTCTAGTGTGAAAAGGGTATTAGTAACATAACAATAATGCATATTATCTTATTTTTCTACATATTTCATCATTTAGATTGAAACACTTGCCATACCTTATTGAAGAGTACTGAATATCTTTTTCGTAAAACTTAACCGCTTGTGAGTTCAACCTGTTTGTCACTATTGTATTCACTTCTTCGTCATTTTCCAGGCATCTACCACCAAGAAAGTCCTTGAGATGAAAGAATAAACGATATTCTCTTAGCGTAAAGTCGGGAGAAGAAAAGATGTTGTTGGGCTTAGTATTTGAAATTATTTTTCTATAATTTTGTTTTCTTTTGATCCAAAATTTCTTCAATCCAACTCTGAAAATAATATCTTATCGAAAATTAAAGGTCTAGTCGCTCCACTTAACACAATTGGAATAAATCAAAGAATTACAAAATTACAGGAGTACATAACATATCGAACAAAACACTACGTTATCCTTTCACACCTAAATTATACACTTGGAATTTAACACGAAAACAAAATTATAAAATTTGTTATTATTTAATATCACGCAAGAGTCAGAATATTCGTATCAGAAGCTCATATCAAACATAAACTATTCAATGCCTGTATATATACTTGTCAGCTCAACTCTGGTGTTATGTTGGTTGCATATTTTACTTGGTATGCGGGGCATTTGACATTTGTGTCTGCGACATGAATAGACTGTTTGCTATAATGTTAATCATATTCATGTTAGTGATTTTATGGCATGTAATAAATCTTATTAACGCGATTCCATGTTTATCAATTAATTTATTTGAAATTTGAAATGTAAATTAATTTGAAGAAAATAAGACTACGCAGACACAAGTTAAATACTATTGTCAACTGACAATAACTGAAGCGCCTCTAGTGAGATTTTGAGAAACTGACGGTTGTAGGATAGTCGAGTTTGTTTACTGTTGTTTTCATAGCAAGTTTTTAAAAAAATGTCTTTAAAATTGCAAGAAAAAATTAAATGCAACGTGAATTGTTGTGTTTATCTTTGCAATGCAAAAGTAGGTCGTGATAGAGACCTAAGTTTACATCGTGTTCCGAAACGTGGCAAAAAAAAGCGTGTTTCTGAATTTACGTGTTGGTGCACGTGTAGTTATGGATAGAAGACAAGCATGGGAATATGTTCTTAGAAGTGGAAAGACAGTTAAAGACCATTTTAGAGTGTGTTCCCGTGTGTTTCAATAAATATCACATGAAGATACTATTGAACCTGTCAAAAATATCCTACCAAAGTCAGCCATGATGTAAAATGCAGTAGCGCCTCTATCGGTAGTGTCAGATGTCAATAGGCACACATCCAAACAAATCGGTGTTAGCAGTTGCGGCAACCAGCTGGTTGCTTAAAGGATGGATTCCAATTGACGTAGACGTAGAATTCTACGTCTACGTGAAAATATATACGAAAATGCATGCTACGGTTTCCAAGCAGACGTAGATGGACGTAGACGTAGAAACGTTCACGTAGAATATTCATATTTTTATATTTCACGTCTACGTTTTAACGTCTGGCCAATCGGAAAGAATGATAGAAAATGACAAAACATACTCAATATGTCGTATGTAGATAGATAGAACCTGTCAACATTTGTTGGGTTCACGGTATTGAAATAAGGGAAATAAATAATTACCATGGTTAGATTATCGTTTAATAATGAATATATATTGTTTAATATACCAGGTCTACAAGTATGAAATGCGGATTTTTTTCAAACTTTTTGTTAAGTTATCATTAAGTGTCAAATGCGTATAGGTTATAATTTGAAAAGTGATCATATAGTTTTGTTTTACTGTGTTAAAAATGTCATATTTTGTGCCAAATAAAGAGCATTCGCGGACAGTACTACTGTTTTGTTTTCATTTGAAAAAAAAACTACTGCTGAATCATACCGACTGCTTCGAGAAGCTTATGGTGAATATGCTCCATCGCAAGATACGTGTGAACGATGGTTTCGGCGTTTCAAAAGTGGTGACTTTGATCTTACAGACAAAGAACATGGAAAACCTCCAAAAAAATATGAAGATACAAAATTGGAAACATTGCTACAGGAAGATGATAGTCAATCACAAAAACAACTAGCAGAGCAGTTAGGCGTTAGTCAACAAGCTGTTTCCAATCGCCTACGAGAGATGGATAAGATCCAGAAAGTCGGCAGATGGGTTCCACATGCATTGAATGAGAGGCAGAAGGAAAAACGCAAAAACACTTGTGAAATTTTGCTTGCACGATACAAAAGAAAGTCTTTTTTGCATCGTATCATTACTGGCGATGAAAAATGGATTTATTTTGAAAATCCCAAACGCAAAAAATCATGGGTGAACCCAGGCTCACCATCCACATCAACTGCAAGACCGAATCGCTTTGGCAAAAAGACAATGCTCTGTACTTGGTGGGACCAAAAGGGTGTGGTCTATTATGAATTGTTAAAACCTGATGAAACAGTTAATACCCAACTCTACCAACAACAACTGATCGAATTGAACTATTCGCTGCTCATAAAACGACCAGAATACGAAAGAAGACAGCACAAGATAATCTTTCTTCACGAAAACGCTCCATCACATAAGGCAAAAGCAGTTTGCAACACATTGGAGGCACTCAAGTGGGAAGTGCTACCCCATGCCGCTTACTCACCAGACTTGGCCCCTTCAGATTACCACTTGTTCGCATCGATGGGTCACGCACTTGCCGAGCAGCACTTTTGTTCATATGAAAATGTGAAAGAATGGGTAGATGAATGGTTTGCGGGGAAAGGGGAAGAGTTCTACTGGCGAGGTATTCACAAATTGCCTGAAAGATGGGAAAAATGTATAACTTCTACTGGAGCATACTTTGAATAAATAAACTTTTACTGTTCTTTTGAGTTTAACGTGTTTTTTTTTTTTTTAAATCCGCATTTCATATTTGTAGACCTGGTATAATAGAAAAACTAATCGTGGAAACTTTTCGGCGTTACAGGGCCGCAGCGTGTACTCTGAAAACGGGCGAAGCAACAAATAGGCAGAATTTGGGGTCGATTCTATCGAACCCTACTAATAGAGGGCGATCTTATGAAAGCTTGTGGACGGTCGATATTCGGTTCGATTCTAGAAAAGCCTGTCTTATGTATGTTTGCACACGGGCGGCTGACACCCTGGTCTAAACTACCATCGTGGTTTAGATGTTCTGTGTTTACGACGTTGTTTACAAATAATTAGCATACATTAGCATGGTAATATGGCGGTATCACGTCATTTTTACATAACACTTACCAAATTGGCTTTTTGTTCAGAAATAGGCAAGATTCCGTTATATAAATTTGTTAATTTTGGAGGTATATTATTATTTAAAGATCTACCTATTAAATTTTGCATTGACTTGGTCAAAAAATCCCAAAATTGTAAAATTTCGAAGTTCGTTACCGTTTGAGCTATTTTGACATTAATAATTGTGTAAAATCAGCAAATATATATCAACAAATTCAATGAATGTGGTATTTTCTTGTATTTGTTACTAATGATTTTAATTAACTGCGAATATTTAACCTCATTAAGATTAAAAACTACTCCCTAAACAAATAGAAAAATTCACTACTCAAAAATAATATGGTTATTTTTGTGCAAGGAAAAGCGAATTTCCCATGTTTAACTCCTATGGCCCATATTTCGTGTTACAACCTGCGCAGATGTGTAGCTAATTTTATAATTTAACTAAAATACATTTCTAAATGCATACATCAATATGTAGTTTAAAAACTAGTGCATCACACAATTATATATGTATTTATTTAACAACATTTCCAACCACCATTTTGAAAATGTTTATTTATATAAATTCGTGAATATGTCCCATGTTATTACCCAGTAACAAATGACATCCATTACATTAAATGACCTCACACAAAACTAAACCTAATAAATTATATTTCATATATGTGTATGTATTTGATGTCACAAATATACTGTGTCAGTTTGGGGCCTGGGAATGTTATATAGTGTTTAAAATCAAATCAAAATAACTACCACCTGTCATATTGTCAGGTAAAATTAAATGACAACCATGTCCAACTGTTGTGTAGGTTGCTTTGTTAATATACAGCAGCAATCAACATTTATATTGTAACCTACATAAAAACAAAACAAAATATTCTACTTAAATAAATCACGTATTGTCAACTGACAATAACTGAAGCGCCTCTAGTGAGATTTTGAGAAACTGACGGTTGTAGGATAGTCGAGTTTGTTTACTGTTGTTTTCATAGCAAGTTTTTAAAAAAATGTCTTTAAAATTGCAAGAAAAAATTAAATGCAACGTGAATTGTTGTGTTTATCTTTGCAATGCAAAAGTAGGTCGTGATAGAGACCTAAGTTTTCATCGTCTTGCGAAACGTGGCAAAAAAAACGTGTTTCTGAATTTACGTGGTGGTGCACGTGTAGTTATGGATAGAAGACAAGCATGGGAATATGTTCTTAGAAGTGGAAAGACAGTTAAAGATCATTTTAGAGTGTGTTCCCGTGTGTTTCAATAAATATCACATGAAGATATCATTGAACCTGTCAAAAATATCCTACCATAGTCAGCCATGATGTAAAATGCAGTAGCGCCTCTATCGGTAGTATCAGATGTCAATAAAAATATGTGATATTGGTGGCTATTGTTCTTCTTATTCTCTGTTAATTAGTGATGTGCCGGACACATAAAAGCCAGATCCGCGGATACAGATACGGATACGGATTATTTACGTCCTGATCCGCGGAAACGGATTAGGACATGGATCTTGCATTCATGTAGAAATAAAATTGATGTGAAGTGTGAATTTTCACACATTGCAAGGTTTCCCAGGTATATAATAAGTGAAGGTTAGTTAGTTAAAATTTTTGGCGCACAGCAACAAAGGCTATTTGCGCCTAACGCAGCCCATCTAAATGACTAGACTATATATTAAAAACAATAAACTAGACAATAAATAAATAAATAAAATCATTAAAAATACGCATACTCAATCAAAGAAATCTTGCACTGACAAACACAAATAAATAATATAAAAAGTCTGTTCGAAAATTCGGACCGACTCAGGGTGATGGTAAGAGGCTGTAAAGGAGCCAATTACCATCGAATATCACAGTCAATAACTAGAAACACATTAAAATAAGGTGCAAGACTTCACACATAAAAATAAGTGAAGGCGGCATGCTGAGTGTGTAGGACAAATTATGCTTTGTTGTAATCACGGCAAAATGAACGATATTTTTTAAATAATTTATCGTCTGTTAATCTAAGAGTTTAAAAAATAAATTTTAGGTTAAAATATTTTTTTGTTAATTTTAATTCGAATACCTAACAGCAAGGTTCATTAAGATTTGGAAAATTGTGCCCATGGCTTCCATTAGTTGTTTTAAATCATATACTCCCCTCTGGTTTCGTATACATGACACATAGAATGAAAATATAATTCCAACAATTCCAACTGGTTATTATATTAACGCTCTTAAAAATTAAATACAACAAAATATAACTAGAATTTTGACAAAATAATTTAAACAAAATAAAAATAGAAGAAAAAAACAAAAAAAAAAATGTCTCCTTTGCCCGGGAGCGAACTCTCGTATAGTGGGTAGCAAGCGAGCAAGATAACCATTAGACCAGGATACGCCTTCTAATATAGTGTGTTACATAACTATAACTTTTGTGCATCGTCAACCAAAAAAATGCGTTATTTTCCGAAAACATAATCTGTTTAAAAATTAATGTTGTACTATTTCGGTTCACACCAATGTACATTACTTAGAATTTTTCAGATTTTTATTTTAAACCATCTGGGCTACAGGGTGTGGGACAAAAATTTTTTTGCACAATTTCGGCATAAATCTCATCAAAATAATTTATTTTACAAAAATAAAAATTTAATCGTTAATCCACGTACTAAGGGCTTTCATTTGATATCCTATCAGAATTTTTAAAAAATATATTTTTTTATGAGCACATATTTGTTTATATTTTTAGGGGGATATGTTTTAGTATTTTTCCTATATGCGGATCAAAGAGTTGTATAAGCATGCCAAATTTCAACTCTCTAGGTTTAGCCGTTTGATTACAATTTTTACAGAACAGACAGACAGACAGACAGACAGACGGACGACAAAATGACGGTATAAGTTTTTTTTGGTCATACCTACAAAACCCTAATAAAAAACAGGTCCTCACCTCCCAAAATACAAGTGATGAGGAAAAAAAAGTCCTCACCTCTCAAAATCCAAGTGATGAGTAAAAGTAAAAGGTCCTCGCCTAATTTGCGCTCCTTACAGAAAGCGTCAGAGCCCCTTTCCTTAGTGCGCCCGGGGCCGTCGCCCCCTCCGTCTCCTTTAATGCGGCTCTGGGTATAAGCGAATTTTTCCCGAGAAAAAAATGCGAAAGAAGAAAATGCCAATAATAATAATATCAATTATTCATTTTATCAACAAAAATCTCTAGAAATCCAATAACACTTTGTCAACATAAAATATTTAATACTTTTTTTCAAGATTTTAAAACTTTATATCGTTTTTACCCACGCTATCTCATTAATTTTTTATTCTAACATACAAAATTGTGTGTAGGTTGATTTGAAACATATCCAACAACTACCCGGGAGCAATATTGTAAAAGTTGGCATTGATCTTAGCGAGTTTTATTTGTCAGTGGAATGGGACATCCTAGAAGTACCAGCCAGCAGAAATGAAGAGTATTACCCTTGCTGTACGGAACCGTATTCAGGTATGTCAAAGTATATAGTTTTTAGTTTAGTTATAACCTAATTTAACCACAAAAGTACAATGGAGTTGTGTATCACCTATTAGGAGCCTTGCTAGTGCTTCACATCCTGTAGGTAAGAATCCTGTGTAAGAAATGTAAATATAAAATTATGTTCTATCAGGTTGTCAAGGATGACATTTGTAGTTAATAATATTGCCAACTTTAACAGCTTATTATTTGACGTTGGCTTAATATTTTAACGTTTTTTTTTTTTTTTTGAAAGTTACACATTTCATCTGTTTAATGCTACGTACAACCCCCAGAGATTATTAGTTTCTTATACAAAACTAACAATCTGAAATAAAATTAGTGACAATCTATACATCAAATTTTGCACAGAATTTTTATCTATCTAATAGGATATTTTTGATTGTAGAAAAAATTATTGTAAAAATGTTATTGCTCAATAACTTAATAATAGGTATCACACAACAATGTTCTGTAATTTTTTAAATATATTTGTGGATTTCAAATAATTTTTATATTTATATAGTTTTGTGTAGAAATGTTCAAATAATACGTCAACATTTTTTTCGACATTGTTTATAGTTTAGAGCCTTCGTCGAAAAATATTATACTTGATGATAATGAAATGCCACTTGGTACAAGTATTCTTTACATAAAATAAATAATTTTTACCGGCAGCACCTATATTAAAAACCGCGGCAGATTCGAGATGGCGGCAAAAGTAGATTACCAAGTACAATAACTATAACTAATTTTCACAATAGAAAAAATTATGTCCAAACATATTTGTAGAATGGAGCTTTAGCTACAATTTGCCGCATGGTACACAAATATGCGTCGAATGGTTTACAAGATGGCGACTATAACGCAATTTGTTTATTTACAATTACATGACAGTTCTTTTTACAATTAAAAATATCCTATTAGATAGATAAAAATTCGCTGAAAATTTTAATATATAGATTGTTACTAATTTTATTTCAGGTTGTTAGTCTTGTATAAGAAATTGAACGGTTGTGCGCACCCTTAAAGAAATTATTGTATGCTCTAAAAAATTTCAAAAACTTTTTTTTTAAATTAATTTTGTTGAAAATGGAACGGTTGTAAATTCGCACTATTATGAGTTCTTACGTGGAACTACGACATCGCAGACCGCGAGAAACATTAATAGTGTATTTGGCTCTAGTGTTACTACGCAGCAGACAATATCAAATTGGTTATGCAAATTTCGTACAGGTAACTTAAAAACCAAACAAAAAAAACCTGGCTCATCGATCACAGCAGAAATATACTGCAACCAACTGGACGAAATTATGCAAAAACTTAAAGAAAAACAGCCTAGATTGGCCAACAGATCGACTCCTATCTTATTGCATTATAACGCTAGACCACACACAGCACAAATGACTGTGGCAAAACTACAGGAATTGGAGTTGGAACTTCTTCATCATCCTCCATATTCACCAGATCTAACCCTTCTGACTACCACTGCTTCCGTAATTTGGACTGTTTCATAGGAAAACAGTTTAATTCCGACAATGGTGTAAAACTGGCCTTCCAGGAATTCATTGACTCTCGTCCGCCAGGGTTTTATACCACTGGGCTGAACAATCTGCCGCTTAAATGGCAAACGTGTATAGACAATATGGGTGCATACTTTGATGAATAAAATAATTCCTTATATTTGTAAGTTATCAACCAACTTTGCATTTTTTTCTACAAATTTCATCCTTGACGACTTATATAATATGTAATTCGAAATATTTCTGGAAGTTCGCAAAAAGGAAGATTGTTCAAGATATTATCAAACCACATCCCTTCATAATTTCAAATTTTATTAAATGATTTTACACTTCAACAATTTTGCCAAAGGGTTTTGTTTACCAAAATTCCTTAAAAGTAAACAGGATAAACAAATTGTTTAACCATGTAACAAACGATTATGCAAAAAAAAAACACTTGTTTATCTTACAATGTTTATGGAAAATAATTAATTAGAGTGACATTACAAAAGTTAAAAGTTAAAAGTATTAAAATTAATGAATATTTTGTTGTTTGTATTAAACAGTTTGAGAACTTGTTCTTTTGGAATAATGTGTTAACATTTAATAAATTTTGATAAATTAAAATAGTCTTGGAATTTGAGTTATCGCTATAAACACTGACGGTGCGAGTTCAAACGGCGAGACGACCGTCTCAGGATATAAAAATGTATAGTTACATTTATTAAATTCGAAAATATCTTAACAGACTATGAATATATGTCTGATTATGTGTATTTAATTTTATTGTTTGTATATTTTAAATTTGTCTAGTATTTCGTTATAGTTTTTGATCAACTTAATTTAATAACAGTTTTTGTTATAAAAATATATTTTTATAATTTGTTAATTAGAGATAGGTTCGTGAAGGAACCGGTCCACTGACCCGGATCAGTACATTGATCGAAGTGAGTCAGCTCACCAAATTTTAATGAAACGGCTCACTGTATAAATTTAGGGATTCGGTTGGATGTTTGGGGATTGTGAGCTGTAAGCAAAGTCGATCTTTGCGCGGGTTAAGCTTTCGATTTGTGATGTATTAAGGCGCCTACAGACGGTGTCTCAACCAGTGTTGAATCCCCGGAGAAATTTTTTTAGAGTTACAGTTCTGTAGTAGAATATTACCTACTACAAAAATATCATAAGCAATAAAATATCGAAACAAAAAGTATCCAATACTAAAATATTAGTATCAAAAGAAAGTAATCGATACTCTCTGAACAGCGAAAGTTGACCGGTGCGGCAGGGGAGAATACTCCAAGGATACTTCAAATATTAGGTCTATTCATAAGGTTTGTTTCAACAGAGTTCAGAATCGGAACGGAATCACCTAGCGCTTGCTGAATCTGTTGAAACAAACCTATAGGCGTATAGTAGACTATTAAATGTTAATAACGAGAAGAAAAATAATTCAAAGTACAGTCGATTCCGCTTAATTGGGACACATCGGGACTTAGGCATTTTGGCCCAATTAAGCGGCTGCCCCAATTAAGCGAATTTCACATAAAATTAAACAATGCATATTTTTCTTTCAATAATTTTATTTTATAAACTCTTGGACAAAACTATAAATTACATATAACCAAAAAATATAAACTTTTAAGAAAAAATAATAATAAATTCCAAAATAAAATAATAAATAGGTACATACAATTTAATTCAATGCAAAAATGCGTCAATTGTAGTCTGTTTTTTGATTTGTAACATTTCACTTCTACAAAATCAGCGCAGGTATTCAGTGCGGATGTAGGGCTCCCTTCATTTCCTTCCTGCATAAAATAACGCTGTAACACGGCCATACATTTTTTTGCCTCCTGGTTGAGAATATGTGTAGCATAATATGTACTGTGATCTTAAATTTACTGTCCCAATTAAGCGGAATGTTGTCCCAATTAAACATGTAAATTTACTGTTGGTTCCTTGGTTTGGTTTCTGTTCTTTGAGATTGGGCCCAAATAAGCGGCTGCCCCAATTAAGCGGTGGCTCAATTAAGCGGAGTCGTCTGTACATATATATAAATTACACTTAACTATTTCTGCTACCACCGTCTAGCAAAATATATTTATTAATATATTATTTAATAGTGGCAGAAATAACAATCTTCAATTCAAGACATCAAAACAACCACAATACTCGTATTATACGTTCCGCCCTGAAATGATAAGCTACTGAGGATAACAAATCCAGAATTACAATGTTTTATTGCTCCCAATAAACAGAGATGAAGGCGGTGGAAACTCAATTGTTTAACTGGTCATATAGCGTATAGCACGTATTGAAGAAAAAGCGCTTGTTACTAAAACGGTTAATACAATAATATTGTGCGTAATATTTCCAGAAAAATAATATTTATATGTAAGTATTTAAAAAATCCTTTTTCGTGCCCCAATTCTTGTTCATGTACAAGTAACCCGGGTCCGTTTACGGTAAAAAATATAAATTATCAATCGACATCTAATATAGAATTCGATATTGAATAAAAATTCGTGAGTCCTCCAGGCCTCAGTCTTTTCAGGAGGCAAATTGAAATGTGTCGTCGGAGTTAAATATAAAGCTTTATTCTAAACCACATACCCGTCAACTTGTCAACATTTCAGAAATTTCAGTCATTCAACTTCGGAGTTAACTTTACTATTGCCTTCGCTTTTAGTATGAGTAAATTTAATAAACTTATAAATTGGTGGTATGAAATTTCACGAGATATGTCACTAATAACAATTAAGAAACTCAACTTTGAAATTAGCAAGAATATAAACTGGAATTGTATGCATAATTTCTGAAGATAATAATATTTAGAATATTTTACCAAATTTATCTATAAATAGAAGCTTTATATTTGACGGAGAATGTCATATTTATTAGATAGATCTGAACAATAGGATTTCATTAGTTCAAACCCATGGTGACAAGGGTTTGTCATCAAGTTCTATAAATACTTAAAGAACGACCGTACAAATACATATATACATATATAAATTCAAAAGATTTGATCTCAGAAATAAGTCTCTCTGTGTGAAACTGTGACCATTTTACAAACGTTTGGTTGCGTGGTCGTCCACAAACTGAAAACTCCTATTCGCATAGAATTTATATTTTCTTAAAACTACATTTTTTTGATACGTTAATGTTAGTTATGTCACCTAACAAAACAAAAATCACATTTTAATTAATATTTCAGACAAATTTTTTAATTAAAATATTATAAATTTGAAATAAGCCGACCACAGCGCGAAGGTTGCCGAGTAAATACGACTGAGCATGACGTCAAACCCTAGACAGCCCAGACTACAACATAATCTTTACGTGTGTAAATTGCATTGTTCGAGAGTTTTGTATTTGTTTTTAAACCATTTTTCACGCATTTATTATTAAAACGGCAGATATAGATTTTGTTAGGGCTCAGACTGACAATTTACCCAACATTGATTCTTTTCTTCCATTTCTTTTGTTTTTCACCATTAGGTAATGAAATAAATTGTTTTTGTTGAGTTTTAAACAAAGTATTTGTTCACATCGGTACTAAACAATATTTTCGATGTTTCGAAGTACTGGGCTCTGGATCTTCCATGTTTTATATATTTTAATATATAATTTAATTCGGTAAACATGTAGAATAACTTTATTTTAATTAAAATCACTCTAACTTTACACAATCTATAAAAGTTATACAAGCAAATAAGTTCACAACAGACTGTGTAGGCTGTACGCTGTAGAATGGGTAGGTTGTACGCAGTACACTTATGTAGGGTCTGACGTCACACGTGGTTTTCGCGCGCTACGTACATTTATGATTTTTTTAAGCCTTCAAATTAAAAAAAAATGCAAATCTGCTTTTTATGTTTATATGCAACAAGAGGAATATAATAAAAAATAAAAAAAAATCATGCCTATCCCCTATTGGTAACTCGGGTTACCAACGAGTACTTTCAGAGAAATTCCGTGTGCAGACAGCCTTAGAGCTACTTCTAGTGGCTCGGTATGTCTTGATATTGAATCAGCGCTGCAAAAATACAATCATCATTGGCGCTGTCTCCATTCAGTCTTAAATGAATCAATCTATCGGGGAGGTATTCTCAAAGTTCATTTCCATATATTTCGTGTTAAGTTGATTCGCATGACTAATCCAAATCTTGTTTCCGACGGACACTCCATACATTACATGACCTCGACGACCAGTAATAATACCAATAAGCCACGTTTTTAAATAAAAGACTCTTACGTAGAGTCGATCACCAACATGAAAAGTTCGTTTTTGAGCTCTGTGCTTCTTATTGAATAGAACTTACATAGCGTAATTTCGCTGGTTTTTTTATACTTAACTCAGACGAAGAAGTTCCAATTGAGTCCTTACTTTTCTGATCGATTTTCTTTTCTTTCGATTTGGAGACGATCTATAAACCATTAAAAATGTGGAAAGTGCTTCATCCCAGAATTTGGAGAGGCATTCCTGTTGGAGAGGCAATTTTGGTAATATATAATTAGCATATCGTTCATGCGCTGGAGTATCTAATTTCCTAAGAAGGCGCACTTTAGCTGAATCGTCAAGATTATTTCTAGCGTAGCGGTTAACCTGAATCAGGATCGTACAAGAATCCGTTCATTGCTTTGGATAAGGAATCCATAAGCTGATCGGTATTTAAGTTCATAGACCCGTTGGAAACAAATCGCAGGGTTAGGGCTTCAATATTATTCGTTAGCTGCAGCATTATGGCTTGTTGTTATTGAATAATTTCCAAAATAGCTGCTGAATCAATTTTATTTTATATAATTTTTGTTCCTCGTCGCCAAATATGTTATGTCATTAGACAATTAATTAAGGAATGTTCTATCAATATAAATGTTTATTACTAATTTTTGAACATGAATGACAGTCCAATACAAAAATATATTATAATTTAATGTCATTACGTCCTTCACACCATCACTATGGTAATGTTTCTATGGAACTGTCTTTATAAATTATTTAAGAGATCGCCTCTTCAACATTTCGGATACTGCAATCTTATCTTTATCTATTTGGCGAATAATCCTCTTTTCGAATAAAGACAAAGAGAACGTTATATTTTTATGTTTGTTACGGTTTGTCCATCTTAACTAACTGAGATCATACCTGTATTATAAATGTTCAAAATAGTCCCATTGCAGTCTTACAACTTCCCAAGGTTGTGGTAGGTGCCCTTTAATTCTCCCTTTTTTAATCTCAACAGCATGTTGTATTATATGTAGTATTGTATATTTAGATGTATTTTCTTATTTTAATTTACTCATGTCCTATTTCACCAACATCGAATAAATTTATTCAATGAATAAAGCGAACAAAATCGCAACAAATTTAAACTCTTGATGAAGTAATTAAAATTCCAGTTAAAAGAATGAAGCGAATTATTCGACGTTTGTGAAATTGGATATCATTTAATGGTATTTGCAGTTTTTCCAATTAATTTTATTCGTTCATTACAAACTATTTTTAATAACATCGTTAAATTTAAAATTATCTATTTGTCTAAAATTTTTCGAAGCATGTTTATAAGAATGACTTTTCTAAATAGTTTTAAAGAATTTTTTTATACAATTTCAAAAAATAATAATTTTTCAGGATTTCTTATGCGAAATTAAGTAAAATTTGATTTTTCAGAGTTATTTGCATCAACATTAAGTGAAAGGAAGAATAGATACATATAAGGTTACTTTTATATCATAGAATATAGGTCTGTATTGGTACAGAAGATTTGTCAGTAGCCAATATCGAGAACTGATTCACTAACTTAGGAAAAACTACGAGGTAATGCTACGTTACCACGCAGGGTTTTCTGGGGGGTGGGCTAGCTCTCAATATCGAGGACTGGCTTATTTTTTGTGGTGATATAGGCTTAACGAACATTCTTTCAGAAAAAAAAAAAATGGAAGTATAATTAACAGGGTGTTCATTTTGGTTAACACAATTTATTCTATTACTAATATAATGGAAAACTAAAAGCGTAGCTAAAGATAAAAATATTTAATAAAAAGTGTAGCGTAAATTTATACCAAATATCCTTCTTTTTGATATGGAAGAATTCGCTACAATTCTCGTGTAATATACATCGGATTTGCATCAATCGTGACGTTCATCAGCAGCGATAGATTTGACCGACATTCACTGTAATGGCCCTACTCAACGAGTTCCAAACGGGCTCTATAATAACCGTAGCGTAGTGTTAAATGACTTTTTTATAATACCTTTTCTATGCCGTGCCAAGATTACATACTCGTCGAGATTCCCGGTGCCGACCCATGGACTGAGAGTCCATAAACAAATATATACTAAACTAATACACACTATAATCGTACCTATATACTATCTATGATGTATTTGAACTACTCGTTCTCTTGCCCTTGTCTGTTAAAATATATTCATGTAAACTTATGTGTGTTCATGTATGTATATGTACTTCCACGTAAGACTGGGAAAGCAGACTGAAACAAAATATATTTCCTTTTCATTCTCCGAACGAATAAAAATATTGGATTTTGAAAACCAATTCGATTGCATCATGCGCTCATTTTAAAGATTATCACCAAGTAAATTCTCGTGAGCTTTATTACAGTTGGTCGCCCGTAAGATCTATTTCTTCAGTGTAGGCCTATGGTCTCAACTATGGTCTGCTTTCCCCTACTGTTACGCCCATGAATATAATTTACAAAATATATTCAGTAATTATTTAACTGTAATTTATGGAACACCTTAATTATTTTTTTCAATTAAAATTTTAATATGAAATTATTACAAAATTTTAACATAAATATATATCATCATCATTTCATATCATTTAACCATTAAAATCAAGTGATTGAAAAAGGTTTTTCGCAACTGATTTGACTCTTGAAAAAATCGCTACGTTAAAACTATACACAAAGCTTTAAGCCGCGTCCAGATCAAGTTTAAGAGTTGTTTGTGAACAGTTCGCGATCACTAACGAACTAGGTGTATACTATAGATCGCAAACATCGATTTGTTGTTCGAATGAAGTTCGCTATATGAGTGGTAAAATAATAGAAAAGATTGCGAACACTTAGCGAACAGCCCCTGCAGTGTGGACGTGTTTATTGTGGTAATGTTAAAATATTGTTATACATCTGGTATATAAATGGAATGGAGTGAAGACCAAATTGAACTTAACGAGAAATTTCCAAAATAAGTTCGTGGGGTCAAAAAGAATTATAGATATTACCGAGCGGTCCCTAGAGACCAGTGTGGCCCCATGGGACATATTATTAGTGATATCTAGGGACAAGCTTGGCGCTCAACAAGTTAAATTAACACTACCATAAACACTCGAATCTGTCACAACAGGCATACGATTAAAATTATTGAAGAAGTTATTTGAAACTCATTGAGCAAGTCTGTTCCGTTTTATTTTTTACGATTGCTGAACAAATTCCTTCTCCACCACATTCCAATAACATGTTTTTTCTGCATTTTCTTTTTCGCCATTGAGTTCATTATCATTAGCACAGGCGATTACAATATAATTCTTACTCAAACAAGCGAACTTCTCTCGAGCAAACAAGACTTTATAATTCGCAGCATTTGGTGTGGACGATAAGTTTACTGGTTGCGAACTGTTGTTTTTGGCCTAATCGCAATTTTACCGAGCTTTATCAAATGAATTCGTACCCAGTAGCTTCCACAGACCTATATCTATGTACGAATAGTCAATCTAGTTACCATTCTTACATACATATAGGTTTGTGGCACATATCATTTTTGCTGGTTAGAATCTGTTGCGAAAAATACTCGTCCAGTTTAGTTGTTCTGATTATTCCACAGAATATTCTAATTTAGCTTATTCTGTCTAATAATTCCCACAGCTAGATAATCATAATAAATGAATTTGTAATTGTATGTTGTAAATTTAATATTAGCAAAACCAACGTATGTAACCCCATAAATAGTAGAATGGTACCCCATAGATGTACCTGCTTGTTAGTAGTAGAATCTATTGTGTAAACCCTGGTCTCTTTAAAATGACACTAGTCGCAAAGCTTTGCTTAAAAAGGAGACAAAAACTGTAGAACAAACAGATATTTACAAACAGACAGTTTCTACTGCTCTCTAAATGTTTCTCAATCTTAATCTGGATTAGAATCTTTAAAATATAAATATTATTATTGTTTTTGTAAGCGATAAATATTTAACAAAATTCCTAGTGAATTATTTATAAATCTAATTACAATTTAACTATTCAATTTCAATCTTAAATTTATTAACCCCAACCTTTCCCTTGACGTCATCAAATTATCTCTAACACCCTGAAATACTCTTTTTCCCCTAACAATTATCAACCGATCTTCAAACCGTCAATATCAAATATATCAAATAATTTAAAACACTTTTACTTGAATTTCTGTAACAAAAACATCCCACCGTGTAAATAATTTGAGAAACGTTCTAAGCAGTAGTTTACTGTTCACTGTATTTCTGTTGGTTTCAGTGATCATATGTTTAGAAAAAAACCAAATAATAAAAAATCCAATGTCATAACTTTTTGTTAACCAGTATTACCCTAAAAAAACTTCAATATTCCTTTGTAAAAACCATAAAATCCGAGATTTAAAACCAACCCAGCAAACATTTTTATCCGGACCAGTACTGGTAAAGCACATACTCGCCGGCATTGAAAGTAATGGGCCAGTGCTGGCATTTCGTACTGGGCCAGTACCCCGGTGTCCCGTGGCCCTTAGCTGGTCCATTGATGTATCAGTTGCTGGCCCAGCAACGGTAAAGTGCATTGAAAGTAATGGGCCAGTGCTGGCATTTCGCACTGGGCCAGTGCTGGCATTTCGCATTGGTCCAGTGCTGGCATTTTGCACTGGGCCAGTACCCCGGTGTCCCCGTGGCCGTTAGCTGGCCCAGCAACGGTAAAGTGCAAAATAATCGCATTAGTTGCAAGATTTATTTCTGACAGACTAGTGCTTATATTATACCCACTCTCTAGTGTTTCAAATGTAATATATGTGTACTTACCCAGTATTAAAATAAATTAATGGTTAGGTGCAAAATAAATACTCATTTGGCCATTTTCACCATCGTTGAATAAATTTATTTAACAAGTAAAGTTGACAATATCGCATCGGTTTTAAACTATTAATGAAGAAATTAACATTGCTGTCAATAGAATGATGCGATATTGTTAACTTAAGTTGTTAAATAAATTTATTCAACGATGGTAAAACTAGCCGATTGTAAATTGAATTAACAGTTATAATTTATTGATTTATTTATAAATATTAAATAAATATAATTTCAGGAATAACAGGAATTAGTTTCTTTAATTTATTAATTTAATGAAGAATTTTAAGAAAATGGTTTTCTGCCATTTCGGTCAAACCAATTTCATCCTAAAGATAAGGGGTGACTAATAATTTTCGCCAATATTCGTCTTGTATTATCTACCACATCTTTTCCCCCTGACTTGAAGAGTGCCAACCTAAAGAAATCATACTTGTTAAAATAAATTCAATAAACAAATTTTATAAGCATTAATGCTATAAGCTGTTCACTTTTGTAAGAACAAACTAGATCTGGTTATTTTGGTGATTTTTATAGTGTATTACTGACTTTTAGAAACTTGGTTATATTGTAAAAAAAGCTTTACAGTTTTGGATTAAGTTTGTATTATTTTAGGTTAGTATTATATTTACAAAATATTTAAGATGTCACTATTCAAAATGAAATATGACAAATTATATTTTTTAAATGACATATTTATAATCTTGTATCAGATTTATTAATAATTGAAAATTTTATTACATGAAAAAACTATGATTGAACTAAACTAAAAATTAAACAATTTAATATGAAATAGTTTGTGTAAACTACGTCCTTAAATCTAACAAAACACACACAAATCACAATAAAAAACTGTATAATGGTCACAATCAATAACTATTCAAATACACATCTTTAAAAACTATTCACCAACACGTCCGAACTTATACTAACAGAATATCACTTGTACCGACCCTCGAAGGCCACGCCATTAGGGTGTTTTATGACTAAGAACGGTCAGACTTTTCAAATTATTACATTAAAAAAAAGTTATAAACATAAGCACTGGCCCGCTAGAAATAACCTTGGATTAATACAAATAAGGAATGCTTATAAAATGCTGGTAAAGTACTTCGTATAGGCAGAGTGCGAAATACAAATGTGAAGTACATTATTAATACTGGCGTTGCACTTACTTCTGGTGCCAGCAATGTACCAGCGTAAAAGCAGTTTGCCGGCGTTCGGCCGTTAGTTCAATGTTTGCTGGGAATTTTGTTTCTGCGTAGTTCGTATATTTATACACAGTGTAAATTTGAGTTCCGTAAATCAATTTCTTTTTCAGATATCACATTCAAACTAACAATGCGAAGGAAGACTTTATTTTATACAGTAAACTTAATAATTCCGTGCGTAGGAATAACCTTCCTTACAGTACTTGTTTTCTATCTCCCTTCTGATTCTGGTGAAAAAGTAACCTTGTGTGTATCTATCCTACTTTCTCTTACTGTATTTTTTCTCCTTCTTGCTGAGATTATCCCACCGACATCTTTAGCAGTGCCTCTGCTTGGAAAATATTTATTATTCACCATGATTCTCGTTACATCTTCTATATGGGTTACTGTCTGCGTTTTGAATGTTCATTTCAGGTATTTTCATTTGTTTTTATCTTTATCCTGTGATTACCGCGTCAAATATTAAATTGTGGATGAAAAAGTGATTCAACAATGTTCAGCAAATAATAAAAAAATATATAAACCGAGCTATTTTTAAAAAGAAATATTAAAATAATAAAAAGAATATCTACGAAGAATTTCTGAAAATTTAATTTAAATAAATCTTTTTTTTTTAGTTCCTTGGTATGGCAGTTGCGTATGGAGAACAGGGACGCGGATTCAATACTGAAAAAGAACCTGCAGACATTTAAAAATTGATGTGAAGTGTGAATTTTCACACATTTCAGGGTTTTGCAGGTGTTTAGTAAGTGAATGATGATTATTTGGGATGCCAAAACAAATTTTATATTAAAATATTTTTTTTGTTAATTTTAATTCGACCGCCTAATATCATTATTTAGGTTTCTAAATATGTGCAGTATTTTTTTTTTTTATATATATATAGCAAGGTTCATTAATAATTTTAAAAATTGCGCCTATGGCTTCCATTGGTTGTTATAAGTTCCGCTCCTCTGATTTCGTGTACATTGAAACAGAATTAAATTATAATTTAAACAATTTCCACTGGTTATTAAATTTACGCTTTTAAAAATTAAATGCAACATTTGCCAAAATATAACTAGAATTTTGAAAAAAATAATTTAAACAATATACAAATTAAAAAAAAATAATAATAATATTGTCTCTTCTCACAGGGTTCGATCTCTTTCGGTTCGAGTTACTTGGGTGAAAAGCCTGCGTAAAACCCACTACACCAGCATACGCGTTCCAGTGTAGCGTGTTACAAAGCTATAACTTTTGTACATTATTAGCCAAAAATCACAAAAAATGCGTTTTTTTCCAAAAACGTAATCTGATCAAAAATTCCTGTTGTACTATTCCGGTTCACACCAATGTACATTACTTAGAATTTTTTCAGATTTTTAGTTTAAACCATCTGGGCTACAGGGCTGGGGGACAAAAAAATTTTTGCACAATTTTGGCAAAAATCGCTTCAAAATAATTTATTTTACAAAAATAAAAATTTGATCGTTAATCCACGTACCAAGGGCTTTCATTTGGTACCCTGCTTTTTTTTTTTTTCGGTGAGCACATATTTGTTTGTATTTTTAGGGGGATATGTTTTTTAGATGTTTTAGTATTTTTCCTATGTGCGGGTCAAAGAGTTGTATAAGCATGCCAAATTTCAACCCTCTAGGTTTAGCCGTTTGGCTACAATTTTTACCGAACAGACAGACAGACGGACGACAAAATGACGATATAAGGGTTTTTTGGTCATACCTACAAAACCCTAAAAATTGCCATTGTAGGACATAAAAACTAGTTGTTTACACGTACGAGATATGCGCTTAATGTTTTATGTATTATTTATTAAAATTTAGAAAATAATATTGCTATATTATGATATTATACTGATTATATTCAGTGTAGAAATTTTAAAGTACAGCTAAAATACAGATATTTTTGTGAATTTATTGTTTTTATTTATTACAAGTAGCAGATTTAATACATCTACAGGTGCCTCAAAAATCGCGCTACCGTAAAAAAGTGAATGACTTTTTTATTTCTTTATTAAATGAAATAAGGTTTCTGTATATGACAATATTACATTTGGAAATTTTTTTGGTCTAGTTATGGAAGATGATTTCACGTAAATGGCTTCGGACTCTAAATCTGGAACGGTTAGATCACGACAATTTGCTGGCGAGTTGAAATCGGCATTTCTTGAAATTAATCATTCCCGTATAATTTTAGGTCTGTTTAATAAAAATGAATTCAAAAAATTACAATTAACTTAAAAATTACACATAAAATTAAATAATAATATTCAAATTGAATTTTTCTCAAAATGACCACGTCTGACTTTCATCATCGCCTGACAAATACGCGGCATGCGATCAATTAATTTGTTTACATATTGGCCATCAATGTTGCTCCAAATATTTTTGAGTGATTTCCAAATGTCATTTTTACTCCTTGGAGGTTTTTTTTCACCTCCCTGTCTAAATGATCCCATAGTAATTCTATAGTGTTACAGTCCCGCTTTTGTGGTGGCCAATTCATTAACTTTAAGAGTCCTTCCTCAGATTTTATACTTAGGTACTCTTTAACCACTTTGGCAGTGTATTTGAGATCATTATCTCACTGGAACACGAAGCCTTCACCAATCAGTTCTGCTCCGCACTTAAAAACATCCTCGTCTAAAATCAGAAAATACACCTCTTTCGTCATTTTTTCGTCAAATTTGATGATTTTTCCAACTTGACCACCACCAAAACAACTCCAAACCATTATATTACCACCTCCATGTTTTACAGTTTGGGTAATACACTGTTCCAGCATCTTTTTTCCAGGCCGACGACGAACAAATAATCGGCGTTTATTGCCAAAAATTTCAAATTTTGATTCGTCCAAACTAAGCACTTTGCTCCATTCTTCTACCGTCCAATTTTTATGCTCTTTGGCCCAGGCTAACCTTTTTTGTTTATGGACGGTTATAAGACGTGTATTTTTAACCGCAATACGACCTCTGTCTAATTAATTTTATTTGTGAATTTTAAACGCGTTTAAATATCGACAATGTGGATTTTTTTAAATTTTCAACTGCGATCCAAAGTTTCTCAACCAAACTGTATTCGATTTTACTTCTAATGCCTTAAATCAACAGATTTCAACGTTAGCTTTCGTTTGAGACCAGTTTCGACGTCGTAGCGCTTCGCAGTCCCTAGTTATACAGATTTTAAACTTGCTCAGCGCAGCGGAATAACTTGAATAACTAAATAACTTGCAAGAGAACATTGCTGAGATTGGAAATTTAAGAACATCAATGGATCACTTTTTCATATAAACACCTACTTAGGACCGTAATCAGGATTAGTAAAAGTGTAAAATGGTAAATAAAAAGATATAATAAGAAAGATTATATACATTTTTTGGCTTTTCTAATTCAAATTACTGCCTAAATGTTGTATATCTACCTTGCGTTAGGATAAAACCGATTACCAGGACGCATGAGTGTAGTACCCTACCTTAGTGCGTGTCCTTCCGAATGTACGTATGTATAAATTAAACAATATATGTACAATAGGTCTCCATCAACTCACAAGATGTCACCATGGGTTAAAAAAATCTTCCTACAATTTATGCCTAAGATTCTTATAATGCGTAGAACTAAATATACGTTACCGGAATATGATGATACTCAACCACCAAGAGGATACAATAATGACATGGATATACAGTAAGTAAAACTAAGAATTAGACGAAAGAGGAAATTAAAATTTTTGTATCTAAAAATTTATTTAAGTGAATTTTTCAGAATGGGAGAACCTTTTACCTCAGATTTCAAAATAACGACTCGAGAGCCAAGTTTCGTATTACAGAATGCTACAAATCCGGACCAAGATGAAAATAAAATGAAGGCTCATTCCTCAAGTATGTATAAGAAAGTCTTTATTATTTAATTCATGTTTATCCCATACAGGTAGTTCTCATGTTATAAAAGTATGGATGTAAGCAAAATAACTAGTATACACAGTGAGATCATTAATTCCTGACCGTTATGCAATACTTAACAGAAACATGGGCTATTCAGAGGCAACATTTTAAACACTGTCTAAATTAAACACTGTTTAAAATTTAGACAGTGTTTAATTTATATGTATTCAGAAACATAGTAACTATTTTTTTAAACAATATCTAAACTAAATACTGTTTAAATAAAGACAGCTGAAGATTGTGCAAGTTGGTAATAAAATAATTGAATTTAACTTTGGTCTCTTTCTAATTTTTACGTGCTAGAAAGAGATAGAATATCACATTTATAACCTTACGATCCATCAACGACATAGCTCTTATGTACTTTCTTTTTCTACGACATTGTAAAGTCGCTATTGTTCTCTTTCTTACACATTATACTATCGTAAGAGTGATTTCTGAATAAATAAATGATAATGTCCAATATTATATGACAATGGCTGGACCGATTTAAAAAAAGAATATTTTAAAACTGTTTTTTTAATTAAATTGAATTTATACCTAGTATAAATCCCGATGGTTTCATCATTTTAATATGGGTGCCATTTATTGCTCCAATAATAGATGGAATCCGCACCTTAGCCTCGCAATTCTCCTAACTCTCTCTCCTGACCTTCCTCTTTCTCCCTTCAAGTAGTTTGGTACCCCTATAGTTCTGACCTCCTTATATCTCCCTGCGCTCCTTGATTTGTCTATTCTGACTGTCCTTTCTTGCTCCCCCACTTCCTTATTCCTCCTCCACAACTCCTCAACCACGCTTATCCCGTCTTTTCTTCTCCTTTCCAACTCTGTCGCATCAACTCCGCATCTCCAGTAATACTCCTTTCTCATCTCCCCCCATGCGTAACATCTTCCTTTCTGTTCCTCTCTGGTTCTTTCCTCCCAGCATGCCCCCATTATTCTTTTGTCTGTTTCTATTCTAACTTTCTCCTCGTACTTAACCGCCCTCCTTCCTATACCCACTTTCATCTTATCCCTTTTCAGTTCCTCTCTTACAATATACCCTGGTGTTTCAACATTGAACGTTGATTATTTTCCCGGCTCGACAAAAACCGCTTCGGCTGTTTTTACCCGTGCAATACATGAAAAAGTAATGAAATATTTTGTTTCCAGTGACTGATACAAGTAACATAACCCCTCGAACTATGTCTTCCAGTGTTCTTTCTGCGCTTCAGGGAGTTAGATTCATAGCACAGCATATAAGAGACGCCGATAAGGACAACGAGGTAATACAATATGACTCTATTACATTTTTTCAGTCGAATTTTAAACTTATATCTAGTCTTGCCATAAATATTATTCTTAGTGCAATTCCAGAAGATGTGTAAAGATGTTTTAATTTTCTTTTAATACATAATACTCCGATCCATCTTAAACAAGAAAAACCAATTAGTTTTCAAAATAACCATTTTTGGCCGTTACACAGAGCTTAAGTATCTGCGGGAACTCTTCAATAGAATCGCGAAGGGTTTCTTGAAAAGATTTTTAATAATGAGGAAACTTTTAACCGCGAGATCATGGTGTATGCTACAAGTTAACGAGAAGTTTACGAGAAAGCGCCGACGAGCCAGAGGGGGGCATCACCCTGCTTCAGTTATAGTTTGATGGGTTCGGAGCAATGCCGGTACCACTAAGCTCCATTCTTACGAAACAGGGGTGAAATCGTCGGTCAAAATCTACAAAAAAACCTGTTAAAGTGGATAGTTAAAGAACTGATCAACTCCCTCTTCGCTGGTCACTACTAGAGCTTCTAGCAATATTCAGCGCCTGCCTATAAGGCGAAGGCTGTGCAGCAGTAGCTTGAAAATAATGTGTGGGTATTTGGTGCAAATAAGTTACGCAGTTTTGTGTAAAAAATGTTTTTATTGATTTCTTAAAAAGACAGTTGTGATTCAAATTAATTTATCTGATCACAGTAGTCTGTGATGTTTACATGGAGAATCGCTACGGTTGCCACATACTCACCCCGGTTGTCACGACAGTAGCGGTGGGTGTAGAATCTCCTTGCAGCAGGTCATTCATCAAGAAGGCAGGCTTCAGCCTGTCGATAGTGATGGTCTGCGTTCCGCGTGGTGTCGCTACTTGGAAGTGTTTTTCTGAGCGACTGACTACTAGGAATGGTCCATTGTAAGTCGGCTGGAGAGGTTTTCTTATTGCGTCATGTCTAAAGGCGCATCCCCACTATGCCGTTGTTTGCCAGTTGGCAAGGCCAGCTGGCAAAGCCAGTGGCTGTATAAACGTTCACATCTGTGTTGGCATTTAGTTTAGTCGCACAATGTTCACCGAAGAAGATTTACTAATTGCTTCAGCTGCTGTTATCATACTTGACAGTGAAGAAAAAATACGCAAACGGCGCAAACGACGGTTTTGGGTATGTCCAAGTCTTCAAAGTAGATCACGCACCGGACTTATTACCTTCTCTCTTTTTTTATTTCGCGCGAAAAATGACACACCAAGTTCTTGATTTTTCTATCAATTTCTTCTTTTTGTACTCCAAACCTAACCACAATTTCCAATAGAGCGTCACATCTCTTATTCCTGTCTTTATAGCCCTTTAAACGACAATCTCACAAAACAGGACGATCCCGGTATAAATCGATCAAATTAAGCACTTTTTCGTTTGTCCACTCCATCTATAAACAACGTTGCACATCGGCGTCTGAATCACAACCTGAATTTAAGCCTAAAGCCGCGTGATGCCAGTTGGCACGTCCCCACTCTCCGTTCTTATCGGCTTTCTTTGAAGGAGACCGACACTCGAGCGATTCTTGTTGGCATGCCGCTGGCACGATGGCATGTGCCAACGGTCACGTCTACATTACTTCTGGCATTGCCAAATGGCCTTGCCAACTGGCAAACTGCGGCATAGTGTGGACACCGCTTAACAAAGACATGGGAAGATTTCATGAGCACCGGGTGTATGAATCCTTTTTTTTGCGAACGGTGCTGTATGAGTATTGGTCTAAGATTGACCATGTGCTGTTTTAGATTATACACCAATGAAGGAATATCATGAGATCTTGTTTCGTTGTCAGCGATAAAATCATAGGGTAAACGTATGGGTTCGCCATAAGTGAGTGTGGCTGCCGTTGTTTCATACTCTGGTATGACATATGAACGAAGTCCCATGAGAACTGTTGGCAACTTGTCTACCCAGTTATCTGATAGTTTGTGGCAACCGTAGCGATATGTTGACCATTAGCACTAAATGTTGTTTGTTCCTCAGCTTGTCCTTCCAACATCTTGTAATTGAAGATTATTTAGGTGAAAGTGAAGTGAAATATGTTCCGTAGCAGAGAGTATTTAATTCTCTGACCCGTTGCGCGGTTATAGCCCCGCGTACTGGCTTTCTTGACGTATAATATAATTGCGATATTAATATTTGCGATACCTCACAAAATCCAAATAGGAGATATTTTTAAATAATTAATATACTCGTACGAATCACAACACTTACATTGAATCACGTCGGGGTCAACAATTGTGGGTATTTGGTGCAAATAAGTTACGCAGTTTTGTGTAAAAAACGTTTTTATTGATTTCTTAAAAAGACAATTGAATTATTATTTTATTTGACAGTTGTGATTAAAATTAATTTATCTGATAACAGTAGTCTGTGATGTTTACATGGATAATTACTACGGTTGCCACAAATGAAATGAATTTTATTTCTCTTGCTGCTCGGCCGCCTAACAGCTAAAACCTCAACCCCTGGACTACAAATTATGATCCGTGTTTCAGGATATTTTAATTTTATTTTATTTTATTTTATTTATTGGACACGACAGACCAAAGTCCTTAATTGTGCCCATACATATATAAATTACATAAATACAATAACATAAAAAATAACTTAATACTCTAACATATGTAAGAATTTTACATACAAAACTTACTATAACATGTTCACACAATCACATATTGATATTAGGTACATTGAGAATCATTCATACAGTATATACACATTCGTTGTAGTTTCCATTCATAATTTGGAGGTTATTTGTACTACACAGAATTAAATTTGGAAGTACGAACATGTATGACATTTTTATCTATTTTAGACATTTACTACAATATTTCAGCACAAAGTTTCCATTACATCACGCTTATTACAGCTTTGCGAAAACCTGCATAACTTACATTGAATATATCAATAGATCGGTCTTTTGACAAAAGATAGTTATACAGTGCGGTCATTTTATGCAGAGGACTCATATTGCAATGCTCCGTATTTGCCCTTTTACATAAGAATAATGTGTCTCTTGTCCTAAAATCACGGGAAGGTACTCTTACGTAAATATTAGATAAAATGTTAGAGTCGTCCACAAGATTATTAAATATTTTGTATAGAAGTATCAGTGATGCCAACGTTTTAACATTAAACTCTGCCAAAATTACTTCACCGGACGTATACTTTGGATATACTCCTGTCATCCGTAGTTTCACAACACGGTAATACCGCGTTTGTACAGTTTCAATGCGTTTAATATATTTTGTTTGATATGGTGCCCATATAATATTACCATACTCAAGTAGAGGCTTATAAGACACCCTAAATCACTAGTCTGAAGCGCTCTCTGATAAAGATATCGGAGGGTTTTTCTGTAGAAACCCTTCGAAATTAATTGACGTGTGGCTGCCAGCCGGATTAACCTATTTTGGACCCCTTGATATTTTTTCCTGCCACCCACCCCCCATAAAAAAAAGACCACATAAAAAAAATACCCCCAAAAAATTGGAAAAAAATAAATGAAATAAATAAAAAAGAAAATTCCTGGGGCAATTAAAAAATCTAATACATATGTTAATTTTTTATTAAAAAAGAATTTTCAATACAAAACAAAACAACAAACTTATTTATATAATATTTACACAATTTTAAACTTATTTTAATATGTCAATCTATAACAATTAATCATTTGTATGTGTCCAAGTATTTTTACGATAAAATTTGGTAGTTTTCTTAACTTTATTTCTTGAAAAATATATAATTTTTGTAATAACATTTGATATTCTCCTAAGCACGTACTGACAGAATAAATGTGAAATGTAGGACTAGTAATGAAGTTTTCAGTAATAAAAACAAAGTAAACTAGTGAGAAAATGGATTTTCGTGTATAAAAAATCTCGTATATATGTTATAAAAGTTGGTTATAAAAGATGTTATAAAGTATAACAAAGTGTACAAAGATTTCGAATGTTGCATTTTATGGTTATTTAGGAAAGTCGTTAGATTTTTTAAAAGTCAATTAACTAGTTATAGTTTAATATAATAGAGATTAAGTTACTTTGTAAGATGGAATTAAAGGAAATTTATTAAAGATTTATGCTTTTTGTGACAAATCTGTAATTAAATTAAATTTATATTAAAGTCCTTAATACTGCCGTAGATGTTAAACAAGGATGGTTGACCTGTTAAATAAAAACAGTGGATTTTCATTATTTTTGTTTAAAAAATGCCGACTATATTCCAAACGTTTAGGCGGAACTATTCTCTATGTCACCTTAGAAAAATGTGTGTATGAAAATAGAAGCTGTTTGTCCTTGCTTCGGATTGGTTTAGAACGTCATCCCTATTACACTGTTAAAATATTGTTTTTTAGTCCAAGTTGACAGATGTTCAGTGTCGTACATTGGAAATAAATATTATTTATATTATTTTATTGTTTTCGTATATTTTGTTATTATTTACATATTTAGACTTTTATTTATATTCTTGGCGTAGATTTTATGGAGAAAATTCTCCATGTAATTTGTTTTTACTCAGTTATATATTTTTTAGGTTATCTGACACATAAATATTTTTTGACACTTGACAATTAACAGATCAAGATGGAGGACTAATGTGAGGCCAAAGGACAGCCCAGCTGATAGTGCTCGAAGAAAAAGTATTGATACAAATTTTAGACCTTCATATATACATATATTTTTAATTTTTATTTACAATAAATATTTAAATAAGAAACTTTAGCTTTGAAGATATATTGTTTGTTTTATTGCTTTATTTAAACTCTTTTAGCCAAATCTCTCTTTTTATATATAATACAGAATTTTTAAAAATTAATACTTTTTAACTTTTTCAATTTCCCATTAAACTGAATTTATGTCGTATATATATATTCAATATCTTATTAACCTTTTTTATATTAAAAAAAAAAAAAAACACTAGCTAACACAGTTACAACGCCCATGCCCTAGTTGTAACTTATTTTAAATTTCCCGCTATACTGTATTTGTCCAGTGTAAATCGTATTTGGTTCGCAGCGCTAACTACTTTTTTCTAATTTGAAATAGACCTTAGATTTTGCAATCTAGTTACTTTCATCGTTTGATTCGTGCTTTTTGGCCGTTTTGTTTAAGCTTTGTAAAACATACTTACAATAAACATATTTTGATTTTTCGTGTCATGCTTAACAAAAATTTCCTATTTTTTTATCTTCAAAATATGGAATAATGTTTAAAATTTTTGACATATGTCATTAGTTTCCATGTTTCACTGTTGGAATTTTAAATATTCACATATCAAACCTGAAACATGAAATAACCCAAGCAAAGGTCCCTTTTCGTGACAACCTAAAAGAACGAAATTTCCATTTAGTTCCGCCTAATCGTTTGGAATAGCCTGTAGTTTCGGCTATCGTTATTTTCAAGACAACCATAAGGCATCAACCCTGGTGCAAAAATATATTTGTTAATCTTTTTGGAAACTGAGGGGACCCCAAATTTTTTTTTTTCTCTCTCCAGCAGAATCCCTTTTCAAATGAACTAAGTTTTTCAAAGACAACGTCCATTTTTTTTAAATTTATTTTGACATTTTTAAAATAGTAAAAGAGTAAAAAGTAAAGATAGTAAAAAGGTAGTTAAAACTCTTCTAGCTCTTCTTCGCCTATTGTTGTCTGCCATTCGTAGATTTCATCCCAGAAAACTTTCTTGTCGCTAGGAATGTACTGATATAGTTTTCTTATGTCGTGCATTATTTTATATTAGTAAGAAGTTTTCCTTGATAAGCAGGGGTGATGCAATGAATAGCTGAGAGCTCTTGATACCTGCTCTCTTTAGAAGGAAACGGTGTTGCATAAGACTATAGATATAAGGTTTGGCAACAACCACTCCTGGCTCTTCACTCATGAAAACGAATTCAAAAAACTTATTGACAGCAAATTGAATCTTTTGTTCTTTGTTCTTGACTAATTTTCTTTCCGTAACTTTCCTGTGACAGAACTTTCTTTTCAACAAAATCTGGACACAAAATTTTAAAAGCAGCTACGTCATTATACGTTAAATGTTTCTCTTGGAATTTCTGTGTGTCTGTAGAGGATTCAATAAAATTTTCATATTCATCAGGGCATACTCTCTTCACCGGTTCAGTTTGAAAACGGGCTATCTCTCGCAGATGACTCTTTTTTAATCTGACTGACAGAAGCCTGGCCTTGTTAAAGCTGATTCAGCTAGTAAAAAAAAAAAAAAACGTTTTCATACGGAATACATGAATAGACATCTTAATGGGCAGAATCTGATAAAAGGTAGATTTATGAAAAAAAAAATGGACATGGCCCCTTTTCAAAATGACCGATTCAAATTCAGTAATGCGTCTAAATTTTCTTTTTACATTTTTTAAAAAATATCTTATGTTTTTAGGTTGTAGAAGATTGGAAGTATGTTTCCATGGTACTAGACAGATTCTTCCTGTGGGTGTTTACCCTAGCGTGCATAGGAGGTACCTGTGGAATAATCTTCCAGGCGCCATCTCTGTACGACACAAGAATTCCAGTCGACCAACAGCTCAGCGAGATACCATTCAGAAAGTCTTTCCAGTTACCAGCGTTACATAAATCTATACACGAAACTTTGTAGTAGATTATTAGTTTTAAGACAATCTTAAGCACGAATGTTTTAATTATTTGTTGTTTTTATGGTTATATATATGTAATGTTGCTTTATTGTTATTAAAATATACAATGATATTAATTTTATTGAATTATAAATGTAACCTCGGTAGAATAACAACGCAGACTGTGACTATATTTGATTATACCATGAATTCTAAAAGAAATTACATAAGGGTTAACTATGGAAAATAAAAGTAATGACAACAGCAAAATTTAGAATTAATTAACTGTCATCACTGTTGTTGTTGTCATAAGTTTATATTAAAAATTCAATTAAGCTAAAATTATAATGGTATTTACAATAGAACACAAAAAAATTATGATTGAATCATATTTTCGAAATGGTGTAAAGAACGGCGAATGGATTTTTCATTGCGGTATCATGTTTAGAGGAATTTCGGCTACAATATCTAGATATTGCTTTCCTTGAAGGAGATATTCATCGCATTTAGAAGATGTGATTTATTCCGAGATACAGGTAGCATTACTCATAGAGATAGAACTGGAAGGCCAAGAGTTCGTTCTCAAAATACAGTTGATGTTCGTCAACGTATGAACGAGCAACCCACTACATCACTACGTACACTTTCGCAAGAGACTGGTTTATCATTAGGAACTTGCTATACTATTGTCAAAAATGATTTAAAGATGTTCCCATACAAAATTCTTGCTTTACTTGAGTTGCTGCCAGCAGATCACAATAGGCGAATTGTGTATTGCCACTGGTTCCAACAAAACTTAATTAACAATGATGATTTGTTAAATTTAACGGTTTTTCTGAAGAGGTCTGGTTCATCCTTTTGAGGTACATAAATTCACAAAATATGAGGTTATGGAGTGCTCAAAATCCTCATACTTTTCGCGAAACTCCTTTCACCCGTTAAAAGTTGGTGTTTGCATTGCTGTGTCTCGAAGACGTATTATCGGACCCATATTTTTCCACGAAACTGTTACTGATCAGAGATACCGGAATATTGTACGTGAACTTATTAATCAGCTTCACGAGGATTATGCTCCATCAAGGCTACTTCTAACAGGATGGTGCGACTGCCCCCACCCGTTAAGAGACCATCAATTAAGTTAAGAGATCTTAGAAGAAGACCTTAGAGAAGTTACTTATAACTCGTTAAGAGACCATCAACACCTTCATAAATTTTTGGCGATCGAATTATTAGTTTACGTTCAAATCCATAATTTCCACCTAGATCACCAGACTTGACTTTTAGATTACTTTATATTCACTTATATGAAAAATAATATATACAAGAACCCTATTAACAATATCAAGGAACTGCAAAACAGAATTGCTGAACAGTGTGCTAATATAACTCCTCAAATTCTTATAAATGTTTTTAATAGTATGAAAAAATGAGCAAATTTGTGTCTACAGGAAAACGGTGGTCATTTTGAACCAGCTTCTAGATATGCGTATAAGGTAAGATCTCTGTTTCAGCTGACCTTAGTGTTTGTTATTATCCATAATCATTTCCAGGGCGCACACAAGGTGTCGGATCAGGTTGTTTATGTTCGCTTATTTTAAAGTTCTAGTGTAAAAAGGATATTACGAATAGGCCTTTCTGTGAACCAGTTACGTTCTGAAGGAGGGAGAAAAGTATACTTGGTTATCCAGGATGGTTCTATACAATCTTTATTATTTAAATAATTCAAAATTTTAAATACAATGAATATAAAAGTTATATCAATATTTATAAAATACTCTTAGCACAAAATACATACTGATAAGTATATGATTTTAAAAAACATACTTTTTGATACTATTTTAATTCATTTTAGTACTGAATAATTGTATTAAAGCTAGCTTGCACATTTTGGTGGTTTATCAACAAGTAAATCACAGCTTATTCTCATCAAGTTATTGAGAGCTTTTCTCTGTTTATTATAATCATATTCATCGTTAAATACGATTGTTGGTACAAAAGATATTTGAGGATTGGCGGAATGTGTGACGTCTCCATAATGGGCTAGAAGTTCATCTCCAAAATTTTCATTAGAGCATGTAGATATTGGGTTGTAGTCGATACTATATCTTGTTGCACACTGCAAAAGAAAATAATTTAAAATTCATTGTTGTTTAAATTTCTTTATACCATGAGTTCAAATATACGGGTTGGCTATGGAAAAATAAAACAATGACTACTGCAAGCTTTATATAACAATATAAACTTATGACAACAACAACAGTGATGACAGTTAATTAATTCTAAAGCTTGCTGTCGACATTTTTATTTTCCATAGCAAACCCTTACGTAATTTCTTTTTGAGCTCATGGCATTAATACGATTTTTGTCAAAATTGTCCCGCACCCCTTAACCTAGAAAGATTAATATTACACCTAGACATTGTGACGTACAGCTGTTTGATTAAAAAACTATTTGTCAGCGTCTAGCATGTATAACGTGATTACGTAATCCATATGCTGCATATTCGTAATTAGATAATATTTGTCAAGACAAATGAATATCGGAACTAAGTTAATCAAAGGTATAAGTAAATGGATTTCATACGAAAGCCAGGCAGAGGAAACAAGCCAACTCCTCTACGACGTTTTACTTAATCAAGGAGACAACCACGAGACCGTCTCGACCACCTTTCTACGACTACCTTTCAGGAAGACCAAGCAGCAGTCCTCATGTAAGCGGGAGACCACTTCACCAGGCTCCTCAACTCTCTTATGGGCAACTCCCGCCAGGAGGAAGGTTCAAGGAAATCCCGGTAAGCACGGGGTAGACGGGAGACTATCTCCAGCTCTTAGGTCAATTCCCATCAAATACTATTGTTGTTCGCATCAGTCGCACGAATAATTAATATTTATGTGGAGGGTTCTCAGTCCAACATTATTTTTAGTTTAGTTACCGAATAACATTCGAACCATCTGTGTTGTATTAATTTTTCTACACAGTTCTGCCAGTACGCGTCCGCCAACCAGGTTACCTGCATTGTTGCAGTACACGAATGTATGTTACATACATTCGCCTCGCTTCTTAGTGTATTTTAGTCACTCATTTCAGTCTCCGCATCCTCTGAGCTCTTAGTATCGTGTTTTTTAAGTAGAGGTAGAATTAGTCTTGTTCTACATCAATTCGTTTACTGTGCTTTGTTGCAATGAATGCATTTTAAAGATGCATTCACATTCGTGTGTGAGTATATTTCGAGAATATACGGTGTGGACTTGTGAAATCGATCGTGGTAGTGTGTCCAAACTCTCCATTCCAGACCTGGTGTATTACGAGGTCTACAGCTTCTCAAAGGGCCCTTTGCTACGTGATGTTTCAACCACTAGGTAAGTCAATCAAACTGTATATATCCACTCCCATCTCCAGTATTCTACAATCGCGTGATATTGCGCCCAATAAAGTCCATTCGCTTTATTTCGCGTTTTTCATCCAGATCGTGAGTCCTGCCTTACGATCGTCATGAATGTGCTCCTCAGAGGAAGAACCTGGTCAATGTCTCCGTAGGGAACATTGCAGGGCTACGCATTTAATAGTTGTAATTGATAAATGTTTACTAAAGTATGTTGTTGAAACCAAGAATTCCTTTTCCATCAAAAGTGACAATATGATACCGTCTAATCCTCCTGTATGGTAATGGGTCGAAGAGGGAGAGAATCTTATTACTACAATGTTAAGATTACCTTTCGTCCAGCTGTCGATGGATTTGCACTAGACATCATACAATTAAGGAGTAACATTTTTTCATCTTCCGACAAGGTCTGGTTGAGAGTGCATGCATGTACTTTATTTCCATAACACTCAGAAGGTCCGTGCTGACAGTCAAACACCCAGTGCCCTTGGCTGTTCTTGTTTTGCTGTAAAATAAAAAAATATCACCTTGAAACCATTACATTATATCTCAATATATCGAGTAAATTCGCATATACATCAAACGAATATGACTAAAGCAAATCATAGCTTTAGCAAGTTATTTAAATTTTTTGACGCTCAGCTACAGTGATCACAACTCTAAAATTAGTTGACTATAGATTATGCATTGTGGATACAAATAGTAGAGAGCAAAAAAACTATCACTATTTATGCGTAACGAATGTTGTGACATAACTACGATCGAATAAAAGCATTTGTGACATTTTTCGAACCCGCCATCAGTGAGATCGTGATTTCTTACTACATTTTAACAACAAAATTATAACCGCAACTACAGCAATTCTTTTTCGTTTCACGATTTCCGAAATTTGTTGAAATTTGTGCGACAGTATTTTTTAGGCTATGTAAAGTAAGACAGCTAATGAGTATTTATGTGTCTGTCTCATTAAAACAACGCACTAACTACAATCGACAATGCATAGTGCATTAAATTTAGAGCTGTGAACGATCGCTAGCGTTACCATATGACAAACTTGTAGTGACAATCAACAGTGCACAAGTCATAGGGTATAGTCGACTAATTTAACAGCCGTTAACGCAGCTTATACCTAACACAGCCTATTTATTTTACTAGATATATTTACAATAAATAAATAAATTTAAATTTACAATAAAAGAAATCTTGTAAGACTTTTTGTGGTCGGTTTCCAGATTTCGGTTTTAGTTTCCAAGTCTTCGTATAGGATAAGTATGAGGTTTATAGGCTATTCCAAACGTTTAGGCGGAACTAAATGGGATTTTCGTTCTTTTAGGTTGTCACGAGAAGGGTCCTTGCTTGGGTTATTTCATGTTTGACGTTTGGTATGTGGAAATTTAAAATTCCAACAGTGAAACCATGGAAACGAATGACTTATGTCAAAAATAAAATAATTTTTACAAATATTTTAATAACAAAAAATAAATAAATGGGAAATTTGTATTAAGAATGACACAAAAAATCAAAATATAAAGAAAATGACATTTTAAAATAATATTAACCTTAACCAAAAAATGTTTATTGTAAGTATGATTCACAAAGCTTAAACAAAATGGCCAAAAAGAACGATTCAAACGACGAAAGTAACTAGATTGCAAAATCTAGCTCCACCTATACTACTCGAGCTGTATGCGAGGGTTGTAATCATCCGAGTGAAATATAGCCATTATTTCATTTATTGTCTTATTTATTCTAACTTATAAATAATAATCTAGCTATAAAAACGGGCTGTGTGAGACGGAAATAGTCATCATTGCTAACTAACTAACTTACTAAATAAAAACTTGTAGTGTAAAAAAACGTTACTTTTTCGGGCTGAGCACGCATGCGCGTCTCTTTATTTACATTTGTTGCAATATGAACAGCATTATGTATTTACAGTTCGACACATAATACATTTATTATCTGATGGTCATAGATAAATATGGTTTTGTTATACTTACAATAGCTTTTCCATAAGGTACTAAATCCAGGTTTAGAGATGATCCAATGGCTTTATATGTTGGATAAAGCTGATAAATGAAAAATCGTATACTGTCTGGACAGAGGACTTCATAATAAACAGTAATTTTTAATTTTTCTTCACATGATACCTGCAAATATAATATTTTAAATAACATAGATATCATATCTGTATAATTAATAATTACACATAAGTAATTCAATTATATACAATGATATCACGATAATTATTTTGACATGTAAATATGATAATAAAAATAATTTATATTTATCAATTGTTAATAAAACACTGCCATTGCGATTGCTTAATCACTTCGAAATGCTTTTAAAACAACAGGAAATGTAACAGGAAAACCAATTTCTTTGGCTTGAACGACTTCAAGTCAAGAACCTATTTTAATTAGGTTTATCCGGACTACTCTTTCTAAACGGTTCTTCGTATGATGATAGTTTATATAGGATGAGTTGGGAGCAGAAACCTAAACTGAACTTTTACCTAAACTGAAATCTGGGCACCCTGTTTCAAGGCTGGTCTAAACTACACCCGGACAGACATCTCGTGGCCGGGCGTGTCTTTTAGTGCGCACAGAGAGGGCACTATGAAAGACTATGTCAGATATAGAGTACAGTCAGAGAAACAAGTTCACATTCTTACACGTGTGCATTATATTCATCAGTTAGTTATGTCTATAAACACAAGTTCCTCCCATCACAGTCGAACAACAAAACTATAGAAACGCAGCTGCTTGATTTAAGTGATTACTGCATTTGACGTTCACTTTGTCGACTTGTTTATTGGTCAGAGCACCCCCGTCCCGCGTCTTTTTCCGAACTCCAGCAATTTCAAGTAGATTGTAAACAATAAAGGATTACATTCTATGTAATAATGTAATACAGATGTTTTCCCGCTAAATATACTTACATAACAATGTAACATTTTTGACTATTAATAGCACGTCCACCTAGTTTGCTTTTTGTCTCCATGATTTTAAATATTTAATATATTTTGAATCTTGCACTTATGCACTTGACTGTAATAGGGTGTGTAGGAAATAATGCAATTCGCCAAAGTTATAATCCCCACAACAAATTTCACGCGCATCTTTCACGCCCGGCCATGAGGTATTTGTTGGACAGTACAGACATCGTATTGAGAAGTGACATTACCTATAGAGGCGCTGTTGTCGCTTACAAAATGGCGATTGGAATAGGATATTTTTGACATTTGCCATTTGATACACAACAATTCACATTGCAGTTAATTTTCTGTTGCGATTTTAAAGACGTTTTATTAAAGTTTTCTTCACTTTAACGCATACAAACAATGTAATTAAATGAGCCACATCCAACAAAATCCTATTCCCTTAAGTTCCAAATATTCCACTAGGCATCACTTCAATTATTGCCAGTTCTCAATATTGACAGTTTGGCAAATGGTGACAGCGCCGTATTATTGTTCAGATAATTTTGTTTTTAGTCACATTAAAATACAGTCTGTTCCAAACGGTTAAGCGGAACTAGATTTTGCAATCTAGTTACTTTCATCGTTTAAATCGTGCCTTTCGGCCGTTTTGTTTAAGCTTTGTAAATCATACTTACAATAAACATTTTTTGGTTAAGGTTAATATCATTTTAAAATGTCATTTTCTTTATATTTTGATTTTTTGTGTCATTCTTAATACAAATTTCCCATTTATTTATTTTTTTGTCATTAAAATATCTAATAAAAATATTTAATTTTGACATATTCATTCGTTTCCATGGTTTCATTGTTGGAATTTTAAATTTTGACATCCCAACGTGAAAAAATGAAATAACCCAAGCAAGGTCCCTTCTCGTGACAACCTAAAAGAACTAAATTCCCATTTAGTTCCGCTTAACCGTTTAAAACAGACTGTAATACTACAAAGGTTTCGAGTCCTTCACATAATAAAAATTAAAATAAATTATTCGTGTTCAACGGCATGTCTAGTTTCCTATAAATACTGTATAATAATTTTAAAATTAAATTAAATTACATAAAAGTAACCGTAACTGATCAGAATTTAAAAGCAAAATTTACTTTTACACCATAACATGTCCATGAATACATACAGGGCCGTACACACAGACAATTCAGCACCAAACTGGGGTCTCATACTTCAAATTATAAGTTTATTTACAAAACTAACAATCTGAAATAAAATTAGTAATAACCCAGCAAACATTTTTATACTGGCCAGTACTGGTAGAGCACATACTCCCCGGCATTGATAGTAATGGGCCAGTACCCCGGTGTCCCCGTGGCCGTTACTGGCCCATTGATGTAGCAGTTGCCGGCCCAGCAACGGTAAAGTGCAAAATAATCGCATTAGTTGCAAGATTTATTTCTGATGGTTTTAAGTAAAAAGTATGAGTGAAGAAGAGTGCTTATAAAATGCTGGTAAAGTACTTCGTATAGGCGGAATGCGAATTACAAATGTGAAGTACATTATTAATACTGGCGTTGCACTTACTTTTGGTGCCAGTAATTTACCAGCATAAAAGCAGTTTGCCGGCATTCGGCCGTTAGTTGAATGTTTGCTGGGAACCTATAAGTACATCAAAATTTGCAAAAAAAAGTAAATTAAAGAGCCAAAGTACCAAATACGGTTCTGATACATATATGGAATTTCCTATAATTTACGTTTTTTTCCGAATTATTGTAAAATACCGACAAAGCATAATTACAATGTACTTTTTATGAGTAATTTTTAGTAATAATACACAGCAAAAGTTGAATAAAATTCACCTATTTAAATGCACAATGAAAAAGAAAAATGAACGTACACGTTTCGGATGAAGTACTAGAGTTCTGCTACACACGACAAATGAGAATTTCTTTTGACTTGCAACCTACATTGTTTTTTATAGATTATTAACTATATTTCTATTGTTTATTCGAATTCTTCAAGAACTAAAAATAGAATTATCATTTTATATTGAATATTTACACCCATGTTAGTTTAGTTTAAAATTGTAATAAATTTTATTAGTCACACTTTAAATAAACAAAGAGGAAAAACAATGCCATTTTGTTATTGCAAAAAAAAAATATTAATTTTTTGAGTACTCTAAACATATTAATTTGTATTGTTTGCGTTATCTGTGTACTGTGAGTCACAGAACAGTCAAGAAACTAATAATTACTGTCATATATTTAAACATTTCAGATGCTGTAAGAATGAAAACAACAGAGTACTTGTAAACAACAAGATACCTGGAACTATATTGAATATTGAGAGAGGATTAAAATTAGTTAGAATTTTTGGTGCACATCAACGATGGATTTTTCGCTTGTAGCAGTAGCGGATCTAGGATCCTTTTTTTGAGCTTTGGTCAAATTATGCGCAAATCCATCGGGAACAGATCTTTTTAACAGCTAAATGTTCATACAAAATCGAATGTATTACAATCTGCGATATATCAAAGGATGCCTCTATCTCACGGTAAGTCACATGCCGTTCTTCTTCAATCATTTTGGGCACAGCATCGATGTTTTTTTGAATCACAACCGATTTTGGTCGACCATCACCAGATTCATCACTGACGGACGCACGACCACGACGAAATTCTGCAAACCAATAGTTACCAAAAGTTGAACGAAGCGAATCTATGCATTGTTGTTGAGTTAGGCCTTTACTAAAATCATAAAAAATCCAACGAAAACCTTCACGAGTAATATCCATTTTTTCACAAACTTTTTTTTTAAACGTTCACTGTCAACAAACTACTAGGCCAATTTATAAGCTGCCACTGATTTCACAATAACAAATGTTAAGTTTTACGATTATAATAATGACACATTTCAATATTGCCATCTAGTGGTCATTTGTAAAAACATAAAAGGGAACCCTTGTACAAGGTGTCTCAAAAGAAATTTTATATTTAGTGGATCCATTAAAAAAAAAGTAAGCCGTATATAGAAAAAATGTTTATTAATTATTAAAATACACTTTTTGGGGATTTATTTCTTAAAAATAATATCGTCTAAATGTAGACCCTCGCGTTCTCGGCACTCATTTAATCGAACAGTAAAATTACTTATGACGTCTCGGCAGGTGGACTCAGGGATGGCTGCCATTTCGTGACGGATATTTTCTTTCAAATGCGCCAGTGAAGTCGGTTTATTGGCGTAAACTTTAGATTTAAGATAACCCCATAGGAAAAAGTCCATAGGGGTTAAATCTGGACTGCGTGGAGGCCAATTTATGTCACCTCTCCGGGAGATCAATTTGCCTGAGAAAATTTCACGAACACGTGGCAGAGACATATTGGACGTGTGTGAAGTTTCTCCGTCCTGTTGGAACCATGTTCTTTGGTTATAGCCAAGAAAGTTTTGCAGTTCAGGTACCAAGAAGTTGTCTAACATCTCCACATAACGCTCTGAATTCACTGTAACTGCACGCCCCCTTTCGTCTTCAAAAAAGTAAGGGCCGATAATTCCTCGCGCCGACATCGCAACTCATACGGTCACTTTAGGCGAATGTAGGGGTTTCTGATGTTTGCGTTTCGGATTCGTTGCACTCCAGTAGCGGCAGTTCTGCTTATTTACGTGGCTATTAAGATGAAAATGAGCTTCATCCGAAAACAAAATGTTGGTAAACGTTGAAAATCACTCAATCACCTGATTTACGAAATTAAGCCTCTGACTGGCATCTTGGGGCTTTAATTCTTGCACCAATTGAATTTTGTAGGGGTGCAGCTTTAGGTCTTTGTGCATAATGCGATGTAATGATGATCTATGCACATTTAAAGCACTTGCGCGCTTCCGAACTGAAAGGTTCGGGTCGTCACGAACAGACTGATTAACATTCTCCACATTTTCTACCGTTCTTGATGACCTAGGTCGCCCGGATTTTGATTTATCCAGCGTTGTACCAGTTTCTTCAAACTTTTTAACCCAACGTCGAATGAGAGGAATGCTTGGCGCATCATTTAAGTGGCGAAAACCTCGAATACTGCAGAATTTTCTACGCGCTACAGTCGCCGAATCACCGTTTTTGTAAAACTCTCGCACGCAAACCCGCGGTCTGCTCCCGAGAAACGCTACATAGCGACTGAATTCCCAAGAGCCAGGCTACCGCTTGACATAACCCCCGCGCCTCTCGGATACGTTGCGTTCACGCAGTAAGCTAAATAAATATAAAATTTCTTTTGAGACACCTTGTATTTGCTATTGTTTATGCAGGGGCCGAGACTGGATTATTATTTTACAAATTACTATCCAATTTTATTATTTGTGATTTTGTTAATAAATTTTAGCTTTGTCAGAAAGTCCAGTATTTAATAATTTTTTAATCATACAATCTCAGCAGTATTTTTTATTAGTGTATATTTAAAGATTACATTAAGTAAGTGAGAGTTAAAGTGTTCCACTTGAGTTTATTAGTTGTATAATAGTGCAATAGTATATCTTATTATTTAATTAAACAACAAAGAATGCAGTGAGTAACGTAGTATTAGAAAAAATAACATATAGTAAATGAGGAACTAACATTTAAAAAGTGATTTATCACAATAATGCAGTTTTGAGATTATTGCAAAAACATTATAAATATACTACAGTGGATATCGTTTATAACGATGTTGAAGGGAACAATGAAATTCGGTCGTTATAACCGTAGGTCGCTATATCCAAACACTATAAATACAATAATGAAAAATATGTACATTTTATTTATGTTAGAAAGGAATACATTTACGTGAGTGCTTAAGCAAAATAAACTATATTCAAGTGTTACAAAACATTTTTTTTAAAATTGATGTGAAGTGTGAATTTTCACAAATTTCAGGATTTCGCAGGTATTTTGTAAGTGAATGATGATTATTTATATAGGATGCCAAAACAAATTTTATGTTAAAATATTTTTTATATATCATTATATAGGTTTCTAAATATGTGCAGTATTTTTTTTTTTATATAGCAAGGTTCATTAAGATTTTGAAAATTGCGCCTATGGCTTCCATTGGTTGTTTTATATTATAAGCTTCGCCCCTCTGATTTCGTATACATTGAAACATATAATTAAATTATAATTTCAACACTTCCCACTGGTTATTTAATTTACGCTTTTAAAAATTAAATGTAACATTTGCCAAAATATATCTAGAATTTTGATAAAATAATTTAAACAAAATAAAAATGCAAAAAAAAACAAAAAAAATAAAATTGTTTCCAGATAGGAAGCGAACCGTAGTTTGCAACTTACGAAGCGAGAATGTATTACATAACGAATTAAATATTTTACATATTTTAGTTAAAAACACAGAAAAAGCGTTATTTTCTGAAAATATTATCTGATCAAAAAGTACTGTTGTACTATTCCGGTTCACACCAATGTACATTACTTAGATTTTTTTCAGATTTTTAGTTTAAACCATCTGGGCTACAGGGTGAGAGACAAATAAATTTTGCACAATTTTAGCAAAAATCGCATCAAAATAATTTCGTTGGTATACTATGTTACATAACGTATTAAATATTTTATATCGACAACCAAAAAACATAAAAATGCGTTATTTTCCGAAAATATAATCTGATCAAAAATTCCTGTTGTACTATTCCGGTTCACACCAATGTACATTTTTTAGATTTTTTTCAGATTTTTAGTTTAAACCATCTGAGCCACAGTGTGTGGGGCAATTTTTTTTGCACAATTTTGACAAAAATTGCATCAATATAATTTAATTTGCAAAATTTTGATCGTTAATCCACGTACTAAGGGCTTTCATTTGATACCCTACTCAGATTTAAAAAATATATATATATATATATTTTTTTTCGATGAGCACATATTTGTTTATATTTTTAGGGGGAAATGTTTTTTAGATGTTTTAGTAATTTTCTTATGTGCAGGTCAAAGAGTTGTATAAGCATGCCAAATTTCAACTCTCTAGGTTTAGCCGTTTGGCTACAATTTTTACCGAACAGACAGACAGACGAGAAAATGACGGTATAAGGGTTTTTTGGTCATACCTACAAAACCCTAAAAACAATCCAACTTATTTTACAAACAACTTAACTATACATGTACATGTATATATATATACTATGTATGTACATATTAAAATTTTAACAAAAACAAATCTGTAATTTTAGTTTATTTTTGTGATTTTTGGTTTTCTAAAAAGTTTTTGCTGATTTGTTTCAACTGCTGAAATGCACCCTTTTTAGTAAGTGTTTGAAACTCAGTTGTTTCTTCCATTTACACTACGTCGTTGTTTATTTCTGACTCCAAATTCTGATCTAACCCAGCTAAAATTTCTAAATCAATTTTTGAAAAATTTACATTAATGCTTTTCGTTGTCGATGACTAGTCGTCCCGGTTTTCAACATTAGTCCCAGTGTCCTGTCCTAGTTTGAAATATGTCCCGGTTTTTTAGTAAGAGTAAAAATGTTGACAAATTCTATCAAGTTTGCGAATCATACATTTCTCTTTGGCAACAAAATTTTGAAGAGCTTGAAGAATATACCTGGGCATTCGATGTATCTATAAATTGGAATAATATTGAGAAAACAATGGAGCTAATTAATTCAAAGTTTTCCAATCCTGTTATTAATTCTGACAGATTATTTGACGAAGTTGTATACGCAAACAAGTTTTTTGATGACACTAAGCGCAAAAATTTATGGCTCGAAAAAGGCACTAGTATCGAGGAAAAGTGGATACAATTTAGTATCAAGATTTTCAAGAAAAAAATATTTCAATTACAAATTTAAAGAAAATTATCGAATTTATTTTTTGTTTTCCTGAAACATCAACATCCATAGAGCGTCTAGTTTCTATAATGACATCTGAAAGAAATCGTTTGCTTGAAAGAAATATTGGTGCATTATTGTTTGTTAAAACAAACGTGAATTTAAACTGCACTTAATTTTATAAACACATTGAAAATAACGATAACTTTCTACAAAAAGTATTATCTACAGAAAAATATAGGAACATTTATTTGAATTGAACATTAATGTTCAATAAAATAAAATTCTGTGATTATTTTGTAATATCTAAAATAAACAAATTATTATTTAAAACACGCTTTTGTAATTTTTACCCTGTCCCGGTTTGGCGCACAAAAAATATGGTAACCCTATCGATGACGTACCTTCAACTCGTAATTAACCACTGAATGAATATGTTTATCTGTCGCGTTTGGCGTCTCAAATAAAAGTTGTTAGTTATTGCTTTTCTAGCAACTTTTGTTAAATAAATTTTTTCGAAATATTTCTCTGTTGTGAAATATTCGCAAAAATCTTAAAACCAACAAGAGTAAACTCTACATTTCTAATTAACCGATTTTTACCAACAATTGATCAACTGACAATGACATTTTAAAATGATATTAACTTTAACCAAATTTTTTTATTGTAATTATGATTTACAAAGCTTAAACAAAACGGCCAAAAAGATTCAAACGATGAAAGTAACTAGATTGCAAAATCTAGTTCCGCCTAAACGTTTGGAATAGCCTATATCGGAAAAATTGATGTGAAGTGTGAATATTCACACATTTCAGGGTTTCGCAGGTATATAATAAGTGAAGGTGGCATGCTGAGTGTGTAGGACAAATTTTACTTTGTAGTAATCACGGCAAAATGAACGATATTTTTAAAATAATTTATCGTCTGTTAATCATATAAGACTGGTTATTAAATTTACGCTCTTAAAAATTAAATGCAACATTTGTCAAAATATAACTAGAATTTTGACAAAATAATTTCTACATAATAAAAATGCAAAAAAAAAAAACAAAAAGAAAAAATAAAATTCACTCCGTACTCGAACTCGAAACCCTTCGTTTCCAGCGCATTTTAGCTTACGACACCAGTGCTCTAACCATTACGCTATCGCACGCCTTGCATGTGAGTGTCTTACCAAAAACCACAAAAAATGCGTTATTTTCCGAAAACATAATCTGATCAAAAATTCCTGTTGTACTATTTCGGTTCACACCAATATACATTACTTAGAATTTTTTTAGATTTTTAGTTTAAACCATTTGGGCTACAGGGTGTGGGACAAAATTTTTTTGCACAATTTTGGCAAAAGTCGCCTCAAAATAATTTATTTTGCAAAAATAAAAATTTGATCGTTAATCCACGTACTAAGGGCTTTCATTTGATACCCTACTCAGAATTTAAAAAAAATATTTTTGTTTTCGATGAGCACATATTTGTTAATATTTTTAGGGGGGTATGTTTTTTAGATGTTTTAGTATTTTTCCTATGTGCGGGTCAAAGAGTTGTATAAGCATTCCAAATTTCAACTCTCTAGGTTTAGCCGTTTGGCTACAATTTTTACCGAACAGACAGACAGACAGACAGACAGACAGACAGACAGACAGACAGACAGACAGACAGACAGACAGACAGACAGACGACAAAATGACGGTATAAGGGTTTTTTGGTCATACCTACAAAACCCTAAAAATGGTTTATAATGAAAGATCGATTATTTTTTGTTGAATGCAGTTTTTAATAAAATGAGTATTTGGGGGATATGGGGTGCGCTACCTATACACTTGAATTATCTCAATTATCATAATCAAAAACCGTACGAAGTAAGGGTACGTCAGCTAATAAATAATTGCAAAATTCAAAATTATGGCATAATAAAACACATGTTCGAGCATTGATCGATCAAGGTGGGAAAAAATTCTGAGCGGCTAAATTCTATTGAAACCCCCTTGTACAATCCAATTTATTGTTAATAGAAACATACATTAATATTTAAAAACAATAGCCAATTTAAATATTTAATGGATGCATATTAATTTTACGATTAGGGTTTTTTTAGACAATTTCATGTTTAAAATTAAAATTTTAAAAGGTGATATTACAATTCTAATTTAGTTACAAACTAAAAATAAAAATTAAATAAACTTACTTGCTGAAATAAAATTAAAACACTAAAACATAACAACTTTAGAAACATGTTTTCGAACCGACAGCCGTAAGCAAAATGTACACAACTGATGTCAGAAGCCTGTGGATAACCAAGTCTCAGTACCGGTTTGAGATGGATTTTTAGCGGACATCTTTTATATTCTCGGGTATGCAATTAAAATATAATAATTAAAATTTTTGTAAGGAAGGACATCTAATCTTATCTTTAGTTAATTTTGCATTGTTTATTTATTTAATTAACATTAGCGTGTTGAATTAAAAAGTTGCTTAATTTTATGCATTTGGCACTTTGCCGAAATAATTTTAGAAATAGTGACATTTATCGAGCAGTTTAATATGTCTTATTTGATTAACTGTTTAACGGTAATAAAATTTTAAAACGGACAGCTCCGAATTGGGGGACATTAATGCCTTTTTAAGCCCACATATTTCAATATAATGCTTCACGTGCAATGTTATCCAAAATCAAAATGCTTTTAGTTGAAACAAAAAGTATTAAGTCTTGTTTATGGTCGTCAAGGATGAAATTTGTAGTTAATAATATTGCCAACTTTAACAGCTTATTATTTGGCATTGGCTTAATATTTTACCGTTCTGTTTTTTTGTTGGAAAGCTACACATCCCGCCTGTTTAAAGAAATTGTATGCCCTAAAAAATATCAAAAACTTTTTTAAAAATAAATTTTGTTGAAAATGGAACGGTCGGAAATTCGCACTATTATGAAGTATGAGTTCTTACGTGGAACTACAGCATCGCAGACCGCAAGAAACATTAATAGTGTATTTGGCTCTAGAGTTACTACGCAGCAGACAATATCAAATTGGTTCGCCAAATTTCGTACAGGTAACTTAAAAACCAAACAAAACAAAAAAAAAAAAAAACTGGCTCATCGTTCACAGCAGAAATATAATGCAACCAACTGGACGAAATGATTCAAAAACTTAAAGAAAAACAGCCTAGATTGGTCAACAGAACGACTCTTATCTTATTGCATGATAACGCTAGACCACACACTGCACAAATGACTGTGGCAAAACTACAGGAATTGGAGTTGGAACTTCTTCATCATCCTCCATACTCACCAGAGCTAGCCCCCACTGACTACCACTTCTTCCGCAATTTGGAAAACTTTTTAATAGGAAAACAGTTTAATACCAATTTTATAGTAAAGCACATTAAATTAGCTTTACAATGACACCAAAAAATCATATTTTTATGTTAACCATTTCAATATGGCGACCATTTATTTACAAAATAATAATAAACATAAGTTTTACAAAGTTGAACGTAGCAAGCTTTGAAAACAATAAAAAAAGAAACAAAATATCTCTAAAATAAACTGTTTCATAAGAATGAGAAAATGACAATAATGGTGGTTTGATCGAACATTTGTATTTTTTTTTTTTTTATAAAATAATTGTAAAAAGTAATAGTTTTTTTTTCTAAATAGTCAAATAGTTTATTTTAGAGATATTTTATTTCTTTTTATATTGTTTTCAAAGCTTGCTACCCAGCAAACATTGAACTAACGGCCGAACGCCGGCAAACTGCTTTTACGCTGGTACATTGCTGGCACCAAAAGTAAGTGCAATGCCAGTATTAATAATGTACTTCACATTTGTATTTCGCACTCTGCCTATACGAAGTACTTTACCAGCATTTTATAAGCATTCCTTATTTGTATTAATCCAAGGTTATTTCTAGCGAGCCAGTGCTTATGTTTATAACTTTTTTTGAATGTAATAATTTGAAAAGTCTGACCGTTCTTAGTCATAAAACACCCTAATGGCGTGGCCTTCGAGGGTCGGTACAAGTGATATTCTGTGAGTTCAAGTTGGGACGTGTTGGTGAACAGTTTTAACAAGATGTGTATTTGAATAGTTATTGATTGTGAGCATTATACAGTTTTTTATTGTGATTTGTGTGTGTTTTGTTAGATTTAAGGACGTAGTTTACACAAACTATTTCATATTAAATTGTTTAATTTTTAGTTTAGTTCAATCATAGTTTTTTTCATGTAATAAAATTTTCAATTATTAATAAATCTGATACAAGATTATAAATATGTCATTTAAAAAATATAATTTGTCATATTTCATTTTGAATAGTGACATCTTAAATATTTTGTAAATATAATACTAACCTAAAATAATACAAACTTAATCCAAAACTGTAAAGCTTTTTTTACAATATAACCAAGTTTCTAAAAGTCAGTAATACACTATAAAAATCACCAAAATAACCAGATCTAGTTTGTTCTTACAAAAGTGAACAGCTTATAGCATTAATGCTTATAAAATTTGTTTATTGAATTTATTTTAACAAGTATGAGTTCTTTAGGTTGGCACTCTTCAAGTCAGGGGGAAAAGATGTGGTAGATAATACAAGACGAATATTGGCGAAAATTATTAGTCACCCCTTATCTTAAGGATGAAATTGGTTTGACCGAAATGGCAGAAAACCATTTTCTTAAAATTCTTCATTAAATTAATAAATTAAATAAACTAATTCCTGTTATTCCTGAAATTATATTTATTTAATATTTATAAATAAATCAATAAATTATAACTGTTAATTCAATTTACAATCGGCTAGTTTTACCATCGTTGAATAAATTTATTTAACAACTTAAGTTAACAATATCGCATCATTCTATTGACAGCAATGTTAATTTCTTCATTAATAGTTTAAAACCGATGCGATATTGTCAACTTTACTTGTTAAATAAATTTATTCAACGATGGTGAAAATGGCCAAATGAGTATTTATTTTGCACCTAACCATTAATTTATTTTAATACTGGGTAAGTACACATATATTACATTTGAAACACTAGAGAGTGGGTATAATATAAGCACTAGTGTGTCAGAAATAAATCTTGCAACTAATGCGATTATTTTGCACTTTACCGTTGCTGGGCCAGCTAACGGCCACGGGGACACCGGGGTACTGGCCCAGTGCAAAATGCCAGCACTGGACCAATGCGAAATGCCAGCACTGGCCCAGTGCGAAATGCCAGCACTGGCCCATTACTTTCAATGCACTTTACCGTTGCTGGGCCAGCAACTGATACATCAATGGACCAGCTAAGGGCCACGGGACACCGGGGTACTGGCCCAGTACGAAATGCCAGCACTGGCCCATTACTTTCAATGCCGGCGAGTATGTGCTTTACCAGTACTGGTCCGGATAAAAATGTTTGCTGGGTACGTTCAACTTTGTAAAACTTATGTTGATTATTATTTTGTAAATAAATGGTCGCCATTTTGAAATGGTTAACATAAAAATATGATTTATTGGTGTCATTGTAAAGCTAATTTAATGTACTTTTAGGAAAAAAATATAAAATTATCGATTCCCTATGCTAGATTAAAAGTTGACATCATTTCCGGTGAAACCGGAAGTGCCTAAAAATTCTTATAGTAACCTTTAGATGGGCCTTTTTGTCTAGTTTGACTTTTGTTCTGAAGTATCTTTACAAATAAAGGAGATTTAAATAATAATAAAGGAGATTGAAATAAACAAATAAAGGTGCCCCGTTTCAAACAAACACCCTGTATATTGAAGTTGGCTTTTACTGAACAAAATTATCAAAAGCTTCAATCAATCTGTAAAAATTAATAGATTTGAAAATCTAGTTCCGCCTAATCGTTTGGAATAGACTTTATATATTTGTTTATATTTATCTCATGATGTATTTTTTTAACTCTCAATAGTTTTCTTAATTGTAGGTCAAAGTGTTGTAGAAGCATGCCAAATTTCAACTTTCTAAGTTCTGCAGTTTGGCCAGAATTTCTGGCGTACAGATTTACTGACAGACAGACACATAAGTGACCTTATAAGAGTCATTTGGTCATACTTACAAAACCCTAAAAATTATAAATAAACAATATAGCCATCTATTTTCCAAGAAGGAAACTAAATATACCACAATAATATTTTTAGAACCATTTGTAGAATAATTTCAATACTGTCCTGAATTTAATTATAATTTATATCTTCTTCAAACCAATAATTATTTTCAGGCGTAGATAAAAAATAAATTTTCTACAAAAAAAGGTTATTTTTGTTTTTAAAAATGTATCCAAATGGTTAGTGTGTAGAAACTAAATTTGTTATCGCGTTATTTCTCGGTACGTTACATATTGTAATTAACACATTAACACAATTGTTAATTTAGAATTTGTTTCAACTTTATCCGTTGTCGTTTCACACTAATAACAAACTGTTACGCTCGTGATTTAGTTTTCGTAGCGTGCAATCTGAAAATTAACCAAAAAAAAATTATCACGTGCAAGAAAAGTTTCACTGTACAGACAGCGTTCGCTTAAGGAGCACAAGGTGTGCACGAATGTCGGTACGTAAAGCAAATGCGAAGGAGTTTATAAGGAGATAACAAGTCTCATTTAACCTTGTCGCTACGTAAAGTCAGCGTAGAACATGAAGCGCCATTTTAAGGTACCCATAACACTGAGTTTATGCTGTATTTTGTATACTGAAATTTGAGTATTTTTCGTGTTATAAGTCCTTTTTTTTACAAATTGTGTATATAAAGAGTTGTGTTCAATACCGGTTCAGTGTATTGTTATCAAATAAGTAAGAAATGAGTCGCAATTCTCGAACAATAGTAGAAATAGAACTGGGTAAAACGTTATTTACGTGATAGGACTATTAATATTTAGTTTTATTTATTAATAAGTTTTGGTGATAAAAGCTAGGACTTCAACATTAAAAAATAAGTGTTTATAGTGCAAAGAGCAAGGACTAAATACATTCCTAGTGGCATAAATCACTGCAAATGATGCCCTCTTGTGTAGCGTATGGATGCCAAGTCTAAAAAATAATTATCTGTCGATTATTTCCAAAAATGTGCTAGTAAAACTTTTGTCCCACATTCTGTAACCCAGAGGCCTTGACACAAAAATCTGAAAAAAATCCAAGTAATGCACATTGATATGAATCGGAATAGTCCAACAGGAGTTTTTGATCAGATTATATTAACGGAAAATATTGCAAATTTTATGTTTTTGAATCATTTGTAGTATAATAATAATAATAATAAACCTTTATTTAACTTCAATATTTACAAGTTAAGTCAGCAAAAAAGAAAATATACATACTATATCAATTTACATACAATTTTGAAATTTATTTATATTTCATATCATTATTTAGAAATTCGTTGAGAGAATAATATGGATTGCTCTGTAAAATTTGTTTTAATTTATGTTTAAACTGTTTCATTTGTAACTGTCTATATCAGTGTTTCTCAACCTTTTCTGGCATGGGACCCCCAATAATGTCTGCGGCCCCCCTATATATATATATATATAATTATTTTATTTATTGTACCAGTACAACAAATATTTTTAAGAGCATATTTTTAAGAGCCGTTCTAACTTATAAATTGTTGTTGCTATACCAATATAATTCAATATTCATTTAGTCAATAATCGGGATTTATGAAAATGATTTAAAAACTAGTTTTGTTTCTCTAGTTATAGCCGATAGTGTATGCATGTATGTGTTTCTATATTGTTCATAGAAGCACATTCTACATAACAATGACTTACATTATAAAATTAACAAAAATTTCTACAAATACCTTTCCAGTCGCTCCAATTTTGGTCTGCGTGGAGTCCAAACACTAAAGTCCACACTATAACACTATTTCAAGTATTTTCTGCACTTTTATCACTTAAAAATAACTAAAAACGTCAGAAAAAAATGAAGACGCCACTTGCAAAAATCACGTATCACTACATATCAAGATGGCTAATCCTGATAAAGCTCATTAAGGAATATAGTCATTAACAATTAATAAATAAGAAACAGAATTGCTTAAAATAATTCTTTAAGAGAATAAACACATATATTAATATTTTATCAATAATATACAGGTGGTTGAAATTGAACTACCGGGCCCAATACACTATTTTTTATTATTGATGAAGTATAACGTTAAATTTGGAAGTTACTTGGTACTACATGATCTAAAATAGTTTATATTTTGTTACTTTGTATCTTTATATAAATAGTTATGCATTTTGATTGAGGATTTATTAAAATTTCAGAGCTATAGCGTTGGAGACACGGCCTATATGGTAAAATGGGAGGACAGAGCTGATAATAGGATGACTTTTGGGCTATCAATGATAATTCTGAGACCTCAAAAAGGGATGAAAATTACTATTGGAAGTATAATGGAGTTATCTCTCGAGAATTTTATACAGGTTAATTTTTTTATTTACGGGTTCATTCCCCCCCCCCCCCGGGCATTATGACCTTAACGCCCGGTCTTCCCACCTTCATTTAAACCACTAGGTAACTATCCGACAGATAATGTTATCTGGAACTTTATCTTCTGAATAAATGTCATTACCAAGCAGTGAATTCAATACATCAGTCTCATTATCCGTTAGAAAACTATCCGATAGATACATTTGTATTGAAAGACGGGATGACATTTATTCAGCACAGAAAGTATCATATAACCTTATCTGTCAGATACTTACCTGGAGCAGTGTTTCCCAACCTTTACATAAACATGTTTTTAATATCTGTTACGATTACCTATAATGGCTTGCAAGTATTTTTATTTAAAAGTGTTCCATTGTTCCAAGTTGCTTTCCATTTTGAACACTTTCGCATCCTTACTCTTTAGCTAACAGTAGCTCGGAGCATAACAAAAAATATTGCAAGTTCAAGTCGTACCTCCTTGAAAGTACTTGAAGTACCTCCAACGCGAACCGTTTTAATTAGTTTAAATTAGTTGTCAAAATAAGTATAATTTATTTTATTTAAGTTTAAAAGGTATATTTTAATGAATATTAATGTCATATATTTATGAATATATCTTGCAAAATTGAGCGTTTTTCTATTATAATTTCATGCTTCGATTTTATATGACTTCGCGGCCCCCCGACGAAGCTTTCACGGACCCCCAGGGGGCCGCAGCCCCCTGATTGAGAAACGCTGTACAAGACAATTCAGCCATATTGCCTTGTATTACAGCGCCGCCAACAGTAATGTCATCTCTCAATCAGATATTATCAGTCTAGATGTGGATCTTGTTAAGTTGTGTTTCGAACGGATGTTGTAACTATGACAGTCTTGACGGGTCGTATGGTTGCAGATATTTTTCTTGATTTCTAGAGCTTGTAAGAAGATGAATTGTGCGTGCAACGTAAGAATTTTCTTATTTAGAAAAATAGGCTTATAGGAAGCAGTCGGTGGTGCGATAGTAGTGTTATACTTGTTTATAAATTGAATAACAAATGTTTCCAGTCTAAATACAAACGAAATTCTGAAATGTATGAAAAATTCACACTTCACATCTATTTTTTGGTTTACAAATAAATATTTTTTACATTTTTTTTTATAATTCCTTCCAACTAGTTTGCCTTTACCAAAATGTGGTACCAGTTTACGGTGTTCCAATTGTTTTACGGGGTAAAATGCTTTACTGTCTTCGTTAACAATTCAACAGTAGTCTACAAGTATTCAGGAAAAGTGTGAGTTGTTTACTATATTCTTCCACATTATTACCATATTTGACGCATATTTTATCTTATTTAGTTTGACTTTAAGTTTACTCATATTTTTGAAATAAATGTCAATCTGGATGCCATTTAGGGTACCCACAACATTTACTGGCCGCACTCGACGACAATTTACCTCGCCTATATACAGAGCTTATCTTTCCTCCCGCAGTATTGAAAATAAACATTACCTATAGAGGCGCTGCTGTCTCTTACAAAATGGTGGTTAGGAATAGGGGAAACTTTTTAAGATCGCAGCGCCATATGCGGCAAAGCTGGAACACTCGAAAGTGACATTAAACCGTTACTCGGGTATTTGTTTACATGGTGAAAATGAATACGAGTTGTATTTTTCTTGTTATCCGAGCTTTTGTTTAATTTAAAGGTAATCTACGATTTACAAGATATGTAATAATTAATAATTTACTATTCTAAAGAAATATCCAGGAAATTTTTAGTTTTTCATTGTATTTTTAATTCTTTTTGACTGTCTGTCAATATAATAACAACAAAAATATGGTAAATATATTAGTAAAAATTAATATCGCTGCCTGAAAAAGTAGAAGGGCTTTTTAATATATCGACTGATGATTTAGGCAAATTTTGGGTGGGATAAATGCTTTTTTTTAGTCTTTTCTTGGACGTAAAAAATATATTTATGCTATCAAAAGTTAATGTTACATACAAACTGCAACATTAAAGTTTAAACGCGATACAAACAACACTAGGTAGCAACTAGTACACAATAAACAGTTACTCGTTCCACTAGTTCAAATTCTGTCCGCCTGGTGTCACTTCACAGCGCTGTTGAGCCCAATACAAGCCAAGCTGTGTAGATCAACTAGTCGAGATGAGAATGCGGATGAAAGGGTTTCTGCCCAAAGGAAAAGGCTAGTACGCATCAAGCTATCAATTTGATATATTAATAATGTAAATATAACCGCTGAATAAATTGATATAGAAACTTCCATCTTTATCTTCCACCTGTGACAATATCCAATTAGATAGATAAAATAATAAGATTCGCTGCAAATTTTGATTTATACATTGTTACTAATTTTATTCAAGTTTGTTAATTTTGTATAAGAAACTTGTAATCTGTGTGGGTTATACACACCGTTAATTCTAGATGGACTGTAGAATTTTATTACATTATTTAATTGCATCTGAAGCCACTCCTTATATATCCACATCAGGATTTTTAATGAAGGATATGTTTATATAGTGGGTCAATTTAAATATTAATTTATATTGTAATCTAGTTCATAAAACTAAATGATTTTGTCAACAACAAATACGTCACATTTAAAAGATCAGTTATAAAATAAACTTTAACCTTTCAAAAATAACCTACTTTTTATTATAAAATAAAACCAAAACACATAAAAAAACAAAAACTAAATAAAGATTTGATTATCATTTTATTAAATTGTATTTCCTTAACAGAATGAAAAATGTAATTAGCAGAGTTACCGTTTTGACCAAGATTGTTTCATCTTAAATTATAGTGCCCGAACCGGTTTAGAAATTGAGCCGGTTTAATCTAAAACAGAGGTCACCAACCTTTTTGAGTACAGGTCTATATTTGGAAATAGCTATGTTTGAGCAAGTTTGTGACTGATTTCTTTGAAGTGCGCATGCGTTCTAAATGACATATTTCAGACTAGTCCAGGACTCAGGTGATAAAAGGTGTCAAAAACTGGCCAAGGTGCACTTTAAATCACCGGAGACATTTTTAGGGCCTCAATTTGAATGTTTTGCTTTAGGCCTCAACCACGGGTCGACATCGCATATCTTATTTCTGAAAAATAATAATACACTTGAGGAGGTAACGTGATTTGTCAAACAAAATTCAAAATTGAGATATTACAGTGACTTTCTGTTTGTTAAACGTATAAAATGAATTCATTAAATTAATTTAACAACTCAAACTCGCGAACATGAACAAAAAAAAAACAATATATTTATATTACCTTTCTTCAGTGTATAATTTTTATTTTGCAACTATTGTTGTTTAGTTCATTAATAAAGTGTTATTTCATATTTTAAATAGAATTTTTATGATAACACACATTGATCGCGAAACTGCTTACCCCGAGTGTTTGGAACGCAATCCCCAGGATCAACAAGGGTTGCCTGTACTCTAGCGTCATCTAACAATCCAAAAACAGAATTAAAGAAAAAGGCAACAAACGTACATCTTAATTCAAAAAGATCTTTTTAAATAACTTACACAACAAAAACGATTTAATTTTGGAATTAATTTTAATCCCACGGGATCTCTGGATTATTCCCATGGAATCCTGTGATTTCATAGGTTGAATGCCACTGCTCTACACCTTTATTTGAAGCATAAAATAAAATTATATAACATTGCACCCTTTTCACGCTAGAACTTTAAGTTAGGCAAACTTACAGTCCACTGATATTTAAGATCGTTTTGCATTCACACTAGATGTTTAAATCGCTGGTGTTGCTATATCCTGTTATAATTTTAGTCATCGTGGGGCTTGGGTCTGCACCCGTATAAAATCCAACTAACCCAGGAACTTAAGGTAAACGACCATAAACAACGCCCTGTATTCGCTGATTGGGCTCTGGAGCAGTTGGAAGTTGACCCAAATTTCATGTAAGTTGATGTATGGATATGTGAACAAGTAAAATTGTCGGATTTGGGGCGATACCAATACACACGAGATACACCAGCACCAAATGAATCCCGAGAAAGTCACTGTTTGGTGCGGATTTTGGTCTGGCGGAATCATCGGTTCGTACTTCTTTCAAAACGAAACTGGCATTGCCATAACTGTCAACAGATCGATGGTAAGCAACTTCTTGAGGCCTAAACTGGATGATATGAATATCGATAACATGTGGTTCCAACAGGACGGCGCTACGTGCCATACAGCACATGCCACGATGGACATTCTGCACGAGCGATTTGAGGGCATGGTTATCTCACGCGGCGGCGTCGTGAACTGACCACCGAGATCGTGAGATTTAACGCCTTTAGACTTCTTCCTTTGGGCTATCTTAAATCGCAGGTCTATGCGAATAAACCACAAACAATTGATGCCCCTCAAAGTCAACATAATGAACTCCATCCTGCAAATTCAGCCAGATTTATGCGACAAAGTCATTGAAAATTGGACCTCCCGAATACGTGCCACCAAGCTAAGCCGCGGCGGACATTTGAACGACGTTATATCCCAAATTAAAGCCATATGAAAAAAAAAAAAATTGAGTGGATATCTCACACACAACTTGTTTTATTTACATTTTAAAATCGAGCGTCCTTATTGAAAGACCCTTTAGTAGCACTGCATTAAATACATTATTAAAATAACTAATTTAATTATAATAATAATTATAAACTTCTTATAACATCGATATTATATAGTATTCTTGTCTATTTATAATACAAAATATTGACAGTATAGAAATTAATTTGGAAATGCGTACCACGTAACCTTACTTTAAGACAGAATTCTCCTTTAAGACAGTTTAAGTTAGGCTGTATTAAAATGAGGTCTCGCGGATCCACATTAGCATTTAAAGTCAGCCTAACTTAAACATCCTACCTTAAAGTTGTAGTGTGAAAAGGGTATTAGGAACCATGGGTAATTTTTGGCATTTAAAAAAGAGTCGAGAGTAACAAAGTATAGTCATTAAATTGTCATGGTACTTGCGCAGAGAGTAATTTTAGTCTGGGTCAAGATAACTTGAAACGAGGGATAATATTTTTAGAAATTCCAAACCGGCACGGGCAACTAGGTGTTTTCTACTCGGATATTAATGAGGTAAGATGCGCGAGATATTCTCTTCATAATTTAATTTTAATGGACGAATATTACTTTCAATTTTTCACGGTTTAGTAGTTGGAAAAGATGACAACTCTACTAATTATAATTTAGCTGAAATAATGTAAACAAAAGATTTGTTTTTGTAAATTTCATTTTGAAATATTTGGGTTCATTATAGTTGCTATATTTTACCCAGATGCCTGCTCGGTAGCACATATGTGAACAGCGTTAGTAGTAGTTGGAATTGCAGACGTAGATGGTTTAGCAGTTTCCTGTAAAATATAAAACAATAGAAACATTTATTTACGTATTAAGGGGGATAAGTGCAGTTTGACTGTTGATGGTGCAGAATGCTACCCGATGCTAAGCTGGAGGTGCAAGCATCCCAAGACTGTCGATGCACTTCATCCGTGGTATGTACGTCCGCCTAAATGAAAAATCTAATAAAGTTAATATTTGTTTTACAATTATATTTTTAATTAAAACTTAAACAAAATGTATTGATCTAACACCCGAAATTAAAGTCATATAAACACATCGATTATGTAATATACTTGTTTGCAAAAGGGTTGCAATTTTTATTACATCCCGCTGTCATTGCTACAAAAGGAAGTACTGGTGGAAAGGTTTTTTAAATAAAAAAATATTTAATTTAAATATTATATTACTTAATAACTATACAAAATATTGCAATGATGTCCAGAATACGTAATATACCATAGCGTCGTAATAATATATTTCAAAGTTTGTCCCAATTACAACTCTACCCCGCGATACAAATTTTCGTATTACGAAAAACGGTTGATACAACGAAATTTAAACCCAATTTTTGCCAAACGACGATTATTTAAAAGTTAGTATGCATCAACTGACTTCTGAGTTTTTTGCTCAGCGGAACCACTAATAGAGAGGGCATCGCACATTTACACTCAGATAAAATATCGTAACCAGAGAGACTGACGTATACTGAATACGTATATTTTGTCGCAAACTAAAGTCGACATGCGCACAAAACGTGTTTTCAGTCGATAAATTAGGTCACCTATGCAGGGCCGGATTAACCTATTTTGGGGCAATAGACATTTTTTTCCTGCCGGTCCCTCACAAAAAATAGACCAAGAAATACTCTCCAAAAATTAGAAAAACAAATTAAATTAAAAAAATAAATAAATAAATAATGTTCCTGAGGTAGTTAAAAAACTAATGCATATGTTAATTTTTTATTAAAAAAAGAATTTTCAATACAAAACAAAATAAATAAATTTTAGTTTTTATTCCAACAAAATTAATAGGGAAAAACGACCATTCAAAAATCCTTTTTTCTCGATTTTAATTCTGCAAAATTATCAATTATTTCATCATAATTGATATTGTCCAAAGCATTTTGTTCGATATATAGTACAGCTAAAGAAGTTAATTTTGATTGGCTCAATGAGTTTCGTAAATAATTTTTTACACGTTTTAATACTGAAAACGACATTTCACCAGGTGCATTTGATACAGGAAAAGTTAAATATATGCGCAATAAGATTTCTATATTTGGAAATGTGGATACAATTTTTGTGGTCTTTATAAATTGTAGCATATCAGATGATAACTTTAAATTTTGGCTTTTACAAATTAATATAAATTGCAACAGTTCCTCGTCCAATTCTTCAGTACCAATGTCTTCATTGTACCATTTTTTTAGCAATGCGCTATGTTCAGATCTAATTGATACGTCGTCATCTAAAGTGTATATGAAATATTTTAAAAATCTCGTCAATGTCTTTGTAACTTTTGCTACGTAGTTTTAGTTCAAAAGATATTTTGTCACAAATCACATAAAATCAATTTCGTTTAAAGGCTTCTTGACCCTAACTTCAAGAACTTACGTATTCCTCATCATGATGAACTTCATCAAAAAATCCTTTCCTTTTTCGGGACCTTTTTTTGAATCGGAATATTTAGAGTCTATTTCGGGAAATAAACTTCTTAAACTATTAACGTAATTAAATAAATTGTCAAAAATATATTTTTTTTAAACTTTAATTTTTTTTACATTTTTTTTTTTTTTCAAAGTGGACGATTTGACCGGGCCCCTCAAAAAACCCGGCCCTAGACATTTGTCTCATTTGTCTATGCCATGATCCGGCCTTGCACCTATGGTAATAAACGTCATTCTGTCTCAGAGGAACCAATAAAATCGGTTTCTCTGAACTCTTTACGCATGTCCTTTGTTAATCCCTCAGGTTACTCAAAATTCGCGTTTTGCCTTCTCTATTAGTAGTTCCTCTGAGATTTTTCGTTATGTAACCCGCACCACCATACGGTGGACTTAGAAGTTACGCCATTTTACAAAAAATAATATGGAAAGAAAATACCCTGATGAAGCTAAATATTATTTCGCAAAACATTGTGTTCCTATAATAAATACATTATTCAACAAGCCTTTTATTTCATCATGTGCAATTTTACGCAAAAGTACACTACTTTTTATAACAAACTCTCTTGGTACTTATTACTCGGTATGGTATTTTAAATAAACTGTAATAGATTTATATGGCAAAAATGCTACTTTATATTGCTATATTACGCTTTCATGTCTACCTTTTTTTAAAACTTGTAAATAATTTTAAAAAAATTACAAATATATAAAACTTCTTAAAAGATCTTAAATTACAATAAGACGCTGGTTAACGAAATCCCTTTTAACATTGTTTAAACTATTTTGCCTATGGAAATTATAAAAATATCTTGAGTGCTATCCGGAATCTTACTGCATTGAAGGAAAATAATTGTGCGATTCTGTAATTGCCTAAAGGGAAAGTGCTTAGCTTTGGATTTATACACTTCACAGAGCATACATTCCATTAATTTGTAGAACCGCACTATGACACTAAAATTATGGCAGTACAGATAATCAATCTTCTGAGTACAATAGTCAAGTAATAATAAAATTTGGCATGCTATATAGCTTAAGTATATAATATAAAATATTAAAGCACAATAATTACAACATTTAATACATGGGTGTCAAACTGGCGGCCAGCGGCATGAATATGGCTCACAACGTAATTAAAACCCACAACGTTCCATGGAAAATAAAAATTATTATTTTAAAATAAGCTTATTTGGAATAACAACATTTAAAAATAGTAAAATATACTCTCTTCTTACAACTTTTTTGTTTTCAAAGCTTGCTACGTTCAACTTTGTAAAACTTATGTTGATTATTATTTTGTAAATAAATGGTCGCCATTTTTAAATGTTTAACATAAAAATATGATTTTTTGGTGTCATTGTAAAGCTAATTTAATGTACTTTTAGGAAAAAAATATAAAATTATCGATTCCCTATGCTAGATCAAAAGTTGACATCATTTCCGGTGAAATCGGAAGTGCCTCAGAATTCTTATAGTAACCTTTAGATGGGCCTTTTTGTCTAGTTTAACTTTTGTTCTGAAGATTTTTTATATCTTTACAAATAAAGGAGATTTTCGGGGTGCCCCGTTTCAAACAAACACACTGTATATTTACGATGTCTTTTATAATTTAGTTACCTTAATAATTTTAATATGTCGCACGATGAAATATATAAATTATATTGCTGCTGTCATCTGTGTGGCCAAGCGAAATGATATGCCTTGCTTTACCTTTGTACTTAATAGATTTGTATGTCAAGATTGCGTTATCACATGTCAAGTTGTTTTGAAAATGTAACTTACTCCACTTCCCCCCCCCCCTCCTCATATGTAGGAAGCATGTAGCCCACTACAGTTACTTTTGTACGAAAAATAACCATCGGCCCAAATGAGTTTGACACCCTTGATTTAATACATAAAATTCGAAAAATCGAAATACAAAACACACAATTCATTAAAAAGAATTTAAAAATTCACATAATATGGCGTATCTTTGGCAGAAAATGTGCATTATATTAATTAGTATATAATATTAGTAATACTAATTTCTAGCTGCCTTATTGCACATTTTGGTGTACGAATAGTATAACCGATCAATCAATAAATAAAAATTACGTAGCACAAAAAATCTTATTCGTATTAAAATTATTCAATTAATCGGTTAACTTATTTCTATTTTATCACTACGTATCAGAATATAAATTCTTAATAAATATACCTGAGAAGTGAATGTGTTTTTATTTAAAAATAGTGCGAAAATAAACTGGCAAATATTTATCACAGAAAATAAATAGATATGCACCTTTACACATTTTTCTGAGGCCTTGTGCATTAGTTAAAAATGCAAATACTTAAAAATAATAAAATAGTACGTTCAATAAAAATTGTAGATGATTCTTAAACTATACCTCAGGATTAAAAATATGAGATATTAGGTCTGTTCTTTTCGCTACCTTGGGTCTTACTGCAAGACATGTCAAATTCAAACGAACAGAAAATATTGACGCTGCCATAAACCGTAAAAAAACTGTAGACGCAAGGTACCGAAAAGAACAGACCTATTAATGGAAAGTTTATCAGGTTAAAGTAGCGATCTCACCCTTTTTCCACGAGATCTATTATAAAATTCACTACCTATTACTCAACTCTAGTGGGATATAAAGCAAAGTTAAATCTACTGCGCTTATTAAAATTCATTACGATTACTTTTTTGTTGGGACCAATGGGTTGAGAAGTGTTAAATTGTAAGTAAATTTATAGTTTAAGAACCATTGGTTATTGGTTATCGTTAAGTGTTAATAGGTCACAATGGTTTCCTTACTGAATGTGCTGAAGACTCTCCTATCAAAGTGTCGGTTAAGTATGTTAATTTGAAGTTACGAGCGTAGTGCTGTTTTTCTATGGGATGGTTAACTGTCCATGCTAAGACCCTTATACCTTTACAACGCCAGTCATAGAGCACTTCACTGTGAACACAATATTATTTTAATATAACATTAAACATAACCTAGAGCTACCGCCGAAGAAAATACAGGGTCAAATAACTGATCGTCGGCGCTAGCTCTTATTATGTTTCAACAAAATATATTTCACGGTGGAACATGATTTAATGAAGATATAAATAAAACGAATACTCGGTAACTTTCACTAATTTTATTTGATTTCTCTTGATACTATAGTCTGTTCAAGCGTTAGAATACAGTACAGGGCAAATGGAGTAGTTCCTTTTCATATTCTCTAATGCAGTGGTTCCCTACCTTTGTTACTTGCGGAGCCCTTTTTAGAATCAATTTCTATGGCAGAGCCCCTAGGCCTACCCTATGTCTCACAAATTAATAGTGTTTAGAAATAATGTTACGGGGGAGGGGGTAGATTTTTTAGTTAATATAAATTCACTTTTCTCTTTCACAGCTCACATATTGATAGACAGATTTTTATAAAATGAAGCAAATAATCAAAATACACGCAGATTAATCGAACAAAAATGCATCTCGCCGATCAGATTTCAGCTAGTCATAGTCATAAACCGGCTAGAGTCAGAAATCACGGACAAGTCTCGGACATACATACATACAACTTGGCCAATTTTTTTTCAGAATGTAATTTCCAGTTTTCTTATATTGATTCTGTTTTTTATTTCTAATACTTTTGATTTTATTCAATATTTATTTATTTTATTTCCTGGAACGGCTGTGGAGCCCTGAGAAGTACACGCGGAGCGCTTAGGGTTCCGCGGAGCACAGGTTGGGAACCGCTGCTCTAATGGATTCTCTCAATAACACTATTCTTTTCTTCCTTGGCAAGATTGCCAGCTTTTAAACGCGCTGTTCCTTGAAAACGCAGTACAAATGGTTATTCATTTTTCCCTGATACTTTTTCCATTTAATTTGAATCGATTATCAACAAAAGAATATATAATTACGTATAATATTTAGGGTTCATCTTTGACACTTTTACAGCATTTTTGGCAACACCGCACCCATTTCCCATAAGAGCAATACTGCATTGTAACGTTTGAACGGACTATAGTAATTCGACAGTTATGTCATTGTCAAGAGTTTAGCATAACCTAAACTTAAAATCTAGCACAGCGTTTCTCAACAGAAAACGTGCCACGGACCAGTAAAATATTTAATTTTCTACCACGGACCACAAAAAATAAATGTACTATTAAACAAATTTATTGTATATGTACTCTACATCTATATATCTCAGTAATAAAATCAGTGAAAATTCAATAAAAATCACAGAAAATGGACAAAAAATCATAAAAAATGAACAAAAATTCTCAAAAATAATAATTTATAAGACTTTCGCGGACCAAAATTTTTTTGCTAAGGGTAATCAGTAGTCCGCGGACCACCGGTTGAGAACCACTGATCAAGCATATTAAAAATACCAGAGCGTGGCGTGACTTTTTGATCAAGGGTACAGACACTGTATAGTAAGGTGACCATGCGTCCCGAATTGGCCGGGTCAGTCCCGAATTTCCGCCTTGCCGAATTTTTTCAGAGGCAATATTTGGCCCGAAATGTTTTTTTTTTTTTTTGTTCCAAATTGTCCCGAATTTTAGAAAAGGTATTTTTAATATTTATTTGTAATATATTTAAACAAAATTATTTTTACAAAACTTGAACTAAAAAAAATCTACCATATTTTCCTTGATGAACAGCTTTTGGACAAGTGACAAGACTCAACTTGTTGTAGACACATTAAAAGCAATATAACTGATTAATCATTTACTGCATGAATTTTTATTTTTGGCTGACATAATTCATGAGCATTAGGAATTGATTCTTATTGATAGAAAAATTAATTAAAAAAATATATTTAAAACATTAATTATTATTTTTATGAAAAAATAATAATTAAAATAATAATTTAGAGTTTGTGCCATACATGGAACATTATGATTCTACATTATGTTACAAAAGAAAATCATTCCGTATTATTTGCTCGTCAATTGCTAGGCGTTCTTCATTAGGGATTAAAAGCAGTCGCCCTCGAAATTTTGAAAGAAAAGATCGTATCTTCTAGTTGTCCTTTCTCAATAAATTCAGAGTTATTTTTGAAGTGCAAATTCCGCTTAATATCCTCAAATCTATTACAGCCAATTACTTGAGATACTGCAGGATCCATTGCTGTGTATGTGGCATATATGAGCATTCATAAAGTAACGTTCTGATTCAGTTTTAAAAGTAAAATAAAAAATAAAAATCGGAATGTGCCATATATGGCACACTATGCGGTAAAGAGTTAAAATAAATTATGAAGAAAACTGTGCGGATTTTTATAAAATGCTTCTTTAAAAGCAAAAAAGACCTACTCAAAAAATTGATCTTTTTGAGTTCGGAAAAATACAAGTTATCTACTGAGTATTTTTAAAGAACAAATTTTGCATTCATTATAAAAAAAAAGTGATTTTAATAAATTTTCCTTTTAATAAGTTAATTATCTGTGATTGGAAATTATTATTTATTATAAATTATAATTATTTATTGTATATAATTTGTATTGAAAAAAATGAATTAAACAATTATATTTGAATAATCAACCCCCCCCCCATATATGGTCACCTTAGTATAGTAACAGTCTGACCAATGAGCGTCTCGTTTTCTATTGGTTGAAGTGACCGGCGGCCATTAAGAGTCCAAAAAATGGTTGATTTACATATTAGAGTTTGAATTTTTTCATTTTTTAAAATAAATTGGACATTTAAATACATTTAAATTGTGAACCGTTATTGTACTCAATATATTCTATCAAATACGGAATTAAAAATTACTGTTTCATTCAACGGTAATTAATACTTTACAATAAATTCCTGTTTAATTCACGATGGGATAATGATAACATCATGTAATCTTAAAGATCTAAAGTCTGTTTTTGAGAGAAATTGCTAGATATTTCTAAAAACAATACCGAGATAATAATCAAGATTAAGAAAACAATTTCAAGATAAGATAAAAAAAATCCAAGAATTTAACTAACAAAGCATTTTTTTATATTCTTAGAAATCGCAAAAAAAAAAATAATATTTTTTAAAATTCTTACCCGCTGATAGCATCTTTTTGTAGTAAAACAGCTGAAATACCTAGTAGATAATAAATAACTCTATGAAAAACCCAAGTATAGGCTTTATCAATGGTGGTTTGTCCTAATCGTATAAGGGCAAAAGAAGATCTTGGTTTTGTTGTTCCTTGAAGACATGAAAAACATTCATAACTAAAGAAGTAAGGTCGATATGCCAACGAACACACTATTTGAGGATTTGCTTTTCTTATCTAAAATACAAAATTACATAAAAAATTGATGTGAAGTGTGAATTTTCACACATTTCAGGATTTCGCAGGTATTTATACTCTATCTCAGAAAGACTGATAGTAATAAATCATTTTGTCAGGCAGTTACCAGTGGCGTGCACATTTTAAACACGTTTAAATTGGTTTTGTGTATTTCTATATTACTATTTATCATTTTATTAAACGCACGCCTGTGACCATATTTATCGTATCAATAAACACACCCCTGTGACCATATTTTTCCTCAAAATTTTAGGGTCAAATTTTTATGATCTATTGTGTTTAACCCTAGTTCGTATTCCCATATAAGATGTGCGGCACACTCGGTTGTTTTTAACAATATTTCGTTTCGAACTATTCATATTTTGTCGCTTTTGTTTTGCCGCTTCTGTGTGAAAAAACAATAACTTTTTACAAATAATAAATTTTATTACTATCAGTCTTTCTGAGATAGAGTATAATAAGTGAATGATGATTATTATGATGCCAAAACAAATTTTATGTTAAAATATATTTTTGTTAATTTTAATTCGAGTGCCTAATACCATTATTTAGGATTCTAAATATCTGCAGTATTTTTTTTTATATAGCAAGGTTCATTAAGATTTTGAAAATTGCGCCTATGGCTTCCATTGGTTGTTTTATGTCAGAACATACACCCCTCTGATTTCGTATACATTGAAACAGGATTAAATTATAATTTCAACCATTCCCACTGGTTATTAAATTTACGCTTTTAAAAATTAAATGCAACATTTGCCAAAATATATTAGAATGTTGAAAAAAATAAAAATGCAAAAAAAAAACAGAAAAAATAAAATTGTCACCAGACCGGAAGCGTACCCTAGTTTGTAATTTAGGAAGATTACCGAGAAGACTAACCATTACACTATGAAAGCTTAATGGTTTACCGTGTTACATAACGTTTTAAATATTTTACATCGTCAACAAAAATGCGTTATTTTCTGAAAACATAATCTGATCAAATATTCCTATTATACTATTCCAGTTCACACAAATTTACATTACTTAGAATTTTTTCAGAATTTTAGTTTAAACCATCTGGGCTACAGGGCTTGGGACAATATTTTTTTTGCACAATTTTGGCAAATATCGCGTCAAAATAATTTATTTTGCAAAAATAAAATTTTGATCGTTAATCCACGTACTAAGGGCTTTCATTTGATACCCTACTCAGAATTAAAAAAAAAAAAATATATATTTTTTTAAATTAGCAGACATTTGTTTATATTTTTAGGGGGATATGTTTTTTAAATGTTTTAGTATTTTTCCTATGTGCGTGTCAAAGAGTTGTATAAGCATGCTAAATTTCAACTCTCTAGGTTGGCTTTTGGTGGTCTCCCGTTTGGCTACAATTATTACCGAACAGACAGACAGACAGACAGACAGACAGACAGACAGACGACAAAATGACGGTATAAGGGTTTTTTGTCATACCTACAAAACCCTAAAAAGTGTTTATTAATGCAGTATTTTCGGTTATTTTGGAACAAACTTTTAGTGATTATGTAAAAATAAAAAGACAAATAATTTTTAACATTCATAAATTCATTTATATAATGATAGACAATTATATAAAAAATATATTATGTAAATACCTAAGTATATACCCGAATTATAAAACTTTTTAACAAATTTAGTTGCTTTGAACACTAAATGAAATAAAAAAATGTTGAGCAGTTTCTATTATAAATGATTTTTATACACAATTCGGTTTTTACAATCCGAGCTCAATACAAATTAATTTATTACGGGTATAGAGAGTATTTTTCTATTTTCGGCTACTCGAAAAAATTAGTTTTTAAAAGTACGAACATACAAAACCGGAGTTTTGGAACTAAAACCGGAGCCTGAAGACATACAATAATTAATAAGGTAAATAAAAACTAACGTCTCCAAGCGAAAATGGAAGAGGTGGCAACTCTACTTGGTTATATTTACGAAACCCTAATAAAAATTGAACTTACCCTATAGATTATGTTTGGAAAAAAAGAAGAACAAACAGCTAGTTTATGTAACTCGGGATGTCGTTGGTAGAAGTCTAAAAGAACCGGCACTATCTGAAAAAAAGGAACAATTTTTGAAACGGTTTGAGAATAAATCAAAACTTTATATTTTTTCCTGGGCTATCCAAGGGCAGATCCAGAGGGATGGGGCAAACCCCCGGAAGGAAATTATGTATTATATAATTTATTAGACGAAAATAAGAAATTTTTTTCTTTATTAAAATTCTTTATGTTTCACATGCCCTAAATAAAAAATTGGTATGAAGTGCCGATTTCAATCAAACTGAAACAGCCTGTATGTAGAGAATCGGAACGGTACGACACATAAAATTAAAATATTACTTACTTTTGTATCACAGTCTTTAATATCAATAAACATTCTTTGATTAGCAGCAATACATTGTACCACCACATCTTCTAATTTTGGAATACGTGTGTTTGCAAATTTTTCTCTAAAAGAAAATTTTATATTTATGCCCGGTAGCATTAAAGTCTTAAAACTTATTAGCTAAAACTAGATATAAAATACAAAAACTCACAACAACGCATTGCGTTGTTTTATATTTAATTTTAGCTTTTAACTAGTTTTAAGATTTTTATTCAACTGGGCATTAGTGATTTAAAACTTAAAACAAATCTTACCGTAGTGGATGTTTCACAGATAAATCAACTGTCGATAACTCATCCCATGTCATCAATCGAACTTCTTTTGGTGAATCAGTTAAACGTTCTAACGTATTGTCATGGAAAAGTATAGGTACATCATCAGCGGTTAGCATTACATCAAATTCGATTGCGTCACAGCCCTTTTCTGCACACTAATAAAAATTACAATTCAAATAAAACAGTTAATTTATACTACACTATTGTGTACAACAACAGGCTTGAACTGCAATTTTATCAAGAATTTTAGTACGAATTTCTCGATGATTAATATGTTTAATTCTACGCTTACCATTTTAAACGAAATTAAGCTGTTCTCCGGAGCATCCAATCCAGCCCCTCTGTGTGCCACAGTTCTCATAACATAACCTTTGTCATTATCTTCATCATTTATAAAGGCTGGATCTTTTCCAAGAACAGCTTCAACTGCAGCTTTGCTTGGTGGTTTAATTCTTATAAAATTTAAAAGAATAGGAAAAGCAGCTATCAAACATAAAGATACTGGTAAACAACTAGAAAATAAACCACTAGTAATATTGAAAAGTCCATATACGAATATCCAGAATAGTAAGGACACTTTTAGCATATCAATTATTAAAAAATCCATCTTGATGTTTGAATTCTTAAACACTACGTTATAGTCACAAATTTCCTCATACTTATAGAAGTTATAGCAGCGCGATTGACATTTCAATACCAATGATAGGTTATATCAAAATAACATTAATGAGTTTAAAGATACGCATGCGCTTGATAGTAAACAATGCACTTTAATTTGATTTCTTCACTGAGAATTTTGAATTACTTACGAGCTAACAATAATAAAAACTTCATTTTTTTTGTGTCAGTTTTTTGACATGTGTCTAAAAAATAGGTTTTCAATTTTTACAGGCACTTAAGTGTTATATCTACTGCCTAGGCAACAGAGCGGGTACTAGGGACATAGGGCACGTACCCCAGGACGCAGAAACATAAGTTTCCTAAGGTCTTTCCTTGATTTGTTTAATTTACACCCCACCCCTTGGTTATCACTTGAATTTGGACTCCTAGGGGCACAACATCATTTTCCTACCCCCGTGCGCAAAATAATTTTGTTCCGGCACTGCTAGGAAATAAAAGTGTCTATGGAAATAATATATACACTTAAGTTTTTTAAAGAAGTCTGTTCAATAACAACGGAATGAAGCAACAACTAACTTATTTATGTCTCGCAAATGCCTTATAAGCATGACTAAGAAAGAAATATATAAATAAGTTGATTGTTGATTCGTTCATTGGTCATTGAACAGACTTCTTTAAAAAACACAACTTTATTTAGAAAATACAGCTTTATTTTATTTTTTATTAATTCAACTACACAACAGGACATTATCCTCATTACATAATATACTATAATCTATTTTCGTTAAAATCACATAGCTGATTTCTTTGGTTTAAGCGGAATTAGATTTTCAAATCTAGTAACTCTTAACAATTGAATGGAGCTTTAGATCTTTTTGTTTGGCAAAAGCCCACTTCAATTATTAAAAAGTAAACTTATGAAAACTTAAAAAAATAAGAATTCCATTTAGTTCCGTTTTAATAACCTGTAGTTGCTACGTTTTTTTAAATGAAAATGTGCCCTTTAATGGGCATTATCACTTACTTAGCATATATATGTGTTCAGCGGGTATTAAATAATAATATATGATTGAATTACTCGTTGGAAAAGAGAGAGGTTCCTATAGTTTTAAAAGTGTCAGTAGTTGTGCCGATACCAAAAATTGAAAAAACCAAAAACGCAAATGACTTCAGGCCACTGAACATGCTCCCTGCTTGTGAAAAAAGTTGTATATCAACAAATAATTCAACATTTGGATGAAAATGATACGTTATGAAAGTTCCAGTCAGGATTCAGAAGTAAACATCGTTGAAACTGCGTTGCAGCATGTTATAAATGAATGGAAAGCCTCTTTAGATAAACAAAAACATGTAGGCCAAGTTTTGTTAGATCTAAGAAGAGCGTTCGAAACTGTTGATAGATCAATACTGCTGCAGAAATTTTACTACTATGGTATAAGAGGCACAGTATTGAAATGGCTCAACAGTTACATGCTGAACAGGGAACAAAAGGTGAAATGGAATGGTGTGCTTGGTGAGAAATTAGAAAGCTCTATAGGAGTGCCACAGGGAAGTGTATTCGGACCAGGGACCAGGGAAATGTTTTGGGACCACTGCTATTTATTGTATACATCAATGACATCACAAAAATATTAAAAAAGTGTAAAATAAATATGTTCGCGGCTGATACTTTAATAAATGTTATACGGGATAGTTATAAAGAGGCAGTTAGTGGATTAAATGATGAACTAAAAATTATGAATGAGTATTTTGAAATGCACAAATTGAAACTTAACTTAAATAAAAGTAAATATATGATATTATGTAAAAATAGTGAGTAGGATTTATTAGATTTTTCCATAACTTGTGTTAGAAAGGAAGCAACTAACAGCAGTATTTTTTCTAAAGGTTTGACTTTGTATAACCAACTTCCCAAGGAAATTAAAGATATTGAAAAATACAAATTATTTGCGTGTAAAGTACGTGAACATCTTTTGAAAAAGTTGTTTTGTTAATTTTTAATACTTATTATATGTAATATTATTTTTAATTTAATTGCTGTTTTAATTTCTATTTTTGTATTTTTGCTTGGCCACTGTGCTATTAATAAATATATTATATTACTGATATAAAGTATAATTTAATAGCAATAAACATATCTTTAATGAAAGCCGAAATATCAGAACAGTCAGGCAACACAGTACAGCATTGCCAACTGTTAATCTGTAAAAGACGCTATAGTCGTTCAGATTATACTGTTTATTTTGACATTTAGTTACAGAATGGTATATTAGTATTATAATTATTGTGATTAAAATTATTACTTTGCCTTTTATAATTTCCAGTTAATCTTTTATTATGTTGTAAATTTAATTTATCATATTGCCGATTATACTTTACTTTTAAATTCTCATTAACATTACTTTTTATTTTCTTTTTACAACAGAAAACGAAAAACATTTTTTTAATGACGAATAATATTACTTCTATTACACTTAAAAAGCTCATTCCAAAAAAGAGGGATGCAGTTCCGCCGAAAGAAACTAAAAATATTAAAATTATTTAAAGTTTATGATTTATTGATTGATTTTTACCAACAAGATCTTCAAATCCAAATAGTACATCTCTTTGGTATCTAGTTCTTGGGTGCAATAACGCCCAACGTAGAGTAACTCTTTGGTCAAAATATCCGCCTTCCCTAGAAAAAAAGACGATGATATGATTGCAAGCCTTATAGTTTTATTTTTAAAATAACAAATTTAACATGGCAGTAAAACTGTAGGTTAGACTTTTAAATCAAACGATGTCGTATCTTGTAACATGTTTCTTCGTTTGATTTTGGGAGTTTAAAACGCTAAAAGTCGGCACTATAAACTTATATGCTACTAAAAAATATTTGTGAAGCGTGAAATATCACACATTTCAGGATTTGCAAGTATTTAATAAGTAAAAGCACAAACGTTTTTTTGGCTAAGGCCACACAGAGCGGTACGCTATGTACGCTACACATGTTTTGCACGCTATGTTTTTAATGTTCGCTACACCAAGTGGTCACACTAGCTATGATTCGTTCGAGACGAAATATCAAACAACAAATAACACAGAGATGTAGGACAAATCAAACAACACTGAGATGTAGCTAGACAGCGAACATACCATAGGTACATAGCGTACACAGTTAAAAGTCAAAAGAGCACTAAATTTTACTTAATCTAACCCTTAAAATACAATTTATTTTTTAATCAAATGAACACGAAAATTTACTTAAGCCAACCCTTAAATACAATTTTTTATTTATTCTAATTCCCACCAAAATGTACTTAATCAAACCATTAAAATATTTTTTTTCAAAATAACACGCAGTTTAATTTATGCCAACTTGATAAATAATTATTTTTTTATTTTAAACAAAAGAAGACTGTAGCTCTTATAGTTATGGCCCCAGTTGTCAAAAGCCCCAATTGTGAACCGCCCGAATTGTCCATCGCGCCAGTTGTTAATGGCCCCAGTTGTGAAAAGCCCCAATTGTGTACGGCCCGAATTGTCCATCGCCCTAGTTGTTAATGGCCCCAGTTGTGAAAAGCCCCAATTGTGAACGGCCCGAATTGTCTTACGGCCCCTATCTTCAAGTATAATATTTTTTAACGAAGGTTCTAAACTATAAACAATCATGTCGGAAAAAATGTTGACGTATTATTTGAATATTTCTACACAAAACTATATAAATATAAAACTTTGAAAATTTGAAACCCAAATCTATATTTAAAAAATTACAGAACATTGTTTTGTGTTACCCATTATTAAGTTATTGAACAATAACATTATTACAATAATTTTTTCTACTGTCAAAAGTATCCTATTAGATAGATAAAAATTATGTGCAAAATTTAATGCATAGATCGTAGTTTTATTTCAGATTGTTAGTTTTGTATAAGAAACAAATAATCTCTGGAGGTTGTATGTAGTGTTAAGAATAAAATGGTCATCAGTTTTTGCTTTTCAATACGTTCTTGATTGATTGCAGTATTTAAAGATTGACCATTTGCCGACCCCTAATTTAAAGTATTTAATAATCAAGACTTAAGAGATGACCTTAACTATCAAGTAGTTTACAATTTAATAAAATTAATTACCAAATATTTGCTTTAACGCCCTGTTGAATATAAGTTATAACTCGACACAGCTCAACGCAGTTACAACCCATAAACTCAGCAGATTGAGTGAAAAAATTCACATGTTTCGACAAGCATACCATACCGGCTAAATCGCATATTTTACCAGCTGAAAAACATATTTATTAATATAAAAATACAATAAAAGGACCTCAGTATTCATCTTAAAAATATACAGGTGTTTATTTTAATTAATCCACTATTTCTAAGTATTTTGAGAACTATACGAACTACGAGGTTAGTTAAATCAGCGTTTCCCAACGTTTATTTTTTTAATTGAAAAAAGAACTGTCATGTAATTGTAAATAAACAAATTGCATTATAGTCGCCCCAAGGTTCCACGGAACATAGGTTGAATACCACTGCTCTATGGAATAAGTAAAAATGTGTTTCCCATTTAAAATAAGAAAGTTGTACACGTTTATACCTGTATTTAATTTTGTTTAACCTATTACCATTTCAAAAACGTTTAATCACTATTATAAACGTCACAGCTAAATATAATCCTGTCAAGTAAATATTACATATTTATATTACAAAGATAAACTGACAATTTAGTACAAAATTAAGATAATTTTATATATTTTATTCTAGGTATTTAAAATTGCGTTTATCTTAAATGCATGCGTGGCTCAACTTTAACAGCCGTATATATCGTCAACGCTAGCCGTATATATCGCGCCGGCCGAGGTTTGCCATATCTGATTTAATAGCTTCCAAATTTGTTAAATAAATTATGCTAGAATTTTTGTAAAACGCGTTTCAACAGTTGCATTGATGGATTATTTCCCTGACAGGTTGGAGAATCAAACAACCACGGACACCAACTTATCTATATATATAAAAGCAAGTGTCCTGACTGACTGACTCATTCACTCATCACCGCCCAGCCCGAACCCCTGGGCCTAGAAACTTGAAATTTGGAGAGTATATTCGCTTCATGACGTAAGCACCCACTAAGAAGGGATTTTTCGAAATTCCACTCCTAAGGGATGAAAAGGGGTGAAATGTGATTTCACGAATTCCTTAATATCTCTTAGGGCCGATGGGATATCGACTTAGTTTTTGCTTACAAGTATTACCCATACAAATGCCGAAAAAGCAATTTCAGGATTTTGCCCTAATCAACCCCTAAAGGGGAGAACCTACAATCGGGGTGGATTATACATCCCGTTGTATTTCCTGTGTTCGTTTAGTTGCAAGATTACTTTTTGGCACATAGGTGTCTTTTTAAAATATCTCGAAATGGGTTTGACAGTTTTTTAAAATTCCACCCCTAAGGGTTGAAAAGGGGTGAATTGTGATTTCAAGGATTCCTTAATATCTCTTAGGATCAATATGATATCGATTTACTGTTTGCTTGCAAAGATTATCCATACAATTACCGAAAAACTTATTTCAGTAATTTGTCCTAATCAACCCCTAAAGGGGTGGATCTACAATCGGGGTTAGTTATACATTCCGTCGTATTTCCTGTGTTCGTTTAGTTACAATATTACTTTTTAGCACACAGGAGTCTTTTTAAAATATCTCGAAAAGGTTTTGGTAGTTTTTTAAATTTTCACCCCTATAGGGTGAAAAGGGGTGAATTATGATTTCAAGTATTCCTTAATATCTCTTAGAACCAATAAGATATCGACTTGCTTTTTGCTTACAAAGATTACCTATACAAATACCGAAAAATATATTTCAGGTTTTTGTCCTAATCAACCCCTAAAGGGGTGGATCTACAATCAGGGTGAATTATACATCCCGTCGTATTTCCTGTGTTCATTAGTTGCAGCATTACTTTCTGGCACATAGGTGTCTTTTTAAAATATCTCGAAACGGGTTTGACAGTTTTTTAAAATTTCACCCCTAAGGGTTGAAAAGGGGTGAATTGTGATTTCAAGGATTCCTTAATATCTCTTAGGACCAATAAGATATGGACTTACTGTTTGCTTGCAAAGATTATCCTTACAATTACCGAAAAACTTATTTCAGGAATTTGTCCTAATCAACCCCTTAAGGGGTGGATCTGCAATCGGGGTGAATTATACATCCCGCCGTATTTCCTGTGTTCGTTTAGTTGCAACATTACTTTTTGGCACATAGGTATCTTTTTAAAATATCTCGAAATAGTTTTGACATTTTTTTAAAATTACCCCCTAAAGGGTGAAAAGGGATGAATTGTGATTTCAAGGATTCCTTAATATCTCTTAGGACCAATAAGATATCGACTTGCTTTTTGCTTACAAAGATTACCCATACAAATACGGAAAAATATATTTCAGGATTTTTGTCCTAATCAACCCCTAAACGGTGGATCTACAATTGGGGTGAATTATACATCCCGTCGTGTTCCCTGTATTTGTTGAGTTATAAGGTTTCTTTTTGGCACATAGGCGTATTTTTAAAATATCTCGAAATGTTTTAACATTTTTTTTTAAATCTAACCCCTAAAGGGTAAAAAGTGGTAAAATGTGATTTCAAGGATTGTTTAACATTTTTTAGGACCAATAAGATATCTACTTGGTTTTTGCTTACAAAAACTACCCATGCAAATACCGAAAAACCAATTTTTGGATTTTGTCCTAATCAACCCCTTAAGGGGTGGATCTACAATCGGGATGAATTATACATCCTGTCGCATTTCCTGTGTTCGTTTAGTTGCAACATTACTTTTTGGCACATAGGTGTTTTTTTTTTTTTTTAATATCTCGAAATTATTTTGACATTTTTTTTTTAATTTCACCCCTTAAGGATGAAAAGGGGTGAAATGTGATTTCAGTAATTCCTTAATTTTTTAGGACCAATAAGATATCGACTTGGTGTTTGCTTACAAAAATTACCCATACAAATGCCGAAAAACTTATTTCAGGATTACGTCCTAATCAACCCCTAAAGGGGCGATTCTACAAACGGGGTAGATTATACATCGCGTCGTATTTTCTGTGTCTTTTTAAAATGTCTCGAAATGGTTTTAACAGTTTTTTACCTTTAACAAATATCACCCCTAAAGGGTGAAAAGAGGGAATTGTGATTTCAAGGATGCCTTAATATCTTCTAGGATCAATAAGATATAGACTTGGTTTTTGCTTATAAAGATTACCCATACAAATGCCGAAAAATGTATTTCAGGATTTTATCTTAATCAACCCCTAAAGGGGTGAATCTACATTCGGGGTGAATTATAGAACCCTTTGTATTTCCAGCGGTTGTTGAGTTATAACATTCCATTTTGGCATATATGTTTTCACAGTTTGACAGTTTTCTTTCACTCCTAAAGGGTAAATTAGTATTTTTTTGTTAAAAATAAAAAATTCGGAGAGTACATTTTTCAGTATGAAGTAAGAACCCACTAAGAAATGATTTTTTCAAGTTCGACCCCTATCTGGTGAAAAAGAGTAAAATGTTTTTTCACGGGTTCCTCAATATCTCTTAGGACAGATGAGATATCGATTAGATTTTTTGTTACAAAGGTTACCAATACACAAGTTTAAAAACAAACTGCGGATTTTATGCCAATGAGACCATCAATATACCGTAGCGAAGCACGGGTTTTCAGCTAGTAACTAATAAAACCTCAATAGACCGTGTCATTGAACAGAAATATCCTTTATTTCCCCTCGACCTTTCGGTGTTTGGGTATTTACTACAACGTCCTATTAAATATACATTGCATTTCATTACTTTACATTGCAATTAAAATTTATTTTATTCCATTCTCTTCCCTTCCAACCATTTCTTCACCCCTCCTCCTATCTCCCTTCCTTCCTCAACATTTCCAGGTAACGTCAGCCCCCTTCCTTCTTTCCATTTCTCCCCTTCTGCTTCCCACCAGGCCTCTTCCTTCCTTCCTTACCCCTTCCTGTTATCCTTCACCACTCTCAATCCTTCTTGCCTCTAATATCCTCGCCCACCTCTCCCCCCTTCCATCTTCGTGCAACAGGTCTAATGTGCTCCCCGACCATACTGTCATCTCTCTACACTTCTTCGCGAGGTGCTCTATATCTTCTTCCTCCTCCCCGTACATCCTGCACATCTTATCCTCCTGTTTCCTCTAATATATATTTCCTCTCTCTTCATTCCCGCACCTTACCCTCGCAATCCTCCTAACCCTCCCTCCTGACTTTCCTTTTTCTCCCTTCAAGTAGCTTGGTACCCCTATAGTTCTGACCTCCTTATATCTCCCTGCGCTCCTTGATTTGTCTATTCTGATTGTCCTTTCTTGCTCCCCCACTTCTTTATCCGTCCTCCACAACTCCTCAATCACGCTTATCCCTTCTTCTCCTTTCCACCTCTGTCTCATCTCCCCCCATGCGTACCATCTTCCTTTCTGTTCCTGTCTGGCTCTTTCCTCCCAGCAACATAAATATCTCGGATGCATGATTGAAGACAAATTGGACAACTCTCTGTAAAGTTGATGCAGAATTGAGATACCCAGAACAGCGTCTATCAGGATGGAATATACGCTAATTGGTGGCCAAATGATTTTACTAAGTACTGCAGTACAGTTTATACTTATTACGTACATTTTGGTGCAGAATTTATGTTACAATGTCGACATAAATTGTGAAAAACTATAGAAGTAGAACAAATTGTTTTTGGCTGTCATTCAAGAAAGAACAAAGATAGGCATCGTAGGTTTTTTACTTATCCGAAAAATGGAGGGAAAGTTAATAATAAGTCCAAATTGAAGGCAGGCGTGGGAATATGCTTTGAGTTATGGCAAAAAAGAAACTGATACTATGCAAATTTTGACCTCTAAGTCCCCCCAAGAAATAATTGTGGGTGCTAGCTTGTAGCCAACATCCGAACTGGGTAGGCTCTTAAAAAGAAAATTCTGATTGGATGTTTGTGGTTCGTTAATAATAATGCACACGCCCGTGATACTCCAACCTGTTAAGGATTTTTTGCGCGAACCGGCTATTGTCTATTTATAAATAAATCTATTGAAATTACGTAATTTATTATAGAAGAAAGGTCTGCATCCACATTTCTTCAAAGCATTCCTATATCTACATAAAATATTACAGATACTCATGCTATAAGCTGGAATTTCTTTGGTCTCTGCTTCGTCATAAAACCTGCATTTTCTTTGTGATATGCTTAATTTTCTAACAGATGGCGCTGGTGACGTTTCTTGCATTTGGTAATTTACTTCAATTTCTGATTTTGCGGATAAGTATAATGGTTCACTTGAGGTATGGACTACTTCAAATGGGGAATGAATATAGTACTGAAAAACGGTAAATGGTTAGAAATATTTCCAAACTATACTTAGTAGGATATTGCTATTGAAGTATCTTAGACTGGTAAGAGCGGTTTCACACAATGATTTGCGATACGCGCATAAAAGTAAGTAGTGTCAACGATGGCGGAAAGTAATGTTGTTGTCTTAACAAGTGCAGCGTACATAGTAATACACATACTTAGTAAAAAAAAAGAAAAAACAAAACAAACGGTAGTGGATGACACAACTATATAGAAGCTGGGAAATATACAATGATTCAAGTTTGCTAGCAGAACTGCAAAAAGTTAGTGGACGATTTCAAAATTTTGTTCGAATGTCAGCGGCCGATTTTGAACTACACGTTAATAAAGCTGGTCACAAAATTGGGAAGAAAGATACAAGATTTAGAAAGGCTTCCCGTGAAAGTACGATTAGCCATAACACTACGCTTTTTTTATTTTTTTATTTGCAACTGTGGATTTGTTTGCCAGCATGCAATACCTTTTTACTCCATTCCATGTTGAATATTTATTGGTGTTTACTTAAATTTACGCGCAAAATTATATGACTGCATAAACCCGTACACACTGAGCGCACAAGTTCTTTGATCTTATCAATGGGACCGACATGCTACGGATAGCATTCGTGAGCGTAAAAGTGTACGCGCACACAAATTGTGCCTCGTACTCACCTGAGCAATTTTACGCGCACAGCGTTCGTGCGCGCACAAATGCTCTAGTCAGTACGCGCATTAATTTCGAAACAAATAATGTAATGAATTATAGGTCAAATTCTGGAACTGTAGATTTGATTATTTCATTCAAAATGACATAAAATGACAGTGTACAATATTTAGGGCAGACATCGTGGCAAAACTTCCTCAAACTCAAAAAAGCAAGGGAACGGCAGACAAGCATCTTAAAATGATCAGATGTATATGATACTGTATCTCATGTTTTTATTTCCGGTTACGTGAATCGTATACGGGTGTGAAATCGTTCTAAACAACCTTAATCAATCAGCTTAATTGACGGAAATCATGTTATTGACTTACATTTACTGGAATAGTAGATTCTGAATCAAATCTTGCATAGCACATTCCATTTAAGTAATGACATTTTAGAAGATTGTTGGAGTTATATATACTCAAATTACTAAGTCTACAAACATAAATAATATTAAAAAATCTTATATATAAAGCCATAAAATCTATATACAGTAAAACGTGGATTATCCGAGGTAATGACGATATCCAATTTAAAATCGATAGTAGTAACAGTAGCCATCAATCGAACTATTCTGACAAACAGTGGTTTTCATGATACTGACAAATTAATTTTTCATAAACAAATTTATATTTTTTAGTAAAATTTTCTAGATAATTTATTATTATTGTTATAAAAAATCGCTGTGCACTTAACCATTCTTTATTAAAACTGCCATGTTTCCAGTTTTTTATAGTGCTTGACATCTAATTACCTTTTTAATTCTATTGAATGATCTTCTATTTTAAGATATATTAATTTCGCACCCGGTACGTTGTCTTTGTTGAAAATAAAGTTATTCAGTATACTCCGGCAATGTACAAATGAGATATTTGTAAGAGTAGTTTGGCAAAAGCACACTGGCGCTAGTGTTTCTGACGTCACTTTGAATAACGTCTATTCGGGAACACTATAGCAGTGCCTCTCAAACTACTTGATGTGGGGTACCAGCAGGTTTTATCTATATTTAAATTTCATTATTTATTTAATTCATTAAGATATCATGGAAACTGTTTTGGATCACAGGTTCGCCCCCTTTTCGATTTTTCCCATCATTCTCAGGTGCCCAAAAAACTTCAAGCCAAATTTCAACCTTTTAAGTCACCAGCGAGTACGAGAAAAACCTTTGGAAGGACATAAGAGAGGCACGTCATGGATTTTATATATATAGATTGTGTAACTGCGGGGCCCAATAAAGCGCGAGGCCCTGAGCAATAGTCCGTGCGTTACGCCGGCTCTGTTTTTTAATACAATGTCTAATTTAAAATTAATAATGGATTTGTCAAATACTTGTTTGCTGCAAAGAATCCAACTGATTTTGAATTTGATGTAAAACACAATCCATTTTCAGTACTAACAAAGTCCCATAATATAGTTCTCTTGGTGTCAAAAGTAACCAAATCTCCGTCAACTTCCGGGTGGACCTACAACAGGCTTAATTTAAACATTTGCACAACTATTAAAGTAGGACGTCATATTTTTAGATATGGGTCAATAGCATGTATATAAATATTCGCGGCAGAATACTCTATCAACAAATACAGGGTGTATAGCAGTGGCACTTACCTTTAAAAGTAGATCTAATAAATCTATATTGTCTAAGGACTTATCGCCTAGGAATTGTGTAAAATTGTCCATTGTATAATAAGACACATTAGCCACAGCTTTGAGAAAACTCATATAATATTCATACTTTTCATTTTCTGGTTGTATATTCCATTTTCTAAAAACAATTTTTAACAGGACAAAATCTAAGAAAAAATTTTAATTTTCTGTTCTTGGTTAGAAAAAATGGGGACCTCGGATTTAACAGACATTCTTATTTAACGGACCTTCCCTCCCAATATTAGTCCGTTAAATCGTGGATTTACTGTATTTACTTACTCTTTAATATATTCTTCTGCTTTATCTTCATCGACTCTTTCTAGAAAACATCCTGTGGCAGCAGGAAAAGGATTGTACCAATTTCTGTAATCTTTCTGTAAAGATACAACTGTGGGACTTGCAATATATCTCTCCCAATTCATAAGACATAATCTTACGGCTCCACCAATTGCTAAGAAGAACATGCAGAGCCAAAATATTCTACAAAAATAACCAAAAATAAAAATTTGGGAAAATCTCGGGCTGTGATTCTCGTCTAGGGTGCCGTAAGTAATTAAAAAGGGTGTCGCGAACTCCGTAGAATAAATACGGAGAAATCAGGGCTTTGAATTTCTCATATTTTATATAAGGGTGCTGTTACGTAAAATCGGTTGAGAATCATTGGTCTAGGGTAATGTAAAGACAGCTTCTTTTTAAATCGTAATCTACATTTCATAACAACCCTCGAAATTTTAGGAATTAGTAACTCCCAAAAAAAATAAGTACTGAATATATTTGAGGGGTCTAAATGTAAAACCTGCCATGATCACTCTATGTCATTTTGCAGGAGAGACGAAAACTGTTATAGAATACTGCAGACAAATTTTTGCAAATAATTCTTTTTAATTGTCTTAGTATTATGATTATTACCAATAGAGGGTATCAGATCAAAAATTGGTGGCAGCATAACATAAAAAAAACGACTTTAAGTTCGACTTGGCGGATTTTGCAACAAAATGGTGCTTTCAATCTAAAAAAAGCAGGCTTTTGTTGTTGCACTATTCTTTAACGCCTGCATTCTGGAGTCGTCTTTTTAAATATAATTCATTGTTATTCATAATAATACACCAATAATGAATATTCAACACCTACTATGCCCTAACAACTGATTCAAACATGGGAGTAACCTCCAGACAGCAAACAGCATGCTCGATCGCTGTTGGTCAATTTGAACATGACGGATTTTGAAAACAAAATTTTGTACACATAGTGGATTTTGCACTCACAACCATGTTTTGGATAGCTATTTTATACTCTACTAAGTGAATTTTTCACTCATACTTTTTGCTGCCTTATTTTGTCCATCAAGTAGAGCAGAATGCCGTGCATAACTCTTTTTTTTTAAGTGGACATGACCGATTTTGTATTTAGGCCTTTCATTTACTGAAATATTCATTTTAAGTTTTAGGATTAAAAATTAAAGTCTCAATATAATTTTTCGAAAACTGTCTTGTACACTGTTATTTTTAAGAATTTCCTTAATTTTTGTTTATAGTTACCGTTCTGAAATATGTCTTTTTTTAGCAACAATTAACGGTAAGCCATGAAACGTAGATTTTTCACAATACTCAGAAAAACCTTCCAGAACTTTTTTCAGAAAACCCATGTTGAATATTATTTTATTACCAGCCCATAAAAGTTTCGGTACCGTAGTGCTGATCACTACCGTACGACTACTGTATTAGGCACGGAATGCTTCACTTCAATAAAGTGAAGGGTTAGATCTATAACTGCCCTAGTGACTCACTCCACCTAATGGGAAATTGAATAAGTTTAATACGAACAGAATATTAATTTAGTGTTTTTTTGATATAAACTTATTTGAATACAGGTGTAATATTATTGTTATATTATATGTTAAAAGGTTTTATTTAATATTTGTTTTTTATTGATGCCGTATCAGCTAATATGTAGGGATTAATGTGATTGATAAACAGAATAACACAGATGGAAGATAAAAATAGATGTTTGTTTAGTAAAAATTTAGATGCTGTTGCGATAATGCTCTTTATACATTACGTTTGTTTACCCATTTGGCTTCGAATCAAATCAATTTTTATTGACATGAAATGATAATTTTGTGAATAGACTACTAACAATACAAGACTATATTGCGGGTAACATACAAATAGTCTAGAGCTACTAAAGTAACATGTAATGTATGTTTCGTGCTATTGCTCGGCAATATTATTTCTTTAATAAAACACTGAACTTCAATAAAGAAATGTCACTCAAATATTTTAAAATAAAATTAGGAATCATTATTTATTTATATGAAAAAAAGTTAAAAAGCCTTTTTGGTCTTTATAGTTTTGAAAATATGTAGAGTACAGTCTGTTCCAAACGGTTAAGCGGAACTAAATGGGATTTTCGTTCTTTTAGGTTGTCACGCGAAGGGACCTTGCTGGAGTTATTTCATTTTTCACGTTGGAATGTCAAAATTTAAAATTCCAACAATGAAACCATAGAAACGAATGACATGTCAAAATTAAATTATTTTTTTTACAAATTTTAATGACAAAAAAATAAATAAATGGGAAATTTGTATTAAGAATGCACAAAATATCAAAATATAAAGAAAATGACATTTTAAAATGATATTAACCTTAACCAAAAAATGTTAATTGTAAGTATGATTTACAAAGCTTAAACAAAACGACCGAAAAGCACGATTTAAGCGATGAAAGTAACTAGATTGCAAAATCTAGTTCCGCTTAACCGTTTGGAACAGACTGTACGTTCAAGTTAACTTCACGCCAGGCTTATGTTACCGACTCAGCTGCGCAGAAACCAAATTTCGGCCATTACGTTATCAACAGCTAGCTTGACACATTTCAGTGGCGTCACTTACTCTGATTTTTGTTTAACTACGCGTATTGTGCAATTTTGTTTGTTTATTTCCATTATTATTATTTATTTTTTGTACGTTTCAAGGTATACCGTGTACTAATATGAGTAAAAATGTATTTGAAATACACGATTTTGTGTGTTTGGTTTCCACAACAATTGTTTAAAACCCTACGTCAATGTGATCATTTGTTTTCTCGCGCAGGATTGACGACGTATTTTGTGATGCCCTGGCATGAAGTTAACTTGAACGTACTCTAAATTATTCATTTTCGAAAGACTCAAAATCTACATAAGATAGAGACCTGCGGTTGAAATTTTTTACATCCTGAGGTCCTAAATAGTTTTAGGACTCATTTTTAAGTAACTTAAATAATTCAAAATTTTCAATGTTATTATTTTTTTCTTTGATGTTTCATAAAATTTTAACTTGAGAATTATAAAATATAGAAAACTGCGGTTTGAATTTTTGAAATCTTCGTATATTGTTTAGTCTCGAAAAAAATTTGGGTCTTAATAACCCAACTTTTACAATAAATACGAATCATCAAACAAAACTTTTGGAAATGGTCAAAAATCGAAAATGGTCCCTTATGATTTTCTCGATTTCTGAACAAAAATGTCTCTCTGATTTACTTCAAAATGTGTATACTTATGTACTTTGAGTCGTAGATCTCAAAAATAATCTCCATTACAAGCTACGGTTTACCGTTTTTGAATAAATTCCAAGAAAATGACTACAGAATATTTCAAAAAATACATATGAGGGCGAAAAAATATATTTAATAATAATAATAATATATTTCAGTAAAAAAATACATGAAAGTACATATACATAGTCAATTAAAAAATGTAACAATAATATACACAAATTCAAAACATATAAGATGATAAAGACATGTCTCTTAGATCATCATTCATGTATTCTTCTGGCGCCCTAAATATATTTTATAGACTCCTAACCCTAAAATTGGTCTATATACAAATTTTAAAAAAATTGTAAAATTTGCGCGAGAAAATAACTCATAATGATGATAATCACTCAATATGTATTGAGAAGTGACACGCTCAGTTGTTTTATTGAGAATAAACATTACCTATAGAGGCGCTGTTGTCGCTTACAAAATGGCGATTGGAATAGGATTTTTTGACATTTGCCATTTGATACACAATAATTCACATTGCAGTTAATTTTCTGTTGCGATTTTAAAGACATTTTATTAAAGTTTTCTTCACTTTAACACATACAAACAATGCAATTAAATGAGCCACATCCAACAATATCCTATTCCTTTAAGTTCCAAAATGTTCCGCTAGGCGTCACTTCAGTTATTGTCAGTTCTCAATATTGTACTAAATATTTAAGAAATTATGAAGATGTTCTTAATCATAAAGGGAAATTTATTTAAAAAAATAACTACTCATGAAGTGTATAAATAAATAAATATTTATTTTTCACAATCAGTTAATAACAATTCATTTTGAACTTCAACATAATTGTATTTATTTTCTTGCCACACGTTTTCATTCAGTTTTTTCCAAATTAATTTGTTTAGCAAAAGCTTGTTTTTGTTCAGTTAAGGCCCTAGATTCATGGACGAATACTACAAAATTAATACCCTGCAAATAAACAAAAATATTAGTTTTAAAACATTAAAATGTAATAGCCAAGTCGCCGAAACAAGTAGTTACGTAGTATAGTCGATATCCTTACTTTCTGTTTCGCTGATCTAACAAACCCTTCATTGGCTGTTACTGTTTGTGCCTGTATACGATCACCAAATCTAAATATTATTTTAGATCTCTCTTTTATTTTTCCACCTAACGGTAAAACTTTCGATGGGGAATACTGTATTTGATTCTCTTCCGAAGTTTTACTTTCAACAGTATATTTTAATGTATCACCAACAGTAGCATCATCTGGTAGAATTATTATATTTTTCATAAATTCTTTCGCTCTGATTCTTTCATTTTCTCCTCCGACAGTACTCAAGATACTTTCAAAATTTACTTTCCCTGTTTCGCAACAGAATAATCTTTTACCTAGAATATAAAAAGAGTAAAAAATATACCAGGTGTGAATTACCACATTTTTCAGGATTACGTAGGAATACAAAGTCTAATTTTTAAACTAAAAAGAGCGTTTCTAAATTTTCGCAGAAATACCTGTACCAGTGATTGGCTGGCAAACAGACGATTTTACACAGCTTAAAAATACATTACGATATTCAAATCATAAAACTGTATATGCATGCAAAATTTTAACTCTATACATCCAGCTATTTGGCCACAATTTCTACCGTACAGACAGACATATGAGTGATAGTATAAGAGTTTCTTGGTCATCTTACGAAACAATAAAAATTAAACAAATTAAGTCAAATTACCTTTAAATAATTCATCCAAAATGGGCTTCACAGGTCTCTCCCTCTCCCATTCGGCTTGCTGAGTTAATACTGGAACATGAAATTCATAGTTTGCGTGTCCATTTGTTAAAGCACTAACGTATGCAATCATAGCAGACACATCGAGATTAATCCTATCTATATTTGAATCTTCAATTATTTCTTCACACTTTCCATCCTCACAATCACTCTCTTCATCATAATCTGATTCGTCAGTACAAGTTGATTCATCGGAATTGACAGCATCATCTTTTATTCTTGTTCCTTTAACGATTACTCCTAAATATTCTAATTCTGAAGCTATTTTGTTGTTAATTCCATTGGCAAACACAAAAACAATCTAAAAGTAATTGTTTTAATGTTTAAAGTAAGGTTATGTTAAACAAAAATGTACCTTAGGAGTTTTGAACAAACATGGATACAGCTCTGCGCACTCCACAAATTCTACTGCTTGATCTAAAATACTTCTTACACCGTACCCAGTATCCCCCATACAAATCTGACTTAACGATTTGGGATTACGAGCAATAACTTTAACCCAGGATAATCCATTGTCTGCTACGATGTCCACATTTAATCGTTTATCCTCGAGAGGAAAAACTTTATTTATACTAACACAGTCTTTCGTCTCATTTAAAACATCAATAAGTGCAGCAAAATGAGTTAGATTTGTACATTGTAAATATTCCTTTTTAACTAACTTTGTTTTAAGGACCTGAAATGAATATTAAAAGCTAAAAACTACATTAAATAAGTTTAATTATATGATAACCTTTTTTAAAAACTTAATTTCTTGTGTTATTTTACGTTGTAGTTTCTGTTTACCATCTATATCTTTAAATTTTTCTAAAGATTGTAATAAATGCTCTCCAAATTGTATTTTATCTTGGACTAGATCGATTAGTTCTGTAGTTTCGTCCATTGTTGATTTTTTTACTAAATAAACAAGTCTTATTTTTTGTAATTTACAAGGTTCTGACACATTTTACTCAGAACTGTCACTTGCACATGTAACTGTCAAAACATTAGCCATTTTAATTACAGCATAAACTGGCCAGCAAAAACTACAGCGCGAATGGAGAGCATTGTTGAATATTATCATTTTATTTATACATTTTTAACATATGTCCACCAATAATTTTGTTTTATTAACTTAATTCTAACTCAAAAATAAAAATTAAAACTATTTACATGACTGGAATGAGTATTTAAAAACTTCTTAAAAGATAAATGGATAAAATTGAAATAGTAATAACTGTAACAATTTAAGCAGAATTAACGTGTATTTTATTTCAATTTTATTATTATCAACACCGAAATTGTACCCTGAAATCAATTAATAATATAAATGCATTTAATATTTAACCATTATTGTTACAATACTTAAAAATTACTTTTCTAAATTCATGTTGTATTTTTATACATCTTAACACGTTTTTCTGTCAATGTACCTATCATCTTGGCAACTAAATTGGCTACACAACTTAAAATAATAACATTAAGGTATTTGTAGATTATATCAAGGCATCTAAACAATGGTTCGATTCATTACCTTTAACAAATCTCATTTAGATGTCTATTTATAAAAAATATTTAGGCTTAAGGACACTCCTGCATATTCCTGTAGCACTAAATCAGTTTTAGATACTATTTATATGTAGATTTATATTTTTAAACCACCCTGTTTGTTTTAGAACTACTGGATATCAAAACTACTCTAGTTAAATTTTGCCTGTTCATACAGTTGAATATAAGAACTCACAACAAATAGTAAAAAGACAACTTGCAATATTATAAAAGAGTAAATTGGACAGTGCATTAAAATGCGGTTTAATCAGTGAATTATTATTTTCAATTATAGTTATTATCACATTGCGGAAAATGACGATTTTTTGCAATACATTCAGTGAATTATGACGACAAAAATTAATTTGTGTAGTTTAATATACTTAAGTGTTTTTAGTATTATTTTGGTTAATGCTGGAGGTAAGAATGAAACTAGTTCGATTAAAAATTGTATAACTATTTTAGATTAAGGGATCATAATGATATTTCATTAAATTCATTGTTTAGTATGTCTTTTAGACGTTTATTGCTTTGTTAGTGACCATCAGAGTGAAGACAATGGTAGGTCACACGGAATAAATGCAATAAAAAAGACAATATTTTATTTGATAATTGGTTGCTTTTATTGCACTTATTCCGCCTGACCTAGCATTATCCTCACTCTGGTGAGCATCGTCAAGTATTAGGCACTGTTGCCTGCATTAGCATAGCTTTAAATTTCGCCCTCACGCGAATTTTAACTCCGCTTCACAAATATATATAAAATTTAATTAACTAGCGTCCCAAAACTTTTCGCCTCCCCATACCGTAGGGCCTTAGCTAGGGCGCTGTTTGTCTGTTTATAGTCAATTCTGGATCGAAAACTCTTATAAGGATTTTTTCGAAAACAACTGACAACCGAAGAACATCAGCGTCATTATTAGCTGATGTCGGAGCAGATATATTAACATTAAAACATCACGGGGGTGGAAATCTACAACTGTGGTGGAAGGCTATGTTGAAGACTCCATTTTAAGTAAAATAGCAATTGCTAATAAGATTCTAAAAGATATCAGCAACTCGTCAGACAATAACGGAGCTGGTATAAGTACTAAATACTACTTGCACCAGCTCTACCAATGCACAGTTTGTTTCAAACTGTCAAAATAAAGAAAATATACAGAAGAATAATGGAGCTACAAACATTTATAATTGTAATAATTGTTCAATAACCATAGATTATCGAATGTAAATAAACATATTTAATTTTTCTAATAGAAATTACTTTTGTGCTCCAAAAAATATAATGTTTACCTTTACCAATAAGATCTTTTTCGTCCTTTGCTGTTTGAAGATATCTTTCAAATTCAGATGCGGCCGGAAAAGATCTACTTTTTGGCCATTGTATTATTTGAGACATTTTTTGATACAACTCGACAGCTGATTTTTCATTTTGTCTATGACCCAAAAAAAAAAAACTTATGGTGCAATTCTGTGGCAAATCTATAAGCTACAGACGATCGTATCTAAGGAGTTGTTATATGTGTTGTTATGGACAGTTTCTTATAGGTTTTGTCTGTAAGCTTACAGGTTTTCCACAGAATTGCACCATTAATAACTTAAATCGTTGTCAAGCAACCATCCATTGAGAACTGTATATGCGTACAAGTTTTTTACACTAATTTTATTTGAATTGCTGTTCAAAAAATTTCAAACTTCAAACTCTATAATTAAAGGGCAAATATGATTTTTAAGTGGCTGTAATTTAAAAAATAAATAATGCTTGTTTAATACTCATTTTGTAATTTGTCAAACAATTTAAATATTTTTTTATTACATGAATAATGATATTTGTAACAAAAAAATATATACAACGATTATATTTGTCAACTTCAATTTTGAAAGCAATATTATATTGTTACTTTATCATTTGGCAAAATTAGACGATGACAAAAAATATTTGGATGTTTTCCTTGGACTGAAACCAAGTTAATGAGTAATGAGTCAGGGTATAATCGGAATTTCGCTATAAATTTCAACAAAATATTTGATTCTCAGATTAATCTTTTGTGCCTACGAAGCCTGTCACAGATGCGTATTAATTAAGATGTTAAGTCGTAGGCCAATTTGCAACGCACCATATGCAGGCTATTCCAAACCTTTAAGTGGAATTAAATGGATTTTTTTGTAAGTTGTTACTAGGTAACTTTTTATATATTGAAGGTTTTTCCTAAACAAAATGATCAAAAGCGGTCAATCGGTAAAAGTTACTCGATTTGAAAATCTAGTTCCGCTTAAACCAAAGAAACCGCTTATACATTCAGGAAGCTGCAATGCAACGTTTTCGTCACAATAGGTAAAGCTGGGTACTCATTAACGAAGCCATTCTGTAATGTATCGTGTAAGCCTTACACTGTAAGGCAGTGGTGCCCAACCTTTAAATTGGATTGAGCCAATTTCTAATTTAAAAATTTTGGGCGAGCCACATATATATTTTGCTTTTAATATTTCAATTTTAAACTTATATAATAATGCACAAATAATAAAAATTTGTAATATGTTAAAGAACATACTTTATTTATTAAGAAGATTGCAAAAAAAATTTAATGTGAAATATGACACTGGATTTCTTCTGCCAATTTCTTTTACTCTATACCAGTGTTTCTCAACAGGTGGTCCGCAGAAAAATTTTAGTGGTTCGCGAAAATTTTTGTATGTTTTTTTTTGCAGTTTTTTTGTTATTTTTATGTACATTTCTTATATAAATAAGTTATATTTTGTTAATTTTCAGTAAACTTTATGTGATTTTCTACTAATAAAATAAATATATTTAGTAACACATTAAATATATTTGTTTTCTTGCAAAAAATGAAACAACAATTATTATTAGTGGTCCGCGTTAGAAAATTGTATATTTTACTGGTCCGCGGTGCGTTTTTGATTGAGAAACACTGCTCTATACGATGTTATAGCTTAATTCATGCAGTCATTCAGATGTTCATTAGTTATCCTGGTTCTGAACTTTGATTTTAACAAGTTCATTGTTGAAAAACCACTTTTGCAAAGGAAAGTTGATCCAAAGCAGGAGTTTGAAAAGTTCCTTTTAAAAGTGGATATTTTTTCTCATCTACGAGTCTTATTTTTAGTTCTAGATCATATTGAAAATTAATTATTTCCATTTCTAAATCAGTAGCGTTTTATTTATCATATTTACAATCTGTTCCGATATTTCAAAAATATTATTATCAATAAATGCATTTAAGATGAATGAAGCAATTGGCTGAATTTTACGAAAATCAGAAAATTTTATTTCAAAATTATTTTTAAGCTCAGCGAGATTTTCAGAATATTTATTTGTCTCAATTTGGAAAACAACATCCCGAAGGGCGCTTCGGGCGATGCGCGTCACGCTCCAGGCACTATGGAGTCTCCACTAGCTCCTACCGTCGATTGCGAAGTTCGTGGTATTCGTGTTTTCGTTTTTTTTTTGCATTTTTATTTTTTTGCCGTCAAAAAACGAATAACACCACGAACTTCGCAATCGGCGGTAGGAGCAAGTGGAGTCTCCATAGTGGCTGGAGCCTGACTGCCGGATAGGTCGACGCACGCGTATAGAAATTTTACAGTGCTGCCACTACACCCAGACGCAAATTCCCTGAGACTCCTAGACTTTTCCCGCCAATCACACGGATTAAAAAAAATAGTGTAGCTTACTTTTGAGACGACCCTCGTATTTTATGATCGTAGTATGATCCATTCTCGGACTGTTCGCGGGAATATTGTAATACGTTCACGACACGTAGATTTCAAACGAGAATTACATTACACGGTACATTACAGGATCAGCACGATAATCTGGACCCAGCTTTACCTTACGCGATACATTACAGAATCTGTTCACTAATGTGGATCTAGTTTAACGCGGTATATTACGAGATATGCGTAGAATTTGTTTCGGTAGAGAATAACTTCCTGAAAGTGACGACATCGTTTTAGTAACTTTTATAGATGATATAAATTCTTTGATATCGTGGAAGACCTATAAGTGATTCCTTTTAGGCATGTAATAATAAAATTAGTACATTTTTTCTTCTCCCAACCTGAATTGTAGTTTGCTCTAGAAAAATCAAGGTCCGTCTAATAATATGGCCAGGGACTGTAAATTTCACAATTATTTATACACTGTGAACTGTGATGACGATGATCCGTAATATTTTAGTTTGGCGTTCGTCATGTAAAAAAAATCACATTAAAATAAATAGCCATTCCACCTGTTAAGTTTACAAAATATTTTTATCACTAATTTAAATTCTTTCTTACAGTGAGTAATTTCGGAGACAAATGTGAACATACAGCCGAATGTACCGATCATCGCATGGTATGCAAGTTTATCTCTAATACAAATCATTTTAAAACCTGCGTTTGTGATAGGTATGTAGGTACAAACACAAGATTTGTCTAGGGATATTACTTAAATTCACATAATCAAATAATGATTTCTTATGTTGAATAATCTATTAATAATCGCTGCAGAGGTGTCCTAAGGGCTCGAAGAGGTCATATTTTGTACTAAATTTTTTAATTTTATTAAAATTATAAGTTAAGATTTTGTTCTCCAACAAATAAAATTCTCTATATGGTTATTTCATGTTCATTATGTCGTAAAAGTGTTTTTTTAAAGAAAATTTCTTCTCTGCAAGCGAATTAAATTTAAAATAAATAATAATACGTTGTCAAACGCCTAGATAGGCGAATAGAGGCAGAACCGCCGTTTCTAAACCGCTGGAAATTAAAAATAGAATTAAATTTAATGTTTGTATTTAAGGTAGTAATTATTAACAATAAATATAGAAAACATGAACAGTTTGTGTAATTTTTTTAATATCCTTAGACAAATCTGATATGTATAGGATGGTCACTCTGAAATTATTGAGAGTGATACCCTTTTCACACTAGATCTTTAAGACGATTGAACTTAAACTTCATCGATGTTTAATATCGGTTTGCTTTCACACTTGATGTTTAATTTGAAGAAGAAATCTCCATGTAAAGCTAGTATGTATTGCCAACATAATTTCATATCGTTTGAATTTATTCTGTCATTATTTTGTATATCGAGGTTAGGAGTAGTTTATTTTTTATATTTATTTAAATAATAACGCAAATAATCTTCTCATAACCTCGATATATAAAATGATAACAGCTGAACATAGATAAAAGAAGAGAAGCACAAATTCAAGGAGTATTTTTTTATAATGGGAATTAAGTTGGCAATGCGGGCGAAGTTTAAGACGCAGATCTTTGTTTTAAACATCGATCGTGTTTAGACGAGGCCGTACGGTTTCACATTAGCGGTTAAAGATCCATTCACTTAAACATCCGATCTTAAAGATCTAGTGTGAAAAGGGTATAAGAAACATGGTTCATATTATTAGGATTTTATTTTAAATATGTTCAAAGTAGTTCCCTTCAACAATAATTCACTTGGCCATTATTTCCTTCAACTTCTTAAAAGCTCTGAACCAATCTGTTTTTAGAATACCACCAAAATAATAATTAAATGCAGCATCAAACACTTCCTCAGACGAAAATCTTCCAAAGTTCAAGTCCAAAAAAAGTTGCACATTGCCAAATCAGATATGGCGGGTGTTTTATTACTTATATATTGTTTTCCGCAAAAAACTGGAGGGTTGCCCTATGGGAAGCCGCATTATCGTGATGTAACATAATCCGTTTCTTTGGAACTCTACTAAGCACCTCAGGCAAACATTTTTCAGTGTACCATTTAGCTGTAACTGCCTTCTGTCCATTCAGCTTAATTGTTTTTACCAGTCTCTTACTTATAAATAATACTGCATGTAAGTACATAGAAAAAAGGATTATAAATTTCGTCACCTGTCACAATTTTTGAAAAAATTTAATGTCCGCATTAATTAAAAGTTTTAAAGTTTCATGGTAAATACCTACACGCTCAGTTTTTTGGAATTTATAATAGAAAGTCGATGTAGTACAAAACGACTAAATTTTTTTTAATTGCAAATTTTGTATGAATCTGTTAATAGCTGAGGATCCAATCATAAGTTGGTACTCTATTACCGCATAAGTGGTTTTATTGTCCTGTTCAATTATCTTCTTAACAGCAGGAATGTTTTCTTCGGTAACAGCTGTAGGAGGACACCTTGCTACTTTTTGGTGTTGGATACAATTTCTGCCTTGTTCAAATTCTTTATACCAGTGGTGCGCAAACTATTTTCATTTCCGACCCCCCATTTTGTGTGAAATTTTGTCGCGACCCCTGGATAGACAATAGACGTTTTTTAATCGTCAACGTAGTTAAAGTGAAATTCTTTCTGGGATTTTCACTTACAGGGCGTTTTTAAAAGAGAAATTTTACTGGTACCTGATACTTGTCGAAGAAAAGCCTTATATTTTTTATTGTCATATAAATTTGTTTGAATTTGAAGACCCCGAAAAATTTTCTTGCGAACCCTCTGGGGATCGGGACCCACGGTTTGCGCACCACTGCTTTATACCATAAAATTGTAGCCAAAGAAGGTGCTTGTTCACTAAAAACTGAATTTAAACTTACACTTATAAGCGTCATCATGATTCGAAACTGCTCTCTGATTAATTCCATATATTGACACACAAAGATAATAATTAACACAGGGCTGCAAAAAATATAAAATGTCCGCCGCTTTTGATTTCATCAAGTTTTATTTTTTTTTTTCATCACATCTAGTTTTTTGTAATTCTCAAGAGAATATATCATGGATAAAATTTTTAAATAAATAACTTCAGTAAAATCTCTTAATTTAATTGACAATAAACCTTTTTTATAACTTCAATATAAAACAAGTTAAAATATTGAGTTTTTTTTTTTATGATAAAGGCAATTCTTAATTATTTACTTGCTATTAACACTAATCAGAAAGAAAAGCACGCGTTGTTGCCTTTCTCTTGTGTCCTGCGGAACTATTATGAATGCATGAATGTTTTGACGTTACCGCCTGAATGTGATTTTTATCACTCAACACTTTAGATGTGTAAGTGTTGACATATTATAATCATTGTTTATTTATATGAAGCTTAAGACAACTGCAATATTTACACTTGGCCCTAAGTAAATATGAGTCATAGATATTAAGACGGTAAAAACTTTTAAAGTGGGCTAAAAAAATTGATACGTGATAAAAAAAATAATAATATTAATTTTTAGCACTTATCTATTAAAATTACCATATATTATGCATAAAATGATAATGTTACTTTTGTATTCCACAGTCTACATGATTTTCTTATTCTCAGTTATTATAGAATGACCCTCCTATTAGTTGTATCATTTCACTTCATAACTCTATTCTTGATGTGAAAATCTTATTTTCTTTGGCAGATTTCATAGGTGGGAAGGTCCTACTTTTGGTTGCGTACAGAATTATACTATAGATGAAATATTGGGGCTAATGGATGAAAGATATAATGTTTCAAGTTGGTATTTATTACTCCTACTACATAAGATGTTGTTTGTTACTATTAAATACTTGTTTTAATAATATTAATAACTATGTTGACAAAAATACTGACTATTAACGAAGCTGTTGATAAATTCATATTTTCTTTATTGCTTATATTTATTTTGTTTCACTTAATTTTGTACTAATTTTAACCCATGCTTTTAAAATGAATGAAATTGAGTTATGAATAAAGTTTTTTATAAAAATGTCGTGTAGAAAATTTTTAGTTATGTTATTTTTTAGGCCATATCCAGAGAGAAGCAGATTTTATATTTTATGCTCAAATACTAGCAGGAATTTTTGTAATGGCAGTTGGGTTTACATGTACAATAATTATACTTATATACTGTTATTATATGAAGACAAAGTAAGTAAAAAAAAAACTAGCATATACAGTATCCCTCTATTTACGTGGTCTCCATTTACGCGAAATCACATTAACGCGATTGAAAAAGTTTAAATGTTCCTTGATATGACGCGATTTTTAAAATTCATACTTCATAACCATATTTTGGTAATTTTATAAAAATGTAAATTCAATAATCTCTTTAGTTAGTTAGTTAATATTTTTGGCGCACAGCAACGATGGCTATTTGCGCCTTAACGTTGCCTATCTAAATGATGACATTAAAAATAATAAATTAAACAATAAATAAATAAATAAAATCTTATACTCATACCCAATAAAAGAAATCTCGCATGGACAAATGCAAATAAATATGATAAATTCTATTCGGAAAATTGAACAGACGCAGGGTGATGGTAAGAGCCTGTAAAGGGGCCAATTACCATCGAATATCACAGTGTAGAAATAGTTACACATTAAAGTAAGGTGCAAGACTTTACAAATAAAACAGTAAGTTCGATTCTCTCAGAAAGAGTACCAGCCTGTCCATGAGTACTCTGTCGTCACCTAAAGCAACTGACAGGTCATAGCTCAGGCCCAGTGGCGCACCCAGGGGTATGATGGAAGGAAATAAAAATAAAAACACACAACCATACTAGAAAATTTTAAAAACAGAGCTGAGGATCTTTTGTTTAAGTCGTCACTTGTATTTTAGAAGTGAGGACCTTTTTTTTAGGTCATCACTTTGTATTTCCGAAGCAAGGACCTGTTTTTTAGGTCGTCACTTGTATTTTAGAAGTGAGGACCTTTTTTGTTTTAGGATATCAATTTGTATTTCCAAAGCGAGGACCTTTTTTTTTAGATCATGACTTAAAATTTAGAAGTATGAATTCATAATTTAAATAATTTTGTCTTCCGCCCCCACCCCCAACAAAAATTCCTGGGTGCGCCAGTGCTCAGGCCTAACCTCTCCCTGACATCCTCGAAAATAATCTCTTTAGTATATCACAGTTTGATTTTAGGAAAAATAAACCCACCACAGTTGCAATATTGGAATTTATTCTTGAAATATCCGAATGTTTTGAAGCCAAAGAGTTTTGCTTATCTACTTTCTTGGATTTAAGCAAGGCTTTTGACTGTGTTTCTTACGATATATTGCTAAATTTGTTAAGTACGGTTTCAATCACAGCAGCTGTTTACTTATAGAATCCTACCTAACTAACAGAAAACAGTTTTAAAACAAATTCTACATCAGATTCACTCCAACTTAGCTATGGAGTACCACAGGGTGCAATTTTAGGTCCATCAATATTTTAAATTTACTTCAACGGTTTCTCTTTTGGTATTAAGACTAAATCTATTTTATATGCTGACGATATGACCTTTGTAACCAAATCATTGGCACTAGAATACTTGCAACATATTTTAAATGGTCATTTACCTAAAGCAAACGACTAATTTCTATCAAATATATAGTCATTAAAAGAAGAGAAAACGCTAAATTTACTTATAATAACTAAAAAACATAACTATAATAATCCGAATTGGCGCAAATAGCCTTTGTTGCTGTGCGACAAAAATGTTTAACTAACTAACTATAATAATCCGAATTGTATTAAATTATTAAAGAATTAACTTCAGGAAAATTTGAAAACAAAATAAAAAATGTATTGATTTACCCGATTTATAGTTTTAATGAGTTTTTTGAACTTGAATTATGAATTTTGTATATTATGGTATTATTGTAGCCTATAGATATGACTGTTAATAATTATAAATTATATGTAGACGATAAACAAATATTATTATCATTATTATTATAAAAACGAGTATAAAGTATATTTTTATATCTTTATTACTTTTTTATTTAACTGTTTTATATTTATTGCTAACCAAACATCTTTTTTTTTTTTTAGAGACAAATCACTCAAGGAATCTGTTGCTCATCTAAAGAAAATAAACGATGAAAGAAAATCTAAACAAACACCATCTACATCTGTTAGATTAACGTACCACTAACATCAAATAGTATAATCTTAAAATAACTATTGATTGATATTTTACTTTTGTAAATAAATATATTTTTATAAATAAACTTATTTTATTTCATACCATTTAATACCATTTTCAAGGCAAGGTCTCACATTAAATTCAACATTAGCTGTGATCTCTATGGTATAATTAATGCAATAAGAATTTATTAATTGAATTACTAATTGAACCTTGCAAAATTTTTAGTTTACAATTTGTGTCAATGTTTCCTCTTTTATGATATGTGTACAATTCACTTCCTGAATCATTTAGGAATCTTTCTTATTAATAATTTGTTTGTATACATTGTTTTCCTTTTAGTATATTGAACATAAATTAATAATTGACATTAAATGTTTAGATGTATACTATTAACTAAACGGTTGAATGCAAATTTACACCTTTCTCACATTTATTTAAATCAATTTTTAATGGAACTGAATAAATTATTATAATGTAATGTCAATGACCAGATAATATATAATATAATAGCAAACTCGTGTTGGAGTCTGTGTACCAAATATTGCCATTTTATTCCCTCTCTCTTTCTTTTCAGGCACTACTAATTGGGTTTATTTTTGGATTCACGTAAATCCTCCATCTTGTGTTATATGTAAAAACAAATTTGAATCAAAAATATACATCAAAAGGTGCCTCACATGCCCTGGCAGATATCACCATTACATGTGAGGGTAGATGGTATTCATCTTATTCACAGATGATAAATACAACAATAGAGAAATTTAAAAAAATAGAACACAGTAATTGCGACCAAAAACATAAAATTATCCCTAAGATCGGGTGCACAGAAACAAAGATGTTTTGTCTTGACAAAAGTTTTTGCTTCAAACAGTTTCGATCTGACTCCAAATAAAAAGTTTTGGTTTCAATCAATGAAACATTTTTGCTTTTTTTTCAGATTTCCTTATCTGTCAGATAGTTACCTAGAGGTTTACCTAAAGATGGAAAGACCGGGCCTTAATATAATAAAACAAATTAAAATTTACAAATACCGCAATTTTCATATACTCTTAAAAAGTGAGATTTTTATTTGATTTAAGGAAAACCCCACATATTTATTTAAATATTTCATACTGCTTACATAAAATTTTAAAATAAATTTCGAAAAATAAATATTACTACCCAACAGAAAAACTATACAAAATTTACCTGATATCAAATCAATATACATAATTAAAACACTGATAATTACTCATGAAAATTTAAGTCCTGAAAATTCAATAAACCATAGTTATGGAACCAGACAGAAAAATGACAGACTTAAAATCAGAAAAATTTCATAATAGAATTGGTCAAAATAGTATAACATTTATCGGACTCAAAATCTACATTGCACTACCCGCAAAAATTCGTCAAATTACAAATAGAAAGAAGTACGTAAAGGAAATAAAATTGTTCGTACAAATCAATAGCAATAAAATGAAGGAATTAGTTACAATCTAAATAAACAATTTCAATATTCAACCTGTGAATTTGCTCATACACATACACACACACCCACACGCACACACATACACACACAAGCCCTTTCTTCGCCGGCATCATTATTAATTATTAATTAAATTTGTTAAGTAATATAAAAAAAGTAAGTAAAAAAAAAAAACATAGCTTATTCATATTTACAAATTTACTTATATTTATTAAATTCATTTTTAGGGTTTTGTAGGTATGATCAAACAACCCTTATACCGTCATTTTGTCGTCTGTCTGTCTGTCTGTCTGTCTGTCTGTCTGTTCGGTAAAAATTGTAGCCAAACGGCTAAACCTAGAGAGTTGAAATTTGGCATGCTTATACAACTCTTTGACCCGCACATAGGAAAAATACTAAAACATCTAAAAAACATATCCCCCCTAAAAATATAAACAAATATATGCTCATCGAAAAAAAAAAAATATTTTTTTAAAATTCTAAGTAGGGTATTAAATGAAAGCTCTTAGTACGTGGATTAACGATCAAAATTTTATTTTTGCAAAATAAATTATTTTGAAGCTATTTTTGCCAAAATTGTGCAAAAAAATTTTTGTCCCACACCCTGTAGCCCAGATGGTTTAAATTAAAAATCTGAAAAAAATCTAAGTAATGTACATTGGTGTTAACCGGAATAGTACAACAGGAATTTTTGATCAGATTATGTTTTCGGAAAATAACGCATTTTTTGTGTTTTTAACTAAAATATGTTAAATATTTAATTCGCTATGTAACACAGTAGATAAGTAAGCGCTGATAGCGTAGTTGGTTTCGTCGTTGGTTTGTAATTTGCAAACTAGAGTTCGAATCCTGTCAATTTTAATTTTTCTGTTTTTTTTTTTTAATTTTTATTTTGTTTAAATTATTTTGTCAAAATTCTAGTTGTATTTTGGTAAATGTTGCATTTAATTTTTAAAAGCGTAAATTTAATAACCAGTGGGAAGTGTTGAAATTATAATTTAATTCTGTGTTTGAATGTATACGAAATCAGAGGGTGGGGTTTATGATTTAAGCAACCAATGGAAGCCATAGGTGCAATTTTCAAAATCTTAATGAACTTTGCTATATAAAAAAAATACTGCATATATTTAGAAACTTAAATAATGGTATTAGGCATTCGAATTAAAATTCATAAAAAAATATTTTGACATAAAATTTGTTTTGGCATTCCAAATAATCATCGTTCAGTTACTAAATACCTGCAAAACCCAGAAATGTGTGAAAATTCACACTTCACATAAATTTTTTGGATTAATGTTGTATTTTTTGATTTTTTTTTTTACATTAATCAATTGTTCTATTTTTATTTTTATTTATTTATTATTATTTTTTTCTAAATACTTAATATATATATTTAAGTGCCATGCAGCCAGGGCCGGATTTATATAACGCGAGGCCCCAGGCTACGCAAATTTTTAGGCCCCTTCAATAGACCTCTTTATTTTTAATATTTCTAAGTTTATAACTTGCAATACTCAGAATACTCAGTGCGGATAATCTGTCTTCAGACATTGTGCTCCTTAATTCATTTTTAATTCTTTTAAGTTTGAAAAAGACCTCTCCTCAGTTTGTGACTATTAAACTAAGAACTAGTCGTAGGACAGCTTCTATGTTAGGTAAAGCCATCTGTATTTTTTCTTTATGCATTATTTGGTAGAGGTCTGCATAAGACTGAGGGAGTTCTTCTAAAGGGGTGAAATGCTTTTTTACAGATTCCTCAATATCTTTTAGGCCCAAAGAGATATAGACTTTTTGCTACCCATAAACATGTTCAAAAACGTATTTGCCCTAGTTAACTTATAAAGAGAAAAACTAGATTTAGGGTGAATTATAAAACCCTTCGTATGTTCTGTGTTTCTTGAGTTATACCATATTTTGTAATTTTTTTTTTTAGTACATATGCATCTTTTTGAATATTGAGGCCCTCTGAATTTAGGATGCCCTCTGGACTTAGGAGGCCCTAGGCTTAATCCTACTTAGCCTATAGGGAAATCCGGCCCTGCATGCAACATATTTATATTTATATTACAAAAATACAATATAAGATACCAACCTACCCAGCAAACATTCAACCATCAGCCGAATGCCGGCAAACTGCTTTTTCTGTTGGTAAATTGGTGGCACTAAAAGTTTGCGCAACGCCAGTATTAATAATATACTTCACATTTGTATTTCGCACTCCTCCTATACGAAGTACTTTACCAGCATTTTATGAGCACTCCTTATTTTTGTTAATATGTTACATTTTCCTTTTGTTTCACCATCGTTGAATAAATTTATTCAACGAATAAAGTGAACAATATCGCATCATTCTATTTACAGCAACGTTAATTTCTTCATTAATAGTTTAAAACCGATGCGACATTGTCAACTTTATTTGTTAAATAAATTTATTCAACGATGGTGAAATGGCCAAATGAGTATTTATTTTGCACCTAACCATTAATTTATTTTAATACTGGGTAAGTATAAGGTAAATATACATATGTTATATTTGAAATACTAGAGATTGGGTATAATATAAGCACTGGTCCGTCAGAAATAAATCTTGCAACTAATGCGATTATTTTGCTCTTTACCGCAGCTAGGCTGGCATTTGATACACTAATGGGCCAGCTAACGGCCACGGGAACAGCGGGGTACTGACCTATTACTTTCAATGCCGAGGAGTATGTGCTTCAACAGTACTGGCCCGTATAAAAATGATGGGTATCTTCTTTAGATAAGTTTAGTTTATGTAGTTATTAAGACATATTTGTACTTATCCAATGTAATTTTAAATGGGAATAAATTAAAATTAAAACATTACTTAAATGAATTGAGAATTATTTGAAAATAATATACGGGCAAAACAATTATAAATTAACAATATAAACAAAAAACAATATGCTACTATTTTATCATTTGCAATACCCCACTGTTATTTTTGCGTGTATAATTTTCTTTTCAATATAATTTTGCCACTGAGATTTGTTATCATTGCCGAGTTAACCGTCGGCGAGTTGACAATGCCGAGTTAACCGTCGGCGAGTTGACAATGCCGAGTTGATATTGCCGAGTTGACATTGCCGAGTTGACCATCGCCGTGTTGACCGTCTCCGACCTAACACTTAACGGTTTCAGTTTGATGACGTTCGTTGATTGCGATATCATTTACCATTGATTTGTATAGGATGAAAGATTCAACTATATCAATAAATTAATTACAATGCCAACCGGAATTATACATTTTACTACACAGAGCACAGTAATTAAATCTACGAAATGTATGCATGTAAACAGGAACTTGAGCAAGGTAACCAACGTTATTTATACAAGAAACACAAAGCCATAAACACTTCTCTTAAAGACATTAAAATAGTGATAAATATTTGTGTTAAGTGATTTAAAAATTGATCTAAACATGTCTTTGAACTCGAATATTTGTTTAAAATATTTAAATCAAAGTTAAATTATAGACAGTTCATTTAAACAATTCTTCAGTGGGAAGTAAGTGAATTTAAAAAGTATATATTTTTCTCTCTCTTCTTGGCAGAGACATAGGCATGTAGGAGTTAGAAGGATTAGACCCCCCCCTCGATGAAGCCGTTTTTCTTTATCTTGTTCCTTATTTGATGGTCAACACCATTGGGAGCGTAAGACTGGTACTTCAGGCGCAGAAATATCTTGGTCCGGCGCTGCCCAGAAGTTCAATATGATCGTAAAAAGTCGTCCAGCAGGCTTAGTTTTCCAGATTCGCAAAATTGTCCTAATCGAAAGTTACTTTCGAAATAATGAATTTACTTTACCACCGTGGTCTAGGGGAAGCCGGAGCATAACGGGCTCCCGGGGGTATAATGGGCTCCCCTCTTTTTGGCTGTCAGAGCATGTCGCTATGTTTGGGTGCATTCTAATCACGTTCAGTACGTCGCTAGTGTCTTCCAAGAGTGGTTGTATGACTGAGAGCTGGCGTTTACATTTTGTAAATTGTTGAAACGTGTTTTTTGCTGTCTTGATATATTTTTCACACATATCCAGACGTTGATTGCTCCAGTGCAGAGCATGTGGCAAGTAGGTCCATTGTTCTTGCGCTGGAAAAGATGATAACGATGAGGAATGCACTCACGTGTGTTCATTCTGCACCAGATTTTAGCTGATTGCCCATTATACCCCGCTGATTGTCTATTCTGCCCCGACACCGGGGCAAAATGAGCACAAGGAAGCTTTTTTTATATCGTCATAACTTTTATTTTTCTATTTTTCTAAGTTTTTTTATTGTCTGTAATAATTAAACAATAAATCATCTTACGAATAAAAGTATTTAGAATTTTTTTACGATATTCCTTAAGATTTTATTTAAGATGCCCCGGCTTCCCCTACAGCTCTGTATTTTTCAATTAAAAAGTAAATATTTTCAGTTACTTGTACAAGTAAAAATTTAGCTGTAAATTATTTTATAATAGTATATTGTGCAACTAGTGTGGAATATGTATTCTGCGCGTGTTGCTCACTATGCTTTTCCTCCGATTACCATTTTTCAATAAATAAATAATCAAGAAAATACAATATAAATATGGTTAATAGTCATTAATGTCCGCGCAGCCAGTACAGGAATGAAAATTCTCGGAAGCTGCACATGCGCATTGCTGCGAATATTCTTTCCCGCACAACGCACATGCGCATTGGGCGCATTTATCAATCCCGCATCGTCTGTGCGCGCACGAGGGTAACTTGCGATATTAAGCTAATTTCCTGTCAACTAACAGTATCGAAATGAGACAGTTCCATAGTAGTCGTAGGAAAAAAATATTACTCTATTTAAAAAATATGCTTTTAAAATTTTCTCAGACCGAATAGATTTTGCCGCTGACAGGCAGCGCCTCGTAGAACGGGGTTGAGAAACACTGCTATAGTTAGAGCCCTGCAAATCCGCGGATATTCCGCGGATATCCGCAACTTTTCTGCGGATGCGGATAAATTATCATTTAAACCATGCGGATGCGGATCGGATGCGGATTAAATGTCATATCCGCTTATCCGCAATATCCGCGTGAACATTAAATCTTCGGTTACTTTCGGAGAAACAAGCAATTGTGTTCTGACTACGCAGTCCTCGGTTATTTTCGGTTGTCTGTATATACATGGTATTTTGTAGCATTCAATCTCACTTTATGTTATTTTTATTAAGACAATTGTCCATGATCAAGACTGAGTTGAGACAATCAACTTAACTTTCTTTTTATTATTGAATATATTATAGAAAATAATATTTTGAACAAAAGTTTCCTGGTACACTTTCGACGTAATTCTTCCTACCCTGCTCTAATTCTGGCTATTAAATCTGATAAAGGTTTTTTTTTTACATAAAATTGATTAGTAAGTTTTATTTAAATACCAAAATTTACCAACATAATTTTTTCTCGAAAATTTTATTTTGAACCTGCCAATTTTTTTATACTACCCGAAGTAAAAAGTCTTGCAGATCCCAAAAATTTGAAAAATATCACATGTTGCTTTTTGAAAAAGTTGCAACGCCTAACTCATGCGCGAAATGGCGTAAGAGAATTACTTGATCCTAAAAATATGAAGCACCTTCTATCAAGTAACTTTTCTGATTTTTTTTTTAAATTCAATATTAAAAAAAGCAGCACGCCACTTACTCCCTACGAAAAAGAACGCTTAGGCCCCCCAAAATTGTTATCTCTCTCTAGATTTAAATAAGTTATTAGCGCATCTAGGCCTTAAAACTTTTGGGGTCCCTTAGGTTAGGTTAGTAATAAATCAGCTGGTAAATCCAAAAATTTTCAGTAGCGTTTTAGAGCAGAGATTACCTAAACAGGCGAAATATGTTAGTTATTTCCAAACTGACACTAAAACCTGTAGTGCGGATAGTGCGGATATTTTTGCGGATGCGCATCGGATGCGGATTTGTTATTTACAAAAGCTGCGGATGCGGATCGGATGCGGATCATGGATGTGCAGATGCGGATACAGAAAAGCTTATCCGTGCAGGGCTCTAGCTATAGTTGGACAGAGCTTGATCATGATGTTTTCATAAAAAAATCTTGGTTTGAAGCTCCAAATACGACGTAATATTGACTGCTGCTTATGATTTCTTCTTGCATTAAATTCATCTAATTTTTCTTAATAATGGGTGTTTTTTTTAGAGGTATAGAACTTTAAATTGCAATAAAACAACGATGGATTATTCGATTGACATGAATTTTTTTTTATTAAATAAGATAATCTTGAGGCATTACATTTTAAATATGATTTCTGGCATATGACCGCCACGGCTGGCTCGGATGTAGTCCAATCTGGACGTCCAATTTTCGATGACTTTTTCCAACATTTGTGGCCGTATATCGGCAATAACACGGCGAATGTTGTCTTCCAAATGGTCAAGCGTTTGTGGCTTATCCGCATAGACCAATGACTTTACATAGCCCCACAGAAAGTAGTCCAGCGGTGTTAAATCACAAGATCTTGGAGGCCAATTCACAGGTCCAAAACGTGAAATTAGGCGGTCACCAAACGTGTCTTTCAATAAATCGATTGTGGCACGAGCTGTGTGACATGTTGCGCCGTCTTGTTGGTATGATTTAATGTAATGCCACAAGATTATCTTTCGAATAAAAAAAAATTCATGTCAATCGAATAATCCATCGTTGTTTTATTGCAATTTAAAGTTCTATACCTCTAAAAAAAACACCCGTTACATACTCAGATAACTGAAATCGCAAACTCGGCCATAGATTTAGCTATTTGCCCACAAGCTAACCTTCTGTTCCTATTTGTGTCTGCTAGTAAAATACAATAAGCACGGCCATAAAAATTTAAGGTACAATATTATTTTAAAAAATATCTTTATATTTCAAATATTTATTCTAAGCATAATAATTCAAAAATAACTAACCTTTATTTTAAGAACATACACGATAAAAGATTCATAATATTCAGAAAATTTCAGACATGCATTTAGCAAAACAAATTTAATAAATTATTGTCAAATACGTTGAAAAGCATTATAAAATTTAATAAAACATACGTCACAAATTGAGTAATTTAATATTAAATAGCTAATTTATGTAGTCACTGAATAAGAAAATTATATTTTTTATTTTGTTCAATTTAATTTTATCCGTTTTATTATCAATTACAAGACAAATAAATTTTATTTTGTTTGTGGCTTATGCATTAGTTAGATGTGTTTTTCTAAGTTTAAATAATAGTTTTTATTCATTTGCGCAACTAGTCGAGTGAGTAAATATTATTCTTTAATTGAAGGCTAGGAAATTGTAATTGAAACAAATGAATTAGCCTTGTTTAATTACGCATTTTTGTTTTAATGGAGCAGAACCTTATTGGAAAATACTGGGACAATAATTAGGTAGTTACCTTCAAAGTCGCCAGGGGCAACTTAGCTCGTGAATTAATTTAAGATAATCGCGTACTGCGAAACACAGAGTTTAGGTTATTACCACTATTAGCATTAGTTATTGATATTAAGTTAATATCGTGTGCGATTTAAACGCGACACGTCGGACTTTTTAATTTATTTACTAGCTGGTGTGTCTGTACCTCGTACGAATTTTGTTATATGTGTATATATTTTTGTTGTAAAGTGAATGATAAGTGGGGTATTTGAATCTCAAATAGCGCTCCGAACCTCCTCAAATATTCATTTTATTTAAAACTCTTATGAAGAGAAAAGAATGGTTTCAACATTCTAACTAAATTTTCTTTTATACACTTTGATTGTTAAGTAAAAAATAAATAGGATATTTCTGTTTTATAGGTAGTGCTCCCAGGTGGCGCACCCAAGAATTTGAGGGGGGCCTTCAAATTCCGGAAGACAAAAAAAAGTGATGATCTAAAAAATACAAGTGATGACAAAAAAAAAGATCCTCACTAGTAAAATATAAGTGATGACAAAAAAAAGGTCCTCGCTTGTAAAATACAAATGATTTATTTCTCCCATTCTTGCCCCCCCCCCCCCGGGTGCGCTACTGGTGCTCCCAATAACCTTGCAAGTCATCTTATTAAAAACTGCATCGAACAGATAATCGTTTTTAGGGTTTTGTAGGTATGACCAAAAAACCCTTATACCGTCATTTTGTTGTCTGTCTGTCTCTCTTTCTGGTAAAAATTGTAGCCAAACGGCTAAACCTAGAGAGTTGAAATATACAACTTATACAACTCTTTGACCCGCACATAGGAAAAATACTAAAACATCTAAAAAACATATCCCCCTAAAAATATAAACAAATATGTACTCATCGAAAAAACATGTTTTTAAAACTCTGAGTAGGGTATCAAATCAAAGCCCTTAGTACGTGGATCAAAATTTTATTTTTGCAAAATAAATTATTTTGATGCGATTTTTGCCAAAATTGTGCAAAAAGATTTTTGTCCCACACCCTATAGCCCAGATGGTTTAAACTAAAAATCTGAAAAAATTCTAAGGAATGTACATTGGTGTGAACCGGAATAGTACAACAGGAATTTTTGCTCAGATTATGTTTTCGGAAAATAACGCATTTTTTGTTTTTGTTTTTTGGTTAACGATGTACAAAAGTTATAGTTATATAACACATTATACTAGAAGGCCTGGTGTAATGGTTAGCTTGCTAGCTTGCCACGCAGAAAACTAAGGTTCGCTCTCGGGCAGAGGAGACAATTTTATTTTTTGTTATTTTTCTATTTTTATTTTGTTTAAATTATTTTGTCAAAATTCTAGTTATATTTTGGCAAATTTTGCATTTAATTTTAAGTTTGTTTTAATGTTTTAATTTTGCATTTTATAAGAGCGTAAATTTAATAAGCAGTTGGAATTGTTGGAATTATATTTTCATTCTGTGTCATGTATACGAAACCAGAGGGACGGAGCATATGAATTAAAACAACCAATGGAAGCCATAGGCGCAATTTTCAAAATCTTAATAAACCTTGCTATATAAAACCAGTGGCGAAGAGAGACCTCCGATAGACTTGCCCTGCCATAAAAAAAATAATTATAAACAAAAATAAAATTAAAAAATTATATAAGTTTTAGGTGAATCTTCAAAAATATATCAAATTATGTTCTTTACAAATTTTTGTCCAAGGCTTGGTTTACTAGAATTTTTTAAAATTTTAAAGTTTAATAACTTCCGTTTCCACTTTCGGATTTTCATAAAAAACATTAGGGTTCTTCACAATTAATAGGAGAATTTTTTAGCACCAGAACGAACTCTCTAAGTTGAACCGTTTTTGAGTTATCGTGTATTCACACACACACACACAAACACACAGAAACACACACACAGCCACACACACACACACAGACACAAACACAAACACACACACTAAAATTTTAAAAAAATTCGTAACTAGTAAACCAAACTTTGGACAAAAATTTGTATAGAGCATAATTTGATGTATTTTTGAAGATTTACCTAAAACTTATTTAAATTTTTTAAATTTATTATTTTTTTTTTATTTATTTTTTTTTATTATTATTTTTTTTTATAGGAGGGCAAGTCTAGCGGAGGTCTCACTTCATTACTTTGTCTTAAAAATGTAACATATGTTAAACGTTTTCATGATTTCATTGTTGGAATTTTAAATTTTTACATGCCAACGTGAAATATGAAATAACCTAAACATGGTCCCTTTTCGTGACAACCTTAAAGAACGAAATTCCCATTTAGTTCCGCTTAAAGCAAAGAAATTACCTATATCTATAGAAATCTTGAATAGTCATAATTGGAATGATTGCAGTAATTTCTTCTCTATATGTGACGGTCAGTAAATAGTAAAATTCTACAATGTTTTTAATTCAACCTTTGATTAAATATCAAAGAAATTCACAAATTTAATCTGTTGACATTAATACTATGTTCCGTAACTGCACACCTAACTACCGCGGTCGCGGCTACGGTAAAGTCGTGGTAAGTTGTGGTTACCCAGTGGTTACCTGAAAACGAGTTTATGTTACGGAACGGCAGTCACACTTCACAGTTGATAAAACAGACAACTGAACTGTCATTTTATGGACGTTATAGGTTATAGATATTCTCTTACAAACTTATTAATAAAAATATTTGTTTTATTAGTACTTGTTTACAATGGCACATTATATAAGAACATATATGATTTTTCCCGATATTATTTTTCACGACATCAATCAATATTACTAAAAATCAGTTACTTACACTCCTTCTTACTATTTTAATTATAGACTATAGTAAAATAATATTATAATTTACTACTTGCAATATAAAGAAACGATTAATTCCCTCCACTTAACTCTCGCCTAATGCCTCATTTTCATGGTAGTGTCAAAGGCGTGACAGGGGTGAGAGGCGTGGTGTTATATTTACAAGTTCGAATTTCATGATGGGGTTGGAGGCGTGATAAGGGCGCGTTTTCGGTTTTGACATTTGTATATAACCCAAATTTAACCTAAAAGTTTTTACAAGTGTTTGGAGTAAACTGTTATTCAATTTCATTAAATATGTCATCAAATCGAAGGAGACGTCTAGCTCTTTTTTATGGATATTTAGACTTAATGCGATATGAAGAAAAGCAATGGTGGGTACGCCCCATATATAAAAACAGACGGCAACAGGTGATTATTTTAACTTGTTGCAAGAAATGAGACACAAAGTACACAGACGACTGTCTGTAACTTTGTTAAATTTGTCATATATGAAGTAACTACTTCAATTACAAGAAAATAATTTAATACACAATCTTTTTTACTGAAATAAATTTGACATCACAGTTTAGAATGAAGATTCTGTTGGCCCCTACTTGAGGCTATTTCGCCACATCAATTTACGTTTTTTTAATTTTTTTTTTAGGAAATTAAAATAAGTTTCTCGCTAAAGATTTCACCATTCCGAAAAAATATATCTGTTTCTATGGTTTCGAAGGTGCGGCCGGCGCTAGAGTTGAAATTTCTGAACTTGCGACACCGCGCTTGTAACACCGCGCCTACGATACCATGGTACGGGTTTTTTCAAAATAAAGCGATCCTATTGGTTGAATTTTTTGTTCCACACTTTCAACACCCGCATGAAAATGAGGCATTATTGTAATTGTTTTGAAATTCCCGCCTTTCGTAGTTTACATTAGATCTGAAGTTTGTAGTGGGAGGAAATAACCACACTAACCGCGATATTTCTACGGTTAGTTTGGTTACAAAAAAGTAACAAAAATTTTCAGCAACCGCGTTCCGAAACTTAACAATTTTCCTGAAAAGGTTAATGTCGTACACTTTCGGAACGGGAAACTTCAACCGCGGTTACTTTCGTCGAGTAATGGAACATTGTATTAATTATTATTATATTTTTTTTAAAATATTAAAAAACATTTTTTGCAATGACTCATGATGCATAAAACGACTGTTTGTTTATATTTTCTTCTTAAACTTAATTATTTATACATAAAACTTTTTTTGCTGTATTCAATAACATCGAGTCACGGGTTTGATTATTTTTTTGAACATAAACATACGTCTACATGATTAGTTCAGAGACTGCCATTGATTATATACTAAAGCTTTATGGTTTCCAATGAATACTCATTAATTCCGTACCATACCTTCTCGGTAAATTCCCTTCAGTTTTATTTTAGTCTACACATTGTTGAATTCTAGAGTTGTAGTAAAACAAAAAAATAAAATACAACAAAGATTCTCCAAGACATATCATAAACATGACAAAAAGATAAACAAGAACGCAAAATAAAAATCAAGATAAGAAAAGGCTTTGTCAAAAATTTTTAGTTGATGTCAGGTTTGAGAGTGGGCCATGTCGTGCGAATCTCATGTAAGTTTTTTTATTTTTTGCATGTCAAGTTTTTTGTAGACATGTTTAATGTATTTTTTATATATTTCACTACAAATTGTTGCAGTACCGAACAAAGGTACACTGGTTGGCCTCATAGGATTTAGGATTCATGTTAATTCATGACGTTTAAAGACCCCATAATTTATTGTAAATAAGAATGTGTGTAAGGAGTTAGAAGCTGTTTGATCTTGCTTCTGGTTGGCTTAACACGTAAAGATATTTATAGGTAAATAAAATGTTTTGTGTCAAATTTAACAGTTATTTGACGTCTGTCATTTTTTTCGTAAATAAATTAACATTTGCTTATTCTTTTTACTTGTGTAGCTCTATAAGCATAATTGAACTGATTTGAAATAACCAAACTCTCACTTTACAAATAAAATACCATATTTTGACAAGCTGAGCTTAATTTAATACTGTCATAGATAAAGGAGGAAATGATGCGAAACTGCCGTTATATTTTTTTAAACCAAATTAGCGCTGTAGTTGTTGGGTTATGGAACTAAAATTGGTAGGGGAGGAAGGGGTTGGGTTTTCGCGGGTATTTCAAATGCTTCAGTGGATATAGTTGTAAACATAATTAAATGTTATTATTAAATGAAACAATTGTTATGATTTATCTTGTCTATTTTTAATATTATTAACGACAACAATATTAAAAATAGACAAATTAAATCATAACAATTGTATCATTTAATAATAACATTTAATTATGTATACAATTAAGAACAAGCAGTCAGGAATTATACAGAAACAGAAAAACAATAACTAGCAGAAATAATTATTTATTAAGTAGACTAACATATAACATAATATTTACTAATACTTAATATTTATGGACACTTCCATGGACAAGCCATCCAATTTTGGATTTCCAATGTTCCTCAACCACGTTTTATACAATTTTGGAGCCACACGTGTCTTCGGGTTTGGAAAGCGATATCTTGTAGGTTCACTACTATCACACCCCAAAACAAAGCATTTTACACCCATTTTCCGAATTAAACAATGAAATTACAAAATTACAGAAGACGATTTTGACACTAATTACAGATTTTGACGCTAATGACAGAAGCCGTAACAGGCAACATCCTGTCATGCACGTAGCTATAGCGACTGGGGCGCTATTCTTGTTGGGTTATGGAACGTAATATGGTTTTCGTTTTGCCATTAGAGTTTCACCCCCCTGAATACTGTCAGTTGACATATTCGACAATATAGGTTTTCGTTTTACTATCGCTACACTTCAGTTATTTCGAAACTGAAGTGATGGGTTTGCGATTCTATAAAAAATAAAAGAGTCTCGCCCGCTTCACTTAACGGTGACTAAACCTATTAAAACTTAAGACAAGGTAGGCTGACATCAAAGTACGAGGTTTAACTTTTATGTTTTTACAAACAACCACTAGATGGCAATATTGAAATGTGTCATTACTGAATTCGTAAAATTTGACATTTGTTATTGTGAAATCAGTGGCTTATAAATTGGCGAGTAATTTGTTGTCAGTGACCGTTAAAAAAAAACAAATTTGTGAAAAAATGGATATTTCTCGTGAAAATTTTGGATGATTTTTTACGATTTTAGTAAAGGCTTAACTCAACAACAATGCATAGATTCGCTTCGTTCAATTTTTGGTAATGAAGCACCATCAGAAAAGACTGCTTACAATTGGTATGCAGAATTTCGTCGTGGTCGTGCGTCCGTCAGTGATGAATCTCGTGAAGGTCGACCATAATCGGTTGTGATTCAAAAAAACATCGATGCTGTGCGCAAATTGATTGAAGAAGATCGGCATGTGATTTACCGTGAGATAGAGGCATCCTTTGGCCTATCGTAGACTGCAATAGATTTTGCATGAATATTTAGCTGTGAAAAATATCTGTTTCCGATGGATTCCGCATAATTTGACCGAAACTCAAAAAAAGGCTCGTGTTGATTGGTGTAAGGGAATCCTAAAAAAATCCAACCTAGGCACTGCAAAATCCGTATACAACATCGTTACAGGTGACGAAACTTGGATTTATTCATATGAACCGGAAACTAAGCAACAATCCTTTGGGACCATTGGGTCTTCCTTCTTTTTCGAGGATTTTTCTTTAGCGACGGCGATTTAATTTGACTTCCTGATCTTTTTCTAGGCTCGCGGAATTAAGATTTTATGGTAATTTTGGGATGAAACATATCGAAAAAAATTATATATAATGATAAAATTGTAAAGGCCTTAATTATTAAGTTGTGATAGATTTTTAGTACTACTCGAAAATAGCTATTGATATTAATAGCCAAAATGGAGGTTATTTTCATATTCTACGCCAAATTTTAGTCAAATCCGACACAAATTATCTATACATTTGGATAAGGAATTTTCATTTATCATAAGCTTTCGTTTTTGCGATTGAAGTTGGTTTTTGCTAAACAAAATAATCAAAAAGCTGTTGAATAAACAGGCTATATAAGGTGCGTTCGGCATAACTGTGCAGTATTAACTCTGTGTTGTCCATTGTTTTTTGTCACGTGACCACTGTTCATACTGTGCAAGAAAGTCAAAGACGAACGCTTTGTTCAGATTGTGCAGTTATTCAAACTATTATTCTAATCTATTTTTTTTTTTTTTTTGTAAACAAACGAATTATATGTGATTACATCAAGTCTGTCTCCTACTAATTGTTTTGTACGATAATAAATGGCGCATGAAGGTTTTGCGATGTTTTTAAGCAATATAAAAGACATTTTATTTGATGAGGAAGAGAATTCAGAAGAATTTTCTAAGACAGAAAATAGTTTGGAAAAAATGTTTGAATATGCAGAGAGTACTGTTCCAAACATAACTACAAATCAATTTAAAGTACATTACCGCTTGTATCCAGAAAATTTTAAGTCTTTTTGAGTGTATTTACATGTTCCATCATGAGGTTCATGTCTATACTATTTATTTTGCAAATGCTGCAGGCATAAACAATGATATCTTGATTGTTTTCACTCATATTGTTTTGTAGAAATAATGACTTTGTACTTTTACCGCGAAAAACACTATTGCACAGACTGCCGTACGATCTGAACTTGTGACAATTGTGCAACACAAACTGCACTGCACAGTATATGCCGAACGATCTTCGTGCAGCACAAAGCACACATAAACTTTTTGACGAATGCTTCTTGTGTAAATTATGCAGAATGTGTAGATCAAGGGTGTCAAACTCATTTCAGTCCCGGGCCATTTTTCTAACAAGTAAACTTTAAGCGGGCCGCACGTTATGTACAGACTATTCCAAACGTTTAGGCGGAACTAAATGGGAATTTCGTTCTTTAAGGTTGTCACGAGAAGGAACCTTGCTTGGATAATTTCAAGTCTAACGTTGGTATGTGAAAATTAAAAATCCCAACAGTGAAACCATAGAGACGATGACATTTATTAAAAATTTGAATACATTTTCACTTATTTTGAAGACAAAAATAAAAAAAAATAAAAATAATAAATGGGAATTTTTTATTAAGAAATTAAAATTAAATGACATTTTATAATAACAATCAATTTAATCTAGAATTTGCAATGTGAGTATGATTTACAAAGCTTAAACAAAATGACCAAAAGTTCATATGAATAGATAAAAATTACTAGATTTCAAAATCTAGTTCCATCTCAACGTTTGGAATAACCTATATTTATATTGTTACTTATTCTGTTTTTTATTTTCCTCCATTTTTCTGAATATTTATTTGAAGGAAGTAAGGAAATAACATTTAAATAATAACAATTAAATTTTGCCAAAATATTTGCTTTATCGAACAACAAAACAAAAACGGGTCGAAATCAGCGTACTGGTACTGTACACAGCAGTTGCACCTATAGAAAAGTGGTATTTGAAAGCTATGCTTACGAGAGTATTATTTGGAATCACGGGGAATCGCTGATCTACCGACTATCGCACGGCTAACTGCAACAGTTATTGCCTGACTATTGGTTTTCCGCCCTTGCCGAAGTCTTGACGCCGCAGCCCGGACAGCTTCTGTCACGAGGTATTTTCGTTCAAATAAATGTTTATACTATATATAGTATAAAAAATTATTATAGTAGTGGTTGGCCGCTAGTTTGACACCCTTGGTGTAGATTATTAGCTTATGCCAAACGCAGCTATAGGCTATTCCAAACGTTTAAGCGGAACTAACTGGAATTTTAATTTAAGTTATCATTAGTTCTATTTTTAAGAATTGATGTGGATTTTTAGTAAACAAAATGATTAAAAGCATCATTTAATAGGTAAAAATTACTAGAATTGAAAATCTATTTCCGCTCAAATCAAAGAAACAGGCTATATGTTATAAACAACTTGCTTCAATTTGCTTTGCTTCAAAGATCATGCATTATATCTAACTTTATTAGGATTAACTGTTAATTATTATGTAACATCCGTCTTTTTTTTATAAAAGTTGAATATATAATCATCATAACCTATCATAATGTAACTTAAATTAAAGTTTCAGCAATCTGTGTTTTATATAAAATGATTTTAACAATGACAGTGAACTGTCATTTACTCCACGTGCACTTAAATAAAATTTGCAAGGTATTATAATATAATTTATAAAATAATGTTATCTAATATATAATTATTTATTTTAACAGATAGGAAGAAATCTTATATTTACTAATAAGAGTTAAAAATAAATTTATAAATAAACGCTATTTTATAGTTGTCATTTAACATGTTTTCAACATGTTTAATTTATAGTATAATTTGCTGTTATATAAACAATTTATTTCAAATGTGCTCCAGCCAAAGTAGTGACTTAATTAACTTATAACTTTCAATATAAATCTTTCGAAACTTATAAATATATACTTTTTACCGCCGTTCGTTTTATGACGGTAATAAATTTATTGTTAAATAGTAAATGAAAATTAATAAATATGCGGTCGGTTATGTGAACTAATAAAAACCAAAGGTGTTCATAAAATTCAATTGTGAAGTTAATCGAAAATATATTTTAAAAAATTGTTTATTAACATATTTATAATACATTTATAATACATTATTAAAATATTATTTGAACTTTCTTGCCAGCCAAACTTTTTATTAATGCCTTTCCCTTCTTTTTTGCAAACAAGTAAGTAAACAATATATATCTGGGGAGGATTTACTTGACTGACGCCCATTAGAAAAAGGGTATGGTTCAATATAAAAATCAAGCGATGCTATTCGTTCGGATTAAATAAGTATTTCAACGTTTGATTATATTTTGGAAAAAATTCAACATTAATTGGTAAAAAATGGACAAATTTCAATCGGAACCTACTATAAATACCTCTTATAAATGAGAACTACTTGTAAATGCCTCAATATCCATTTTAAACAACTATATTAGCAACGATGATAGCAGAGAAATCAAAATTGTTTGAACGCGTCGCTTTGCTCGACTATAACAACGATATAACCTCGCTGCAGTACGCTCCACTATGCGCGTGTTAACAGGAATTCATTTGTTTAATTTCGCCGCTTCGCTCTCCGCTTTCATCGCTGCTTTGCTCTCTGCTTCACTATGTGTTTAGCCTTAGCGAAAATATAGCTCTTAGCTCTCCAGTCAGTATATACCTTGGCTTAATTAAAGAATGTTGTGTCAATTAACGTTATACCCGCGGGCCGTGTCAGTCCCGATACTTATTTTTAAATGACATGCATTGAGCGGCTGTTTAGGATTTCCTAGGTATAATCAGAAACAACTATATCATTCATGTCCAGCATATGGCCCGCGGGCCGTATCCGGTCCGATACTAATTTTTAAACGACACGCATTGAGCAGCTTTTTAGGATTTCCTAGGCATAATCAGAAACAGCTATACCATTGATGTCCAGCATATGGCCCGCGGGCCGTATCCGGTCCGATACTAATTTTTAAACGACACGCATTGAGCGGCTTTTTAGGATTTCCTAGGTATAATCAGAAACAGCTATACCATTGATGTCCAGCATATGGCCCGCGGGCCGTACCCGGCCCGATATTAATTTTTAAACGACACGCATTAAGCAGCTTTTTAGGATTTCCTAGGTATAATCAAGAAACGTTTTTGTTTTGTTAATATACGCAGAATCATGCAAATTTTAATAATTGATTCCTGCTTATATTGATTTTTATTCGTTACAAAGAATTGATCTACGATCTTCCGTCAAGAAAAAATCCTCAATATGGGTTTTTTTTCTGTGATTATTTGGAAAATTAAAGTTGTGATTTGCAGATTTAAAAAATTATAAATAAATAATAATATTGAATTTTCTATCTTAATATCTATTTTCATATTGTGTACTAATAACAATAAAAAATTATGCTCTCCTCAAATGTGTCCTGCTCCCCCCCCCCTGATTTTCAGAGCTAGTGCCGCCACTAGTTAATAAACATTCATTCAAATCAAATTTTATTATTGTTTCGTCCATTTAAAGCATCATTTGTTCACTGAGTTCATATCATGATTTGTCCAAATTTAAATAATCGTTTTTAATAATTTTGCTAATTGAAATTTTAATAATATGTTTGAATTCAATGTTACCTTAAAGAGCTTAGAACCTTAAATCAAATCAAATCAAATCATTTTGTATACATTTTGTTAGTATACAGTAACTTACGTCAATACAAACAATAATAAATTTCAAAATTTTACGACACTAATCTGTAGATCGAAAAATTAGGTTTCCAATTTGTTGTAAAAAGGATTATAATGTTTTTTGCAATTATCTCAGAACTATATTACTGTGATAAATCTCGTTTTGTATGTTGCCTCCTCATTTATAGTCATTACACTTCTGTAAATCGATTTATAGGCTCTACTGAGTGCCAAAAATTTAAATTGATCTATAGATTCCATCTGTAAACGTTCTTTTAAATGCCATCAATTTGCAGACTTAAAATTAACAAAAATAAAAATTAACCAGTGCCAAAATGTCTGTAGATCATTGATCTAGTTTTAAAAATTATGTACTTAAACCTTTAGAAATTCCTTAGTGATCCATTATATTTTTATCTTTTGTTGTTTTGATCTGACTGCCAAAAATAACTGGTAACATCATTAACTCGTCTCATGTCTCATATTATTCTTGAAAGGTGTCTCACGGCAATATTTTAACGAAACAAATATTTGCACGACAATTATACAATTAATGGATTACTATTTTTAACACTAGTATTATATGTTACTTATTTTTAAACCTAGATTCTTAAAGTGTCTTGTTTTATTAGATAAACAAATATACAGTTGCAAAAATGCAGTACAGTCGTAATATGAGGAGATTATACATGATATTATGGAAAATAATTCACTGAACATTTAAAATAAAGTTATTTGTAAGACGTTGAAATATTCTTGGTAAGAAAACAATATTATAGCAAAAACAAAACAATTATTCTATCAATAATATCATGTTTTGTTCAAAACAAGAAAATAAGGAGAATTTGTTATTTTTATCGATTTTGTCATGCGATATATATAAAAAATATTAATTTACATTAATTTTGCAAAATCAGTAGTAATAAAACTATATATTAGGTCATCAAGGATGAAATTTGTAGAAAAAAGGCAAAGTTGGTTGATAACTTACAAATACCCATATTGTCTATACACTTTTGCCTTTTAAGCGGCAGGTTGTTCAGGCCGGTGGTATAAAACTCTGGCGGAAGAGTCAATGAATTCCTGGAAAGCCAGTTTTACAGCATTGTCGGAATTAAACTGTTTTCCTATTAAAAAGCTATCCAAATTGCAGAGAAAGTGGTAGTCAGTGGGGGCTAGGTCTGGTGAGTATGGAGGATGATGAAGAAGTTCCAACTCCAATTCCTGTAGTTTTGCCACAGTCATTTAGTGTGTGGTCTAGCGTTATCTTGTAATAAGCTAGGAGTCGATCTGTTGACCAATTTAGGCTGTTTTTAAGTTTTTGCACCATTTCGTATAGTTGGTTGCAGTATATTTCTGCTATGATCGATGAGCCAGGTTTTTTTTGTTTTGTTTGGTTTTTAAATTACCAGTGCGAAATTTGGCGAACCAATTCGATATTGTCTGCTGCGTAGTAACATTAGAGTCAAATACAATTAATGTTTCGCGCGGTCTGTGATGCCGTATTCCACGTAAGAACTTATACTTCATAATAGTGCAAATTTCCGACCGTTCCATTTTCAACAAAATTAATTTAAAAAAAAGTTTTTGATATTTTTTAAAGCATACAATGATTTCTTTTAACAGGCGAGAAGTGTAACTTTCTCCAAACAAAAAAAAAACAGAACAAAAAAAAACAGAACGGTAAAATATTAAGCCAATGTCAAATAATAAGATGTTAGAGTTGGCAATATGATTAACTACAAATTTCATCCTTGACGAACTGATATCAACGCTTACAGACCTAGGAATATTTGAAATAAAGTATTTGAAAAAGTGTTTCAATTATTTTATGGTATTTGTAATATTGTATTTCAAATACTTACAAAAAATGTTCTTGGTATTTGAATTTGCAAATGTTTTCTCCGTGGTATAAATTTGATGTTTGCTGTTTGAAAGTGTATTTGAAATATTTTCGTAATATTTCAAATATTTCCTAGTATTTCAAATATTTATTTCACCCACGTGAATACTTGGAATTGCCTCTTAAATATCATACATAATATTGTGTCCAGTGATTAGACATTTGTGTTACGATAACCGATTGGCAATCTTGAGACCAACATCTTAAGAACATCGCAGGATGTGACATCATTACATTTTTTAAAATAGTGCGTGGCGATTTTAAGTGCGACTTATCTGATCTTTTCACCCTCAATAATGATAGCCGTCTGCTTGGACATGTTTTTAAATTAAAGCATGAGGTTTAAAAAAAAAAATGTGCGTTCTAATTTTTTAATTAACCGTTCTTTTAAAATTTGGAACAATCTACCTGAACATGTTATGTCTTCAAATGGTGTGAACAATTTTAAGAACAATTTGGACTTATATTTAGCCTTTGAACAATAAATTTCTTATTTTTTTAGTCTAAGTTTACTATTAAGTCTCTCTCTTTGTTTACTTGTCGACATCCTGTATACAGAGCCGCAGAAAGGGGGGGCGGAGGGGGCGATGGCCCCGGGCGCTCTAAGGAAAGGGGCGCTGACGTTAATAAAAATGATTTTTTTTTTGTAGGAGGCGCAAATTATAATTTTGGCCCCTACCGCAAGTTTTCCTTACTGCGGCTCTGCCTGTATACATACGAATATAAATAAAATATGCTCAAAATATTAATTACATAATGCATATTCTAAAATTAAAATTATGAAAGTAATAATTTAAATGTTCTTTCATAACCTATCTACAAAAAGTTTGTTTTTTTTTATTTAAAATAATGGATAAGTGAAATTAATTAATGTCATGTTATTTCATATCGCAGGAGACAGTTGTCTTTTGTTTAAAATTTCTTTTATTTTTCTGTAGAAACCCAAAGAAATTCCAAATTAAAAGAAACTAGAAAAATGAATAACAAATTAGGTTAGTACCGAAATTTTAATCGGACATAAATTATTTTTTTATTATGCTAGGCAATGGCGTAGACAAGATTAACGATTAGGGGGCACTTATGTTCTATGTAAGACCGGGGGGGGGGGGGGGGGAGATAAACTAGAGGCTTGCATACGGTCCTAAACATTATATATTTATTTATACGGTCCGAAACATATTTTTTTCTGGCCCCTGAAGCGTTAATAATAATATTAAAAAAACTATAGCTTATTTAGGATAATAATATATTTAAAAATGTAAAATATACTCTCTTCACTCTTTTCTGTTTATAAAAAAAAAATCAAGGAGTCCTCCGAGATATTTAAAGTTCCGTCACTGCTTATTTTGTATGAAAGTATTATGGTTCAATTTTAGCTACTATCCCATTATATTATCTTTATCATGATTACATGTTCTATCCAATGTAATCGTCTGCCTCTTCAGTGATACTAGATTTACAATTGTACTTGTATATAGGTCAGTCGTTTAATCAACGCAGTTGGTTATTTTGCGTCATAACAATGACAAACTTAGTGACGAAAAAATAACTAAATCGTTTTTTTTGCATGAGATTATAAACTAATATTGCTCTTCACTCTTATTATTTCTTATTTTACTAAAACATACCTTTTGAAGTCATATTTAGTTTGTGTTCGATAGTCATTTTGAAGATTTACAAATTTTAAAAGTGTTTATTTAATATAGGGACATTTGTATTGGTATCGCTAAATAAAACGGTGTTTACATTTGACATTTTATTATACGCTCTGATGTGTTTTAATACTTGTGTTCACGTATCTAACTAACAGTAATTTCTAAAAACCTTTTTTATTTAGCTTGTTGTTTATTTTGCAGTTTTGTGTTTAGTTATATATTTTCTTACAGATATCTTATAGATTTAAATTTGATATTGTGTGTAGTGCATAGCTTTTTAGGTTAAATTCAACGTATTTCTATTTTCTTTTCTTTGTTCATATTTTCGGATCACATCAGCCCTTTTTAGGACTACTTAGCCTATTAGAATAGTTTATTTGTTTCTATTCTGTTCTTATTCTTATATTTTCATTTCATTACGATACAAGTGACAGCGTATAGTACATATCATATTAGTTTTGATGATCGGCATAAAACTATTATCACGTATAACTCTAATCACATGTTAAACTACAAAAGAACTAGAGTTCATGTTTACAACCACGTTGTAAACAGTCAACGGTCAGTGGCACAGGGTTGTTGGTTTTTGTTAATCCTTTAAGTAAGATGCGTAATGTGAAAAACTAATGCCTACGGCTATGGGTCGACACGCCTAGTTATATCACTTCTGTTGTAATTTTATGAGTTCCCTAACATTTATTATTTTATTGCGATCTTCAAAACTAATATGGTACGGACTTTACGAATAATAGTGCGTTTAGTCAACACTTAGCGATAGATGTTGCGTTAATTTGAATCTTACTCTTAGTTTTAGTCTTGGCTTTAATCGTCTTGAATGAGTACGGGTTTATACAATGTTTTAACGAGTTTTAACTTTTAACAAGTAACCAATGAGCCGTCGAGTTTAACGCACGCGCATAGTATCATTTTTCTAAATGTCAAAAAAAATTTGGTTATTGACAAATATAACATTGTGTGTAAACATGTACCGAAATAAGTCTAGAAGAGTTGCTGCTATTTATGGCCTTATGTTGGCCACGATGGGTGCTTTTAGAATTTAAGTCGGGGTGCGCTCACGCGCATGTTGCGGTTTTAACGTGATTTACTCCTAGCCGTAGGAAAGTTAGAATTTAGTTATCTTTCAAGGCCAGAACCATAGGACTAAAATTAAAGAAATGTGTTGTATGAACTTACTCGTAGCGATATGATAGTTTATCTTTTAAGGATAAAATTAAAATATAGGAGTAAAACTAAAGCTATCGCTAAGTGTTGACTAAACCCACCATAATACATTCGTTAAATAGATGCTATGTGGATGTACTAAACATGACGTCACAAAAACATGTGACGTTTGCAGTGACGCAATTGCACTGATTCGCCGACTGCCCTATATCTTCCTTATTTTACAGAATATATTTTTATATGACGTGCTCATTGTCCACGCGAAAGTTACCGACAGAAACGCCACAAACGGGCCCAAAATACTGATATTAATGACAGCTACAATACATAAACAAACTGTGCAATCAAATCGAGTTCCATACCTATTAACAATGTTATTTCAATATTATTACATATTACAATTATCGACAAAGAAATTATGCAATAAAATCACTTTGAATAGTGATTTGTAAGAAAAAGAATCCATTCCCGAGCCCTGAACTCTGCTCGGGCCCCGGTAATTTGTGCCGGCCTCCCCCTCTTGACGCCCTTGGTTATTTGATAACATTGTCTTCATCCAAAACTTTTATTTTATTTTGCATCATCTTTTATTTACTAAAGTCGAGACCATATTTAAAAGACAAAACAGGTTTTTAAAAACAAAAATAGAAAAAATTGTGAAAAAAATCGTTCCACTCCTTATAAACCAGAAGTAGGTACCGTGGGACTTAAAATCGCACGTGGTTCAATAATAACATAACGAATCATATTGTGTATTGCATAAATTTTTTTAGTTATTAGAGAAAGTTATTATAGACAGGTTTAAATATTTGTATAAACATTAGAATTATAACCTTGAATTAAATAACTATATTAATATAATAAAATATAAACAAAGAATTATTTTAAGGATTTTAGAATTTTTTAGATACTGAACCCGTTTGGATAGATAAGTAGGCTGAGGTTATAAAGAGAACTTAGCTGAATTGTTGTCATTATCGTTGATACAGGTGACTTGATCACATTAATGATGTTTTAAACATTTAACCTTTTAAACTTTGAGTGACAAGTTTTGACATATTATTGACAGTTTGTGTTGTGAATTAAAAATTATTATTATTGACAGTATAAAATGAATCGAGATGGGGAACAGCAGTTTGTGAAGATTGAAAGACCAGTTTATCATCAAGAAGGATTACACCAAACCCTGGAGTATCAACCACCAGACGATGACTGTATGTATTTAATTTTTTTCTATTTTTAACAATGTAAGATAAGTATTATCTGTCTCATTTTGTAATACGGAACTGACAGGAAAAGTTCATTTTTTATGTTGTATATTGACAATACATTTATAATATTATCATAGTATTGGTTCACACGGATACGCCAAAGTCTGTTTACACCACAACAGTCACCAAAGTAACCAGATCTAGTTTCGTATTACAAATTAAGACAGATAATAGTTAAGACAAAAGGTAAAAATAAATTTTTGGGTCAACTATTAAGAGTACATATTTATTTGTTAATAGGTTCTTAAATGAAACCCTGAATAGTTTTATAAGAAGTTTAATGTTGTAATACGTAACTATAGTCTGTTTCAAATAAGAAGTGAGTAGATAGCGCTGTGAATCGAGTATGATTTACACAGGATAAATACATTATAGCGGGAAATTTAAACAAAGTTACACATGGGCGTAGTATAATCCGTCTCAATTTGTAATACGAAACTAGATCTGGTTACTTTGGTGAATGTTGTGGTGTAAACAGACTTTGGCGTATCCGTGTGAACCAATACTATGATAATATTATAAATATATTGTCAATATACAACATAAACCAGTGGCGTAGGGAGACCTCCGCTAGATTTACCATCCCATAAAAAAAAAAAAAATAATAAAAAAAATAGATAATTTTGTTTTTTAATTTAAAAGAAGATTTAGGTAAATCTTCAAAAATATATCAAATTATGTACTATACAAATTTTTGTCCAAGGCTTGGTTTACTAGTTACGAATTTTTAAAAATTTTAAAGTTTAATAACTTCCGTTTCCGGTTTTGGATTTTAATAAAAAATAATAGGGTTCTTCCCAATTATTAGGAGAATTTTTTAGTACCAGAACGAACTCTTTAAGTTAAACCGTTTTTGAGTTATCGTGTATACACACAGACACACAGACACACACACACACACACACATACGGACGGCACTTCGAAAATAGGTTTTTTGGATTCCCTGGACCATGAAACGTGGTCATCCGTCAAAATCTCGACATCGAAAATTTTCGCGATTACAATACTTGCCCCTTATATATTAAGGTCGGGCAAGTAAAAATAAACTTTTCCTGTTAATTACGTATTACAAAATGAGACAGATAATAACTGGGTTTTTAGAAACAGGGATTTTTTTGAAAAAATTGATGTGAAGTGTGAATTTTCACACATTTCAGGGTTTTGCAGGTATTTAATAGGTGTTTTTTTGATAATCACTTTTATTCGTTATTTGAGAACTAAGAGCTTCCATTTAATTTTTTAAACAAAATTTAAATAATTTGCCAAACATCCCAGCGTTTTTTTCTGCATTTGCTTCGTATTCAAGTCTTCATTAGATTAATAAGAAATATTTTACAGTATAGAGTGTAGTGTGGTATGGTGTGAGTAACTCAGTTTGCAACTATTAAAAAAATATATTATTTTTATAATATTTTTAATTTAAAAAAATACACGCACTATCTTAGCTATAAATACAAAAAAATCATAACATTACTAGCCTTAATTTAAGCATGAATTAAAAAAATAATAATTTTTTTCAAAAACACAAAAACTGCCATATTTTCCAAAAACACAATCTGATCAAAAATTCCTCTCGTACGTTTCCGGCTCAGATCAATATACATTACCTATAATTTTTTCAGATTTTTGGTTTAACCCTTTTTGGTAAAAGGGTGCGGGACAAGAACTTTTGCACATTATTGACTAAATTCGTGTTAAAAGAAACGAATTTCAAAAAACTATCTATCGTTCCGTAATCTACGTCTTAAGAGCTTTCTTTTGATATGACACAATAAATTTTTAAAAAATATTTTTTTTATAGACACAAAAAATCGACATTTTTCGAAAAATTTATCTGATCAAAAATTCCTGTTGAACTATTTCGGTTCCTATCAATGTTCATTACGGAGATTGTTTTTAGATTTTTAGATCAATCCGTTTGGGAGATAGGGTGGGGGACAAAAGTTTTTTGAAACATTTTTGGCAAAAATCCAATAAAAAATTTAAGTAAACGTATTAAGAGGTTTCATTTGGTATGCCACTCAAAAATTAAAAAAAAACATTTATTTTTTTATTAAATACATATTTGTTTACATTAATTAGCTATTTCTTACGCGAGAATGTAATATTTTTTTACCGTAATGGTACGTCACTGATAACCTTAAATTAATAAATTTACTTAAAACAAAATCTTCTAACATCAAAGAAACAAATTAATGAATACTATTAAGCACATACATTTTCAATATCAAAGAAAATTTATTTTTGTTTAAAAAGAAAATATCCTTTAAGGATTGGTATCCTGTGATTAACTAAACTTGAAACATATAACTGTGTTTATTATTATTGAAAAGAAGACAGCTTTTAGTTGAAGCCAAATGTCGATATGGTAATTAAATTCAGTATATGTTAATAGTATTAGATTAAGTTGCTTTAAGTGATGTCTACATCATTAAACAGTAGTGGATATTCTGGCCCACTTTATCCACTACATAATTAATAACTAATTTTTCAACAAAGAACAGTCTGCGCTCGGTTGTACGAACTAATAGAAACCAGGGATGTTCATAAAATCAAATTGTGCATTTTTGTTTTGTTTTTCTTAATGGGGTAGGTATGGTCAGAGCAGCACATTTTATAACCATTTTCAAGATTCTTTTTTAGAAAACTGTTAATAGTAACTTGATTGGGATAATACCTACAGTAAAACACAACCTTTGAAGAGTATCCAAAAAAAATTTTATTGTAAAATATCGAAAATTAAGCTCGTGACATGAATTTGAAATTTTCGTTCAGGACAAAGAGTTGATTTGCGGTGAGACACATAACTAATGACTGGATCATCTAAAACAAAAAAAAAACAAAAATATTTCGTTAGTTTATGAGTTTCTTGAGGTAACGCTGTCGAGATATTTTTTTTTTCTTGCTTTTTTTTTATGGAATTTTTTACAACTGAAAACAGAAATTTGGAAAAAAAAAATCCGTTTTTTTCGTTTTTTTGACTTCAAACTTATACCAAAAATTAAATAATCTAGATATTTGAAAAAACTCGACAGCGTTACCTCAAGAAACTCATAAATTAACGAAATATTTTTGGTTTTTTTGTTTTAGATGATCCAGTCATTAGTTATGTGTCTTGAACGAAAATTTCAAATTCATGTCACGAGCTTAATTTTCGATATTTTACAATAATTTTTTTTTTGGATACTCTTCAAAGGTTGTGTTTAACTGTAGGTATTATCCCAATCAAGTTACTATTAACAGTTTTCTAAAAAAGAATCTTGAAAATGGGTATAAAATGTGCTGCTCTGACCATACCCCCCCCCCCCCTTAAGTGTTGAATTAATCCTAAAGCCTTTCTACCATGCGGTATAAGGCTATAGTAGAGTTAGTTATTTTCGGATATTGTTTTCCATACTTCTTTCCATCGTGTTTTGTATATTTCCTTATCTCCTCCCACTTTACGCCTCTCTTCGTTGCAGCTTCTTTAGTTTCTTGGTGCCAGGTTCAGCTTTCCTAGTTTTTGAGTTAGAGCCGCTTTGTGTCAGTTTTTTGCCTATAATTTCAAAACTTTTGCCCAAACGACAAAATGGACTCAATTTTGTTAATCTATGACCAAAAATACATATTTGTACCAATTTTCAATCAAATCGGAGACAAAAAATTTTTGCTTCAAAATCATGATTTTTTTAAGGTCTACCCCTTACGATTTATTTGATTTTTGGCCATTTTCAAGGGTTTTGGATTACTACCCATACAAAACTTAATAATTGGTTTATTAAAGCCCAATTTTTTTTTACAGGCTAAAGAATGTAGGAGAATTTTAAAAATACAAATTGCAAATTTCTATTCCCAACAGTTTTTTAGTAAGGATTTATCAAAATTTTCAAAAAATTTAAAAAAAAGTGAAAAATTTTCAAAAAAATTTTTGTTTGAAATATGTTTGCAAGCCAATTAGGACCTCAAGATTTCAAAAATTCCAACCGCAGGTCTTTATCGCATTTCGTTTTTGAGATACGTCCATGTGAAAGTGAAAATTTCTATAACTCTCGCAATGTTAAAATTTGTCAAAATCAAAGTACAGTGGAATATTGGGTTATTTGTTCTTGTACTTTCTTGGCAACCAAACTCTTTATTTATGCATTTTCTCTGCATTTTCGTAATACAAATAAGTCATCAATATTGGAAATATTTCTTTCGCTCTCAAGAATACCCTCAGAGCTGTTCATTGGGGGACACTGGGATTGCACCACATCCGGTCTCGCGATGGTTTTGTTTTTTACCGACCGCCAACATATATAAAGGAGATATTTTGATCATACCGATTTTGACATTTCGAGATTTCGATGGATCTCCACGAATTGAGGTCCGTTCATAACGTTTTGACTATTTTTAGCATGATGTCTGTCGGTCTGTCTGTCGGTCTGTCTGTCGGTCTGTCTGTCGGTCTGTCTGTCGGTCTGTCTGTCGGTCTGTCTGTCGGTCTGTCTGTCGGTCTGTCTGTCGGTCTGTCTGTCGGTCTGTCTGTCGGTCTGTCTGTCGGTCTGTCTGTCGGTCTGTCTGTCGGTCTGTCTGTCGGTCTGTCTGTCGGTCTGTCTGTCGGTCTGTCTGTCGGTCTGTCTGTCGGTCTGTCTGTCGGTCTGTCTGTCGGTCTGTCTGTCGGTCTGTCTGTCGGTCTGTCTGTCGGTCTGTCTGTCGGTCTGTCTGTCGGTCTGTCTGTCGGTCTGTCTGTCGGTCTGTCTGTCGGTCTGTCTGTCGGTCTGTCTGTCGGTCTGTCTGTCGGTCTGTCTGTCGGTCTGTCTGTCGGTCTGTCTGTCGGTCTGTCTGTCGGTCTGTCTGTCGGTCTGTCTGTCGGTCTGTCTGTCGGTCTGTCTGTCGGTCTGTCTGTCGGTCTGTCTGTCGGTCTGTCTGTCGGTCTGTCTGTCGGTCTGTCTGTCGGTCTGTCTGTCGGTCTGTCTGTCGATCTGTATGCTGAAGTCGAACTTCCAAAAAAAAAAATAGTTTTTCTTAGTTAGACTGGAGACTTACTGAGCGACGTGGTATACTAGGGCCGCTTATGTTTATTATCATCAGAAAGAACTCTATAGAACTTCATGTTAAATATTGACTGTTCATTATAGTGGATGGTTCATTTAACGTAATATTCACATATCTGAAACATATTTCTCTATGCTTTCATGTTATATATTTCCCATGGTTTCAAGTTAAATGGGTTCCATTGTACGATGATACACTGATCAATGTTTTTAATCGTGCTGCTTTGACAACAACCCCCCTCTAGGCCATTGTTTTTTATTGCCCCCTGTTGACCACATGATTGGGTTTTCCTATATGAATCAACACTGAATTATAGTATTTAATTTTTTTGCAATTTTCGTAAAACTGGTTTCAGCCAGGTAAATTTTTTTCTGATGTTAAAAAATGTTATAAACAAGCTACGTCATAAATGAGTAATAATAAAGTTTCTATAATATTTTTTCATCTTAAGGTTGAATTATATAATATTTAAAACATATTGTAGTATTTTGTAGTATTTTTTATAATCAAAAAAAGTATAAGTACATAATTAAAAAATAAAAAAGCAGATACATACTTTGAAGTAACAAATGTATTTTTTAACTATAAAATTTAATTGTTAATAATTACTATACTACTTATTAATTCGTATAATTAGTTATACGAGTTCCATGAAAATTTTTATTTATTTATTATTATTATTTTTTTTTGTTATATTATAAGTTGAAAAGGTAAACAATGAGTTTAAAAATATCAAAACTGTATTCTAATTCACAGCTGAAAATTAAATTTAACAAAGAACCAATCAGATTACTTCGTTTGCTCGAACTCACCCGAATGAATCCCCCATAACTCTCCAAATATTCATCTAATTGAAAAATTGCATTGAACAAAAAAGATTTATTTTATGACTCTAATGGGTCTATTCTGTAAATAAATGTTTACAGTACTGTATCACTATAGCGCTGTAGTGAGCTTAGCACTGTAAAGTGCCAAGTTACGGCGGCTCTGTAAATATTGAGCATTAGCTATTCTGTAATACATTCTGTAATTTCGGTCGATTTAAACATTGCTTACATTGTAGCTAACTTCACTATGTTTATTTCTAACCTCAAAATTTGAGGTATTGATCAATGTCATCGATCGGTAATTGTATATCATATTTGTATATACACATATACTCATGTTTTTTACGTTTATAATTTTTATTAATTATTGTTATAATTTGTTTATAAAAATAAAAGTTTCTCTTTGCATCTCATGTATCTTTATTCCATATAAACATATTTTTTACATCAAATTATACAATGGACTGCTGAACATATAAAATACTAATCTGCTTTCCCAAATTCATATCTTGATTAGTTGTTGAAAAAGTTTAAAATCAGTTTTTGAAAATTTTAAATACTTTTCAAATATTTTACCATTTGGTACAGGATCTTCATTATTTTCAGGTAGAGGATCTTCATTATTTTCAGGGTCAGGATCTTCATTATTTACAGGTTCAAGCTCATCATCATCAATCTCAGCATAGTTAGGTATTCTTGCTTTTGTTGCTATATTATGCAAAACTTACCCTTCTTTCACTCCATTTTTTTCTTCCCTCGTAGTGGGGAACTTTATATGAATTGGCATTAGATGTGTTATTATCAGATAACAAATTTCTACTATCGATCTACTAACCATAGGCTGGCTCAAAGAAGTGAAATTGTGAGCCCCTGTAGTAGCCTGATAGGATCCATTACTTAAGAAATACAGTGTTTCTAAAACCTGTATATAAAAATATATAAATGAAAACATGTATGCATAAAAAAAAAAGTTTATGTGTGGTCGTAACGTAATATTTTAAGCATAATTACCTGTTATGATCCTCTTGTAGTAGTTGCATTAGAAATAGGGCGAAATTTGGATCATTAATTTTTTTTTAGGTGACACGAACAATACAAACATATACAAGTTGACTTCTATATAGTACTGTAACTGACTTACGGCCAGAAAAATATCGCCGTAACGTTACAGCGATATTTTACATCGGTGTAGAGTTTCCAGAGCAACGCGTGTCAATACAGAATAGCACTTTCGTTACAGCGCTGTATTTTACAAAGTTATAGCGCTTACAGCGGTAGAAAACTCATACAGAATAGACCCATAAAGAATTTTTGTAGTGTATATATTTTTCTGCTAAGTAATAAGGGAGATATTTTGACATTAACTTTACATCCCCCAACTTTTCACTTTTATTCAAATAACTCATTTAATAAAAATCCTACATGGACTTTTTGTATTTGTTGTTATCTAACTAGTTATTGACATAACTAAACAATAATTAAGAAAATTTTTATTATTTTTATTCAACTGCAAATTATTTACAGAAAACATATTATAATAAGATCTATTTGACCAATATTTAATCAAGAAATGTTTGTATGAGTTTAACGTACTATAATTTGTAACTTTTTGTATTCTTTTTTGTATTCTTTTGTATTCTTTCTTTCCCTTGATTGACAAATGTCTTTTTTGTCTAAGGCGAAAGTCCGTCACTGTGTGAGATACTTCATAGAAGGTTAAAAAGGCCAAAACCTTGATTATATTGTTTTATTACTCATTCCACAACGCTAGTATTATACTGACGGAAAAAAATTACGTTAATAGTTGAATGGATTTTAAAAAATAACTCTCTTATTTGGTTATATTTTGACGGCAGCGTTTCCTGCATTAAATTATTTGAAATGTCACGCACCTGCGCATAGATTACTTATTCGGACAAAAATTTAAATGAATAACTTTAAAAAATATTAGTCCTTGAATAAGAACAGAATTTAATTAATTCATTGACTAGGTATATCTAATTCAAATTAAATTACGTGTTAATATATTGTTAGTAATTGCACTATAATTTGTTATTAAATTATTGTTGGAGAGTGGAAAGGTACAATATTGAACACAGCCTTCGGGTGTTAAGTAATAATTGTTTACAGTAGTCATAGTGTGCTTTATTGTATTAATTTTATTAATTTTTATTCAAAACGTCACGCTGTCCACGTGGCTTGTTTGTTTGATTTAATTTATTGTTTTGATTTATATTTAAATAAATTATATACCGTATTTTGTAGACGATAAGACGCACCCTACATTTTTAAGATAATTTTTAGAAAAAATATTTATTATAATAATCTGTCTCAATTTGTAATACGAAACTAGATCTGGTTACTTTAGTGACTGTTGTGGTGTAAATAGACTTTTGTAGAATCATGTGAACTTGTAAATCTGGCTTTTAAAAGTATGGTTAAGTTTCATCATATTGAGGTTATTACTAAATTGACATGTCAAAATTGTGATTGACATGTCAAATATTTTCAATGTATATATTAATATTTATTTCATCAAACTTTCGATTATTACTCGTATAATAGTAAAAAGATATTACGATTATCAATGAAATATCGTGATAAAATATAAAAAACAAAAATACATATTATATAATAATAATTTATCATTTTATTTTGTATTTAATATATAATAATAATATAACTGGTATTCTAATACAGTCTGTTCCAAACGGTTAAGCGGAACTAGATTTTGCAATCTAGTTACTTTCATCGTTTAAATCGTGCCTTTCGGCCGTTTTGTTTAAGCTTTGTAAATCATACTTACAATAAACATTTTTTGGTTAAGGTTAATATCATTTTAAAATGTAATTTTCTTTATATTTTGATTTTTTGTGCCATTCTTAATACAAATTTCCCATTTATTTATTTTTTTGTCATATATATATAAGGTCCCTTCTCGTGACAACCTAAAAGAACTAAATTCCCATTTAGTTCCGCTTAACCGTTTGGAACAGACTGTACAATAAACATTTTTTTGTTAAGGTTAATATCATTTTAAAATGTCATTTTCTTTATATTTTGATTTTTTATGTCTTTCTTAATACAAATTTCCCATTTATTTATTTATTTTTTTATTAAAATATGTAAAAAAATAATTTAATGTCATTCGTTTCCATGGTTTCATTGTTGGAATTTTAAATTTTGACATTCCAACGTAAAAAATGAAATTGCCCAAGCAAGGTCCCTTCTCATGACAACCTAAAACAACGAAAAAAAAAAACCGTTTGAAACAGACTGTACCGTATTTCTTAAAAGACTTTATAATCGTCTTTTCTTTTACAGCTTCCCATATTTTGTTATATCCAAACACATAAAAAAATAAATCGTATTTCCTCAATTTTTTTTTTTTACAACTTGTATAACGGTGTAGATCTAGGTAGTTAATTTTCACTTGGGGACCTATTATTATTTACTTATTATTTTATTTATAATAATATATTTGTTGTTATTTATTTATTATATATATTCGAAAGTATTTAGGCGGTTAACGGACTGTTCGAGCTGCAAACCAGGAAAATTCCTTCTCGATTCCATTCCAGTCCTACGATGGCTACCCAAATACAAATGGAGGAGAGATCTGATGAGCGATATTATATCAGGTTTCACAGTTGCCATCATGCATATACCACAAGGTAATTATATTTTAAAATTAACAATTTCTTCCTCTTCATCGAGATCTTCCAGATCGTCATGTTGGTTCACAGAAGCATTAATACAATTTATGCAAATAATGGAGCACTTAATACCGGCCTTCCTGCATCCACATGCCCGGTATACCTTCTTGCATTTGCAAGAAATTGGTTTTAGCATACTATCGGGAGTTGGAGGCTGGGAATAGGTATCAACCCATCTTCCCGTCCCCATTCCTGTGGATTTTTCGAGGCTCTATACTAGCTTTGGATCTGGTGGTACGTCCTGAGTCAATACTCACGTGCTGCTGCCTGTAGTACTCGATTGAATCTCGTACGATTTGTCGTACGATAATTATTGCATTGAGAATTTTGTTCAGAATTATCGGATGTAAAATTATTGTAGTATACCATTCAATATTTGTTGTTTTGAATGTGTACCAATTGATGCGCACTACGTCTATTTGTGTAAGTTGACAGAATTCAAATAATTGTACTTAACCTAGAATGGACTAATCTTTGTTCCGAATCAGTAAATCTCCTGGATTCGCAAAGCTGTACTGTTTTCTGTTCTATTTTATTACATTTGAAATTGAAGGGAATCATTATTTTATTTATTTTTTGTTATTATTATTTTTGTCTATAAAACTACAATTTTTCTTTATCAAAAAATATTATTGTTGTCATTATTATCGTTATAAAATAGTTAACATTATTAGTTAAAGAAAATAAAAACATATTATATTAATAATGATTTTGTTGAATTTGTTTTATGTATAACACTCAACTTGAATAAATAAACGAGAAATATAGTAATCAAGAGTAGTTTGTGGACAAGAAATGTTTTTAAAAAAATCTACAATCATAATTAAAAAAAAATAAATAAATAAATAATTCCCCCGGTACTTTTTTCCCGGATTGGAATGTTTAATGGTCACCCTAGATAATTCACTAGTTAAGTATGTTGGATAATAAGATGTTGAATAAATCCAAACGTATATGAAATGTCCTAAGAATGTGAACAGCTAAATCCAATTTATTTTAAACAAAATATTGCTAAAGTTTATACTAAATAACCACGAAATATGTTTGACAGATGAACAGTTGTTTGCTACGGTCACATGAATATGCGCATCCTATACTGCGCCATTATTGGTTCATTCTCTCCAATATTTTAGGCCGAGACAATAAATATTGGTTGGTTTTCAATATCAGACAAGATCACGTACGAAAATCCTGTGGTACACGATACAATAATTTGTGTACTATAAATCATACGAGATTCAAAACGAGAAATCGCATCGTGTATTACAGGCATTAGTCGGTGGTAGAGAAGCGATGTTAAAATTTTGTAGGCTGACTTAACAAAGCACTGATGTCTATAATTGTTGGGGGTAAACCCTTGTAGAAATAAAACAAAATTATGTTATAATTCCGAAAATTTACTCAACAAAAAAATAAAATAAATAATCGTATATTTTGATAAATTAGCAGAATGAAGTTCTTTTTGCGTTAATTTGGCGACGAAAAGTGAATTTTTCATGAATTCGAAAAAATTTGCCATCTTTGCGGCTCTCTAGCAGCGAAACCGTTCATCCAACAAAAAAAACTTATGACAGCTAAATTATAGAGAAGTCCTCTTTAATTCAATATAGATATACTTTTTTCGAATTTTCAATGGAACGTTTTACAAGGTTTTTTTTTTCGGAATTAAATCAAGACCTATCAATTCCACCATTTTCAAAACTCCCGCCAAACTTTCTCCAAAACCACTGTTTTGAGCACCAATTGTCTGGATTAATTCGCTTAAAATCAAATTCAGCAAAAGTGAAGAATAAACTGGTGTAAGGATAACCGCAAAAATAACTACTACTAATTGGCATTTCAACATAAAACTATCCTTTTTGATGTTTATCTATCTATAAATTATTTCAAAACAAACATAAAAAATTTGAAATATTACTCTAATTAATTTAAAAGTCAAAATTTCGTAACAAAATGCTAAATCTTCAAATTTATATTATTATTTACAATATCACAAGTCAAATAATTTTTTCTTGAAATATTAAATCAGTTTTTGTTATTGCAATTCATGTTTTGTGTATTTTAGGAATGGCGTATGCTCTCCTTGGCAATGTTCCACCTGTCGTTGGTATCTACATGGCTTTTTTTCCTGTCTTGGTATATTTTTTTCTTGGGACATCAAGGCACAATTCAATGGGTAGGTCAACAAACTTCTATTTTTTTTATTCAACTTTTTTACAACAATGTAAATGTTGTGACAAGGCCAAATTATATTTAGAAAAAGATTAAAGTATTTAAAATTTTCCTTTTAGCACTGCCATAAATTAATATGAAATGTTTATTAAGATATACCGAAATAAATTAAGAAGTTATCTTAATTCTTAGAAATAACTTTTTAAATAAAGAGTATTATTTACAGAATTCCAGTAGTTTGCAACACATTTTTAACGCTTCCACCAAGTAAACTTTGTTATATGACCGTGAGTCATATATACAGGTGATTTAAAAAAAATATATATATATATATATTGTATAACAGGAAATAGCTTTAAATTCTTGCCTACTTGTAAAAGTTATGATCTAAATTACACGACGCTAATGAAATACTGTAGCCACATATACGCATACACATTGAACTAAAAATTGACAAAAAGTGTAAATTTTCACACATTTCAGGTCTTTTAGGTATTTAGTAAGTGAGAACAAATTGTAGGTAAATTTTAATAAAAAATCATAAATTTTGATAACGTGTGAAAGAATAAGCCACGTGTTTCCATGAGGTTTTCATAGAGACTTACAGGCGTACTTAATTACGAGATGTGCTCACGGGTCTTGACCCAGCTAAAGGTACCCAGTTCCCCAGTCAGTCAGATAAAATTTGTAAACATGGTGTTATTCAAAAACTGATCTCTGGAAATAATTATCTCACTCGAGAGTGAGATAATAAACGTACGTCGAATACTAATAATCAGAACATCCACTAGGGTTAGCTACATCACAATGACGTAAATTTCAATATTTATAATTATTTTTGGTTAATATTTCCTATGAGTCCACCAGAACTAGGCTGTATGTAACGTTATACGCTATATTGTAACGTTAGAAACGAGAAGACATGGTCGTAAGATAGGGTGACCATTTTCTTAAGAAGGCAATGCGGGACGGAGCAAAAAAAAGGTCCTCATCTCCCAAATCCAAGTGAAGAGCAAAAAAAAAGGTCCTCACCTCCCAAATCCAAGTGAAGAGCAAAAAAAGAGGTCCTCATCTCCCAAAATCCAAGTGAAGAGCAAAAAAAAGGTCCACAAGTCCCAAATCCAAAATGCGGGACTTTTGCGGGACGCATCTTAATGCGGGACAAAATGTTAAAATGCTGGACAGTCCCGCGAAATGCGGGACGAATGGTCATTCTATCGTCAGAATGGGGACCCAATAGTAATCATTCATGCATCTGTAGTTGGAAGAGAAATACGCGTTTCTAACATGATCATACGTCGGAATATAATTGATATGTTTGGAACTCTTTAAGAAGTTAATGCTTTTCAAAATATGTATACTATAAATCTTATTGAAAACTGGTAAAAATTCCTTATGAGTACCTGTTTATATACGTCTAGCAAGTTTCAGTTTTTTCTGTCCAAAATTTTTGCTAACTAAACCTAACCAAATTAGTTTCACCATTGATTGTTTCCATATAGTGAAAAAATATAAATGATTTATACAGTTTTAATACATTTACATAATTTAGCATCTATGAATGTGACGAAAAACGGAATGTTCTATTTCAGACATAAAATTGGTAGGTCGGAATAAATTTATATTTTTAGGATTCTCCCTTTTAATAAAGTTAATGTTTTTCAAAACATGTATACTATAAATCTCATTTAAACCATTTAAATGTGACTTTAAGGCCCGGTTTTTCCACCTTCAGATAAAGTTCCAGGTAACTATCTGACAGATAAGGTTATTTTTAACTTCATCTGCTGAGTAAATGTCATCCCTTCTTTCTATACAAATGTATCTATCGGATAGTTATCTAACAGATAATGAGACTGACGTATTGGATTCAGTGACTGGTATTGACATTTATTCATCAGATGAAGTTATAAATAACCTTATCTGTCAGATAGTTACCTGGAACTTTATCTGAAGGTGGAAAGACCGGGCCTAAGTGTATAAATACTGAAATTTCATTATTCAAGTTTTTCTATAAAAACATTAATACAAGCTAAATGTTAACAAACACTTATTAAATAATTGCTTGGATTTCAGAACGGATACCTATCAAGTACTTATTTAGATTTCAGTTTTGAATAAAAATATTGGAAAATTTAAAGTGAATCGTAAATGTTATGTTTTGAAAGAAAGAGGCGCTTCGCTAAGGCCAAATCTAATTCTAATTAGCTTACGCGTTTTCTGTAACGAGTTGTTTAAAGTGGACTTATACGGAACATTAACTGGCCGAATACCTTAAACGTACTATAAAAGTAGAATGAATACCACAAATTAAATCAACCAATTTTTTATTCCAGATACAATAATTTTCGTGCATACAGATTTTAGTTTTATTTTTAGTGTAAAAATCGAGACAAACAAATTCGGAAGAAAACATAGTCCGATAGCATTATTCTCGCAATATCTATGTGAAGAGTTTATTTATTTATTTTACATCGGCCTATTTCTGCAACGAGGCTAATCGCCGAATGTGAAGAGGATCGATAATTCATTAAAAAAAAAAAAACATTGTTGTTTAAAAAATATAAACACTGAAACTCATCCCTGAATTTATGTACTTCTAGTTTTAGCTACGGCAATAGTTTAATTTTGTAATTTATATCTGCCATTATCCAAAAGTTGTAAACTGTCTGACTGCATTAAATTTATCGTACATTTAAAATCCTTTGATCAAAAACAGGTCATGCAGTCTATCAAATAAAATATTTCCACACCTGGCCTATTTGGCACCTAATCTTATTGGACCATACACAAAAAATAATCATTCCAAATAAACATTGTTACCTGAGTTTTGTAAACATTTACAGACACAAAAAGTTATTATTTTTACTCAGATTTGCATACTGGATTTTTGTAAAAAAATTAGTTTGTTTGAAATTTCTGATGTACAGCAACAACTGCTATTGGCTTTCTAGGTATTCTCTAAATTCAATTCCATAAATACATAATAGATATAATACATTAGAATGATCTTAATAATCAACCAATAAGAATCTATTTCCTTGTTACCCAATAAAACTGTTTAAATTCGAAACTGCTCAAAAGAGTTCATCTGGAAAATCTGGAAAATTAGTTTGTGAAAAATCATTTTTTAATCGAATTTTTGCCAAAATATTGTCAAAAAAACTTTTGTCCCCCACCCTACTTCCCAGGAAAGTTGGTCTAAAAACCTGAAAAAAAATATCAAAGTACTTTTATGGGAACCAGAATAATTCAATAGGAATTTTTGATCAGGTTGGTTTTTCGAAAAATATAGAATTTTTTGTGTTGAAAAAATAATATTATTTTAAAAATGTATTGTGTGGTATCGAAAGAAAGCTCTTCCGACATAGATTAAGAAACGGAAAGTAGTTTTTATGATTTTTTTTTTTTTTATTTTAACACGATTTACTCCAAAAATTACTGTCCTGCCCCCTTTAACGCAAAGGACTTATATCTGAAAAATTAATAATGTACAATGATCTAAAGAGGAAACGTATGAGAGGAATTTTTGAGCATATTTCGTTTTTGAAAAATATTGCAGGTGTTGTGTTTTTGACATAATTAATTTTTTTTTTTTTTTATTCATGACCAAATTATGGCTAATAATGATATAGTTTTTTTGTATTTATGGCTAAGGTAGTGTGTACTTTTGTTTAAAATTAAAAATATAATAAAAAAAAATTAACAGCTGAGAGTTCAATTGTGTAGAGTGTAGTGTGTAGTGTTCAGTAGACTCCTCCTACTATGATGCGTCATGATTCAACCTATTGTTTGAATTACTTTAGTTTTTTGTTTTTAAGTTATCAAAGAGGAGTAAACCATTTATCGTAGTTAAATACTTATAAAACAAATAACACATTTTTAATAGTGAGAAATACGTTTCCGAAAATAATGAAGGCATTTATAAATATGTTTTTTATTAATTTAATGAAGACTTGAATATGAAGCAAATGCAGAAAATTAGAAGAAATGAACGCTAGTTATTTAAATTTTGTTTAAAAAAATTAAATGGAAGCTCTCAGTTCTCAAATAACGAATAAAATGATTATCATAACCTAGATACCTACAAAACCCTGAAAAGTGTGAAAATTTACACTTCAATTTTTGTAATAATATCCATTCTCTTATTTCCATAAATAATGAATGAATATTCTGAAATATGTAAATTGAAAGGTAAAGTTAAGTAACAATACCTCTTCATTTGTGTAAGACTGCCATTTACGACCAATCCTTTAATTTTTTTTTTTAATTTACAGGAACGTTTGCGATAGTATGTCTTATGACAGGAAAGGTAGTTATTGACAAATCTCATAGTCTAGAAATAGCTGATCCATTGATGGGACCCACCTTTGCTCAAAATGGAACAAATGTTGCAGCACTTACAAATCTTGCGACACATTCGCCGCTTGAAGTGGCTACTGCAGTCTGTTTTGTAGTTGGATTAACACAGGTAAAATTAAGAATACTTTGGTTTTTCTGGTTTCGTTTGTTGCGGTTTATAGTGCGCACCCAGGAATATTTGCGGAGGTATAAAACAAAACCAGCTTTATCACAGTCATCAACTCTTTGGTATTCACAAAAAAAAAAAAAAAACGTTTTTCAAGTCTAGTTTTATCAAATCGAGTCTTTTTTTGGTAAATCTAGTGTTTATGCTAATACGATTAAGATTAAATAAGTCACCCCCATCTAAAATTTAATAGATTGTAAGATAATTCACTATTTTGTCTGGAAAATGTTGGTTTTGCTGAGACCTGTTTGGATAAAGTAAGTTTTGCTGAGATTTGACTGGATAAAGTTGGTTTTGCACCAAATTGCTTCCAATCTCATTTCTGAAGAACAATATAATAAAAGCACATAAAACAAGTAAAAAATAACAAAACTAAACGTAAAAACGGCAGTTATGAACTTGTTATGACTTGTAAACTTGCATTTATCTACATGTGTTTGTAACCTGCGCAAGTAGAGAAAATAATGGAATGATGTGATTGGCTGAAATGGAAAGAGTTGATTTTGCATCAGACTCGCTTGTGGATAAAGTTGGTTCTGTTTTATCTTGCACAATTCGATGCGACATTATAAAGGGATATTATTGATTTTGTTCATATATTTTCTGTTTAGATTTTAATTTTATCAAAAAATGTCTCAAATAAAAGTTGTTAGTACTTACTTTTATAGCAACATTTGTTAAATAAATTTTATCGAAATATAATTTCTGTTGTGAAGTATTCGGCAAAATCTTAAAATCGACACGAGTAAACTCTCATTTCTAGTCAACCGGTTTTTACCAAAAGTTGATCAACTCGTGCCATTGATGTCAAAAGTTTAAATATGAAGTTTCATAAAAATCTTTTTAGCCCAATTTGCTCTGCATGTGTACACATACACAGACGGACAGACAGACAGACAGACAGACGGACAGACGGACGAACAGACAGACAGACAGACAGACAGACAGACAGACATCATGCTAAAAATAGTCAAAACGTTATGCAGGGACCTTAATTCGTGGAGATCCATCGAAATCTCAAAATGACAAAATCGGTATGATCATAATACCTCCCTAATATATGTAGGCAGTCGGTAAAAACACTAAAAAATTGTCTCTGATGCATATACTACATAAGAATCATAGAAATTACGTAATATTTTGACCAAGAACAAGATAACGCACAGTGAAACAGATATCCAACACGTTTTGGAGACAAGATCTTGCTATGATGATTTTCTCTATTGTCTCTATGATCTTCCGCGGTTCATAAATAGGTGCTGCGGGTCAATGTGTTTAATTTTCTAAAGAAACACGTGTATTTTTCGACGAAGGTTCTGAAATATAAACAATCATGTCGAAAAAAATTACATTTTATTTCACTATTTTCACACAAAACTATATAAAAGTTATTTGAAACCCACAAATATGTTTTAAAAAAACTGAAAATTATTGTGAAACAAGTTATTAAGTTATAGAGTGAAAATTTCGCTGCAAATTTTGATGTATAGATTGTTAATAATTTTATTTCAGATTGTTAGTTTTGTGTAAGAAACTTGAATCTGTGCTTTCCCTACCCTTAAACTTCATTTTCAATAGTTTTTGACATGATCCAGTTTTCGAACTGTCTATACAAGATAACGGAGAAAACGTAACATAATGTGTATTTTTATTATATTAAATTCTGTTAATTTTCAGTTAGTAATGTACATATTACGTCTTGGAATCGTCAGTACACTTCTGTCAGAAACTCTAGTCAATGGATTTACGACAGGAGCAGCATTTCATGTCCTCACATCTCAAATCAAGGATCTTTTTGGATTAAGAATACCAAAAAATGAAGGTGCTTTCTCAGTTTTATATGTATGTTCATACAAATTGCTTAATATGTAAATATTTGCTTACTATTTCGTATGTTTCAGACATGGTATTATATATTAAAGGAAATCGTAAACCTGAATGTGGTCGCTACTATTATTTCAGCAATAACCATCACTGTGTGTGTTATAAATAACGAGTTTTTGAAGGTAAACTTGATTTTATATTGTGTAAATGCAGTATGAGCTCGGTTATGTGAATATTCCGTTAAATGAACCATCCACTATAGTGAACAGTCAAAAATGAACACATTAAGGTCTTATCACACTAGAGTTATTATTCAAGTCTAAACTTGAAAATTAAAGTCTTTGCATTCGAAACCTAGGTCTTTAAGTCTGAGCAAATACATCGAGATATATTTCCCCTGTCTCTAGAAAACAGATGAAGTCCAAGTCTTCGAATGCGCGTGCGCAGCCTCTACCTCTCAGTCAGATCAAGTGAGACGGGTGTATTGTTAACGTTATGTACGCAGACGCAAGTTACTTTTCCCTGTTTCCCGTGTGATAGCTGCAGACTTGAATCCTGGAAGAAGACTTACAAAATAAAACTTGGATACTGTTCTAGTGTGATACGCCCTTTAGGTTCTATAGAGTAATTTTCTATAGAAAATTCTGTGTAATGATAATAAAGCCGCATTCAGAGCTCTTTAAATTAACACGTTGTAGACTGTTCGTTGTCACGTTGTGCGTTATGTTTTTATACATTGTTTTAACGTTCTACGTACCGTTTAGAGCAGTCAGAAATTAGTGGGTTACGAATAGTCCGACATCTGTGTGTCTTTAAACCAACTACATGGATTCGTACATTTTTTTCTATCTATTATCGTTTTTATAATTCTGCTGTTCTAGATTTTAACCAACTAAATCTAACCTAATTACCTAAATTGATCATATTTACTGTCCGTCTTTGTAATTTTGAGCAAGATTTGTTAATGATGACATTTTGTTAGGTTATGTAAAGGCATACAATATCTACGGTGTCTCTGATAGACTGAGATAGCCAATGTGTTTATATGCCTGTCTCATTAAAACAACTCACAAGCTATAAGTTTAGAAAATTATCCACAATCCACAACAAGCTTTAATCAATCAAGCTTTAGCAATTAAATTTAGAGGTTTGAACGGTTTCACGTCTTACCACATGACAACCGTCAGTGACAATCAACAGACTACAAGCTACAGTCTATAAGGTATTGATTGAGCTCTGAATGCGGCTTAAGTGAAGACTATGGAAACAAAGATGAAATATTTTATTCACGCCCGGTCATTCCACATTTAGGTAAACCTCTAGGTAACTATCTGACAAATAAGGTTATCTGGAACTTAATCTGCTGAATAAATGTCAGTACCAATCAGTGAATCCAATACGTCAGTCTTATTATCCGTTAAATATCTATCCGATAGATAAATTTGTATTGAAAGACGGGATGACATTTATTCAGCACAGAAAGTATCACATAAGCTTATCTATCAGATAATTACCTAGAGGTTTACCTGAAGGTGAAGTTTTTGTTAATAAAACTGAAATCTGATACTCTATTTTTTTTTTCTATGTTTTCACCACTGTCATCTGCGTAAATAACACTACTAATTTGCCAATTTAATCGTAATCGTAGCTCTGCTAATAGCAGTGGTGACGAGTTAGCTTTGAACATCCTGTGTAAATTAGTTTTGGATTGTATTTTGAAAGGCATCTAACATATTCATCACATAGTATTCAAGCCGCGTACTTTTTTTTCCACCATAAGCCCACTCACAAAGCAGTAAATGTATCAATTTTGCTTAAAACTGCTCTCCACGCAAATTATTACTCTCGAGGTATTGTTCCAAACTGCCAACCGCCACTGTCAGCTGACAAGACTGGACTTAGTAACAATAAAATCTTGTTTTCAGCCTCGAGTGAGTAAAATATCAGCATTTCCCATACCAATAGAACTTTTGGTAGTAGTAACTGGTACTTTAGTATCGAACTACTGGAATTTTGAATCTGTTTACAATATTAAGACTGTTGGACATATACCAAGTGGGTATGTTTTAAGACACTTTCCAGTATTTTTTAATAAATATTGATAATTTTACAGAATACCAACGCCATCATTGCCAGATTTCTCGCTGATTGGATCTGTAACGGTTGACGGAATAGTTATCGCTATTGTTTCATACACTATTGCTTTGTCTATGGGGATGATTTTTGCCCAAAAATTGAGCTATGAAGTTGATGCAAATCAGGAGTTATTAGCACAGGTAAGCAATTTAAAATTATATTTAGTTTTCCTAAAAGACATGCGACTGACTTGACTATATGCCAGGGTTGGCCAAACTTTTAGACGTTGGGGGCGCCTTTTTTGGTGAAGGTGTTCTCGCGGTCAACTACGTTTTTTTAGAAGGTACTTACGAATTGGTGTTATTTTTAAGGAATTTTTAGGTACACACAAACCGACGTTTTTTTTTTTTTTTTGAAAATACTTACGAACTGATGACGAAGACATTTCACTATGACTGTTATTAAATTACACATAACTACTTTCTAGAACTGGTTCTGAATTTTAAAAAATTTAAGAAAATGTAGGGAAAAAAAAAGAAAATTATTGTTTTACAATTTTATTAAAATAAATTAAGAGCTAATTTCTCAAAAAAAAAACAAAATCAATGGAATTTTTTTTAATTTGATGACACTTACATTGCATTGTTTCGATAAGTTTGACAAAATTTGGCTCGTATGAACTTAAACTAATTCTTAAACACGATTAAAAATGTAGATCCGATAATTGTAATCTGTTTAGTTTTTGCTGCATTCATGCAGGAAAATGCTGATTCGCATAAATATGTTGAACCAAAAAAGGCATTGAAATATGCAACAACTCTCCAAATATTTGGATATTTATCTCTGCTTATTAATTCCCAAAAGCTCACATTTGAAGCCATTGATTTTAAATGTACATCGCATTTAATATGAACTGAAATAATTCTTTTTAGTTGTGTTTTCTGCAGAAATAAGTTGCTATTGAAAATATTTTTTTAAAAAATCTTCTAATTGCAGAGAATAATTTAGAATTTTTACTTTTTTATTATTATTTTTTTATTTAAGTACGCTCTGAATTTATCCCTATGATTTGTCATTGTTCAAGTCAGCTTCGCGAGCGACTTCCAGAGGCCTTGCGGTCGACCGGTCGACCGCGGTCGACGCCTTGGCCGTCCCTGCTATATGCTATAAGAAAAACTCTCCAGGAAAGTAGGATTCTAATCAAAAACAGGTACTCATAAGGAGTTTTTACTTGCTTCCAATGAGATTTATAGTACATATATATATATATATATTTTTTTTTTTGAAAAACAATAACTTCATAAAGAGTTCCAAAAATATCAGTTATATTTGGACGTATCGTCATGTTAAAAATGCGTATTTCTCTGCCAACTACAGATGCATGAATGATTACTATTGGCTCCCCACTTTTACGACCATGCCTTCTCGTTTCTAACGTTATAATATATTTCATTCTAAGCATACACCGTAGTTGTGGTGGACTAATACGGAATATTAACCAAGTTTTCTCCTTTATAGGATTTTGTAAATATGACCAAAAACCCTTCTGTGTCTGTCTGTTCGGTAGAAATTGTGCCCAAACGGCTGACCATAGAAAATTGCAATTTTACATGGATATACAACTCTTTGACCCACATATAGAAAAACTATAGTTCAAAAAAACATATAGCAGGAAATATATAAACAAATATAGGCTATTAACGTTAATGCGGAACTAAAAGAAATATATATTTTTGTAAAAAAAAAAAAATAACAATGGTCCCATACCCTATAACCTAGGGAAGTTAATCTAAAAATCTGAAAAATTCTATCGAATATTTTGTAACACGATTTTACACAATTTTTTGATTTTAGGGTGCTAGTAATGTAGTTGGATCTTTCTTCTCCTGTATGCCAGTCTCTGCATCTTTATCAAGGTCTCTTATCCAACAAACAGTGGGAGGAAAAACACAAATAGCATCCATAGTATCATGCTTTATTCTTCTTTTTGTTCTGCTATGGATTGGGCCATTTTTTGAGCCACTACCAAAGGTAATAATTAAATAATTACACTTAAAACAGGTTATAGGAATGATTTTAAAACTAATATTAGGACGTCATTTCCTCAGACCAATAACCAAGATGGATAGCGCATGCCATATGTAACCCACAACAGTATTGTGTCGCCAACATTTGTCTATGAGGGGCAAGGGATTACGGACGGAAAACAAACAATAACCTCAATAAAATTACCTTTTAACTTATCTGTAAATCGATATATCAATTTTATTCACATAATGTATACCATTATAATGTATTTATGTTCAAAAATGCTCTAAAAACCATAAAAAAAAAACTATTTCACACGATCAAATATAAACAAACACGTAAAGAAGGTAATTTCGGCAATATGCATCATATGGTTTTCGTGAATCTTCGTAAATATTAAAGAGGAAACGATTTATTCTATAAAAATTTAAACAAACAATGATGGAGACAAAATAATATAAACAACAGTGTCTTGGTTATTGGTCTGAGGTCATTTCCATGACATGACGATGGTCCACAAGTGACTCACAAGAAATGGTTTGAGCGCCACTGGTTTAATTAATTTTTAATTTTGCAGTGTGTTTTGGCGAGCGTAATCGTCGTAGCCCTTAAAGGAATGTTTACGCAAGCTATTGCTTTGAAAAAATTCTGGCGACTCAGTAAACTAGATGCTTGCGTCTGGATAATAACATTCCTAACAACTGTGATTGTAAATGTCGATATTGGCCTCCTAGTAGGTGTGATAGTATCATTATTATCCATTATGGCCCTTGGTATGAGGCCCTACACTTGTCTTTTAGGAGTTGTTCCAAATACAGACCTTTATGTCGATGTCAACAGATACAAAAAGGTAAATTTCTCCATCAAGTGAATGAAATTATTTTCCAAAGTCACGGGCATTGTTAACGATTTTTATTTTATTTTTTTAATAGGCAGAACAATTACCAAACGTAAAAATATTCCATTATTGTGGAGGAATAAATTTTGCAACCAGAAATTATTTCAAGAATGATCTATATCGCTTAATTGAAATTAATCCAAGGAAAGAAATGACGAAAAAGATTAAAGAAAATAAAATGAGTCTAATGGTAAGTTGTAGTAGCAAAATCTGACTGTCAAATACTTGTCAGAACATGTATGCACTATTCTCATTTTCGTATTGAACCTGTTGACTCTGATTAGTAGTTTTATGTTCGAATGTAAACTGCAGGGCCGGCTCTTCATGGTAAGTAGGCGTTGCACCGCATCGGGGCGCTCTTTTAAATGACGCTGAAATGAGAGAAGCCTTTTTATTCCGTCTTCTTTTTTTTTTTATTTAAATAATTATTGGTTGCCTCAGCTACTAGGGCTATTGGCCACCAGAAATTGGCAGTTTTCTTTTTTATGACGCATTTTTATTTTTTAGTCATCGCTTGGATCTGTCTTCCCGACTTAATTTTTTGTTTTCTTTTGTCTTCAAATTAGTTGAAATCAAATAAAAGCTCAAATCAAATTAGTTTTTCGAAAAACATCGATTTTTTTTGCCATTGTAAATATAAGCGGTTCACTTTTGTAAGAACAAACTAAGAGGGAATTTTGTTATCAATAGTTTGCACCTTTCAAGCTGTATGTCATGTTGGTATTAAAAAATGTCACTTTTTTAAAATGTCGCTCCATTTGATATATGTCATAATGAAAAATGATATCTTAATTATAATGATCATCACCTTATCAACTTAAAGTCGGTTTCACAGCGTAAGGAATATTTTTAATTGACATTTAAAGTCAGTAACACACCATAAAAGTAACCAAAATAACCAGATCTAGTGTGTTCTTACAAATGTGAACAGCTTATAATATTATTTAGCTTATAAATGTATTGTTTTAAAGAAAACGAAGACGTAGTTCAAGGAACGAAAGTAGTTTTTTAAAATTTCTTTATTTTAACACGATTTTTTGCTAACAATGTTTAAAAAAAACTATTGTCCACACCCTGTAACCCAGGGGAGTATTCTAAAAATCTGCACATAATGCACAATAATGTGAAATGGAATACAATAAAAATTTTTGATCTGATAATTATTACGAAAGTTATTAATTTTTTTACCATGCTTACAATATTTATCTGACTGTGTGGAGAACTGGGTAGCTGGGTCTTGATGCGAACACATCTCAAATACGGTTGTAAATTTCTAGATTGAATCACGTCGATTATTCTTCCAAAAGTTATCGAAATTTATAATTTTTAATATGTACCCACAGTAGCGGCATTAGCTCTTAAAATTCTTGCGGAAAATTTTGAGTAAAATTTGGGTGAGTCAGGAAATATTTGAAGTCATTTTTTTATCGTTTACATATGAAAATGCAAGTGATGACCTAAAAAAAAGGTCCTCACTTCTAAAATACATTTTTCTCCAAGCAATTCTGGGCGGGCCAATTGGGGGCAGAGCAATTTGGAGGGCTGGGCCCCCAGACACCCCGCTAGCGCCGCCACTGTGTACCCACAGTTTGTTATCACTTACTAAATACCTACAAAATCCTGAAATATGTAAAAATTTACATAATTTACATAATTTTTTTTTGTCATCACTTTGATCCATCTTCCTTTTTTGTCGTTTTTTAGAGGCGTTCAATTTAATCTGTAGTAATAACTGGATAGCTTTGACAAGTTTCAAACTAATTTGAAACTGGCACATAAGTTTTTTTTTCCAACTTCTAGTGTGCACATAAACCTGCGCAATAATAATTCGCTGATTTATTTTACAGAATGGAAATGACAACAAAAGTTTCGAAAACAGCATTTACGATGTTGAAAATAGTATAAATAAAGCTCCTACAAACATTCCAAACTCAAGTATGACAATTAAATACTTAATACTAGATTTTACATCACTTTCCTGCATAGATCCATCTGCCATAGCAACACTAAAATCTATTATTGAAGACTTTGAAAAAATTGACATATCTGTACTGATTGCTGGATGTTCAGGTATTTTATTTATTTCTGTAAATAAACATAACAAATTTAGACAGTTTTATTGTTTGATAAACCCTGTTTATTTTTTAGATCCAATTTACGAAAAAATGAAAAAATGCGAACTATTCAAAAGGGACGATCTCTTCCAAATATTCCCAACAATTCAAGATGCAGTACAAAGTACAGTTCCAACAATAGATATAACAGCTCTTTAATTATTACGAAAATAATAAACATTCCAATCGAGAGTGCAGTTCACAACACGTCTGGTCCACTTTGTAACGAACAAAACGTAACATTGTCTAGATTTGATTTAGTTGTGTACATCAAAGGAAGCTATGAATTGCTTTCTTGTTTTTATTTTTATCCTAAATTAATTTACAGTTAAATATTTATACTATAAGTGTATTTATGTCAATAAATAGTACTGTGATGGAACACGATATTATTCAACCAATTTATCCTCAGTAAGATTGAAAAATAATGTTTTGATTTGGTTATGTTTACATGTTTTTGTTATTTTAAGATTGAGGTTTGGGGTTGATTTAACAAGATTGTACCCAGAATGGTACTTACACCCAGCAATAAAGGTAAGTCATTCATATAAAATTACAATTAGTTTTATTCATAACAATTTATACATATTTTAATTTATAAATGAGCTAGTGAATCACTCTTTGACAGGGCCGAACTTAGGCACTTTTGGGCCCTAGGCCATAATATTTTATATCTATTTTATATATATGTACACTAGATAAATGTTTTTTAAATGTTATAATTCGTTTTCTTTAAATGACAGTAATGGTCCATTTCAAATAAGAATAATGCAGTTAGCGTTGCGAAAAATTTCAGTTAAAAATATATTTACCCCTAAAGTGCAAAAAATAACTAATAATAACATACAGTCTGTTCCAAACGCTTAAGCGGAACTATATTTTGCAATCTAGTTACTTTCATCGTTTAAATCGTGCCTTTCGGCCGTTTTGTTTAAGCTTTGTAAATCATACTTACAATAAACATTTTTTGGTTAAGGTTAATATCATTTTAAAATGTCATTTTCTTTATATTTTGATTTTTTGTGTCATTCTTAATACAAATTTCCCATTTATTTATTTTTTTGTCATTAAAATATCTAAATAAAATATAGAATTTTGACATATGTCATTCGTTTCCATGGTTTCATTGTTGGAATTTTAAATTTTGACATCCCAACGTGAAAAATTAAATATCCCAAGCAAGGTCCCTTCTCGTGACAACCTAAAAGAACTAAATTCCCATTTAGTTCCGCTTAACCGTTTGGAACAGACTGTACCTAGAGCTGTGCCAAACACTCTAAAAGTATTTCAGATCAAAGTATGTATTTGAAATATTAAATACTTATAAATGAAGAACTGGAAAACTTGAAATACTAGAAGAATTTCAAATTCTATACATCTATTTTAAATACTGAAAAATGCTTGACTTGCTCAAGTAGGTATTTGAAATACCCAAAATATTTGAAAAATCGAAAATATTAAAGAAATAATATCTAGAACAGAAATAAATACATTAATGCTTATAATGACTGTAAATTAGTTTTAAAAAATAAATAAAATTAAGAAGAAGAAAAATATAAAAATTTCTGCTTCAGAACTTGTCTACATGTGTTCAGAACAAGGAAAAAGTTCTTCATTTTTGATTAATTATAAAGAGTCAGTTTTAAGTTTTCACTTGGGTGAAATAAATTTCTAATACAACAATTTTACTATGTTTTGATGCACTAATTATTTATATTTGTTATCAGAATTTGATATATGAAACGAGAGTTAACACGGAACGTAGGAAGGACTTCACGCTAAATGAAATTTTGCAGTAAGTATAGTAATTTTGCGCTCCTTGATGTATGCAACTTTCTTAACGCGTATGTAATGATAGTAAACAGTTCAGCGGCGTTTTTAGAAATTTATATAAACAGTTTTATTAATTGCAGTGAATTGTGAATCTTTACACGTTTTAGGATTTTGCAGGTATTTAGTTAGGAATAGAATATTGGTTTGGATGTTTTTTTTGCCATATTTGACGAAGAAGTATTTTTTTTAAATACAAAAAAATTGATAACTTTCGAGTACTATTCACATTCAGATTTTAAAACCGATCTCTTTGGGATATAAGGTGGGGAACAAAAATAGTTTGGCATACTTTTAGCAAATATTGCGTCAATTTAAACTGATTTTTTAAAATTAATTTGTAAATTGAAAAAGATTTCAGTTGATATTCACATTAAATTTTAGAAAATACCTTTTTATCGTACACATTTTATTACCTCGTGAAATGATAAGAAAATAGTATTAAGCACCAGGATACTATAATGAAAGCAATGAGATGCCGGTCGGACTTCCGATTTGTCGAGATCAACGCAGGCTGTATTTACCGGTGCCGGCGGTCGGACTGGCAAATCTGTCGGGCAAGGCTATGTGCGAAAGCGTCCATTTGACTTCGTTGTATGCGGCTAGGGTTTCCAGGTCGTCAAACCTAATAGCCGAACAGACCAGCCAGTTTGGCCGGACGTTTGGGTAAAAAAACCGGACACCCTACATTATTGAGGATTTTTTTTCTCAGTATTAATAGGTACGACAAATTTTTTTTATGTAGAATCAAGCTTTTTTGATTATTATTATAAACTTGTTAAATTCTAATGAAAAATAAATAAAAAATAAATAAAACGCCAAATCAGTCTAAATAATTTATTATTAATCAGTCAAATAAAGTCATCAGTCAAAATTATATTCTAGATAAACATCTATCAACATTTTTAAATTCTTCTTAAATCGCTCGTTTGCGAAATGTAAAAAGCCTAACAAAAGCCGGAGAAGCCGGACACAGTTTATTTTGGCCGGACACGCAATCAAAAAGTCTAACTATGTCCTGCTTTATCCGGACGCCTGGCAACTCTATATGCGGCACCGGCACCAACAACGTTTTGCCGGTGAATTTGAAAATGCCCTAAAGCTTCCTCCTTGGTTATAATGGGTGTTTTTTTTAGAGGTATAGAACTTTAAATTGCAATAAAACAACGATGGATTATTCGATTGACATGAATTTTTTTTTATTCGAAAGATAATCTTGTGGCATTACATTTTAAATATGATTTCTGGCATATGACCGTGGCGGCTGGCTCGGATGTAGTCCAATCTGGACGTCCAATTTTCGATGACTTTTTCCAACATTTGTGGCCGTATATCGGCAATAACACGGCGAATGTTGTCTTCCAAATGGTCAAGCGTTTGTGGCTTATCCGCATAGACCAATGACTTTACATAGCCCCACAGAAAGTAGTCCAGCGGTGTTAAATCACAAGATCTTGGAGGCCAATTCACAGGTCCAAAACGTGAAATTAGGCGGTCACCAAACGTGTCTTTCAATAAATCGATTGTGGCACGAGCTGTGTGACATGTTGCGCCGTCTTGTTGGTATGATTTAATGTAATGCCACAAGATTATCTTTCGAATAAAAAAAAATTCATGTCAATCGAATAATCCATCGTTGTTTTATTGCAATTTAAAGTTCTATACCTCTAAAAAAAAACACCCGTTACTTATAAAATCCTGAAAAGATAAATAAGAGTCTTTGTTAAAAACCCGTCGTTATGAATTTATTACTTTTTACTATTTGCTCGTCGCTTAATTTTTACTATTTATTTATTATTTAAATCTTTTTTTTTTTGAGGCGTGAAAATGAAGGTTCTCAGTATTATGTTGAAGAAATTATTTATCTAAAAGATCGCCTAATATCTGGAAAATCTATAATTGGTCTGAATGCATCTCCTGGGGTGCATATGTGGCTACTGAAACATTTCTTAGGCCTTCTTCCAGCACCTCTATTTACCAAAGACCAGGTTAGACCAAATTATTGGACGAGAATTTCTGCTGAATGCCAAAGTGTATTGGCAATGATCCAATTAAGCAAAAATGCATCATCTAGTCACGTTGAAGAAATGATAGCTTGGTAAGAATTCGTTATTAGATTAAAATTTCTCGCGTTCACTATTTGCTGCCATGAATGCTGTTTTATTCATTATGCATTTTATGCATATTTGGGGTGGGAACTTTTTTACCAGAGAAGGCTGCTTCTCATTTCGGAGATGTAATAATGAGTGCAATTGATATAACATTTTTCACATGTGGCAAATTTAAATGCCACATATCCTGGCAACACTGCAAAACAAAATAAAAATTAACAGGGTCCTTTAATTTGGGTGGAAAAATTACAACGTGAGTGCAATCTGCAGTTAAGGATGCTCCCATCTCACAACTTCAAAATTTTGTTCAATACCTTTTAAAAAAATCTCTGATTTTACCAAGAACGGATGAATAAGATGAAACCTTCAATGCGAAAACAAGATTCCGCTCGTGAATATTATCCGATGTGGAAACATTGGCTTGATTTAAGTGATCGAAAAAGACTCGCACGACACATGAGCATTTGAAACACTCCTATTTTATCAAATGGACAATGCAGGGCTTCACCGTTATTTTTTTCGTTTCGGTTTTCGTTCCGGTTCAATTAAAAAAATATATATCGTTTCGGTTCCGGTTTTCGTTCCGGCAAAAATAACGGTTTTTTTCGGTTTTCGGTTCAGTTCCGAGTGATAAATTTGTAAATGCTTGTATTTGTATTAGAAATTTATTTTCTACTATAATTTAGTAGAACATTTTATTCCAATCATACCAAGGCCGCTACCAGGGGGGATTCTTGGCGTTCACCCCCCACCCCTCCCGAAATAATAGAAGCGCATTTTTTTACTTATCAGTTTAAAAAATAATCTTAAATAAAATGTATTTTATATTCACTCACATAAACATTATCTGAACCGAAATAAACCGATATTTTTTTTTTCGGTTCAGTTCCGGTTTTCGTTCCGACAAAAATAACGGTTTTTTTCGGTTTTCGGTTTTCGGTTCAGTTCCGGTTCGAAGCCCTGGGACTATGTCAAAACAAAAACGCGTTCTTTGCAGAAAACGCTGTTTTTTTTTTCATGTGTCACTTTGTATACCCTTTTCGTAATGCAGAATAGTAATAATATCACGTGAAGTCGCTATCCGATTGGCTGTTGAATGAAATTAACGACGAGAGATCGACGAAATTATCACGTGAACAGTGCGTGATTACTATCTCTTCATTCTGAATAAAATATAGTTAATTTAACATTTTTATTAAAATTTATTATAACAATTACTATTTGCATTGTTAATGGCCCACTTTTGAGTGTTAATTGATATTATCGAAACGTATTGAATTTATTATTGTTTAAGGCTTGCTATGTTAATAATTTTAAAAGATGTATTTTATATAAGGGACCCCCATGGGTCTGCAGATCTCAGTTTTGAAAACGCTGATTTCATTGTTTATCAATTTATTTTTTTTAGTGAATTTGCACAACTGCCACCAAGAAATCTAATATTCGTTCTTGAGCTTTTTGAACTATTTAGATGTTTAGGAACAAAACTTTTCGTGAAAACAGAAATAGATAAAAGATCCTCCATGACAATTGTTAGATATTTTACTCCAGGTCTTTTCAACAGACCATTTCGTCCAGATCTTATTACCAATGTAAGTTAAACTATACTTACTTTTGTGTCATAATTAAATTTGTGTTTTATTTCAGAATGATAAAAAACATTTCCCCTTAATGTTATTTTCAATATTCAGATGGCCATCTATTAAAGAAAAAATCCAAAGCATCATAGCTGGTAAAAAAGCTGAATTTGCTGCTTCGAAATGTTATTATCTTCCAGAAACAAAACATGAGGATGACCTTGATAATCCATTGAGTGATATCCAAGAGGAAATACACTCTCCTTGTACTACAAAACTTGATACTCATTCAAATGATAATTTTTCATTGATACAATTCAGACGAAATTTGTGTGATGATGAGACAATATATTTGGTTGATAACTTTACTCAGACGTCTAATGAAACAGATACAAATGAAGATAATACTAGATCATTACCTTATCAAACAGCTGAAAGAACAATACATCTATCTGAAACAACAAAATATAGACAAGAAGCCAAAAGAATACTAGTCGAAGAACAAGAAATCACTAATGCATTTGTTAGAAATGAAAAATTAAATAAACCAGATTATGAATCTGATACTCAAAGAGCAAGCGATTCAAAATATATTGATAAACATGTTACCAAGGCATTCATATATAATGAAAGATCAGACAAACCAATCTACGATTCTGATTCTCAAGCTATTGAGTTAAATTATGATTCTGATAAACAAATCTCTAAAGCATTAATACGGAATGAAAAATTAAATGATTCAGAATACAATTCAGATGTTTCACAAAGACGGCATAAAACAAAAGCAGTTGTCCACTATGAACTAAATGAGACTAATAGTCATGAAACCATTCAAAGAGACAGAAGAACTTCAACACCTCGCAAAGATAATGAAGGAATTAAAACATTTGATAACGTATCCACTATTCATTCTGAATCAAAAGACAAGTTAGGAGCAAGATTTTCCAAATTGCAACTAAGTAATTGTGTTTCCGTAGAAGAAAGTATTCAGTCATCTGATAGGAAAGATACACCGTCTGTAAATCCAGATACTGCTTGTAAATTATCAAAAACTAATCTGAATGACAAGAAAGTTATTGAATCCCAACAATTTGATGCAGTTGATATGAATATTTCAAAAGATTCTGATAAAAAAAGTGAAAAATTATCAAATATAAAGAAGAAAAAATCAGGTAAGATAAGCACGAAGGTTACAAGAATTAGAAGAATTCATGGAAAAGATTCACAAATCATTATTGTTAACATCAACCCATGTGAATGTAAAAAGGAGATAAGAAGAACAACAGAAAAGGATGAAGATGTTCTCGATGGCAATGAGGAAGTAGATGGAAACGAAAAAAACAATTTTGAATCTCCAGAAAAATCATCAAAGGTACAGAAATTTTTACCAAATTTTTTTAATAAAAATATTAATTCAAATTTTGGAAATAGCATTGGATGGAATACCGCAACAGAAAATAATTTCGATTCTTTTGACTTTGAAGAAAATTCTCCATTAGAAAAATCAACTTATGCCCCAACCAATCCATTTAATGAGACCACATTACCATTAGAATTACCTCAAAAAGTTCATTATGGATGGACTTCAAACAATAAATCTTCTGAAAGTCCAAAATCAGATATTAGAGAACGTATGGCTAAAATTGGATGGACATACGATAAATCTAATGAAAGTTCTCCAAGAAATTTTGAAAATGAAAATCCACAATGTTCACAGTGTCATGATGCATTTAAAGTTACAAAAAAGAAGTCTTTCGTTGAAAATTTAAAGAAATTTAGTATTAATGTGTTTCGGGGTATATCACCGAATTTTTTAAAAAAGTCCACAAGCGCTGAAAATTTGATTTCTAATATTAAATATAAAAAATTAACCAAAAGAAGAGCTAATAGTATATAAGTTTATTATATTGTAATTAATTTTGAATAAAAACGATTTTTTATTTTGAATATATAATGTTTACAGATTATTATTAAATCCTCTATTAAAACAACAGATCAAGGATGTCGGGGAGAGGTCAGGCCTGTGGTATGATCTGTCAGTTGCCCTACGCGACGACAGGGTACTCATGGACAGGCTGATACTCTTCCTGACGCAAATGCGAACTGGGACTTAAATTTTTACCGAGAGATTACCGACCTGACTAGCCATTAGTATACAGGGTGTTCAGTCTAAGTGTGCCACCATTATCTCGAGAACTATAAGAGCTTCGAGGTCGGTTAAATAAGCAAAGAAATACCATTTTGCAAGTCTATTACAAAACTATTAACAAAATTTTTTTATGATTAGTGGTTCTCCAAATATGGAACCCAACTTTCTTATTTTAAATGAGAACAGAATCATCTCGCGAGAATTTGGACTTTTCCTCCTATTAATTTTTCCTCCATTTTTCTTAGGAAAAGTAAAAAAATTTATGTGAAGTGTGAATTTTCACACATTTTAGAGTTTCGCAGGTATTTAGTAACTGAATGATGATTATTTGGGGTGCCAAAACAATGTTAAAATATTTTTTTGTGAATTTTAATTCGAATGCCTAATACCATTATTTAAGTTTCTAAATATGTGCAGTATTTTTTTTATATAGCAAAGTTCATTAAGATTTTGAAAATTGCGCCTATGGCTTCCATTAGTTGCTTAAATCATAAGCCCCGCCCTCTGATTTCGTATATATTCAAACATAGAATTAATTTATAATTTCAACACTTCCCACTGGTTATTAAATTTTCGCTTTTAAAAATTAAATGCAACATTTACCAAAATATAACTAGAATTTTGACAAAATAATTTAAACAAAATAAAAATGCAAAAAAAAAACTAAAATTAAAATTGACAGGAATCGAACTCTAGTTTGCAAATTACGAAGCGACGACACAACGCACTACGCTACGAGCGCTTACTTATCTACTGTGTTACAGTGTGTATACTACTGTGTTACTTATCTACAGCGAATTAAATATTTAACATATTTTAGTTAAAAACACAAAACACGCGTTATTTTCCGAAAACATAATCTGATCAAAAATTCCTGTTGTAATATTCCGGTTCACACCAATGTACATTACTTAGAGTTTTTTCAGATATTTAGTTTAAACCATCTGGGCTACAGGGTGTGGGACAAAAATTTTATTGCACAATTTTGGCAAAAATCGCGTCAAAATAATTTATTTTGCAAATAGAAAATATGATCGTTAATCCACGTATTAAGGGTTTTCATTTGATACCCTAATCAGAATTTAAGAAAAAAAATTTTTTTTCGATGAGCACATATTTCTTTATATTTTTAGGGTGATATGTTTTTTAGATGTTTTAGTATTTTTCCAATGTGCGGGTCAAAGAGTTGAATAAGCATGCCAAATTTCAACTGTCTAGCTTTAGCCGTTTGGCTACAATTTTTACCGAACAGACAGACAGACGACAAAATGACGGTATAAGGGTTTTTTAGTCATACCTACAAAACCCTAAAAATGGATGATTACTCCCATCGAGAGGCATCCATCCCTCGGGCTGTATTAGGTCGCTCTCCGGGCGTAATCATCTTAGTAACACGATTGGTACATAAATAGCTATTTCAAAATACTCAGTTTTAAGTGTTCGTTCATAATTTGTTATTTTCTATGAATCATACTACAATACCCGGTTATGCGACTACTTATATTTTACTAGGATTTTTAATTGCCTTTTTCCCTAATTAAAAATAATTATAATTAAATTGTCATAATTCTCAAAATTTAGTTTTTTGTAATAATAATATTTAATGTACATAATTTTAGTTAGGCATATGTAAAATTAGAAGTTTTTTATATGAACTTGAATTAATTAGGACGGCAATAAAGATTTTATATATAAATGTGAATACTCTGTTAAATGAACAGACAGTTAAATAAGTTCATCGGGGGCTGTAGAAACATTTAATAAGGCTACTCATTGAAGCGAAAGATATATTGTTGATATTGTTAACTTACTTGTATTGCGACAATGCGGGGAACAGGCAGTAAAAAGTTTGACTGTCAATAAAGTGGAGAAAAAAATAACACAATATTTTAAATGTGGAGTTGGTTGTGTCCGTAAATGTGTATTTGTGGATAAAGGTTGTACGGGTTGTGAACATAAATAATGCTAGAACTAGATCTAGCTGACCAGTTATAATTTATTGTAATCATCAGAGCTACACAAAATATAAAGTACAAGAAGTGGTTGTATAATGTTAAAAACATAACTGATCTAAAAGAGTACGGTCATTTTTTCCACTTATTACCGACCGTCAACATATATAAGGGAGGTATTGTGACCATACCGATTTTGACATTTCGAGATTTCGATGCATCTCCACGAATTGAGATCCCTACATAGCGTTTTGACTATTTTTAGAATGATGTCTGTCGGTCTGTCTGTCCGTCTGTCTGTGTACACGTGCAGAGCAAATTCGGCTAAAAGGATTTTTATGAAACTGCATATTTAAGCTTTTGACATCAATGACACGAGTTGATCAACTTTTGGTAAAAATCGATTGACTAGAAATGGGAGTTTACTCGAGTCGATTTTAAGATTTTTGCGAATATTTAGCAACAGAAAAATATTTAGAAAAAATTTATTGGACAAAAGTTGCTATAAATGCAATAACGAATAACTTTTATTTGAGACTTTTTTTTTTTTTTTTTTTTAATTTTTGGCCTTTGCTACTGTGGCAATTAGCCAGGATAATTTTTATTTTGAGAAAATTTCCATGCCTGAACGGGATTCGAACCCGAGACCTTCGCAACGCAGAGCACATGTGTTACCACTACGCTACGCCGGTCGGCTATTTGAGACGTTCTCAATTTTTTCATACTTATATGTAACGTTTCCATGGTCATGATAAATAATATCTCTGTTAGAAAATATAAGGCCAAGTTATTTCTACTCTGCTGCCAGAATGTATTTTATACAAGTACTTTATGATGGCAGTCGGTCATGTGGTGGCCACAGCTGATTTTTTTTATTTATTCATAATGACCGTACGCTTTTAGATCAGGTATGTTTTTTAACACTGTATAACCACTTTTTGTACTTCATATTCTATATTTTGTGGAGCTCTTATGAAGAAATAAATTATTTCTAAGCAAAAGTCTATTCCAAACGATTAGGCGGAACTAGATTTACAAATCTAGTCATTTTTACAGATTGATTGAAGCTTTTGATCATATTGTTCAGGAAAAGCCAACTTCAATATATAAAAAAATAGCTAATTACAACTTACAAAAATGAAAATTCCAGTTAGTTCCGCCTAATCGTTTGGAATAGACTGTAGTCGGATATATTAGTTGCTTTATTTATGTCGACAACCCATATAACTTTTTTCCTCAATATTTTAAAGTACTATAAACCTGAAATAATATTAATTAAACTAAAATAAACTTGTATTTCTAAAATTTGATTTTATGACTACCCCTGGTTTCTATTAGTTCACATAACTGAGTATAGTTAAGTTATTTTTTGAGTATGATCAGAGCCGTAGCAACGCCCTGGTATCGAGCCAACTGCTAGGGGCGCGAAGCCTGAGGGGCACCATCTTGTATCCGCCTTGATATATAAAAACAACTTACGGTACATGCAGTGGTGGCATTATTGAAACCTTAGGGAACCGGTTGTTAGAAATATTAAAAATAAATGAATTACTCTGACTTCAGTTTTGAATCGTGCGCCGTGCCCTGCAGTGTTGCAAATGTAATATTTATCTTATAGGTTATTAATAATACGCTCTTAAAATGTTTTCCTCATATTTAATAAATGGAAGTAAGTGATTTGTTTTCACTCTTAAAAATACAGAATAGGTTCCTAGATATCACATGACTTTATAGAACCGCTTCCTGAAAATTTAGGATGCCATCACTGGATACATATATTGTCACAATCAGACGGTATTAAAATTACAAACATTGAAATGAAAATTGATAAAAAGGGCGCAATTTTAGGTTAAATTAATTTACGTCTACAATAAGTATTACAATAATACTGACACATAATAAGTGTCTACATTAAGTATTTCATGAGAGGATAAATCTGACGCTCGATTGACACATGTGCGCATGCTTCAAAATGACGGAGATTAAAATAATAATATTCTGATTTATTGCAAATGTGTTTAAGATTATCATTAATACATCAATAATATAATAAGACAATAATAATCATCAATTTATTATTTATTTAATAGAACAGCACATAGCTAATGAACAATAATACAAAACAAGAAAAAAAAAAAAACAAATATCACAGTGTTGTCGATAATCATAAAATTATTCTTAAGCAACAAATAATTCATTCTTAAGTTATAATTTGCTTAAATAAAAACAAAGGAGATAAAATGAATGAAATTACACGTACATATGTGCGTGTAACTGCTCACACAGTTAAGACAAAAAAAATGTTGCTTCTGTATTTTTTCAATAATATTTTCTTACTCTTGTGTTGTCTTTTTTTTTTTAAATATGCAACTTCTTTACTTTTTTCCTGGTACTAAATAGAGAAATTTGTTTATTAATTTTTTTATTACTTGGTTCAAATTTTCTCGTATCTAGTTGGCGTTTCAGTTTTTTCTTTTCCTTATTAATTTTCATCAAGTTTTAATTTTTCTTTAAGTGGTCATTCACTTCTGTTAAAGTTTCCGTATCATTATTTTCCTTCAATTTTAAATGATCATCTTGTATTTCTTTCAACATTGCATTTACTTTTAAATATGTATCATTTGGTGTGTTGTTATTTTTCTTTAATGTTTGTAGATGTGTCCTATTTTCTTTATTGCATATTTCTTCAACTAGTTCATGAAACTTCAAAGAATCTCCTTATTTTAAATGAACAAAATAAATATGTTTACATATTGTATGTTTAATGTAATAATCAGGACATTCACAATTGTATGAGTGGACGCAGATGTTACAAAAATTACATATTAATTTACAGCATAAAGATTTAAGTTTAGTGACTTCCCATAGTTCTTTTCCCCAATTACTAGAAATTTATTTAATGCTGTTATGCTTATATCATATTCCAAAGTTAATGCAATTCGGTGCCTTTTAATTATGTTTTCAATGTGAGAATAATTTTATCCCTTAATATTTTTTATTATTCTGTCTGTAATTTTATCTCGAATTAAATTCACAATTGCAAAAATACCTTTATCTAAACGTTGCACTTTTCTTGCTTCTAAATAAAAATACTTTAAAGTTTTGTGAAGTTTTATGTATGGATTCAAGGTGAATATTAGTGTTAATTTTTAAACATTTTCTATAAGTATAAGCCCAAAGATTGGGTTTCTCATAATAATTTGTGAAAAAATATTCACCAAATTTTTTCATGTCATTGTCCGAAAGTAAAAAATCTATTGCTTTTGGTAACATTTCTATAAATTTTGATTCTTCAAGGGTTATTTGTAAAGTTTTTACAAATTCGTCGATTACCATTAAAGTTTTATATTATGAATATTTTTTAATTGATAAATATATTGTTTTGAAAATATTTTATTGCAAATTAGGCACATAACACTTATTTTCAATGTATTTAAAAATACGTGCGCTGCATATAAGTACATGTAAACACAACAGTGGTAAACACATAACCTTATTTTAAAATCCTTGTTTCCCGCTACACTGGAACGCATGCGTATACGTGTCAATCGAGCGTCAGATTTATCCTCTCATAGTATTTCGCAAGGGCGCTATTTTAAATTTTGCCAAGGGCGCCAAAAACATTGCTACGGCTCTGAGTATGATACAAATTAATTTCAATACTTGTGATGTGCAAATATCTCGCGTGTTATCTCTTACATAATAAACAAAAAAAAAACAAAATAATTTGTAGTAAATAATTGATAAAAAAAGCTGCTATGTTATTATAAATTTACTAATCAAAATCTGTATCTGAAGGACGTTCTTATCTAGTGCTAATATATAGCTTTAAATATAAGCTGAAAATTTTCATTCAACTTATAATTTATCCATAGATCGGATTGATCACAGCTTCAGTAGCAGTTACGATGTTGGTTGTGTTAGGTTTGTGTGTTGTGGTATTAGGACTGGTGTATTATTGGATAGTAAGTCCATATGGATACTGGAAGAAAAAAGGTGTTCCAGGACCTGAACCCAGTTTTTTTGTGGGTAATATGGGAAGTACAGTGATGATGAAAACGAATCCACCACTTTTATACAAGGAAATGTATGAGTAAGTACACAAAAATAGTATTTTACTTAACAAGAATATATTGGAGGCTATATTGAACGAGGATGAAGTTTACCACTAGAGTAAAATATAGCCATTATATAAAATATAGCCATTAAATACAATATTTTGTCTACAACTATTTAGTTTTATCATTAGAAAAATAGTTAATTTAATTTAAAAACAAACCGGTTGCCATTATATAGTGGTCAGCGTGTCTGTCTCCTAACCAGGGTGGCTCGGGATCGAATCCCGGTAATGGCATGGTTGTTTGTATTTGTTTGTAAAATTACAAATGTATCCCAAATAAAAATAAATAAAGCCTAGCTGGTTAATGGCCGTCACAAAAAAAAAAAAGAAATTCTGAGCGTTAAACTTCAGAATCTACATCATCAAGATGGCTACCGAACTATCAGCTGATTGTAACGTACTGATGCTTAAAATATTATTATTATATTTTTTTTATTTCTCGTTTTTGATCTTTGCTCCTAAGGCAATTAGTCAGGACAATTCTAATTTTTCGTGTTGAAAATTTCATGCCTGAACAGGATTCAAACCCGAGACCTTAGCAATGCAGGGCACGTGTGTTACCACTATGCTACGCCGGTCGGCAATATTATTATTTATTGTTTTTTTTTTATCTAACTTAAAAATAATATTCTAGTTATAAATATGGGCTGCCCACACTCAAATAGCCATCATTGCTGAGCCCCAAACATTTTAACTAACTTACTGAATAAAAAGTTAAATTTATTTATGATTTTAGCAAAAAAATATAACTTTAACATTTTTAAATTTCCGCCATTGTACCATCCTGCCGTCAGTGGATGTTCTGCTTATTAATATTCCACGTACATGTATTATCTCATTCTCGAGTGCATGAACATTCATGCATTCAGACTATATCTTGCTAATAGTGTCAAACATATTGTTTGATTTTTATATCTATTTATATTTTGATTATCTGTTTTAAAAATTAATGAAAATGAAAAAATAATACCCATCATCGGCGCGCATACTAGTCTAAAGCCTGGTTTATAATAGCTACATAACATAACGCATGGCATATAACATAGCATGTCTCCACAGCACAACACACAAGCCATAACTACGGTGTTTATAATAGAACCGGTGTACCGCATTAGTACATTAGTCGGAACGCGGAGCTCATCTTGATTTGTCATGCAATATTGGATTATTTTCCATTAATTCAACCAACCTCGCTTTTTTTTCCTATTTTTAATGAGTTGTATACACAATAATAACCAAAAAAATATACAAAAACAAGACAATTGTCAAGCACGGCGCATGCTCGCCACTCTGCGATGTATTGGCTACGCATAGCCTCCACAAACATGAATGTTCAACTTGGTGATTTTTTACGTTAAGGAGCTGTGTCTATGTTGTGCGGTTGTATTATAAACAGGAAAACGATAGTATTAAGATTCAACTTCTTTAAGTTATGGAGCCATTCTGTACATATGCTATGCGTTACGTTATGTGTCTATTATAAACCAGGCTTAAGACACTTCCTGTGGCCAGCTACGGCACTAAAATACTCCTACTACTCGAATACGAGTGATAGCTGATGATTAGAGTGCGGTTAATTTAGGTCATAATACGTTTTAATCATTCTTAATTGAAAAATCCCATTGAACTTTTAAATTTAATAGGATTAAAACGTATTAAACCTAGATTGGCCGCTCTCTTCTGATGATGTATTCAGGATAATATTTTTGATAATTGTGATAATTATTTAACTATAATTGCCATCAATTTTATTAAATGTTAAATGTTATTTATCTAATTACATAATTAGCACATATTTTTTTGTTTATAAAAGTTATTAAAGTTAATTAGTGTACATATTTTCGTGAATTGTTTAATTTAAAACACGCATCATGAGTGAAACCGGAGATAAACTGCTACAACACTAAAAATAAACTTAATAAATTTTCAGAAAATTAACAACAATATTATATAATCATTTAAGTAGTTTTTATTGTCATTGAAAAAAAATTGACAGTTGACAATAATGCAATATGAACATTAAGCTGAACTAACAATCAAATTCTATACTTTAGAACATGTTATTTTTTATAAATTTGTTTTTAATTACCTAATTAGTATTTAAACTATAATGCATATATTTTTATAGTACAGAACTGAATCTAACGACTATATTTGTATTAGAACTGTATTTTTAAGTATTGTTAAATTGCATAGTGTAATTAAGGCTAGTATATTTAAAGAGAAACAAAAGTTTTTTTTTTTTTTTTTTAAATTTTAGTATTTGTCATAATGGTCTAAATCGTAAAGGGCTAATAGAGAAGTTAAATGACGCCACAGAAAACCTTTGATGATATATTTTGATATGATATAGGGATCGAAACAAGTGTTAACAAGTGGATAATTACTATCCTTTATAAAGGTGTCCAAACTTGACCTTCCGATTTAAATTGGCCGCCATTTATACCTATCTTCATTGAATGTTGTACTATAGTGACAGGAGTCAAGTAAAAACTTTGCGATTAGTTGCGGCTTGGTTATTATGAAACGATATTCCATTGAAAAACGCATATTTGCTGTAAAAACTTATTACCTCTCAGATCTACACCCACCCACAACCTCCTAGTAGAATGTGCAGAAATGCCTTTACACCACAGAAGAAGTCTGCTGAGCGACAAATTCTTTTATAAAAGAGCTCACCTGCAAAACAACATTCTCTATCAAAAACTAGCTAACATTTTACCAGAATGTCTAACTAACTCCTACTGGATAAACAAAACCTTACCATTGCTAATCGACAGTTTCATTAAATATACAGAAAACTTTAAACTAGAAAATATACCAAAACTTAGCTGTTTTCTTTACCCTTACTCTCTCTCAATTAAGAATAATTACATACACCCGTTTTACAATTACCCCAATAAAAAAGAAACTTCACCTACAACTAACTTCATACAATCAATTGATAAATATTTTCCAACTCAAATGTAATCTTCACAGATGGATCAAAAACCAGAGTTGGCACAGGCCTAGCAATATACGACCCCACCCTCAAACATTCAGAAATATATAAAGTAGAAAATTTTGTATCTATATATCACGCAGAATTGCTTGCAATAAGCAAAGCTGTCGATTATATTAATAATGTAACATTACCAAACAATAAAATAGTAATTGCCTGTGATAATCAAAGCAACTTAATAAAATTAAAATCTCCCGGTATGGCCAATAACCACCCCCTGATATATAGAATTCTAAACAAAATTCAACAAATAAAAGTTGAAAAAAATATATATATATCAACATAGTTTGGATAAAAGGGCACAGTGGAATAGAATACAATACAATAGTAGATCAACATGCAAAACAAGCCACTATTTCTGGACAATTTTTAGAAACTCACATTACACAAGAGGAATATATGACAAAAGAAAAAAATAATGCATACCAAATATGGAAACATAACTTCGACAATATATCCCAAAACAAAGGCTCTTTCTATTTCAAAATTCATAATATAATTGACAAAAAACCTTGGTTTACTAAACACAACCTATCGCGAAATGCTATAGTAAAAATTTGTAGAATGAGATTAAATCACACTAGCTGCCCATCACACCTTAAAAAATTTAACATAATATCATCAGATCAATGCAATTTTTGTACAGATATAGCAGATGTTAATCATCTAATCTTAGGTTGTCAAAACGCTCAAAAAGAACAACAAAAACTAATCGCATCTCTAATACGATTTGGATTACAAATCCCGCTTGACATAGCCACCATACTACACGCGGCCAAAAATAACCATAACATCTACTCATTACTGTCGGAATACATCTTAAAGGCAAACATCTAAAGTATAAATAAGAAGAAAACGTACAAGCAAACCAGGTTCTAGCTTCAAGCTAAATTCAGTTTTTCAATCGCCTCATTAATAACAATCTCATTACTCTATTGTTATCCCTCCCGTTGGCATAATGCACTAAGTCCAATATCCATCGTGATGTGCCCCTCTACAACCTCCTTATCCTCTACAAATCCTCATCACTCCTTTCATATCTCATCAATCTAGGATTTATTATTATAATGTTCAGAAGCTGGCTATATGAATATTTTTCGACAGCCAAACCACTAGTTAAAAAAAAACTTATTACCAAAATGGAGTCTTTTTTTCGGAAGAAATGTTGCATAATTGAACCTCCACCAAAAGATACAGTAGTAGCGATATTTGATGGTGCCTTTTGTTCTCCTTGGCGTCGATACAATCTTCGTTCATTGTTTAGTAGAGCATTCCAAGCTATCTAGATATAGGCTACAAAATAATAAAATTTAAAAAAAAATAACTTTCAATCTGTTAATAATCTTAAAATTTGCCGGTGTGTAGTTTTCTAATAAAACGGTTAAATCATTTTTTTTTTATCAGCCTTTAAAATACAACATTAAGATAGTACCATTTTCTTGTCGGCCAGTATATATATATTTTTTTTATTTCATAATCGATTAATCGATTATTTTTAACCAATTTAATCGAAAATTGATTATAACATTTCGATTAATCAAATGATCAATTAATCGATTATTTAATTTGTATTGACATCTCTATAATAGAGTCATGGGCATCCGCAGAAAGCGGAAAACTGGAGTACACCCTGAACTTGAGGAAAACGTAGGCTAAAATAGATAAAATCACCTGGTAGTCGACACAGAGACCATCAAAAGTTTCAGAGCTGTAAAAACTTATCACCAAAATGGGGAATGTCTTTTTTTTTCGGAAAAATGCTGCACCATTATTTGAAGTCATTGAGAATATTATGGAAAAAATTCAACAGTCTGGGTCAGTAAAAGCTAACCGTGAACATGTTTTCAATCGTCCTGCGCGATCAGGACAAAAAAATGTTGCTACAGTAAGGGCTAGTGTTGCTGCAAACCCGAAAATATCCCAAAACGTTCAGAATAAGTGAAAAAAATCGAGTTTGCATAACATTTTAAAGAAAGATCTTCATTTAAAAGCTTATAAGATACAGTTGATTCAAGAGTTAAAGCCAAACGATCACTTGTCATGTCGTACCTTTGTTAATTGGGTCTTAGAAAAAAGTCGATAAAATTCAATTTTTTTTTCCAAAAAATAATCCTTAACGACGAACCTCATTGTTTTTAAAAAAATTTCATTATTAAGCGCAACATTTGTAAAATAAAATAATAAAATTTTAACATTCAAACATTTTGTGTGTTTTATTATTTAATTTAAATAGGAAGGTCAAATTTGGAATTATAATTTTTTAAATTACAGTACTTACAAGGATCAATTGTATATTGGATACTATAAATTCCGTCGTCCTGGAATTGTCCTTAGAGACATGGAACTAGTTAAGGAAGTATTAGTGAAGGAATTCTCCAGTTTTCATGATAACGACCTACATGTAGATGAAAACATAGATCCATTGTTTGGAAAAAATCCATTCTGCTTAAAAGGAGATAAATGGAAGACCATTAGAACTATGATAACATCCTCCATCACACATGCAAAGGTAAATTAGGATTATAGAACTAAATCCGCATTAGGGATTAAATCTCTTCTTGGGAACTCTCCATTTAAATTGTGTGTTCCATTTAATTGTTTTTTTAATTGTTTAGAATTATTTATTAACGTTTTTGTGTCATTTTAGGTCAGAAGTATGTACAGATTAATAGATCATGTTGGAGAAAACATGGTTAAATATCTAAAATCACAAAAGGACATCAGTAACTCTGAAGGAATTGACGTAAAGAATTTAGCAGAAAAATTTACGACGGATGCTGTCGCCAGTTGTGCTTTTGGATTAGATGGAAAATCTTTTGAAGATCCAAACGCTGAGTTTAAGAAAATGGGTGAAAAATTCTCAACACCAAATTTATTAAATACTTTGAAACATTTTATGCTATTTATAATGCCACAACTTTTAACAATTTTTCGTTTAACGTAAGTAATTTTATACGTATATAGAGTAAGGCCAAATAACGTTAAGTAATAATATTTTATTATAAAAATATATAATTTAAATTTATTACAGAAACAACACAAGTAGTGAAATACTATTGAAATAATAGAGATGGCAAAGATTAATCGAATCATTGAAATAATCGATTAATTTGCTTCATTTAATCGATTAATCATGTGCTATTTTTGGTTTCGATTAATTAATAATTAAATGATTAATTTATTATTAATCCATAACTTTATTTTCAAGAAATTATTTAGTATTGTTGAAACACTGGTCGGTAGATGACTTTGCTCCCTTTGTTTTAATAAAGTCTCTAGATTACTAGGCCTTCAGGAAACTAATTCTCGCCCATCTGGAGAGTTAAGTGGGAAACAGAATGCACCGAGTTCTACGACGCGTTAACGCCGTTCGTACGGCGCTATCTGTCAGGAGAAAGTTAAACCCAAGCTGTCGTACGCAAGTGCACACCGTTCGACCGCCGTTGATACTGAATGTTCGTCAACTTCCAACTTTTGACGCCGTTGAACGTTGACGCAGAACACCTAACCTCAGTTTTTACTGAATAATAAAGTGTTTGTATGTATAAATAACTTGCATACAACATAAATAACATCACACACAAGTCTTCATCATCCATTATACTTTTAATAACAGAAAGCGCACGTATAAACACAGATATAGGTTGCCAAGTGACACTTGACGCCGTTAAAAATTATTGCATTGTGTGCAGGCGAAAATTCTCAACGGCGCTACGCAACGCTGTCGCAAATGACGCCGCACTGACGGCGTAGCGCGCTGTGCATTCTGTTCCAGGCTTTAAACTCAACCGCTAGTCATTGCTGCACAATTAACTGCTATAGTTTGCGTCCAGTCAGTTCAAATGCTCACTAGTTAAACGTAATCTTCCAATTCGATAATTTGCGAGAAAAGCCTAGCAAGTTACAAGTCTTTTGGATACAAGCTCTTGTTTCCTCAGTCGGCTTTGGACAGTTCGTGATGAAACAGCCAAAATTCGATCTTTTTCGAAATGATGTGCGAGAAAAGTTAAGGACCAGACACGCTAGTGTAGAACAATTGGGTAAGACAATAGTCGTTTCGCTCGTGGATCGTGGATGCTGTTCGCTGATGACGCTTTATAGCTTAATAGAGTTTTTAGCTACATCCAAAACACCAGTGATATTTCAATACTGCGGCCATCTTCATATAATGGCGCAGGTCGTACGTCTTCCGGTCACATTTTAATTTTATTGCACTAAAAAAGACTTGTAGGAGTTTAGAAACCTCTAAGATGCGTAACTAATAGCAAAATTTTATTATAACAATGAGTTATTTGTGTTAAAACTTACGTACTTAATATGCGATATTATGTAGTCTTCGTTCAAACGGACATTATTTTTTTTTTACAGCCTGTTTAATTAGCAACAAAATATTTGTTTATGCACACATTGTATTACCTCTCATTACTTATACACACACAGGCAAATTTAAAGGAACAGACATAAAATTCTAATTATTTTCCCTGTAGTGTACATATTAGAGAGATATTGCAAAGTGAAAAAAAGCTGACTTTATTAAAAAAAAAACCTCTAATAAAGTATCCTGTATTAAAATTTTTCATGATGTTTTAAAGAGTGTTATTGCAACGGTGCTCTTGCTTCATACTTTATTTTGACAAATATGCCAAATTGATAGATCGAAATCGTAATGAATATAGAAGTTATCTGCAACTCTTATATGAGTTAACTGCAACAGACTATTTTTTTCCCATACGGCATACTCGCATACGGCACAACCATTCGCAAAAGAGTTTCGTGACACAATTTCTCGGAGAAGAATAACATCGTCCTCGTATTTAAATCGTCAACGTTTTTTATCTTTAGCTTGCATCATTACTCACAAGAAAAATCACCAATTTTTTGTTCGAATTTACTCCGTTGTTAATTTTGAGGTTACATTGACAGAAGACCTGTCAAAATTAAGGTGCTTTAAATAAAAAATGCTTTGCCGTTATTTAAATTAAATATAGGTTGCCTGTATTTTAATAAAAGAAAGAAATTAAGGATATATCAACTGCGCATGCGCACATGTCAAATAAAGGAAAACTTTATTAAAAGATCAGTAGAACAGAGGTTGCAATAATTCTCTATTGTTGATATCTCTCAGGTAATCTTCTAGTACGATGTTCTTTGGAATAATGTTTGGATTGATGTCAGGGGAGCACACTGGCCAACCCACTGTTGTTATACCCACTTGATTTAAAAAGTCTGTGGGCAACGTGTGGGCGCGCATTATCCGGCATTAGGGTGAAATTTTCTCCGATATTTGGGGTGAAAGGTACAATATGGTCTGGATGAATATCTTTGATGTACCTATCTGCAGTTAACGCTCCGCCAACAATCACCACTAACTCTGTGCGAGCTCCCAAACATATTCCACCCCACAACCATAATTGAACCTCCACCAAAAGATACAGTAGTAGCAAAATTTTATGGTGCCTTTTGTTCTCCTTGGCGTCGATACAATCTTCGTTCATTGTTTAGTAGAGCATTCAAAGCTATCTAGATATAGGCTACAAAATAATAAAAAAATAAATAAAAAATTAATAATTTTCAATCTGTTCCTTTAAATTCCGGTATGTGTAGTTTTATAATAAAACGGTTAAATCATATTCTTTATCAACCTTTAAAATACAACATTAAGATAAGTCCCATTTTTTTGTCGGCCAGTATATATGTTTTTTTTTAAATTTCATAATCGATTAATCGATTATTTCCTACCAATTTAATCCGTAGATTAATTAGTTTTTATTGTCATCTTTACAATAGAGTTATGGGCATTCGCAGAAAGCAGCAAACTGGAGTACACCCTGAACTTGAGGAAAGCGTAGTCTAAAATAGATAAAATCACCCGATTGTCGACACAGAGACCCTCAAAAGATTCAGAGCTTCTCGTATGCTACCCCCGAACTAAACACAACTAATACGCTAATAATATGTATTATTATTTATAAATTGGTCCTTAATTTGGATGATTATTGTGATTGTACCGAGAATTTGGTAACACCGGAACAAATATGTACATGACAGCAAGCACTGCTGTATTTAATTCTTAAATGTAATTATTTTAGGTTTATGCCAAGCGACTTACAGAAATACTTTTCTAATATCTTGAAAGAAGCTATTAAATACAGAGAAGAGAATAACATAGTAAGAAATGATTACCTAGATTTGATAATGTCGCTAAAGAAGAAACCCTGCAAATATGGTGAGTTTATAGGTGCTGAATTATTGTTAGCAAATGCTCTTTCTTATATCTCGTATATATTGAGTAGCTATAGGCCGTACATTTTCGAAACAAAACACTGCGCAGAAACGAGTTTTTGACTGAGAACTTACTGCGTCTGCGCGCACGCAAAGTAGTGGCGTGGTGTATTACTTATTATTTTATTAGTCAGCTGTTTGTTTGGTACATTGTTTGTGTTTCGGGACGCCATTGGTAAAATAGCTGAAGTTTGATTTGACGTGTCGATTTGATGACTCATTATGTTGTTTCGAAAATGAACGGCCTTTTTTTTATAATAGTTTATATGAAACACTTTTACAAATACAATAGGCGCTCGATTGAATAAATGTCATAAATAACACAGATCTGCGAAAAAAAATTAATTTCGCTGACGCTTTTGATTTTAAGGGGTGATTTAGGTAGAATAGCGAATCCTGATTTCATATCAAGTTCATTGTAATTTTCAAAAGAAAGTATCATGGATAATATTTTTAGATAAATAAATGAGCAAGGTCAGTTACTATCATATTATCTGTCTCAGTTTGTAATACGGTAACTAACAGGGAAAGTTCATTTTTAGGGTTTTGTAGGTATGACCAAAAAACCCTTATACCGTCATTTTGTCGTCTGTCTGTCGGTCTGTCTGTCTGTCTGTTCGGTAAAAATTGTAGCCAAACGGCTAAACCTAGAGAGTTGAAATTTGGCATGCTTATACAACTCTTTGACCCGCATATAGGAAAAATACTAAAACATATAAAAAACATACCCCCCTAAAAATATAAACAAATACGTGCTCATCGAAAACATAAATATATTTTTTTAATTCTGAGTAGGGTATCAAATAAAAGCCCTTAGTACGTGGATTAACGATCAAATTTTTATTTTTGCAAAATAAATTATTTTGATGCGATTTTTGCCAAAATTGTGCAAAAAAATTTTTGTCCCACACCCTGTAGCCCAGATGGTTTAAACTAAAAATCTAAAAAAATTCTAAGTAATGTATATTGGTGTGAACCGAAATAGTACAACAGGAATTTTTGATCAGATTATGTTTTCGGAAAATAACGCATTTTTTGTGATTTTTGGTTCACAAAGTACAAAAGTTATACCAATGTAAGACAGTCACATGCAAGGCGTGCGATAGCGAAATGGGTTAGAGCACTGGTGTGAAACGAAGGGTTTCGAGTTCGAGTACGGAGTGAATTTTATTTTTTCTGTTTTTTTTTTTTGCATTTTTATTATGTTGAAATTATTTTGTCAAAATTCTAGTTATATTTTGACAAATGATGCATTTAATTTTTAAGAGCGTAAATTTAATAACTTATCTTATTATATGATTAACAGACGATAAATTATTTTAAAAATATCGTTCATTTTTCCGTGATTACTACAAAGTAAAATTTGTCCTACACACTCAGCATACCGCCTTCACTTATTATATACCTGCGAAACCCTGAAATGTGTGAATATTCACACTTCACATCAATTTTTTATGTTGTATATTGACAAAAAATTTACAATATTATCATAGTATTGGTTCACACGGATACGCCAAGGTCTGTTTACACCACAACAGTCACCAAAGTAACCAGATCTAGTTTCGTATTACAAATTGAGACGGATTTTTATTTATATATTTTTTTAATTTATCTCAAAAACAACAATGCCAGGAGGCTTTTTTATTAATCTAATCTTATCATTTATTTGTTTAATTTTTTAATATTGATCCTTTCGGAAACTTTATCCAAAATTTCATTATTTGACACATCAAACAAAATATCTATTTATACGCTTTGAAGTATCTCTGATTAGACATCATAATTTTGACTAAATTAAATAGATCACAGATAAGAAAGCAGATATTTGTAATGTCTGGAATATAAATATATTTTATCAATTTATCATTCAAGCGAAAGCACTAACATAATCCACATGAGAAGGCAAAATAGCTGTATCTAATTTAAGTATATACGTAATTCTTATTAGCATGACATAATGTAAGACCTTCATCCATACCTTAAACTAACAAACTTAGTTTTAATATTAATCCCACGTTGCTTTGCTACATCAATTAGCAAGTCTGCATATTTTATCTCTAAATATATAAAAGGAAACAACTGTGTGTATATTACCTTATAACTCGAGAAGAGATGAACCGTTTTTGAAATAGTTTTCGTATTTATTATTTTGTAAATAAATGGTTGCCATTTTGAAATGGTTAAAACTAAAGTATGATATTTTGACATCCTTGTAAAGCTGATTTAATGTACTTTCAAGAAAAAATAAAAAAATTAATGTACCGATTCCCTATGCTAGATAAAAAGTTAAAACAGTTTCCGTTGAAACCGGAAGTGATGCAGAATTCTTATTATAGTCCTTAAGTGAGCCCTTTTGTCTAGTTTAACTTTTCTCTGAAGAATTTTTTCTATTTCTTAAAATAAAGGAGTTATTCGAGGTGCGGCGTTTCAAACAAACACCCTGTATATACAAAAGGATTTTGAGCAATCATGAAATATTTTGAAATAAGTCGGAAAATTATTACCGCATATTCATCATTTTTTAGGGTTTTGTAGGTATGACCAAAAAACCCTTATGCCGTCATTTTGTCGTCTGTCTGTCTGTCTGTCTGTCTGTCTGTCAGTCTGTCTGTCTGTCTGTCTGTCTGTCTGTCTGTCTGTCTGTCTGTCTGTTCGGTAAAAATTGTAGCCAAACGGCTAAACCTAGAGAGTTGAAATTTGGCATGCTTATACAACTCTTTGACCCGCACATATAAAAAATACTAAAACATCTAAAAAACATATCCCCCTAAAAATATAAACAAATATGTGCTCATCGAAAAAAAAAATATTTTTTTATAATTCTGAGTAGGGTATCAAATGAAAGCCCTTGGTACGTGGATTAACGATCAAATTTTTATTTTTGCAAAATAAATTATTTTGAAGCTATTTTTGCCAAATTTGTGCAAAAAAAATTTTGTCCCACACCTTGTAGCCCAGATGGTTTAAACTAAAAATCTGAAAAAATTCTAAGTAATGTACATTGGTGTGAACCAGAGTAGTACAACAGGAATTTTTGATAAGATTACGTTTTTGGAAAAAAACGCATTTTTTGTGATTTTTTGCTAATAATGTACACAAGTTATAGCTTTGTAACACGCTACAATGGAACCTGTATGCTGGTGTAGTGGTTTTGACACTGGCGTTTCACCCAAGTAACTCGATCCGAAGGGATCGAACCCTGCGAGAAGAGACAATATTATTTTTTGTTTTTTTTTTTTAATTTTTATATTTTTTTAATTATTTTTTCAAAATTCTAGTTACATTTTGGCAAATGCTGCATTTAATTTTTAAAAGCGTAAATTTAATAACCAGTGGGAATTGTTTAAATTATAATTTAATTCTGTTTCAATGTACTCGAAATCAGAGGGGCGGAACTTATAACAACCAATGGAAGCCATAGGCGTAATTTTTAAAATTCTTAATGAACCTTGCTATTAAAAAAAAAAAAAAAAAATACTGCACATATTTAGAAACCTAAATAATGGTATTAGGCGTTCGAATTAAAATTAACAAAAAAATATTTTTATATAAAATTTGTTTTGGCATCCCAAATAATCATCATTCCCTTACTAAATACCTGCAAAACCCTGAAATGTGTGAAAATTTACACTTCACATCAATTTTTTTTAAATATGTATTTTCCATTTTAGGCTTTAATGATATAGATGTTATAGCTCAATGTATGACTTTTTATATCGATGGATTCGAAACAAGTTCTATAGCCATTAGTTTTGCATTATATGAAGTTGCCAACTGTCCAGAAGTTCAAGAAAAACTTCGTCAGGAAATAGAAGAAGTTCTAGATAAACATAATGGAGAACTAACTTACGATGTTCTTTTAGAAATGACTTACTTGGACCAAGTAGTAGCAGGTATTTCTTTGGTTATATTTACTTATTTTCTTTAGGAATTCAACAGAATTATATTGAAGAAGAAACCTTCGCATTTATTGGCTGCGTAGAATAATAAACGCAGAACTGGCCAAACATACATTAATTTACAAATATAAAGAAGAAAGTATGATTCATTAAAGCGCACTCTTTGCAGACCTCCTAGCAAGGTGTATTGCCATGCATTAGAAGACAACAGACAGGGCATTAGGAGAAGATGACGACCCAAGAACAGCTGGCAGCACTCAATTCAGTCTGAGATAAATGCATATTCTCAAAAACAAGATAAAGAACTCTACATTAACATTACTGGCTTGTAGTTAATTTTATTGACAGCGTATGCTCTGTTTAGAGGTAGTCCAAAACAGTGCTGGATTTAGCTGTAGGCCAAGTAAGCTCGGCCCTAAAGCCCCTCGATTTTGGGCCCCGAAGAAGCTTGGATTTTCTTTTTTCTGCTTGATTATTCATCACCTTGACTCGATCTCCCTTTTTTACTCATCACCTTTGATTCTACTTCCTTCTTTTTCTGAATCAATTTGATTTGAGTTTCATAATTTTTGCTCTACACTTCGATTCAACTATACTCTATTTTTTTAAAGAACGAAGTAGATGGTGCTGCGAGCGCGACCGGTTTCACACTGTATCAAATTAAAGTTTATAATTTAAAATTAAATACATTTTGCGGTAAATTCAAATTTGACGTTTCAAAATTAATGTTTTTAAAAAAGTTATAATTTAAATGCATAAAATTGTTATCATTCTTAATTTCTAAATAAATTGTAAAATATAGATAAATGAACAGTTCAATAATAATTCAAATTAATTAAAAATAAGTTCAATAATTTTATTTTCTTATTTTCAAATAATTTAAAATTTAATTAAAATATATTATTTATACAAACCTGTCACATATAAAAAATAATATAACAAAAATAATATTGTAAATAATATTGTAAATCAGTCCGAATCATCAATGGATTCTTCTTCACTTCAAGTTTATATGCAATCGACAGTATAACACAACACAAATTATTAATATGGCGCTCGTTGACAGCAAATAATATGACAGTTGACAGCAAAACAACTGTTGTGTTTGGTACCAGAGGCGTATGTACATTAATTCATTTTCAGATGACTTCATTTTAAAATATTTCCCTTAATAAATTAATTCTAAATTAATTACAAATCTATTTATTCACTGGCTTTTATATTCTAACATTATTTAAACATATACCTCCGTTTTACTTATTAGAAATAATAGGTAGTAATATATTCACTGTAAACTTAGTTTGTACGCCTATGTTTACAAATTTGGGTTAAAATAAATAGAGACAATAAAAATAAGTTGAGACAGAAATCTATTTTTCTACAGTGTAAACTTTTCCACGTTCTTACCCAATTAAAAACAAGATCGAAATAGCTCCTATCTTGCCCATACTCAATTCTTTAAAAATATGAAGTATAGGAGCTAATTCTATCCATTAAAAACCTTAATCCGTCACTGCAAATAAGACGATGATCCCTTTTAGAAATGGCCATTCTAATATCGTCTCCCATGTTTTTCGAGAGCGTTTAATTTTCTGAATACTAATATTTTTGTTTTAGAAAGTTTACGGTTAAGATCGCCACTATTTTTCATGGTAAGGCTTTGTACTAAACCCTACGAATTCCCACCACCAAAGGGCGAAGGTACTGGACCTCCTGTTAACATTGAAGTTGGCACACCAATTGTTATTCCATCTCTAGCCATTCATTATGATCCAAACATTTATCCAGATCCAGAAAAATTTGATCCTGATAGATTCACAGAAGAAAATAAGGCTACAAGACCTAAATATTCTTATTTGCCTTTTGGTGAAGGGCCCAGAATTTGCTTAGGTAAGTAGAAAAAAACTAAACTTTTTCGACCAAATTAGAAGTTCCAGTACTTCAACTCAAATAAAATATAATTTAGTGTCGACAAATTAACTTTGTGAAATTGTTGTATATTTAACAATGGTTGAAATAAAAGTCATTGTAAATTTTCACTATTTTCCATTGAAAATGACGAAAGCCGAAACTAGTGAGTAGTTAACTAATAAAAATAGTGAAAATTTACAATGTTTTTTATTTCAAACATAAAATCTAAACGACATCAAGTGCTTTAAAATTTCTTTACTTTATAACGATTTTTTCCAAAAATGTACAAAAAAAATGTTCTGCACCCTTTAACCTAAAGTGTTTAAACTGAAAAAAATTACATTAATGTACATTGATCTGAACCGAAATCGTTCGATATAAATTTTTGATCAGTTGTGTTTTTTAGAAAATATTGCAGTTTTTGTGTTTTTTACAAAATTAATTATTTTTCTGTATTTATGGCTAAGGTAGTGAATGTCTTCTTTTGAAATTGAAAATATAATTTAAAAAAATTAATGCCGAGTTTAACTGCGGGCTAAACTACAGTATGTAATGCAAGTTATATAATTCATAGCATTCATGTATGTAAGCTCCGCTAATTATTGATCCAACCTATTGTTTGAATTATTTTAGTTTTTTGTTTTTAGCAAAAAATAGCTGTGATTTTTTAATTTAAATTTTACCGTGAATAAATTTTCGCATATTATTTAAATTTAGTTTTAAAAAATTAAATAAAATCTCTTAGTACTCAAATAACGAATAAAACTGTTGATTTTGATGTGATTATAGAAAAAATATCCTAGAAATCCAACATTCTGTTGGCTTCTTACATTTATTAAATACCTACAAACCCTGAAATTTGTAAAAATTCATACTTCACATAAAATATTGTTTTTTTTTTACATTGTTTTGTTTACTTTGTAATCGTTTGTTTTTGGCTGCAAAGCTATTTTGTTCTGCACAAAATTACAGTTTTTTATTTTTTGTTTTAATATTAATTCTTTTTTTAGGATTCAAATTTGGTCTTGCCCAAACCAAAGCTGTCCTGGTCCACATTTTGAGAAATTACAAAATCTCAGTTGGTTCCAAAACTCAACAGCCATTGAAATTAGATCCTTGCTACTTTTTTACAACGCCAGTTGGTGGATTATGGCTCAAGTTTGAAGAACTGAAAAAAACTAAATAATATGTAATATTTATGTAACATTTAATCTAATAATATAGAAGAAAACATTTTAAATTTAAATAGGTGTTATAATTCATTTGAATTGTTTAATTATATTTTTAATAAATAAATTTAAATATTTATTTAGTGTTTTTAACAAATAATTCCTTTATTTTCTCCTTTGAACAAAAAGCTTTAAACGTCACAGTTTCCACAAGTTCCTCATACAAAACTAATAATCTGAAATAAAATTAGTACAATCTATGCCACAATTTTTACAACGAATTTTTATATTATTTATAGGGACCTTTCAATATTAATTACACTACTGAAATAAAGTCTTCTTTTATAATCTGTCTCAATTTGTAATACGAAACTAGATATGGTTACTTTGGTGACTGTTGTAGTGTAAACAGACTTCGGCGTATCCGTGTGAACCAATACTATGACAATATTGTAAATGTATTGTCAATATACAACATAAAAAATGAACTGTTACTGTTAGTTCCGTATTACAAAATGAGACAGATAATATAAGCTGTTCACTTTTGTAAGAACAAACGAAGAGGAAATTTTGTTTTCAACAGTTTGCACCTTTGAAACTGTATGTCATGTTGGTATTAGTAGAAAAATAATTTGAAAAGTCAGATTATAAATATGTCATTTAAAAAATATCATTTGTCATATTTCATTTTGAATAGTGATATCTTAAATATTTTGTAAATATAATACTAACCTAAAATAATACAAACATAACCCAAAACTGTAAGGCCTTTTTTTACAATATAACCAAGTTTCTAAAAGTCAGTAATACACTATAAAAATCACCAAAATAACCAGATCTAGTTTGTCCTTACAAAAGTGAACAATTTATATGAATATATCCAGAGACAGTGACCGAATTTTTTTTTTAAAAAACTGAATTTAAAATCTCCTTTAAAATTGCATTTAACTAGTTTTAAATCAGCTAAAATCAGCTTAAAAAATTGCCCCCCCCCCAATTGTTTGGAGAAAATGTATTTTAGAAGTGAGGACCTTTTTTTTAGGGCATCACTTGTATTTGCCCCTTTCAAATTTTGCTCAAAAAATTTCATAGATCATAAAGTGTTGCTCCAAATAAGTTACCCACCAGCCGCTACTGAATATATCCACGTCACTGTATATAAAATTTGGCACCGGAATTTACCAATTATCTGTCAAATATAATTGTTGTTATGCATTAAAAAACAGTATGTTTGTAAAATGCTAAATATAAAATAATAATAATCACTATTACACATTAATATATCATCAAGGTCATAGTTATCTCTCATTATCTTTGAAAAAAACTCCATTTAAACCCACCTCTTGAATGAGTAATAAATTAAAACTAGTGTAATATGACATTAACCACTGTATTATCTATAACTCCGTCGTTAACGCACATTATATAACAGTGCTTAATTTAACTCATCTCGTTTTATGTAAATATATATTAGTTAAACAATATTAGACCTTGATCTTGATGCTATGTGTACAAGAAATGTTTAGTTCGGACATTCATATTTGATTGGTTGGTGAGATCATTGGTTTGTGTCATTTTTGTATTAGTTCAAGATGTGGTTTTACATTATATTAAGTATTATCGTAACTGTTGTGTTCCATTGGGTTGTTATTAGCCCATATGGGTATTGGAAGAGGAAGGGTATTCCTGGGCCTGATCCCACAATTCTTGTGGGTAATTTGGGACCTTCTTTGAGATTTATTAAGAGCCCAGGATATATCTACAAGGAATTATATGAGTAAGTACTGATATTATTTAAATATTTTTACATATTATTATATATTTGATTCAACAATTATATTTCAAGAAAAAGGATTGTATTGTGTTTCCGGTTCTAACCAGTGGTGGGATTACGATCAATAGAATTCTATTCTATCATTGCCAATAACGTAATTTTATTGACGGTTGCCGAGTAACTATTGTTTTTAGGGTTTTGTAGGCAGAGCCGCAATAAGGAAAACTTGCCGCTAGGGGCAAAACCGTGTTTTGGCGCCCTTGCAAAAATAAGGTTCTCACCTCCCAAAATCTAAATGCGAGCAAAAAAAAGGTCTTCACCTCCCAAAATCCAAGTGATGAGCAAAAAAACAAAACAGGTCTTCACCTCCCAAAATCCAAGTATTGAGCAAAAAAAAAGGTCCTCACCTTCGCAATGTGGCGCCCCTTAGTCAAGCTCGTCAGCGCCCTTTTCCTTAGTGCGCTAGGGGCTTCGCCCCCTCCGCCCTCCCCCCCTTTACTGCGGCTCTGTTTGTAGGTATGACCAAAAAATCCTTATACTGTCATTTGGTCGTCTGTCTGTCTGTCTGTCTGTTCGGTAAAAAATGTAACCAAATTGTAACTAGAGAGTTGAAATTTAGCATGATTATAGAACTCTTTGACCCGCACATAGGAAAAATACTAAAACATCTAAAAAACATATTCCCTAAAAATATAAACAAATATGTGCTCATCGAAAAAAATATATATACTTTTTTTTAATTCTGAGTAGGGTATCAATTGAAAAATTTTATTTTTGCAAAATAAATTATTTTGATGCGATTTTTGCCAAAATGGTTCAAAAAAAGTTGTGCCACACCCTGTAGCCCAGATGATTTAAACTAAAAATCTGAAAAAGATTCTAAGTAATGTACATTGGTGTAACCGGAATAGTACAACAGGAATTTTTGAATCAGATTATGTTTTCGGAAATAACGATTTTTTTGTTGACGATGTACAAAAGTTATAGTTATGTAACACACTATACTAGAAGGCGTATCCTGGTCTAATGGTTAGCTTGCTCGCTTGCTATGCAACAAACTAGGGTTCTCTCCCGGGCATAGGAGACAATTTTATTTTTTGTTTTTTTTTTCATTTTTATTTTTTTAAAATTATTTTGTCAAAATTCTAGTTAAATTTTGGCAAATGTTACATTTAATTTTTAAGAGTGTAAATTTAATAACCAGTTAGAATTGTTGGAATTATATTTTCATTCCATGTGTCAAGTATACGAAACCAGAGGGGCGGAGGGTTAAAATGATGATACATAATTTATTAATCTATCTCATTAAAAAAATATCTCTGCGTAGGTTCACCCAATTAGTAAAGATGCTGATTCATATCCTTTATGCTCATCACGTATAGGTACTGTATCTCTCTTTTTCTGTGTAAAATTTAGCTTTGAGTACAGTACTCAGACTCATACAAATCTGTCTAAGATAATCAAAAATTTAACATCAATTAACACTAACAAAAAAAAAAATGTACAGTCCTGTTCTGGACGACAATTCTGTATAAAAATAGCTCTTACATAATCACTGTAGCTAATCTACATAAACTTGTCAGGCATTAGTCATATTGTTTAACAGATATAAAGAAAACATTTTAAGAACAAAACCACATTTCAAATGTATGATATACATTTCCAGTTCTTACCATTTGATAATGAAATGCAACATGAAATAAAATGTAGGTAATACTGTATTAAAATACTTAACTGGATAAGTTGCTAGAATTTGTATTAAAATATCTCAACTTAAACTCTGCGCCTGGGGTAAAGCCTGAATTTGGCGCCTCTCCTAACCCTAAACCTCTCCCCTAACCCCCGAAACGCCAGACTTAGTGACGTAATTCGCGCCCCTTAGATAAAGCGCCCGGGGCCGGTGCCATAACTTAATACTAATTCGTGACACACCAAGGTGTCGCACCATACCGGTTGTCTATGGCAGTGCTTCTTAAACTTTTTGATGTCGCGGCTCCCCTGCAACTCATATCGATAACCCACGGCCCCCCTAAATTTATTTTTTGGAATCCATGTTGGTTAAAAAATAATATTTTTTTGTTTCATTTATACATATATTTTTTACTCTCCGATCATTCAATAATCTATGTACAATTAAGATTAAAAATTTTGTAACATTAAAGTTAAAGCTACTTATCCTTTTTAAATAACAAACAATTAACAAGTGTTATATTCGCGGCTTTTCGCGCCCCCATTGTGTGAAACGCGGCTCACCACTTTAAGAAGCCTTGGTCTACGGCAGCGGTTTCCAAAGAGGGGCGCGACCCCCTTGGGGGTCGTACAAGATTCACCAGGGGGTCGCGGGTCGCAGGATTTTCCACATTAGCTGTTATTAAAACAAAATATCGCGCACGGTTAATAGTGGAAGACGAAATAAGAGTGGCTCTTTCTTCATATAAACCGCGATTTAACGAATTATGTGCGAAGAAACAAGCCCACACTTCACATTAAAATTGAGTTTTATTACATTTTTAATTTGTATTACATATTTAATATTATAATAATTTATTTTTATATGATTTTCGTGATTTATGTTGTGAAAATAAATATTTAGGAATTAGAGAAACTATTTACATTGCATATGATTGCTACTTTTGTGATTAATATTTCAATAAAGAAATTATTAATAGGGGGGGGGGGCAGGGATGGGATTTTTTCTAAGGGGGTCGTTACTGAACAAAGTTTGGAAACCGCTGGTCTACGATATAGTTCACGGATCCCTGAAGGTTCCTAAGATCCTTTCAAAGGATACACCAAGTCAACACAGAACTAATTCTTGGAAAACTAATTTTATCATTTTTCAGAAAATACAAAGATCTACTTTACATTGGGTATTATAAATTTCGACAACCTGCTCTACTGATTCGAGACCTTGATTTAGTGCAAACTGTCTTGGTAAAAGAGTTTTCCAGTTTCCATGATAATGATATTGATATTGATGAAGACACGGACCCATTATTTGCCAGAAATCCCTTTTGCTTGAAAGGAGAAAAATGGAAGACTATCAGGACTATTATAATGCAAAATATAACTCATTCCAAAGTAAGATAATCCTATATACTCTGTTCTCAACCCAGAAAAATTCTCCCAGAAATTCCGATGTGGTAAGGTGTCGTTTTAGATTCTAGTACATAAAATGGCTACTTTACGCCTGGTGAATGAAAAAATAATTTTTACAAGCTAAAAACTTGGTCACACACATCCGTACTTAAACGATTAAATACAGCTCTGTCTATTAAGATATCAACATATGATTATTAAGATAACTACAACTTCAAACATATATAAGTAATTTTGTTTATTTAAGTTAAATCTATGATTATACAAAAATACAATAATAAATATAGTATTAGCTAATCTGTTATCTATGGATAAAAGATATACAATTTTTTAACACTTTCTAAACAAAATCCTTGAAATAACTTTTACTGATTGATGCCGCAATATGAAAAATCGATTATCTTATTTGTTTATTTATAGTTTTAGTAGTTTTATTATTTTTAGTATTTGAGTAGTTTTTTAAAATTTCTTTATTTTAGTACGTTTTGTTTTTTCAAACATACTAAAAAAATTACACAACCCTTAACCGAAAGGTGTTAAATTAAAAATCTGAAAAAAAATCTAGGTAATGTACATTGATTTGAACCGAAAACGTACGAAATGAATTTTTGATCAGATTTTGTTTTTGACACTAATAATTATTTTTTTAATTCATGGCTAATATTGTTATGGATTTTTTGTATTTATGGCTTAGGTAGTGTGTCTTTTTTTAAATGAAAAATGCCATAACTAAATTTTAACAGCTGAGAAACGAGTTTAAACGCGGGTTCAACTACGTTACGTAATGCAAGTTATATAATGCGTAGCGTATATATTATATATGATTCAACTCATTGTTTGAATTATTTTAGTTTTTTGTTTTAAAGGTATAAAAGAGGAATAAACCATTTATATTAGTGACATACTTATAAATCAAGTACCTACCACACTATTAATAGTGAGAGAAATGTTTATTAAATTGATAAAAAAATAAGCGGTCTATCAACATATTTCTTATTAATTTAATGAAGACTTAGAAGCAGACAAAAATATATCTAATTTAAAAACTTGAAAGCTCTTAGAACAATGAAAGCTTTTAGAACTCATATAACGAATAAAAATGGTTATCAAAAAATTGTTGATTTTGTTGTGATTATAGAATAAATATTGTCCTGGACATCCAGCATTCTGTTGGCTTTTGACACTTATTAAATACCTACAAACCCTGAATTGTATGAAAATTCACATCAATTTTGTTTTTAATTTTTAGGTAAGGGGAATGTTCAATCTAATAAACACAGAAAGCGAAAATGTTGTTGCCAACATGAAAACTACTGAACTGACTGATGTAAAAGCTAAGCAACTAGGAGAACGTTTTACCATTGGAAATGTAGCAAGTTGTGCTTTTGGATTAGATGGAAAATCTTTCGATGAGGTCAATGCAAAAATAAAGGAAGCTTTCCAATCCTTTTCAAGACCTAATTTTATAAATGGGATCAAAATGATTGTAACTCAAATTTTTCCATCTTTGAACAAAATATTTAAAATCAAGTAAGAATTTTTAATAATTACTTTCAAGGACGGCATATGAATAAACGGACGAATACGCACAGGGGCGGATAGGCAGAACTAAACCGGCCCGGGCAAATTGCAAGAGTAAAATAGAAAATAATAGTAACACCTAATAATAATACATTTTCAAATGAATACAATTTTTACAGCTCTTGCAAAGTCACTCACTATTTATGGTTTTAATTTCTATCTCTTCTCCCTCACTTTGTACTATTTCTTTATTTTCCTCTTCATCTTGTTCATCGTTCTCGTGTCACTGTTTCGTCGACTTTGTGAGAAGAAAAATTATTTTGAGATTTTTTTAAATCTTCTCAATATGATTGTATAATTATTCATGTAATTGATCTTTGCTGACATTTTCTTTAAAATTTTGCAATAGTTCAACTAACTTTGTTAACCTATTTGAAGGTATTCAATTTCTTACCTTGTCAAAATTTACAGGAGATAAAAGTGCTATGTCAACATTACATTATTTCGAAATCTTTGTTCTTAACTGGAAACCAATATATCGAAAATTACATTGTGAGTTTCAATTTCAAATTACTCTTGCAAATTTTTAATCCTAACCACTTTTCAGTAAAATTACTACGTATTTTTGTGTCAGTCTCTTCGTGTATGTTAAGTAAATTAGAAGACCATGTAATAAATGTATATGTAAGATATTCACAAAACAAATGTCAATATTAAACTAAGTAAATTTAGTGAAAAAGAATATGTTATTTACAGTATGAAACGAACCCGAATAATTCAATAAGAGCAGCAAACAGCACATTATTAGACACTTGCGTCATCTAATCAAAGGCCTTTATCGCAATATTTCCACTTCACCACAAGCCGACATTGTTATGTCGGCTCCCTAGTCATCATTTTTATATTACCTTAATATTTATTGTTTCTACATCAAAACAATAGTGTTCATTGTTCATTACTGAATTAGCGTATTACGAACAAGTGTTATTCAGTTATATGAGAGATATTATTTGATAATTTTTAACGCTTTAACCTCCATATTTTTTTAATGTTTTGTCTATTTTTTATGGTCAGCCCAACACGGCATTTTCCCGGTAGCCCGCCGGTTGTATCCGCCCCTGAACACGTAGAAAGATTGTTTTCGGCGTTGGTTTATTGGCGCCTATAAGCGCTTGCTCTCGGTGTTTGTTCATACCGGTTAGTGCACACATAGAAAGATGGTTACCGATGCCAATGCGCTTACAAGTAACTACAATATTTATACGTGTTCGGGTACATTTGAAAGAGATATTTATTCTCATCAGTCGGCAACAATCTCTCTAAGTGTTCGTACCCTAAGAGTAGAAACAAGTAGAAAGATTATTACTGACGTCGGTTTACTAAATTTTCTTCATAAAAAATTTAGTTTACAATTAATGTTCCTGTACCTGTCAGGGGATGTGTTATACACACACTAAAACGTGCCACTTCTTTAGACCAAAGGTACAAATTATGTATTAAATTTTATTCTAGAGCAGTGGTTCTTAACCTTTTTAAAAGTCAGTAGCCCCTTGAATCTGAAATTAAGCTCTCGTAGTCCCTTGAAAAAGTGTTTGTAATTTTATTTAGGAAAAGACATTTATTGAAAGATAATTTATTTATTGCATTTACAATACATACTATGTTATTACATATAAAACAATATCTACATTTTTAATGGCTATGTAGTTGTTCATAATTATTTATTTATTTATTTTACATCGGTCTATTTCTGCAACGAGGCTAATCGCTGATGCCAGGGGGTGAGCTGCTACACCTGAATGAAGGGTGAATGATTGTGAAATGAGAGTAATGTAAACATATTATTCTCGCCAGAATAATATCACCAACGGGGAATCGAACTATCGACCGCACAATCCAGACTGTTTTCACGAGTCAAAATTGCACGTTTGTTCATAATTATCCTTTAAAAACGAGGCTCTTTTTTGAAAGAGCGAAAGATCTCTCGAGAAAATAATAAGGCATGTTTCTCATAAGCGGATAGGCGGTAATTTTCATTATAAATTTAGAAACTTCTCTCGCATACCTAAAAATGCTCTCTTACATCCCCGGTTAAGAACCACTGTTCTAGAGTAAAATGTCTAAAATGTAACAGGAATTTTTGTTTAAATCAAAATAAAAACTGTCTGAAAGAATAAAAGAAACCCACCCAAAAGTAAGCTTTTTGCAGAGCTTCCTTTAGAAGTTTTTACACGTCGCCGTTCCTCTAAATATTTTTTTATTAATATTATTATTATTATAGAATTTTCCAAGAAGCTTTGGAAGTATATTTTACCCAACTTGTACAAGAAACTATAAGATATCGTCGGGAAAATAATGTTGTTAGAAATGATTATTTAGATGTCTTGCTTTCCCTGAAAACAAAATCAACAGCTTATGGTAAGTACTGAAAGTTCTTGACGGTCAAGTATTCTTATAACTATGTTTAAAATTTTAATTCTAGAGTTTAAAGACTTGGACGTAATAGCACAATCTATGACTTTCTACATAGATGGCTTTGAAACAAGTTCGATAGCCATTAGCTTCGCTTTATATGAAATTGCAACCAATCCTGATATCCAAGAAAAATTAAAAAAAGAAATCAAAACTACACTGGAGAAAAATAATGGAGAAATTAATTATGACACCTTAATTCAAATGGATTATTTGGACAAAGTTATGGCAGGTATGGATTTCTCAAATTTCACAAATTTTAACATATCTTAGCTAGATAACGTCTTTTTCTTCGCAGACCAAGAAAAAATCAAATAAATATTCGCGCACCGGCGAAAAGTTAGATATTTTTTCGCGAACGGTCAATATCAATGTTATCTTGACGATGATGCCTTGTCTATCATCAGAAACAGGGTATATATAGACAGAGGGAGCACGATTTTTCTTGAAAACGCTACGTGTGATCAATTTGGGAAAAGAAAATTTAGTTTATTCAAAGAATCAAATGCTAAGTTGAAAATTTCCGGACCAAACTGGAGGTACAGGATACCAAGTATAACTTTGCTTTTTTTTAATGGCAACGTTGTCGTGTTGGATAATTCTCGACAGAACTTTTGAAATGACACAACTTTTACTTAAACATTTTTTAATATCTTGCACGGTTTACAAAATATATATTCTCTATAATATTCGGGCTACCGAATCGATTTTATGCGGTCCACCAATAAAAAAATATATTATCTATTTTGCTTATCTAAATGATAAAAAAAAAGTTTATAAAGGTCTTTTTGAATCAAGCAGTGCAAGCATCTCTAAATAAATAATTTTAAAAGAAAGGTCTTCTTTTTTACTATTCCTCAGTTATATGGTCAAATCCTTTAATACTATCATATACTTAAAATAATAATAATTACTAACAAGTATGGCGTAACCCACGTGTGTCGTGCTTTGAATAATAAATACAAAAATTTAATATCAGGTCATAAGATACTAATACAATTGACCTTTGTCGAAAAATATCAATCAACACCAATTTTTATCAATTTTTATTATTAAATTTGGTTTTAATGCCACTAATTTATGAAATTCTGCTTCTTCATACGTGCATTGGAGTAATCTCTCCGTTATGATGGTACTAGGTTTATTTATTTAAATTATATTTAACTTTGATGGGAATTGTTGGATCCATCCATCCACCTATTCATCTTTTTCTTGGTCCAACGATCGCAAATCACGTATGAAAGATACTGCATTTACACTAATCCAAATGAAAACGTTCATACGGTGATACTCGGGGGATAGTTGGTTAATTAGTTGGCGCACAGCAACGATGGCTATTTCCGCCTAACACGGCCCATCTAAATCACTAAGGTATATATTAAAATCAATAATTTAGGCAATAAATAAATAAAATCTTATACGCATACTCAATAAAAGAAACCTTGGACGGACAAACACAAATAAATTAAATAAATGGCAGTTCGAAAAATTGAACAAACGCAGGGTGTTGGTAAAGAATTACCATCGAATATCACAGAAAATGATAAAACACATTAAAACAAGGTGCAAGACTTGAAACAAAAAACAGTAAAATCGATTCTCTCAGAAAGAGTATCAGCTTGTTCGTTCCTGTCAGTCGTCACCTGAAGCAAGTGACAGGTCATAGCACAGGCCTAACCTCTCCCTAACATCCTCGAACTGTACACACTGAGCTGAAATGTGTAACACAGACAAATCTATGTCACAAGTCTCACAAATAAGAGACTCTTTACCTCGAAGGAATACGCTTTCTGTAATAGGAAAGATTTTACTTTATTTTTAAAGATGTGCATTGATGATATATCCTTCAATTCTTCAAGACATATAAAATAAACTTCTTCTACTTTTTGCGAGTTTAAAATATTGAACTCTTATTTCATTGGCATGTCTGGTGTGGTAGTTATGCAAATCTTTGTTTAAATTGAACATTCTATGATTTTCTTTTACAAAGGTAACCGCTTTTAAAATAAATATTGAAAAAAATGTTAGGATGTTATTATTAATAACCAGTTTCTACTAGAATCACGACTATTTAAGTTGAAAATTAAACGGAGTATTCGCTTCTGCAAAATAAATACCCTCTTGCTCTCAACTGAAACCCCAGACACAGACATTGTAGGTCAAATTTGAGTAGACCATCGCATAATATACCTGCTTAAGGCTATTTAGCTGAAGAAATTGCTTAAGCACTTTTATAGAGTAATAGGCTTTCTGTAGTTTCTTGCAAAAGGCATCCACTTGCAATGTCCAGGGAGTCATCAATAACTACACCAAGAAGTTTTGTTTCAATATGAGGGTCTAATGTAAAATTATTGAATATTACTGAGATATCCGCTGAAAGTTTGTTTTTATTAAACAGAAGTAGTTTAGTCTTGGATTCGTTGACAATTAATTTGTTTTTATAGCACCACTGGTTAAACTCATTAACTGCGACATTAATTTTATGCTGAAGTACCCTCGGTTTGAATTTTGACTATTAACTGTCTATACTCCATGAAGGATATCAACCAATCATTTAACTCACTCTTTACGATTTTGCATCTAGGCAATCAACGAAGTTTTAATGAAGTTTTATTTTAAGAGAGTTTTAATGTTATTAAAATATCCTACCAGCAGCAACAACTATTTCCTTTATTTTCCGGTCTACTTTGCCATCCGATGAAAATTCAGAACCCAGATACCTATCTGGGGTCGATCTGTTTTCTGTTTTTATTTTATTATTTGCGTAGGGCTTTAGCTACTAAGGCAATTAGCCAAGACAATTCTACTTTTTCATGTTGAAAATTCCATGCCAATTGGATTCGAATCCAAGACCTTAGCAACGCGTTACCAATACGCTACGCTGGTTGGCATCATCTTAACAGCTTGTTCTTGATCTTACCTTACATTTCCTCTCTTCTTTTCATCTCATTCACTATTTTTATTGTTCCCATTCATTTAATTTAATATTTTAATATATCAAAATTATTATTTTCAGAAACTGTAAGGAAATATCCACCAGTTGCTGCAATGTCAAGACTATGCACAAAAAATTGTGACTTACCTTCACCAACAGGTGATCCAAATGGAAAGAAACTAAGAGTTACAGTTGGAACTCCAGTCATAATACCAACCCTAGCTATCCATATGGATCCAAACATCTATCCAGAACCCGAGAAATTTATCCCAGAAAGATTTACCGAAGAGAACAAAGCCACCAGACATAAGTATTCATATTTAGGCTTTGGCGAAGGCCCCAGGATTTGTTTAGGTAAGTGTAAGTCAGTGGTTTTCATCCGATTTGCTACCGCACAAAAGTATGACAAGGAATTTATAAAACAGCTCTGTAAACAATATATGCATGTGTCCTAGGACAGTGGTTTCCAATGTCTTTTATCTTGCGTAGCCCTCGGGAAACCATTTCTCTAAATTGAACCCCTTATTACACGTGATTATAAAATAAAGTCCTGATGGCAGCGAATTTACTGTGCTTGCTGGCATACATCATTGTATAAAACTTACTAATGCAAACATTTACTTATGCCGTATGTTGATGAAAAGTGAAACTACTGAACTTTTTAAAACCATATTTTCTCAATATTCTCGACAGAAAAACACTTGTAAACAAGTTTTTGTGTCGAGTTCGCTTTTATTTCTACGTTTTTTTGAATATTTTTACAAATATAATCGTGCTATTTACGTTATTGTTATTGATTTATTAGAGACAAGATTACATTTTTAAATATATTCATTTCGTATACAGTTCATTTTAAATTACTCACCATTGCTATCTCAAGAACTATGAAAGCTGCGAGGTTGCTTAAATTAGACAACAAATACTATTTTACAGGAAAATGTCGAAAATGGTTCTCAAAGTACGTTGTGCAACTTTCTTATTTTAAATAGGAACACACATTTTATTTTTACTTATTCGATAGAGTATTCTATTCTAATATCAAAGATATAAACAAGTCTTAAAAATAGCCTTACATAAAAAAATAATCGAGAAAAACGCAAATAAAATTTATTTGAATTTTATTGAAATCTCGTTGAAACAAGAGTGGGTTGAATGATAACAGTAGAACATTGTTTTGTTTTGTTTTGTTTCATTAGTTGGATGGTACCCTAACTGGCAATAGATATATGGAATTTTTAAGAAACAAGATTGGCGATATTTAAGCCGGTCTGCCTTTAATTGTTAGAGATGTATACTTTCAGTAGGATGGAGCCCCAGCGCACAATTTTCGTCAAGTAGTAGAGTACCTTAACATACAAATTTGCAGAACAATGGATTTGTACCAATGGGCCTATTGCATGGCTCGCACGGTCTACGTCAGTGGTTCGCCACCTTTTGAGCTCGGTGTGTCAAAATTCGGGGAAAAAATCTAGCTTAACTCGGATGCCGTGTCACGTTTAGAAATATCCATAATTTTGTGATATTTGCAGCCCTAGTAAAAAAATAGTTATATGTTTGATAAATTTATTTGTTAAAAAGCAAAAACACATCTTAGCTTACATTAGTGACTTTTTTGTTGCTGAATTACATTTGCTAAATCTTCAATTGAAGGTTGGCATTTCGTCCAATTCAAGCCCATCTGTAAGTCGGTTTCTTTTATTGGCTTTAATATTTTTTAACGCGGAGTATAAGGTCTCACAAAAATACGTAGAGGGAAAAACTGCGGGGAAAGCCATCGCTAGATTTTTCAAAATGCTAAAAGTGTCCGGTAATCGGTTCCAAGCACTCCAAATTTCCTGATCGTAGTGACACTCTTTGTCATTCCCAAAACAATTTCTTTCCAGATTCTCAAGTTTGGACCTCAAGTCGAAAAACACTTGAGCCCAGATGCGTTCACTGTCTTGGCCGAAAAACGTCCGTAAACGATGCGTGTCACCCAAAATGTCTTGGCGTGTCACCTGTGACACGCGTGTCATAGGTTCGGCATCACTGGTCTACGTATTTAAGTCCTTTGGATTTTTTCTTATGGGATTTTATCAAAGACAACATTGTGCATTCAGATGTACAACATTTAAAAAATAGTATCCAAGACAGTATTGCTTACATCGACGGGAGAATATTAAAAAAGTTAGGAATAATTTATTTAAATGAGTGCAATTATGCATAAATGAGAATGGGGGTAATTTTGAACAATATTTGTAAGCTCATAATAATTCATTTCAATAAAATTCAAATAAATTTAATTGGCGTTTAATTTTCTCAATTATTTTGTAATGTAATGCCATGACTTGTTCATATCGTTGAAGTCAAAATAGAATACTCTATCGAATAAGTAAAAATAAAATGTGTGTTCCTATTTAAAATAAAAAAGTTGCAAACGTACTTTGAGAACCACTGGTCGAAATAAAAATTTGCTTATTATTAAATACACTCTTGAAGTTTTGTAGATTTCTACTTAGACACCTTTCATATTTTACTTATTCTTAGTGTCACCAAATTTGTGATTCTTCAAAATATAAGAAGGATGAAAACCACTGGTATAATTAATAAAGAATATATTATAAACTATTGGAAAATTTATTTTAGGTTTTAAATTTGGATTGGCCCAAACTAAGGCTGCAGTATTTCATGTTGTTAAGAATTATAAAATTTCAGTCAGTAAGAAAATGACACTGCCATTGGAATTTGATGAGGCCCAATTTCTCACAACTCCAAAAAGTGAAATTTTACTGAACTTTGAACAAAGAAATTAATTTTTATACATAAGATGCTTTTGTAATTATTTGTATTGGGCTTTCATGTCTGAAACTTAATAAAGATATATAATCAAAATTCTCCAGATAGACTAATAGCCTGTTGCTAAAGAATTAGTTAAATGTTTTAACTTGAATTATCCCTAACTCAAGCTAAAATTAAATGTTTTTGTATGTTGTTGCAAAAACTTAACTCGTTCTTTAGCAACCGACCATATGAAAAATATTCCTTTGCACCATTCATTATACCTCAAAGCCAACATGGGGCAAGTTCCAGAATTCATCAGCAAATTAATCGATTAATTCAATCAATGAACGATTTGTTGATTTGTGTCATGACGCTGTTATTATTTTCAAAATAAGTGCAAAATGATTTATCCTCTCCGTCTGATTCTGATGAATTAAGTGTTTCAGATGAAGAATTATAATAATACGTGACAAAACAAAACACCGCAAAGTGTTTTGATGATGATACTGCTGGATATTAAAATATGATACTGATACTGATGATCTTCATGGATTTAGTCAGCCTACTACGTCAAGTATCATACGCAAGGTTTCAGTTGTGTTGGCTTTAAATAAAGTTGCTTTTATAAAATTTTCAGTAATGCAACGAGAAATAGAAATGAGAAACTTTTATAAATTTGCAGGTTGTCCATCTATTATAGCAGCAATAGATTGCACCCATATCAAAATTATGAAACCACCTGGACCAAAGCTGGTAATATTTAGAAATAGAAAATCAGTTTTAGTTTGAATGTGCAAGCCATTAACGCTGTTTTTTCAAATTTCGTCGAAAAAGTTTCATAAATATATTTCCACGCTAATTTTTTCTCTTATGTATATGCCCTCCAACATTTTTGTCTTCTATTATCTTTAATTTGTCCTTAACTTAGAACAATAAAATCCGACACGAAGAAATGGCCATTCTCGGGAACAAGAAGAGAGCAAACTTCCACTACCAGACTACGAATTGGCGACACAAGAATTACACACAGCTACAAAATGAATAAAGAAGATCTCCCATTGTGTAATGATTGCAACACAATCATTACAGTACACCTTATTACAGAATGCACCAAATATGACACAATAAGACAGACACACCAAATACCTTACAGTCTACAAGAAGCACTTAACGGCAATAACAAGAAAAAACCTACACAAATTTCTAACAGACACAAAACTATACAGACAAATATAGACTACCACCAACGTACATAATACCCACACAATGAAATATAATCAACAATATCATATAAAATACAATACCGGGTACTAATACCCCAATATTTTGGTGAACTATAAGTAATTAAATTTAAAAAAAAGTCCTTGCACAGTTCTATCAAAACTGACTTTTCGTCTTCTTTCCAAGTATCCGAGCGTTCTCTTTTAATTTTGCCTTCTATTATCTGTATTATTCAAGAAAATTGATATCTTGGATTTTCAAGGAAGAATAATCTCAAAATATATTTAAAAAGTATTATCTGTCTCATTTTGTAATACGTAACTAACAGGTAAAGTTCATTTTTTATGTTGTATATTGACAATACATTTATAATATTATCATAGTATTGGTTCACACGGATACGCCGAAATCTGTTTACACCACAACAGTCACTAAAGTAACCAGATCTAGTTTCGTATTACAAATTGAGACGGATTATATGAAGTTTTACTCAATTTTGTTTTAAAATTCTGCTAAAGTCTGTTCCAAACGGTTAGGCGGAACTAGATTTTGCAATCTAGTTACTTTCATCGTTTAAATCATGCTTTTCGGCCGTTTTGTTTAAGCTTTGTAAATCATACTTGCAAAAAACATTTTTTGGTTAAGGTTAATATCATTTTAAAATGTCATTTTCTTTATATTTTGATTTTTTGTGTCATTCTTAATACAAATATCCCATTTATTTATTTTTTTGTCATTAAAATGTGTAAGAAAAATAATTTAATTTTGGCATAATAACCCAAGCAAGGTCCTTTTTCGTGACAACCTAAAAGAACGAAATTCCCATTTAGTTCCGCCTAACCGTTTGAAACAGACTGTACGCTGTAAAACTCATTGGCTATGAATTTCAAAATGACAATTTAGTTCAATTATTTCACTACCAACTCTTACAATTTTCAGCTGTCTTTATTTAAGTAGTGTTTATGGTCTATTTCAAAGTAGAAAAATGTGTGTAAGAAGATAGGAGTTGTTTGTCCTTGCTTCAGATTGGTTTAGATCGTCATCCCTATTACACTGTTAAAATATTGTTTTTAATCCAAGTTGACAGATGTTCAGTGTCGTGCAATGAAAATATATATTATTTATATTATTTAATTTTTTTCATATATTTTGCTATTATTTACATATTTAGACTTTTATTTATATTCTTGGCGTAGATTTTATGGAGAAAATTCTCCATGTAATTTGTTTTATATATAACGCAGTTATATATTTTTTAGGTTATCTGACATATAAATATTTTTTGACACTTGACAATTAACAGATCAAGAGAGAGGACTAATGTGAGGCCAAAAGACAGCCCAGATGATTGTGGCCAAAGAAAAAGTTATTGATATAATTTTTAGACCTTCATATATACATATATTTTTAATTTTTATTTACAATAATTATTTAAATAAGAAACTTTAGCTCTGAAGATATATTGTTTGTTTTATTGCTTTATTTAAACTCTTTTAGCCAAATCTCTCTTTTTATATATAGTACATAATTTTTATAAATTAATATGTTTTTAACTTTTTCAAATTTCCCATTAAACTGAATTTATGTCGTATAAATAACGTAAGTGTATTATCTGCCTTGTTTATTTCAATATCTTATTAACCTTTTTTATATATACATAAATAAATTAAATATTGTCTAAATTTGTAACAGAGTTTAATTTAGACAGTGTTTAATATTTTATCTCGGAATAGCACTGTAAATAATGAATGATTTTATTTATGAATATAATGTGTTTTGCAATTATCTAAGAACTGCATTACATTTCGAATTCATATCTTTTATATAATTTTGAATGGGGTCCAAAACAAAATACCGCCATCCTGGGTGTCTTAAGCTCATATATTTCTCAAATGTAGATTGAACATATATTAAATCATAAAATTCAATAAAACCAATCCCAATTGCACATCCTCTTTAACCTGAATATAAAACACCTCAAATTAAACAATAGTATTAGGATGTTCCCCACTCTACCACGTGACCCGTTGAAATAGATCATAGGAAGGTCGTATTTGTTTATCCAGAGTGAATCCAGATGTAATCAGTGCTACTGAAGTACACAGTTCGTAATGTGGGTGCTTATAGCTCTCACCGCGTTACTCGCGTATTGTATACACTATCTTCTTATTTCTCCTTATGGATATTGGAAGAAGAAAGGTATTCCGGGACCTAAACCGGTACCACTTGTTGGTAATTTGGGACCAAATGTGTTGATGAAAACGACATTGGGAGAATTGATTCAAGATATTTACAAGTATGTATTTATTTTTTCAAATAATTTATCGCTACTAAATTATTGTTTTTTTAAAAGCTTTTAGAAGTATTTATAATTGAATTAAGGATTCCGATATGTTTTTAAGACGGGTCAGGGCCGTCTTTAGCCAGTCTGGTGTCCTGGGTGACATTTTTTTGCCGCCCCCTTCAGAGGTTTTCATTATATCAAGTCAATCACTAAAAATACATTTAATTAATCTAATAATTTATTTAATTTAATTTAAACAAATACATGTTTTTAAAAAACAACAGTAATTAAATGAAGTCTTAAACATTACAGATGAACTATTTTGAGCGACCATATCAAAAACAGTTCTTCTTAGGGCCGCTTTTACAATCGTTGGATAAAGCTCGAATAACGCTATTCCCGGTATAAAGTCAAAAAATCGCTTTTACAATGCTCGGATAAAGCTCGGATAGGATAAACATCGGAATAAACACCAGAATATCTTATCTGGCCAACGACACTTCAGATAAAGGGCAGTATAAGTTTATACCCTTGCTCTGATTGGCGAATAAGTATTTTTTACCCAGCAACGGTAAAAAAAATAAAATGACATATGATAAATGTCACATTATAACGTTTTATTTGAATTTTTATTACAGTTATATAATTGTGGTTGCAGCAGCGTAGTGGTTGGCTCACTTGCTTTGAAAGTGTGGAATCATGAGATCGACCTAGTACGGGCACAAAGATTTAAAAAAAAAACTTGGCTGTTGCAACTATAGGCTCAGATTTTTTACAATGAATGCCTGTATCTCTGAATAAGTTTTCGAAAATATGGGGCAAGCTACACAGGGCACGGTGGTCTCGGCTACTACATGTCAGAGGACGCTAGTCGCGACCTTAAAATCTCTAAAACTTAAACATTGCCATACGAAATAATAATAGTACGCTATCCCTCGTTATCTTTGTATTTTTTCAGCAGTTTTGATTACACGCAGTTGTGAAATAATAATTTAATTTATTTTTTAAAAGCGTAGCAATGAACAGTAGCAGCCGATTACCGCTGAAATATGTTCCTAGCACTTTGAGCGTTTCGAATCTATCTGGCCACTATCATCCCTTCCACACTATGTTCACATAATGCTAGTTTTTGTATATGTATGTATATATGCAGTATTGGGCTGGAGCCAGTTCGAATGAACCGGTTGTTATTTATTTATTTATTTTTCAAAATGCGAACAGGTTGTTAATGTTGTTATACACTGAAAAAAAAAATACTCCTGTTATTAATTAGTGAAATTTTACTCTTGAAAGAACTGGTTGTTTCAATTTTGGCAGTCCACAATTGTACATAATATGTTTATGCTTAATCTTATTACTCGCGTTATTTTGTCCACAGTATGTTAGTGGAACTTAAGCACATAAATAGTACAGTTTGCGCCGCACACGAGCGGCTCATCAAAGGGACGGTATTTGGTATAGATTCTAATAGAATTCTATTAGTAGAGGGTGATCTTATGAAAATTTACACATGGGCGGTATTTGAGCTCGATTCTATTAAAGGGCGTTTTTATGAATATTTGCACACGAGAGGCTGACACTAACGCGGTAGAATAGCACAATAACATAATTATCTGTGTCGAATATTTCGACATCTCCCAATATTTCTCCAAACATGCTCAAATGTGTTGTTAATAATATGTCAATTTAAAATATGACTTTTCTAATATGTCTGTTTATGTGTCAAACAATACCAACTTTATTTTATTTACAATAAAACCATGGATAACTATCCGAGAATAAAAAATGCATTGTAAAAGCGAACGTTGGAATAACCATTGGAATAAACTTATACCTTAGATAGTTATACCGCTACGTATCCGAGGTTTGTAAAAGCGGCCCTTAATCATCTAGTACCGGCCATAAAGCAAATCTTTTTCGGCATAGGCCGATTCACTTATTTTTTTGGCCGCTGGATGCTAGAGCCACTATGTGTCATTTCTCAAGTTACAAGATCTCCATGGTTACATTAAATCAATTGATAGTCGAACATTTATAATTGCAATAATTGTTCAGTAACCATAAATTATTAAAATTTATATAAGTATTTATATTAGTTTCAAAATTTATATATTAGTATAAGTTTGAATTTTATTTTTAATTAAAAAATATACAGATAAGATACTACATAAATATATCACCATATGATAAAGTCAAATGTATAGTCAATATTTACCGAATGACAATATTTAATTGTCTCGAGACAAAAAAAAAAAAAAAAAAAAATCAGCTGTCATGCATATGTCTAAGTGCTATTCAAATTCAAATGAAATTTGCATCTATAAATATAAATGGTTTTAACCATCCAGCCAACGCACAAAAGGGCATTAATTAATTACATCTCCAGATCTGAGAGTTTTAGAATACGAGAATAATTCGCCACCTTCATATTAAATCTCTTCTTAATCACCAGTGTCGTAGAGAACGCATTCAGGCACCTGTAAAACAATAATTTTGGGCCCGGGCCCCGAGAAAACAATAATTGCATCAATAATCACGTCCCGAAAAACATTTATTATGGGCCTGATGACAGATAAAAGAACTACGTAGGTAGAAATTGTTTTTAATTACCAACCGCCAACATATATAAGGGAGGTATTGTGATCATACCAATTTTGACGTTTCGAGATTTCGATGGATATCCACGAATTGAGATCCCTATATAACGTTTTGACTATTTACCGACCGCCAACATGTATAAGGGAGGTATTGTGATCATATCGATTTTGACATTTCGAGATTTCGATGGATCTCCACGATTTGAGGTCCCTACATAACGTTTTGACTATTTACCGACCGCCAGCATATTTAAGGGAGGTATTGTGATCATACCGATTTTGACATTTCGAGATTTCGATGGAGCTCCACGAATTGAGGTCCCTACATAACGTTTTGACTATTTTTAGCATGATGTCTATCTGTCGGTCTGTCTGTCTGTCCGTCTGTCTGTCTGTCTGTCTGTCTGTCTGTCTGTCTGTCTGTCTGTCTGTCTGTCTGTCTGTCTGTCGGTCCGTGTACACGTGCAGAGCAAATTCGGCTAAAAGGATTTTTATGAAACTTCATATTTAAGCTTTTGACATAAAAATCGGTTAAATAGAAATGGGAGTTTACTCGTGTTGGTTCTAAGATTTTTGCGAATATATCACAACAGAGAAATATTTCGAAAAAATTTATTTAACAAAAATTGCTATAAAAGCAATAACTAACAACTTTAATTTGAGAAATTTTTTGATAAAGCAGCATAAATTAAACAAGTATTTTGTGATGGCGGTCGGTCCTGTGGTGACCACAGCTGATTTTTTTTTTTTCTGTGATATGGCTATATAATTAAATTAGCGTTAAATTTTTATCTAGTTACTTTTCACAGTACCACTATTTTTTAAAATTGAATTAATGCCTACTTGTTGTTCTTAAAATAATTTGTCGTTAATAATCTTTATTTTGTCGAGCTGAAAAATGTAAACCAAATAAAATAACTGCAATGAATAAAAATTTTGTCGTGCGCAGTATTTATACCTATTAACACGTTCGCGGACAGTTTTGTACAATGAGATGTAACCAAAATGTCACTTTTTTAGATTTTTGTTTATAATGGGACATTTACTGTGTTTGGTATGTTCCTGATAGGTCAGTTTATACTAGTTTTCATATACTTAAATGGAATTAAAACCTGCCCCAGCCGTCATTTGTATATTTGAATAAAAAAGTAGGACGGTTTAGACCGTCATGACCTGAGCTAGGAAAAATATTCGACGGCTATAGCCGTACTGTCCGCGAACGTGTTAAAGCCTGATTTGAAAGGTTAAGAGATAAACATAATTTTATGATAAACATACAATATTTTTTTATTTATTATACTAAAATTTATAATTATAAACTATTTATAATAAATATAATCTGCACTACAACCAACGTCATTAATTATCTAATAATAAATGAACCAGGGCTAATAGAGTTTCATTACTATCATATAAATACATAGTATTTACATAGTATTTACATAGTATTTACTCGATAATACAATATTTATCATAAACTTTTATTAATTTATCAAACAGGATGCTGCAAAAATTATAAAGGCAAAACGAATTAATAATGATCGGCAATAATTCAGAAAAAAAAAAATTATCTATCAACATGTCAAATATATTTGATAGAAATCTGTAGCACCTTTTCTTCAGTAAACATTAATTCAACTAAATGTACATTTCGAATGCTATACATTCATCGTCAGTAAACACAGAGTCAGGGTAGCACAGGGACCTCCTAAAAATTTGTAATAAAAAAATTGAACTTCAAATTTCATTTATATTTTAAAATTGCATTAAATTAGTTAATATCTGCATATATTTATTTTTATTATTTCCAATTCTAATATTTTTCATACACATAGATCTAAAAAATTGTGAAGTGTGAATTTTCACACATTTCAGGATTTTGCAGGTATTTAGTAACTGAATGATGATTATTTGGGATGCCAAAACAAATTTTATGTCAAAATATTTTTTTATGAATTTTAATTCGAATGCCTAATACCATTATTTAAGTTTCTAAATATGTGCAGTATTTTTTTTACATAGCAAGGTTCATTATGATTTTGAAAATTGTGCCTATGGCTTTTATTGGTTGCTTAAATCATTAGCCCCGCCCTCTGATTTCGTATACATTCAAACATAGAATTATATTATAATTTCAACACTTCCCACTGGTTATTAAATTTACGCTTTTAAAAATTAAATGCAACATTTACCAAAATATAACTAGAATTTTGACAAAATAATTTAAACAAAATAAAAATGCAAAAAAAAACAGAAACATTAAAATTGACAGGATTCGAACTCTAGTTTGCAAGTTCCCTCTGGCAAATTACAAAGCAATGACGAAACGCACATCGCTATGAGCGCTGACGTATTTACTGGGTTACATAGCGAATTAAATATTTAACATATTTTGGTTAAAAACACAAAAAATGCGTTATTTTCCGAAAACTTAATCTGATCAAAAATTCCTGTTGTACTATTCCGGTTCACACCAATGTACATTACTTAGAATTTCAGATTTAATAATTTCAGATTTTTAGTCTAAACCATCTGGGTTACAGGGTGTGGAACAAAATTTTTTTTGCACAATTTTGGCAAAAATCGCGTCAGAATTATTTATTTTGCAAAAATAAAACAGTTTTACCGAACAGACAGACAGACAGACGACAAAATGACGGTATAAGGGTTTTTTGGTCATACCTACAAAACCCTAAAAACAATACTTAGGTCACTTCTTGTAGTATCCAATTATGCAGCGTTTCCACATGCGATTTCTAATGCAGTTATTTACACAAGCAATAAAAGTCAGCTGTGGCCACCACAGGACCAACCGCCATTACAAAGTACTTGTTTAATTTATGTTGCTTTATCAAAAAATGTCCAAAATAAAAGTTGTTAGTTATTGCTTTTATAGCAACTTTCGTTAAATAATTTTTTTCGAAATATTTCTCTGTTGTGAAATATTCGCAAAATTTTTTACCATTTTTACCAAAAGTTGATCAACTGTGCCATTGATGTCAAAAGCTTAAATATGAAGTTTCATAAAAATCCTTTTAGCTGAATTTGCTCTGGACTTGTACACGGACTGACAGATAGACAAATAGACACACAGACCGACAGACATCATGCTAAAAATAGTTAAAACGTTATGTAGGGAGCTCAATTCGTGGAGATCTATCGAAATCTCGAAATGTCAAAATCGGTATGATCACAATACCTCCCTTATAATGGGTGTTTTTTTTAGAGGTATAGAACTTTAAATTGCAATAAAACAACGATGGATTATTCGATTGACATGAATTTTTTTTTATTCGAAAGATAATCTTGTGGCATTACATTTTAAATATGATTTCTGGCATATGACCGCCACGGCTGGCTCGGATGTAGTCCAATCTGGACGTCCAATTTTCGATGACTTTTTCCAACATTTGTGGCCGTATATCGGCAATAACACGGCGAATGTTGTCTTCCAAATAGTCAAGCGTTTGTGGCTTATCCGCATAGACCAATGACTTTACATAGCCCCACAGAAAGTAGTCCAGCGGTGTTAAATCACAAGATCTTGGAGGCCAATTCACAGGTCCAAAACGTGAAATTAGGCGGTCACCAAACGTGTCTTTCAATAAATCGATTGTGGCACGAGCTGTGTGACATGTTGCGCCGTCTTGTTGGTATGATTTAATGTAATGCCACAAGATTATCTTTCGAATAAAAAAAAATTCATGTCAATCGAATAATCCATCGTTGTTTTATTGCAATTTAAAGTTCTATACCTCTAAAAAAAACACCCGTTATATGTTGGCGGTCGGTAAAAATGAACTGAAAAATGCAACAGCAGCGAAGTTTAGTGTGTATGTATTAATTAATTACGGCCGGTGTCCTTAGCTTAGTTCGTTTGTTTTGTTTTGTGACAAGTACTCAGACGTGAAAATGGATAAAAAATGTTATATTAAAAATAACGTGTTTAGCTATGAAACTAAATTATTAATGAAAAATATTGGTCATCATCAGCCAAAATTGAATATTTCACAATCGAACAAAAATAATAAATAAAACATTTAAGTTTAGTAGATGAGTTATCTGTAGCTCGGAGTATAATAAAAAAAAATATATTATTTTTATTTTTATTATGGTCAATTTTAGTCAACACATTTTTTTCTCAACCTAGAATCGCGTTTTCAAGGAAAACCGTGCTCCCTCTACCTTGATACATCCGGTATATAAATTCTAGATATGTTTCACGGACCAGATTGATTTGGACTAGGGGCCAGATATTTAAAAATCACAGAGGATGGGTGGTAGAAATTCCAAAAATTATTTGAGAACGTGGTGAGATAATTCTGAAAGGAGAGTGGAGCGATTCAAAAGAAAAAGGGTACAGAAATTTCGAGTGGGCCGTTTGAAACTTATTGTTAGGCCGGATTTGGCTCGCGGGTCGTAGGATGGACACCACTGCAGTATATGGATAAAAAAGTTCCCCCCTAAATATTACCAGCCGCTGTTGAGTACACATAGAGTATGAGTACAATATTGAGGCATAATATTTTATGATTTTATAATTTATTTATTTATTTTTTTTAGTTGCGTTTATTTTTAAGTTTATTTCTAAAAGCTTTTGATTGATTCAATATTATTTACAAATGTTCAATATAGCCTCAAGACGGTCAATATTATTGTGCAATTTTAAATACTGTGTAAAATTGATCATCTTGGACCGCTTAAGGGCTGCTTAAAGATGCTACGAAAATTTAAACGACACAAATCGAAATGTAGTTTGTTGGAAAAAATCATTAAAATATAGAAGTAGTTCACTGTTCGTTATGATTTTTTTTTTTTCATTTCAGTGACTACAAAGATTATCTTTATGTCGGTATCTATAAGGCAAGAAACCCAGCATTGGTTATAAGAGATCATGAGTTGATCAAAGATGTCCTTGTCAAGAATTTCAATAGTTTTCACGATAATGATTTTGAATGTGATGAGAAAAATGATCCAATTTTGGCCAGAAATCCCTTCAGTCTTCGAGGGCATAGATGGAAAGTGGTTAGAGGTCAAGTTACTGCAAATATTACCACTGGAAAGGTAAGATTTTTATAATAAGTTGTGACGATCTAAAATATTGTTGGTGTAAAGTTAGTTTTACACAGTTCAATTAATTGATCAACAAATTGATCAAGTTTTTTGTCAATTAATTGAAAAATTTATTGGTAAACTTGGGCACAAAAACTTCACTTTACACACATCAATTTATTTATCATTTTTTTTCAAAATTTTTACATTACCAACTGCAAAAACAAAAGAAATAACCTAGATGATGATAAATTAAAACGTTTGAGGTTATGTTAGATTTGAAACTGAAACACAAATAATATGATTCGAGGTTATGCTACAACTAAACAGTTGGCAATATCTTAACAGATAAAAATATACCCAGAATACCCTAAAAAATTGATGAAAAATAGAACTTGTTCTATTTTCAAAATAAATTGATCATATTTTTTGTCAATTAATTGATCAATTAATTGACGAAATTTTTACGCTTTACACACATCAATTAATTGAATGTCAACTTTTTCAATTAATTGAATCGTGTAAAACCCACTTAAGCAAAATTGCAACCAAGTTGAGTAAGTAGTACAGAACATAACAATAATAGACGAGTCGTATTATAAATCTGGTGTAATGTATTGCAAAAAATAAGGTGCGTCTAATAATATGAAAAGAGACTGTAGTGTAGGGTGACCATTCGTCCCGCATTTTAACATTTTGTCCCGCATTAAGATGCGTCCCGCAAAAGTCCCGCATTTTAACATTTTGTCCCGCATTGTCCCGCATTTTGGATTTGGGAGGTGAGGACCTTTTTTTTTCTCTTCACTTGGATTTGAGAGGTGAAGACCTTTTTTTTTGCTCGTCACTTGGATTTTGGGAGATGAGGACCTTTTTTTTGCTCTTCACTTGGATTTGGGAGATAAGGACCTTTTTTTTACTCCGTCCCGCATTGCCTTCTTAAGAAAATGGTCACCCTACTGTAGTGTGAACTCAGACCCTACCACCCTAACAATGTTAGGCTAACATCCTCTGAATTTGAATATCACAGATGCCTTAAAATATTGAAAATCATATTATTTGTTTAGTTCTGAAGAACATAGCTCTGACAATCTTTGATTGGTACTAGCTATATAGTATTAGCTATTTATTGATTTGACCTTAACATTAAATACAATCTATTAAAAACTCCTCCCCCATACTGTCAGTCTTAATAAACCCAAAATAAAATTTTATTTTACATTTTTATTACAGCTATTTGTAACAAAGTGGTCTTACTCTGCCGCACATTGTTATGATAATTCGTGATTATGTAATAGAAGAATGCATTTAAATTAAATATGTACAGTGTTGCCAAATTGGACGGGTCATCATAAATACAACATGGCTCATTCGTTAATGATAACATCCGGTAAACAAATTTGAAGCTCATAAAATTGAAGTGCAAACTGAATATTTAATGATAGCGCATTTAAAATTCTCAATTGACTATCGATTATAAAATAAAATAACAATAAAAGTTTGAGTAAAGCACAAATTTACCAGCAATGGACAAATTTTTCGGAAAATAGTTGGAGGTATCTATGACAACAGTTTTTGAAGAAGATGTAACTATGATATTGAAGACATCTTCTTTTTAAGCATAGCACAGATCTACAAACAATGTTCACATACAAATGTTATTGAACTCTTACTCGATGCCAAAAACCAAAAAACATTTGCCCGTAAACAAAACATTAAATGTAAATATCTTTTTTGCTTGCCCCTAAACAAGAGTTTAGGGCAAAAGAAGTTTGTCCACATCAGAAAATCTTATTCATTCGGTTTCAGTATTTCAAAGCAAAATGATCCAAAGTGAAGCGGGTCTAGGGATTTGTGCAGGCTACTTATATTTTAACCGTTAGAGTGCGGAGAAGCGCGATAGCGCTGCATTCGTTCCTTGCGAAAAGTGCGATGCAGCGCTATCGCGCCGTTATGTTTAGTGTGAGTTTGTCCGTTGGCTGATGTACATGTGTTCTGACTTCCCGCGCTTTTTGTAACGACTGGGATAAAGCGCTCTAATCTAATTTGCGTGTGATGTAAAAAGGGACTTCACGGGATTTGTGCTGGAAAACATAATTGTTGAGATTTTTTTTTATAAATTTAATTTTTGTAGGAATATTTCTAATAGATATAAAGATTATTAATTGTTATTTATATCACACTCCTATAGTTTAATACTTTATCTGTATAATAAAAAAAGAATTATTAAAATTGGTTGATATTTGTCCAAGATAGAGCATTTTTTGTACACCACTTTGTTTATTTCTGAATTATTCAAAATAGCCATAGCACTTTAGACACAGTTTCTTTAAAAACGCATAGCACTCAAACGGTTAATATAAGAAGGAGAAATAAAAGACGTTGGTGGATGCGCGAAATGTTTCTAGGTAGGGTACAACATTCTTAAAATCTTTTGAGTGAGTTGAAATTTAACGATGGTGCTGGATTACGACATTTCTTAAGAATGACACCCACTTATTTCGAAACTTTAATTAAAAATATGGATACATTTGTGTCCATACAAAATACAACATTTAGAATTACAATAACAATAGCACTTCGGTTGGGTTGGAAGAGATTTTAGATTCCTAGCAAGTGGTGATTCCTACACAAGTTTAATGTATACTTTTAAAATTTCAAGGCATTTTTTAATGTTCCCTTTGGAATTGTTTTTTAGAGCTTGTAGCTTTTTTTATTCAAAGGTAGACAATTTACTTTATATTTATTTGCAAATGCTGCAATCGCATCATTTTTAATATTTCTATTTTTGTATTCCATGCATTACACATCCTATAAACATGGAGTACTGTGTAAATCTTTAATTAAAGAAAGGGTTTTTTGTTGAATCACATTTCGAATTCTTATTAATATTTAATAAATAATAATATTCGATTGAACGGCAGTGATTACTTCGGATATGAATGAAGTCCAGACCTGTCGTTTACGGGCTAATGTTTGTGTTTAAAACTTTTGTATTCCATCTTCGATGGAAAACAAAAAACACTCATACATTTGTATAAATGTTTTTACATATATGTTTGCAAACAGTTTTTACGTATCTTACATCTTTATACAGTTTATAATATTTTTGTATGTTTGTGGGCAAAAGTGTAGATGTGAACTAGGCATTACTGAACATCTGTGTCGTATATCTTGTTTCTTCTTTTCCTTCAACATCTTCTTTCCTTTAAGTATTGCCTCATCCACCTTAGAGCCCCGACTAATTGCCTTGCGACTATCATTTTGAACTGACGAGTACTTGGGAGGCAAGAAATTCTAGTTGGATGAAGGGGTATTCTAGCGATAAAAATTAGACTTTGTAGACAACCAAAAAATTTTCTTTGTCGGTATCCGCAAGTTGTCCGAATAACTGGGGATAAATGTGTGCTAAAGCAAAGTTATTATTGTGAAAAATAAAATTTGCACCATTAAGTTTGTGTTATTATTGTTGTTACTATATAAAAAAGTCCATGTCAAATCTATATCCCTCTCGGATATATAAAGCGTATTATAGCGAGTTAAATTTTACTTTATTTCGAAATTATGACGCATAAGATGTAATAAATTATCTACCATGTATCAGAAACTTATTATAAACTAATCTGCAATAATAAATTATAAATACAAGTAGTTTATATTTACTTTTTCTAAAAATATTAATGAAACATATTTTTTATAAATTGTTTAAATATTTATTTTGAAACATAAAATATATCTACATGAAACTAAAAATTTGATAACAGAAATTATGTGTATAGAAAACATGTTGGTTAAAATTTAGCAGCATATATGGCTATTTACTCCTATCACAATCTATTTACGTACCTAGGTTAAATAATACACTGCAATAATAGAAGACTTGCACAGACCAAAACAAATAAAATTGATAAAAATCTGTTCCCGAAACGGAACAGATATCAAGGTGATAACAGAAGACTGTAAAAGGACCAAATCTAATACTGCAATGATGTTCTTTTGCTCATTATTTGATTTTGGAATAATATTTCCTATTTATTGCTCTCCACTTAATTTTGAAATGAAGTTTACTTATAATTTAACTGATCAGGGGAGGGGGCGATATTTAATTGTTTGCCTCAGGACGCAGTATAGCCTGTCGAAGACTCTGAGGGGTATATATATTCCTGTTCTTCCTTAGTACAGCATAGGACTTTCACAAAATTCTTCCATCTGAATTCGTTTCAAAAAGTTCTACTTCTGATCATGCTTATTCATTCTTCTTTAAGATGGAACATTTTCAACTTATTTTAAATTGACCTCTTCTTCGGCTATCTTAATTGTTCCAGTCAAAGATCTCTTTTGTTATATTTTTGTTATATCTTCATAATTTAATAATTTTTTTACAGCACCTAATTTCTATTTTATTTTAGATTAAAGCTATGTATTATCTAATGACAAATGTGGGAAAAAATATGGTAGAGTATCTTAAAAAAACCCCAGATGCTAAAGGAAAAGAGGGATTAGAAGCAAAAGAAGTTGCAGCTAAATTCACAACAGATGTCGTTGCTGCTTGTGCTTTTGGTTTAGAAGGAAAATCTTTTATAGAACCAGATTCAGAATTCAGAAGAATGGGAAGAAAATTCTTGCATCCAAGTGTATTAATACAGATTAAAAATATGATTGTATTTTTCTGGCCAGCATTAGCTAAATTTCTTAACATGAGGTAAAGTTACATACAATTAAGGCCCGGTTTTTCCACCTTCAGATAAAGTTCCAGGTAACTATCTGACAGATAAGGTTATTTGTAACTTCATCTGCTGAGTAAATGTCATCCCTTCTTTCTATACAAATGTATCTATCGGATAGTTATCTAACAGATAATGAGACTGACGTATTGGATTCACTGACTGGTATTGACATTTATTCAGCAGATGAAGTTACAAATAACCTTATCTGTCAGATAGTTACCTGGAACTTTATTTGAAGGTGGAAAGACCGGGCCTTAATAAGACACATTTTTCAGCATTTTTGCATAAACATTTTTAGTCACTAAGATATGTTACTGTATTTTGAAATGAGCAAATGATTCATGAAGATTGTTCTGATAATACTTGGTTTAAATTCTTTAACCCAAACAAATATACGAGGTGTGTAAATTAAGTAACCGGAATGATTAAAAAAAAAAAAAATTATTCGAATAGAATTACAATTCAATATTGTTTCCCTCAAAATAACTTCCTTGGGAAGCCACACAGCGCTGGAGATGGTTCTTCCAATCCTCATAGCAGTGCTGGAACTCGGATACAGGAATATCTTTCAGCTGGTCGGTTACGGACGCTTGAATGTTTTCGAGTGTCCCAAAATGACGTCACGTGAGGTAATTTTTCAATCTTGGGAAGAGGAAAAAGTCACAAGGACTCAAGTCGGACGAATAAGGAGGCTGAGGAGCCACAGGAATGTTTTTACTGGCCAAAAACTCGTTTATTGAAATTGTTGTGTGACAAGGCACATTTTCTCATTCCTAATTCATTGGTCAAAATCTGATGAAAGACAGTGTGAGTCAAATTCAACTCTTCCCCGATCATTCTGACTGTCAACCGACGATCTGTACGCACAAGATCCCGGATTCAGTTGACATTTTCAGGTTCTTGAAGATAAAGGCCTTTCGCTGCGTGATTCATCTTCAGTCAACTCTCTTCCTTCTGAAAAGTCTTAAACCACCAAAAAAACCTGAGTCCTTGATAAAACACTGTCTCCTTAGGCCTGCTGAAGTTTTGCAAAAGTTTCCGTTGCACTGTACCTAAGTCTGAAGCAAAACCTAATTGCACCACGTTGCTCGAAATGAATGTCACTCATTTTTAGAACGCACTAGAAAAAACTGTTTCACGAAAAAAATCGCTATGGACAACAAAATTACTCTAGCGAGTTCAAACTCGTACAGAAAGCGTATCAAATGCTCACCTGCCAGTCCTCCAAGTCCCGCATCCTAAATGTTGCCAGATCAAACGCTATGTTGCCCGGTTACTTAATTTACACACCTCGTATGTTTACGTTGGGCGATACCTAGGTACATTACCCTTTTAAATTTGACAGATTCTTTCTGAATTACCGTGTATTATCTTTTTATTTCCTTAGGTTAATTCCAGAGAAGGTAGAGAAATGGTTCACAAACACTTTAACGGAAACAATAAAATATAGAAAAGAAAACAATATCGTTAGAAATGATTATCTAGATATGATGCTTTCGTTAAAAGAGAAGCCTGGAGAATACGGTAATGTTAAAATGTGTAAAAAAGTTCTTTTTACTTATTTCATTTTTTAGAGTTCACTGATCTTGATGTTATCGCCCAGTGCATGACTTTTTATGCTGATGGATTTGAAACAAGTTCTATAGTGCTTAGTTTCACCCTTTATGAAATTGCTGCAAATCCAGACGTTCAAACAAAGTTGAAGGAAGAAATCGATACAGTTCTTGCTAAACATGGTGGAGACATAACATATGATTCTGTTATGGATATGTCTTATTTAGATATGGTCCTTTCAGGTAAATGCATAATTCTTATCACGAATATCGTTGGATTTCTTCTGTGTTATAGGGATGGGTATCGGTTCCGATATTCATAGTTGACATCCATGGAAAAAAATCGAACACAAAATATCGATGATTTACAACATCTATATGTTTGTAGAAATATTGTTATAGATATACGTATAACCAAAAAATATGTACTATTATTTGCTGCGTTTAGCAAACACAACTGTCGAATGTGTTGACTGACAATGGGCGCGTTTAACGAACGCATTTGCTGGGAACCAGCACTTAATCTGTTTAATTTGGGTACTATTTGGGTTCGATTTGACGCTCCGAGTGCTCCGAGCACGTTCTGTACACTCAAACTTGTTGGATTTGATGCTCGGAGTACACCCAATTACATTTGTTTTGCGGTCGAGGATGTATTTAGAGTGCACTCTATATGTCTGGGGTTTTAAGACTGGGCCTATGGGGTATTACGTCCCAAACCCTCTCCCTGTATAACTCGAATGTACCCTTTGTGATTACAGTCAGCTATTGCCAGTTCGCTAAACGAATAGTAAGCGTAATACTGCGATCTGTAAGTCAACATACTCAACAGTTGCATTCGATAAACTCACCCATTGTTTTACAATGACAGTTTCGAAGTATTTTAGTTCAGATAAAGGTCTGGCATTTGTTAAGGTAATTTTTCGATTTTGCAAAAAAGTCGCCAGAGGATTTTTTAATATATAAATTACGTTTGAATTTACCGTAATTTCTGAAACCCTGATATTAAATATTACTAATTTAAATTCATTATCTTAATATAACTAAAAACGTGTCAATAAATTATCGTTTAGCAAAAAATGTTTTACAAAAAAATATTACAATCTGATTGAGCAAGGAATGCATTGCATTAAGGATTCCACACACCAAAGCGGCCGCGGTGGCGGCCACGGTGGCGGCCACGGTAGCGATCAGGTCTCCTCACACTAACGCGGTGGGAGTGGCGGTAGCGGTAGCGATCAGTTAGTGAATCACGGTATATAGTTGTATGATAATATTGGACCTTGCTTGGGTTATTTCATTTTTCCCCTTTGGAATGTTAAAATTTAAAATTCCAACAATGAAACCATGGAAACGAATGACATACATATGTCAAACTTAAATTAATTTTCTTACATATTTTAATGACAAAAAATAAATAAATGGGATATTTGTATTAAGAATGACACAAAAAATCAAAATATAAAGAAAATGACATTTTAAAATGATAGTAACCTTAACCAAAAAATGTTTGTTGCAAGTATGATTTACAAAGCTTAAACAAAACGGCTGAAAAGCATTATTTAAACGATGAAAGTAACTAGATTGCAAAATCTAGTTCCGCCTAATCGTTTGGAACAGACTTTACTATCAATTTCCAAAACTTTTCCTATTTCGTTCCACACTTTATTTATTTTCCTAATATTCTTGTAATCAGGATGTGCTAAGTCATACAAAATTAAATGATCCTTTACTGATCTATGATTTTTTCTGTTAAATTATCTATTTTCGACATTATTTTCTACAATATATTCACTCTGTGGTATATAAACAATGAATATCGCGCGGCCTAACGCAACTTGTCGAGTTTGGCCGCCAGTGTTTGGTGATCGCAGACTGAACGCTGCATTCGGCGCCGTTCTCAGATAGCGGAACGCTTGTATGTGCGTGGTCTCATTGTATTGTATAGGTTGCGTTAGGCCGCTCCATTATCGCCACCGTGGCCGCCACCGCGGCCGCTTTGGTGTGTGGAATCCTTTATAATTCCATGGACGCCAATGAATGTAGGGCTAAAATAAACGTGTTAAGAAAAATAATTTATTTTTTACTGCAATTTTATATGAGTCAAATTAGTATCTGCAAAAATATCAATAAATTTTGAAATTTTCTTGGAACGTATTATAAAAGTAGAGAAAAGAATTCAAAAAATTAAATTTACGTATTATTTATTTAAATTTTCCAACTAACCAGTCTTCGTGAATAGTTTTTGATTTTAGTAGAAAAATCAAAATATATATATGTATATGTATATATCAGTTCGAAACATTGATTATCAGATAACATCGATCTCGCAATATCGAAATCAAAAACATGTCTAAAAAACTTCGGTACTTGTCCCAAGTATGTTATAGATTTTATTGTCCTAATTCTTGTATTTTTAGAGGGTTTAAGAAAATATCCACCTGGTGCAGTTCTTCTGAAACTTTGCACTGCTCCATATAAATTTCCTCCAGCCAAAGCTGATGGAACTGGACCAGAATTGGACGTGAAACCTGGTACTTCTATTATGATTCCAGCATATGCTCTCCACCATGATCCCCAATACTATCCAAACCCTAGCAAATTTGACCCAGAAAGATTCACAGAGGCTGGAAAAGAAAGCAGACCTAAGATTTGTTATATGCCATTTGGAGAAGGACCACGACAATGCTTAGGTAAATATTTAAATAAAAATTTAACTAAAACTGCGTTCACAGCTCTTAATTTAGTCGACTGTAGACTATGACTTGTGCACTGTTGATTGTCGCTACAAGTTTGTCATATGGTAACGCGAGCGACCGTTTACAACTCTAACTTTAATGCTAATAACTGATAGTAATAAAATTTATTATTTGTAAAAAGTTATTGTTTTTTTCACACAGAAGCGGCCCACAAAATATGAATAGTTCGAAACGAAATATTGTTAAAAACAACCGAGTGTGCCGCACATATTATATGGGAATACGAACTAGGGTTAAACAAAATAGATCATAAAAATGTTACCCTAAAATTTTGAGGAAAAATATGGTCACAGGGGTGCGTTTAATGATATGATAAATATGGTCATAGGCGTGCGTATAATAAAATGATAAATAGTAATATAGAAATACACAAAACCAATTTAAACGTGTTTAAAATGTGCACGCCACTAGTAACTGCCTGACAAAAAGATTTATTACTATCAGTCTTTCTGAGATAGAGTATAGTTACCTCACTTAACATAACCTAAAAAATACTGTCACACATATTTAACAAATTTCGGAAATCGTGAAATGAAAAAGAATTGCCGTAGTTGCTGTTATAATTTTGTTATTAAAATTTAGAAAAAAATCGCGTCCCGCGATCTCGCTGATGGCGATTTCATAAAAAGTAAAAAATGCTTTTATTCCATCGTAGTTGGTTTGAAAAAACATAGATATCACAACATTCGTTACGCATTAATTTTCAGAGCTGTAAACGCTTTTGTTAAACGTAAAAACTATCTACTAATTTTATCCACAATGCATAATTTATAGTCGACTAATTTAAGAGCTGTTAATGCAGCTTTAGCCATGGGATGGTTTACACAGAGTTGTAATAGATACATTTAAAAAAATATCTAGATACAGATACATGCCAAAAAAAATTGTATCTAGATACAGCTAAATACTTTTGAAAAAACACTAAGAAGTGAAAATACCTACAACTGAAAAAACATATTTAAGAAATTAATTTTTACTGAAATACATGTAATAGCTAACAATTAACAATGCATTATAATTAAACAAACAGTGCATGTTAATCAGTATTATACAGGCGTTTCAAAATGACCGTAGCGTCACAAAAAGCCCACTAAATTCAAGGTAAAACACTATTCTACTACTTAGAGCCACGCCTCAAGTGATGAAATGCCTCAAAAAAATTATCAAAGTGTACTTTAAATCACTGAATACTTTTGAAGGGCCTTAATTTGTCTTGCCCAAGACTTCATAAAACCACGGTACACTCGCAAACCACTACACAATATTGAAAAATTATATGTTTTTAGTAAACTGGTCATCAAAATAGATTTATTAAAAAACTTGGTTTTCATTGATAATGATCCATTTTCCTTAAGTGTTGCATATAATACCTACTATTTATACGGCTGTTCAAAAGCTACGAAAAACGAATGAGAATGTCACCAATACTAACAAAAATAAATTATTCAAAATGATAATTTATAATTAAACTATTATATCAGCCCGGTATAAAAATAAAGTAATGAGCAAAGTATCTGAAATACAGATACAAGATACTTAAATTTAAATATCTAGATACAGATACACATACATATTTCAGAATGTATCTAATTTGTATCTAGATACTTGAAAAAATATCTAGTTCATAGGATATTCTAGTTACAAGTTTCTATAGTCTATCTCAGAAAGAGCGATAGTAATAAAATTTATTATTTGTAAAAAGTTATTGTTTTTTCACACAGAAGCGGCACACAAAATATGAATAGTTCGAAACGAAATATTGTTAAGAAACAATCGAGTGTGCCGCACATCTTATATGGCAATACGAACTAGGGTTAAACACAATAGATCATAAAAATTTTACCCTAAAATTTTGAAGAAAAATATGGTCACAGGCATGCGTTTAATGATATGATAAATATGGTCACAGGCGTGCGTTTAATAAAATGATAAATGGTAATATAGAAATACACAAAACCAATTTAAACGTGTTTAAAATGTGCACGCCACTGGTAACTGCCAAAAAGATTTATTACTATCGCTCTTTCTGAGATAGACTATAGATAAAGATCTAGATACTTGTAACTAGAACATTACAACACTGGGTTGACAACAGAGTTATAGAAGTTGAGAAAGATATCGATGAGAAATTTGGCTATTTGGAATTTTGGTATTAGAATTTTTGTGACTGTTGTTGGGAGCTGAATGTTTTCTTGGACGATTGTTTCAATTAATTCATCTTGTTCTATTTTATATTTATTACACGACAAAATAAAATGATTTGTATCCGCTAACTGGCTGCAGTGTTCGCATTTATCGTCATTTATAATTTCGAATCTTTTTAAATGACTAGGGCAGTTTGTGTGGTGATATAGTCTGCATATTTTAACAATTATATTGCGACTTAATTGGATGTTTGAGAACTAAGGTTTAGATTTAATATTTTTATTGAATTGAAAATATACTATGCCTTTATTTATGCTCATATTTTCGTATTGTGTAAAAACATGAATCATTATTATTTTTGGAGAAGGTTTACATGCAAAGGCTATCAAATATTAATAGTTTTATCTGTTATATTTTTTGCACAACAAACATTATTATCTAGTCAAAATATTTTTGTAGAAATCTCTAATATTATGCGTTTATTTTTCAGGTTACCGTTTCGCTTTGGCCCAAATCAAAGCTGCTCTTGTATCTATTATTAAAGATTTTGAAGTAAAAGTTAATTCGAAAACTAAGACACCGATTGTACTGGACCCTACATATTTTATGCTGGCTGCTAAGGGTGGATTGTGGTTGAATTTTTATAAAAGAGATAAATAAAAATACAATATTATATATTTGTTGTAAAAGTCATATAAAATAAATTTGTTTTTAGTATTTTGAGCTGTTTTAGTACTTTATCATGAGGTTACAGATCTTCTTTACCTGCCTTGAAAGTTTATTACCGTATAAGCCCGATATATGACCAATTATTTTCTGTGAAAAAATTGACTCGTGCTAAATTTGAGGTCTAGGTAATGGAATGTAATATAAACAACCCTTCTTATTAATACGCCTATGCCTCCACACCACCATAAGACAGATGAAAAAACGGTCTTTGAAAGTTATTGAAGTCAACTGGTTACGATAAGTCCAGAATTACTGTTATGCTTGCCGTTACTGCTGATGGACCGAAGCTTCAACCTTACAATATATTGAAACCTAAAGCAAAGCCCAAAGAAAAGCTGCATCCAGGAATAATTTTTCGGGCCCAAGAAAAAGGCTGGATGACAGGAATTGGTATTAGACTGGTTAAATATGATATGCGGAAAATGGCCAGGTTCTCTGAGAAAATCTCGCTCCATTTTTTAAGCATATTTTTAAGACCGATTTGTGGAAATCTGGTAAAGGTAAGCTAAATGGGTGAAAGTCTATCTGAAAGAACAATACTTGAAGAGTATTGCGTTAAATTTTTATTGAAAAATATTGAAAAATGAGCCATTGGCGTCATTTTTAGTAAACACTCCAAAAAAAAAAGTTGATTTGCGGTGTACACGATATCTAGTGACACAATCATCTGAAACATAAAATTCAAAAAGGTTTGGTTAGTTTAAAAGTTTCTTCAGGTAGTGACGTCGAGTTTTTTTTTATTAAATTGAGTTTTAAATTTTTGGTACTTTAAAAAAAACGTAAAAAATCGTGTTTGGTAATCGGAAAAATGGTTATAAAAAAAATATATTCAAAATAAAAGCAAAAACTCAACGTCACTACCTAGTAAAATGATTTATAAAGAAGTGTGCAAAATTTCAGAAAGATCCATTCATTAGTTTTTGAGTTATGATGTACACCGCATCAAAAAAAACTATTTTTAGAAAATGCGTTTAAAAATAAAGAATGTTTTTTTATTAAATAAATATATACAGCACATATATAGCTTATATACAAGTATATTTCAATATATGTATCAAAGATATTCGTCACGAGTCCCCTCTCTAAGAGTATAAAGCAGCTGATATCGATATTAAAGCCACATGCGCACAAAAGCAATACAACGCCACATACATACGATAGGCGCGAAAAAACAAATAATAGGTACTAGTATTAAAATGAGTATATCTCAGTCAATTTTGCTCCGATTTACTTGAAATTTTAATGGGATACTCTTGAAGATATATACAATCGAATAAGCCAATAAATAAAAAAAAAGAAAAAAAATCATCAAAAATACCATACCCCCCTTAATGCATTCCGAGGCCACCTTACGTCAGGTGTTAAAGAAAAAATTCAGGTTTTCAATTCCGATAATACCAGGTATTATGAAACCTCAGTTGCAAGTCTTGAATGTGGTGGTCAATAAACCATTTAAAGACAATTTATAGTGGGTATTAGCGGGAAATCACCCATTGACACCTTCAGGAAAAACAAAGAAATCTTCAGTCTCACTTTTAGGAGAATGGATTGCGACCGCCTGGCACAAGATCGAACCTGAATCGATGTGCGGACTAAGGAAAATCGAGGCCCTAGGCAAGGTCCTCTTTGCGGGCCCTACTAGTCCAAAAAATCATATAAGAATGGAATAAATCTATAATAAAACCATCTTAAGAACCTAAAAAAATAAGGGCCCTAGGTAGTTGCCTAGTCTGTCTTGGCCAAAGTCCGTCCCTGATCGATAAAGATTGTTTTAAGAAATGCTGCATTTCAAATAATTTAAATGGGTCTAAAGATGACATTTTGTGGGAAACTGAAAGCAGCATACTAACGATACCGATGCGATTTTCGGATAACTTTTTTTCAAAATATCTTCATGTAATATTTTGGTGTCGCGTTAAATTCAGGGTCGCGTTGTATTCGGGCTAATACGGTAATTGTCTAATAATAATCATAATAATTTCTTGTACCTTTTGTTAATATTTTATAACTCACAAACTTGTGTTTTTTTCATGACTACTGACAATGATATAATATATTAATAGACATTTTTATTAACTTTATATATTTTTGTTTCATTTAAATTCTTTGACATTGTAAAGAAAATGTCTTCAGCAAATAAACAGTAACTTTAAAGAGACAAAATGTATACATGAAACTTTTATAAAAAATATAAACATGTCATCTTGTCATATGCAAAGACCAATTAATATTTTATTAACTTTAAAATCTTTTGAAGTCTTTGACGTATTTCTTTTCAGAACATCTATTTTAAAACAGGAAGTAGTAAAATTTGAATAAGCTGTCATCTCTGGTTTTAGATAATTATACAGTAAAATTCGGATATACTTTGTTTCAAATTAGCGGATACGATGTCAAAAATATCCATACTACCGTCATTTATACCGTGAATTTATTTTAAAGTGAAACATACTTTTAACATAACATTTATTGAAATCAAAACATAATTTAATTGCATAAATCATATTTTATTTAATGAATGTCTAATTTTAGAAATAAAATTTCATTATTATTTAAAATAAAATTATTCGATTAGTTAAAAATATTCAAATTATTTAAATATAAAAATTAATCTATTTTAAGATAAACATCCTCAGAGATTAGTTAAGTTAAAATATATTTTTTAGTTAAATGTTGAGAGACAAGGGAAGAATTACTATCGTAAATTCTAAGTATATTATATGTTTGGTTTAAAATGTTGTCACCGTTTATCTCAAGTACATGGTCGAATGTTTACACAGATATGTTTTATGTTGATATGCCAGAGCCGCAGTAAAGGGGGGGGGGGAGTTTCCTAGCGCACTAAGGAAAAGGGCACTGACGAGCTTAACTAAGGGGCGCCATATTGCGAAGGTGAGGACCTTTTTTTTGCTCATCACTTGGATTTTGGGAGGTGAGGACCTTTTTTTGCTCATCACTTAGATTTTGGGAGGTGAGGACCTTTCTTTGCTCATCACTTAAATTTTGGGAGGTGAGAACCTTGTTTTTGCTTATCACTTACTTTTATTTGCTAACTCTCTGCTTCTTCTGACTCTTCTGCTTCTTCGGGAATGGAGGAAATACTGACATTTACCAATATTCCTCCGACAAAACAGTTTTCCAAAGTAACGAATAATTTTTTTGAGACGCCTGGACCTAGGCTCGCTCCTTCTCCTGATGCCAATCCAATATCATATTTTAATTTATATTTTACTACAGTCTATTGTTAGAGAAACAAACCGATACGCTACCCAATTTTTGGCTTGATTGGTTGACATTTGTCCAAGATAGAGCATTTTTTGTACACCACTTTGTTTATTTCTGAATTATTCAAAATAGCTATAGCACTTTAGACACAGTTTCTTTAAAAACGCATAGCACTCAAACGGTTAATTTAAACCTTAGTTAAACATTAAACATAGATTAAGTAAAATGCAGACTTTAAGGGGGGGAGTATGGTAAATTTTGCATTTTTTAAGCATATTTTTAAGAACGATTTGTGGAAATCTGGTAAAGGTAAGCTAAATGGGTGAAAGTCTATCTTAAAAAACAACACTTGAAGAGTATTGCGTTAAATTTTTATTGGAAAATATTGAAAAATGAGCCATTGGCGTCATTTTTTAGTAAACACTCCAAAAAAAATTAACACTCCATTTGCGGTGTACACGATATCTAGTGACACAATCATCTGAAACATATAATTCAAAAAGTTTTGGTTAGTTTAAAAGTTTCTTCAGGAAGTGACGTCGAGTTTTTTTTTATTAAATTGAGTTTTAAATTTTTGGTACGACTTTAAAGTCAAAAAATCCAAAAAAACCTTAAAAAATCGTGTTGGGTAATCGGAATATAAAAAAAATATATATTCAAAATAAAAGCAAAAACTCAATGTCACCTAGTAAAATGATTTATAAAGAAGTGTGCAAAATTTCAGAAAGATCCATTCGTTAGTTTTTGAGTTATGATGTACACCGCATCAAAAAAAGCTATTTTTCAGAAAACGCGTTTAAAAATGCACATGTATAACTGCTCAAAAGTAATATACCGGTACAACACACATATATAGCTTATATACAAGTATATTTCAATATATGTATCAAAGATATTCGTCACGAGTCCCCTCTCTAAGAGTATAAAGCAGCTGACATCGATATTAAAGCCACATGCGCACAAAAGCGATACAACGCCACATACATACGATAGGCGCGAAAAAACAAATAATAGGTACTAGTATTAAAATGAGTATATCTCAGTCAATTTTGCCCCCCCCCCCTTAAGTCAAACACCCTTACTCCTGTCATAAAGAATCAAAGCAACCGACCGGCGAACATTTAGGGTTTCAGACTAGATTCCGCTCGCAGTCTTGGAACCCACTATTACATTTTGACCGATCGACAGTAATAAAATCACATTAAGGATTGAAGTCGCTACCCTGTTGGCTGTTGAGTGAAATTAACGACTCAGTAGCCAACGAACGACGAGAGATCGACGAAATTATAATGTGTACAATACGTGATTACTATCTCTTCATTCTGAATAAATCATAGCAATAAATCAGAGTAGAGGACTCAGTTATAAACAGTATCAATTTATATATTTAACTCCCTACCTCTATAAATTCGTCACATGCATCTTATATCATAACAAGGTCAAATTTATTATTTCAATGGGTTACAGATAATCAAATCAGTTCTTTAAGAATGTGGCTGTTAATATGTCTTACTGTTTTTCTTGGGTTATGTATCCATTGGTTTCTTAAAAAACCTTACAATTATTGGAAAGAGAGAGGTGTACCTTATCCAGAACCAACGATATTCGTTGGAAACGTTGGAGCAAGTATCACGTTAAGAAGAACTTTGGGAGATATATTTCAGGAGATTTATAAGTATGTCTAAAAAATTTGTTTCAGTTTCTTTTTTGCTTACATAATTTATACATACAATAAACTTGTTGAATGATATTAAATTAATTAAATTTAGTATTTACATCTCAAAGACTAGCAATCAGAAAATTGTATGAAGCAAAAACTATAAACAAATTTCCTGTACTTCCGGTTTGTTCCGGAATATTTCGATACTACCATTCGATTCTTTGGGTAAACTTTAGTCATCAAATTTTATTTCCTAACTTCCTCACACGTCGCGTTTTAAAGAAAAATCATGATCCCTCTTTTTAGGGTTTTATAGGTATGACCACCAAAAAACCCTTTATAACGTCACTCATGTGTCTGTCTGTCTGTACGGTAGAAATTGTAGCCAAACGGCTTAACATAGAATGTTGAAATTTGGCATACTTATACAACTCTTTGACCCACATATAGGAAAAATACTGAGAGTTCAAAAAAACACATCCCGAAATAAATATAAACAATTATGTATTTAATAAAAAATATTTGAGTGGCAGCAATTTTTAGTTAAAGAGAATTATTTTTGTAGGGACCTTTTAGGTTTGCTTAAGGGACTAAAATTTCTAGTTAGGCCGCTAATACATTTACACTTTGAACAATTCAAAACCTTAATAAATATATCTGTATATATAAAAATTGATGTGAAGTGTGAATTTTCACACATTTCAGGGATTCGCAGGTATTAAGTAACTGAATGATGATTATTTAGGATGCCAAAACAAATTTTATGTCAAAATATTTTTTTATGAATTTTAATTCGAATGCCTAATACCATTATTTAAGTTTCTAAATATGTGCTGTATTTTTTCAAGAAAGTTCATTATGATTTTGAAAATTGCGCCTATGGCTTCCATTGGTTGCTTAAATCATAAGCCCCGCCCTCTGATTTCGTATACATTCAAACATAGAATTAAATTATAATTTCAACACTTCCCATTAGTTATTAAATTTACGCTTTTAAAAATAAAATGCAACATTTATCAAAATATAACTAGAATTTTGACAATAAAATTTAAACAAAATAAAAATGCAAAAAAAACAGAAAAATTAAAATTGATAGGAATCGAACTCTAGTTTGCAAATTACAAAGAAACGACGAAACAAACTACGTTACGAGCGCTTACTTATCTACTGTGTTACAGAGCGAATTAAATATTTAACATATTTTAGTTAAAAACACAAAAAATGCGTTCATTTCCGAAAACATCATCTGATCAAAAATTCATGTTGTACTATTCCGGTTCACATCAATGTACATTACTTAGATTTTTTTCAGATTTTTTTTAAACCATCTGAGCTACAGGGTGTGGGACAAATTTTTTTTTGCACAATTTTGGCAAAAATCGCATCAAAATAACTTATTTTGCAAAAATAAAATTTTGATCGTTAATCCACGTACTAAGGGATTTCATTTGATACCCTACTCAGAATTTTAAAAAAGTATTTTTTTTTCGATGAGCACATATTTGTTTATATTTTTAGGGGGATACGTTTTTTAGCTGTTTTAGTATTTTTTCTATGTGCGGGTCAAAGAGTTGTATAAGCATTTTTATCAGACAGACAGACAGACAGACAGACAGACAGACAGACAGACAGACAGACAGACAGACAGACAGACAGACAGACAGACAGACAGACAGACAGACAGACAGACAGACAGACAGACAGACAGACAGACAGACAGACAGACAGACAGACAGACAGACAGACAGACAGACAGACAGACAGACAGACAGACAGACAGACAGACAGACAGACAGACAGACAGACAGACAGACAGACATGACGGTATAAGGGTTTTTTGGTCATACCTACAAAACCCTAAAAATCAATTTGTTTGTTTGTTTGTCCTTTATGCAAAACCAAATGGATAGACCGATTTTCACCAAATTTAGTACAGGGGGGGTAAAATAATCTGAGGAAGGTTACAACTTCATCCATGCCCCCCTAGGGGGCGTTACGTGGAGAAAACCATCATTTTTCACACTCCGTGCAGTTTAAATTGATTACTTACGTAGGCTAAACCTTAAGAGATATATCGATATAATGTCGACAAAAAATGTAGATCTTAACTAAATCTAAAAAAAGTCTGGGAGAGCATATACCTATCATGCACCGATATCGTGTATTGGGCAATTTTCTGTTTTTAAACGTAATAGTTTTTATATTATAAAGTTTGTGGGTGTATAACATCGGAGTTTTATAGAGATGCATCAATTATTTCAGGGTAATAAATTAGACCATTTGCAATTTTTTTTAAACTTTATGCAATATACACTGAATAAATTTATTTATTTTTTATTTATTTTTATTAAGTAATTGATTTTCTTTTTCAGTAATTATAAAGACTGCCTTTATGTTGGTGTTTATAAAGTAAGAAAACCTGCACTTTTGCTGAGAGACCCTGAACTTATAAAAGATGTTGTGATCACAAATTTTGGAAGTTTCCATGATAATGAAGACATAGTTGATGAAAATATTGATCCTATTATGGCCAGAAATCCTTTCTTCTTACGAGGACGTCGGTGGAAGGTTATTAGAGGTTATGTTAGTAATAACATAACCACTGGAAAGGTTAAACAAACATTGCCATTTATCCCTTTCCCCTTTTCTTTCTCCTTTCTCCATAATAAGTAAGATACATAATTTTATCAATAATAAGTTAGATATTTCGTTTATAGGTAGCACTCGCCATAGCTCCCAACATTTATCTGATTAAAAACTGCATTGAACAGAATGATTTTTTTTAATAATAATCAATCTTTTTTTAGGGTTTTGTAGGTACGGCCAAAAAACCCTTATACCGTCATTTTGTCGTCTGTCTGTCTGTCTGTCTGTCTGTCTGTCTGTCTGTCTGTCTGTCTGTCTGTCTGTTCGGTAAAAATTGTAGCCAAACGGCTAAACCTAGAGAGTTGAAATTTGGCATGCTTATACAATTTTTTGACCCGCACATAGGAAAAATACTAAAACATCTAAAAAACATATCCCCCTAAAAATATAAACAAATATATTCTCATCGAAAAAAAAAATATTTTTTTACAATTCTGTGTAGGGTATCAAATGAAAGCCCTTGGTACGTGGATTAACGATCAAAATTTTATTTTTGCAAAATAAATTATTTTGAGGCGATTTTTGCCAAAACTGTGCAAAAAAAAAATTTGTCCCACACCCTGTATCTCAGACGGTTTTAACTAAAAATCTGAAAAAATTCTAAGTAATGTACATTGGTGTGAACCGGTATAGTACAACAGGAATTTTTCATCAGATTATGTTTTTGGAACAAAAAGCATTTTTTGTGTTTTTTTGCTAATAATGTTATAGTTATATTGTTATATAGACGCTAAACAGTAACGTGTTTCTTGGTGCAGTGGCTAAGATACTTGCATTCTGCCCGAGAAATTGAGTTCGAATCCTACGAGAGGAGACAATATTATTTTTTATTTTTATATTGTTTAAATTATTTTTTCAAAATTCTAGTTATATTTTGGCAATTGTTGCATTTAATTTTTAAAAGCGTAAATTTAATAACCAGTGTACACGAATGAGTTTCGTGTACAGAATGTACACGAAATCAAAGGGGAGGAGCTATGACTAAAAACAACCAATGGAAGCCATAGGCGCAATTTTCAAAATCATAATGAACCTTGATATATAAAAAAAATACTGCACATCTTTAGAAACTTAAATAATGGTAATAGGCATTCGAATTAAAATTCATAAAAAAATATTTTGACATAAAATTTGTTTTGGCATCCCAAATAATCATCATTCACTTACTAAATACCTGCAAAACCCTGAAATGTGTGAAAATTCACACTTCACATCAATTTTTTAATAATAATTAATCTTTTTTTTTTATTTTAACAACTTTTATTCTATTAATTTTTACAGTTACGTAGATGCTATTTTTCAACTTTTTAGGTAATACTACCCTTGACCCCGTAAATCATTTTCGCGCAAAAACTGCATTGAAAAGAAAAGAAATGTTTCCTCATTCTAAACAAATTTTGCCACATGTATTTTTAGTGTAAAATAAGTGAGATATTTCAAGATTTTAGTTTTAGGGTGACCAACTCTCCAAATATTCATCGAATATATCATCGAATTTTGCGTATAATTTGACCACTGGCGCACCCAGGGAGGTGCCCCCCCCCTTATGAAGGAAGTAAATAAAAATAAACACACACAAAAACACTAGAAAATTTTAAAAATAAAGATGAGGACCTTTTTAGGGTTTTGTAGGTATGACCAAAAAACCCTTATACCGTCATTTTGTCGTCTGTCTGTCTGTCTGTCTGTCTGTCTGTCTGTCTGTTCGGTAGAAATTGTAGCCAAACGGCTAAACCTAGAGAGTTGAAGTTTAGCATGCTTATACAAATCTTTGACCCGCACATAAGAAAAATACTAAAACATCTAAAAAACATACCCCCCTAAAAATATAAACAATAATATGCTCAGCGAAAAAAAAAATATTTTTTTACAATTCTGTGTAGGGTATCAAATGAAAGCCCTTGGTACGTGGATTATCGATCAAAATTTTATTTTTGCAAAATAAATTATTTTGACGCAATTCTTGCCAAAATTGTGCAAAAAAAATTTTGTCCCACACCCTGTAGCCCAGATGGTTTATACTAAAAATCTGAAAAACATCTAAGTAATGTACATTGGTGTGAACCAGAATAGTACAACAGGAATTTTTGATCAGATTATGTTTTCGGAAAATAACGCATTTTTTGTGTTTTTAACTAAAATATGTAAAATATTTAATCCGCTATTTAACACAGTAAACGAATGAACATCCGTAGTCCAGTGGTAACATTCTCACTTCGTAAGTTGCAAACTACTGTTCGATTCCCGTCAATTTTTATTTTTTCTGTTTTTTTTTTTGCATTTTTATTTTGTCAAAATTCTAGTTATATTTTGGCAAATGTTGCATTTAATTTTTAAAAGCGTAAATTTAATAACCAGTGGGAAGTGTTCAAATTATAATTTAATTCTATGTTTGAATGTATACGAAGTCAGAGAGGCGGAGTTTATGACTTAAACAATCAATGGAAGCCGTAGGCGCAATTTTCAAAATAATAATGAACCTCGATATATAAAAACAATACTGCAAATATTTAGAAACCCAAATAATGGTATTAGGCATTCGAATTAAAATTAATAAAAAAAAATATTTTAACATAAAATTTGTTTTGGCATCCCAAATAATCATCATGCACTTACTAAATACCTGCGAAACCCTGAAATGTGTGAAAATTCACACTTCACATAATTTTTTTAAGTCGTCACTTGTATTTTAGAAGTGAGGGAGGACCTTTTTTTTAGGTCATCACTTTATATTTTCATAATTTAAATAATTTTGTATTCCGGGCCGCACCCCGAACAAAAAATCCTGGGTGCGCCATTGGATTTGACTATTTCATTATCGGTGTTATTTTTCAACTGTATTTTTCAGATTAAAAATATGTTTTATCTAATGACAAATGTGGGTAAAAATCTAATAGAGTATCTCAAGAAAACCCCAGATGCAATTGGAAAAGATGGACTTGAAGCTAAAGAAGTCGCAGCAAAATTTACCACTGATGTAGTTGCAGCTTGTGCTTTTGGTCTGGATGGAAGATCTTTCATAGAATCAGACGCAGAATTCAGAAAAATAGGAAGAAAATTTTTATCTCCAGGATATTGGGCCGCTATCAAACATATGATATTGTTTTTAATTCCTAGTTTATCACATTTTTTAAAACTGAAGTGCGTTTGGATTAATAAATTAAAACAGTAGACGCTCGGTTATTTTGGTTTTTGTTGTAGATTTATTCCAGATGATGTTGAAGAATGGTTCAAAAATACTTTATTGCAAACCATTAAGTATAGAAAAGAGAATAATATTGTGAGGAATGATTATCTGGATATGATGATATCTCTAAAAGACAAACCCGGTGAATATGGTAAGTTAGGCAACTTTTTATACATTCAAAAATGCACGGTTGCGTATTTAACGTAATAATTTGTAACTAAAATAAATGCATATAATAGGTATTGTAGGTATGACCAAAAAAACTCTTATACCGTTATTTTGTCGTCTGTCTGTCTGTCTATCTGTCTGTCTGTCTGTCTGTTCGGTAAAAATGTAGCCAAACGGCTAAACCTACAGAGTTGAAATTTGGCATGCTTATACAACTCTTTGATCCGCACATAGGAAAAATACTAAGACATCTAAAAAACATATTCCCCTAAAAATATAAACAAATATGTGCTCATCGAAAAAATATTATTTTTATATTCTGAGTAGGGTATTAAATGAAAGCTTAGTACGTGGATTAACGATCAAAATTTTATTTTTGCAAAATAAATTATTTTTATGCGATTTTTGCCAAAACTGTGCAAAAAAAAAATTCTCCCACACCGTGTTGCCCAGATGGTTCAAACTAAAAATCTGAAAAAATTCTAAGTAATGTACATTGGTGTGAACCGGAATAGTACAACAGGACTTTTTGATCAGATTATGTTTTCGGAAAATAACGCATTTTTTGTGTTGACGATGTACAAAAGTTATAGTTATGTAACACACTATACTAGAAGGCGTATCCTGGTTTAATGGTTAGCTTGGTCGCTTGCTACGCAGAAAACTAGGGTTCGGTCCCGGGCAAAGGAGACAATTTTATTTTTTGTTTTTTTTTCATTTTTATTTTGTTTAAATTATTTTGTCAAAATTCTAGTTATATTTTGGCAAATGTTGCATTTAATTTTTAAGAGCATAAATTTAATAACGAGTTGGAATTGTTGGAATTATATTTTCTTTCTATGTGTCATGTTTACGAAACCAGAGGAGGGAGAATATGACTTAAAACAACCAATGGAAGCCATAGGCGCAATTTTCAAAATCTTAATGAACCTTGCTATATAAAAACCAGTGGCGAAAGGAAACTCCGCTAGACTTGCCCTCCCATAAAAAAAATATTTAAAAAAAAATAAACTAAAAATAAAAAAAAATTTATATATTTAGATAAATCTTCAAAAATACATCAAATTATGTTCTATACAAATTTTTGTCCAAGGCTTGCTTTACTAGTTACGAATTAATTATCATGACCATGGAAACGTTACATATAAGTATGAAAAAATTGAGACTTGGAAAAATTTTAAATAATTTTACAAAAAATTTTGGAAATTTTTCGTTTTATCAAAAAACGTCTCAAATAAAAGTTATTAGTTATTGCATTTATAGTAACTTTTGTTCAATAAATTTTTTCGAAATATTTTTCTGTTGCTAAATATTCGCAAAAATATTAAAATCGACACGAGTAAACTCCCATTTCTAGTCAACCGATTTTCATAAAAAACAATAGGGTTCTTCCTATTTAATAGGAGAATTTTTTAGTACCAAAACGAACTCTTTAAGTTAAACCGTTTTTGAGTTATCGTGTATACACACAGACAGACACACACACAGACACACACACACACACACATACGGACGGCACTTCGAAAATAGGTTTTTTGGATTCCCTGGACCATGAAACGTGGTCATCCGTCAAAATCTCGACATCGAAAATTTTCGCGATTACAATACTTGCCCCTTATATATTAAGGTCGGGCAAGTAAAAATACTGCACATATTTAGAAACCTAAATAATGGTATTAGGTATTCGAATTACAATTAACAAAAAAATATTTTAACATAAAATTTGTTTTTAAAGCTCTTAGATTAACAGACGATAAATTATTTTAAAATTATCGTTCATTTTGCCGTGATTACTACAAAGCAAAATTTGTCCTACACACTCAGCATGCCGCCTTCACTTATTATATACCTGCGAAACCCTGCAATATGTGAAAAATCACACTTCACATACATTTTTTTACTACTGATTTTTGTTTTGCAGAATTCAAAGACATTGATGTGATAGCCCAATGTATAACTTTCTATGGTGATGGCTATGAAACAAGTTCAATAACTTTAAGTTTTACATTTTATGAGATAGCAGCCAACCCTGAAGTCCAAAGAAAACTACAAAAAGAAATAGATACTGTATTGTCCAAATATGGCGGTGAAATAACTTACGATTCTATTCAGGAAATGTCGTATCTAGATAACGTACTGTCAGGTAAACAGTTTAATGCAAATTTTAATGAAATGACAAAATATAAATAATGTTTTGAGTCATTATAAAAATTAGCTTTATCGCGGCGTTTTAAATAAATAACTTCTAGGTATTCAAATTATCATTATCTAAGGTAAATCTACGTAAATTTATTTGTCAGTTGACAATAAAATTTAATCACAAAATTAACAAAATACTAATTGTATTTGTACAAATGTTGCACTACAAAATACGTATTCAGCGCGACAATTTACGTCATGACAACAAATGACTTCACAATAAATTAGGTTCTTTGCACGACAGAAGATGATTTGAACTATTGTCATCTGACACTACCGATAGAGGCGCCACTGCATTGTACATCATGGCTGACGCAGATAGGATATTTTTGACAGGTTCAATGGTATCTTCATGTGATATTTATTGAAATTAATTTATTATTCAATATGAGGGTTGCGTTAAATGAAATTTTCCGTTTTCTCATTGCCCAAGTAACCTCTAGGGTTATAATTGAAGGTAATAAGGATTTTTTGCCACGTTTCGGAACACGATGAAAACTTAGGTCTCTATCACGACCTACCTTTGCATTGCAAAGATAAACACAACAATTCACATTGCATTTAATTTTTTCTTGCAATTTTAAAAACTCGCTATGAAAACAACAGTAAACCAACTCGACTATCCTACACCTGTCAGTTTCTCAAAATCACACTAGAGGCGCTTCAGTTATTGTCAGTTGACAATACTTGGCGAGAATTATTGATACAAATGCAAAAAAAAAAAAACGTATGATTCAGGGCCGAGAGGTCCAGTTCTTAATAAACTCCCTAATAGTTATTTAATATATTTATGAAGCTAATAAATTTATTGGTGATTTCCAAGTTACAAAATCCTTCTAATAGTTTATTAGCAACATAATTTTTTGTTTTTGCATTAGTATTTCTTATGAATATAGTAACACGGTGCAAGAGAGATAGAGCTATACGTAAATTTGTAGAGCTAAAGTGAGATGAAATTTTGACATTGAATATTTTGACATTTTATATTTTGACATTAAATAGTTTGACTTTACATTCAATGACGTTAAGTATATTTTTTGTGTCAGCCACACATCTTTATTATTCTCCCAATAATCTTCTTATTTTTTATCATTTTTATATAAATAGTAATGCTTAAAGTATTGCTTGTAATGTATTGTATTCGTAATTTAAAGAAATACATATGTAAAAATAAGAGATAAAATATATATTTATATATTGTTCTTTATATATCACATTTACAATAAATGCCCAAAATATTCTAAAAACGGTTATCTATAATTTATAAATTCATCCAAACAGATCGTCGATTTCGTCAAAATACAACTAAAATGTATATAAAACACTAAAATCACCATTATAGAAATGTTTAAAAACTCCACATTTGTATAATCTTTTAAAATTATACTGTTTTTCAATTAAAATTGAAATATTAAAACATTTTGCGAACTTGTTTTTGGTTATATGTCACTTTATTAAGCACTTCATGTTGCCTGTAAGTTATTAGACAAATAAGCCTATTTATTAGCAACCTAATAACTTTTTCGGGGTGGAACTCTCAGAAAAAAAAATATGTTGCTAATAAATTTATTGGGCAGTTTATTAGCAACTGGAACTCTCGGCCCTACCAAAATAATCGATTACTTCAATCATTCAATAACCGTTGCCATTTCTATAAATAGTGTAATTCATTTGATAAATTTATTATTTTTTAGAGGCTTTAAGAAAGTATCCTGCTGGAACAGTACTGAGAAAGGTTTGTACTAAGCCCTATAGATTTCCTCCAGCAAAAGCAGATGGATCTGGACCTCATCTGGATGTTGAAGAAGGTCTCAGTGTTCTTATTCCAATCATAGCTCTACATTATGATCCTCAGTATTTCCCTAATCCTCATAAATTTGACCCAGATAGATTCACGGATGAAGCCAAGGAATCTAGACCAAATCATTGTTATATGCCTTTTGGTGATGGACCAAGACAATGTTTAGGTATTTATGTTTTGTTCTTTAGGAAATCCTGAAATTTTCTTTAGGAATATATGGAAATCACTCACTTAATATCTTTTTTTTAGGTTTTAGATTTGCCTTGGCTCAAATTAAAGCAGCATTGGTTTCTGTTATATTAAATTTTGAAATAAAAGTCAACCCTAAAACTATAACTCCTCTGCAGATGGATCCATCATATTTTTTGCCTGCTGCAAAAGGTGGATTATGGTTAAATTTTCACCGAAGAACTTAAACCCATGTCACTCAAAATGAACACAAATACTAGCTTGATAAGTTTTAATAATCAGTTATTATTATTCTGATAATATTTACTAATGTATTGTTCTTTTTGTTTAATAGAAAACATTATGTCTGAAAAACATACGCATTTTGCTTAACGATTTTCATTTTATCATTGTAATTAAAATAGTTTTCAGGGACATTTTCGTCAAATTACTGTTTCAATAAGTAGAGCCAAATTACTTGGTAATTTATGGATATCTCCAATATATATTGTAGAAGAAATGAGAAATGTAGCGTAATTTCATTTTGACGTTCACAAAGGCAACAACATGAAATTGTCAGTCTTCTTCCTCTGTGCTGTTGTTTTTGCTGCCGCTTTGGCAGAAGGTACGTGATTGAATCTTTTAATTTAAAATAAACTAGATATCAGTCAAATGCGTTGCTGACAAATTCATTTTAATTGTAGCTAAATCGAGTTTTAAATCGCATTTGATTGGTATAATATATTGATATATATTGGCTGATTTAGTGGCGACATACAGTGGGAAAAAAGGATAATCTTATATTATTTAGTAATATTGATAGATGTAGCTGTTGTACCTCTTGATGGAACCTTTTGAATAGTACAGAAAAAACACTAAATACACTTAGTTAAAGCCATCAAGTGTGTTTTGTGTTTTTTCTGTATGATATTATTTAACCCAAATTATTATTTATAATTTATTTGATTAATCCGCTTTTTAAATACATTTTTCTATTAATATAAAAGTATAACCTTATTTTATATTAGTTTTGACCAATGAGGTTATATAAGATCAGTGGCGCGGCCAGGATTTTGTCTTGGGGAGGGCCGGATCAAATTTCGAGGGCACGAATACAGCTCTCAACCTCATTTTTTGTGGCCCCTGAAGCGGGAATCAAAATCACTTGAGCTTATTTAGGGGGAAAATATATTTAAAAATGTAAAATATACTCTCTTCCCCCTTTCTATTTATAAAAAAAATGTCGAGAAACCCTTCGGGATATTTAAAGTTCCGTCACTGCTTATCATTTTGTATGTAAAATAGCCTGCGACCCAAATCAGTTCGACACCTCTGCTGTTGGATATTGATGTTTAATCAAAAAGTAATTCCATTATCTGTTGATAAAAAAATGTAATTGTTAATCCATGTATCAAAAGCTTTCACTTGATTTTTTCTTCGATAAATACATTATATATATAAAAGCCCTAATTTCTGTGTGTACGTAACGCTAAGTTCCTTGGTGCCAGCGGGTGTTGCGGCAAGCGGGCGGCCACGAATTGAGTGGGGAAACGACGTACCTGAGGTTTGGTTACCTGATGAAAGGATCTTGTGTTAATTGATGTTACGCCCGCGGACTGGCCGGTCCGATACTAATTTTTAAACGACACGCATTGAGCAACTTTTTAGGATTTCCTCGGTATAGAATCAAGAAACGTTTTTGTTTTGTTAATATACGCAGAATCATGCAAATTTTAATAATTGATTCCTGTTTATAAACTCCATTCACAATAAATATGAGATGACGTCACACTTGGTTATTTTAAGTACCAACGTTATGATATGTTTTAATCAACATCAATCCGTAACTCAGTTAGTAAATTTATTTATTTAATTTTGGTACATTTTTTCAATGTTGCCAGTTTGAAATTGGAATGTTCAATCGTTATTTGTTAGGTTGACATTTAGGTGTCAACCTGGTTGCTCGATATAACCTAATTTTTTTTGACAGTTTACGAATTTGCAACAAGGTGAGTTTTTCAACTGTGACGTCATTTCATAGTTACGTTAAATGGACTTTATTGATTTTTATTCGTTACCAGTTTGCCAACGTTGCTGGCAAGGGGTCTGCTAGTTTATTTATATTTTTCGCGGGATATACACATATTTTTGAAGCCTCAATATTTCTTATGTTCAGTTCTCTAAATCAGCCGCTTGGCCAAAATTTGTACCGAACGAACAGATTCATGTGACGGAATAAGGATTTCTTAAATGTGCATTTTCTGTTAATTTCAACACTAATCAAATAAATAAAATATAGCTTATTATTATTGTAAAATACATAAGTTATTTTGCTGTACGATTATGATAAATTTGTTAAATTTTCATTTCATTGGACCTTCAGAGGGGGCTTGTGCCCCCCCCCCCTCCTCTGAATATGCCACAGTTGTTCAGTACAACTTATATCAGTCCTTTTTGTGTGTAAAACATCATAATTTCAAAAATACCTAAGAAGATATTGATATTCACATTTATCTACAAAATAAAACCAAATACCGATTTTAAGAGCGCGATTGTCTCCAAAACTACTCTCTTTATTATATTTCCACTATTTCTACTCTATTTTACGTTTGAGGTGTCATTTTAAAATACAATTCTGAAGGTTATACCGAAGTCAGATTTTCATTTTATCTTACCTGAATCGAGTAATTAGTTGTTTAAAACAGTTTTATCATTTGACTGGGCGAATATTTTAGTCGATGTGTCAGGGGGGGGGGGGGGATCAACTCTCCCCTTCATATAATTCGTTGGAGCATATTTGGAAAGTGATGTATTTTCACTTGAACAATAATTGTCACTTTATCAAGAGTAGGCAATTCTAAAAAAATCTCTTAGCAGTAATTGGACAAAAGAAATGTATATTAGGAGACCTACTACACTCAAGGGGCCAAATCCACAATATTTCAAAAGTATTTTTACAATTCCGTTTATTTTACAACCTTAGTTATTTAACAAGTTTTATATTTTACAAATAGTCACGTACTGGTCACTACGACAAACGATCCCTCTTGTTAAGGCCTTATCACACTAGAGTTATTATTCAAGTCTAAACTTGGAAAATTAAAGTCTTTGCATTCGAATCAAAGTCTTGTGCGTGTGATAGTATGAAGAAAAAACCTAGGTTTTGAAGACCAGGCAAATGTAACAGGATACAATTTCTCGGTCTTTTTGCCCAGGTCTTACAGCTGATGCGTCTTTGTCTTTTGTTTATGTCTCGTGTTGTTAAATTTTTGAAAAGTTATTTATTTTAAAAAAATGACATTAGAAGAAAAGTTAATAAATTTTGTTAAAGAAAACCCGCCGTTATGGGATCCAGAAGATCCTATGTACAAATTAAAAACCGTAAGAAAGGTTTTGTTTGAAAAAATAACCAAAGATTTGTCATTACTTTTTCCTGACATAAAAGATAGTTTAAAACCCCTTTCATCCCTTCTTTTCAACCAAGATCTAGTCCAACATTTTCTTTTTTTCCTACGTTTTATTATTTTATTAGTTGCTGACAATATTATTATTGACGCCGACAAAATTACTATTTCTTCCTCATTCATTATAAAAAAAACTTTAAAAACCAATTTTAAAATAACCTTTCAAAATATAACTGTCAACTGTCATAATTTCACGATGTGCGCATGGGTAAATAAACAATTTCCAAGTCTTAACTAATATTCAAATACCGTGTGATATGTCAAGACCTGAAGACTTGGATCCTGAAAAAAAACCTACAAAAATAAGACTTGGATAGCGTTCTAGTGTGATACGCCTTTTAGCAACATTGGTTAGTTACCGATACACCTCCGAACAGTCAACATCATATCAATTCATAATACAGAATCATTAAACACACTAATCCTGGCATTTTATTTAAAATTCTGCAGACAATAATCCCACAAATGTAATAAAGAACATACATTTCCACATTATTATTTTATTTGTTTTTATTTTTTTAGAGGCTAAACCAACGCCGGTAGCCGCTGCTCCAGCAAAAGAAGGAAAACATGCTCTCCGAGGCTTATTTCAAGAAATCAGTGAACAGGTCCTAAGCAAACTCGGCACACGATCTGCAATTTTCACAGCCAGGGATCTAGTTGGCTTTCTGTCCCAGAAATATTTGACTGCTGAAGGACAAGATGTTCTTAACATTATGTTAGATGCTTTCGCTAAAACCCAAAGTCCTGGCAACTTGTAATATTTTAAAATATTTAATAATAAGATAAATTATTCTTTCTTACTGAAAATTACAAACACATAACTTCAAATAGAACTGTTATTATAATAATAGAGAGAATACAAGAAATATTTGTTTATTAATGTCTGTAAAGAAGAAATAATATATTTTCCATAACAATGACTTCTTTTTTCTTTTTCTTCTTTTCTAGAGTTCAACGACCCTAAAGTGTATTTTTCTGGCCGTCATATATAGAAAGCAGGTATTGTACACAGCAAAAATACGTGTAAAAATTCATTCTCAGTTTGGTTAAAATTTTAGTGTTAAAATTTGCATTTAAAAATGTAAAATGTTCCCTATTTTCAATCAAATCACCGTGTAAATTTTCATTTATTCAGAAGTGTTATTTTTATGAAATATTACTTTAAAACTATAGGGGAAACTTCCTAAGCGCCTTGACATCTGGTGGCGATTTTCGGAAGATACGAGAATGACATTGTTTTGTTTTATTCAATGGAGAAATACGTGTGTTTTTGTTGTTTGTGTCTTATTTTTGTGAATCATGACAAAAAACAATTCATTTTGTTGTGTGCCGCTGTAAATTGTGAATAAATAAGAATCCCACTTAAACATTCCATAATTTTCCTAAATCGGGAACAATATCAATTGAAATGACATTTGGAGGTAGAGAAATAACTTAAATAATGTCTGCGGCCCCCCTATACATATATAAGCTTACCATAATTATGAAACTCTAAATCGGAACAAGACCGGGAGCTAGGGCAAAGGAAAAAATTTAACCACAAAAAATTGTTTTATTATTAAGTCTTACAAAAGAAATATGCAGATTGTCTGCTGCAGCAGAAAGTTAATTATTTTATTTATTGTACCAGTACAACAAATATTTTTAAGAGCAGGTTCTAACTTATAAATTGTTGTTGCTATACCAATATAATTCAATATTCATTTAGTCAATAATCGGGATTTATGAAAATGATATAAAAAATAGTTTTGTTTCTCTAGTTATAACCGATAGTGTAAGCATGTATGTGTTTCTATATTGTCCATAGAAGCACATTTTACATAACAATTACATTACTTACATTATAAAATTAACAAAAATTTCTACAAATACCTTTCCAGTCGCTCCAATTTTGGTCTGCATGGAATCCAAACACTTAAGTCCAAACACTATAACACACTATTTCAAGTATTTTCTGCACTTTTATCACTTAAAAATAACTAAAAACGTCAGAAAAAAATGAAGACGCCACTTGCAAAAATCACGTATCACTACATATCAAGATGGTTAATCATGATAAAGCTCATTAAGGAATATAGTCATTAACAATTAATAAATAAGGAACAGAATTGCTTAAAATAATTCTTTATGAGAATAAACACATATATTAATATTTTATCAATAGTATACAGGTGGTTGAAATTGAACTACTGGGCCCAATACACTGTTTTTTTATTATTGAAGATGAGGTAAAATAGTTTATATTTTGTTACTTTGAATCTTTATATAAATAGTTATACATTCTGATTGAGGATTTGTTAAAATTTCAGAGCTATAGCTTTGGAGACATGGTCTATATGGTAAAATGGGAGGACAGAGGTGATAATAGGATGACTTTTGGACTATCAATGATAATTCTGAGATCTCAGAAAGGGATGAAAATTACTATTGGAAGTATAATGGAGTTATCTCTCGAGAATTTTATACAGGTTAATTTTTTTATTTACGGGTTCATTGGGAGAGCTAAGGTGTCCCCCCCGGGCATTATGACCTTAGGGCCCGGTCTTTCCACCTTCATTTAAACCACTAGGTAACTATCCGACAGATAATGTTATCTGGAACTTTATCTTCTGAATAAATGTCATTACCAAGCAGTGAATTCAATACATCAGTCTCATTATCCGTTAGATAACTATCCGATAGATACATTTGTATTGAAAGACGGGATGACATTTATTTATTCAGCACAGAATGTATCATATAACCTTATCTGTCAGACAGTTACCTGGAGCAGTGTTTCCCAACCGCCGGTCCTGTATATATATATTATATATATATATCATTATATATATATATATATATATATATATATATATATATATATATATATATATATATATATAAAGGGGGAACGAGGAAGGGATCTCAAGGTGTAGCAAGATAGAGGAAACACGATTTTTCTCGAAAAGACGATGTGTGAGCAAGTTGGGAAAAAAATTTGGTGACCAGAGTTTACCCAAATAATTGGATGGTAGTATTTTAATTTTCGGAATAAACCGGAAGTACAGGATATCAAGGGCAACTTCGATTTTTTATATAGGAACGTGTTGGGTATAATTGGATAAAACTTTTGAAAAAAAAAAAACAACTTTACATAAACATGTTTTTAATATCTGTTACGATTGCCTATAATGGCTTGCAATTATTTTTATTTACAAGTGTTCCATTGTTCCAAGTTGCTTTCCATTTTGAACACTTTCGCATCCTTACTCTTTAGCTAACAGTAGCTCGGAGCATAACAAAAAATATTGCAAGTTCAAGTCGTACCTACTTGAAAGTACTTGAAGTACCTCCAACGCGAACCGTTTTAATTAGGTTAAATTAGTTTTCAAAATAAGTATAATTTATTTTATTTAAGTTTAAAAGGTATATTTTAATGAATATAAATGTCATATATTTATGAATATATCTTGCAAAATTGAGCGTTTTTCTATTATAATTTCATGCTTCGATTTTATATGACTTCGCGGCCCCTCGGTTGAGAAACACTGTATTAGACCGTTCGGAAACCAACGGCAAATAATGTGATACTCGACTGAACATCAATTAAAACATCAGAGTAAAATTTACTCCACTTTGAGTACTGTTAGCCGCAAACTTATATGAAAATTATTTAGAAATTTTTTATACGATATTCGTTTAAGATCCGCCTTAGAAAAACGGATTATGGACCCGGATACGGATTTTTATTTTTTGTGGATTATCCGCAGATACGGATATCCGGCACACCACTAATAACAATTTATGCAGTACATAATGTAGTAATATGTTGATTTATAGTCGGATTTTTTGGTTTAAGCGGAACTAGATTTTCAAATCTAGTAAGTTTTAACAATTAAATGAAGCTTTTGATCATTTTGCTTAGCAAAATCCTATTTCAGTCTTTAAAATGTTTGCTAGTGACAACTTGACAAAATAAAAATTCCATTTAGTTCCGCTTGAACGTTTAGAATAGCCTAGAGGCATAATGTAGTCGGATTGCTGATAGGTGACAGTTCATTGCTACAAGTATCGATATACAATACTATATACTTTTTCTGTCTATATCATTATAATTATTTGCATACCCATAGTAACGTATAGTGACGCAAGTTGACAACTAACCTTCCAAATTATTTTAATAAAAAACAAAGCATTAGAAAGAAACAGCATGATTCGTAGATCTCTTTACTAATTAGAGCACGAAAATAAATTCACAGCAGTACTCAAACAAACAAAATTATTAATTTTAAGGTAATAATTATAAATAAGGAAAAATTTACACTAATTCGTAAATTTTGGATTATAATTTGTTGTTTAATTAAATTAAATTTTTATGTTTCCCATAAGTACAAAGTAATAAAATATTAAGTAAAAATATATTTATTCATATAATATATTGCTACAAGTTGTTTATAAATGTTTATTTTTATTTTTTGAAAAATAGTCACTGTAATGCATGATATCGTCGTCATCTGAGCTATCGCTGTCATTTCTTGTATTTATTATTATTGGATTAATATCATCAACAATCCTTTCCCGTTCCCACCATTCATTAATTAAATTTTCGATTTTTTTAACAGATTTTGCCCAAGTTTCTTAACTAATTTGATCACAAGCTACTTGCCACATTTTCAAAACATCGTTATCACTATATCCGTTTTGACCAATATGTCTATCATAATAATTTTTTGTTATACCCCAAATTAGTTCAATAGGGTTAAACTGGCAGTGATAAGGAGGTAATCTTAGTACTTCATGATCATACGTTTGTGCCAATGTATCAATAAAATAAACTGGTTCAGATTTTAATTTCCTTCGTTTTCTCGTGATTTTCTTAGTGAGAAGTTCAGATTTATTACATTTTATAATTCTACGAATTATTGATTCCGAAATCTTTAAGGCAGCTGCTACTCTTTGATGGACACAAGATAGAGAAATGGTAACTAGATTATTATATGAATGCACTACTTGATGCATACATGTAACAGTCACCTATCAGCAATCTACTATTATATTGTACAAGTGTTGGTATGTATGTTCTATTCAACTTCTGGTGTATCTTCATTTTTCCGGTAACGCGGAGAGAGGAATATGAACCGCCGTCTTATCCGGGTGATATTTTTTTAGTGCTAAGGCTTAATTTTATTTCGACAGGGGGTACTGACTAATTTTTATTGATAAAAATCATGCATTTTTTCCTCGAATCCGTGTCGAATCAAAGTCACCATTGATCGGCACGGACAGGTTTTATCAGACGATAATTCAAAAATATTCTTAATACAAGACGGCCGATCCAGAATATTTATGGCGAGAATCAAAGTGTTAAATGGTAATAATGGTTCAGGATAGCTTTTTGGACGTGCGAGATAATATTTTGAGGTATTAGAAAACATTTTTCAAAGAATCTGGGCCAGTATTTGAGCATTTTGAGGCAAAAATATGATTACAAGGTTTCAAACGGAGACAGCTGTCAATTTGTTTGCATTTTAAAATGGGACGAGATTTCACATTTTGAACGTGTTTCTTGACAGAAGAATACTAATTAAGGATTTAAGGTGAATTAACGATAAAGTTTAAGACATTTGCAGGGCGAATTTCCATAAAATAGTGTTAAAAAAAGATTTATAGATATTAAAAATTTCAGGGTTAATCAAAGTGTTAAGTGGTGATAATGGTTCAAGATAGCTTATTTGACGTGCGAGATAATATTTTGAGGCATCAGAAAACATTTTTCAAAGAATCTGGACCTTTATTGGAAATATACTTACAAGATTTCAGAAGGTGACAGCTGTCAAATTTTTTGCATATTAAAATGGGAGGAGATTTCACATTTTGAACGTGTTTCTTGACAGAAGAATACTAATTAAGGATTTAAGCTGAATTAACGATAAAGTTTAAAACATTTGCAGGATGAATTTCCATAAAATAGTGTTAAAAAGATTTATAGATATTAAAAATTTCAGGGTTAATCAAAGTGTTAAGTGGTGATAATGGTTCAAGATAGCTTATTTGACGTGCGAGATAATATTTTGAGGCATCAGAAAACATTTTTCAAAGAATCTGGACCTTTATTGGAAATATACTTACAAGATTTCAGAAGGTGACAGCTGTCAAATTTTTTGCATATTAAAATGGGAGGAGATTTCACATTTTGAACGTGTTTCTTGACAGAAGAATACTAATTAAGGATTTAAGCTGAATTAACGATAAAGTTTAAAACATTTGCAGGATGAATTTCCATAAAATAGTGTTAAAAAGATTTATAGATATTAAAAATTTCAGGGTTAATCAAAGTGTTAAGTGGTGATAATGGTTCAAGATAGCTTATTTGACGTGCGAGATAATATTTTGAGGCATCAGAAAACATTTTTCAAAGAATCTGGGCCATTATTGGAAATATGCTTACAAGATTTCAGAAGGTGACAGCTGTCAAATTTTTTGCATTTTAAAATGGGACGAGATTGCACATTTTGAACGTATTTCTTGATAGAAGAAAACTAATTAAGTATTTAAGGTGAACTAACGATAAAACTTAAGATATCTGTAGGGGGAATTTCCATAAAATAGTGTTAAAAAAAGATGAGCGACGTATTTTATAAGCGACAAGTACGACAAAATTATATTAAAACGAGTCGCGAAGCGACGAGTTTTAACAACGTAGGGGAGAAGACCGGCGTAGCCGGGCTGAGGCCCCTAGTCCGACTATAAAACCACAGGGGAGCTTTTAATTACTTCTGGTTTTGAGATCGCAACAGTTTGAAAGTCACTGGTTTAATGTTAAAAAAATATATTATCAGATTATTTCATGAAAATTATATTTCCATCCGGACTAAATGCAATTTTGTGTCTAGTATATTTGTACACAATGTAAATGATAACGATCATACGAACAATAAAATATAAAATAATTTAGTTCATATTTCTATTTAGTACATTTTGTTCTGTGGTATGAAATGATGAAAATTTTAATAATTTGTGTTACTTTGGTTGCAATAATTATTGCTTTGCCAATACAAGGTAATGTAGATAATTCAGGAATTTCTGTTCGAAGTAATATTAATTCTTTAAAAGATATATTGCTTTACAAGTATACGGACAATTTGTCTCATGGGCAAAGATGTCGCTGTTTGAATTATAGCCTTTAAAATGTAGGTCGTGCTACCAGTGACGAATTAAGTTGCTTGTGGGCCCTGGGCGGTAAATATGTATATTATTTTGTGAAGGAAATATTTGTATATAGACCTGGGTGCCCCCCCCCCCATTCGTGGGCCCCGGGCGGCCGCCCAGTCCGCCCAGCGCTTAATGTGCCTCTGCGTGCTACGTTTTATATGAATGTAATAGTATATTCTGTAACAAGGTTGGAATGAGAAAATTCGATGCGAGTGGAACATTCCGAGCGCGAGCCGCAGGCGAGCGTGAGGAACCACGAGCAACGAATTTTCTCATTCCAACCGAGTCACAGACCCTACTTTCTCCACGACCACCAAAAAGAAAAATAAATTAACAAATAATTATTTTAACAAACATTTTATCTTAACAAATAATTTATATTACATAACAAATTAATCAATTAATTAAACTATTTTTTTTATTTATTATTTATTTAATTTTAATTTAATTTGCCGCACATCGGCCACTATTTTAGGTTAGGAAGTTATGTTGCATTTATTTAATGTAAACGTTGCATATATCTTAATGTAACCCTACAAAAACAAAAGACAACAAGCATGGAATAGTTATTCCATAACAAGTGATGGAATGAAATACACGCAAAATGCATAAGAAGATAAGTGCTTTAGAATAACAGTCCAACTTGTGTTAGAATATTAATTTTCTGTAGTCGTGGTTTTAGAATTGTTAAATTCTATAGTGGTCGTGGAGAAAGTCTATTCCAAATGTTTAAGAGGAACTAAATGGAAATTTAATTTAGTTAAGTTGTCGCGAGTTCATTTTTTAACGATTGAAGCAGACTTTTGCTAAACAAAATGATCAAAAGCCTGAACCATTAGTTAAAAATTACATTATTTCAAAATCTAGTTCCGCTTAAACCAAATAAATTCACTGCAGTTAATTTCTATTTCTACAGCTTTGGCTGTTTTAAATCAGTTCACGATTTTCTTATTTTGTGTAAATAGCAAATTTCCCTAGCTATTTTGTGTCCCAATAGGCGCTAGATCTTCTGCCAATTAGTTTATTTGTTTTCTAAGAATCTTCTAAATAGCCGACGTATGTTCAATCTTTCATGCTATATCTTCTTTATCCGTTTTCATTCCTGTTCCTAATCACTGTACTCCTGAAACTCTGTTTAGCTTTAGTTTATAGTTATGAAATTTCATATTCTTCGATGGATTTATTAAATTATGGTTTCAGAATCTGAAAATGTACTTGCAAGTGAAACAATACAAGCGAAAAGTAAGGCAAATTCTGGTTTTTCCTTGGCCAGTGATGTCACAAAACTGATCGAATCAAAATTGAAGCTAACCAGCGGTGAAAGAGCCTCATTGACCACAACTACAGATCTTTTGAGATTCATGTCTCAAAAATATCTCAAACCAAATGCACAAGGAGTTATCAACAAAGTTCTAAATATGATTCCATCCAAGAAATAATGATTTAATGTTAAAATTGAACAAATAAATAACTATGCAAACCAAATGAATTTTTATTTATGCACCATATAGTTTAAATATTCGTTTGCGAAAGCAATTTCTAACAAGGTATAGACAGATTCAGGACAATTTCATGTACTATATTAATGCTCATGTCCGATTCATGACCAAGACAAGAAATTTTTATTACCACAAATGCTTATGTTTTGTTGACAAGGTTGTGACCAGTGTCCTGAAGCTGAAACTAATTAGGTTCAGGTTCGGATTCGCGTTCAATTTGTTAATTTCAGTCCGGTTTTAGGTTCAGGTTCAATAATAGAATATTTTTTGAATTCTATAACCTAAATATTTTCCAGAAGAACCTAATTGTCCGAGAAAGAGTTTTCAAGAACCTAAAAATCGACATTTTATAAAATCTAATCAAAAATTCCTCTTGAACTATTCCGGTTTCCACCAATGTTCATTATACAGTTTTTTTTAAGACTTTTAGAACAACCCCCCTGGTAGATAGAGTAGGAGACAAAAGTTTTTTGACATATTTTTGGCGAAAACCCCATAAAAAATTATTTTTCAAAAATAAAAATTTGGTTGACATCCACGCATTAAGAGGATTCATTTGTCACTTTTATTTTAAAGAAATATTAAGTTTTTTATTAAATAGTTTTATTAAATTTTTTTTATTTATATGTCTCGGGATGTGTTGTTTTGATTTCTCAGTATTTTTTCTATAGGTAAGTCAAAGAGTTGTATAAGCATGCCAAATTTCAACATTCTATGTTAAGTCGTCTGCCTACAATTTCTACCGTACAGACAGACAGACAGATACAGTGCGATCATTAATTCCTGAATGTTACATAATGGTAAACAAATCAAAACTGTATTCTAATTCACAGGTGAAAATCCCAAATTAACAAAGAATCAATCTGATTACTTCGCTGGCCCGAACTCACCCGAGGAACAGCAAAAATGTGCAAACTTAAGGGCGGGGGGGGGGTTATGGTCAGAGCAGCACATTTTATACCCATTTTCAAGATTTTTTTTTAGAAAACTGTTAATAGTAACTTGATTGGGATAATACCTACAGTAAAGAACAACCTTTGGAGAGTAAATGTGCTGCATAAAATGTGCTGCCCTGACCATTCCCCCCCCCCTCCCTTAATATTTGTAATCAACTCATTGGCGTGTAGAGAAAAATAGTGTTCATTTAATAATCAATTCGTATAAGGTAATAAAAATAGAATGTACGCCTATGTGTACATGTCCTTGGAAATAAGTTTGATAAATAAATGTTTCTGTCAAGTATTACATAGAGTTCAGGAATTAATGATCGCACTTTACATTAGTGACGTTATAAGGGTTTTCTGGTGGTCTTACCTACAAAACCCTAAAAAGCAAAGCTCATGAGCTCTTAAACTCAAGTAAAGGAGTGAAGATTTAGATTTAGATTTAGATTTAGATTTAGATTTAAGATTTAATTTTTTGATGTTTAGGTACATGAGTGTTGACAATAACATTGTCAGAAAAAAAAAAAAAAAGATTACAAGATTACTTAGGTATATCAAAAATTTGTGCAGTGTATATCAGTCTAAGGATACCTAAAAATAAATGTACTAAACTATATACTCATTATAGTATCATTTAAAAATTCTTCTGTGCTATAATAAGCCTTGCCTAATATTTTAATCCTTCTTTTGAAGCAATTCAAATTGAGTTTTCTTGTTTCTTGGGAAAGTTTGTTATAAAGCTGGGCCCCTACATAATTTGTTGCCTTTTTAGTAACTGTGTAATACCATTTTGGAACACGTATATTATGTCTACTTCTGGTGCAATATTCATGAATTTCTTGATTTAATTTAAAGTTGTGTATATTTTCTTTAACATACAACAGTTGCTGATAAATATACAACGATGGCAAAGTTAAGATTCTCAGCTTTGGAAACAGGTCTCTACAAGTTCTTCGTCTATTAACCCTGGCAATAGTTCTAACACCCTTTTTTGTATAATAAAAATTAACTCAAGTAGAGGAGTGAAAACTCAAGTGAGTTTCTTAAAAACACTAAAAAGACGTGTTTTTTTAGTGTTTGAAGTGCTCAAGTCCCTAATACCCTTTTCACACTAGATCTTTAAGACGAGTGAACTTAAAGTTCACTGATGTTTAAGATCGGTATGCTTTCACACTTGATGTTTCAATCTCTGGTGCTGTCATCAGCTACAGTAATTTTGTCCTTAAGTTACCGTCATGAAATTACCAGTTTTGAACTGTCTGCGAAGGCGCACATTTTGAATTATTATAAACAATTAAGGATATTTCATTTCATTCTACAATAAAGGCACTACAATAAAGAATATATTACACCTGTATTAACATGTAAGTCGATACATTTTATCTCAATTATTGTAGCTCTGTATTTTATTAAACACATTATTAAAATAAATAATTTTATTATAACAATAAGTACAAACTTCTTATAACGTCGATATAATACAGTATTCTTGTTTATGATAATATAAAATGTTGACAGCACAAATTCAAGGAGTATTTTTTTATAATAGAAATTAAGTTGGCAATGCGGACGAAGTTTAAGACGCAGATCTCTGTCTTAAACATCGCTTGTATTTAACCGAGGCCATACGATTTCACATTAGCGTTGAAAGATACATTCACTTTAACATCCGATCTTAAAGATCTAGTGTGAAAAGGGTATAAGACCCTCCCGTGGTGCGCGATTTGATATAGCTGTAACTTCTAGATAGAACTTTGTAAAATGAATAAAATAAAAACAGACAAGATGAAATTCCACAAAATTAAAACAACATATTGCTCTATATATTTCGGTTGTTAGGCCATCGACTGCACACTAGTATAGGGCTGCCATAATTGTTGGACTACCGACCGGGACACCCCCCCCCCCCCCCAAAAAAAAACTTAAAAAAAACTTTTATCGACAATAATACCTTTATTATAAAAAATCGCACAATATTTTTAAAAAATTAAAAAATTTAAAGACAAAAAAAATAATTAAAGTAGAGATTGATAATAGGTATTCCAAGAGCAAAACGTTGGGATCAATGGTGAATCATTTTGGAACACTCAGTTCGACTGGAAAAATTTGATGTTTTTTTTTGTGGATGCGTCTTTATCAAATCTAAAATAATATAATATAAATTACTGGGCGATTCAATTTAATAAAACCAAATAGAACCTTACATTCCATTCTTCTCTTGCCTTTACTCTCCCCCTTCCCCGTCTTCGGTGGCTTCTTTATCATCGCTCTTCTTTGCCCAATCATACTTCTCCGATGTTTTCGTTTTTTGGAGCAGTTCTTTTTCCCCTTTTATATAATTATAGAATTCAATGCATGACATTTTATAATTTAAAACACATTGAATTATGCTTTTCACGGTGTCAATAGAAAGCGAATTGCGCTCATCTGTCAGTACCAGTCAGCTAGTGACTAGCAATACGAAACAAACGAATGTATTGTTTGGAACAATGCAATTGTTTGTTACGTCGTGTGACGTAACTGCACTGATTCGCCGTCGCTAGTATAACTAACAATATCTAAATTAGAAATTCCACAGTAGTCGTAGGAAAAATTTATTCAAAGAACATTTATGTGAAAAATCAGATTTTTCTTTTCAAGTGAATGCTTTATTATGGTAGATTATAAAATTTAAATTTAACGCATGTGTACAGACAAATATTTGATATATATTGTTGCAGTTAACAAATAAAATTATGCATTAAAATAAATAAGATAAAATTAAGAACAGTATAAAACAATGCAGAGCATCTATTAATTTCAGTAAACCAAGATGAAAATTGCAATAGTGTTAGTAGCAGTATGTTTCGCATCCGTATTATCGGTGCCGGCAGGTAAATTTACTAGCTAAAGTACTCTTACTTCGTACGGTTTTTGTAATGTATATTTTTGCTGTAACGTAAATGTTAAGTGAGATATTTCAGTTTCAAGTAGATCACAAAATAATCGTTTATTTATTCTAAACCACTCTTTTGTATATATTTTATAATTTTAAGTGAGTAATTTTTAATATTTCCTTTATAGGTAGCTCTCCCCATAGCTCCCCACATATATCTTACTAAAATTTTAAATACAGATAGTTTCTTTTACCTCATATTAACTTTTGCAGTCAAGTAAATGATAAATGAGATATTTCAACCTTATAAGTTAAACTCCTTGCCCCTAAATAATTTTCTAATTAAAATTTACAGTGAAACCTCGATATAACAGACCTCGATACAACGGACTTCGGATATAACGGACAGCATGTAAGCGATCGTAAACTGCACGTGACTGCACACTAGGGGAATCACCAGAGTTGCGGGCGGGAATTCGCAATTTTCGAGAGTTAATATAAGAAACAACAAACTTCAAAAATCCAAACAAAATTTGATAAATTTTTCAAACCATTGTCACCGAAACCAGGAAGTTCAAAAATAAACATTGACGACTCTCCTGAACAGGCATATAGTGACATATCATCTGAAGACGAATTAAGTGCAATTTTAAAGTGTAATTAGAATGTAAACTTTCGTTTATAATATATTTCTATTTGATAGTTAATAAATAGCTTATTAGGAAATTTATAACGGACATTCGGCTATATCGGACACCCCTTCGCCTGCATTGGTCCGTTATATCAAGGTTCCACTGTACGTTGAAGAAAAAAAAAATGTTTCCTCATATACATTTTTGATGTAAAGTAAATAGATATTTCAAGATTTTAGTTTTAGGGTGTCCCCCCGTTACTCCCCAAATATTCATTCAAAGTATATACAACAAAAAATATTTGTTTTCTTATTATAAACAATTTTTGTTATATAGGTTTTTGTTGTTAAGTCAATAAGGGAGATATTTCAAAAGTTTAGTTTTAATGTGCCCCCCCCCCGTTACTCCTCAAATATTCGTCTAAATAAAAAAATACATAGAAATTTATTTTCTTATTATATTTTTGTGAAATATAATTTTGCTGTTCAGTAAATAAAATAAAATAATAAGGGAGATATATGTAGATTTTAGTTTTAGGGTGTCTCCCCTAACTTCTCAAATATTCATCTAACTGAAAAAAGTCATAGAACAAAAAATATTTGTTTTCTTACTATAAATACTGTTTTTCGGCTTTGCATTCATAAGAGAGTCCTTATAAAACTGAATTGAGTGTTATAATAACATTATGACACTAAACATTTTATTTTATAAAATTGGTAAAGTTGATGCAATAATAGTCCAGTAACCTTGTCATGATTATGGGGCAAAAGTTGCATCAAGTGGGGGTAGTTAGTTTCGTCTTTTTTTCTTGTATGGGATATGCCTGAGATGCAAAATCCAAGTTTTCGACCTCGGCAGCCCTTCGGAACACTTTTGAATTTCTCAAAAACTACTAAATTTTCGAACTTTTTTCGGTTTCTTACCATTATGACCATAAAGGAACACGTTTTTGACAAACATTATTCAATGCATTTTTAAACTAGATTAAATTTGCTACAATTTAAGACCAGAATGGGTTCAGTAGCTTCAATAGTTTCTGAGATACAGCTTTTCAAAATTTGAAAAAAACCAAACTTGAAAATTTTATGCTAATTTTCATGTTTCATCATATACAATTGCCTTTATATCTTCAACAACCTGTCTTACATGATTCAGTGAAGTAAACATTAATAAATAGAAGTAATGGTATCTATAGCATGTGGGTAAGAATTAATTATTATAAATAATGGTAACTTTCAACTACAATACGAGTGTAACAGTTTTTCGACGAAAAAATCGATGTTTTTAAAAAGTTTTTTGCGAATAACTCGAAAAATATGCATTTTATCAAAAAAACTGAACAAAGCAAAATTGTAGCTTTTAAAAAAACAAACAAAATACTTTTTTTATTATTTTTCTACGACCAATACGAACCGAGATACGGCATGTTAATGGTTAACTTTTTTTCGCCAAATGCATAATTTGAAAGATTCAAAGTCAAATAACAGGAAAAATTTGCATTTTTCGAAGAAAACTCATTGAATCTTTTTTAAAGTATTTGATTAGACCTTTCAAACAAAAAAAAAAAGTCTCTAGTATAAAAATTAAGCGACTTATGATCAAAATAAGGTCGGTAACTACTTTTTTCTACGAAAAAATCAGTGAAAACAACCCCCTATTTACCCCCCTAATTAAAATTGATCCTCACCCTTCTGTGGTTCTCTTCATATATGTATTTTCAGTACACCCAAGAAGTTTGACCAATTTAAAATGCCTAATTTTAGAAAAATTGGAGTTTAAAGAAAAAACGATTTTTTGCGATTTCGTATTTTTCACCCTTTTCTTCAAAATATCTCCGAAATTACTGGAGATACGAAAAAAATGATAGAGCACTAAATTGTAGCTTTTTTAATGACTTAAATTTCCCTGTGCATATATTTTCTGTACAGTGAATATTTGGCGAGATAAAGCCGTTTAAAACCTCTATTTACAAGCGAACACCACCTTATTCGAGCCCTTCAAACTCACCCCATTTAAAAACTAAGGGATCTTAAGGAATTTAATTTACACAGTCTTATAGCTCTTGAAAAGCCCTACAAAATCGTTTTTGAAAAAACTTTCTATCACTAAAAATGAAGGATTTATGTTTAAAAAACCAATAATTTTTTTTTCGAAACATTCGAATAGCACGGTTCGGAGCGTAATAATCTACATAATCAGTATTTTCGGCAGCAATATAAGGTTTTGCAATATTATTTTATAAATTTTGACAATAAGGAGTAGTTTTCACTTCTAAAAATAAACAGTGCCCATGAGCATGATATAGCATACAATTTTCAAGTTTGGAGATTTTTTCAAACTTTGAAAAGCTGTATCTCGGAAACTGTTAAGACTACCGAGCCCATTTTGGTCTCAAATTGTAGAAAATTTAATCTAGTTTAAAAATGCATACAATGATGTTTGTCGAAAACGTGCTCCTTTATGGTCAAAATGGGCCGAAACCGAAAAGAGTGCGAAAATTTAGCAGTTTTTGCGAAATTCAAAAGTGTTCCGGAAGGCTGCCGAGGTCGAAAACTTGGATTTTGCATCTCAGGCACAACCCATACAAGAAAAAAAAACGAAACTAACTACCCCCACTCGATGCAACTTATGATGTACTAGGTTACTGGACTATAACCTGCAAATTTAAAAAAAAAAAAATCATAGCTAACTTATAAAATATAAAACTGTTAAACCGACCAACCGCTACATTTACCTCCCAAATTCGCTAATAGGGGATGTTGTTGATAATAAATTTGCATTATATATAAAAACTCGTTACATAAGGCTTTTTGCCGCACTAGTCGATTAGAAAACTCGTTGCTTCACAGCTCGTTTTCAAATTTCGACACGTGCGACAAAATCATGCCTTATGAAACTTGTGTTATTTTAGTATACTTTTGTTGTATATATTTTTCTGTTGTCGATAACAAAGGAAATATTTTGTCTTTTAATAAACAGTTTCAACCCCGAAACACTCCCTTAGAATAAAAAATTTTAAATGTCTTATAGCCTATTTTTGAATCCTGTTAATTAATTATTATTTATTAAATTAAGATTAATTTTAGTAGTAACTAATCAATTATTGTTTAGTGCCTCCAGCGCAAGCGCCATTGGTACCAAGTGTTGCGGTAGATAATCCAACAAATCATCTTGGTGGTTGGGATACACCAGGCCCGGAACCGAATCCTGGCTTTGATCATGGACCAGGGTGTCAAGGAGGATGTAATGGGAATAATATTGTTATACCAGTCAGAGAATTGCAAAGAGCTGCTAGAAGATATTTAACACCGGAAGGACAAAGGTTGATGATGACATTCCTTAAACTTCTACATCTGTCAGCAATGGTTCATTAATTGTCTTTGGAAACTATTACTTTCTATATATGTTTATCTTAATTACTGCTAATTAAAGGGTCAAATAAATGCTATCACTATATTTTTTTTTATTTTATTGTGTTCTTCTACAACTTATTTTCTAGGTTATGCATTACTTGCACCGTGCTTCAAACCCTTAAGGGAGGGGGGTCTGAAAACCACATTTTAAGGATATTTTTGTGAATTTTTTTCAAATCTATGGTTAAATGTATTCATTTTCAAACTAAGTACATATATAAAGTATGTTTTGAAGAAGATACAAAAAAAATTTGAAGGCAAAATATGGCGAAATGAGCCAGCTGTGGCAAATCTTCTCAGACTCCGGGAAAAAAATTAGATTTTGCGGTGACCAGCATAACTCGTCACTGGATCATCTGAAATCAAAAATCCAAAAAGATTTTGTTAGTTTATGAGTTGGCCGAGGTAACGACGTTGAGATATTTTTTTTCATGCTTTTTTTTATTTAACAATCACAAATATACTCATTTTTAGGTTTTTTTTAGGGGGAATTAATTTTTTTTGTCTTCTAAGTAACGCTAAAAACTGAAAAATCATTTTAAAAATAAAAACTCAACGTCATTACCTCGGCAAACTCATTACCTCGGCAAACTCAGTTTATGCCTACGAAACCTTAAAGATTTTTATATGTAATTTTATCCGCAGTTTCTTAGAGAATAAATCTGCAAAATATTGTTCATATCGGCCAAAGGATATAGGAGTATCGATAGTCTCTTGTTTATGCCTACGAAACCCTAAACATTTATGTATATAATTATATTTGTAGATTCTTCGAGAATAAATCAAAATATTGTTCATATCGGTCAAAGGATATAGGATTGTCTGCCAATCACGAGAACCTTAGGAAAAATTGACGTCACAATGTTACCCAGATTTCATACAGACACTTGCTAGTAATTAATTTTTTCAAAAATACAAAAACTACAATATTTTTCAAAAACGCAATCTGATCAAAAATTCCTTTCGTAAGTTTCTGGCTCAGATCAATGTACATTACCTATAATTTTTCCAGATTTTCAGTTTTACCCCTTACGTAAAAGGGTGCGAGATAAAAAATTTTATAGCATACTTTTGGCTAAAATCGTGCTAAAAGAAACGAATTTAAAAAAACTACTTCCTGTTCCTTAATCTTCATCTTAAGAGCTTTATTTTGATATCACACAATAATTTTTTTTAAATAATTATTTTTTTCAACGACACAAAAAAATCGATATTTTTCGAAAAACTAGGATAGGGTTGGAGATAAAAGTTTTTTGATATATTTTTGGCAAAAATGCGATAGAAAAAAATGATTTTTCAAAAAAAAAATTGTTAATCCACGCATTAAGAAATTTCATTTGATATGTAACTTAAAATTTTGAAAAAATATTTATTTTTTCATTAATATATATTTGTTTATATCTCGGTATGTGTGTTTTTTTTAACTCTTTGTAAAAATCAGAATTAAAAAAAGGGAGTTTTGTAGAAAGCAGAACAAATGGCAGTCGGATGGTGCGATGTCTGGACCATATGCTCCGACTACCATTTATTCCGCTCTCTACAAAATTCCTTTAACGGAAAAAATTTCGCATCTTTGGAGGATATCAAAATTCACCTCTACAGATTTTTCTAGAGCAAAGACGGAACCTTCTGGAGAGAGGGAATTATGAAATTGCCTGAGCGTTTGTCCAAAGTGATAGAAAATAATGGATAGTACATTTGATAATAAAATTTTTTTTAGAATGTATATTTTACTGAATAAAATGTGAAAAAAAAAACGAACGGACTTATGTAACAACCCAATATATTAATAACATTGGCGCCATATCTGTTTTTTTTTAAAGGATTTTATAGGTATGACCAATAAAAAACCTTTATAACGCCACTCATGTGTCTGTCTGTACGGTAGAAATTGTAGCCAAACGGCGTAACAACCCAATAAATACAACAATTTCCTAGCATAATCAGTTCTGGATCCTCTTAAACAGTAATAAAACTTTCAATTTTCCAAACGGCTCCTTGAAAATATTTCTCTAAATAAAATATTCTTTAAATAGTCTCTATATTCAAATGTATAGATTTCGTTAGTGCTACTTTGTGTTCACCATTCAATTAGTATAACTCAGTTTATTATTTGTTGTTAATTGTTTGCCCTATTAACGTGCAGGTGTAGGCGAGAATCGGAAGACGCATATTTCAAAGGACACGTCAAAGATAACGTAAAACAATTTCAAGTTTCATTCAAAATAATGCATTTAGTCATCTTATCACTGAAATTATTCCTGTAAAAACAATTAAGAATATTAGTATTAGTCACCCTGAAACTCATGACGATAAAAAATTATTTTTTCCGATAAAGTATTCTTCAATTATCGATTACAACGAAGGTTGCGACAATTATCTAAAATTTTAAACGATATTTAGACACTGAAATTAGATGGTTTAGTTATAATTACTCAAACTACGCATAATTGAAGAAAAGATAAAGCTGAAATTTTAGTATAAATTCTGAAAATTTTTCAAACATAGCATCAGTTTCATTGGTCTAATAACAACCATTAAAACAACAAAAATGCATTTCTCAACTGTCGCCCTTTTCGTCGTAAGCGTTGCCTTCGCAACTGCTGCACCAGGTAAGATAAAACTTCATTAATTATTATATATAATCAATCTCAAATGTTATAGCGGAACTAAATGTGATTTTTATTAAATTGTTACAAGCTCATTGTTTAACGAAAGCCTCATTCAAGGCTTTTGTTAAACAAAATGTTCAAAAAACTTCATTCAGTCGTTAAAAATTAACTAGATTTCAAAATCTAGTTTTCTAATTTTAGCCTATATGTTACGTAGAGTCATAACGGTTTATTATCATCAGATGCAAGCGAATAGTAATTTCAGCGTACTCGTGAAATTTACATTTGCAGCTAGCGGTAATAAACTGTTCGAACTGGCAATAATATTTGAATATTCATTATTCGAAGTAAAATTGTATCGAACATTTGAAATTCAAATATTCAAAATCTAGTTCCGCTTAAACTAAAAAAAACAGACTAGATTACAGACAGATATACCCAAGATTTCTCTAAGGATATTTAATAAAACGCACATTTTTTTAAAATATATGTCGATTACCTTAAATCCAAAAACTAAATTTTAATTGGCTGCTGAGAAGACATTTTCTTTTAAAGAGTCACTTTTATTACTTTTACAACTTAACGAAGATGGGATAAAGATACAAAGAAATTTTTAATTGCTGATGAAAAAAAAAACCCTCAAATTTAAACAAAATTGGCCATTTCAGTACAAAATGTGACCTCCTCCAGCCCTTAGGGCAGCTCTGGAGCAATTATTCATTAATTATTCAAGTTTTAAATTCAATAATTTATATATGAATTTAGATAATATCTCTAGACAAATTTTGTGTGTATTTACTAGCTGTCCGAATTTTTTTATATATATTTTGCTGTAAAAAATAATACGATATTTAAAATTTAAATAACGCTTATAATAGCCCCCCTCAATATTCATTTTATTAGAAATATCATTGAACAAAAAATAATTATTTATTTATTTTAAACAATTTTTTTATTATATATGTAGCTGATATGCTCTTACTTCGTACTGTTTTTATTATACCGATTGACTAGAATGGTGTTTCTCAACCAACGGTCCACGGCTGCTGCCGGTCCGCGGCTAAATCCATCCGGTCAGCGAAAATTTTGAAAACAATTAACAGAGTAATAGTTTTTATAAATAATTTACAGCTAGTAGAACTTGTATATAAAATTATAATTTTTAACTTGAACTATTAACTATATTCTGTTCAGAATCAAGAAGTAGTAATCATGCAATGTTTACGTGATAATTTTGTTGAACTCTCATCGTTCGTTGGCTGTTGAGTACTTAAATTTATGAAAGAGCCAATAGGGAGACTTCAATCTTTCACAAGGTTTTATTACTATTTCTGCATTTCGAACAGGGTATAACAAATATTTACTTTTTAATGTAAAATTTTAGTTTTACTGTAAATTTCACTTGTAAAATAATATTTTCACCGGTCTGAGTAAAAAATTAGATAAACTACAGGTCCGCATAAAAAAAAATGTTTTTTTGCTGGTCCGTGGTAAGATTTGGGTTGATAATCACTCAACTAAAGCTTCTAAGTTCATAGGCAATGTAAGCTCTTGCTTAAGCAACATTATTATTTAGTATACATTCAAAGTTACATTTACCACCATGAAGCAATACGGTCTCAAAATTTGAATAACTTCAAACAAAAATTATGGAAACTGCAAATCCAATTACACATGAAATGTTTCACATTTTTTTTTTAAATTTATTTATTTAATCGGCCTATTTCTGCAACGAGGCTAATCACCGATGCCAGGAGGCGAGCTCCTACACCTGGATGAATGATTGTGAAATGAGAGGAATGTAAATATATTATTCTCGTTCGAATAATATCATCAACGAAGAATCGAACCACCAACCTCACAATCCAGACTGTTTTCAGCAGTGCACGACGGGCACTGCACGATTTAATGCGCTCGGCCTCTCCGTTGGCGTTTCACAATTTTAGTCTTTGAGTTTCTACTGTCTAAAGCAAAGTTACAGTTAAAAATATAATACAAAATGAAAAATATAACTATAAAAATATTAGTGTGTCGTCACATACATGTGCTGCCATCTGAGAGCTGAGTCCTTTTGAAGTTTAAAATACATGGGACATTACTTTTGTTACCTTAATTTTATAAATATTTTCAATTTTGGAGCAAAAAATATGTATTTTTGATAAATATATACTAATATATACAGTCCAGACACTTTATATTATAGAATAATGATTTTATAAATATATAAATAAGGATTCGAAGATATATTTATAGGTTACGTTTTTAAATAATATGAAAATCGGAATATCTTTAGTATTTATTTAATTAACACTAAGTAATCATTAATATTTTGTTTTAGAATGCATATTGGTGTATTGTTTTGCTCCGAATTGTAACAATTACATCTACATTATTAATTGCAAATTTTTTCGTTTTTTGACAGATGAAAATGAAAAACAATAATGGAAAATTAAAAACAACATATTATTCCTTTAAACCATTTAGATATGGTACACACACTTATTGCTATGTTACTTGCCATAATAACGATTATTAACGTAAATTTTTCAAAATTAACCTACAAAATAATATTGTTCTGCAAAAATAATGACATATTAAATTATAATGTATAAAATAAGAATTTTAATAAATAAATATTGACTTGTAGTTTTGATGTGAAGCACTCTCTTACTTTGAAAACTTAATTTATATTTCCAAAATACAATTTAACAAAAAAACAACATGCTAAATTCAAATAAAAGGAATCCAACCGCGAGACGGCAGCACTGAATCTCATTTTGTGACGTAGTTACTAATATGGTCTATTGAATCCTAAGATAGAATCTAATAAAAGATCAAAGGTATAAGAACTAAACTTATCATGTATTATAATTCATTTTCTAGCAACTAACACCGACTCCCAACAAAAGTTGGTCAATGATATGAAAAAAGCTTTCGAACCTGTAGCCGCCCAGGTTCGTACACTCCTCGACAACGGCGAGAAGGCTCTCGAGACCGTTGGTGTTGAAGCCAGCAAGGCCGGCGAAAGAATGATGGACAGCGCCAAGAACATGTTCAGTGATATGCAGAAAGCTGATCGTGCCAATCTCCCAGGTAAATATTACATAAAAATCAAAATTCCGAGTTTCATTTCTTGAAATGTTTAACAACTTGTTCATGTTTATTGTTTAGAAAATCTGATGGACAGAGCAGCTGACCTTAAAGAAGAACTCCAAGCTGATGTCCGTACCATCCTCGCCAAAGCTGCTGAATCCGCCGAACCAATGAAGGGAAACCTCAGATCCATCATCTTCGGCGCTCGTGATGCAATGGATATGCTTAAAAACAAATACCTCACTAAAGACGGTCAGGAACTTCTCAGATCTGTCGCTTCCATGGCTGGAGCTAACTTCCATGCTAATCTCCCAGAAGCACCAAAAGCCCCAGCACCAGCACCAGCTGCTTAAATTCTAAAATATTCTGATTTATATTTATTTAGTTGTAGTAGCAATTGTTTTAGAGAGATTATGTTTATGAAATTTATAAAATTACAAATATTGAGACGAATTTTTGCACAAATTGCTCTTGAAGAAGCACAGTATGTACAACTATCAAATTTTGACAAAAATAAATAACTGATAATATATTTGTTATTATTATAAATTAATCATGTAAAATACACAAATGGCACGTTAATTAATATATTACAATATAAATAAATAATATTTAACAAGCAAAAATCGATTTATTATATTTGATCACAAGGTATAGTCCATACCAAATTAGTTTTGAAGATCGCAATAAAATAATAAAAGTAAAGTATCATTCACAGCTCATGTTTTAATAGATAGTACGTAATTCATAGTGTTAATGTTAACGCATAACAATGTTAGTTCTACACAAATCCGTATAAGCATTCATAGCTCCAATTTAGGGGATAAGCGTAAGAAAATATTTAACGCATAATGTTATAGTGCGTTCAAAGGTGAGTTTGCAGTACAGGGCATATGGAGTAGTTCTTTTTCATACTCTCTAATGGGTTTACACAATGACACTATCCTTTTCTTGCTTATCGACGTTGCCAGCTCTAAAACGCGCTGATCTGTGAAGACGCAGTATTCTACAAATGGCCATTTGTTTTTATTGACTGTTATTTTGAGTTTTATAAGAGTTGATTTTTGTAAATCATACGAGTTTTTCATATTATTATAATTGACACATTTGACACTTTTACAACATTTGGCAACACCGCTCCCATTTTCCATAAGAGCTATACTGCAAACTCACCTTCGAACACACTATAAAAGTTTGTATACCTCAAACTTCTAACATTAACATTAACATTAAAACACTGAGAACTGTCAAAATGAAGGAATATATTATACTTGAAATTCGAATAAGACTTGTGGATGCAGCTTGTTACATAATTATTAGTAAAAATGTTGAAACTAATATTGAAAAATAGATGTGAAGTGAGAATGTTTACATATTTCAGGATTTCGCAGGTATACAGTGATACATTTCAAAATAGACGAATATATTATACAGGAAATTCTAAAAAGACTTGTGGCTGCAGTTTATGATGTACTAATTAGTAAATGTGTTGAATCTAATAAAAAATTGATGTGAAGTGTGAATTTTCACATATTTTAGTGTTTTTCAGGTATCTAGTACCGAAGTTAAAGCAGCTATATGTGTGGAACATTATTTTTTTTTGCGGTAATCAAGTCAAAATGAACAATATTTTTCTATTACTAAGTTATTCTATGTACTAAGAGCTTTTCCTTAAAATATTACACTGAAAAATAAATAGGGAAATCATAAAATTACAATAGAAGTGATAACTAGGCGTGTCAACCCATAGCCGTAGGGATTAGTTTTTCACATTACGCATCTTACTTAAAGGATTAACAAAAACAAGTATACTTATTTATAGTTAGTACTTAAACGTATGTATGCGCCACTCACCGTTGACTGAGTACAACGTGGTTGTAAACATGAACCCTAGATTTTTTGTAGTTTAATAATATGATTATAGTTATACAGGATAATTGTTTTATAACGATCTTCAAAAGTAATACGGTATGTTCTATAACAAAAATACTACAGTTTACAAATGAAGTTACAATAGAGCAGTGTTTCTCAAATTTTCGACAGTTGCGGAACAATTTCAGAATTCTACGCTAACCGCGGACCTCCAACATCAAGAAAAACATTTTTTTTGCGAAAAGGCCTATTATTAATACTAATGAAATTTTGTGTGCGCGGACCACAGTTTGAGAAACACGGCAATAGAGGACAAGACTGGATATTAATTTTAACTGGTCCTTCTACACGTTCTCTATCCACTCTTTACTAACTTTTCGATCTTTCTGTTCTGTAAACCCTTTTTACGTTGTCATTGCTAAACATTATATTTTTGAATAATATTTTTTTATGAATGTTTTAAAACTGATTTGAAAAAGATTGACTGACTGTTTGAAAAAGATTTCAATAATATACCTTGATGAGAACCGAAAAAGCTCAATAGCAATTTTTGACTAGATTACTTTTTCGAAAAATAACGAATTTTTTGTCTCGTTGAAAAAGAACGTACCTATTTAAAAAAAAATTATTATGTAGCATCAAAAGAAAGCTCTTAAGACATAGATTAATGACCTAAAAGTAGTTTTATTTTTTTATTTTAACAATTTTTGCCAAAAATGTGCTAAAAAAATTATTATCCCGCACTTTTTAACCCAGAGGAGGTTATTATAAAAATCTGAAGAAATTAGTGTTGCATATTAATGTGGACCAGAATAGTACAACAGAATTATTTCGAAAGTTATTAAATTTTTTCAACACCGTGCTTACAATATTTATCTGGCTAGACAACTGGGTAGCTCTAATTGGGCCTGTACATCTTAAGTACGCTTGTCTCAGGCAGATCTCTGGATGGAAGCACGTTATTATATCAAAAGTTAATTTTTTAATATTCTTGTATACTCACAATTTGTTACTAAACATATACAAAACCCTGAAATGTGTGCAAATTCACACTTAACATCAACATAAGTTTCTGCATTCCGCATTACATTGATGTAATTAAAGTCATTTACTTCTACACAACATATGTAGATAAAGTAGCGAAGAGCGAGAATTTTATACCTTGCCCAGTATTCGATTCCTATTTGCTTATTTAAGTATAGAGCTTTCTGATTTGTTACAGCAGGCGCGCACGCAAGAGGGTGGTCCTCGAATCGGGTCCAGGTTTCTTGAACCATTTTTTTAATAATAATTTCTTTTTGAAAAAAAAAATTGCCAATCAGGTTCTTCTAAATTCTTTTTTTGTTAGTGAAGTTTATTTAAATTCTCTTTTTTCTCTAAATCCTATTTTGTATAATGGGTCGCCAAGACAAGGTTAAGAACCAAGGTTTTAAATTTTTGGGTCCGGAGCAAAAAAGTTTGAGAATCAATGATTTTGAGCAGGTTCAGTAACATTTATTTTTTATTTTAAATCACGGGCTGCATTCAATAACAATTTTTTTCGTGGGTCGTTCTCTATTTTATAATTTCAATTTTATTCGATCTTAAATTCTTGTTTGCTCTGGTGTACGCGTATTTACGTCGGCATAAATACGCATTGTGTATAAGAAGCCTAAAAGCCGCAAGAGCTCTTAAATTAATTGACTATAGACTATAGCTTGTACTCTGTTGATTGTCACTACAAGTTTGTCATATGGTAAGACGTGCAACCGTTCAGACCTCAAAATTTAATACGTTGTTCCTTGTCGATTGTGGATAATTTTCTAAACTTATAACTAGTGAATTGTTTTAATGAGACAGACATATAAACACATTGGCTATCTCAGTCTATCGGAGAGACCGTACATATTGTATGCCTTTACATAACCTAACAAAATGTCATCATTAACAAATCTTGCTCAAAATTACAAAGACGAACAGTAAATATGATCAATTTAGGTAATTAGGTTAGGTTTAGTTAGTAAAAATCTAGGTCAGCAGAATTATAAAAACGATAGTAGATAATAAACATTTTACAAAGTCATCGTAGTTGGTTTAAGTACACACAGATGTCGGAATATTCGTAACTCACTAATTTCCAAGGGCTGTAAACACTACATCGAACGTGAAAACAATCTATTAAGAATATGCATAACGTACAGTGGAGAGTCAACTAATTTAAAGAGCTCACGAAACGTAAATATTAATATTTATAATTGGTGGGCCGCATAAAATCGTTCGGTGGACAGCATAATATCGTTTGGCATTCGTCCCACGATCTGTTGGTTTCCGATGATTTCTGATTTATAACATTCTGGTTGTTTTGTTTTAAACGAGTACTATTGGTTTATTTAGTACGATTGGTATCCTGCAACCAATCAGATAATTATTCGATTATAATTGGTTAGTTATAATTTTGAGCATTGTACTCGTAATATTGTAGTGCAACAAGAGGAACAGACATAGGCGCGAAAATTAGATGGCGCCTCGGCACAAATACTCGCAGAAAATTCACTGTTTAGTGCTGAGAACGTAAATTTTATACCATGTCCAACGCGTTAAAAACTCTTGCTGTCACTTGAGTAGATCAAGGAAAAATTAGCATGACAAAATGACCAGCAGCAGAAAACAGAAACATGTAAACTGCGAACGAAAAAGTAACGCCAGTTGTAGCCAATCTATCACATCCAATAAAACACTTGACTTGGTAATAATTTATCACCTTTACAAACCTGAAAAATTTAGGTCAATATTCTGAAATCATAAGGTTATCTAAAAGTACCTTTCTAGATCATATAGTTCATATTTAAATTAAGGTTAAGTGGTATTATATTATGGTAGGTCAGTAATTGACATTTTTAAATCACTCATGCATTGCGACCGCTGTTTTAGATTTTTCTTTCTTTTATTCGCTTAAATAAATTGCAAAATCTTCTGTTATTGCTCGTGGAGCATAGAGCCTAGATATTCCTTTGGTTTTATTTTAGGCTATTTTCTGTAGTACTTTCCACTTAAGTTGTTTTCGCCAAAATTGTTCTCCTTAACAAGCTTTTTAGTCTATATCTTCAACCTAATACAGATCTACAAACAATGTTCACATACAAATGTTTTTAAACACTTGCCCGATGCAAAAACATTTATCACCTTCAATTAGTGGATTTGAAATCCAAAAGTTTATTGAATTATATATTCTTAAAACTTAATTCTGAACTGGAAAATTTAGAAAGAAAAAAGTGAATTTTATCTTCCCAGCATAAGTGGACCGAAATTCGCAATCTTCAAAATGTAGATAAAGTTCTTTTCGAAGCTTGGGACCGTCTTCCAGAATCGTTCAATCTTAAAAAATTATGCTTTTGGGCTACTGAAAATTTTCGGATACACATGTTACTGTAAGCAAATCTTTTCACATATGAAATTAATAAAGAGTCAGTTAAGAAGTAATCTTACTGACCTGAAACTAGAGTGCTGCCTTAAGTTAAAGATTACTGAATATTCACCAAATATTGAAGTCTTATAGAACACTATACAGGAGCAATCGTCCCATTAAAAAAATTATTATATTGTAATATACTGGCAACTACAATAGGTATCACAAACTAAATGTATAAGTAAATATTAATTTATTGTAATACTTGATTATTTTAAAACAAATAAACAATTTTTACGTTTTTTTCTTAAATATAGCATATATTTTTTAACGACTCTTCTATGTTATTGTGTATTTTTTTTTTTCAATATAGATTTGGCTCTTTGTCACTGAAAGGTTGCCGACCCATGACCTAGAACGCTGTTATTTTCTACCCAAGCCATGTAATTAAGGTCGTACCGACTAATTTAGAATATTTTGTTATTCCCCCCCCCCAAACTGAAATCCTGGCTACGTCCCTGGTTGATGTAGATTTTAATCCGAAAGGAAAAAATAAAAACTTTACTACTACTGCTTTATCAGTATTCTTAACAATTTCTAGATATTTTCTAATGACATTTTGCTAAACTAAAACTATAAATAAGTAAACTAGATATTAAGTATTGCATCAAAAAACCGGTTTGTATTAATGAAGCATATGAGCAGCGAAGGTTCTAATTTTTTCATCTAATTAAGCAATATCCGATACATTCCATCAAAATTATATAGTTTGGAAATTAAACCTAAATCATAAAACAGCATGTTTTTTTACAATTATTTCAGCTTGCAAAAAATCTTCCGGTATTAATTTAGTTTTTGCATTAAAGGACTTGACACCTAATTTTCAGGGACGCACTGAAAGAAATTAATTGAAAATATTATTTTTAGACTTTTATATTTAGGTGATAGTTTTTTATTTTATTTTGTACACTGGCGTAGGTAATGTGTCAAAATTTACACCATGTCAATTTTTATTTATTATTTTATATTTTACTCCCTCATGTATATCACTGTTGTATTTGTTCCATATGATTTTGAGAAGATTCAATATTATAACACTTTTTTTTAAAGAAATAATTGGTTATATAATAATGTTGAAATCAATTAGCAATTTATAGCACCGAATATCTGTTTCAAAATGTCAGACAGTAAAATCTAAATAATTTAGAATTACTGAAATTTTTAAAAAGAAAGTAGCTTGTGATTTTACTAAAATTGGATTCCTTTATTTGATATTTAAACAACGAAATATGGCAGAAGAAATGAAATAAACGCTAATAAAGAATTTACTACAGGTCAAAAGAAGGTGAAAAACCTTAAAACAGCTTAGTAAAAGTTTTATAATACAGTCTGTTCCAAACGGTTAAGTGGAACTAAATGGGTTGGGTTATTTCATTTTTCACGTTGGGATGTCAAAATTTAAAATTCCAACAATGAAACCATGGAAACGAATGACATATGTCAAAATTAAATATTTTTTTTAGATAATGTCAAAAAAATAAATAAATGGGAAATTTGTATTAAGAATGACACAAAAAATCAAAATATAAAGAAAATGACATTTTAAAATGATATTAACCTTAAACAAAAAATGTTTATTGTAAGTATGATTTACAAAGCTTAAACAAAACGGCCGAAAGGTACGATTTAAACGATGAAAGTAACTAGATTGCAAAATCTAGTTCCGCTTAACCGTTTGGAACAGACTGTACATATTAATTTTTTAAGTTTTTAATTTTTTGGGGTTTTCCGCCATAACTCTCCAAACATTTACCCAATCAAAAAAATGCATTTACAAAAAAGATTTATCTTCTTATTCTTATCAATATTTGTAATATAAGTTTTTGTTGTTATATAAGCAGTTCATTTTTGTAAGAACAAACTAAGAGGGAATTTTGTTTTCAATAGTTTGCACCTTTGAAGCTGTATGTCATGTTGGTATTCAAAAATGTCACTTTTTTAAAATGTCGATCCATTTGACATATGTCATAATGAAAAATGATATCTTAATTATAATGATCATAACCTTATCAACCTAAAGTCGGTTTTACAGCGTAAGGAATATTTTTAATTGACATTTAAAGTCAGTAACACACCATAAAAGTAACCAAAATAACCAGATCTAGTGTGTTCTTACAAAAGTGAACAACTTATAAGCGGTTCACTTTTGTAAGAACAAACTAAAAGGAAATTTTGATTTCAATAGTTTGCACCTTTGAAATTATATGTCATGTTGGTATTAAAAAATGTCACTTTTTCAAAATGTCGTTCCATTTGACATATGTCATAATGAAAAATGATATCTTAATTATAATGATCATAACCTCATCAACCTAAAGTCGGTTTTACAGCGTAAGGAATATTTTTAATTGACATTTAAAGTCAGTAACACACTATAAAAGTAACCAAAATAACCAGATCTATGATAGTGTGTTCTTACAAAAGTGAACAGCTTATAAGTCAATAATAAGGGAGTCATTTTAATTTTTTATTTTTAATCCTAAAAGTGAAGGAAACAAATCTTTTATCTAAATGCATTTTTTTGATCGCGTACAGTCTGTTTCAAACGGTTAGGTGGAACTAAATGGGAATTTCGTTCTTTTAGGTTGTCACGAAAAGGGACCTTGCTTGGGTTATTTTATTTTTCACGTTGGAATGTCAAAATTTAAAATTCCAACAATTAAACAATGGAAACGAATGACATATGTCAAACTTAAATTAATTTTCTTACATATTTTAATGACAAAAAAATAAATAAATGGGATATTTGTATTAAGAATGACACAAAAAATCAAAATATAAAGAAAATTACATTTTAAAATTATATTAACCTTAACCAAAAAATGTTTGTTGCAAGTATGATTTACAAAGCTTAAACAAAACGGCTGAAAAGAATGATTTAAACGATCAAAGTAACTAGATTGCGAAATCTAGTTCCGCCTAACCGTTTGGAACAGACTTTAATTATTTTGAAAACCACCAAAAATAAAAAATTTTAATTACTCCGTTATTATTGACTCAACAAGAAAAATTTATACAACAAATATTGTTTTTTCAAATGCATTTTTTTATTCGATAAATATTTGGAGAGTTATGGTGGAAAAACCCCAAAAATAAAAAATTTAAATTACTCCCTTATTATTGACTTAACAGCAAAAACTTATATTGAAAATATTGTTAAGAATAAGAAAACAAATCTTTTATCTCAATGCATTTTTATGATTGGATAAATATTTGGAGAGTTATGGCAGAAAAATCCCAAAAATTATAAATTTAATTTACTCTCTTATTATTGACTTAACAGCAAAAACTTATACAAACGTTATAAATTGAAGGAAAGTAATATAAAATTGAAAAAAGAAAAAGAAAACAATCAAACAAAGTCCGACACCAGAGATGCAATTGTAAAATTACTAATTCCGACCCTGTATGATTTTTTTTGAACTAAAACTCAATGTCGAAAAAACAAGTTCCATGTCAAGAAAAACGTTTTAATAAAAAACGAATTATTCTTAAATTATTTATATTGTTTTGCCATTCTAATTTCTACAACTAAAACAAAAACCAGTGGCGTAGACACTGCATTTCCTGATGAGCACAGGAAATACATCTCTTCCTTAAATCATATTAGAAGCACGATAGTCCACCTTTTAACATATAATACAATATGAAAAATAAAATCGTCTATACTCTGTTCGGAATCAAGAAGTAGTAATCATGCAATGTTCACGTGATAATTTTGTCGTCGTAATTTATGCATCATTTTCATGGTAGTGTCAAAGGCGCGACAGGGGTGAGAGGCGTGGTGTTATATTTACAAGTTCGAATTTCATGGTGGGGTTGGAGGCGTGATAAGTGCGCCTTTTCGGTTTTGACAACATTTGTATCTAACCCAAATCTAACCTAAAAGTTTATAGAAGTATTTGGAGTAAACGGTTATTCAATTTCATTAAATATGTCGTCAAAACGAATGAGACGTCTAGCTCTTTTTTATGTATATTTAGACTTATTGCGATATGAAGAAAAGCGTTGGTGGGTACGTCCCATATATACATAGAAACATAAGGCAACAGGGAGATTATTTGTTATATATTAACTTGTTACAAAAAATGAGACACAAAAAACACAGACAGTTACTTCAATTACAAGAAAAGAATTTAATACACAATATTTTTTACTTGACATCACAGTTTAGAATAAAGATTCTGTTGGCCCCTGCTTGGGGGTGTATTATTAGTATACCCACTGCATGATATTTCTGCAGACCAGATATTTGAAACCGAATCCATAATAATAAACTCTATGACTGCCGACAACATTTGTAAAAGTCGCTATTTCGCTACATCAATTTACGTTTTTTTAATTTTTTTTAGGAAATTAATATAAGTGTCTCGTTAAAGATCTCACCATTCCGAAAAAATATATCTGTTTCTATGGTTTCGACGGTGCGGCCAGCACTAGAGTTGAAATTTCTGAACTTGCGACAACGCGCTTGTAACACCGCGCCTACGACACCATGGTACGGTTTTTTTCAAAATAGAGCGATCCTATTGGTTGAATTTCTTGTTCCACGCTTCCAACACCAGAATGAAAATGATACATTAGTCCGACTGTATATGTTTTAATTCAGCTCTTTATGAATTATTTACAACTGCAATGATTTCCTTACGTGACCAGTTCAGGGTCCTCTTAAATACTTGTCAGCTGAACGTATCATCTTTTGCGGTCACTGCTTTGTCATTTTTCATCCTTATCACGTGTCCTATCTACTATAAAACTCATGATTTCCTGAAATTTAATACTGTAATTTATTTTAACAGAATGTCAATGTTTAATACTCATGCAAACATACATATATAATTATAAAAAAACAAAAATATTGTTATGTTCAATTTTAAAAACATTACAACGTTGACAATTACCAATTAAACTATATAGTAATAACAACATTACGTAACTTTAAAATTGCATATTTTATTTAAAGAATATAATTCGCTAATAAAAATATTTTATAAAATGTTATAGTCAAACGTTATAATTTGTGCTTCCTAGAATTTCGAAAAGAAAATCATTTCAAACATGATATTGTGTTCATACTGGAAATCCTAATGCAAGTTATTTTAATAAAAAAAAATATAGTTAATTGTGAAACCAAGGTAAACAAGTATAAAGTGCAAATTTGCAGTAATGTTGGCAAAAATAATAAAACTTTTCTGACAAGGGGCACAAATAGAACAAGCTGATTAGCCCAAAAAAAATTGTTATAACAAATTTAGTAAAAAACAAGGGTTAAACAAGTTCGCAAATATCTTGTGTTATTTTTTACGTTTTGACTTATGTACATTGTGTCTGATATACGTAAGAAAACTAGTTTCTTTTATGAACAACGTAAGGCACCACATGTGAACTGTGTACGCTATGTACGATATGTACGCTATGTTCGCTGTCTAGCTACGTTCCCAGTGGCGCACCCAGGAATTTTTGTTGGGGGGGGGGCTGAAGATAAAAATATTTAAATTATGAATAAGGTTCACACTTCTAAATTTCAAGTGATGATCTAAAAAAAAGGTCATCGCTTGGGAAATACAAAGTGATGACCTAAAACAAACAAGGTCCTCACTTCTAAAATACAAGTGACGACCTAAAAATAAGGTCCTCGCTTCGGAAATACAAAGTGATGACCTAAAAAAAAAGTTCCTCCCTTATAAAATACAAGTGACGACATAAAAAAAAGATCCTCATCTCTATTTTTAAAATTTTCTAGTGTGTTTGTGTGTTTTTATTTTTATTCCTTCCTTCTTAGGGGGTTGGGGCTCCTTTTTGTAGAGGGGGAAATTTAATATATTGAAAAAATATATATAAATATTTATGTATGTTATAGAATATTTGGCATTTTAGTCTAGTGTCATTCTATTTCAGACCGAAAACAAAACATAATAAATTAAAGTTTTGATTAGCTTTACATAAATTAAGGACTTCAATTAATTTCTTATCATAAGTGCATTACAAGTTGGGAATTACGTCGCTGTCGGGGAATACCCGTAACAATTTTTCTTAGGAGTTCGGATTTTTATTTTTGAAAATGTACTGTTTAATTTTTTATAAAATAAAAGTACAGGTATAATGATGTTTTATTGAAATTATATATGAAAACTAATAATAATAACAATAAATTAAAATCAACGAGCCAGGAGGCCATTTAAAATGTTGTGTAAACAAAGGATGAGGAGTTGATAGAAAAATAAACGGCGGCTGACTCTAGACCAGTGGTTCTTAACCGGTGTTACGCGGAACACTGGTGTTCCGTGAACTTAGAGAAAGTGTTCCGCCAAAATTAGAAAATTAAAACGGTATTACTTGTACTTTTGTACTTATGTTAGCTTTTATCGATTTCTATAACGAATCGTACGCTCAAAATTAAATTTTCCAAAATAACTGTTGAAGAATTTTAGATTTCTGTTCATCGTACTTACGCGAGCTTGATTTTTCAACATTAATGAATATTAATACAAAGAAACGTGAAAGGCTGACACATATAGAGGACAACCCTAACCACAAGGCTAAATGGGCTACATCCCCGGGGCGTAAGCCTTTTGGGGCGACATTTTTATTAGTGTTGCACTTGCACATTAGGACGGGGCACTTGCCAGGGGCGCCATTGCACATTGCAGAAATGAGGACCTTTTTTGCGGCTCCTCATTTGCATTTGGAGAGATGAGGACCTTTTTTTTGCTCTTCACTTGGATTTTGGAATATGACATTTGTTTTTTGTTTAATCAATTTACTTTATTTGCCAAGGGCAACATTGCTACGATTTTGATTATGTATTTTCTTATGAAGAGGGGCGCATTATTTTTAGTAGCCCACGGGCGCCGATTATCTTAAGACGGCCCTGCATATAGAAGAGAAAATGAGAGTAGCTATTTCACACATAAGATCTTGAAAAGATATTGAAAACATTTGTAAAAGTCATCAGGTCCAAATATCCCATTAAAAAGATTGTGCTAATTTTATGTTTTTTTTTGTTTACTGATGGTTATTTGCCATTGACTGATATGTAAACTATTATGTATGCGATTTTTAATATATTATACAATATATAAAATGTATAATATATACTGTTTTATTTTATTGTGTTCCGCAAAATTTTTGTAAAATTGTAAGTTTTTCTTAAAAGGTTAAGAACCACTGCTCTGGACTCACGAGTCGATAATTTTGAAAACCGACTGCGACTCTCGACTACAACTTCTTTCATTAATGCCCTACAAATTACTGTGTATCCTGAAAAAGATAAAATGAATATGTGTAAAAACAGAAATCTTTACTCCCTTATCGTATTAATCTATTAATACGAATAATATTAAGCAGTATAATATTTCGTTCTTGAATTAACAAACAAAAAGTCGTTTTTGTTCAATTTATTTTCATCATAAAAAATAGAATTAAAAAGTCGGGAACCAACTCTTTTTCCAACTCTTGACTCCGACTCCGACTCCTCCAAAAAGCTTCGACTCCTCGACTCCCGACACGTGACTCCGACTCCGACTCCCCATCCCTATAAACGTAACATCAAACGAATTGTCGCAAAGCAGAATGCTTTCAATAAAATGTTAAATAACGAACTCGTGAATAATTTTCAAAAATAATGATTGAATTATCTTTTTAACTCTATCTTTGTACTCAGGGTCGGCGTGACGAATTGCGGGTCGGGCAACCACCCAGGACCTCGCGCTTCTGAGGCCCCGTGTACTTAATACAAAATGGTTAATAAAATTCAGTCAACGCTCACTCGCACAGGACCTAACAAAAATGAAGTACAGTCAGCGCCCACTTACGCAGGACTCCACAAAGTTAGCGGCTGGCTCTTGTACTCAACCTAACCTAAACCCATGCCTACGCTACTGGTCTGTGATTGGTCAAATAACACAAGGACTTCATGATTCACGATAGTTTTCCTACAGTTTAAACATATTCACTGTTTACAGTGAACATGAAGTGTGCATTTAGAATGTGCTAATTGAAGTGGATTTCAAAGTCTAGTGATATCTTTTAGTATCAAAGATAATTTAAAAACATTTAAAGCATGTTGTAATATGAACGGTTTATAGTGTTTGTATAATATTGTCAAGGTAGGCATGATTATATTATTGAAATGTTTCGTGATCTATTTTAATTTACTGTCATACTGCAATCTATTCATTTTTATATAAAAGATAATTTTTTAAAAGTATTCATTTAAATAGCGATGCTAAATTTCTATCCAGATGTGTATGTTATAAGATGGGACAAAATTTGGCCAGTTTATTTTATCACCACCAGTAAACTTAATGTATTTGTTTTATAACAAGGTATAAGATCATACTGTTTATATTTTCCACTAAAATAGGGTGATCAGATGTAATTCCTTATTTTTTCGTACTTCTTTTCCTAAGATGTACTTCGATGTACGTTCTAGGAATAGTCTTTTTAAGGTTTTCTACGTATGACCACCAAATAACCCTTATAACGTCACTCATGTGTCTGTCTGTACAGTAAAAATTGTAGCCAAAAAGCTAAACATAGAAAGTTGAAATTTAGCATGCTTATACAACTCTTTGGCCCACATATAGGAATAATATAGAGAGCGCGGGATACATATAAACAAATATGTATTAATAGATTTTAAATTTTGAGTGGGATATTAAATTGAGTGGGAACGGATAAACAAACAAATTTTTATTTTTGAAAAAACAATTTTGTTTATGGAATTTTCGTCAAGAATATGTCAAAAAAACTGTTGTCCCCCTTCCTATCTCCCAAAGGGGTTGATCTAAAAATCTCCATAATGTACTTTTTGATCAAATTAGGTTTTCGGAAATTATCATTTTTTTTTTGTGTCGTTGATAATAATGTATATATTTTTTTAATTATTTTGTGGTATCAAAAAAATAAAATAAACTCTTAAGACGTAGATTAAGGAACAAAACTAGTTTTTTTAAATAATTTTTTTATTTTAACAGGATTTTTTCCAAAAATGTACTAAAAAAAATGACTGTCCTGCACCCTTTAACGTAAATGGGTTAAACCAAAAACCTGAAAGAAATCTAAGTAATGTACATTGATGGACCGGAAACATACGAGAGAAATTTTTGATCAGATATCGTTTTTGGAAAATATTGCAGGTTTTTGTGTTTTTGACAAAATTAATTATTTTTTTAATTCATGGTTAAATTATGGCTATAGTCGGATTGCTAATAAGTGACTGTTCGTTGCTACAAGTATCGATATTCAATACTATATGCTTTCTCTGTCTATAGCATTATAATTATTTGCATACCCATAGTAACGTATAGTGATCCAAGTTGACAACTAACCTTCAAAATTATTTGAATAAAAAACAAAGCATTAGAAAGAAACAGCATGATATCTTTACTAATTAGAGCGCGAAAATAAATTTACAGCAGTACTCAAACAAACATAATTATTAATTTTAAGGTTATAATTATAAATAAGGAAAAATTTATACTCATACGTAAATTTTGGATTATAATTTGTTGTTTATTCCAGCAGATTTAAAATAAAAGTTTATGAATTTAATAATTGGCCGCAAGCCATATTTAAATTAATATATATTACCAGACACTGACAGTTAAGACAAAAAACATTTGTTAAAATCGCTGAAAAATGGTAACTAGATTATTATATGAATGCACTACTTGATACATACATGTAACAGTCACCTATCAGCAATCCGACTATACTAATGTTATGGATTATTTGTATTAATGGCTAATGTGTGTCTTTTCTGAAATAAAAAATATAATAAAAAATGTTTAATAGCTGAGAAACGAGTTCATGCGTGTAGAGTGTAGTATGTAGTGTTCAGTAGGTTCCACCTACTATTATACATCGTGATTCAATCTATTGGTTGAATTACTTTAGTTTTTTGTTTTAAAGCAACGAAGACGAATAAATCATTTATAGTAATGAAATATTTATGAATCAAATAACACATTGTTAATAGTGAGAATTTTATCAATATATTTTTTATTAATTTAATGAAGACTTGAATACGAAGCAAGTGCAGGTAAAAACGCTGAGATTTTTTGATTGAAATTTTATTGTAACGAAATTTTCGCAGATTATTTAGTTTAAAAAAATAAATAGAAGCTCTTAGTACTCAAATAACGAATAAAAATGATTATCAAAAAACTGTTGATTTTGTTGTGATTACAGAGCAAATATTCCTAGACATCCAACATAATTTGTTCGCATGTTCGGTGGAATTCTGGATCTGAATATTCACACTTTACATAATATTTTTTCATTGATATTTTGTTTCAGATAGAAAAAATATATATATATATCAAAATCTATAAAATTTTGAATAAATAAAGAATGAAATTATAAAATAATGTTATCTGATACCAGTAAATTAATTCTTTAGCTGTCAGCTATTGTAAAAGTAAAAATATATTTGAATTAAAGTTGTGATAATTTTTGTAAAGTATAAAAAAAAAAACTTATGAATTAACAAATAATAGACATACTATATTCCAGCCTAGAAAATTAAACATTAAATTTAAATATTGTTTTTATAAAATCGTCCATTTTTTCTAGACCTGGACTCTGTCATAAAGTAACGAATTTCTATATAATTTTGATATCATCTAACAAAAAATTTCGAAAACGAAATTAAATAAAAATTAAATCTTGATTAGATGAGTAACGTCCGTAAGTTATAATTTTAGTTGAGGTAATGGGATTCGGACCAGTCAGAAAATAAAACAAATTTATTAACTTTGCTTACATTTCGATTTAATTTAAATCTTCATCAGAGCTTAGTTAATACGATAGTTAGTCACGATGTAAAATAACAATCTCTGAGTTCAATGACCGGACAATATGATGTGTTTTTTATGAATTTTAAATTGTTATTTTACATCGTGACTATTAAGTAAGCTCTGATGAAGATTTAAATTAAATCGAAACGTAAGCGAAGTTAATAAATTTGTTTTATTTTCTGACTGGTCCGAATCCCATTACCTTCAACTAAAATAATAGGTGTGTTCGATTTGCACATTTGCAGTTACTGTTTAATGCCGCGTTAAAAAAATCTGTTCGTTTTGTTTCGCAGTAACTGCAAATCTGTTCGATTTGTCGTAATTTACTGCCAGTCTATGACTCTACTGCGAAAAAGTTACAGCTGCTTCTCTTGCGGATTATTTGTTACGGCTGTGTTTGTTTACCTTTTTGAGTTGGTACCATAGATAAAGAATAAATGGTTGGTACTTTGTTTTTGACTTTTTGACAGGAATATGGCTATCATATTTGTTTTGATATTTATACTATATTCTTTGATGGTTAATGTCTTTTTTTTTAATATCCTGGGACAATAGTTTCTACAAAATTTTTCAGTTTTTCTATCCTGGGGCATTTTGTAAACCTCGCAAATACAGTTCATAACTTCATCATCCGAACTCGAAAAATCTAAATCTGAATCAGATGATTCTGGATTTGATAATATTTCAAGATCCATTAAATATATCTAATATTTTTCACCCTTTCGATAGTAGGCTGACCAGATTTTTTTCACAGAAAAAGAGTATACTAAAAAAAAAAAGGTTACACTCCAAAAATTCAAATAATGAGCAAAAAACAGAGGTTCTCATTCAAAAATACTAGTGACGAGCAAAAAAAAAAAAAAGATCTTCACTCCCAAAACTCACTTCTAAACTAGAAGTAATAAAAACAAGTGACCATCAAAAAAGAGTATATTCAGGGTTTTTTATAAAAAGTAAGAGTATAGAAAATATTACTCAAAAAAGAGTATAATACTCTTAACCTTTATCTACCGAGCGTACAGTATACTGTACGCTAATAGTATTCGTTGTTAGCCGAACGTACAGTTTAGTGTGCAAGGCTTGTATTTTTATGTAACGCTTGCAAAATTAATTCCGGTCGGGAACTAATACTATGCGAACTAAATTACGTAAGATAAAGGTTAAAAAGAGTATGTCTGGTCACCCTATTCGACACACAAGATAATCTCCGAACCAAATCTTAAAAAGATTCTTAACCCAGAAAGTTATCTGACATCTGTCTGACATTTAACATTTACGTCAGACGTACTTCTTATTCTTTACATATAAACAAATCGAACAGAAAATTAAACTCGCTGTATGTTACCAGTTTTTAGTAGTAAACTGCTAACTGCAGCGTTTTACTGCTAGCGTTTAGCAGTATAACGCGAAGATGCAAATCGAACATACCTAATAATTAAAAGCATGTAAAAATTAAAAGCATTATGCTATTTATTTAGTTTCCTTTTATGGTATCCTCGATTTTTTTAACACAGGGTTATCGTTATTATTATTACTTGTAAATTGAGTTGCCACTTCTTCGGACTAGACTTCTTCATAATACTTTTCAGCAAATGCAAACCAATAGCCCTCAAGCATTTGTCGACAAATGTTCGTTGTTGTTGAGACAATTTTTCTGTAGCCAGATCTCAAAGTCATATAGCAGAACGTATTTAAAAATTTTGACATGAGAGGTTATTGAGGGAACTGATAGTTTTTCTTGTCTTGCGCATTCTGACACTTATGTGACCAAAATAAATTCTAAAATGTGAGTCAAAAGCAAATTTATTTAATACAGTTTGTAATAAAGTTACAAGAATCAAATTGTTAAATGGTTTGGTTGTTAAGATTTAATATTCTTCGTTACTATGCGCCCATTTTATGTTATTTCGCTAAGCTTAAAGTAAGAAGTAAACTAACAAGGAAATGCAGTTATAATACATATTAATTATTATAAGAAAACGTAACGTTATTATAACAATTTCTTCTCATGGTCAGCTGACTATATTGCATCATGGAATGCACATTTACTTTGTAATGTTTTTATTGTTTTAAAAATATAATACACATAACATTAACAAAACATCATGTTCTGTACTGGCTGGATGAAATAATAAATTCATTTACTCGGTGGCAATATGATACTTACCACCACAGCTAACTAAATCTAAGTCCTATCCTAAGTCTGCTTGCTCAATATATTGCTACCCTTCTTCTACATTTTTATGATTCTGTTTAACAAAATCAGTTTAATATGGCAAGGGTATCAAACAATTATTTCGCAGTTTAAGAATGAACACGATAGTAAATAAAGAATTATCTCACATGAGTACCAAGATAAATATCCTGGAAAGATGAGAAGGGAAACAGTTAGTATGGTTGGTTTAAGGGAAGAGTTGAATTGTGTCGAAAAATGTTAAAAAATTTGAAATGGGACACTTGAAATACGTGAACTCTATTTCGACAGGGGACGAAACATGGCTTTATTATTATGATGTGCCATCAAATCAAGAAACAAGATATGGCTCTTTGAAGACGAAGAAACTTCAACCACGGAAAAACAATTAAGATCTTTGAAAAAGAAAATGATTGTCGTAATCTTCGGTAAGCGAAGGCTTATTATGAGAAATGTTCTAAAAGAGCAAAAAACAATTATAGCCAAATGGTACGTTGAGTTTTGTTCGTCGCAGTTGATTCAGTCTCTTCAAAACTTACGGCTACATTTACGCCTTGATACTTGGCGCTTGCATAAAGATAATACACCCACGCATCGAGCTCAACTAACTAAAGAATTTTTGAATAATTCTGGACTACAAGTATGAGAACATCCTCCGTATAGTCCAGATCTTGCTCCTTGTGATTTTGTGACTTCCCTTTCATCAAGAAGCTAAAAGGCCGCCATTTTAAAAACGATGATGGGCTTCTACCAGCCTGGGGCCAAACCTGTGCAGAAGTACGAACTGAAAGTGGGAAGACATTTTTAACACGTGGTTCATACGTACGAGGAAGTGTATTGAATGTGATGGGAAGTACTTTGAAAAAGTTTAAAAAGAAAGCCCATCTCAAAACTTTCCTACGGCCCTAGCAGGCCCGACAAGAGGGGGTGGTAGCTGGGGTAAATTCCCTGGGCTCTGGGGTCCTGGGCAGAGTCGTAGGAAGTGAGGACCTTTTTTTTGCTCATCACTTGTATTTTGTTGTATTTTGGAAGTGAGGACCTTTTTTAGGGTTTTGTAGGTATGACCAAAAAACCCTTATACCGTCATTTTGTCGTCTGTCTGTCTGTCTGTGTGTCTGTCTGTCTGTCTGTTCGGTAAAAATTGTAGCCAAACGGCTAAACCTAGAGAGTTGAAATTTGGCATGCTTATACAACTTGTTGACCCGCACATAGGAAAAATACCAAAACATCTAAAAAACATATCCCCCTAAAAATATAAACAAATATGTGCTCATCAAAAAAAAAAAAAATTAAATTCTGATTAGGGTATCAAAATCCCTTAGTACGTGGACACACCCTGTAGCAAAGATGGTTTAAACTGAAAATCTGAAAAAATTCTAAGTAATGTATATTTGTGTGAATCGGAATAGTACAACAGGAATTTTTGATCAGATTATGTTTTTGGATGGTTTAAACTGAAAATCTGAAAAAATTTCTAAGTAATGTATATTTGTGTGATTCGGAATAGTACAACAGGAATTTTTGATCAGATTATGTTTTTGGAAAATAACGCATTTTTTGTGTTTTTGCTTGACCATGTAAAATATTCAATAATATTATGTAGTACAGTACACAGAGCGCTTCGATGGTGTAATGCTTAAAATACTGGCGTTCTAATTTGCAAACTCGAGTTCAATCCGGCCTCGAGGCAATTTAATTTTTTCTGTTTTTTTGCATTTTTATTTTGTTTATCTTATTTTTTCAAAATTCTAGTTATATTTGGGCAAATATTGCATTTAATTTTTAAAAGCGTAAATTTAATAACCAGTGGAAATTGTTGAATTGAAAATAAAATATATAATATATATGTTATGTCATGTGTTATAATGTCTGTATCATATTAGTGCCTAAATATATTACTGCTATACTGCTATTTATATTGCTGACTAAAACAACCAATGGAAGCCATAAGCGCAATTTTCAAAATCTTATTGAACTTTGCTATATAAAAAAAAAAAACTGCACATATTTAGAAACCTACATAATGGTATTAGGCATTCGATTTAAAATTAACAAAAAAAAATATATTAACATAAAATTTGTTTTGGCATCCCAAATAATCATTATTCACTTACTAAATACCTGCGAAAGCCTGAAATGTGTGAAAATTCACACTTCACATTTTTTTTTTTTTGCTCATCTGTTGTATTTTGGCAGTGAGGACTTTTTATTTTGCTCATCACTTGTATTTTGGAAGTGAGGACCTCGGAAAGTTTTTCCCCGGAGCCCCAAAAGTCCTTCCGAGCGGCCCTGGCCCTACGTAGAAATGTGTTTCGTTTTTAAAAAGCAAAATGAAAATTAGTTCAAAGTTAAACAAACGTAAGAGAAATAGTTTATATTTTAACAAAACGTAATTTGATTTCATTTAAGCTTTTTAAATTTTGTTAATAAATGTTGAATTGGTGTCCCATATACCTTTACTACATGGAAACAGAATTGAGCTGAAATACCTAAATTTCTTTATTCTAATTTCTACATTACTATCTACTCATTACCTAAATTTCAGATATCGGGCAAAAATATGATGAGCATTTAAGTTAAATACTAATTTAATTGCAACTAATAAATATTTAATAATGAAATTTTTAAATTTACAGTATACTTTCTATTTTCTGTGTCAACAAGAAACACTACTACTGTCCATATCAAATTGAGTTAATCAATTTTTTATACCTTTTTTTTTAAACAAAACATAAATAAAACACACGAATTTATTAAATGCAAGTGCATGTTTTATTACAAAAATTATATATGAATCTTTAATTGATTGATTACAAAATTTATGTGCGATGTTAGAAATTAAACAATGAAAGTGAATTAAATTTCTTTTAAAACAATTGAATTGAAGTAAAAATGAAAGTTATAAGATAACAGTTGGTTCTCAGACGCTTTGTAGAGCACATGTGTTGTGATTTTAAAATGTGTATTACTTGTGGAACTTTTTTACGAACTTTAAGTGATCAGATAACAAGATAAAGATATTGAATGGTGATAAAGATATTGAATGGTAATTAAGGTATTGATTTGATAAGAAGAGGGCGTTGCAAAGGTACAAGTTCGATCTCAGCTGAATAACTATTGACTTGGAAACGTAGTCAATTATTTAAAGGCCTTATCACACTAGAACGCTATCCAAGTCTTATTTTTGTAGGTTTTTTTTCAGGATCCAAGTCTTCAGGTCTTGACATATCACACGGTATTTGAATATTTAGTTAAGACTTGGAAATTGTTTGTTTACCCATGCGCACATCGTGAAATTATGACAGTTGTCAGTTATATTTTGATAAAAACAAAAGACAAATACGCGTCAGCTGTAAGACCTGGGTAAAAAGACCGAGAAATTGTATCCTGTTTAATTTGCCTGGTCTTCAAAACCTAGGTTTTTTCTTCATACTATCACACGCACAAGACTCGAATGCAAAGACTTTAATTTTCCAAGTTTAGACTTGAATAATAACTCTAGTGTGATAAAGCTTTAAGAAATGTCTTTTCGTCCTTTTCTTGGGTACCAACTCATAAAAAATGGCCCAGATTACACCTATAGCCTGTGTGTTTGGTTTAAGTGTAACTAGATTTTGAAAACTAGTAATTTTTATCGGTTAAACAACTTACTAAAAGTTAAAATTCCATTTAGTTCCGCTTAAACGTTTCGAATTGAACTAGATGTGTACATAAAATAAAATTGTTCAAATAATCGAAAGTACAAATGTACATAAAAATCATGTTTAAATTACAATGTTATCGAAAAAAAAAGGCGTATAGATAGCTATGGATTTATTTATTTTTAAATAATGTTAAATAAACATATATTTATAACTGACACTTTAACCTATAAACAACTCTATTTCAAATTAGAAAATAGTAGATAGCGGTGCGAACCGAGTACGATTTATACAGGACAAATACAGTATAGCGGGAAATTTAAAATAAGTTATAACTAGGGCATGGACGTAGTAACAGGGTTAGCAAGTGTTTTTTTTTTTTTAATATAAAAAAGGAATTGGTTAATAAGATATTGAAATAAACGAGGCAGACAATACACTTACGTTATTTATACGACATAAATTCAATATAATGGGAAATTTGAAAAAGTTAAAAAAATATTCATTTTTAAAAAATTATGTATTATATATAAAAAGAGAGATTTGGCTAAAAGAGTTTAAATAAAGCAATAAAACAAACAATATATCTTCAGAGCTAAAGTTTTTTATTTAAATATATATTGTAAATAAAAATTTAAAATATATGTATATATGAAGGTCTAAAATTTATATCAAAAACTTCTTGTATGGGCACTATCAGCTGTCTTTTGGTCTCACATTAGTCCTCTATCTTGATCTGTTAATTGTCAAGTGTCAAAAAATATTTATGTGTCAGATAACCTAAAATATATATATAACTGCGTATATAAAAACAAATTACATGGAGAATTTTCTCCATAAAATCTACACCAAGAATATAAATAAAATTCTAAATATGAAAATAATAACAAAATATATGAAACAAATAAAATAATATAAATAATATACAGTCTGTTCCAAACGATTAGGCGGAACTAACCCAAATTTTCATTTTTCTAAGTTGTCATTAAGCTATTTTTTTATATATTGAAGTTGGCTTTTCCTGAACCAAATGATCAAAATTACTTCAATCAATCGGTAAAAGTAACTAGAATTGCGAATCTAGTTCCGCCTAAACCAAAGGAACAGACTTTATATTTCCAATGTACGACACTGAACATCTGTCAATTTGGACTAAAAACAATATTTTAACATTGTAATAGGGATGGTGTTCTAAACCAATCTGAAACAAGGACAAACAGTTCCTATCTTCTTACACACATTTTTCTAAGCTGACATAGAGAGTAAATTGTATTATAAAGCCCGAATTAATGTGTTAAAAACAATCGTCTCAAAGTCCCAGCCAATCACGCTCAAAGATAAATTATATTATTTATTTCTAATTATTCAGTTTCACAAAAACTAAATATTTCAGTTAACGAGTTTTATTCGAGTGAATATTAAAAATTTAGCTTCTCAAAATTTAATTTACTTTTTCACCCAATTTTAAAAAAAATTGCTTAAAAAATGTTTGTGCATCACTGCACAATTCACTACTAAATCTAAATTTGCACAATGTTTTTTTGATCATAAAAACTTCATAAAAAATTATATTAAGGAAAAAGTTTAAGAATTCTAGGTGTTTCCATTCGGTTAACTTTGGCTTAGGAGTGTCAATTTACGGGAATTCTATTTGCGCGGTTATTTATTTTTTTATCAAGTACAAAATTAGAAACTAAAAAAATTAAGTACTGCTATTATGTACTAATTTTCTATTTTGATATACTTTTTTAAAATTAAATATCTTTTAACTATTGTATCAATTTTTAGCGTTTCGTAGATATAACTAAAAAACCTATATATAACTAAAATCAAATAAGAAAATCTATAAGAAAATATCTAACTAAACACAAAACTGCTAAATAAATAACAAACTAAATAAAAAGGGTTTTTAGAAATTACTACAAGTTAGATATTTGAACACAAGTCAGTATCAAAACACAACAGACGTATTATTAAATGACAAATGTAAACATCGTTTTATTCAGGGATACCAATACAAATGTCCCTATATTAAATAAACACTTTTAAAATTTGTAAATCTTCAAAATGACTATCGAACACAAACTAAATATGACTTCAAAAGGTATGTTTTAATAAAATAAAAGAGTAAAGAGCAATATTAGTCTATAATTCACATGCAAAAAAATCTATTTAGTCATTTTTTCGCCACTAATTTTGTCATTGAAGTTATGACGCAAAATGACGAACTGCGCTGTTTCAGCGACTGAGCTATACTGTCATTCATGTGTGACCAACCGATTGAACCTAAAGACTAAGGCCGGGCAACCCAATGGTGCAAAGGGTGCACCGCACCCGGGTGTCAAATTTTTGCGATGATAAATTTTTTGCAATGTAGGGTAATTATAAAATAAGTTAGTTAAAAAATTTGGCGCACAGCAACGATGGCTATTTAACGCCTAATGTCTAACAAAGCACATCTTTATGACTAGATAGAACTTAAAATAAATGAAATAACATATTTAACATAAATAACATAAATTTATAAGTTAAATATACTTAGAAAATTATTTTATTTTTTGTATAACCGCCTTGTTGGAGTAACAATAAAACGCAACCATGTCAGGAGCTGCATTATCTTCCAAGAGTCTCATTATGGTCATTATTAATATATAATTTTATATTTTTCTAGATGCGTTTCTTAAAACTAAGCCCATTGATCTGGGCTTTACTGTGGTGTTCTGCAGAGTGTCAGCCCTCAAACATACTGACTAGACCTTTGGAGACAGCAGGACAAGCCATCAATGAACTAGCAAATGTTTCACTAGGTAAGTCAATTGGCAATTTATATAGATCGTAAAACATAACCAAATAAATATTAATCTAATAATTTCGAAATGACAGGTAGAGTAATAGCACTTCATAAAATCATAGGAAAATCATAAAAAGTACACTTTTGAAATTTCATGTTGTACAGAAAAGTTAGATTATTGTTGTACATTAAAAATAGCATTATATTTTTATTTTGTTTAAAATACAATTCTACAATCAGCAAATTATGTAGTGACAACTTTATGAAATAATAAATGTCCTTTACTCCAGTGTTTCTCAACCTTTTCTGACATGGGACCCCCAAAATAACTTAAATATTGTCTGCGGCCCCCCATATATATATATATATATATATATATATATATATATATATATATATATATATATATATATATATATATATATATATATATATATATAGGCTTACCATAATTATGAAACTCTAAACCGGGACAAGAACGGGAGCTAGGGCAAAGGAAAAAATGTAACCACAAAAAATTGTTTTATTATTAAGTCTTACAAAAGAAATATGCAGATTGTCTGTTGCAGCAGAAAGTTAATTATTTTATTTATTGTACCAGTACAACAAATATTTTTAAGAGCAGGTTCTAACTTATAAATTGTTGTTGCTATACCAATATAATTCAATATTCATTTAGTCAATAATCGGGATTTATGTAAATGATTTAAAAAATAGCTTTGTATCTCTAGTTATAGCCGATAGTGTATGCATGTATGTGTTTCTATATTGTCCATAGAAGCAAATTCTACATAACAATGACTTACATTATAAAATTAACAAAAATTTCTACAAATACCTTTCCAGTCGCACCAATTTTGGTCTGCATGAGTCCAAACAATAAAGTCCACACTATAACACACTATTTCAAGTAATTTCTGCACTTTTATCACTTAAAAATAACAAAACGCGTCAGAAAAAAATGAAGACGCCACTTGCAAAAATCACGTATCACTACATATCAAGATGGTTAATCCTGATAAAGCTCATTAAGGAATATAGTCATTAACAATTAATAAATAAGGAAGAGAATTGCTTAAAATAATTCTTTATGAGAATAAACACATATATTAATATTTTATCAATAGTATACAGGTGGTTGAAATTGAACTACCGGGCCCAATACACTGTTCTTTTATTATTGAAGATGAGCTATAACGTTAAATTTGGAAATTACAAGGTGTATCAAGATAGAGGAAACACGATTTTTCTCGAAAAGACGATGTGTGAGCAAGTTGGGAAAAAAGTTGGTGACCAGAGTTTGCCCAAATAATTGGATGGTAGTATTTAAATTTTCGGAATAAACCGGAAGTACAGGATATCAAGGACAACTTCGATTTTTTATATAGGAACGTATGGCGTGTTGGGTATAATTTGATAAAACTTTTGAAAAAAAAAAACAACTTTTACATAAACATGTTTTTAATATCTGTTACGATTACCTATAATGGCTTGCAAGTATTTTTATTTACAAGTGTTCCATTGTTCCAAGTTGCTTTCTATTTTGCACACTTTCGCATCCTTACTCTTTAGTTAACAGTAGCTCGGAGCATTACAAAAAATATTGCAAGTTCAAGTCGTACCTACTTGAAAGAACTTGAAGTACCTCCAACGCGAACCGTTTTATTTAGTTTAAATTAGTTGTCAAAATAAGTATAATTTATTTTATTTAAGTTTAAAAGGTATATTTTAATGAATATAAATGTCATATATTTATGAATATATCTTGCAAAATTGAGCGTTTTTCTATTATAATTTCATGCTTCGATTTTATATGACTTCGGCCCCCCGGTTGAGAAACGCTGCTCTAAATAATACGTTAAATTCTTAACGTCAAAAACTGACGTAATTTTTTTTTAACACCAATTCAAATGTAGATGCTATTCTCGTTAAATTGCGTATTTGTGTTAAAATTATAACGCGGCAGCGCTAAAATCGCAAGTTTACGTTCAACAAGTTAGCGCCTACCAAGACTGTGACTTTAAAAGTAAACATTAATGTTAAGTTTGCAAAAATTGCGGATCCTATTTTAGTAAACGTCATGTTACTAAAAGAATTTGAATAAAATTAAAGATGTGAAGAATATTAATTATTATAAGACAAAATACAAACTTTATATTACTCTTTAGAGTGAATGTTTAGAGAAGAGCTAAGAATGATCCATCGCCATCTTTTTCAGTTATAAGTGTGCCTCAAAGTAAATTCCTTTTATACCAATAACGCAATAAGGGCGATTTTTGAGATGCTTATGCCATCGTTGCAGCAAATGAGCGATATATTTTTTGTGACTTTTGTAAACTTGGTCACTATGTAGTATTCTATACTCCTATACTACTTCTATATACTACTTCTATACTCCAGGCGCGCACACAAGTGGATGGTCCTTGGGTACCTCCCCCCCCCAACGAAAAAATCAAATGCATATGTAATAAAATCTAAGCAATTGAAAATAAAAATCACCTTTTTTATTAATAAAAATTAAATTATAATCAAAATTAAATAAATATATAAGCGTATACCCTCTCCGTAAAAGATCAATATTAAATTTATATTATTTTTTCGCAATAGACCCCCCCCCGACCCATTTCATGTGTGCACACTTGCTCCAAAGTTCGCCAACTTACTAGGTATTTTTTAAATCCTTTTTTTCTTTTATTTATTTTACATCGACCTATTTCTGTAACGAGGCTAGTCGCCGATGCCAGAGGGCGAGCTCCTACACCTGGATGAAGGGTGAATGCAGGGCCGCCTCTAGGCGGGGGCAAATGGGGCACCTGCCCCAGGCCCCGCGCCTGTAAGGGCCCCGCACTTCGACCGTCAAGTAATAAAATAATAAAATACATTAAAAATATTATTTCAAGTTTTATAAATAGTTGAAAAAAAAATTTTTCATTGAATATAAGTATGTGTACTTTGTTAATAGTTAATAATATTAAAGAAAATATCGTTATTCAATATATAAATAGATGGGGCCCCGCAAATCCAGTTTTGGGGCCCCGCAATTTCAGTTTTGCCCCAGGCCCCGCAAATAGTAAGGGCGGCCCTGGGTGAATGATTGTGAAAATGGGAGTAATCAACACTCTTTAATTTTTTAAATTGACTCATTAAAGTGATAATTATGAGTAATTAAAATAAAATGATATAAATAGCTATAATCTTTGATACTTTGAAATTGCAAAGTAACATACTTATGTATTTATTTAAATTGTTCATGGAATTACCGACGTCAACTGTCAAAAAGGAAAAACGTATTTTTAGTCAGCAATTACACTGATTTATGTACTGAATAATATAATACGACATGGAATTTGCAAGAACAGCTGTTTTTTTAGCCAAATACCTACAATTTGACGTAAATTAAAATGTTGTTGTTGTATTAGGTTAGTTATATAGTAATAAAACTTTAAACAAGTGATTATAAAAGTTTAATTACACACATTAATTAACCATCAATTGTCTGAACTTTGCTGTAGTGTTAAAATTGTGTGATTCACAAGTTTTTTATAATTATCATTTATTATCCCGCAATTTAAATAACAAATTTTAACCACAAGATTTCCATTTGCAATAAAAACTATAATAGCACTGTTTTTTCGACAGATGAGCAAATACAAAGAGCACAATGGAATTATTATGCTGTTTCTAAAGAAACGTGATTGTTTCGCAAAGTACGTGTTCAGAAAATATTAAAATATCTTCCTATTTCTAAGAAATATTATCTAATCTCGAGTGCAAGATCTGAATTATTTTTCTTCTTGGATTTATCCTTGTTGACTGGTCTATTAGGTTGACAGTAGTTATTAGGTTGACAGGACCCCTCTTCTAGGGGTCCTGAATTGATTTTTTGAGAGGCCCCTGTTCCTTTTTGATCGTCTTCCGTTTTTTTGACCCGTCTCCTTTTTAGGGTTTTGTAGGTATGACCAAAAAACACTTATACCGTCATTTTGTCGTCTGTCTGTCTGTCTGTCCGAACGGCTAAAGCTAGAGAGTTGAAATTTGGCATGCTTATACAACTCTTTGACCCGCACATAGGAAAAATACTAAAACATCTAAAAAACATATCCCCCTAAAAATATAAACAAATATGTACTCATCGAAAAAAAAAAATATTTTTTTAAAATTCTGAGTAGGGTATCAAATTAAAGCCCTTGGTACGTGGATTAACGATCCAATTTTTATTTTTGCAAAATAAATTATTTCGAAGCGATTTTTGCCAAAATTCTGCAAAAAAAAATTGTCCCACACCCTGTAGCCCAGATGGTTTAAACTAAAAATCTGAAAAAATTCTGAAAAAGTAATGTACATTGGTGTGAACCGAAATAGTACAACAGGAATTTTCAGAATCAGAATATGTTTTGGGAAAAAAAAAGCATTTTTTGTGTTTTTTTGCTAATAATGTTGAAAACTTATAGTTATATAACACACTAAACTGTAACATGTATCTTGGTGCAATGGTTACGGTACTAACGTTCTGCCCAAGAAAATGAGTTCGAATCCCACGAGACGAGACAATATTATTTTTTATTTTTTTTTTGCATTTTTATTTTGTTTAAATTATTTTTTCAAAATTCTAGTTATATTTTGGCAAATGTTGCATTTAATTTTTAAAAGCGTAAATTTAATAACCAGTGGAAACTGTTGAAATTATAATTTAATTCTTTTTGAATGTACACGAAATCAAAGGGAGGAGCTATGACTAGAAACAACCAATGAAGCCATAGGCGCAATTTTCAAAATCTTAATGAACCTTGCTAGATAAAAAAAAATACTGCACATATTAAGAAACCTAAATAATGGTATTAGGCACTCGAATTAAAATTAACATAAAAATATTTTAACATAAAATTTGTTTTTAAAGCTCTTAGATTAAGAGATGATAAATTATTTTTAAAATATTGTTCATTTTACATTGAATACTACAAAGCAAAATATGTCCTACACACTGAGCATTCCGCCTTCACTTAATATTTTTAGATTATATATCTAAGAGGATTTTTTTCAAAATTTTATTGAACCTTGCTATATAAAAAAAATACTGCACATATTTAGAAACTTACATAATGGTATTAGGCATTCGAATTAAAATAAACAAAAAAAAAAAATTTTAACATAAAATTTGTTTTGGCATTCCAAATAATCATTATTCACTTACTAAATACCTGCGAAACCCTGAAATGTGTGAAAATTCACACTTCACATACATTTTTGTAGCTTGGTAGGTATGACCACCAAAAAACCATTATAACCTTACTCATGTGCCTGTTTGTACGATAGAATTTTTTGACCCGTCTCCTCTTTTATAGTTTTGTAGCCAAACGGCTGAAATAGACACAAACGTGAAGACCGGAATAGCCAGGCAGAAATAGATTACATTATAATATAGAAATAACGTTTGTACAAATAAATAATGTACATTAAAAATTAACAACATTTTTAAAAGCAACTGGAAAAGTGTTTTCTGTTGACACTTTAATTATACTTACTTAATTATATAACTTAAATACATACAGTAAAACCATTGTTCTCAGAACAAGCTTTGACGTAACTTTTAATTGTTTACCTTTAATTTGTTTCAAACAAATAATACCTGCAAAAGTGCGAGTTACGCGTTTAATTTTGTGGATTTAAGTATTGATTTAAATAATAATTTGTTTCAGGTGCAGTTAAAACAGCTTTAGATGTTGTGGAAACAGGTATCGACACGGCGATAGAAACTAGAAATATAGTAACAGACAGGATTAGAAAAGCTTTTGAGGATTTTCGTAAAATGATGGGAAGTGGATTTCCAGAACTAGGGATACCAGCATTAGATCCTTTAGTTGTTTCCAACTTTAACTTTAATATTGATCATCAAATTGGAAAGTAAGTGAATTGAAGATAAATGAGCTACATTAACAGGCTGACGCAGTTTATTTTATTTTTAATTTTTATTGCCGGTTCACCATATTACAAATGTTATGCACAGCATTGTTAATATACCTATATAATATGTTTGGGTTGCTTAATTCTTTTTAGGATTAATATTTTGCATTCGGACTTTCGGCATTTAATTTGATATTCCATTTATTGAACCAGCTACAGATAATTTGCGGTTCTATAACAACTGGGGCCGTAAGACAATTCGGGCCGTTCACATTGGGGCTTTTCACAACTAGGGCGATGGACAATTCGGGCCGTACACAATTGGGGCTTTTCACAACTGGGGTCATTAACAACTGGGGCGGTGGATAATTCGGGCTGTTCACAATTGGGGCTATTGACAACTGGGGCCATAACTGTAAGAGCTAGAGTCTTCTTTTGTTTAAAATAAAAAATAATTATTTTACAAGTTGGCATAAATTAAATTGCGTGTAGTTTTGATATATATATATATTAATGGTTTGATTAAGTACATTTTGGTGGGAATTAGAATAAATAAAGAAAATTGTATTTTAAGGGTTGGCTTAAAAAAATCATTTGATTAAAAAGAAATTGTATTTTAAGAGTTATACTAAGTACAATTAGGTGCTCTTTTGACTATATATTCCCCGCACTCATTAAATTCTGAACCTATAGAAAATGTTTATATTTTTAATAGTAATAAGTAATAATTTTACGATCGGCGAGAATCTCAAAGCAGGAAATATTATGAAGATTATGTATTTGAAAATTAAGTCACATTAGAGCCATGATAGGTATTATCAATATTAAATTTTTATTATGTTCATCTAGATTATTTTGCCTGTTTTATATAAACGAGATACATAAAATACCTATGTACAAAAAAATACTATCATACATAAAAAAAAAAAAACTAGGAAAATCAAATAGTCAAACAAAAAATAACTGATTTTCTCGTCGTTGACTCATATTAATTAAATTTAGTTTTTATTTATATAGTCAAAAGAGCACTAAATTTTACTTAATCTAACCCTTAAAATACAATTTCTTTTTAATCAAATGAACACGAAAATTTACTTAACCCAATCCTTAAAATACAATTTTACTATTTATTCTAATTCCCATCAAAATGTATTTAATCAAACCATTAAAATATTTTTTTTTCAAAAGAACACGCAATTTAATTTATGCCAACTTGTAAAATAATTATTTTACAAGTTGGCATAAATTAAATTGCGTGTAGTTTTGATATATATATATATTAATGGTTTGATTAAGTACATTTTGGTGGGAATTAGAATAAATAAAGAAAATTGTATTTTAAGGGTTGGCTTAAAAAAATCATTTGATTAAAAAGAAATTGTATTTTAAGAGTTATACTAAGTACAATTAGGTGCTCTTTTGACTATATATTCCCCGCACTCATTAAATTCTGAACCTATAGAAAATGTTTATATTTTTAATAGTAATAAGTAATAATTTTACGATCGGCGAGAATCTCAAAGCAGGAAATATTATGAAGATTATGTATTTGAAAATTAAGTCACATTAGAGCCATGATAGGTATTATCAATATTAAATTTTTATTATGTTCATCTAGATTATTTTGCCTGTTTTATATAAACGAGATACATAAAATACCTATGTACAAAAAAATACTATCATACATAAAAAAAAAAAAACTAGGAAAATCAAATAGTCAAACAAAAAATAACTGATTTTCTCGTCGTTGACTCATATTAATTAAATTTAGTTTTTATTTATATAGTCAAAAGAGCACTAAATTTTACTTAATCTAACCCTTAAAATACAATTTCTTTTTAATCAAATGAACACGAAAATTTACTTAACCCAATCCTTAAAATACAATTTTACTATTTATTCTAATTCCCATCAAAATGTATTTAATCAAACCATTAAAATATTTTTTTTTCAAAAGAACACGCAATTTAATTTATGCCAACTTGTAAAATAATTATTTTTTTATTTTAAACAAAAGAAGACTCTAGCTCTTATAGTTATGGCCCCAGTTGTCAAAAGCCCCAATTGTGAACGGCTCGAATTGTCCATCGCCCCAGTTGTGAAAAGTCCCAATTGTATACGGCCCGAATTGTCCATCGCCCCAGTTGTTAATGGCCCCAGTTGTGAAAAGCCCCAATTGTGAACGGCCCGAATTGACAATCGCCCCAGTTGTTAATGGCCCCAGTTGTGAAAAGCCCCAATTGTGAACGGCCCGAATTGTCTTATGGCCCCATTTGTCCGGTTTCCATTATTTGCGGCGGCTTGTAGGTGGTCAATTGCTCTTGGCAGGTCTAGGTCTTGTGTGGTGGTATCATCGAACATGGCTTGAACATCGATTGACGCATCTGTTGAGGGTATATCTTTGACATAGATATTTGACAAGAGTATTGGTCTTAGGATACTTTCTTGAGGAACATCAGCATTATTTTTTTTATTTGAATACATTTCACTATTAATACTTATTGCAAACGTTCTATTTTCCAGAAATGAAAAAAGAATTGATGATAGTTATGTTGGTACTTTTAAAGATATTAATTTAAATTTTAATCCTTTTATCCATACCTTGTCTAACGCTTAAGCAACGTCGAGGAATAATGCTGTAGTGTACTGCTTACCATCGAATCCTTATAATTTCTATAATTCTTAATAGTAGTTGGGTTGTGCTGTGTCTTTTCCTAAAGCCAAATTTGAAAGATGGAAGTGCTTCTTTGACGTTTACTTCCAGTCTGATTTGTTTCAAGACGTTTGTTGTTTGAATTTTGAAACAATTTAAAAATATGTTTTGTTTTAGATTTAATGGTTCAGCATCAGATGTGGTTGTAGAAGACTTAGCATTATTTGTGGTAAACAAAATAGACTTCAGATTACCAGTAATATTAAAATTAAATATTACTTTCCCAAGAGTCAGAGTAAAGGGATTTTATGACGTAAATGGAGAAATAGGAGACATGTTTAATCTATTTGGAAATGGGCCTTTCAAGTAAGTTATTTTAGGCAATCAGAGGTCAAGGATTTATAACCATTATCATCGATTTTATTTGGTTCAGTATTGGCTATAGATACGCATCCATTAAATTATTCCATTGCTGCCGATTGTTAACTACTCTGGTCCAGTATGGGGTACATATTTCCTGATGGAAAACCTGCGGCCCCTTAGTCTATTTTGTACTGCTCCTGAATGAATCAAAATTTTTGTTCATCTTTTGAACTTAAAATGAACATATTTAAAATACTAAAGAGTAAAAGAGAATTCATTGAAATAATCCTCCCCGAATGTTAGACAAAAAAAAGACATTAGCAAGTCATAAGGGTGTAATGAGCCCGATACGTTACTTTAATATCGTAGCTTTTATTCTCAACTAGGTAGCGAGCCTGTGATATAATATGAAGTTTGATCTCAAACTGAAATGAGACTTAAAGGAGTTCGAGTAGTAGGCTCGAGTGTTATCCAAGGTTCATCATTACGATATGTGAATTAAATGATATGTATTAGTACTTACCAACCGACTGATCAGACATCTTTTTATTAGTTTGGATCTTAGCTGTACACTTAAGTTCTTAAAGGTGAAGGTTTACACACGATAAGTAAGACAGTTTCAAATTAATGAATTTTATTTAATAAAAGTAATATTTACAATTAGTTTAAAAGATTAAAATTAAGGTCAAAATAATGAAAAAGATTAAAACAAATAAAATCCGATAGACCATCCGATAGACCGATAGCCCGATACGTTACTTTAATATCGTAGCTTTTATTCTCAACTAGGTAGCGAGCCTGTGATATAATATGAAGTTTGATCTCAAACTGAAATGAGACTTAAAGGAGTTCGAGTAGTAGGCTCGAGTGTTATCCAAGGTTCATCATTACGATATGTGAATTAAATGATATGTATTAGTACTTACCAACCGACTGATCAGACATCTTTTTATTAGTTTGGATCTTAGCTGTACACTTAAGTTCTTAAAGGTGAAGGTTTACACACGATAAGTAAGACAGTTTCAAATTAATGAATTTTATTTAATAAAAGTAATATTTACAATTAGTTTAAAAGATTAAAATTAAGGTCAAAATAATGAAAAAGATTAAAACAAATAAAATCCGATAGACCACCAGTGCCTACACACTGCCTCTAAGAATTCAACAAATTAGATGTTAATGCTAACTGGACCGAATACTGTCTGCCCTCGTCTTCATAAGTGTGTTTTATAAGGCATTTCTAGGCATTTCTAGGAGGAAGGGTTTAAGCATTGTTCAAGGAGATGCTAGTGTTCAAAGTTATTAAGCAATAACTCCGAACAAATGTCTCCCTGAACAATGAACCATTTAAAAATATATTCGCAAAGTTACGTGTTGTATCACCATAGCCTACAACAATCACAAAATATAGTTTCTATTTTTTTTTAGAGACGTGTCATACAAAAAAATGGCTTTATAAACATTTGTATATACTTACTTGTTGATAAAATAGTAAAACAGGTTCACAAAATATTGTAAAATATATTTATTCCTATAATTTTACTTTCACAACTATGTAACAATAACATTAAGTACCCTCTACCTACGTTTCAAAATTAACCACCGCGGCGCTACGATCTTAAATTTATTTCCCTGTACATACATTGTGAATAGTGGCGATAATTTTCCATTGTAAGTAGTCCTGGGTTCAAAAAACAATTTTTCGGTTTTCCCGACCATTTTTCCTTGGATTTCGGGAAATATAAAAATAAAAATAACTAATACGAATAAATCCTAATCTGAGCTTATGACTGCTAGTTCTAGGACAGTGGTGTAACGAGTCTTTGGCATCCTGGATAAGGTAAAATATTTGCGCATCTTAAATCACTTGGCCTCTACTCCTCTTAATTTTAAAATAATCTCAGTAAAAATCTAAGAAATTGCATTTAATTTTTAAGTTTTACAATGTACGATCTAAGTACAAGTATAAACACTAGTCTGAAGTACACAGCACAAGCTGGCAGATTCGAAATGAAAGACCTATCTTTGGACGTGAAACTTGGAGGAATGGAGGTAAGAATATTAAGAGGAGGCACAGTACTATAGTTCTCACAAGTTTCTTACACAAAACTAACAATCTGAAATAAAATTAGTAACAATCTATACATCAAATTTTGTGGCGATTTTTTATCCATTTAATAAGGTATTTTTAATTGTAAATAAACAAATTGCATTATGGACGCCATCTTGTACACCAATCGACGCTTATTTGTGTACGATACGGCAAATTTAAGCTAAAACTTCATCCTACAAATGTTTCTAGTTAGTTTATTCTATTATAAAAATTGCTCTACTAGTTATTGTACTTGGTGTATTTTTTTTTTTTATCACCTTAATGGATCTGCCGCGGTACACAAATAGGTGCTGCGGGTAAAAATGTTTTAATTTTTACGTAAAGAAGACTTGTCCAAGTGGCATTCCATTATTATTAAGTATAATATTTTTCGGCGAATGTTGTAAACAATAATTATGTTGAAAAAAATATTGATTTATTATTTGAAGATCTCTACACAAAACTATATAAAGGTGCGTTCGACATAACTCTGTGTCGTGCAAGTTTTTTATCACGTGACCACTGTGCACACTGTGCAAGAAAGTCAAAGACGAACGCTTTGATCAGATTGTGCAGTTATTCTTGTTATTCTAACCTGTATTTTTTTTTTTGTAAACAAATAAATTATGTGTTTGATTACATGACGTCTGTCTCCTGCTACTTGTTTTGTACGATAATAGGGGAAACTTCCTAAGCGCCCTGACATCTGGTGGCAATTTGTGAAAGATACGAAAGCCACATTGGTTTGTTTTGTTCAATGGAGAAATACGTGTTTTTTTGTTGTTTGTGTTTTGTTTTTGTGTATCATGGAAAAAAAACAATCAATTTTGTTGTGTGCCGCAATGTAAATCGTGAATAATGAAGAATCCTTCTTAAACATTCCATAATTTACCTAACCTAACCTAAATCGAATAAAATATCAATTGAAACGACGTTTGGAGGCAGAGAGAAAGTGGATCGTAGGTTTTTATGGACTCAAAAACTAAAAATGGGCAAAAATCCAAGCCCATGCAGGCATGTTTGCCCGTTGCATTTTATGGAAAGTGATTTTTTACGTCCAAAAAAAGACTGAAAAAAAGCATTTATCGCACCCAAAATTTGTCTAAATCATAACATAAGTTGATATATTAAAAGGCCCTTCTACTTTTTCAGGCAGAGATATTAATTTTTACTAATATATTTACCATATTTTACTTGTTATTATATTGACATGCAGTCAAAAAGAATTAAAAATACAATGAAAAACTAAAAATATCCTTGAAATTTCTTTAGAATAGTATATTATTACATATCTTGTAAATCGTAGATTACCTTTAAATTAAAAAAAAGCTCGGAAAACAGGAAAAATACAACTCGTGTTCATTTTCACCATGTAAACAAATACACGAATAACAGTTTAATGTGGCTTTCGAGTGTTCCAGCTTTGCCGCATACGGCGCTGCGATCTTAAAAAGTTTCCCTTATATAAAAATGACGCATGAAGGTTTAGGGATGCTTTTAAGTAATATAAAAGAAATTTAATTTGATGAGGAAGACAATTCAGAAGAATTTTCCAAACCAGAAAATATTTTAGAAAAAGTGTTTGAATATGCAGAGAGTACTGTTTCAAACGTAACTACAAATCAATTTAAAGTACATTTCCGCTTGTATCCAGAAAATTTTGAGTATTTTTGAGTGTATTTACATGTTCCATCATTAGTGCTGCAGGCTTAAACAATGATATCTTGATTGTTTTCACTCATATTGTTTTGTAGGAATAATAACTTATACAAAACACTATTCCACAGATTGCTGCACAATCTGAACTTGTGACGACTGTGCAACACAAACTGCACTGCACGATATATGCCGAACGATCTTCGTGCAGCACAGGGCACACAGAAACTTTATGCCGAACGTTTCTTGTTTAAATTATGCAGAATGTGTAGATTCTTAGCTTATGCCCAACGCACCTTAAATATAAGTTATTTTAAACGCGCTGGATTTTTTTTTTTTTTTTTGTTATCACTTCAATATATCTTTCTTTTTTTGTCATTACGGATCCGCTCTTTTTTTCGGTCCTGCACTTATTTTTGCTTACAGCCTCACAAACCGTAAAATCGGCTCTGCTTGTGAGAACCAAGTATTTATACCATAATATCTAAGGACTCTTTTAAAATTCATTTTTAAGGCTAATTTCGAGAACTTAATGGGAGGTGGTGAAACTGGAGCTGTATTTAATAAAGTCATAGGTGAACTAGCGCCAGAAGCTGTTGACATTTTGTGGCCAGAATTGAAATCAACTGTTACTGAAAGATTGAAACACGTAAGTCTTATAACCTAACTTAGAAGATACTACGACTAGGATCTGTCCCTTATAAACCTCAGTGAATTAAATCAATTAAATATAGAACCCATTAATTTTATTCAGATCCTAGCAACAGATTACTTAAGTAACATTAGTGTTTATTTTACATTCCGAAAAAAGAAAAATTAGCATCAGTGGCGTATCTAAAGTTGGTTATACACAGTTCTTGAGGTCTAATTTATTGAGCAATACAGTGATCAAGTTTTTTGTCAATAAATTAAAAAATGTATTGGTAATCTTGGAAACAAAAGCTTGACTTTACACACATCAATTTACTTATCAACTTTTTTGAAAACTGTTACATTACCAACTGTAAAACTTGTTAATATATTTATCAAAATGAAAATATTGAAAAAATCTTCACAAAGTTACGAGCTGTGAACAAAAACAAAAGAAATAACCTAGATGATGGTAAATTAGAACGTTTGAGGTTCTGTCACATTTGAAAACGAAAAACAAACTATATATTTCTAGGTTATTGTACAACTAAACAGTTGGCAATAACTAAACAGATAAAAATATACCTAGAATTCCCTAAAAAAATTATAAAAAATAGAACTTATTCTATTTTCAAAATAAATTGATCAATTTTTTCATCAATTGTTCAATTTATTGTTAAAATTTGAACAAATTACACACTTCAATAAACTGAATGTCAACTTTTTCAATTAATTGATTAATAAATTGAATCGTGTAAAATCCCACTTTACTCATAAAAATATAAAATTATGTAATACATGTAAAATAGGGCTTTTGCTAAACCAAATGATCAAAAACCTCATTTAAACGTTAAAAGTTACTAGTGAACGTTAAAAAAGTAGGTTAATGTTCCGTATTAGTCCACCACAACTAGGCTTGTATGCTTAGAATGAATTATATTATAACGTTAGAAATGAGAAGGCATGGTCGTAAGAGTGGGGAGCCAATAGTAATAATTCATGCACCTGTAGTTGGTAGAGAAATACACATTTTTAACACGAGGAACGACCGAATATATGTAATTTGGAACTCTTTATGAAGTTAATGTTTTTCAAAATACGTATACTATAAATCTCATTAGAAATAGGTAAACATTTCTTATGAGTACCTGTTTATATACGTCTAGCAAGTTTAAGGTTTTTCTGTCTAAAATTTTTGCTAACTAAACCTAACCTATTTAGTTTTATCATTGATTGTTTGCATATAATTAAGATATATAAATGCTTTATACAGTTGTAATACATTTACATAATTTAGCATCTATGAATGCGACGAAAAACGGAATGTTCTATTTCAGACATAAAATTGGTACGTCGGAATATATTGATATTTTTTAGGATTCTCTCTTTTAATAATGTTAATATTCTTCAAAATATGTATACTGTAAATCTTATTTAAACCATTTAAATGTGACAACGTGTATAAATACCGAAATTTTATTATTAAGTTTTTCTTTAAAAACGTTAATAGGAGCTAAATGTTAACAAACACTTATTAAATAATTGCTTGGATTTCGGAACGTATAACTATCAAGTACTTATTAAGATTTCAGTGAATCGTAAATTTTATGTTTTGAAAGAAAGGGGCGGCGCTTCGTCAAGATCAAATCTCATTCCAACTAGCATACACGTTCTGTCTGACGCGTTATGTGTGGTGGACTTATACGGAACATTAACCAAAAAATAGACTATACGCGCTTCATAAGTTGGATGTAATTCTTGTTTGATTATATCATTTCTCATGCTTTATTGTTATTATTATTAATTTATTTATTTTATTTTATTTATTTATTTTAATTTGAAATTTGGAGTAAAATAAGCGTTAGTGTTACTTATAAGTAGGTATTATGCTTATAAAATTAATAAATTTACAGGTAGCCGATGACATATTGAAAAAAATAGATCTATCATCAATATTTGGATAATTTTTTATTTCAATAATGCATGCCTTTGTGTTACTCTGTAACTGAACAAAAACTAACAAATGGTAACATAAATAACTATGTAATTGCACTTAAAATAAATGTTACTAACATATTACTAACAACACATTATTAATATTCTTAGTGTGGTATTCTTTTTCAGATTTTTCAGTTCAGCGTTATACCTAAACGATTAATACGATACACGAATAAACTAACAGATTTATTTTCAGTTAGAAAATTAATTGGCTTAATAGGTTGAGATTACCAAAGAATTAGTTATATTAGTAAAATTGGCCCAGGAAATGGACTTTTGTGGCAATGTTTTTAATAAAACGGCTAGTAATGCTGAGATTGCCCATGTTCACTGGTGGAAAGTAGTTTTTACTAAATTTTAATAAGCACCATGTGTCTCACATCAATAATACTAACACATTGTATGAGGGAAATGAGAATTACCATTTTTTGGTGAGACAACTATTGTGAGAAACAATATAGGTGTGTTTAGTGCCTCTTGCGGTACTCTCCGGAGCTCGGAATGAAATGCCCATTTTGGGATCATATTTAATACTTAGATAGTCGCTAGTTTCATACAAATACTTTGGTCTGACATTATAAAAGATAACTGATTATATTTGTATAAATATCTCATAGTGAGTTCGGGTATTCATATCTTTTTACCTTTAGTGCTATTTCGTCATTCGAGTATTTACGTGGTGACCCCAAACAGCGTTTGGGCATTCCAGTGGTAACTCCGGACCATATATATATAAACAAGTATATGGCACATAAACGCTGGCTAGTCGTTCCCTAATATAAGAATGGAGCTATGTATTGCCGTCTCCCTTTAAGCCCTGTGAATTGTTTGCGCATGTCTAAATTACGACCTTGCTATTGGTCGAAAAAACTACAGTTACGTGGCGGGAGTTAAGAGAAGGAGCAAGGCATATTTTTATTGTTTTTTTCAAAATGAATTGACGTTACCCGAGCATGCGCATCGTGTTTAAGAGTGACAAAGAGAGACAGACATATGTATATCTTACTCCCTATCACGGCCAGATTTACTTTACATTGAGAGTATAGGCCAGGCGCCATATACTTGTTTATATATATGTATATGTATGCTCCGAACAGTGTTCGGCTTGACGGTGAGTGGAGCTTTTAGAGCGAATAGTATCAACACTACTCAGGCATGCGCAGTTTGTATTAAGGTATAAAATTTCCGCGATTTGATGTTTTAAACCGTGAACATAACCAACATTTGTGACATCGGTTATAATTTAAATAGTTTGTAATTTTCGAGTCGTTCGGGTTTGACGCGTATTAACCTGTTAACTTGTTAGTACCCTACACCTACACTACACGTATTCTGGGGTGCGTTCAGAAATTACACACCGAGTGTGAGTGTGCATACAAATATGTTCAAAATAAAAAATTGCTCTAAGTGTGTGCTCACTAGGTTTGCGCATATCGCATCCCACTTCGGACTGAGATGTTGGTGTGTATACCATGAAAAAAATGTCATATTTTGAATGTTTCCAGTTGACATTTATTATAAAATAACCTATTAATATCCAAATACATTTGTAAGTAATGGAGCTTACACAATTATGTCAAAAAATCACAATATTTATTACTCCGTCTGAAGAAATTCTTGAAAATGATAGTGAATCTTTTAGTTCTGATGAAGAAAATATTGTTTTGACAGTACCATGTCTAAAAATGGGAACTTTAATAAACGTAAACTTGTCCGCAGCATTTTATTTATAGAAGTTGTGGCAAGATATAACGAAATTGAATTACAGAGAAATTTTAGAATGATCAGACAATCATTTGAAATGTTGCTTTACAGCGGCGTCTCAATACTTTTTCGGAAGCGGGCTACATTTAAATTTTTTTAATAAATGGAGGCCGGATAACTTGAACTTATAAGCTTAATAATAATAAGAATATTATTTAAAAAAATAATAATAATAAGATTTGTATATTATTTAGTTATAACTATGTTTTATTTTGAGATTTTCTGGTTATTTTAAATTACAGTTTTTAAGACAATAACCGGATAACCACAATACGAACTCTGACCGAATACTCGAACTCACTATTAAACGAGCTGTAAACAGCTCGTTATAACACGTTACAACAGGTTACAACAAGTTACATCTTCGTTATAACACCTGCTAACCTTTGGCTTAGCATTCTCGCATATGTGATAGCGACATTCGAAATATTAAGTTACCTTCCATGACAGAAATGTGATTTCCCCGCATGGCGCAAGCTCGATTCCGCATACAATGTGTTGAAATATGTTTAGCTGTGATATTACCTTTAACATATCGATTTAAATGCCATTTTTTATGTTTCCTTAATAATGAAAATAGCAAAAAAGACCGCACCTAAATATATTTTAAATTAGGTCAAACGCGTGGTAAACTTTTACTCATAAACTTTAATTTTTTAAATCATTTTGTTACAAAATGTAAAATTTTTGTTAAATGAACTGAATTTTATATAAAAAATAGAAAAATAAAAGACTAATTAGATTTAGTTAAAAATTAGTATTAATACAAAATTCTGTATAAGTTTAATATATTGATTATAAAGAAATTTTTATATATATTAAAAAGATCACATAGTTGACAAAAATATAAAATTGGCGAAATATCTCCTAATAATTTTATTGGAATAAAATAAAAATAGCTTCCAATCAGCGGTGTTTCGCCCATATCATGATAAGAATATGATCTGCAACTGCTGATCGTTTAGGGTAAGATTTGGGCAAACGTAACATCGATCATGGGTAAAAAAACTGCGTCAATGGTACGTCAAGTTAACCAAGAAATAATAGGTCTGTTAGTTTCGCTACTTTGTGTCTACGATTTACGGCTGCGTCAAAATTTCCTGTTCTTTTGAATTGGTAGTTTACTGTAAAGTCACTAGATGCTGTTTGTTTCGTTACAACAACTGATGGCAGTAAAACGCCACGTCAAATAATCTTACAGCTACTTTCGATTCAATTGAATGGAAACAAATCGACAGTAAATTGAAAATAATTGAAAAAAAAAAGAAAGGTCCTCACCTCCCAAATTCAAAGTGAAGATCAAAAAAAAAAAGGTCCTCACCTCCCCAAATTTAAAGGGAAGAGCAAAAAAAAAGGTCCCCACCTCAAAAACCGGGACAATCGGCCGTCCCGAGAACATTTTTCGGGACACCGGAACAATTGACCGAAAACCGGGACGGATGGTCACCCTACCTTTGGGTAACAACCGTTTACGTCAAGTATTCGGTTGATATCGAAATGAACAGTGAACGAACGTTTTTATTAACTTAAATTCTTACAGCCGCGTTTTGCAATAAATTTAACGCCGCGTCAAATACAGCCGCGTCTTACAGTAAAACGCAAGTTAGCGAAAAGAACAAACCTAATATCGAATATAACAAATGACAGCATTAAAAATTACGACAATAATAACTCCCACTCAAATTATCAAAATATGCTGTTTTATTTGTTAAGTGCATAATTTATTTAATTTCCTTGTCGGTAATACGTAGTAATAATAATTGAAATAACAGGGTTTATTGGTCCGGGCCCCAGATCCTATTTGACGCACACTGGTTTATGTATTTAACTATTATTAGTTATCAGAATTTCAGGCCTCTTTGTTGCGTTTTTGTCGATTGATTCCTCGCGGACAATGGGCACATACACTTATTTTATATATTATATTTCAGAAAAAAATAAAGAACCATTTTTATCTAGCAGTGTTTTTACCCGCCATCGGGCCCGTTATTATCGTTTCCTGAGGAAGACTATACACAATAGGTCTTAAGAGAGACTTTTATCTTGCGGTATAGTGTTGAACTAATTTAAAAGACAATGAATTGACATTTTTCAACACACTGAAAACACATTTTAATTATTAGTGAAAATAAAATATAAAAAAACACAAATCAAGACATAAAAATATAGTTAAATTCTTTCTAGATATCTTTTTACAATACATTAAAAAGTTTTCTATTAGATTAATTTCGCTTTTGCCACTTTGGAGCGGTAATCTTAAAATGATTTACCTATTACTTTTCCGGGCCCAGAACTATTGTTCTACTGTGCCTTAATCCACTCTTGGCGCCTCTGGTTTAAGGTTACACAACTTAACGGAACATTAGGTAAGGAATTAAGTAGATTATTAGGTTGGTACCTTAATAATCAGCCGCCACTTATTTTTATTTACCAAATATCTTTATTAGGAAATATATATCTCGCCCCTAAATTAAATAAAATAAAATTTGACCTAATATATCTAAAATTCATCGTGCAATGGTTTTGTGTGCATTGTAAGAATTTCTTTAATTCTATGTATAATTTCTTGCGCATCTTGACTCTCAATTTCATATCTTAAAGAACTAGATAAATACAAATAAACGGTGGGATAACTGTTTACATTTTGGTCTCTGCAGAGTTGCTTATTCGCATCACAATTCACCTTACCACTTCGCACCTGACCGTCTAATCTCTGAAACAAAATATTGCATGTTTGTGTTCTTAATGTACGTTCATATTATCATGCACAAAACGTTTCCTACACGGCAAATATTTAGTACTTTGTCGATAGTATTGTTCATACGTAACGTAGCGTATACGTTCCAGCATTTCCTTCACCGTTCGGTTCCATTTAGCATTATCGCCGAGATTATTTTCTAAAATAATATGTTCAGTATGAATATATTGTCTTATGAGCATTTTCTATCAGGCAAAATTTGGTATCGAAAGAAAGCTCTTAGGACGTAGATTAGGGAACGAAAAATAGGTTTTTTTAAATTCTTTTTTTTTAACATGATTTTAGCCAAAAATGTGCTAAAAAAGTTCTTGCCTATACTTTTTTCAGATTTCTAGTTTAACCATTTTGGGTAAAGGAGGGGCTTTACCCAAAATGGTTAAACTAAAAATCTGAAAAAAATATAGGTAATTATATTGATCTGAGCCGTGTTTTTGACAAAATTAATTATATTTTTAATTCATGGCTAAATTATGGCTAATAATGTTATGGATTTTTTGTATTTACGGTTAAGATAGTGTGTATTTTTTTTTTTTTAATTAAAAATAAAATAATAAATATTTAACAGCTGAGGACCGAGTTTTAAACACCACACCAACATATTGTTAATAGAACGTAGACAATTCGTAGACAGCCAGTATTATGTTGGCTTCTTACACTTATTAAATACCTACAAAACCCTGAAATGTGTGAAAATGCACATATAAATTTTTGCTGTTAAGTAAATAATAAATGAGATATATTTTAATATTTTAGTTTTAGGGTAAACCCCAAATATTCATCTAATTGAAGAAATGCATCGAACAAGAAAGATTTGTTTTCTTATTATAAACAATTTTTTTTATATATATTTTCGTGTTAAATCAATAATAAGGGAAGTATTTTAAGATTTTTAATAAATAGTTTTAACTATGAAACACCCCCCTAAAATAAATTTTTTGAGATGCATACCATCATACCAAATTAGGTGAAAATATGTCCAGCCATTTTTGCGTAAATCTCGGACAGACAAACAGACAAAAACTGATTTTTTTTTGCGGATATTGTAATAAAGTTGAATATAAGTAAACAATTCAGGGGTCAGTAACAATAAATATTAAATTATATATGTAGTTTGTAGCACGTCTTAACAGAACTTTAGACCGATTAGATATCTTATATGTGTGTTGTGTTGGTGGACGGTGAAACAGACACAATCCACTACACAATGAAATACTTTGATACTAATACAAATAATACATTGATGATAGTAGGAAATACGTTTAATAAATATTTTTTTTTAAAATGAAACTTTTTATCAATATATTTTTTATTAATCTAATAAAGGCTTGAATACGAAGCAAATGCAGAAAAAAATGCTGGGTTTTTTCGCAAATTATTTAAATTTTGTTTAAAATTTTAAATGGAAGCTCTTAGTACTCAAATAACTAATATCAAAACTCTGTTGATTTTAATGTGATTTGGCTTCTTAAACTTTTAAATACCTACAAAACCCTGAAATGTGTGAAAATCATTTTTTCTTTTTTTAATTAAGCAAAACGTTATTTACAAATAATTCTGTGTATCATAGTAATTAGTTTTATTAGTAAATAAAATATAAAATTTATGTTTGTTTCCTTTTGAATCAGTAAATTTTAAAATATAAAATTAATAACTGACATTTTGAAATCAACCCCATAACATAAATTTGCCTATTGTTAATTTTCCTTCGAATGTAGAGCCAACTTCTTATTTGGAAGTATAGGCAATAATCCAGTCAGGCGTCAAACAGTTAGTTAAAAAAATTTGGCGCACAGCAACAAAGGCTATTTACGCCTAACGCAGCCCATCTAATCAGGCGTCAAACAGAAAATTGAACACTTAAAGGACTGATACGTTACGTTGCATGACGTAAGATATGAACAATCGTGAACAAATATACGTGCAGTAAACGCTACATGCGGGAAACATTTGATGCATGATGAAATGAACGTACCTTTCATTGTTAATAATTTTATTTTATATAATGTAATAAAATTAAATAAAATTGTATATATTTTTAAAGATTTAATTGTTAATTTATACCTATTGTCTTACCTGTGCTACTGTTACGAATTCTGGTTCAAAATCATGACAATGAGAACACCAAGGAGCATAGAAATCTATAATCCATGGCAACTGAGGTGTATATTCAGGTATAACTTCTCTTTTAAACTCGTTAGTACTTAATTCAACAACAGGAGAAGGTAGAAAGCCCAGGACCCATCTTTTGAGATACGCAGCATCTCTGTGTCCATTATAAATACTAAAAATATATATAATAAAACAGGTAAGTTGTAGAGTTGATTGTGTTCTTTAATTGAGTTTCAGACATAAAAAAATGCAACTAATGCAGCATTTATTTATTTTATCTACTGCCTTTTCATTTTAATCCGCGGTCATTTATAATATTTTCACCATCCAACCATAGAGGAAACTTTTTAAGATCGCAGCGCCATATGCGACAAAAGTTGGAATACTCGAGAGTGACATTAAACTGTCACTTGTGTATTTGTTTACATGGTTGTATGTAAATGAACACGAGTTGTATTTTCCGAGCTTTTTATGTTTTTTTTTTTGTTTTTTATTTAAATGTAATCTAAGATTTACAAGATATGTAATAATATACTATCCTAAAGAAATTTCAAGGAAATGTTTGATTTTTTTTTGCATTTTTAATTCTTTTTGACTGTCTGCCAGTAAAAAAGAATGGCAACAAAAATATGGCAAATATATTAGTAAAAAATAAAAATCTCTGCCTGAAAAAGTGGAAGGGTCTGAAAAAGTATGTATCAACTTATAATTTAGACAAATCGCGTATGTATGGGCTTGGATTTTTGCCCATTTTTAGTTTTTGGATCCATAGAAACCTACGATACACTTTCTTTCTACTTCCAAATGTCTTTTTAATTGATATTGTTTCCGATTTAGGAAAATTATGGCATGTTCAAAAGATTCACAAAAATAAAACATAAACAACTATAAAAACACGTATTTCTCCATTGAACAAAAGAAAATAATATCACTCTCGTATCTTCCGCAAATCGCCTCCAGATGTCAGCGCTTAGGAAGTTTCCCCTATAACTTACTTTATAAGAAAATATATGTAAGACCCCAGCGCCACGGCGGTCAATTTTTAACTTCGATAGAGGATATCTTTTTGTTATTTTATATGTTATTTAAACATTTATGTACACTTATATGTTAGTATAAGTTAGTAGTTATAATTTTAGCTTGACAACTGTGTACCAATAACTTTAAATATCCTCTATCTAAGTTTAAATTTGACCGCCGTAGCGTTGGGATTTTAAATCTATTTATTTCCTTATAAATCAGATTTGTTCAAAAAACTTTGTAAACGAACATTTTCTGATAATTCACCTTACTGTAGCTCTGATGAAGCAATAAACACATTTCGAAACTGGTCAACTGTATTTTGTTGCATTATTTATGTCCGAAAACCGTACAACTCTTTCCACAAAACAGGTAAGTTGTGGACTATCTATTGAGCAGTTGAAAACAATTTTTTGATGGTCCACTAAATAATGTTTAAACATTTTTATACTTACGCGACTGTATTCATTCCTTCACTCCCAAAAGGATAAAGTCTTATAGTTGGATAGCTTCTAATATTTTGGGAAGTGCATAAACTATTGTGTTCATCGCAGTCTACTTCTGCTAAACGTATATTGTCCAAATGTTGCAACTAAAACAACAATAATACAGAATTAAAATAATATAAACTACAATAATTGGTTTTTGATGGTCATGTCAAAAACAAGAATATAATAACCTGCGATTGGTATTATGAGATCTCAGACATTGGTCCACATTTAGGATAATGTTATTAAAGTTTTTAATAATCGAAATTATTTTAAAAACTTCTAAAATTGACAAAATTTTAATTTCCGTATATTAATACAGACAGAAGTCTGTGCTTGGAATTTTTGGAATCCTGGGGTTATAAATGATTTTAGGTTAAATTCAGAAACAGGTCCCAAATAGAACGAAAAGTGAAATTTTGATTTTAATTATCATTATTTTTTTAATTGGACGTAGTTTTAGAACTTACCCCTCTAGCTACTTTTCTAAATTCTGGTGCAAATTGCTGACAAGGCCCACACCAAGGTGCAAAGAAATCTACTATCCAAAGTTCATTGGAAGGTTTCTTTTGAAGACGCTTCTTAAAACTATTTACATCTAATGATATAACTAAAAATAAAAACAAACATTAAATTAATAATGTTATAAAACAAATACAGCAATACCTTGCATAGCGCGATTTTGAATAACACGGATTTCAACATAACAATCTAAAATGTTTAGGCTGTTCTGGTAAAATAAGTGTGGACCATGTTTTTATTTCCAGCTAATTGAATCGTATATTATCTACATTATTACTAACCGCGCTAAGCAAGATACATCTGTACTAATTTTATTCTATCCCAAGGCTGTATAAAAGAAAAATCTTAACTGTTAATATCATCATCATAGTTACCGATAGGATTAACCATGTCTTGTATAAAATCTACGATATTATCTTCTTGTAGTCTTCCGTGGAAGTGTTGTCTTTTAGTCCCATTATAAAAGGCAGTTGTAGGATATGAACGAACTCCATGCTGAGAGCAAAAGGAACTATGCAGCGTACAGTCCACAGTACCAAATTGTACAATATCAGGCGAGAATTGTTGACTAGCTCTTCTTAATTCAGGCATTAATCTTTGGCAAGGAGGACACCATGGTGCATACCAATCAATAAACCATGCATCACCTAAAAAACAATTTATTACGAACACAGCCAACTTACAGTCCACATCTTTAGAGTTATTTTTCCTAACGTGCATCAAGAAGAACGCTAGAGTCTTGGCGACTCAAATTAACGCGTATCCCTCTAGCGGCAATACAACGAAAACTCCTAAAAAGTATACTGTCATTGTTTACGTATAGTTCAGCATGTGTTTTTTTGTTTCTGTCCATTCTTACTCCGTTTTTACAAAGAATAAAGTGATAAATTTTATAAAAAAATGATTAAATACTCCTTTTTGTGTGTATGGTTGTCATTTAGAGAAGAAAATCTTCCAATATTAGATGAATTTTGTTAAAAAATTATAGTGTATGACAAAGATTCTTTATTAGTTCTGCAATTTAATTTTAATCCCAACGAGAAAAATGTGTTTAAAGTTAATAAACGCACCATTTATACTTAAGTTTAGCTACAAGTGAGGAAGAAAGTTTATTAATGATTCTAAAATTTGTATTTATCGAAGGGAATTTCTACTGTTCAGATGTTTCTAAACAAGCTTTTAACGTTGATTTTTTCATTTTCCCTGTCTCACATGTGCAAGAAAATCGTTTAATATTGTGTAAATTGTTGTTAAAATAATTAAAACCCCTTGTTATTTCATATGGGTGTTCCGTAAGTGTGTTAGTTTGCAAATATTTTAGTTTTCTTATGTAGAATAAATTACCAGTTCTCTTTCTATAAAATTTCTTAAGAAGTGTGTAGATATTAAGTATTCAAATAAATTTTTTAAGTTCAAAATATAATATTTTATTTTCTCTGTGAGCATAACCTGGCACCAACATTATAACCTCTCAAAATATTCATTCACAGACAGCAAATTTTATCATAAAATTGATTCACATATATTTGTACACTTTTTTAATACTCGGTTTTAATTCCCATATACTGTATACAACAAAAAAAACGTAAATTTGACAAAAGATTATTTATAAACCAATACTGTTTAAATACGTTGACAGATGACTATCCTTTTTTGTAATCCGTTTTGGTAATTATAGTCGCCAATAATATAAAAATAGGCATAACAGTTCTGAAACTTCCCATCCAATCTTAACCGCTGTATTGTTTTTCATTGAAAAATTGGTAAATAGAATTAACAAAAACGCGATTTATGTATCTTCGGCATCTCTGATGCTGCCCCTATACAATAACTATAAATACAATCAAATATTACCTTGTTCGAATATGTTTTTTACATCCGCAGGTGAAAGAGCATGTAAGTTAGTAGCATGACTACTATCTCTAGCAAAAGAAACAACTTCATGTAATGAATCCTTTCCATGATGTACTTCAAAAGCACCACCAGCTTTGAGAATACCCCAAGTAGGGTATCGAGAAATATGTAAGCTACCACAAAGTGCTGGAATTTTCGCACAATGGACTCTCGCTGTAAAAACAATGTATTACCACTTCGCACAATACTTGTTTATAAATAAATTACCAATATTTATTTGTGTTAAAAGAGCTGGTAGTCTCTTAAGCTGCAAATCGAGTTCAGTTGCACCACCCAAATAAAAACAAATTAACCAGGGATCACTATCACCTAATCTTAATCTTGTACGAATATCCTAAAAAATAAAAAAAATCACAATTATGATCAGGATACAGTACGAGCGATAAAAATTAATAGACTAAAATGAATAGGAAAGCTGGATCAAAAGAAAACTCGGATCAGTTAGAGAAAGAACTAAGGAACTCAAGTTTAAAAATTAACGTAAATTGTGAATTTTCACACATTTCAGGGTTTTGTAGGTATTTAGTCAGTGAATGATGATTATTAGAAGGCCAAACGATGAATGCCAGTCACTACGTAACACAATTACAAGTGTTGGTTTTAAATCCTTTAAATCAATAGGCATGACAAGAAGGTTCCAGTTAGATCTTTTCTACCATGTATCACATATCTCTAATAATACCATAATATATATTTTAACGAATTTTTTTGTGTCAAATTCAATAACACAAAAACTGTAATATTTTCCAAAAACGAAATCGGATAAATAATTCCTCTCTCACGTTTCCGGTTCATAGCAATATACATTGCTTAGAATTTGGAAAAAATCGTATTAAAATAATGAAAAAAATATAAAAAACTACTTCCCGTTCCTTTATCTACGTCTTAAGAACTTTTGATACCACACAATAAATTATAAAAAATTATTTTTTTGAACGACAAAAAATCAATATTTTGCGAAAAACCAATTTGATCAAAATTTCCTGTTGAACTATTCTGGTTTCCATCAATGTACATTATTGCGATTTTTTTCAGATTTTTAGTTCAACCCCTCTAGGAGATATGGTGGGGGACAAAAGTTTTTTGCCATTATATTGACAAAAACTCATTTTACATATTTGTTTATATTTATCCCGCGCTGTATTTTTTTGAACTTTCTATAGTTTTCCTATATGTGGGTCAAAAAGTTATACAAGTATGCCAAATTTCGACTTTTTATGTTCAGCCGTTTGGCTACAATTTCTACCGTACAGGCAGACAGACACATGAGTGACGTTATAAGTTTTTTTTTGTGGTTATACCTACAAAACCCTAAAAATTGGAAAACAGTAACTATGACAGACTGGTAAAGAATCATAAAAAGACTAACACCCAGAAAAGGTTAAGCCAGAACTGATGATGAAAGAAAAAGAAATTAAAACACAAAGTGAAAAGTGTGCAAAAAAGACAGGGAAACTGGAATTGGAAAGACAATACAAGCGACAAATTAGTCAAAGATTTGTTAAGGATTCCCAAGGCTCAACAAGGACTATAATTCAGTAACCTATTGGCAAAAGTTATCTTTCAGCTAAAATCTTTCCCAAAAAATGTCAAATAGATTTAACTACATTTGCCAACAGGCTACTCAATTTCAAATGTTGATAAAAAAAGTAATAATTATAATAACATACTTGAAAATCTTCTCCATCCAATTCTTTTAACTCTGGTAATGACGCCAAAACTTGTTTAATTAATTCATGAGAATCAAAACCACTTAGTATATTTGATTTTGGTTTAATGTCTTTCGGTTCAGCGTCAGATGTTTTAGAAGTAACTTGCCAGAAAACTACAGGTCTTTCTTCGTACTGTGAGTTTATTTCACTACATAATGCTGGGTCTTCGATAATTGCTACAGGAAGAAGTCCATCCTAAAATAAAATAGTAATTTAACTCTATTTCCTTTTAGCTGCAACAGTATTCTCGAGCTAGATGAGCCGCGTAAATACTTTTGCCCGGAACCAAAACCAAATTTCGGTACGCCAACATCCAACCGCACATTTTAACTGACTATTGTCGTTAATACCCACAAGATATTTTGCGGATGACGACTATAGTCGGCGTTAGCCGTCAATTTATAAGATTAATACTTACCAACATAGCAGTTAGTTTTAAAATTGATTCCCTTTCCGGACAAATATGCTCAGAGTGTCCACATAAAAATAATAACCAGTCATTTTCATTATATTTATTATCAATCCATTTACTATGATCAATAATATCAATTTGTGGATTTAAGTTTTGTAGTACAAAATTTTGCATACTCTGCACAGTTCGTGCTCCTCTGTAAACATCTCCTTCATACATATGATCCTGAAAAACATATTTATAAAATTATCTGCCTACACAATCTACATACCGGTTGAACAATATTGTCTTGGCCGCTCCATGGCAATAGTTTTTCGGCCGCTTACCATTAATGGTGAACAACACTAAATGCATAGACGTACGTGATACATATACAGTACCTAGACAAAATATTATAACCACTTATGATGTTTTAAAAAATCATTGTTCTACACAAAATCAACAAAATAGTAATACACCAATTTTATTTTTATTATGTATTTTATTATTTCAAATTATTTTAGTACATTTATAAAATATTTTTTAATATTTTGTGTTGCCCCCCTTTGCTTTTATTATTGCCGCAATTCTTGGAGGCGTACTCTCAATACATGCCCTAATACAATTTTCAATTTCTGGAGAGCCATGCCATACTTTTTTAATATTATCTATTAACTTGTTTATTAGTATTATTTAAATCATAAACAAGTCTTTTCAGGAGGTTCCAAACATTTTCGATAGGATTGACATCCGGCGAGTTACCTGTCCAGGACAAAGTCGGTACTTTTTGTTCTTGCAAATCAATCTCAAAATAAAAATACAGAGTTGAAGATGTTTAAAATAGCTTATCTTTTAATAAATACACGATATGTTAAAGAAATAAATAAAGTAGCGTATGATTATATGTAGGCATTTTTAATAAACAGTTGTTTCTGTAAGTGGTTATAATATTTTGTCTAGGTACTGTATATGTAGCTTCTGACATGTTATTTAGAAAATTATTCAATATATACATTTAGAAACAAACTCGGGAGCATAATTTTTGATATAATCGTTGATAGAGATTTAAAAAACCAAATATTGATATTTAACTTAACAGATTTCAAACAATATGTTATAAAAGAATTAACGGTGCGCCGCACCTGCTTAACTTCGTAAGCACATGTTATTTGCTCATGCGCAAAAGTGACATTTCGCACAAAATTCAATTTCTGAATTTCTGGAATAAAAATAGCAGTTTTCCTGTCAATCAATATGGATCTCCCGGTATAAAGTATGAAAATCTAGATTATATATCTATTTTGTCCGATTACCGATCAGCATTTTTGTAGAAATTGTAACAATTTCAGTATCAATTCATAAACTTAATATTTTCTGTATCAGATACATTATTTCCAAATTTTCTGAAAACATCGAGCTCGGCGTTATAGGCTAATATCAAATTTTATTACTTTCCTTATACAAATTATTTACTTACGCTCTTGCTGTAGTATATTAAAGTTGGATACGATTGTATTCTCAACTGATGACACAAAGCCCAATCTTCCTGACAATTTACAGCCCCTATCCTAACAACTCCTTCTAGTTCAGCAGCTAATTTACGCCAAAAAGGCGCTAATTCATGACAATGCCAACATTGCGGAGAATAAAAATTAACGAACCATGCCACATTCGGATCATTTATATTACTTTCTAAAAAAATAATTACTGTTAATTACGCTTGTATTATTAAATACGCTACAATAAAAAGTATTTTATAAACAACAATAACATGGATTGTTAAAGTTAATCTGGCACAAAACTGATTTTTACAATCATTATGGGCAATTAAAATACACAATAGGAATTTTTAAGATATTTCAAACATTTCAAACTCAAAAATATTGTAATAAAATTTTAAAAATCTTACCATATTCATGCATATTAAGAGTAACAATAAGAGGATCATCGTCATATATACCAAATTCATCTCTATAATACGTGTAACTTTGATATTCGTACTTTTCTTTCTTATCGTCTTTTTTCTGTCCGTACAAATCATACTGTTTGCGAGCATCAGGATCTTTTAACGTCTCATAAGCTTCTGTTAATAATATAAACTTAGATTGAGCATCTTCATCGTCCTGAAAAAATTATGATAACAAAAATGATAATGAAAGTTTTATCTTATCTTACAGGATTCTTGTCAGGATGTAGTTTTACGGCCAATTCTTTAAAAGCTTTTCGTATCTCTCTGTTATCAGCATTTTTTGATACCCCAAGTAATTTATAAAAATCATCATCTTCAGCTTTAATTGATGAAATTACAAAATATATCACGAAAAATTTAAATTTCCTATAAAAAAACATGAAATTAACAAATTTAAAAGGTTATAGAAAAGAATATACTTACATTTTTGTCTTTTACGTAGTATAATTTTAAAATAATGCCCTAAAATAAAAAGCGGCGTATTTCCTTTGACTACTGATTAAAAATTGTGTCAGTTAAATAAATTTTTTTGAGATTCACAAAATGATAATGACAGATGAGACAAATGTCAACATCCCACGCTGTAACAAGTTGAACGACCGCGCGCGATTTTAAAAACTTTGAAATAAAAATCTAGCATTTATATTAAAACGTATACGAATCACTACATTTTAATTTCCATTTGCCACGCTTTAGAAATATTTAAATGAAACTATTAAGATAAAAACTATTGTTGATAAGAAACATTATTTATAAATGAAACCTGTAGAACACGTACCTGTCTACTTTTTACCTGTCTACAGAACAATAATTGTAAGCGATAAAATTGTCACAGAATGAAATGTACTAATGATCTTAAATATTTTATTAAAGATTCACCTTTCCTATCTTTATTTCTTTGAGTATACAAAAATGATTCGAAATAATAACATTATATTTAAACTTGTTTCTCCTATCTACAATATTACTAAATTAATTGGTTTATTACCTTATTGTTATTGTAAAAAAACGAACAGATTTACTAAATCTAAACTATTGTTTATGTGGTGTAATATTGTTTGTATTTTTATTACTATTATTACTATACTTATGTTAATTTCAAAGAAAAATGCTTATAGTACTACAATAAGCGTTACAGATTATAGTTATGTGTGTGTTCAATCAATTACTATGTGGTCCGCCATATTTTGGAACCTGATCCATAAAAATAAGGTAAATAAATACAAGAATAAATCAAATTTATATAAAAGATTGTTAAATTGCATTGCAAATACTAATTAAACAGAGTTTAATATTCAAATTTGTGCTGGCTCTTTCTCTTTTATGTGAACTCCGATTTATCAATCTGATTGACTTGAAGGGGGGGATTCAAAAAGAAAGAGATAGTGAACAGAAAACGGACTCAAATTAGTTGTTGAGCAAAAAAAAGGGACTCAAACTAATCGATAAGCAAAAAAGGGAACTCAAAACTCGCTGGTGAACGACTGGCGGATTGGGCCGGCGAAACAACGAGAAAGATCCCGGGAGGCCGCTTAAAATTAAAACCACGAGGCCGGCATAAAAATTATACAAAAATATACAAAAAAGAAGATAAATATAAGGGGAACTGGAAAGAAATCCATTATTTTGAAGTATAAAATATGTTTTTTCAAAAATGTTACATAATTAAAAAATATAATTTTCATGATTATTTATTACGGCTGCCAACTTTGTACTGATTTTTCGATATCCTCTCTATAGAAGTTTTTTGGTTTTGACTTAAAATAACTGATCAGGTGATTCTCTACATCGGTTATGTTTCGAAATTTATTATTTGAGTGTATGTTCCAAATACCTAAAATAGGTGAAAATCGGAAGCGCGAGATCAGGTGAATACGGTGGATGTGGAATAATTTCCCAGTTTAATGCGGCAATTCTGTAAGCTACAGACGATCGTATCTAAATACTTGTTTTATGAGTTGTTATGGACAGTTTCTTATAGATTTTGTCGGTAAGCTTACAGGTTTGCCACAGAATTGCCGCATAAGTCCTGATTTTTTTCGCGGGTTATTATTACTGAGTGAGGACATGCATTGTCGTGATGCAAAATGTTTCTTTTTCGGTTAAATAACTTTGGAAGTTTTAACCTTCACTTTAGTTTCTGATTTATGCGGCAATTCTGTGGCAAACCTGTAAGCTTACAGTCAAAATCTATATTAAACTGTCCATAACAACACATAAAACAACTCCTTAGATACGATCATCTGTAGCTTACAGATTTGCCACAGAATTGCGGCATATGTCTCTCTAATTGTTGAAACTACTCATCCCGCATATTTTTTAATTTGGCATATTTTGTTTTAAAACTGTAAACTGTTGCATCTCTTTTTGTTATGGTCCATATTTCGATTGCTGGTGAATTAATGCATATTTTTCAGGTGATCCATATTTTAAATGAAGTTATCCAAATTTACAAAGAATTTAGTACAAAATTCTACAAAATATCAACCCAAAACAACGATATTCTAATCCTGCAATGGCCCATAAAAATATTCATAGCTACAAATATAATATTAACAATTGAAATTATGTTGTTGGACATAGCATTATATTTCAAAAAAATGACTTGGCACGAAATGGGAAAAGTATTTATCTATAATGTGCCCTCTATATTTGTATCATTTACTTCTCTGCAGTTCGTTGTCTATTGTTTGTTGATATTAAAATTATTTAGGTGTATAAATAATGTCATATTTTCATTTGAAAATTTCTCTACGTATTATTATCTGCTGCTTTGGAAAGAAAATAAAGAAAATGAAACGTAGGTATAAAAAATAATGGATATCAGCACATTGTATGCGGGCTTAAGAATCTATGGAAATTTTTATACGTCTTTTCATTTTTGTGTTTCTACTCTAAGTTTACTTATGAATCTGTTCGAATCTAAGACACGTAAAATACATTATTTGCTTGGATGAAAACGCGTTCTTTTTTGTTCTGTATTAGGAATTTTTTCGAACTGCTTCGTGAAACTAATATAAATAGAAGACACGTTACAGAAGGACGAATTTGTCGAAAAAGTTGTTAAACAAAATTCGATAAAAATCAATTACGAACTTTTTTTTAAGATTTCACTCTAGGCGTTAAAAAATTGGAAGAAAACCTATTATGAACCAGAAAATATTTCAGTTTCAAGTACCTTCAACTTAAAAGTGAAATATTTTGGTTTTTATTATGCTCCGAGCGATACGAGGGGTGGCTGAAAAATAATCGGCCTAGGCAAGAGATGGCGCAACGAGTATCAAATCAATGTTGTTTTTCGTAAATCCTAACCTTCAAATGACTACTGCAAATTTTTATCTAGTTGCGTCATTTTGTTTGTATTTGACAGTCACTGAAAGCGAACAACTTTTATATTTTTACAAAAATGAATAAAATCGAATATCGTGCAGTGATAAGATACTTGTTTTTGAAAAATATAATGAACGATGAGATCAACATCGAATTGAACGATGTTTATGGGAACTCTATACCTTCGATATCAACAATTAAATATTGGACAACTGACGCGATCGTCTGACCATTTCGAAGGAATGTTTGGCGAAGGTCAACCGCGATAAGGACTTTTTGCCCCGTTTCGTAACCGTGGACGAAACATGGATCCATCACAACAAACCAGATACCAAGGAACAGTCAAAACAGTGAACTGCTCCTAGCGAATCAAAGCCAAAGAAGGCTAAGATGGATCTGTCGGCTAACAAAGTCATGACCACAGTTTATTGGGATGCGCACGGTATCATTCACATCGACTACCTGGAAAAGGGAAAAACGATAACGGGCGTATATTATGCGTTGTTGGACCGATTCGACGCCGATATGAAGCAAAAGCGGCCGCATTTGGCAAAGAAAAATGTGGTGTTCCACCAGGAAAACGTACCGATCCACAAGTGTGCAGTCGCAATGGCAAAACTCCATTAATTGCGCTACGAATTGGTTCCTTATCCACCATATTCGCCAGATTTGGCCCCCTGCGACTATTATTTATTTCCAAACTTGAAGAAATGGCTCGGTGGTAAGAGATTTGGGTCGAATGAGGGGGTCATCGCTGAAAGAGAGGCCTATTTTAAGGGCTTCGAGAAATCGTATTATTGGTAGGGCATCGAAAAATTGGAGAATCGTTGGACGAAGTGTATAGTTCTAAAAGGAAACTAAGTAAATTAAGTTTTGCCGAAAAAGTTGTGATTTCTTGCCTAGACCGATTACTTTTCCCCTCATAGCTCAAGAATAAGGATGCGAAAGTGTTTAAATCAAAATGAAAGGCACTTTGAACACTTGTAAATAAAAATACTTTACTTTCAAGTCGTTATAGAGATTAGAATTTTTCGTAAACCTTCAGATATTAAAAAAAATATTTAAGTAAAACTTGTTTCTTTTCAAAAGCTCAATCCAAAGATACCCAACATGATGTACCTTCCCATTTAATGAATCAAATTTGTCCTTGCTATCCTGTACTTCCGGTTTGTACCGGAAAACTTCAATACTACCATTCAATTCTTCAAAAGTTTTTTCTCAACTTAATCACACGTCACGTTTTCAATGTAAATCGTGTTCCCTCTTTTCTGATACACTATGTATATATGACTTGTCCAAATCAACTTATGACGGAGTTTTAAGACCGGGACCCCGTCGTAAGCTGAAACTACCTTTACCCGGTTTGCGCAAACGAAATCCCGATTTTTGAATATCATGGGTAATGGGTAATTCCCGCATACAATGTGTTAAAAAATAAATAAAACAATACAATAAAGAAATTAAATACTTACTTTGACATTTATGTTTTTAGGAAAGATATAAATGTATTTAAACAAATAAAAATTCTAAAAACTGTTCGTAAATTACATTATAAATTATGTACAATCGGAAACATGTTAAACTCAGCTTATACTGTTCAGTTCTTCTTTAATATTTCTAAAACTTTTTTAACAATTCTCGTGAACTTATATTACTGGATCAAGAGTTTTATAAGAGGCAATAATAACTCCTCATTATCAATTTTATACAAATTTAGTTTGTTAATTTATGAAATATTTCAAGTAACAATGATAACAAGAATTAGCACAAGAACACAGATTGAGGTAATATAAAATATTTTTTGAAATATATTTAATTTTTTATATAAATACATATTTTAGAGTAAGAAGACAGGACCTTTAATCCACAATATTAAAAACACAAACCCTGAAATTCAGCTGGAGGTATAAGGGTAAACTATTATTTATTTCAGTTAAAACCATATTTTTTTTTCAGATTTTACATTTCTCTCAGCAGTTACTTCACCATAATATTGCATTTCATGCTTGTGGTTTTTTTAACTTGGACAATTCTCTGCTCTTTTCGGTAAGACGGTCTAAAAATTCATCAAAACACTTTAGTAAAATAAATAAATAGTCAAAAACCAAAACATCTAAACAAATTCACAGAGGGCACTACAAAAATACTCCGGTTAACGGTACTGCGGTCAATTCTGTTCCATTATACTAGTGATGTGCCGGACTACATAAAAGCCAGATCCGCGAATACATATACGGATTATTGGCGTCCTGATTCGCAAATACGGATCTTGCATTCAAGTAGAAAAACGAACAACCTTAATGTGTCGTGCGGTTCCTACCAACAAAAACATGCTAACTGACTCTGAATTTTTAATCTCCATTAATTATTTATTTTTTATTTTTGGTTAAATTGGTTTTTATTAGGTGTACAAATGAATAGTTCAATTTTTTCAGCTACATTCAAGGTTTATTTTAAAAGAAAGTAAATTAAATTGTTCAATCAAAGTATTTTCCCTTGCTTTCTATAACTTTAAGCCATCTTTCAGGCAGCTGATGAATTCCATTTCGAAAAAATGTTACGTCTTTGGACACGATAAAGTCGTCAAGCCATTTTCGGATCTCATCCAATGATTGGAAGTGCATTTCGGACAAGGCGTGTTGCATCGACCGGAACAAATGGTAATCGGATGGAGCAATGTCTGGTGAATTCGCCGGGTGCTGCAAGACGTCCCAGCCAAGACTCATTATGGTGTCTTTTGTATTGGAAGCAATGTGCGGCTTGGCGTTGTCATGTAACAATTTCACTGGACGTTCTCCTTTGCAGTATACGGGCATTTTCGTACCAATTCTTGACTCAAGCAGATTAATTGACGTTGGTAGCAATCCGCAGTAACTTGATATCCTACCAAATCCAGAGAAGAACCTTATTTCCGAAGCGATTGGGTTTTGTGACCGATTTTGATGATTCGCCGGGATTTACCCATGACTTTCTGCGTTTGTCTATAAAAAATACTCGAACTTTATCCATTTCACCGAATCTCTATCTTGTATCTCTATCTTCTATATTATTATCAAAGATGAGCCACTTGGCAGGGACGCCCTGTATACTACTATTCATTTTAACAACCAGTATAGTTGTCTTTAATTAAAATTGATATTGTAACAAATTAAATAAGAACGTTAATCATCTTACAGAGCACACATTCCATTAATTTCGTTAGAAAACCGTTGTTTAATTAAGTAATTCTGCAATGAGAATGATTACTTAAAGCAGTGGTATCCAACAGAAGCTCCGTGAACCGGATCCGGCTATTAATAATTGCAAACGGCCAACATGAGTCCCCTCCCCCACCCGTCATCAAGTGACTTTCTGAATTTCTACCCTATCCCCCGTACTCGTGATTTTCTGAATTCCACCTCTTCATCCGCAAGAGAATATCCGCCCTCTTCATCCTGAAGTGATATTTTGCATTCCCGCCGCCCATCCTCAAGGCATTTTTGAATATCTGGCCGCCGGTCCAACTCAATTCGACTCGTGAAATATAATCTAGCATAAAATTTGGCCCCATTATATGAAAAGGATGGACACCACTGTCTTAAAGTGTCAACTTACAGAAGTAATATTATATTAATGAATCGAGATATTACCAATTTTGATCTTTGATCCATTAAGACACACACAATTTAAAATATAGTTTTTAAAGTTTTGGTTATTGGCCAGAAATGCGTTTTTATTTTAAGAAAATGTCTTCTGAAGCACTTAATGGAAATTAAAACATTTTTATTACAGATAATGGGAGCTACAGCCTCCTATTTAGTAATAGTTGCGCAATTTGAGTTGTCTTTTTATAGAACAGATTCCGAACAAGAATATCAGAATCTAACACTGACACACAATCCAGAAGCTTAACAACTTTAATATGTTTACTAAAATTATTTTGATTTTGTTCTTTGTGAGTGCAACTGCACTACCAGGTAAGTGAAGTAAGTTTTGTTTAATTGTATTTTAATTGTTTAATTTATAGTGCACATTAGTAATGATACACAAGAAAACACTACACCACATATTGTTGAAGAAACACAACATGCAACTTGCAGTATTTCATCCGATGATGTTGCCGCAACGGCTAATGCAACAATCACAAGACAACTTAAAGGAATTTGCACCAGTGGTAAATATTTCACAATTTTATAAAGGGATCTTCGATAGGTTTCATATAAAGAACGAATTATAAGGGCAAAAAGTTTTCGGTCTAACTATGATCCATAGGTGATAGAAATAAAACGACGGTGTTAATTTTTAGTACAGTCTTCTTCAAAACTGGGAATATTTGAAGTAAAGTACTTAATATAGCAATTACTTTCTCTGTGGCATTTGTATTTGATATTTGTTTGTAGACAACGCCAGTGTTTGAAATACTTTAGAAATATATCATATATTTCTTAATTTTTAAAATATTTCCCTAGTATTTCAAACACTTTCCTAGTATTTAAAATATTTCCTTGTATTTTAAATACTCTCTTATATTCTGTCCATCAATGATTATGTATTGTATGTGGACAATAAATAAATATTATTATTATTATTATTATTCCAAATAATTATATCACAATTTGGACTACTATGGACCCAAAATATGAAAGTAACTTAGGGGTGTAATTTTCTAATTTGTTGGTTCTTTGATGTGCGATCATCAGTCTCCGTTCCGGAAAGTTTCGACTGGTTGGGCAGCCCTGTTATATACTTTCGGTACTTGAAATACTTTTAATATTTCCATGATATCGCATACATTTCATATTTGAAATACTCCTGATAATTCAAATACTTTCTGTACTTCAATAACTTTCCATATTTCAAATATTTGGCCAATTAAACTATTTTAATTTGCGGTACTGCTATAGTAGACGACACGACACAGGCCAGCGTAGTACCCCCTACGTTCCGTAGTGTCCCTCGTTCACTGTCGTCTTTCTCAACTTGAAATCATTAAAATGTCTTTTGAAAAAATCGTCGCCTTTATCTTCTCAGTCGACTAGAACATATTTGCCTTCCTCAACAGCGTTTCATCCGGCCTACGCCATTCCATGATTTTTTTTAACCCTTTGCACTCCGTTGTCGTCAATAATGCGACATTTAAAATATAAGCTTTAAATCTACTGTCGCTGCTACGGCGACACGCTTGTTTTGCTTATTTAAGCACTTTTAATAAACTGATGCGCGTGTTTATCTTAACACTTAAAGGCCCGGCGATAATTTGCGAATTTTAAGAATTTTTCTCTTTAAGAGAAAATCAGCTTAATTTCAGAGTAATAAAATTTACGATTGTCTCAGAAATACTATGCTTAGAAGTTTCTTCTTCTTCTTTTCAATTAGTTGGCCTCTTCTTAAAGCCTGTCCGCTAGCGCTTAGCAATACGAGGATGGTGTGAGGATGTTAGACGTTTAGTTTAATGGAAGTTAGACGTTAGACTTAGAAGTTTAATAGACAATAAAAAAATTATGACGCATTCATATGATTCATTTGATGTAAATACCGGCGCAGCAAGAATATCGAGTTGATACGAAACACGATACATTAATTAAGCCCGTTTTAGACGATCGTAATTTTGTTTACAAATCGCTTCAAAAATTAGTTAATATCTATATCTATAATCTATAAATATCTATATCTCACACGGTTGACATTCTGAAATTGGAAATATGGAAGGTAATAATTATAAACAAAATTATGAAATAAGTGATGTAGAAGATGAACTTGATTTTGTTTTGCACGGAGACGATTAAAGTGAAATATTAGTTGTTGGAGTTAATTAGAGTTGTTGGTATACTATATTGTGGTTGTGTTAGGTGGCAGTCAGTTGACTCATTGTACTGTGTCCGTCCCGTCAATGATTGTAAAGTGGGAAACAGAATGCACCGAGTTCTACGACGCGTTGACGCCGTACGTACGGCGCTATCTGTCAGGAGAAAGTTAAACCCAAGCTGTCGTACGCAAGTGCACAGAATGAACAACGTCCTCCGGCGTTCGACCGCCGTTGATACTGAATGTTCGTCAACTTCCAACTTTTGACGCCGTTGAACGTTGACGCAGAACACCTAACCTCAGTTTTTACTGAATGGTAAAGTGTTTGTATGTATAAATAACTTGCATACAACATAAATAACATCACACACAAGTCTTCATCATCCATTATACTTTTAATAAAAGAAAGCGCACGTATAAACACAGATATAGGTTGTCAAGTGACACTTGACAGCGTTAAAAATTATTGCATTCTGTGCAGGCGAAAATCTCAACGGCGTTGACGCAACGTTGTCGCAAATGACGCCGCGCTGACGGCGTAGCGCGCTGTGCATTCTGTTCCAGGCTTTAAGCCTGGAACAGAATGCACAGCGCGCTACAGCGTCAGCGCGGCGTCATTTGCGACAGCGTTGCGTAGCGCCGTTGGAAATTTCGCCTGAACACAATGCAATAATTTTTAACGCCGTCAAGTGTCACTTGACAACCTATATCTGTATTTATACGTGCGCTTTCTTTTATTAAAAGTATAATGGATGATGAAGACTTGTGAATGATGTTATTTATGTTGTATGCAAGTTATTTATACATACAAACACTTTATTATTCAGTAAAAACTGAGGTTAGGTGTTCTGCGTCAACGTTCAACAGCGTCAAAAGTTGGAAGTTGACGAACATTCAGTATCAACGGCGTAGAACGTTGTCCATTCTGTGCACTTGCGTACGACAGCTTGGTTTTAACTTTCTTCTGACAGATGGTGCCGTACGTACGCCGTTAATACAGTGACTGTATAAAGACAGTGTGGCCATACGATGGTCTCATTTTCTATTGATCGAGCTGAAGTCCGCCATGTTTCTACCAAATTTGTTACAGATTATATATGGTTTATATGTGTTTAGCTTGTGTTTCAACAGATTTAAGTGATATTTTCAAATAATATACGTATATTTAGACGTTTAATAGGGAATATTGTTGTGTTTGTGATGAGTAATGAGTAATGTAGATAATGTAAACTGTGCACATATTTTAAATTGTCACAAATTAAAATTAAAAATAATGAAACGTTTTGTTATGTTTAGGTTTAAAATTGAAGGAAAAAAAAGGCTAAATGAACATAAAAAAACATTATGCCAGTAAATCAATGGATGGTTTCACAATTATAAGAAGTATTTACTTTCATTAATTTTAATGTTATTCCATACTGATTTCATTTTATTTTTCACCTGACCATAATTTTAGTTGAATAAATGCATAATTGATAATATATACATCAGTTTTCTTTATTAATATATCATTTATACCATGAGTTCAAAAAGAAATTGCATAAGGGTTGGCTATGGAAAATAAAAGTAATGTCAACAGAAAGCTTTAGAATTAATTTACTGTCTGAATTAATTAAATCACTCTTGTTGTCATAAGTTATTTATTGTTACATAAAGCTTGTAGTATACATTATTTTATTTTTCCATAGCCAACTCTTATGTAATTTCTTTTTGAAGTCAGGGTATATAACATGTTCTGCTTATTCTTTTTTAATATGAAAATATCCTATTTTTTTTTTTATATATAAACATGCGTTTTTCAATACTATTTCGAGATATTTTAAAAAGACACATTTGTGCAAAAAAGAAATTGTGTAACACAACAAACACAGGAAATACGACGGGATGTATAATTCACCCCGTTTGTAGATTCACACCTTCAGGGGTTGATTAGGCAAAATCCTGAAATAAGTTTTTCGGCATTTGTATGAGTAATCTTTGTAAGCAAAAACCAAGTCGGTATCTTATTGGTCCTAAGAGATATTAAGGAATCCTTGAAATCACATGTCACCCTTTTTCGCCATTTGGGGCTGAAATTTATAAAACTGTCATTTCGAAATATTTTAAAAATACACCTATGTGCCAAAAAGTAATGTTACATCTCAACAATCACAGGAAATACGACGGGATGTATAATTCACCCCAATTGTAGATTCGCCCCTTTAGGGGTTGATAATCACATATTACCCCTTTTCACCCTTTAGGGGTGAAATTTTAAAAAACTGTCAAAACCATTTCGAGATATTATAAAAAGACACCTATGTGCCAAAAAGAAACCTTAGAACTCAACAAACACAGGAAATACGACGGGATGTAAAATTCACCCCGATTGTAGATTCACCCCTTTAGGGGTTGATTAGGGCAAAATCCTGAAATAAGTTTTTCGGCATTTGTATGGGTAATCTTCGTAAGCAAAAACTAAGTTGATATCTTATTGGTCCTAAAAAATATTAAGGAATCCTTGAAATCACATGTCACCCCTTTTCACCCTTTGGGGCTGAAATTTAAAAAAACTGTCAAAACCATTTCGAAATATTTTAAAAATACACCTACGTGCCAAACAGTAATGTCACATCTCAACAATCACAGGAAATACGGCGGGGTGTATAATTCGCACCAATTGTAGATTCACCCCTTTAGGGGTTGATAAGGACAAAATGCTGGAATTAGTTTTTCGGTTTTGTATGGGTATTTTTTGTAAGCAAAAAGCAAGTGGATATCTTATTGGTCCTAAGAGATATTAAAGAATCCTTGAAATCACATATTACCCCTTTTCACCCTTTAGGGGTGAAATTTTAAAAAACTGTCAAAACCATTTCGAGATATTATAAAAAGACACCTATGTGCCAAAAAGAAACCTTATAACTCAACAAACACAGGAAATACGACGGGATGTAAAATTCACCCCGTTTGTAGATTCACCCCTTTAGGGGTTGATTAGGACAAAATCCTGAAATAAGTTTTTCGGCATATGTATGTGTAATCTTTGTAAGCAAAAACTAAGTCGATATCCCATCGACCCGAAGAGATATTAAAGATTCCGTGATAACCCAATACAAATCTGGAATAAACATGGCGGCTACAGTTCATATGGCCACACTGTCTTTATACAGTCACTGTAGCCGTTAACGCGTCGTAGAACTCGGTGCATTCTGTTTCCCACTTTATTGTGTTCGTCGCGCCATCACGCAGCAACTTGGATAAACCTTCCCGCCATTTGCAGTTAAGAACAAATAGCGTTCTTAAGATAGGGATAAAGAGTATATCGACCCAAAATATATCGCAGACCCCCTGTTTCTATTTTAAACATTTAAAAGATTGTCATATTGTTTATACTATTTTTTTAATTTCAGCACATTTAGATAATAGATTAAATATATTAGAAAATATTATTATAAGGGAGTTAAATGACATTAAGGACCTCTTACTTTATCCAGAAGAGACGCAAAATATATTTGAAACTAATAAAAACATACAAACGAATGCTGTTAACACAAAATATCAACCTCAAAAGAATTTGGTGAAATCATATGACAAAAATAAAACAAAAAAATTGAGCTACATTGACAATGAAATTTTGAAACATAATATGACGATAATTAAAGAAGAAACGGAAATAATATTTCAATATTATTGGAAAATTGAAGACATATTAGATATTTTGAGTTCGGAAGAAACTATTGAAAGTGGAGATTTTCATTTCTCAGGTAAGATTGTTATAACACAAATTATTAAACAAGTTTATAATGATGTAAGTAAATCATTTATTGTTAATTGTTTTTTGTTGTTGTTTAAGCGTAAAATTTAACACTATTTCATTTTTATTATCTGTTATTTGAACTTTATTTTGCATTAAAATGACATTTATACAGAGCTATCAACAAATATTGTCCGTTATGCAATACTTGACAGAAACATTTAGTTATCAAACTTATTTCCAAGGACATGTATACATAGGCGTACATTCTATTTTTATTACCTTATACGAATTGATTATTAAATGAACACTATTTTTCTCTACACGCCAATGAGTTGATAACCGGTATTAAAGTAAGTTAGGAACACATATTTTCGTTGTTCGTCGGGTGAGTTCGGACAAACGAAGTAATTTGATTGGTTCTTTGATAAATTGGGAGTTTCAGCTGTGAATTAAAATACAGTTTTGATATTTTTAAACTCATTGTTTACTGTTATGTAACGGACAAGAAATAATGCTCGCACGGTATTTTCTGCTACTATTAACAAACTTTTTCGAAGCCTTTATTAATAGTTTTCTTTTCAGGATACCATTTATTTATTCGACTACACCCTAAACTATTTCAAAACAAAAACATGTTCATTCAAGTAATCGGAATAGGAGAATTTAAGCTAGCTCACCAATTCAGTATATTAAGTCAAGTAAGCACTGAATATGATATATTTTCTCCGATCATATCAAACTGTGAAGAAAAATTAAATAATGCCCAAGTACAGTGTGAGGGATTTGAGGTTAATCATGATACATTACTATCCAAAAACCTCATAAAAAATGAAGTATTGATAGTTAAGTTAATGATTTATTTGTAATAAAATAAATAAACTTTTAAATGCAGATCTACAGTATCTAGTATATTCAGTATATAATCAATACTTCCAAAATCACTTAAAATAGTCAATACATTGTTCAGTTCATTTACAGATACAAGTAAAACCTCGATTAGTTACTAAAAATTCCACTAGCTGACATATTTAGTATGGCGACGTAAAAGTGGTCACCAAAAAAATATTCAAACTAATTAGTTAAACCCTGAATGTGTCTTAAAAGCGTAAATATTTATTAGAACACTGAATCTTTCCTTCGATATATGTTTGAAACTGAACATACATTTCGACTACCTTAGATTAACGGAAAATTTCATTAAAAAATCTGTTTCGTTTTAACACAAAACATAGCTGCATTCGTCTTTAAAAACTGATATATACAGGAAGCGCTCAGTTAATGTACACAATGCGTTCTCAATTTGCTGTAAGTTAAACGAATGTACGTTAACCGGACAGTGTATTTCCCTGTAAACGCACATAATTACGATTTTTTGGTACAGGCATATCTCTTGTTTGGACGTACACTTGTCGCTTTATGAAAAGGAAATACGTTTATACTAGAGATGTGTCGTTCGCGAATGATTCGTTCCAAAAGAACGAATCGTTGCAGTGAATTGATACGACCGAATCTTTTAATAAGCAGCGAACGAATCTTCAGTAGGCGAACTCACGGACCAATGCTAGCGAGTACGTTAAGCGAGCACTTCCTGCACAGGAATATACAGTAGATGTGAGATCTCCAAAAGTTAAAAAATAAATGTATCCCATTAAAATTCTTTCCTTTGCCTAACTGAAAAGGAAACACGTACAAGCACACAAAAAAATACGTTTGTTAGATTAAAAATTGCACAAATGCTTTTAAAATATTATATAAAAAGTTAAATTGTTAAACATGAGTAAACGATAACAATCGAGGTTTTACTAATTACGAAACATTACAGTGAGTACAATATAAACAATATTTATAATTCATACATGACTATGAAATATACTAAAAACATTTACAGTTTACATCGGTTACCTTTCCTCGTTATATTTATGTAGGGCTGAGCCAACGGATACATTCCATGACAGCTCTTAAATGCAGTAACATCCGTAATAATTTGAGGTGTTTTTGAAATGTCCAGCTTATCAGTCATATCAACAATACCAGCACCAGCGCCACCGTTAGCTGTGGACAATACATGAACTGCTAACTTGTGTCTACAACCTGCATTCTCCGCCAACAAGTCCTGAAAAAAATTATAGAATTTTCAGCAACACTTAAGTGCATCCTAAGAATTATTACACAGAGAGTTCATATTCAAAACCGCTCGCAGATTATGAATACAACCATGAAGTATATCATTATAACTTAAATTAATTATATATACCCCTTTATTCCATAGGCAACCGTTTTACCATGAAGCAAAGGCGGTTTTCTTTATATACCAGGTCTACAAGTATGAAATTCGGATTTGTTTTTTAAATAAATCACATTAAACTCAAAAGAACAGTAAAAGTTTATTTATTCAAAGCATGCTCCATTAGAAGTTATACATTTTTCCCATCTTTCAGGCAATTTGTGAATACCTCGCCATTAGAACTCTTCCCCTTTCCCCGCAAACCATTCATCTAACCATTCTTTCACATTTTCATATGAACAAAAGTGCTGCTCGGCAAGTGCGTGACCCATCGATGCGAACAAGTGGTAATCTGAAGGGGCCAAGTCTGGTGAATAAGCGGCATGGGGTAGCAAACTGCTTTTGCCTTATGTGATGGACCGTTATCGTGAAGAAAGATTACCTCGTGCTGTCTTTTTTCGTATTCTGGTCGTTTTATGAGCAGCGAATGGCTCAATTCGATCAGTTGTTGTTGGTAGCGTTGGGTATTAACTGTTTCACCAGGTTTTAACAATTCATAATAGATCACACCCTTTTGGTCCCACACAGTACAGACCATTGTCTTTTTGTCAAAGCGATTCGGTCTTGCAGTTGATGTGAATGGTGAGCCTGGGTTCACCCATGATTTTTTGCGTTTGGGATTTTCAAAATAAATCCATTTTTCATCGCCAGTAATGATACGATGCAAAAAAGACTTTCTTTTGTATCGTGCAAGCAAAATTTCAGAAGTGTTTTTGCGTTTTTCCATCTGCCTCTCATTCAATGCATATGGAACCCATCTGCCGACTTTCTGGATCTTATCTATCTCTCGTAGGCGATTGGAAACAGCTTGTTGACTACGCCTAACTGCTGTGCTAGTTGTTTTTGTGATTAACTATCGTCTTCCTGTAGCAATGTTTCCAATTTTGTATCTACATATTTTTTTGGAGGTTTTCCATGTTCTTTGTCTGTAAGATCAAAGTCACCACTTTTGAAACGCCGAAACCATCGTTCACACGTATCTTGCGATGGATCATATTCACCATAAGCTTCTCGAAGCAGTCGGTATGATTCAGCAGCAGTTTTTTTCAAATGAAAACAAAACAGTAATACTGTCCGCTAATGCTCTTTATTTGGCACAAAATTTGACATTTTTAACACAGTAAAACAAAACTATATGATCACTTTTCAAATTATAACCTATATGCATTTGACACTTAATGATAACTTAACAAAACGCCATATGTGTTGAAACTTTGAACTATGCACTCTGTTTGCGCGGCAAGTTTGAAAAAAATCCGCATTTCATACTTGTAGACCTGGTATACCCCTTTATTCCATAGGCAACCGTTTTACCATGAAGCAAAGGCGGTTTTCTTTATATAATTAATAAAATCAAAATAAATATTACCTCGTAAAACTTCAGTATATCATCTTTAGTAAATGTTCGTAAGAATTCAACTTCAACATCGTTTCTATTAAAATGATATTGCTGAGAAGTGATTTCTCCCCAAAACTGAGATGTTAGACCTGACAGTCTTTTTGGTTTTTCCAATCGTCTGGATGCTAAAGCTTCTTTATGTCTTGAAAATTCATCGTCATCCATTTTTAGAATAAAATCCTACGAAAATTTTTTGTTAATACAAAATTTATATTAAAATTAACGTTTACGTACATGCATCTTTTTTAGAAAATCTTCTACTCTATGATCGATGAAAGATGGGTGTCTATCAGATTGGACAATAATTCGTAAACCTTGGACGCCATTTGATCTTCGCACACCACTAAATACTATATAACCAAGTTGTTCCTAAAATTCAAAAGTTGTTAAAATTTCTAGTTGAATTTAAAAAATTGATGTGAAGTGTGAATTTTTATACATTTCAGGGTTTTGTAGGTATTTAATAAGTGTAAGATGCCAATATAATACTGGATGTCTAGGAATATTTGTTCTATAATCACATCAAATCAACAGATTTTTGATAATCACTTTTCTTCGTTATTTGACAAAAAACCCAGCGTTTTTTCTGCATTTGCTTCGTATTCAAGTCTTCATTAGATTATTAAGAAATATATTGATAAATGGCTTAATTTTTTTCAATTTCAGAAACGTATTTCTCACTTTTAACAATGTGTTATTTGATTTATAAGTATTTTATTACTACAAATGATTTATTCCTCTCTGATACTTCAAATATCTAATGTAATTAAAAAATAGGTTAATTCACAGCATATAATAGTATAATAAAATAGCTGAACACTCCTGAACTCATAACTAAACAGAAGTGTTGAGTGTAGTGTGGTGAGGTGTGTAGCTGGATTCGCTAATATTTAAAAAAATTATTATTTTTAATTTAAAAAAAATACACGCACTAAAGTCTATTCCAAACGATTAGGCGGAACTATATTTTCAAATCTAGTAATTTTTACACATTGATTGAAGCTTTTGATCATTTTGTTCAGGAAAAGCCAACTTCAATATATAAAAAAAAATAGCTAATGACAACTTACAAAAATGAAAATTCCAGTTAGTTCCGCCTAATCGTTTGGAATAGCCTGTATCTTGGCTATAAATACAAAAAATCCATGACATTATTATCAATAATTTTAGCCATGAATTAAAAAAATAATTATTTTTGTCAAAAACACAAAAACTGCCATATTTTTCAAAAACACAATCTGATCAAAAATTCCTCTCGTACGTTTCCGGCTCAGATCAATGTACCTAAATTTTTTTCAAGTTTTTGGTTTAACCCTTTTTGGTAAAAGGGTGCGGAACTTTTTTAACACATTTTTGGCTAAAATCGCGTTAAAAGAAAGGAATTTCAAAAAACGATCTACCGTTCCTTAATCTACGCCTTAATAGTTTTCTTTTGATACCACACTATAATTTTTTTAAATATTTATTTTTTTATTAAATACATAATTGTTTATTTTTCTCGGAATGTGTTTTTCTGAACTCTCAGTATTTTTCCTATATGTGGGTCAGAGAGTTGTATAAACATGCCAAACTTTAACTTTCTATGTTAAGCCGTTTGGCTACAATATCTACCGTACAGACAGACAGACACAGTGACGTTATAAGGGTTTTTTTGTGGTCATACCTACAAAACCCTAAAAATTAAAAAAATATCATTATCCGTCTAGTAATCCGACAGTCTCCATTTCCATATGTGTCGGATTATCCTGAATACACTGTAACTAAGTTTAAATTAAATTACCTGAGTTCTGAGCACATCGAAGCATGGTTCATGAATAATTTGAGCAAACAACTCGAGCAACATATTACTTTGAGTAGTCTGAACACCACATTGGTAATATAATTCTACACATGATGATCTATGTACATTATTTTCTACTTTATACAAATAATTGCAACCTAAAATAAAAATAAAACATTAAAAATTCTGTACAAATTAAATTAATTAAAAGTACATACCATTAACAAGTTTTAATTCACGATTTAGAAGTAACTGACGAGGTAGTAATGGAGACATTTGGAAAGAATTCGTCAAACGATCTTCAACAACACTTATCAACTCTAAAGCTTTCTGAAATATAATAAATTAATAATTATAACATATTACTTCTTTTGTAATAATAAGTCAAACATTATAAGTGGCTATTATCATTTAATGGCAATATGCTCACTGCCTAATAAAGACTTATAAAGAACCCAAAAGAAGATCGGTCATTTTCCAATATTAAACATTTCGGAGATAAGTTCGTAAGTTTTCAAATGATTGTAAAAACTCCGAAATACTAGACAGAACCTAGTGATGAGCACTTTAAAAATGTAAATTCAAGACAAAAATCGTCAGAACCTACGAGAAGTATTCAATTTTTCACAATCCTGTTTTTCTTTATTTGAAATATACTTTACATTTCTTAAAATGCAGTTATTAATTCAATAAAAAGTTCAAAATTTTACACTTGTTTTTCGTCATACCCCTTCTAACTGACGCATGACACTACTAGCTTACCGGCGTACATAGTCGTTGTGAACTTATTTGTTTGTATTACTTTTATAGGTTATGTAAAGTTAGAGTGATTTTAATTAAAATAAAGTTTAATTCTATAAAAACAATTTATACAATTTATATATATGTTTACCGAATTAAATTTTATATTAAAATAGATAACTTATATTGCAGTATTTCAATTACGCCTCTGACGTTTTGTAACTTCATGTAAGCAATGTAGTAAAATTCTGACATCTAAATTACATACAGTCTGTTTCAAACGCTTAGGCGGAACTAGATTTTGCAATTTAGTTACTTTCATCGCTTAAATCGTGCTTTTCGGCCGTTTTGTTTAAGCTTTGTAAATCATACTTACTATAAACATTTTTTGGTTAAGGTTAATATCATTTTAAAATGTCATTTTCTTTATATTTTGATTTTTTGTGTCATTCTTAATACAAATTTCCCATTTATTTATTTTTTTGTCATGAAAATATATAAAAAAATAATTTAATTTTGACATAGGTCATTCGTTTCCATGGTTTCATTGTTGTAATTTTAAATTTTGACATTCCAACTTGAAAAATGAAATAACCCAAGCAAGGTCCCTTGTCGTGACAACCTAAAAGAACGAAATTCCCATTTAGTTCCGCCTAAGCGTTTGAAACAGACTGTAAATATTTACATTTTACAGAGTTGCAGCGTTTGTTTACATAAAGTTATAGAATATAAAATAAAAATTACTTTGACACCACGTATTTCTTCAGCACTGTAGCATTCATTATTTTTCATATATTCCATGAGCATAAATGCATCAATGTTGAGTAAATTATCACTCTGAGCCCTAACAAAATCTTTATCTGCCATTTTAATAATAAATGCGTGAAAAATTGTTTAAAAACAAATACAAAACTCTCGAACAATACAATACACACACGTGTAAAGATTATGTTGTAGCTGTATCTGTGATGTGAAACCCCTATCGTTTGACGTCATACTCAGACGTTTTTACTCGGCAACCTTCGCTCCGTGGTCGGCTTATTTCAAATTTACAATATTTTAATTCAAAAATTTGGCTATAATGTTAGGTGACATAACTAACATTAACATATCAAAATAATGTAGTTTTAAGGAAATACAAATTTTATGCGTATCCCCTATTTGCCGGATGCGTTTTAATCATTGTCACTCCTTAATGCACCTCCACAGAATTCATTATGTACTAGATAGTTCTGTGCGACTGCGGAAAACTTGGTACGTAGACCATATGCTTTTTAACTGCCTTATCTACTACAAAAAGTCTTCTTTACTTTCCCTGCATTTAACATCCATTCTGCCCACTCCTATTTCTATTAGATCTATTCTGACCAACTCCTCCCCTGTAGTTTGCAAGATAATTATTGGTAAATACCAAGCTATGCATTGGCAGAATGACGACCTCACCAAAGCCAACAAATCAGAAGAAGAAGAAAACTATTACGCGGGCTGCACGTTATTTTCTAATCCGACAGCAGTGAAGTAACAAGCGGAAGAAATTAGTTCTTATTTTAATATTACACTACATATGTAGCGACTTTAATAATAAACTTACATCGTGGTTAGCATTGCCATGAATAAGACTTTCAATATGCATTTTGGATAGCATTTGTGGAATGAACGCTTCAAGTCGTTCCAGTGTTAATTCTGAAATATATTACATTAGTACATTAATATTATATATTATCTTTATATATATTACGATCTGTAGCTTCTAAAAGCTCTTGTTTAGTCCATGAATGCTCAGTAAGCAGAACTGCTAAATAATAAACAGCGTGTTGATAAGGCTGTTCCACTGAAAAATTCTTCAAACCTCTTATGTACTGAAAAGAAATCAACAAAAATTAATTTACTCCCACTACTTATGTAAAATGTATTGTTCGCTTGCTATATTAGTAATATTTAAATTACTTTAAATATATTTGAACAAATAAATACAGTCACTTTAAAATTGATTATGAAATAAGATGCAAAAACTTACATTTTCCTTTAAAATTTCAAATCGTTTAGGATTAATTTTGAAGTTGGTTAACTTGTCCAAAATCTTTTCTAACAGCACATGTTGTTTATTACTGTATCCTCCAATTCCTAGCTAAAACAAAACAATATAAAAATTGTACAACAAAATAAAAGTAAATTCTTACAATGAGTCCATATTTAGTATTTGTGAGATCCCATTTCAGTCCGGCAATTTCAGCAGCATACGCATATTCATTCAAAGAATCTTTGAAAAGTTGCACAAACATATGTGTTAAATTGCAATTCATTGGATCTAAGTAGGCCAGAGGACTAAAATTTATAAAAAAATAGATCAATTTTATACAATCCGAATAATAAAATATGGCAAAGAAGCGATTATAAATTAGATTAACAAAGCTGATAAGTGAAATTGAGAGTAGAATGGTGCTATAAAAGAGCAATGTTTCTTACCTAACAAAATCAAATGTTATATTATTTTTTGGCAGTAAAAATTCGTCGTCCTGTTTAAACCAGACTCTAGATAAAGGTGTGTCTTGAATTATGGCAGGATGCACAGTAACCTGTATAATAAAATATCATTTTTAGACGTACTCTACTCAAAACAAATGGGCGGCGATATATGTCAGTTGCCTATTTTGTAAATAATATTTTTCCACTAATTGTGGGTTTATTCAACACTTAGCCTTAGTCTTAGCATTAGTTTTAATTTTAGGGTTAGTCTTCGTTTTGTCTTAAGCGCAATGAATGAGTACGAGTTTATAAAATGATTTACTTTTAATAAATAACCAATGAAACGCCAAGTATAACGCATGCGCATAGTGTCCTCGTTCAGTGTTGACGAATAAAGCTTGTTATTGGCATCTGACACTACCGATAGAGGCGCTACTGCATTCACATCATGGCTGACTTTGGTAGGATATTTTTGACAGGTTCAATGGTATCTTCATGTGATATTTATTGAAACACACGGGAACACACTCTAAAATGGTCTTTAACTGTCTTTCCACTTCTAAGAACATATTCCCATGCTTGTCACAAACTCGACTATCCTACAACCGTCAGTTTGTCAAAATCTCACTAGAGGCGCTTCAGTTATTGTCAGTTGACAATAACTAATATTTGAAACGTCCAAAGCCAAAAAATTTGATTATAGATAACGATAAAAAAAAATATAAACATTGTGAATAAAGATGTTCCGGAATAACAACAATAATAAAATTGTTAATAGTTCGTAATATATAACCTGCACATTTTATGTCAGAGTAAGCGCACGCGCATTTTGCGGTTTTTATCTTAGTGCTAAGAAAATTTGAATGTTAATTATCTTTCAAGATCGGTTTTAAGAACGTTAAGAGTAAAACTAAATAAATGTGCTGTATGAACTTGCTCGTAGCGATATAACTTGCTCGTAGCGATATGACAGTTTATCTTTTAAGGTTAAAATTAAAACCTAAGATTAAAACTAAGGCTAAAACTAAATGTTGACTAAACCCATCATAATTGTAGCTTACACCATTTGTGTTTTAACCAAGGACCTAGATAAAAGGTTAAAATCAGTGTGTCTACATAATATTATTAACTATTAAAAAATAAAACTGAGTTTATTATACATATTATTTACGTAATTGAAATTTCTACTAAAATCAAGATCTATCAACTGGTAAAAAGAAAATAATTAAATTTTAATAATAACACTCCATAATTACGTGGAAATTTTTCAATTTGTGCAATAACAATGACACATGTCAGTAGGCCAAATAGTTAAGTTCGTAAGTATTCACATTCAAAGTTTCAAAAGAATCCAAATAATATGTGGACAGTAAGTTCTAGTCATAAAAATGTAACTCCAAGACTACATACGGCAGTTTATGCTATTATTTAGTAAAATTAAAGTGTAATCTATACCTAACCAGGCGGAATATTCTTAAGACAAATATATACATATTTTAACTCAACCTATTGGGGCAAACTGTTTATTGGTTAATTTTTAAATTACAATAATATAATAAGTAATTTGACTTTTTGATCATTTGCGCGACAACCCGAAATGAACTTAGGCCTTCTATTACCAGGTTCCATGACCATATTTTTTTCAATCTGTGTACATTTAGGAGTAATAAGGTCATTATTACGTTCATTTTTAGCAAACGCATAAAGGCACCTACAGTTTATAGCCGGTTGCGAACGGCTAAGCAGAACCTGTAATTTGTATAAATATTTTTTACACATATTATTTGACGAAGGCAGAAGTTGAACTCACGTCCATACTCTTGATACCGATTAAACAGTAGGTACAAACGATTTAACTCTTGCGGTCACAGACTTGCTCAGTTTGACTTTTTAGAAAATAAATAAAGCGAAAGTAATTTTTTAATCCAAAATTGCCCTTTAATTTAATAATATCTGTAGTCCTGTTTTATTACAATTAAAAAAAAAAAATACTCACCTCCTTATCCAGTGGATACAAATCATAATTTGTAGGAATAAACTCGTTCTTTTCAGGAATTTGTAACTCATTACATAAACCTGCGGTCTTCCACATCTAAAAAAATAAAATTAATAAAAGGAAATTAAATATTAAAATATAGCTTACTTTAAGTTTTTCTTCTGAAATTTTATCCAACTTATACTGAGTACCATACCATGGTTCTGATTCATTAGTTACCCCCTCAAACTGTTTGGCAATCACAGCAATTCTAATATTGTCTGGTGTAAAATCGTTTAATAATTGTTCTATAAGTTCTGGTTTCCATTCTGTTAGCATATAGGGTCCACAAAGAACTTCTTCCAATGGATAATCCTAAATAAAATAAAGTTGGTAACCTTGTTTAAGAAATAAAATTAAAATATTACTTGTAAATTGTGCACCATACTGGAAATGTAAGAAGTTGGTGACTCCTTATCTTTGAAACGGAAATGCATTTGTAAAATATCTCTCCTTTCTTCTTGCAACCATAATAGGGGACCAACTTTTTTAATCATGTTTAAATACTGAAATAAATACATATAAATTCAAAGGTGTAATGAATACAAAAAGGAAGGGATATAGGCGCTACAACACGTATAACGTATACGTATATACGTTGTGTATATTGGATCGACAGTATAACAACCAGTACGGTAATTGTTTGTCTGTACAGGCGATCGAAACAAATAAATAATTTCATTCGATATTGAGAAGTGACACGCTTGAATAAGCTAATTGGTGACTAAATTATTGTACTAAATAGTGCTGTACAGTTTGAACTTATTACGCATATTTTAGTATAAAATTTTTGTTACAATGTCGACAGATGTTGTGAAAAATTATAAAAACAGAACATTTTTTTTTTTTGCTGTCAGTTAACCTTATTTTTTATTTACTTTTCCTAAGAAAAATGGAGGAAAAGTTAATATTAAGTCCAAATTTCGCGAGATGCTTCTGTTGTTGAACGATTAGAGATAGAAACCTACGGTTTGAATCATTGAAGTCTATACTTTTATCTACCTAAATAAAAATAGAAGCTCTCCTGAGTTAACGCCTTTTTGATCCGTGTAGTTTTGAAAATTTATAAATATTTCATTTTCGAAATACCGTATTTCAAAAACTATATGAAATAGGGACTTGCGGTTAGTTTTTTTTTTTTTTTTATCCCGAGTCCCAAGAGCCTTAGGATATATTATAAAACAACCCCCAAACAAAAAAATTTATTGTAACATTTTTAATTTTTCAATATATTTTTTTTTAAATTTAAAAAAATTCTAACTTGAAAACAAAAAAATATAGGGACCTGATGTTTGAATTTTCGAAATCTACAGACTTTTTTCTACCTAGATTAAAAATAGGGCCCTCATTAGTTAAAGCCTTTTTGGTCCGTGTAGTTTTGAAAATTTGTAAATATTTCATTTTCGAAAAACCGTATCTCAAAAACTACAGGGGATAGAGACCTACGGTTAAAATTTTTGAAATCCTGAGGTTCTAAATGGCCATAGGACTCATTTTGAAGTAATTCAAAAAAAAAAAATTTGCAAAATTTTTAATTCGTCAATTTTTTTTGAAATTTCAAAAAATCCTAACTTAAGAACAATAAGATATAAAAAACTGGGGTTTGAATTTTTGAAATCTTCATATATTGTTTAGTCTAGAAAAAAATTGGGGCCTTTCTAACCCAACTTTTACAATAAATACGAATCGTCAAACAAAACCTTTGAAAATGGTCAAAAATCCAAAAAATCGTAAGGGGTACCCCTTACGATTTTTCAAAACTACACATTTTTTCGATTTTCGAGCAAACATTTTTTCTTTCTGTTTTACTTCAAAATGTGTATATTACAAGCTACGGTTTACCGTTTTTGCATAAATACAAAAAAAAACGACAGAAAATGACCATATATCACAATATACATATGAGAGGGCGCATAAAATATATTTTTTAGAATCCCTACCCTAAAATTAGTCTATATACAAACAAAACAAAAACTAAATAAATAAATAACTTGGCAAAAATTTGCGCGAGAAAATAACGTAGAAAGATGAGTCACTCCCTAGGTATTGAGAAGAAAAATATAGACACTAACTGGTGGCAAAATTACTGTACTAAATATTGCAGTACAGTTTATTACATATATTTTAGTGTTGAATTTTTGTTACAATGTCGACAGAAATTATAAAAAACTATAAAAGCAATACAAATTGTAGTGTTATAGGCTGTCATTCAAGAAAGACCAAAGATAGGCATCTATGTTTTAACCTTTCCTAAGAAAAATAGAGGGAAAGTTAATAAGTCCAAATTGGGAAAATATTTGGTTATAGAAAGGAGGAACGCGTGGAAATATGTTTTGAGTTACGGCAAAAAAGTAACTGATACTATGCGAGTATGCCCATTGTATTTTTCACGAGATGGTAGCAGGAAAACAAAACTGCTCTTGCACTTATTGCTTGCACCTATTTAATAGGTGCAAAATATAGTAAAAAATATTTTAAATTCGCCTAAAGAAAATAAAATTTCAGCATACTATTATTGACGTTTATGCCGAAATTCAGTTTTCCCAAAACAATACTTTTTTGCTGAATTGTTAGAGTGTAAATATGACTTTTAATTTACTTTTTATAAGCACCTACTACTCAGATGAGGAAATATGATGAGGAAACGGTAATAAATTACATCTTACCTGAAAAACTAGCGTTATAATATCGTCAACATGATTCATTCCTTCTTCAGTCAAATCAACTGCAATTCCAAAGAATCCAAAACCTCGAGGGGCAGGTCTGGGGCCCCCAACTAGATTACTCGACCAACCACGGGCTTTGAGAGCTGATAAAAGGCTACCAGCGCCTTCATGGCCTACTAGATGGCTTATATAACTTCCCGGCTAAAACAATAAAACAAACTCAAATCAAAACTTATATTAATTTTGTTTCGACTAACTTAGTACAAAAAAAAAACTGATTCGTCTTCTTACGATGTTAAAGATACGAAACAGTTCGATACATGATAAGTATGCGAAAACTAATAATTCAAATCATAGGATTTGAAATATATAAACATCAATAATTATAATAAAGTGAGATAACAATATATCAAATAAAAAGAGACAGAATAACATATATTTCAACCATCAGGTTTATCATAAAAAAAATAATCTATAATATAAAATTTAAACAATCGTGTTTTTCTGTAAACTAATCAGTATTTTCACTTAAATTCAACAAACAGAGCTACATTTCAAAATTGTTATAAGGTAATATGAAATAATTTTATTATTTTAAAAACATAACCTATAACATAATTTTTAGTGAAAGAGGAAAATAATGGAACTCTATGATCCATATGAAAATGATGCTTACGTAAATCACATTTACGTAATTGAAAACATCCCAACGAATGAAACGGAAGAGTTATTCGATGAAGTTTTTACAGAAGGTTGCGCTTGCGAAAGTACATGTACGTTACAAACCTGTTCATGTATACAAAAATATGGTATCAATTACAATATAATACAAAACGAAACTAATACAAATGCTTACAAAAACTTAAATTATACACTAGATAATAATAAATTTAATCATGGGCTTTATGAATGTAACTCTAGTTGTAGATGTAAAAATAATTTCTGCGGAAATAGATTAGTGCAATTCGGTCCGAGAAATAATTTAGAAATTAAAGATTGTGTTGCGAAAGGTAAAGGGTTGTTTACAACAGAAAAAATTTATAAAGGCATGTTTATATGTGAATATGCAGGGGAAGTTATTACTAAAACTGAAGCTTTACAAAGACTACAACATAACGAACAAAATAATTTAATGAATTATATATTATGTGTTAAAGAACATTTTGGTCCGAGGCTTAATATAACATACATTGATCCTACATATTTTGGAAACATCGGGAGATATATTAACCACAGTTGTAATTCTAATTGCGATATTATTTCCGTTAGAATTAATAATACTATTCCAAGATTATGTATTTTTGCTAAAATGGACATTGAAAAAGACACGGAAATCAGTTTTAATTATGGGGAAACAAGTACATTATTGCCGGGGGGTAATATAAATTTGACGCCATGTTTTTGCGGAGAAGAAAATTGTAAAAAATGGCTTCCTTATTTACCGGAAATTTAAAACAATAAAGGATATTTTATGAACTTATACTGATTATTGTTTAAAAATCATATCAATAGATTTAAATATAACATTTCATCGAATTTATGTAATAAGTAACCATATACAGAATGTCCCAAAAAGATTGTATAGTAGTAAAAATCAAAATATAAAGAAAATGACTTTTTAAAATGATATTAACCTTAACCAAAATATGTTTATTGAAAGTATGATTTACAAAGCTTAAACAAAACGGCCAAAAAGCACAATTCAAACGATGAAAGTAACTAGATTGCAAAATCTAGTTCCGCCCAAACGTTTGGAATAGCCTTACATTTTTAGATTAAGTCAATAAAAATTTTAAAAATAAAAATCCCGTCTTAGGGTGGAATTCGCTTTACAACAATGGTCTAGAACTAAACATGTCGTAATAGTGGGGTGTACTACTAATACCTTTATAAACATTTTCAACAATTCATAAAATAGTGTATCTACATTTTAAAGTGAAATAGATGAAGTTCTGACATGAAATAATAAATTTAGAACCAAAATTATAGTTTTATATGCGCAAAATACACTGCCTTTATGGACTGATAAATTATTTCTAATTAAATAATAAAGTATTAAAGAATAATATGCAGTACTTCATCTATTATACAAATATTTTTAATGTAACTAAATGTGAATCAAAGTCAATATATTATCTTGATTAGATGAGTTACGTCCGTAAGTTAGTAATTATAGTTGAAAGTAATGGGATTCGGACCAGTCAGAAAATAAAAACAAATTTATTAACTTCGCTAATAAATTTGTACAAGCGAAGTTAATAAATTTGTTTTTATTTTCTGACTGGTCCGAATCCCATTACCTTCAACTATAATCAATATATTATATGCATGCTCGAAAAACTCGACAAATTAAGATTTTGTGTCTTTTTTTACTCAAAAATGTCCTAACTTAAAACATAAGATACATTTCATCCGATTACTACTCCTGGGAACATCGTAGAAACCTATAAACAAAGATAACGCAATGTGTAAAATTTTACTTACCGAAGATTTGTAATGAACGTGTAAATCTGGTGTTGGAAAAACAATTGTAAGATTGCGTACATCTTTAATAGGAATAACATAAGCGCAGCTTTTAAAATGTTCTTCTTTATAAGGTGGTGTAGTCCAGATAGGAGCTTCAACATTCTTATTTTTAACGTTAGCGAACTTATCAACTACCATATCTTCTAGTTGATCTAAGTTTTCTGAAATGTAATATTAATTAATAAATGTGATATTATGTGTATTTTGGAGTTCATTTACCTTTTCCTAATACTGCCAATGCCATAATATTTGAAGAATACCAAGTATCATGAAATTTTAATAATTCATCTCTAACGTTGATGCCTTTTTGTTTCGGGATTATATCTAAAGTCTGTTTATTTCCTACAAACACAAAATTACGCTGATATACATATTAAATTCCCCTCTTTGAAACGATTTACAGTACCCATAAGTGGCCAAAATCGTAGTTATACGGTAACTAACGCGTCGATGACCGATAACCAGCAATTTTCCCTGGTCAAATTTAACAAAAATAAATAATTAATTTTAATTTACTCCTAACTGTGTATACATACAAATCTATGCCACAAAATACATACATATAAATATATGCACATTTTAAGGTAAATCAGAAACAAAAAACGTTAGTTAAAATTTTTTTTAAAGGTATACCCCTTACGGTTTTCAAGGATTATATTTAATGATTCATATTAGTTGCATAAATTGTGTTATTAAAGCTCCAATTTTTTCTAGGTTGTACAAGGTATTATTTACAAAATAGAGTTTTCTGAAGTATTGAAAAACAAAAAAAAATCGATTAAAGCAAAATTGTACAAAACTTTCTTTTGACCGGGATTAGGCCAACTGGTCCAAGGTCCCAAAGGGCCTCAGGATATATTATAAAACAACCCCCAAACAAAAAAATGTATTGTAAAATTTTTAATTTTTCAATATTTTATTTGAAATTTTAAAAAATTCTATCTTAATAACAATAAAATATAGGGACCTGCGGTTTCAATTTTTGAAATCTATGTTTTTTCTACCTAGATAAAAAAATATGGCCCTCAGTAGTTAACGCTTTTGTAATCCGTGTAGTTTTGAAAATTTGGAAATATTTATTTTCGAAAAACCGTATCTCAAAATCTAAAACAGATTATAATTAAGAACAGTAAAATATAGAGAACTGCGGTTTGAATTTTTAAAATCTTCATATATCGTTTAGTCCAGAAAAAAATTGTTGCCTTAATATTCCAACTTTTAAACTAAATGCAAATCATCAAACAAAACCTTTGAAAATAGTCAAAAATCGAAAAAATCGTAAGGGGTACGCTTTACGATCTGTATACTTACGTATTTTATGTTATAGATCTCAAAAATAATCTCCATAACAAGCTACGGTTTAGCGTTTTTGTATAAATTCAAAAAAACACCAGAAAATAACCATATTTACCCTAAAATTGATCCTAAAATTGGTTTATATACAAACAAAACCAAAATAAAAAATAAAGAAATAACTTTGTAAAAATGGAGTTAAAGTTAAAATCAACATATTTTTTAAACGATCTTCACTGTAAAGGTTTTAAATAATAGATACCATACTTATTGTTAAAGATACGTAATTGAAAAATAATTTACCTGTTCCAAATTTATGATACGGATGAGTGGGATCACATGTATGTTTATCCAATTGATCCAATCTCCAAACATCTCCATGAATATTTTTCTCATGTTCGCTATCCACTGCATTTAATTCTCTCTCCGTTGCAGATTCCGTGAAAAGTGGATTTAGAAAAAATTGAGAGAATCTACAAAGAAAATAATCGATTAACTTAACTGATTTAATTTTGGATAACAGCATACATACCTATCTAAAGCATTTTCAAGCTGCTCTGGTACTATATCAAAATAATAACTTGTATGATCTAAATATGTACAAGCGTTGCTGCCACCTCCATGTTCACTTAAAAATTTACTGTAGTCATTTTCTTGCGGATACTTCTCCGTACCAAGAAACAACATATGTTCACAGAAATGTGCGATACCAGGGATATGTTCAGGATCACTTAAATATCCTAAAATTTAACAACTACATTTTACTAACTTGCTTCAAAAACATTTACCAAATAAATTTTAAATCATATTATACATATGATACAATCACTTACCAACATTAACATCCATAGAAGCTGCTGATCGATCAGTTGTTGGATCACTTACGAGCAAAACTTTCATCTTATTTGACAGCTCAAGAGCTCGATATAATCTTTTATCTTCTGCTGATTTAATTACATCATCGACACGACTAAGAACTGAGGATTTTGGTGTAGCACTCATTTTATGAGGTACTGAATAACTCCGAAATATGTTAAGACAACTATAAGAAATTACATAAAATATTAACACGATAACTTAACCTTACTTCTCAAATACCTGGACGTAACAGTTCTTCTATGACTGTTTGTCACAATATTTAAAATTAATCTTGAATAAATTATGGACTGCATTCATTAATTTTTAAATCAATTTATATAAAAGACACCCAATCCCAATACATAAAAATCTTGATGTTGTATTTAAATTACTCAAATTGCCAACTAAAGGAAATTTTCTATTTGTTTCCTAAAAACATTTTGAATTCATTCTAATCGGATTTTAGATAATCTGCGTCATATTAAAAGAAATATCAAGCCAACAGTTATATATAAAATTATCAAAATTCTATCCAATCTTTTATAAAAAAAATCGTACTATTTTTGTTTTTAATTGTCAATATTCTGCCAACTCTTGAAAATATTGTTTTCGTACAAAGTCCCTAAATATTTACCTTTTTTAAAATAAATTTTATACACAAATTATATTAGTAAAAACATAATTGCGTAAGGTATATTTTTAAAAATTGAGAAAAAAAAAATAACCGCCCGAACAGGGACTTGAACCCTGGACCCTTGGATTAAAAGTCCAATGCTCTACCGACTGAGCTATCCGGGCTATTGGCAAAGTAAGGCAATTTGTTAGTATAGAAGTTAGTATAGAAGAACATTTTTATAAAAAAAAAAATAGGTAGATTTCAAAAATTCATTTTCAATTTAACCATTGTTCTATGTGTAAAATTTTCATTTTAAGCGGAAAAAAATATTAACAGGTCCCACCGAGATTTGAACTCGGATCGCTGGATTCAGAGTCCAGAGTGCTAACCATTACACCATGGAACCGATGTAGAACAATTTAGATAATTTTGCTTAAAATCAAAAGTATAGATAAATAGTTATTTTTATAAATTTTTAAAAGTAACTACGTTATTTTAATATTTTGGAATGAGATCAAACAGTATTACAATTTTAAATGCATCATACATTTCTTAGTATATAAAAAAATACGAGTGTTATGTCATAAGTTTTAAAATGATCATCTCGATTTGGCTGGGCTAGTTCTAATTCATTTGTCTTGTCGTTCCAAAAGTTACCCAAGATTTTCAGAATCTATTATTTAAGGGCTTTGAGATTAACAGGATCCTGCAATGTTTACGCAAGGAAATAACTTTATAAATAATTCATAAGGAATATCACTAAGCAGCGGTACGTTGTTCTGGTACTTTTTTTAAAGACGGAACGCTTACCGAACTTTTTTCTAAACCTCAAATCAGACAATCGTCAATGTAACCAATATTATCTAAAATTATTTTCATACTTTCATAATTATTTTTACACGCGCATGATGAACCTATTAAACACAAGTTCAAATTGAGTCTATTAAAAATGAATCTCATCGTTCTGCTATTGACCTGTTGACCAACAAACGAAGATTCTGTGAAACAATGAGAGCAGGCACAAGAAAGAATATGTAATCGCTCATGTATGCAGAGCCGCAGTAAGGGGGGGGGGGGGTGGAAGGGGCCACGGCCTTAGATCACAAATATATGGTCACTTTTGAGTTATGGTCTAAAATTTTTACATTTGCGGCAAAAAAGTAAAAAAATGGTCCACAAATACAGAGTGATTATTTAATGGCGAGACGACGTCACTGGAAGTTTTAATAATTTGCCGTTTCATACACATCGTAGCAGGCGATTATGCGTGCATTTTTTTCTTCATAATCAAATTTTAGGTTATTATGTCATAGTATTCACCAGTATTTCTGCTAGGAGGCACGTAAAATTCAGTGACGTCGTCTCGCCATTAAATAATCACTCTGTAGGCTCAAAGATTTTTCCATAATACTTATGTAGATATGGGTGCAAAGGTTTAAGCGGAACTAAATTGAATTTTTATTTTCTTAATGTACCATGACGGTCCTCGCATTTCGTGCTAAATATTTACACTTTTTTTTTTGTTAAATTTAGTATAATCCGTCTCAATTTGTAATACGAAACTAGATCTGGTTACTTTGGTGACTGTTGTGGTGTAAACAGACTTCGGCGTATCCGTGTGAACCAATACAGTGATAATATTATAAATGTATTGTTAATATACAACATAAAAAATGAACTTTCCCTGTTAGTTACGTATTACAAAATGAGACTGATATTGTAGCGTGTTACAAAGCTATAACTTGTGTACATTATTAGCAAAAAATCACAAAAAATGCGTTTTTTTCCAAACACGTAATTTGATCAAAAATTCCTGTTGTACTATTCCGGGTCACACCAATGTACATTACTTAGAATTTTTTCAGATTTTTAGTTTAAACCGGGTGTGGGACAAAAAAATTTTTGCACAATTTTGGCAAAAATCGCATCAATATAACTTATTTTGCAAAAATAAAATTTTGATCGTTAATCCACGTACCAAGGGCTTTCATTTGATACCCTACTCAGAATTTAAAAAAATATTTCTTTTTTGATGAGCACATATTTGTTTGTATTTTTAGGAGGATATGTTTTTTAGATGTTTTAGTATTTTTACTATGTGCGGGTCAAAGAGTTGTATAAGCATGCCAAATTTCAACTCTCTAGGTTTAGCCGTTTGGCTACAATTTTTACCGAACAGACAGACAGACAGACAGACAGGCGACAATATGACGGTATAAGGGTTTTTTGGTCATACCTACAAAACCCTAAAAATATCATTTCATAAATATAAAACTACTGAGCAGGCCCGACTGCGCAAGCGTAACTAACTCCATCTAAAGCGCTGTACTTGGATACGTTATCAAGCTAGTTACCTCTGGGTGATTTGTGGTGTGGGTGAATTCTGATCAGTGTCGTCTCCTCAACGTTTTGTGTGATTTACGTGTGCTAAAACTTTAAAAAAGTATTAAATAATATTTTTAAGTTAATTAATTTGTTTAAACAACAAAATTAATAGTTTTAAAACAAAATTAAATTATTTTTTTATTAGTTTAAAAGAATATTATAACAAATTATAATTTTTTTAAATTTGTGAGGAAAAAAAAAACGTTTCACAACGTTTTATTTAAAAAAATTGCTTTAAAAAGTTTTTATTTAAAACAAAATAAAATTTAGTGCCTGGATGTTTGGAAAAAGCCAAATGAATGTCTGGAAGTTGCTGAAAGGACATTTAAAATTATCCTGCATCCTGTGGTTGCTACCAAAAATTTTGAGAAAGGTACGAATTATATATTTTTTTAAAAAATAGGCATTTCTATGCATATTTTTCAATTATTAATACGTATTTTTTGTAAATTTTAATACGCAATATTAGTTATATAATATTCACCTTGAATTTATAAGGGATTAAAATATTTTCGGATATTAATGAGTTCTTAATGGAAAGATTCGACTTCTAACTCTCATAGTGTGAAGACGTGTTTTTTATTTGTCCGTTATCAGTGTATTACGCAACGCCTAATTAACATCAAGTTAATGAGACGGTGTTTTTTCCTGATTACTGATAATTGAATCGAGTTAAAATCTAACCTATAGTGCAGTGTTAAATAAGTGCAATGGGGATTAACTCCCCTGGACCGCCCTTGACACCTGAGAATCCGGGACAAACTGTCGCGGAAAAGGACATGACTGAAATAATACCAAACTTATATTCGTCATCCGACTACAGCCCATTTACTGTATTTGTAGAGTCGCTCGCCTCAATTGATACGACTAACTCAACCCCAATGTCAAGAATTCACCCATTAACACTTGGTAGGACACTTAGTGAACTAAAAGTAGAGGGAATAAAATCTATTAAGATCAAAGGTCGTGACAGAGTAGGAGTAGATTTCACTACATACCAACAAGCAAACAGATTTGTATTAAACCCAGAAGTGAAAAAACGCTTTGAAGCATACATACCGCTACACCTCAATACATGTCAGGGGATAATAAGATCCATACACCCATCCCTCTCAGAGGAAGATATACTAGCAAACATAAAATCAAGCTCTTCCAGCAAAATATTAAATGTCCGCCGTCTGTCCCGCCGCTCCAGAGTTGAAGGTAAAGATATTGAATATATAAAAACTCAAACAGTAGTCATTACCGTTAGCGGAAAATTTCTACCAAAATATGTTTCACTGTTTTACTGTTCAATTCCTGTGGAAACATACATACTTCCAGTGTTAAGATGCTACAATTGTTTGCGATTCGGACACACAGCGAAGCTATGCAAGAGTAATACAAGATGTCCAAACTGTACTGCATCACATTCGAGAACGGACTGTACATCTACCATTCTATGCTGCATTCACTGCGAACAATCTCACTCATCGCTGGACCCAAGCTGCCCAGAATTGAAAAGACAACAAGCTATAAAAAGAATAATGGCTACCGAACATTTAACTTTTATCGAAGCAGCCAGGTTAGTTCCTCAGTCTAACAATTCAAGCCCAAAAAATCATGATGCATATACCCGTAATAACGATCAACCAGGCCCTTTAAACACACCTCAACATTTTCCAGCTCTACGGGGAGATGAAATCTCCATCCCAACAAGTAATTCACGCAATCGCATCTCATATGCATCTACCCTAAGTAAAAAACGTAAGCAAGCTGTCAACCTTAGCCCTGGCTATGACAAAGTGGGCCATAACGCCGCTTTACTTTCTCCAAACGGGCATAGCCCATCTTCACGAACTGAACCTGTTTTCTTCTCCTCCCCTTATCGGCCGTGCGAACCAACAATAAATGAAGACAAACTTAACGAAATCAAGACGCTAATTCAACCATTTCCCAATAGCGAAACCATAATGTCGCTCATATATAGTATCCTAGCTTCTTTTTTAACCAATAACTCTGATAAAAACTCATTATATAATGCGACTTCTACAATGGAACATTAAAAGTTTAACCTCCAACAAAACTGACCTCCTTCGTCTGTTAGATGACAATGAAATAGACATAGTGTTGCTGTCTGAGCCCTGGTTAAAACCAGGACGACACTATAGTGTCAGCGGATATCATCTACTAAGAGCCGATCGGATGGACGGCTATGGTGGTTCTGCGATTCTAGTACGAAATAATATTCATTATAATTCCGTTCCTGTTAGATGTCAACATTTTAATGTTCAGCTATTAGCCATAAAAGTCAATAATCTTACATTTGCTTCTATTTACATAGCTCCAAATACACGAATTACTTTAGCTTACTTCACTTATCTTTTAAACCAACTTCCTCAACCATTCATATTGTGTGGTGACTTCAATGCCCACAATATCTGCTGGCGTAGTCATAAAACCGATCAACTAGGAAGAATAGTCGAAAAAATCATAGACAACTTTAATCTCTGCATAACCAATGATGACAAACCCACCAGATGGGTGCCTCCTGGATCGCCTCCACCTTTCTTAGACCTTTCTTTGGTTAGCTCTAACTTTTTTCCATATATAGAATGTCAAACAACGACAGATTTATGCGGAAGTGATCACTTCCCCATAAGAATTAATATTTTACCTAATAACATGACAAATCTGCAAACAGCAACATATTCTTATACCCCAAAGTACAACATGAAAAAAGCCAATTGGACGGATTATTATGAAACAGCCGTTAGTCTTTATGAACGCTCTCAAGTCCCAACTTCTACCAGTAGTCAGTATGATTACCTCTGTGACATAATACATGATTCCTCTTCTACGTCTATCCCTCTTACTCAGGGGTGTAAATATTGCCCAACACCCTGGTGGGACGAAGAATGTTCTTCGCTAAAGAAAGCTAGAGCAACTGCAATCAAACGTTACAAAAAATTTCCCACCATAGATAATTATATATTAGCCAACCAAGCTATAGCATTAGCGAAGAATACCTTTAAGCGTAAGAAAAAAGAATCTTTCAAAAACCTCTGCGAAACAATTAACCCTGACACACCAATATCTCTTATATGGCAAAAGATAAAAATCTTCAAGAAAGTAGTAGTAAGCAACCCCTCTCCTGGCTCTATACCCTGTATAGAAGAAATTTTACACAATCTGACTCCGGATTATGTTTCACGACCAATATCACAGCACACCTACAATAATGAAAATCCGCAATTCCTCACCTGTGATTTTACAATAACCGAACTAAATTGTATTCTTAACAGAGCGAAAAATTCTTCACCTGGCCCTGACAATATTGTATACAAACATTTGAAACACTTACCCCTCAGTCTAAAGCAAGTTCTCCTGAATGTATACAATGGCATACTACGGGGTACCAACCCCCCTAAAGCTTGGCACACCACGCACATCTTACCAATACTGAAACCAGGTAAAGATCCCTCAGTTGCTAAATCGTACCGCCCGATAGCCTTAACATCTTGTTGTCTTAAAGTATTCGAACACCTCCTAAAATTACGTTTAGACTGGTGGCTTGAACATACGAAGATCCTACCACCGCAGATGGCCGGATTCAGGAAGGGAAAATCTACACACACCTGCATAGCTAAACTAACCTGTGACATCCAGACCTCCTTTAAAAAGAAAGAATATCTTGTTGCGGTTTACTTGGACATCTCCGCCGCATTTGACAACGTTAACTTCGATGTACTAGCCAACACTCTTCAATCAATTCACCTTCCCAGTCATTTGCAATCCGTCATGCTTTCCCTTGTGTCTCATAAAGAAATATTTATAAAACATAGAGGCTCTCTACACGGTCCCAGATCATCTCATCAAGGTCTGCCACAAGGGAGTGTGCTCAGTCCAATTCTCTTTAATATTTATACTCACACTCTTCACAACCTGGTTAACCAATATGTACAAACCTTGCAGTATGCTGACGACATAGTCATGTACACTTCGCACAGTACCCCCAATGTTGCAATAAGTACTATCAATCGAGGTTTATCAACACTCAGTCCTTGGCTTAATAAACATAATTTTACACTATCCCCTTCAAAAAGCAAAGCAGTAATATACGCAAAACGGAAAATTCCTCTAAACCTCAACCCGATTTTCATCAGTGAAAATGTAGTTCCTTTCGCGAACACATATCTCTACCTAGGTATCCAAATAGACACAAAACTCTCATGGAATCATCAAATTAAAGTCATATGTCAGAAAACTCAAAAAGCTTTGAATATTCTGAGATTCGTAACCGGTACTTGGTGGGGAGGTCATCCTCAAACAATGTTGCTTCTGTATAGAGCTATGGTACGATCCATCCTCGATTATTCTATCTTCGTCGTGTCTCCTCTTAGCAACACCAACAAAATCCGTTTAGATAGAGTTCAGTACCAGGCAGTAAGAATATGTCTAGGAGCTATGCGCTCTACACCAACTAACGCATTACTAGTAGAAGCATCAGAACTTCCTTTAAATCATAGAGCAACCTGGTTAGCTAGCAAGTTCATTCTCAAAGTAATGGCCAGTACACCAAACCCGCTTTTAACATCCTTACAGCATCTTTCTAATTTACATAAAAGCACAACACATCACAGACTGCCTCTTCTCCTAAACCGGTACAAAACGCTCACAACGCACAACAACCGTATATATACTTCTGACCTTCTCCCATGTTACATTCACTCTTTTTCGTCACAAATATTTGAACCACCTGTAATTCTTAACATAGGTATTAATAAAGAAGACTCGGACCCTCAAAACAAACTAAATATCAGCTTAAATAATAAATTTAAAAACTTTACTACAATCTACACCGATGCGTCGAAACTTCCTCAATCGCAATCAGCAGGCTACGGAATCTACATTCCATCTTTAAATATTAAAATATCACACAAAGCACCACCGTTCATCCAAATCATGACTGCGGAATTATTAGCCATAGATAACGCACTTGACGTAATCTCAGAACTCCATATATCTAAAGCACTAATATTAACCGACTCATTAAGCTCACTACAGACTATTAAACAAACAGGAATAAACAATTCTATTCACCTGATACTACAAATAAAAAATAAAATTTTCACACTAACAAATAATAATATCAACATTAAAATAGTCTGGATCCCTAGTCATGTGGGTATATACGGTAACCAAATTGCTGATAACTTAGCCAAACAAGGAACTAAACTCCCTTTTACAATTAAAGTTAAAATTCCCCACTCGGATATAGGCCCTCATATCAAAGAACTACTAAAGTACTGCTGGCAACAGGACTGGACAGATACTTCTCCTGAAAGGGGATCTTTCTTCTATTCGCTACAACCTACAATTCCCAACAAACCATGGTTCCACAATTCATCTCACAGCAAAAATTCTACAAGCACAATATGCCGACTACGCTTCAACCACAACCAGGCTCCAGCTCACTTGCATAGATTCAATATTATCGACTCCAACCTATGTAGCTGCGGGGAAATAGCGGATGTCACACATATTCTACTGTCTTGTCCCAATCACTTCCAAATGTCTCAAGAATTATACAACAACTTAACTAAATCTCTGCCCGCACCATTATCTCTACAGACTATACTTAGCTGCCCAACACAACCAATAGTTTCTTATATAATGACTTTCCTGAGCGATACTAACATAAAACTTTAGATACCAGTTTATGAAGTTTTTTGTGCTGGCTGAATGGTGAAAACCGAAGCCAACTTAACCAAAGAAGAAGAAGAAGAAGAAGAGTTCTTAATGAGTGCTATGTCTGATATTTTGATAAGACTTGACAATTTTTAACAAGTTCGAACTAAATAGGGATTTTTAATTAAATTTAACTAATAAATTTAATACGGGATTGATATAGTTGCATAATATTTTATATTTTATCTGTATTTTTTGAATAATATATGTTGACCGGTGCCTTGGAATTTTATCCGCTAGTGATCGGTCTGAAGCCGGAAAAATTTGTAACAGTCGGGCTAGTGTTTGAATTTGTTAAAAACATTATTGTTGATAGCGGTGATAGGTCTAATGTCAGCAAATGAACGCTCGATTGCGGTTAAGATATATGTGAGTCGGACTTTATAGTATTTTTAAAGTGTATATTTTTGTTAATAATTTTAGAAGCGCAATATTTCGGCAATGATCAATTTTTGTAAAAAAAATTGAGTTTGGATTTTTGGAATTTTATTTTATTTATTTTTTTTAGATTTAAGCTGGTTCGTTGATAAACTTCGGACTTAGTGTTCAATTTGAAAAATTTAGATTGGACTTCCAAGAAGTGGGTTGGTGGAGGGTTGCTAGGAGATTTTGTGCTTATGGTGAGTTTTTTTTTTTATTTATTAATATATATAGTAATTTTTGAAACTCTAATATAATTATAGGGTCAATATTTTAAATTAAAATTTTTGTTGTTACTTTTTAGTCAGTTTTTTTAATCTAAAATGTTTTGTAGTACGTAATTTTTGAAATATTTAAGGTTTTTATTTTACATTAAAATCGGTTTTTCTGAACTCAAATTTTTAGTATAATCTGTCTCAATTCGTAATACGAAACTAGATCTGGTTACTTTGGTGACTGTTGTGGTGTAAACAGACTTTGGCGTATCCGTGTGAACCAATACTATGATAATATTATAAATGTATTGTCAATATACAACATAAAAAATGAACTTTTCCTGTTGGTTCCGTATTACAAAATGAGACAGATAATACGCATTTTCAATTCAGTTTTTTATACTTTTTATTATACGACATTTTTTAAATCAAATTGTAAGTTCAAGCTGACAAAATTTTGTAATTTATTTTTATTTTTTAGGTATCTCCTGAAGGCACTAGTACTAAAAATGCTACACGACACTGATTGGGAGCTGTGGAGACCTACGATTGACCTGGATGGACCAGCAGTCTTCGGTAAGATACTTTCAAAATAATAATTTATTGAGGCCCGGTCTCTCCACCTTCTGGTAAACCTCTAGCTAACTGTCTGACAGATAAGGTTATCTGGAACTTCATCTGCTGCATAAATGTCATTAACAATCGGTGAATTCAATACGTCAGTCTCATTATCCGTAAGATAAATTTGTAAGGGATTAATGAGGGATTAAGGGATGACATCTGTTCAGCACAGAAAGTATCACATAACCTCAACTGTCAGACAGTCGGCTAGAGGTTCACCTCAAGGTGGAAAGACCGGGCCTTACAGTTTATTGGACACACTGACGTACGTCACCTCACCCAGAGGAAGTTTGCAATTCGTTCGCGACAAACATTTCAAGAGAGCATTACGTTACGCGGTACATTACAGGATCAGCTCGATAATTTGGACTCAACTTTCAATTTGTGAAAATTCACATCAGTTTTTAGGGTTTTGTAGGTATAACCAAAAAACCCTTATACCGTCATTTTGTCGTCTGTCTGTTCGGTAAAAATTGTAGCCAAACAGCTAAACCTAGAGAGTTGAAATTTGGCATGCTTATACAACTCGTTGACCCGCACATAGGAAAAAGACCAAAACATATCCCCCTAAAAATATAAACAAATATGTGCTCACCGAAAATTATTTTTTTTTTAATTCTGAGTAGGGTATCAAATGAATGCCCTTAGTACGTAGACTAACAATCAAAATTTTATTTTTGCAAAATAAATTATTTTGACGCGATTTATGCCAAAATTGTGCAAAAAAAAAATTGTCCCACACCCTGTAGCCCAGATGGTTTAAACTAAAAATCTGAAAAAATTCTAAGTAATGTACATTTGTGTGAACCGGAATAGTACAACAGGAATTTTTGATCAGATTATGTTTTCGGAAAATAACGCATTTTTTGTGTTTTTTACTTGACCATGTAAAATATCTAATGATATTATGTAGTACAGTAAACAGAGCGCTTCGATGGTGTAATGCTTAGAATACTGGCGTTCTAATTTGCAAACTCGAGTTCAATCCGGCCTCGAGGCAATTTCATTTTATCTGTTTTTTTTTGCATTTTTATTTTGTTTAAATTATGTTTTCAAAATTCTAGTTATATTTGGGCAAATACTGCATTAAATTTTTAACAGCGTAAATTTAATAATAAGTGGAAATTGTTGAAATTGAATACTCTTGGACTTACAACCAAGTAACTTATATATAATACGATGGATACAAGTAAAAAAATAAAATATATAAAATATATGTTATGTCATGTGTTATAATGTCTGTATCATATTAGGGCCTAAATATATTACTACTATACTGATATTTATATTCCTATAAATACACGAAATCAGAAGGGCGGAGCTTATGACTAAAACAACCAATGGAAGCCATAAGCGAAATATTCAAAATCTTAATGAACCTTGCTATATAAAAAAAATACTGCACATATTTAGAAACCTACATAATGGTATTAGGCATTCGAATTAAAATAAACAAAAAAAATTGTTTTAATATAAAATTTGTTTTGGCATCCCAAATAATCATTATTCACTTACTAAATACCTGCGAAACACTGAAATGTGTGAAAATTCACACCTCACATCAATTTTTTTTTTATTATATAGGCTATTCCAAAACGTTTAAGCGGAACTAATTGGAATTTTTATTTTTTTAAGTTGTCATGAGTTCTCCTTTTTAGGTTTAAAGAGGGCTTTTGCTAAACAAAATGATCAAAAGTCTCACTTAAACGGCAAAGTTAGTTACTAGAATTCATAATCTAGTTCCGCTTAAACCAAAAAAACTGGCTATAGTTTTACAATGAATTTTTTTATTTGACTTTCATATCTATGGCCGATGGTCTAGAAACTGAGAACTTACCTTCTCTGCCCCTTATACGCCGCTACTAGGTGTTTGGAACCTATTATTTTTATTTATTTATTTTTAATGAATTTTAATTATTTGTAGATCCCAAAGGACTTGGATAAAGACCAACTGGAATCAGGAACCAATTAGGACAGGAACCAATTAGGACAGGAACCAGCCAGGACGAGGACGAAACGGGACCAGATCCAAAAGGACATCGGAGATCCAAAACAGCCGTGTAAAACCGTTAAGTAGAAATGTTTCTGTAGTTTATTTCAATTAAGAATGCATCGTCTCTTGCAATTAACAAAACTTGTCAAAATAATCGTTAGATTATTTAATACAGACATTAATTCTGGTGAAATAATGATTGTGTTTGGGGCTTTAAACCATTTTTAAATATTTTATATAATTTTTAAAAATTAATATTTCAAATTCAAAATATCCTTTGTATGGAATTTGTGTCGATAACCCAATTGTTATCGTCTTATTTATTTAAATTTTCAAAGAATTCTTTTTATATATGTAGTATTTGCTGCAAGTCGTTTCGTTTTGCAGCGTTAACTATACTGCATTCTTATTTGAAATGGACGTTAATTTACTAAGGCTGACTGGATATATTTGAGGCATTTTCATGACACACTAAAAAGGCACACAGTAATTTTGCATGCTAGAATTAAGAAAGAAACAGATATGGGACAATATTTTTTAATATTGTCGGCTCAAATTTGAGCTGTTTTTTATTTTCAGGTCATCACGTAAAATATTGACTTTATTGACCTAAAGTCAATATTTTAGAATCAGTTTTTTTAAGAGAAATTTTTTTATTTTTGTACATTTTTTATATATATGCATACACACACACATAAATTTTTTAAATTGTTTCCTTATGTGTTAGGAAATTTTTAGAGTCAATTTAAAGAGTTAAACTTTTAAGTCAATATTTTAGAATTAGTTTTTTAGACCGATTTTTGAGTTCATTTTTTAATCAATGTTTTAGATAATTTTTTTGAGCAGTATCTTTAGCTTCAAATTTTTAGTCAAATTTTTAATTAGTCAAATTTAGTTAAATTTAGATTTCAATTTTTAGATTCTCCTTTAGAACTTGTAGAGACTCTTTTATTCTCAAATTTATAGACACACTTTTAAGATAATTCATTTTTATATATAATTTCTTTAGATCTTCAAATCCAATTATAATTTTTTAAATATTTTTGAGTTTTTAAATTTGAATTTCGCTTTTCCTTGGGGTAGCCTGTATCGTGTCTTGGGTGGGAAGCTTAAAGCTACCGCTTAAAACACACCCCAACTAAAGCAAAATTAAATTCCCACACGCTTACTTCGGAGTGGTCTTTAATTGCCCTGGGGGGGAAGCTAGTGCTACCCCTTAGGGCATACTCCGAGTAACACACACTCGTACACACAGACAAATACACATACATATAAAAACAATGCATGTGCATGAAAATATTAAAAAATAAAATCACACACGCTTACCATGAGGACAGCCAATTTGTGCCCTGTTTGGTTAGCTAGTGCTGCCATCTAGGGCACGTCCCTGGTAACACAAACACAACCAGTACTTAGGTACAAGCACACGCGTACTTTGGGGGTGTATTTATTGTTTTGGGGGGCTAGCTAATGACTGCCCCTTAAAACTACCCCCTTGTACCACACACAGGTCGCTTAGGACCTACAAATTTGCAAAACAGCAGTGATTAAGAAAGAAATAAATGATTTTTTATTGATAAAATGCATGATTTTTGATTTTTTGATTAAAAAAAGTAAAGTAATGCATGTTTAATAAAGAAAATTTAACACAAATTAAAATAAATATAAAGAAATTTTAGTTTAGGTAGGATTAATTTATGTAAATAAATTTTAAATGTTGAAATATTTTTCCTCCGTGAGAAACGGGGGGAAAATAATACTTTTATCAAATATCAAAAGCCTCTTATATCCAAGTTGATTCTGTCTGTACAGTCTGTAATCATTTTTAGGGTGTATTTGTTTTTTTGACACCCTAAAAAAGTTTGTCAAATTGTACATCAGTCGAAGTAAAGGTATGTTAGAGATGGATAAATCAAACTAACCATCGTGTGTCTGTTTTGTATGCTGCAAGGTTTGCTTGTAGACCAATTAAATATCCTTCCACACATGGTACCTTTGTGTGAAAGTGTGTTTATTTCTTGTGGCACTCACAGATCATCTGCGTATGTTTCTGTTGGGTTTTGCAAAAAATAAACTACAGGTACTACACCCCCTTTGATGCGCCTGTTGTTATTAACTAGGGTCGATTTAGATTTGGACTTTTATCTAGAAAGATTCTAGTTGATTCTGACAGATAATTCAGAGGACTGGTGAGTTCTAACAACTGGTAACGTTTTGGTTATTCAGTTGGTAGTTAAATCTCACCAAAACACACACAACACTAAATACACTGCGCTTTTCATGATACACATGGTTTATTTCTGTCTCAGGGATTGTAGGTGCCGGTTAACCAAGTCTCTTCCGAGTTTTTCCCTACCTTAACGGCCTAGCCGAGGGAGACGAGAGATACTAGTTGACTGAAGGTGACCGAAGATGTCACGAATGAGTTCTGTTCATTTGGTAGAGTCTTTTTACTGGTCGGGACGATCTGATGTTTCCCCCCAAGGCATAGCCAAGGGTAAGGGATGTTTGACACCGCCTGATCACGGGGCCAACTACCCAACGGATGGGTAGCGCTCGTAAAACAATAAATTCAGTAAAAGTCAACAACTTTTGGAAGCCGATCGGTAAAGAATCTTTCGATAGATAAACTGATCGACCGAGTGAAGGAACGAGCCTTCAAAAAATTTAACTCTTGAAGTTACAATAAACTTCACTATTTTTTCTTTTAGTGAGTTGTTTTAAACACTCACGCCATTTTTTGTTGTTTTAATATTAGTTTAAAATTCCTGAGGTCAGAAGTAAACATTTCAGGTTACCTTGATACTTGTGCAAACTCGGTTTCCCTTTAATGCGGGCACAGGTTTTTGTTCTGGGCAAGCATCCTCTTTCCTCTAGGTTGTTCGTTGCCCTCGCGATTCCTCCGGTGGAGCCCAAGCCCTTTCCATGTGCATCGGATCGGGCGGCGATGGCTTACAATGGAGCCCTCCACGGACTCTTCTATAGACGTGGAGGAACCAGCTCTGTTGTGTGAATACAATACGGTTGAACGTTATTTCTTTCCACGTTTGGGTTTTTGGTGGGTGGGGGGTAACTCGCTTTTTCCTTGCGCCTTCCCCGGAAAGAATTACGTTCGCCGTTAGGAAAGATCACCTCCTCTTTCAGCTCGACCTACTAACACTCGCAGGAGAGGCAATTAGGTATGGTTGCGTCTTCTCGAGATTCAACAGAAGCAGTTTACAACAAATCAAGACTTCCAGATTTTTAAATTAAAACAATTTTTCTTGGGTATTACAGCCACATGTTATTTTACATATTGGTCGAATTTCATGTGGGTGCTAATACCCGGTAATGCTATCTGGAAGTGGGTATTTTTTTCGAGTGAACGAATTTTTTACTCATAACCAGATGTAGTGTTACCAACCTTATAAATCCTACACGATTTGTTCATATTATTGGGCTGCTTTTGGTCCGATAATGGGACATGTCTGTAGGTGCTTTAAATCCGACATGTTGAGGACCAGTTTTCTTTATTGGATTTTGCAAAATGCAACTTCTAGTAAATAAATTGGTTTGTGTTGGTAAAATTTAAATCCTGTTCAACAGGTGCTTGAAAGTTTTAATTTTTAAGTTATTTGAAAATTAGTTTTAAGTTTAGTTTTTATGATTTATTTTGTGCTAATTCTGTTTTTTGTTTAGGATACTTCAGGAGTTGATTTCAGGAGAAAATAATTAAAAAGCAGGTTTTTTAAATCTTTTAATTTTTGATTTTAAAAATATTTTTTTTTTGCTAGTTAGCTTAAGTTGCTAAAACCAACAAACAAACAAAAAAAAATAGTTTTTCTTCAATCTTGGTTTTAAAAACGTTATTTACGTATTTTTTCAAAATAGTTTAAATATATTTTTTTGACTAGTAGGTAATTCTTTTTTTTCAAAATTAGATTTCAGGTAAAGTTGTATTAAAAGTAGATTTTAAAAAGAAGTTTTCAACAACAGCTTTTCAGAATAGTTTATTTAAAAATTATCTTTTTAAAAATATGCTCCCTAATAGGCTTTCAAAAATACTAAATTCAAAATTACTTTTTTCGAAAATACTCTAAAATAAATTTTCAAAATATTTTTTTCATAATTCATTTTCAGGAAGAGAGTTTTCAAAGGTAACTTTTTAAATTATTTTTACATTAGTTTTCAAAAAAAAATTCTTTCCTCCAAAATTCTTATTTCAAAACTAGGTTCTCGAAAATAGGTTCTCAAAAATAGTTTTCAATACAGATTTTTTTAAAAATAATGTCATAAATAATAGTCAAAAACTAGATTTTTTTCAAATTTGATTTTTTCAAACCCCAATGTACGAAATTTAATTTTCCGTTACTGTGCAGATCGGCAATTGGATCGACTTTGCCAAGTAGTAATTCTTAAAATGACCGGTCAGTTTCTGTAACAATAATTACAAAAAATAATTTTCAAAAATAGTTCAAATTTTTTTCCTATTTTTTTTTTCAAAACTAGTTTGCAAAAATAATGTTCTTTTCAAAATAATTTTAATAATATTATTCCAACCTTTTTAAAATTTTCTTAACAATTTTAATTTTTTTAAAAATAATTTTTAGTATTAAAAATTACGAGCTCTGTGGTAAAAAACTTAACTTATGAAACCCTGGGAGACGGGTTCAAAACCCGGACACCACGGAATTTTCGTATTCCAAATTTGATACTCTGCAGTCAACCAAGGGGCTGACTCAGCGTTAGCAAAACTTACAAAAATAAATTTAAACGGACAAAATGTCAATTTCACGTGATTTTGACATGTTACCGGAGGTCTAGAAAAAAAGAAATATTTTATAATCAATACGCCACTTAGGCATTGATAAATTATTACTAAAAATACTTCAAATGGTAATTTTTTTGAAATAAAATAAACATCCAATTTTTCCAAATTTATTTTTCAATATTTAGTTTTCCAAATTCAGAGTTCAATTTTTTTTACTGAGCTGTCTCATGACAGTTTGGAGTCCAAAATCGGCTCCATTTAGTTCTGCTGTATTTGTAGTCCATTGGGTTAAAATTTGGATCAAATCCGAAATGGCGCGTTTTGGAAAATTGCCAAAATTGTCAACTCGTGGATTTCAAATCATTTTTTGGTTTTATTAATATTTTTATCTTTTACAAATTGTAGTACGTGGTTTCACATTTGCTTACACAGCACAAAACAGGGCTCAAACCCCGGACAATACTTCAGAACAATCCTATATTGTTCTCAAAGTTAGAACTTAACGTTAAAAATAAAATTAATTAATTAAAATTATTTTTTTCTGGTCAATATGTAATTGTAAAATGTTTGTCAATTTGAACTTATACCTGGCGATAGTAGCCTAACGCTGGTTGACCTTTATAAATTTTATCAAAATTTTGCTCAAAAAAATATAAGTCATCTTGCGAACATTATATATTTCTTTGTATTTGTATTTGGGTCTCAGGGTCATGGGTCCACTGGTGTACTCTCCAGAAGTTACTGGCTGGACCTAGGGTGTACCCTACGTCCCTCTTCAGAGTGTTTGGGAAGTCCGTTCTCCATAGCTGGGAAACGTTTGGCCTCTCACTAAGGCAGGATGGACTGTATGAATTTTCCAAGGGGAGGATTATCGTTGATCCTGTATTTTTAGGATACAGGGGAGGTTTTCTTAAGATCCTTGAAGTATGAGGTGGAGTGTTTCCAACGTTTGACTTGGATGGATTCATTGGAAATTCATCCATCAAACGTTTTATTTTTAAGTTGATGATTGTAGAAAATTGGTTGAAATTTAATTGCTTTTTTTTTATTCCCTTTGTACAAAATTATTTGCGCCCTCGGTTCCCGGCGCCCTTCCGTCTGACCGAAGGCTGACAAGGCCATATCCTTTGGTATGGAAGAGGCTGGATGACGTTAAACAACATAAATTATCCTTTTTTGATAATTTCGCCAATATGAATATATTTTGCCGGTGATCCCGGTTGACTTTTTGGTAATCCTGGGACCCCCAAGGGGAGCCTAACCAAATTGGTTGGCGAACCTAGGGATAGGTGTTGCCTTTAGGTACTTCTGGATGAGGCTATTTCGCGCTTGAAATGAATGGAAAATTTTAGGTTAAGTCAAACATATTCCGACCAGAAAGATGTTTTTTAAATTAATTAATAATAAATACTTTTATTTGTTTATTGTGATTTTGTGTGTAAGACTATAATCCTTTGGGGGATTTTTTGGTGTCCTCTTTCAAAAAGAGGACATTTCAATGTTATATCCTTTGATATAGCACTAACTGGCTAACCCTAAAGCCGACGTAAATTAAAATTAGTTTTAACCATTTTTAAAACGTATTTTAGAGTTTTTTTTTTTATTGCCATTAGAAGTATTATAATGGCTGTTAGTATATGCGTTAATAGCTCTTATTTATTATTATTAATATTATTTTTATTAATCAATTTTTTTGTTAATATTAACTTATTTTTTAGTTGTGTGGTTTCGTGGTTTTGATTTGGCTACAGAGCATAGCAAAATGGTTTAAATTCAGACCATTAAATTTTTATTCTGATATTACGCAGATCGGCTAAGAGCCGACTCGGCAGACTTATTTAAATAAAATATAGACATTTTTAGTATTTTCAAGAATGAACATTATTTTGAAAATACTTTTTTAAAAATAGCATTTTTAAAATTTTAATAATCAATATTTTTTAATGTTTTTTTTTAGAAATATTTTTTTAAAATTATTTTTCAATTCTTCAATTCCTTTTTTCAATTTTGTAATTCGATATTATTTAATTTTTTTTTTACATTATTTTAAAAAATATTTAAATTATATTTAAGAGTGTGTAGTCAACAGAGGGGTTGACTTATACGGAAATATGACCAGTCATTTTGAGTTATTACATTATTTTTCAAAATTTGTTTTTAAAATAGTTTTTTTCTATTTTTTATTTTGTTATTATTTTAATAATGTTTAAGATTTTATGCAGTTAGCAGAGGGGTTGACGCATCATCAATTAATACTTAAAAATGATTATATAGAGATATAACCAGTATTAAATTATTTTTCAAAATTTGTATTTTAAAAGTAGTCTTAATAGTAGTAGAGTAATACTTAAAAATTACTATATATATGACCAGTTAATTTTAACTATTATTGTTTTTTTTTAATTTGTTCTCAAAAAAATCCCAATTTTTTTTCGTTATTTTTTAAATTTTTTACTTTTTTAATATTTCAATAATATTTGAGAAATTGTATGATCAGCTCTGGGGTCGATTAATAATTATTAAAAAACGGCATAGAGTTAATAAGTCCAGTTATTTTCTGTTTTTAAATAAAAAAATTCACAATGTTCGAGGTAATATCATTATTTTGAAATTTTTTTACCAAAATAATTTAGCATTTGTTTTTTGTTTTTAAAACGTTTTCAAAATTCTTCTAAAAAACATTTTTCTGAAAGTTTTTGTTTTAATTTTGTCATAATCTCATAAAGTCATCAAAATCATAATTAATAATATTTTTTTTTTTCAAGAATATTTTTCGAAAATAATTTTTATTAATCAAAGATCAGCTTAGGGGTCGACTCAGTATAGTATACCCTATTCGTCACCAATTTAAATATAAGAAATTTTAGAAAAGTTTGTGTTTTGGTGTATTGAGAAATAAAAGCGGTAGAAACGTCATGCAAACCATGTGACTTCAATATAGTATCAGAGGTCTAGAAACTTATACATGTACTCGATGAAAACCTATAATTTTATTTTAAATATAGCAAATATTAAATAAGTTTTAAATTTTTTTATAAAAAAATCGATTTAAAAATCTGCTTTTTTATTTTGATTCTACTCGATATGCAGCAAGAGGCTTTAAGAAGAGAGAATTTGCTGAAAAGAAGTTTCTGATAATTTAAAATAAATTACCATATAATTTTGGTTTAAATACAAAAAATTTCAAATAAGTTTTCAAAATTTTAAGATTAGATATATAAAAATCTGCTTTTTTATTTTGATTCTACTCGATATGCAGCAAGAGGCCTTAAGAAGAAAGAATGCTGAAAAGAAGTTTCTGATAATTTAAAATAAATTAGCATATAATTTTGGTTTAAATACAGAAAATTTGAAATAAGTTTTCAAAATTTTAAGATTAGATTTATAAAAATCTGCTTTTTTATTTTGATTCTACTCGATATGCAGCAAGAGGCCTTAAGAAGAAAGAATTTGCTGAAAAGAAGTTTCTGATAATTTAAAATAAATTAGCATATAATTTTGGTTTAAATACAGAAAATTTGAAATAAGTTTTCAAAATTTTAAGATTAGATTTATAAAAATCTGCTTTTTTAACTTTGAATCTGTTAGAAATGCACTAAGAGGCCTTAAGAAGAAAGTAGAGATTGTTGAAATGAAGTTTCTAATAATTTTAAATTAAATTAGCATATAATTTTGTTTTAAATACAGAAAATTGAAGTAAGTTTCAGAAGTTGGTAATTCTTCCCCAGAGAAGGTCCAGAATTTGGTTATCCCCCAACAGTGAAGGTCCAGAATTTGGTTATCCCCCAACAGTGAAGGTCCAGAATTTGGTTATCCCCCAACAGTGAAGGTCCAGAATTTGGTTATCCCCCAATAGTGAAGGTCCAGAATTTGGTTATTCCCCAAGAGTGAAGGTCCAGAATTTGGTTATCCTCCAACAGTGAAGGTCCAGAATTTGGTTATCCTCCAACAGTGAAGGTCCAGAATTTGGTTATCCCCCAACAGTAAAGGTCCAGAATTTGGTTATCCCCCAACAGTGAAGGTCCAGAATTTGGTTATCCCCCAACAGTGAAGGTCCAGAATTTGGTTATTTCAATGGTAAAAAGGTAGTAAATTAATAATCTTAAGTGATTTTAGTCCCCAGCGAGGTTTAAGAGATTGTTTTCTTATTAACTCTTCAATTTAAAAACAGAGCTCACCTCCAGGCGTTAAGATCGTCTCTTAACGCTTTAGCAATAAAACTTAGCTCTCCCTTTGACCTAAAGTGAGGTTTTTTCTCTAAACATCTTGCCACCTGAGTGGCACCCTCCCTTCGATATAAGACTAATCTAAATGTTTCAGAACTTGGGGTGCTAATTTCCAGTGATGGCTGAGCCTGTGCTTATCGGCTGCTAGATATCTTGACGGCGAGACCCAGCTCAAATGCCTGTTATCTACAAATCGCCCGGAGTTTGTATACTTATGGTTTTAGGTTTCGTTTTATAAAAATGTTTTCACGTTTTCTTGTTGTTTTCTTTCATGTTGTCTGTTTCAGATTACACTTCGTATACCAGTATTCTCCAGGTTTTCAGGTATTCGTTTTCATGTTTAATATGCTTATTTTGTATGTATTGCCCCCAATTTTGTGTGTATTGCCCCCAATTTTATGTGTATTGCCCCCAATTTTATGTGTATTGCCCCCAATTTTGTGTATATGGCCCCAATTTTGTGTGTATTGCCCCCCATTTTATGTGTATTGCCCCCAATTTTGTGTGTATTGCCCCCAATTTTGTGTGTATTGCCCCCGCCTTGTATGCATTGCCCCCGCCTTGTATGCATTGCCCCCGCCTTGTATGCATTGCCCTCGCCTTGTATGCATTGCCCCTGCCTTGTATGCATTGCCCCCGCCTTGTATGCATTGCCCCCGCCTTGTATGCATTGCCCCCGCCTTGTATGCATTGCCCCCGCCTTGTATGCATTGCCCCCGCCTTGTATGCATTGCCCCCCGCCTTGTATGCATTGCCCCCGCCTTGTATGCATTGCCCCTGTTTTGTATGCATTGCCCCTGTTTTGTATGCATTGCCCCCGTTTTGTATGCATTGTCCCCAATTTTGTGTGCATTGCCCTCAATTTTATGTGTATTGCCCCCAATTTTATGTGTATTGCCCCCAATTTTGTGTATATGGCCCCAATTTTGTGTGTATTGCCCCCCATTTTATGTGTGTTGCCCCCAATTTTGTGTGTATTGCCCCCAATTTTATGTGTATTTCTCACATTTCTGTATGTTTTGCCCCCATTTATATGCATTGCCCCATTTATATGTATGCTTCACTTGTATTGCTTATTTTGTATGTATTGCAGATGTTGCTGATTGCTGCTATTGCTGTTTTATTGCAATCTTTTGTGTTATATTGCCATTTTTTGTGTTTTTATTCTATTGCTATTTTTTCAGTTTTACTGCATTTTTGTTATTGTTGTTTTTATATTTTATTATTTTTGCTTGTTTTGTTTTGCTTTTTTTCAGATGGGGTTGGGGGGCAAAATATTGCAAACATAATCATAAAAATTTTAGTTTAATGCTAATATACGATTTAAGTGTCTCGATTCGTATTAAGTCGATTTTTTTAGTAGTGCGTGGTGCACAACCATTTTTGTTTCTTATTGAGGGTTCGACACCAAAGTGTTTTCTTTTGGGTTGCTCGGAACCAATTTTCTTTCTAATGGACAACTCAAGATCAAATTTTATTTTTATGGGGGGGGGGTCATGAATATACAAAGTGTTTGTTTGAAACGGGGCACCCCGAAAATCTCCTTTATTTGTAAAGATACAAAAAATCTTCAGAACAAAAGTTAAACTAGACAAAAAGGTCCATCGAAAGGTTACTATAAGAATTCTGAGGCACTTCCGGTTTCACCGGAAATGATGTCAATTTTTGATCTAGCATAGGGAATCGATAATTTTATATTTTTTTCCTAAAAGTACATTAAATTAGCTTTACAATGACACCAAAAAGTCATATTTTTATGTTAACCATTTCAAAATGGCGAACATTTATTTACAAAATAATAATCAACATAAGTTTTACAAAGTTGAACGTAGAAAACTTTGAAAACAATTTTTTTTATGTAAATATTTTTGTATGTGTACATGTACATTTAAATACATACATATAATTTTTTTTACAAAGTAATTTTTTTTTTTGTAAAATAATTGTAAAAAGTAATAGTTTTTTTTTCTAAATAGTCAAATAGTTTATTTCAGAGATATTTTGTTTCTTTTTTTATTGTTTTCAAAGCTTGCTACGTTCAACTTTGTAAAACTTATGTAGATTATTATTTTGTAAATAAATGGTCGCCATTTGGAAATAGTTAACATAAAAATATTATTTTTTGGTGTCATTGTAAAGCTAATTTAATCTACTTTTAGGAAAAAAAATAAAATTATCAATTCCTTATGCTAGATCAAAAGTTGACATAATTTCCGGTGAAACCGGAAGTGCCTCAGAATTCTTATAGTAACCTTTAGATGGGCCTTTTTGTCTAGTTTAACTTTTGTTCTGAAGATTTTTTGTATCTTTACAAATAAAGGAGATTTTCGGGGTGCCCCGTTTCAAACAGACACCCTGTATATTTTTTTCTTATGCCGGCTCATGAGTTATTTTTTACCCTCACATTTAGTTACATGAAAGAAATGTCTCTGTGAACGTCCCTAAAAATGTGTATTTTGAGTGATGGTTGGGTTGGGGCGGTAAGGGGTGGGGGGTTAAGCCCATTTCAAGAGCCTGTATATTTGAAAGCGAACAGATAGCTTTTTCTGCCCTTATGAGTCACCTAGTCGTTAGGAACGCACTTTAATTACTTAATTTTGCAATATTGTGTCCTGCGGGTGCCTCCACGTGGCCCATCCCTGGGAACAGATTTTTTTCTTAATATTTTTCAAAAAAAATCTGTTGCTAAAACCCGCTAAAAATTTTCTTGTATAGGCTATTTTAAGGCAGTGATGGCTGGGTATACACTACGTATACCAGAATTCTTCAGGTTTTCTGGTATTCATTTTCATGTTTAACCCGGGAAGGCCGGAATTAATTTATATCTTAAAAATTTAATTTTTTTGCCATAACTGAGTTAAATTTATAGTAATAATAACAAATAAACTTATCACAGTCCCCCCCCCCCACCCCTCCCATTTACAAGATATAAATCGGTACCGTACGGTACCGCTAGGATCATATGGGAGCAAAATTGGCAATAACTTATATTAAGGGTTTTAAGATATTTCTTGTCGATTTGTGCAGCAAAACAAATTAGGTGAATAAAATAAACATTGATAATACAATATTTAGAGTAATTTATTTAATAATAAATTATTTACTTTTATACATGCAAAGAAACTCTTATTTACATGCAAAGAAAAATTATTATTTATTCGTATGGAATGCTATAAAACAAGATATACACAGACCAACATTGCACTTTGTGCACTCAGATTTTACACGTCCACGGCAACCTTCAGCAGCACAACGACGCCTTTGAGTGGTTGTAGAGACAAAGTGTTTTAAACCATCATACCGTAACTCATCGGAAATCCTAAAATTAATTAGCTGAATATTAGTCCCATGTACTATTAAAGGTGTTTATAATTTAAATACCTGCTCTTTGAAAGGCTTTCCTTGAAAGTAGATGTCCGTCCGGCACCCTTTGGTGGTTCCTTATATCTTGTAAGGTAAGTTTTTACCAATTCTCTTCTAACTGATTGATTTCGCGGCCTGATTTGCGCAGTAATATCCAAGCATTGTGGACGGCGGTGTCAAGCAGCCATGTGAATATTGACCACCACCATTTTTTCCCACGAATGCCAATTCGGTAGAGGGCGACGTTTTCGTCCATTCTATCTGTGCCACCCATGTAGCGATTATACTGTCTAATCAAAAACGGGCGAGTAATTCGTATGTGTTTTTCTCACTTCTCGAATACCTTTCCTAAATCACGAATTGCAGAACAATTTGACTCAGGAAATATAGGATTTAAATTAGATATATCCGCTTTTATCCAAGTTTTCTTTTTTTGCGGTAGTTTTTTTCAGTTTCTTTGGTGGACTACTATTTTGATCAGCTAATTCAGTTGAATTGTCAACTTCTTCAAAAAAACTCTTCGAAGCACTACTTCGGCACAAGCTCCTAGTTGTCGCCCACATAAATTATCAACAAGCCTGCCTCCATCCTCATCTGCTGAATCTTCATCGGAAACAACGGCCGGTTCAGGTGGTTCAATGAAAATGCCCTGAACATCAGTTTCGTCTTCCTCGAGTAGTGAGAGAGCATGTTGAACGGTTAAATCACTATAAATATATATTATTGTATATTCAAATACATTTGCGTACACAATATGCATTGAAGAAATTTGGACACTGTAAGTGCCTAGTGGTACATATTTGTACCACCTATTTTACATGGACCATATAATTGATATGAAATGTAATACATAAATAACATAAAGTGAAAAAGTAACGCTATACCTTCTATTTTAAGTTCAAGTAATAAAATATATAATATATTTATAAATAATCATAAATAAATGTACTTACATTAAACGTATATCCCACGGAAGATGCATTTTATATTGCTGTAAGTTTAAACTATGTTCACAAACACAATAATAAAAATATATAAAAAGTCTTAACACAACAGTTTTATTGCACTCTTTATTAGCGTGACTAAGGCTAATATGCAATGATAGTAAACAAGACACTGTGGGAAAACGCGAATAAGTATGAGCCTGTATGCTGGTACATATATGCACCGCTAGGCCTTGCCGGGTTTTAATATGCTAATTTTGTATACAGGGTGTTTGTTTGAAACGGGGCACCCCGAAAATCTCCTTTATTTGTAAAGATACAAAAAATCTTCAGAATAAAAGTTAAACTAGACAAAAAGGACCATCTAAAGGTTACTATAAGAATTCTGAGGCAGTTCCGGTTTCACCGGAAATGATGTCAACTTTTGATCTAGCATAGGAAATCGATAATTTTATATTTTTTTCCTAAAAGTACAATAAATTACCTTTACAATGACACCAAAAAGACATATTTTTATGTCAACGGTTTCAAAATGGCGACCATTTATTTACAAAATAATAATCAACATAAGTTTTACAAAGTTGAACGTAGCAAGCTTTGAAAACAATAAAAAAAGAAACAAAATATCTCTAAAATAAACTGTTATAACTAGTTATTATATGAAATAACATGCTTAACTTAAATTTTAATTTTTCAATTAAATGTTTTATAAATAACAAGAGTTTTTGTAAAATAATTGTAAAAAGTAATAGTTTTTTTTTTTTTTTTCTAAATAGTCAAATAGTTTATTTTAGAGATATTTTGTTTCTTCTTTTATTGTTTTCAAAGCTTGCTACGTTCAATTTTGTAAAACTTATGTTGATTATTATTTTGTAAATAAATGATCGCCATTTTGAAATGGTTAACATAAAAATATGATTTTTTGGTGTCATTGTAAAGCTAATTTAATGTACTTTTAGGAAAAAAAATATAAAATTATCGATTCCCTATGCTAGATCAAAAGTTGACATCATTTCCGGTGAAACCGGAAGTGCCTCAGAATTCTTATAGTAACCTTTAGATGGGCCTTTTTGTCTAGTTTAACTTTTGTTCTGAAGATTTTTTGTATCTTTACAAATAAAGGAGATTTTCGGGGTGCCCCGTTTCAAACAAACACCCTGTATATAGCAAGGTTCATAGAATTTTAAAAATTCCGCCTATGGCTTCCATTGGTTGTTATAAGCTCCGCCCCTCTGATTTCGTGTACATTGAAACAGAATTAAATTATAATTTAAACAATTTCCACTGGTTATTAAATTTACGCTTTTAAAAATTAAATGCAACATTTGCAAAATATAACTAGAATTTTGAAAAAATAATTTAAAGAATATAAAAATTTAAAAAAGACTGTATTAATATTGTCTCTTCTCGCAGGGTTCGATCCCTTTCGGATCGAGTTAGTTGGGTGAGCAGCCAGCATCATAACCATTACACCAGGATACACCTTCCAGTGTAGCGTGTTACAAAGCTATAACTTGTGTACATTATTAGCCAAAAAACACAAAAAATGCGTTTTTTTCCAAAAACATAATCTGATCAAAAATTCCTGTTGTACTATTCCGGTTCATACCAATGTACATTACTTAGAATTTTTTCAGATTTTTAGTTTAAACCATCTGGGCTACAGGGTGTGGGACAAAAAATTTTTTGCACTATTTTGGCAAAAATCGCTTCAAAATAATTTATTTTGCAAAAATAAAAATTTAATCGTTAATCCACGTACTAAGGGCTTTCATTTGATACCCTACTCAGAATTAAAAAAAAAAAAAATTTTTTTTGATGAGCACATATTTGTTTATATTTTTACGGGGATATGTTTTTTAGATGTTTTAGTATTTTTCCTATGTGCGGGTCAAAGAGTTGTATAAGCATGCCAAATTGCAACTCTCTAGGTTTAGCCATTTGGCTACAATTTTTACCGAACAGACAGACAGACAGACAGACAGACAGACACGACAAAATGACGGTATAAGGGTTTTTTGGTCATACCTACAAAATCCTAAAAAGGATCTCAATTTTAATTTCTTACCTCAGGCCTCATAAAACCGTGGGCCAGCCACAGGGTTAGTAATGGGTACAGACCCATTACTAATGTATGGATGTATGTATTGAATTATTAAATACTTATATTAGAATGTCTTGATTTTATTGTTACTTAATTTTTAAATTTCAATTAAAAAAAGTTAATTGATATTATTTGGAGTATGAACCTGTGTAAACAGAGTCATCTATTTTTGCATTGGCATAACATCACAAGACACCCGTTTTTAGACCAATAAATGTTTTACGTACGCTACATTCCGGCTATAAAATAGCAACTTTGTAAACTCTGGTTTTTTGCAAACATCATTTATTTAAACTGTCGTAATTATTAAGCTAGTTTCGTCCCTGGGAGCACCGCCTTCACAAAGTGTAGAGTGCGACCGGAGGACGGATTATCTTGAAGGTGAATGTGAAACGTGTGTGTCGGCTTGCATGTTTTTGAACCAATTTTAATAATCTTAACAAAAACTGCTTTGTAATTATGTACGATTATATGTAATTTTTGTATTTTTTACGTAATGTATATGTCAGTGTCATATTGGTATTGTTGGTTATAACACAGGGAACATGTCTTCGTGAAAAAAAATTTCGGTTAATAAACAAACATCATGCCTAAGTATTACGAAAATACAACAATTTTCCAGTTCACTTGGGATCAAGTTGCACAAGCATTTTGGATTAGATACCCTAATCCAAACAGGTAAAGTATTAATTCATAGATTTTATTGTTTACTTAGATAATTATTATTGTAGCTCCCATGTGCTGAGTGAAGATACATTAACAAGAAAGATCACTGCTGGAAAATTGTTTAGTAAAAGAATTCTAACAAAAACAAATAGTTCTGTACCAAAATGGGCCAAGCGTTTTGTTCCAGACAAACCAATATTTATCGTTGAAGAATCTATCGTTGATCCAAAAAAGAAAGTTTTTGTTACTTACACACGAAATGTTGGACACACAAAGATAATGGTATAAAACTATATTTTTTTAAAATATACAACGCTAATTTTTTGTATTTATAGTCTGTAACGGAAAAGGTTGTTTATACTGAAAGTGAAGATTCACCTGGCTGTACTGTTGCAACTAGATCGGCTTGGATTGATTCACAAGTTAAAGGATTTGGCCGGGCTATATGTGCATTCGGAATGGACAGGTTCAGGAAAAATTGTGTTAAAATGGTACGTAAAATATTATCTTTTGTTTACATTATTTATTTTCCAAGTCATGAAAGTTATGGGTTTAAATTTAGCCAAATGTCAAAGTTCAACAATTTTAAACAAAAGATAAAGAACATGATATATTGATAAATTTAGAGATAATATATTTACACTTTACGATCAAAGAAATTAAGCTAACATGT